>CM067330.1:122898677-124345344 GCA_034376525.1 Nicotiana benthamiana
ATTTGTAATTAATATTCGCTCTCCCCGACTTGAGGTTATTGGAAACTATTGGATTATATATCTTAAGACTTTCAATATAAAAAGAAACTTTCACCTATTCATGATTTACTTGAAATTACTGTCATTCTTAATAAATCCTTTGCTTGTTCGCATCATTAATATATTATTATTGGACTACTAGTAAGTGTTGAAGTCGACCATCTCGTCTCTACTTCTTCGAGATTAGACGGGATACTCATTGGGTACACGTTGTTTTTGTACTCATACTACACTTCTGTACGTTTTTGTTGCACATGTATATGCATCTCTAGTGGCCTACTGGGCGTAGCAGCATGGTTGATACAGAGACTTAGATGAGTTGTACTTCTCGAGGCATCCCACAACTAGCAGAGTCTCTTTCAATTTTCTGGATTTATTTTCTGTCCAATATTATATTCTAGACAATTGTTGTATTATATTATTTCCTAAAAATTGCTCATGCACTCGTGGCATCGGTATCTGTGATGGTTGTAGGATTGTTAAATATTGAATTGGTTAAAGATATTTTTCTTATTTCAACGAATTTCATTACTTGTTGTTTAATGTATGAAAGGAACGATTTCCATAAGTTTTAAAATAAGAAGTTTCTAGTTATTAGTTATTGGCTTGCCTGACAATGGTGTCCGGCGCCACCTCCACCCTTAGTAGATTTTGGGTCGTGACAACATGGTATCAGAGCACTAGATTTCCATACGTCTCACGAGTCATGGGAAATTCTAGTAGAGTCTCACGGATCGGTACAGAGACATCTGTACTTATCCTTAGGAGGCTACAAGGCTGTTAGGAGTACTTCCCTTCTTGATTCCTCATCGTTCGACTAATTCCTTGAGACTTAGGCCCTTGTTTCCATCCTACTCAATCTTACGCGATGCGAACCGCTGGTTATAAATCAAGATGAATTGTAATGGAACTACGAATGTAGTACGAGGTGTTCCTCCCTGCGGGTTGTTTGGGCTATTATCGTCGCTTTGTGGAAGGATATTATGTTATTTCAGCTTAGTAGCGGTATATCTAAGAGCTCTGAGGCTAGGCACAATTTGCCATGATGCTTATGAATGATTATTCCATAGTATTGATATGATGGTAGGATGTTTGCCCGAGTGTTGGGGCGGCGAATGACTTGAAGGGAGGTTTACTTATTGCATGATCTAGAGATTCGGTATTTTATTCCCGGTAGGGGAAAGGTAATCGGGCAGAGAATGTTCAGGTTTGGGTTGAAAAGGTATCGAGACTCTATATTTGATAGCGTGGTGGAGTTTGTTTCTACAATGCGGTGTCCTTATGGGATGTACGCAATTTACCGGTGTTATGATCTTCTACAATTCTCCTTTGAAGCAGGATATCGCGGGTTAGTATTGAAGAAGTGCGGGTTGAGTAGTTGATTAAAGAAGTGAGTTTGCCCAAAGTGGGAGAGTGGCGGAGCTGCATAGGGGCTTGGTGGTAGGATGACTATGCGCCTTAAGGAGAGTTTGGATCGATTTAGGAATTTTAGTGATTGGTGATTGGGGACTACAGATCTTATTTGAAGTATGGGCTAATATGAAACAATGAGATCGGTAGTGCGAATGTGGTTGATGGTTCAAAGTATAAAAAGTGGGTTTTATAGAAAGAATCCAAGAATTTAGGCGGTTGATTGCGCAAGGTTATGTCAATAAGAGAAATTCTGGAGAGTTCCAGAGTTGTGTAATAGTAGCTTCAAGCTAAGTGGGAGAGTCCCACCACCTACGATTGGGTTGCATAGTTAACCACTTGCGAGGTTTTCTGGTTGTTAGCATATTTTGGTTTATTTCGGCTACGGGAAAGTAACATAAGTGGTGATTTTAGCAAAGGAATTATTAAAGGGTGCTATGGTTGGCCTTATTTGCTCATGTTCAGACTTGGGGAAGGATTCAGCATTTATGCCTTGTATAGATACGAGTTTCAAGGGAAATGATTATGCCGCATGCTTTGTCGAGAGGATATTCATTGAGTCAATCATATTTTGGGCCAAGTCTGAGTGGGTTGCTCTCAGTAACGGTCCTAGTGGATTCACGAGGTAAAGTGTGGTGCCTAATGATTTCGAGCCAATAGGTACGGTTTGGATTCAAGCTTGGTAGCAGCTTATGAGAAGAGGCCCAGGATGTTCTATGATGTCTTGACTTGCAATGTAGCATTTGGGAAATACGAAATGATTTGTGGGATTTGAGACAGCATGGCCTCGTAATTCAAGGTCACTCGGGATGAGTGCGGATGGAGTGTGCTATGTGGTGTATGGAGTTGTTATTGTTTCTAAAGCAATCAGGGTAATCGAAAGAAGATAGATTGGTTAGCCATAGTTGAATTGGAATATTGGTGGTAGAGATCAATTCCCTCTGCGCGATCAAGTTATGCATGTGATTAGTGGCGGTGCGTGTGAGGCATGTCGGCCGCCGTAATTGATGTTATTCAGGAGTATTCAACTGTTATGGCCAGTTATGTGTAGGCGGATCCCGAAAGGTCTATGGTGGCTTAGACCACTACTTAGATATTTGCATATTCTACGGTTATGAGAATTTACCTGTGTGTTGCTATGTTTCTCCGTAAGTGAGTTCAGTGAAAAGCTTTTCTGTGATGAAGTGTTAACCTATTAGTGGTTCCAGAGTTATGATAAAAAACGTGTTTTAATGTATATTGGCACGTTGGGTGCAGTGAGTGGTATGGAATTTGAAGTGAGGATCAAGGTTGCAGTTTGGTGTTGACAAGGATGCCTCAAACTCGGATGAGCAAACAAGGAGTTTCGATGTTTAAAGTTAGTTGGTATTGCCTTCAGTGTCACTTGTGATCGGTGTTTTGTGAAAAAGGCTTGCATTCTTGCTAAGGATTCTTGATTGCTTTTCAGCGTTAGTGTGGCCGGTGGTTTGGGTGTGCAGACATGTTATTCGTCACAAAAGGTCATGGGAGTGTGCCCCACAAGAAGGTTGTATAAGTGTGACATGTAGCCATTTAATTGATTGAGGAGTTCAACCAAGTATGAAGAATGTAGTATGTCGTTAAATTGAAAAATGATGTCTGGAGGGCACTCGGTCTGTTGGGTTGTGGAGGATTACTCCAGTTGTGATGGTTGTTGTTGTGTGTTATGAGAAAAGGGAAGTTAGTTTGGATCTTTTAATGGTTATTGTCCAAGCTTGGTATGATCATGATCGACTTGAGGTCGATGGATAGATTTGAAAATGAATATGGGCTCTATATCAGGACAGATGCATTCATTTCAATGATGTGCTCCTTATAGAATGGTAGTCAGGGTGTTATTACGTCGCCAGCTATTTTATGTAATGATGTATTGAGCCGTTCGAGTTGTGAGACGACTTGGTGAAGGTGAGGTTATATGAGTAGAATGGCTCTTGAGATTCAGATCGTATATCGCACCTCAGTGTGCTCGGGTTTGTGACGTATAGCGTTATATGCCTCCCCAGGGAATGGTATTATGCACTTAGCGTGTTTATGACCGATAATTGGTATTTTGTTGTAACGAGAAATTTAACTCGATATGTATCTCCATATGTGAGTTCTACGTGTGGACGGGTGGCGTGCCGCCATGGGTATGTTATCTGTAACGGGTGGCACGCCGCCATGGTTATGTTGTGTGGATCGGGTGGCACTCCGCCATGGTTATGTTGTTTGGATCGGGTTGAGCGCCGCAACATTGTGATGTTTAGTACAGTTCCCCATAATTGTTTTTATGTGTTATTTTTCCTATTTTCCGAGGAAATCTCGTATTAGCTATAAGCCTGCGTCCCATGTATGATTCGAGACCGGTGTACCTGTTTAGTATGTGCCAGCATCACATGTATAATTCGCGAGCGAACTAATTGGATCTCCTTCTCAGAGTCCGTTTCCTTTTTGGTATCGCATTTTAATTGGTAACCTATTGGCACGTTGTGGTATCATATGAGACCTTTGGTCATGTTAGGGTGGCTTATTGCCTGCGCAGTTCGTACTGGGTGAAACGAGATCATTGGTTTTAGGATCAGTCCAAGTTGATTATATGAAATATGTAAAGGAGATGAGACCATTATTCGATTCAGAATGAAGTGATGGTTCTTGTCAGGTGTAAAGACTCAATGATTAGTTGACTCGGTATGATTATGATATCGTATGTTGGAAGCATTCCCGGCACAGAATTCCAGATGTTACAATTGGGCTCTAAGGCTTATTTACTTGAATAGAAGGGAATATCTTCATAACTGATCAAGCTAATGTGCACAACTGGGTTGTGATAACACATGGAAGTGCATGAGGTGACAAATAGTGATTTTAGACTACTTCATTGTAGTTCTTTGCACGTTCGAGGATGAATATATGTTTAACTAGGAGAGAATGTAACGACCCGACCAGTCGTTTTGAGCCCTAGCACGTTGTTCAGTAGTCATAGGCCATGAGCAGCTTCATTTAAGGTATTAGACTTGTGCGCGTGGTCGGAATTGAGCTGCGGGGGGTTCAGAGTTAATTTGGAGAGAGAATTCTCATTTCGGAAGCTTAAAGTTGAAAGAATTCACTAAGATTGGATTTTTAAGTAAACAACCTCAAAATCGGGATGTGAAGGTTCCAAAAGGTTTGTATGATTATTTCAAACTTGGGCATATGCCCGAATCGGTGTTTGGATGAACCTGGAGCGTTTGGCGACTATTGTGGGAGTTAGCATTTTGGAAAAGAATTCATAAGCTTGGGTTGAAGTGCATTTCAGTGTTATCGACGTCCTTTGAGATTCTGAGTTTGGGAGTATCTCTGTATGGTGATTCTAGAGTTGGGAGCGTGATTGAAAGTGAATTCGAAGGTCCATAGGTCGTTTTGGAGCCATTTGGCTAAAGATAGAAAATTGAAGGTTTTGGAAGAAGTTTGACTGGAAGTGGAATTTTTGATATCGGGGCCGGATTCTGATTTCGGAAGTTGGAGTAGGTCCATAATGTTAAATATGACTTGTGTGAAAAATTTGAGGTCAATCGGACGTGATTTGATATGTTTAAGCAACGAAAGTAGAGGTTGGAAGTTCTAAAGTTCATAAAGCTTGGATTGGTGGTTGATTCATAATTTTAGCGTTATTTGATGTGATTTGAGGCCTTGAGCAAGTCCGTAATGAGTTTTGGGACTGGTTAGGGTGATTGGTCGGGGTCCTAGGGGCTCGGAATGATTTTGGATGGTTGACGGAGGGATTTTGGAGGTTGGATGATACCAGCTTTTTTTGCTGCTTCTGGTACTCCTTCTTCTGTGGAAATAGGACCGCAGAAGCAGCGTCACAGGTGCAAAGAGAAGACCGCAGAAGTGGTTTTTGGTTTTGTGCAGCAAGCTCCACAGATGCAGTGCTTTTTTCGTAGAAGCAAAACTGCATCTGCGAACGAAGGACCGCAGAAGCGTAAAGTTTGGACTCTAGTTGATGCCGCATAAGTGGCACAAGGTCCACAGAAGCGGGACCGCGGAAGCAATAATTCTTCCGCAGAAGCAAAAATTGTTGGAGGTAGAGAATTGTTTAAAATTCAGGATTTGGCCGTTCTTCACCCACTTTTCACTTGGCATGGGCAATTTTGAAGAGCTTCAAGAGGGGTTTTCCGTCATCATTGTCAAGGTAAGTTATCTGCACCTATTTTCAGTTAAATGCATTAATTATATATGGATTCGAGCAAGCAATTTGTAGAAAATTTGGGGTTTTGAGGAAGACCTAGAAAATTGATGTTCTTGGAATTTGACCACGCTTTTGGGTACGGAATTTAGAGAAAATCATATATTTAAGTTTGTGAGTCATGGGTAAACTTTATCATAAAAAATTTTCGGATTCCGGGCATGTGGGCCAGAGGGCATTTTATCAACTTTTTGATCGGGGCCAGGAATTATTATAAATTGGATTATAATGAGTACCTTAGCATATATTAATGGGTTTACACAATTATTGTCTAGTTTTCAAGCATAGTGCATCGACTCTAGTCTTCGGAAGGGTGTGGAATGCCGGTTATGGATCTTCGGAGCGAGGTGAGTCTTCTTTCTAACCTTTTAAGATGAAATTGTCCCCATAGGTGATTTAATTAGTTATATGCTCCTATTTGTGGGGGCTACGTACGCACGAGGTGATGAGTGTCCATGCATAGCTACTATTATTCTATTGTCTGGGTAGTCTAGGATCCAAAAGCATGCTATACTTGGAATATTTGTAATCTTATGGATAGTTGAATTGCTTAAATCATATCGAATTAGTAAATGAATTTCTAAAATGATCCAAACCTCATTTTCTTAAATTGTTAAAAAAGAATTAGATTTCTTTGAATAATTGTTCCATGTTGAGTCCTTGATTGAGTGTCCGTATGTGATTATTTTTGGAGCGGGCCAAATGCCTCAACATATTAAATAGATGCATCTATGGTTTGAGCCGTTTGACCCTCGGAAGTGCACATTTTACATTTCTATTGGAGCGGTCCGTTGACCTCGGCATAATTTGCACATGCTTGTATTGCTTTCCTTGAGATTATTTGGGATTGATATTTGCTCTCCCCGACTTGAGATAATTGGAAACTGTAGGATTATATATCTTGAGACTTTTAATATAAAAAGGAACTTTCACCTATTCATGATTTACCTAAAATTATTGTCATTCTTAATTAATTCTTGCTTATTCACATTAATGATATATCATTATTAGACCACTTATAAGTGTTGAAGTCGACCATCTCGTCTCTACTTCTTCGAGATTAGACGGGGTACTCATTGGGTACATGTTGTTTTCGTACTCATACTCTCTAGCGGCCTACTGGGCGTAGCAGCATAGTTGATACGAAGACTTAGGTGAGCTGACTTATCGAGGCAACCCGAAGCTAACAGAGTCTCTTTCAGTTTTTTGTATGTATTTTCTGTCCAATATTATATTCCATACAGTTGTTGTATTATATTTTTTCCTAGAAACTGCTCATGCACTCGTGACACCGGGTTCTGGGATGGTTGTAGGATTGTTAAGTATTGAATTGGTTAAAGACATTTTTTCTTATATTAATGAATTTCATTACTTGTTGTTTAAATGTATAAAAGGAACGATTTTCATAAGTTATAAAATGAGAAGTTTCCAGTTATTAGTTCTTGGCTTGCCTGACAATGGTGTCCGGCGCTACCATGACCCTTAGTAGATTTTGGGTCGTGACATATACGCACCACTACCAGATCATTGGTATATATTAATGATGTTTCCCACATTTGTCAAGATGATATGATGGGATACCTTTAGTGGATTGATGATGTTATGTTTACCCATACCTATGTATGGGACGACATTTATACGCACGTGCATGACATTATAAATGTTTGAGAATTTACAAAATTATTCAAATTTAAAGACATGTTTCTTTACTCCATGTTTCATCTATGTATTTTACGTACTAATTTTCATCCCTTACATACTTAGTACATTTTTCGTACTGACGTCCTATTTAACGAGGCCTGCGTTTCTTGTCTGCATGTGCAAGAAGGCAAGCTAACGGTTCCCTTTCATAAGATCCATGATCAGCGAGTGTTCGCGTTCTCCACTTGATCCGAAGTTGCTTTTGATTTTGGTATGATACGTGTGTGTGTGTCTATATATATATATATATATATATATATGGGTATGATGTGGCTCAATCCCGTCTTTGTACAATTATGTTTTTATTTGAGGTCTGCAAATAGTATGCCTCGTTGGATAGTATGTATCCTTGCCGGCTTCAAATTTTGAGATGTATAGTTGTCTATAACAGCCTTATTGGCTCGCCCTGCATATGTTGCACATATATGTATGTATGCCTTTTGGGCAGATTTCCTTCATGTGTATTATTCTCATAATTCAGTAGATGCTATTCAGGTTTATATCATAGGCGCACGATTAGGGGTGTTTGACAGGTAGAACTCGGGCACCCGTTGCGGCCCATCGGTTTGGGTCGTGACAGTAACAAAAAATAAGCAAGTAAATCATGGCTTTATTCCATGTTTGAGCCAGGATAGGAGAGATTTTAGGGTGACGATGCTAGGGTTTGACAGGGAGGGTGCTTAGAGACTATAAGGGAGGCGGGTTTAGAGGGAATGGGGTAGGATTTCTTGTTAAGCTAATTAAAAGGGGTAGGAATAGAATAGGCTGTTGATCTCAGAGATAAATGGCCATTATTGATCATGGTTTTGGGTCGGGTTAATTGAGTGGGTAAGGGACTGGGCTAATAGGTTTGGGTTAGGGGTAATTGGGCTAGGTAAATTGGTGTTGGTCTAGGTCCGAATTTTAATTAGGAAAGGAGCTATGTTTTAAATATCCATTTGAATTACTAAAACAATTTATAAAAATAATTAATAAATAATAAAAATATTGTTTGTGCTTGAAAATAATTTAATATAATTATTTTGATATCATAAAATATAGAAAGTCATTTTCTATACAGATAATATAGTTATGTATACATATGGGCTATTATTACAAAATATGCAATTCTTGCCCTAAAAATACAATTACAATATTTAAGCATTATATGGGCATAAATAATGATTTTAGATTATTAAATCATCATTAAAATAAAATGAAGGATAATAGTTGGGTATTTGTATAATAAAATACAGAAATGAATTGATTTAAACCCTTTAAAATTATAAAAGAAAATTATTCAAATACTTGTGCATGTTTATAAATGCATGTGCAATTTTTGAAAATATATGAGGGAAATTTATTTATCAATAGCTGCCCCTCTTTACCTGGGAAGGATGAAAGAGTTATCGGGTAAAAAAATGATGACCGATTTTGACCGCATGGGGTGTTTTAAAAAATATAGGCCGAATCCTGGTCTCTGAGCTGCCTACATATCCCTGGTTTAATAGGAATCTTGCCGTGCATAGTTCTAGACCCAACGGTGAATGAAAATAATGGAATTTTATAGGAATGACCGTATGTTTTGGTTCTTTTGGGGAAGACAATATCAGATGGGTTTATGTAGAGTTATGAATGTAAATCTGAATTGTAATGGATATATCGCAAGGCAGGTATTTGAATGATCATAGAGTAAGGGCGAGCAATTGATGAGAATCAGTTAAGTTTGAAATAACAACAAGGCATAAATGTATGAGTGGAAACCGGAGCGAAGGTTGATCCTGTTTGAAGAACGGGCACCTCCTGGATTTCCTGAAAAACTTAATATGTGATGCATGCAAATGCATAGATTACTGCGAGAATTTAAACATGATGCAAGTTCCTTTAGGACCATGAAGGTTGTCTTTGGACTATGAAGCTTACGTCTTTAGATCATGATATCCTGGGCCATGAAGCATGAGATAAGGGATTCGCAGACCATGAAATGATGTTCTCGGGCCTTGAAAATGGTGCCTACGAACCATGACTCCTTTGAATAATGATGTGCAGTCTTGAAAGATCCTCAGACCATGACATGGTGTCTTCAAGCTATGAGGATGATGCCTTCGAACTATGATGCCTTTGGACCAGTTGGCTATACATCAACCCATAAAGTGTAGAGACATGATACCAGAGGTGATAACAAGACAAATACTGGTCTGGTTTGGGGAAGAGATTAACCCCGAGAGAAGAATACAATGCAAAGCTTATAATTGGTCAACACTAATGCAGAGGGAGACAATGCTTAGTCTCATGAGAAGGCAGTACTTAGCCTTATGTGCCTCATGCAATATTTGAGACAGGGCTTAGTCTCATGCAAAGAGAAGGCAGTACTTAGCCTTATGCAAATATGGAGGCATGGCTTAGCCTTATGCAAGATTTGAGACATGACTTAGTCTCATTCAGAGACAAGGAAATGCTTAGCCTTATACAAATATGGAGACAGGGTTTAGCCTCATGCAAGATTTGAGACATGGCTTAGTCTCATGCAGAGATAAGGCGATGCTTAACCTTATGCAAATATGGAGGCAGGGATTAGCCTCATGCAAGATTTGAGGCAGGGCTTAGTCTCATGCAAAGAGAAGGCAATGCTTAGCCTAATGAAAATATCGAGGCAAGGCTTAGCCTCATGCAAGGTTTGAGACAAGGATGTCTCATATAGGGAGAAGGTAATGCTTAGCCTTATGCGAATATGGAGGCAGAGCTTAGCCTCATGCAGTAAACAAAGAGCAAATAGGAGCATAATATTTCTTAGCTCGAGATATATTTGCACTTGGTGGTTCGGTTATTATGAAGGGGATGATTTGAGGCGCACATGCTTGTGGTTATTCCTTATCCCCGCATTCAAAGAAAAATTGTGAGTTTTGCGGGATGTTGGTTCGAGCCTTTGTCTGCTTGTTTTTCTTTGCTTTTCTCTGGAGGCCCTGATCGAGTTACCCTGGATAATACCTGGCTGTCATAGAAATAAAGTTTTCGAAAATGTGCATTTATTGATGGAATCCAATTATTTTATAAAATATAGTGGCATATAACATCAAATTAATGAGATGAACTAATGATTGTTACACTTTTAGAGACGATGCGACTTTCTTGAATTAGATTTTGAAGGTCCTCCTCAAAAATTTGCCCTAGTTACTTAACCAATTCTCTGACTGTCTTGCATATGCTGACTTCGACTGGACTTGCTCTGGAATTTTGGGGATCCTCCTCAAATTTATGCCCCAGTTTCTGATTGTGGGGAAAATGAAAATTTTATTGAGATGTGACCGAACCTATAGGTTTACCTACGTATCTCCTTTTAAACGAGAATAAGGTCAAGCGTAGTTCAGTTACATCAAATGAAGAAATTTAAATATAGTATCTATTGACTGCATCCGAATTGATAGGATTTCGCCAAACTTCTCCATTTATTTTTGCAAGTATGAGTGACCCTCCTATCAGTACCCTGTGAACCATGTAGGGCCCTTTCCAATTGGGTGAAAACTTTCCTTTGGCTTCACTTTGATGTAGTAAGATTTGTTTCAACACCAGCTGCCTCGGTGTGAATTGTCTAGGTTTGACCCTTTTGTTGAAAGCTCTAGACATTCTATTATGATAAGTTGACCATGACACACTACATTCATTCTTTTTCAATCTATGAGCGCTACTTGCTCATATCGGCTCCTTATCTATTATGCATCACTGAGTTTGGCTTCTTATAATATATGAACCTTAAAGAAGGAATTTCTACCTCTTTGGAAATGACAGCTTCGATACAATAAAACAATAAATACGGATTTTCCCCAGTTGATATGCGGACTGTGGTGCAGTACCCCAATAGGGAAAAGGGAAACTTCTCATACCATTGTTTGTGATTTTCTACCATATTCCTTAGCATCTTCATGTTGTTCTTGTTGGCAGCTTCCACAGCTCCGTTCATTTGAGTCCTGTATGCTGTGGAGTTTTTGTAATTTTGAAGGTTTCACACATGTCTTTCATTAGATCATTATTGAGATTGGCGGTATTATCAATGATGTCAGACTCGGGAACCACGAATCAACAAACAATATGATCCCTGACAAAATTTGTGATGACTTTCTTGGATACAGCTTTGTAAGATGCATCCTCTACCCATTTTGTAAAGTAATTAATGACCATTAAAATGAACTTGTGCCCGTTTGAAATAGTGGGCTCCATTGGAATGATGAGATCCATTTCCCAGGCAGCAAAAGGCCAAGGTGCACTTGCATTGAGTTCATGTGGTGGTACCCTTATCATGTCTGCATGTATCTGGCATTGGTGGCATTTCTGGACATACCAGATACAATCTATTTCCATGGTCTTCCAAAAATATCCAGCTCTAAGTATCTTTTTGGCTAGAACAAAATCGCTCATGTTTGGTCTGCAAGTTCTAGCATGTATCTCCTCAAGCAATTTGGAAGCTTCTTTTGCGTCAACACACCTTAACAATTCCAGATCATGAGTTCTTCCATATAGGGTTCCTCCACTAATAAGCTATTGGACAACCTCCACAGTGTGCGTTTCTGAGTATGGTTTGTGTGTTCTGGGTATTCTCCTTTTGCTAAATATTCGTTGATGTTGGAACCAAGGTTTCCCATCCATTTCTTCTTCAACATGGCCACAATAAGTCGACTGACTATGAATCTTCACCGGGATGGGATCGATGAAATTCTTATCTGGATGTTGTATAATTGATGAGAAGGTGGCCAGTGCATCTGTAAATTCATTTTGAATTCTTGGGACATGTTTAAATTCTATATTCGTGAACCTCTTCATTAGTTCTTACACATGATACGTGTACGGTAGTATCTTGGGGTTTTTCTTAGCCCATTCCCCTTGAACTTGATGTACCTGAATATCTGAGTCACCAATTACCAGCAACTCTTGTATATTCATATCGATGGCCAAATTGAGCCCCATGATGCAAGCATCATATTCTTCCATATTGTTGGTGCACGGAAACATAAGCTTTGCAGATACTAGATAATGTTGACCTATCTCTAATACTAAGACCGCTCTAATATCCACTACTTTAAAATTTTCCGCTCTGTCGAAAAATATTCTCCAACCGTCATAGGCTCAAGTAATGTCCTCTCCTATGAATGACTCTTCTTTGCTAGGAAAATATATTTGTAGTGGTCCGTATTCTCCTCCTACAAGATTTTCAGAAAGATGGTCTACCAATGTTTGTCCATTAACTACCTTCTGAGTTACATAGATGATATCAAACTCATTTAACAATGCCTGCCATTTGGCTAACTTCCCAGCAGGCATATGCTTCTGAAATATGTACTTCAGAGTATCCATTCTTGATATGAGGTATATGGTATAAGCACAGAAATAATGCCTCAATTTTTGATTTGTCCATGTCAAAGCACAGCAAGTGCATTCTAGCTGAGAATACTGTACTTTGTAAGGTGTGAACTTCTTACTCAAGTAATATATGTCTTTCTTCTTTCTTCAAGTCTCGTCATATTGTCCCAAAACACATCCGAAAGGCCCTTCTAGTAGGGAAAGATAGAGTAGCAAGTGTCTCCCAGGTTCTGGCGAGACTAGGACTGGTGGCAGGGATAGGTATTCCTTAATTTTGTCAAAAGCCCTTTGACAATCTTCAGCCCAACTAGTTTCAGCATCCTTCCTCAACACTTTGAAGATGGGTTCACATATTACTGTAGTTGAGGCATCTCAGGAAGCTCATCATGTCCTTTTTTCTCATTGGTGGTGGTAACTCTTGGATATTTTTAACCTTTGACGGATCCAACTCGATTCCTCCGCGGCTGACAATGATTCCCAACAATTCTCCGGCAAGAACCACAAATGCACATTTTTGCGGGGATCAGTTTTAAATTGTACCTCCGTATCATGTCAAAGAACTTCATCAAGTTTGCTATGTGATATGTAACCCTATTGAATTTGATGATTCCTTGTGTATCATATGATGGAAGATGGTCATCATGGCTCTCATATGCAGCCCCAACATTCTTTAGACCAAATGGCATCATTTTGTAGCAGTACACTCCCCACGGTGTAATGAAAGTTGTTTTCTCTAGGTCTTCTTTGTCCATCCAAATCTGATGATAACTTGGGAAGCAATCTACGAAGGATTGGAATCCATGCTTGGCACAATTTTCGATCAGAATGTGTATATTTGGCAGTGGGAAATCTTCCTTGGGACTTGCTCTATTTAAATCCCGCTAGTCAACACATACCTTCACTTTCCTATCTTTCTTCGGCACTAGTATGATGTTGGCTAACCAAGTTGGGTATTCAACTACATTGAGACTTTGGCTTTGATCTATTTAGTGAATTCTTCCTTGATTTTTAGGCTTATGTCTGGTTTGAACTTTCTGAGTTTCTGCTTCAGCGGCGCATTGGATTGGTGGGCAACTTATGAGCCGCTATGGATGTGCTCAGTCCAGTTATGTCATCATATGACCATGCAAAAATATCCTCATATTCTTTTAGGAAACAATTATATTCTTCCTTTTTTGACGGTGATAGGTGAATGCTTATGCGAGTCTCATTGGTAGTTTTGGCGTCTCCTAAATTGATTGCCTTGGTTTCGTCCAAGTTGGACTTAAGTTTGTTCATAAAATTCTCAACTTCTCTGATAACTTCCTCGGGTATTTCATCCTCTTCTTCTAAGTCACTATCCTTATGTTGCAATATCTCATTACATGTCACAACCATCGGCTCATCAAGAAAAGTAATAATAATGTTATAGAAGAAAAATGTAAAGGATAATAATAAATACTACTCCCTCCGGTCCAAAATAAGTTATTTTTTGGAGGTTTTCACACAGATTAAGAAATTCACCTTTTAGCATTACTTAGCAATAAAATTGACCATATTAACCTTTACTATCTCATATAAATACTCCTAACACATATTCCAACACTATTTACTCCAAGGACAATGGAGAAAAAAATAATTAATTCATTCTTGAAATTTGGAAAATCACTTATTTTGGACCATAAGAAAAATTCCAAAAAAAAAATTTATTTTGGACCAGAGGGATTAAATAACAATGCATAATTGAATTTTTAAAATATACAAATAGGTACGGCTCGATGACTCGAGAAATTATTTCAAAACAAAATGCATCTTTTAAAATAACATATTGAAAATATCTTAAATGCCTAAAATGGATATTAATAGCTCAGGCTAATTGCCAAGCTACCTAGGAACTCGACGAGCCCCGAATGGTGGGATAGTCCAATTCTTGAGAACAACTCCTTTCTCCTGGGTCTAAATGGTAAATATCTCCTTAGCCCAGCCAAAGCTTCCTCCTCTGCAGATTCTCATATTGTGTCATCTAGGTGAAAAGTCTGTCTCAAATGCGGCATTGGCTGCTCGAGAGGGTAATAAGGACCACGGCATGGTGGCGACCAATCATTGTATTTTTCCAGGTGTATGGATATCCAAGCCCAAAAGTTGTGCCATGACGTTTCAACTGTATCGGTTTGGTAATGCCTTGGAGTTTCTTCCTACGCCCTCTGCCAGGTTCATACCCAGACCATGCCAGTATGCTTTCTATTTTTCTACTCCACCACTCACCGTTCTCAATTGCATTGACATGCTCATTGCGGTGATATGTTTCTCCACCTAGCTTTCTTCTATTCTCGACAACCGGTATAGTTTGACTGGTGTAAATGGGTTTGCTTCCATCTCTGTGAATGATTACCTCCTAATGGTTCCATCAACTTCACGGCCTGGTGTAGCGGGGAAGCCACTACCCCAGCGGCATGTATCCAAGGTCGTCCCAATAGAAGATAACATGTAGAAGATATATATAATAATTGGAACTCGATATCGAACCAAGTCGGGCCCATCTACAGACAAAGGTTAATTTCCCCAATTGTGGCCCTTTGAGACCCATCAAATGCCTTCAAATTCATATTTCATGCTCGTATCTCATGGAAACATTTACCCAACATTTTCAGAGTAGTTAATGGAAAAATATTGCGGCTTGAACCCCCATCTATTAAGACTCAGGCGACGAACTTGTCTTCAAACTATACTGTGATATGCATTGTGACTTAATCCTTCAGGTGGTAGTTCATCCTAGTGAAAGGTGATGTTGTGGCTCTCCAGTATTTGTCCTACCATGTTGGCCATCTCTCACTGGTGATATTATTAGGCATATAAGCTTCATTCAACACCATCATCAGAGTATTCCTATGCGCCTCAAAATTTTGCAGTAGCGACTGGATGGATATCTGGGCGGGAGTCTTGTTCAAATAATCGACGATAGAGTATTCTCTTGCTTGTACTTTCCTCCAGAGATCATCTGGACCAGTTTCAATAGCAGGTTGTTTGGTAGCAGTCTCCTTGCTTGTTCTTCCCAGATTTCTGGGTGTATAGATCCTTCCAATTCTGGTCATCCCCTGTGCAGCACCAGATTCTTCCGTCTTTGCTTTTCCCTTTCTCATAGCTTCGATGACGTAATCCTAGGGTATGGCGTTGGACATGAACGGAGGTGTGGGGTGCTACCATCATAGTGAAGGGTGGATACCTCTACTTCAAATGGAGCTTGTGTAGCCACGAGTGCTGTCACTTTAATTTCAAATGGGATTGCTGCGGCCACTTTAGCTTCGACTGGTGGCTGTATCTGTACTACAATAGGTGTGAGCGTGACTGCATGTTTAGGGTCATCACCTTCTTGAATAAACCTAATCGACCCCTCAAGATCCCATTCTTTATCAGTTTCTATCACATTTACTCCTTCAACTCTATGATCTGGGAGGAGATTGTTGCAGGCATTTGGTGTGGCTTCCTTTGCTTGTATGACTTTGTTATCAATGAGGGTTTGAATCTTGTCTTTCAGAGTGTGTCATTTATCAATAGTATTCATGCCAGAATGGTATGCACATATTTTGTTTTGGTTGACCCACTGGGAAGAGTTTTCCATGGCAACAAAAAAAATGGGGGTAACACATCCGGCAACCTTCAATATTTTACATAATTGATCAATGGGTTCAGTGATATGGGTATATTGTCTGGGCAGCTTGAGATCAAAATTAGGTCTGGCTTTTGGATAATTTTGACGGGTTAGAGGTGAATGGTAATAAACTGGCTGGGTATAATAAATGTGATAAGCGATAGCTAATAACTAGGTATTTTGATATATTTTATACTCCTTCTTGCTTAAGTTTTGATTAGAAATGTGTACAAAATAGTCCCAAAAGGCTCACAAGTTGTGCTTGATTGCATGTTTGATCAACAAAGTTACAAGATATCAAAGATTAGCTCAAAAAGGAGTGAAACTTGCAGAAGTACCAAGACAAGACAAACCTCAGGTAAAACAGGCCCAGTGTGGCCGCACACCATTCTATGCGGTTCAAAAAAGTGAGATTCAGAGAGTATGCAGCTTAGGCAAAACAAGCAATGCAGCCGCATAGGATTTACTATAGTTCTCATTGGAGTCATTACGGACGCACTCGATTTAGTGTGGTCCGCAAAGCCAAGAATCACAGAATTTCCATTTTGGAGTTTGAAGCCCAATGCAGTCCACGCTCCATTTCATGCTGACCGCACTAGAAGCCACCACGTCCGCACTCCGTTCTGTGCGGTCCGCATTGCCCGATTTCAGAGAGCTAGATTTTTATGTCAAGAGCCTTAGTGCGGCCGCACGTGATTTTGTGCGGTCCGCACTAGCACCGCAGAGGTATTTTTTTCTAAATTTTTTAGCTTAGTATAAATAGCTTCTTATCTCATTTTTAGGTCATCAGATAGTTTTTGTACTGAGTTGCGCTCGTGACTTCGATAGTTTTTAGCTCATTTAAACATTGAATCTTCTACTTTATCTTATCAATTAATTAATATGCATTTTTCTTCATCTATTTTTTTGTTTTCTTCTCTAATTATGGGTAGCTAGACCCATAATCTAGGGTTGTGACTCAACTCTAGTATTGGTAATTTATGGGTCTTGTGTTTTAGGGCTAGATTGACTATGGGTGTTTGATGTTTTGGGCTAATTTGATGTTTAATTGCTGAATTGGTGGTTGTAAACACTAGTTTGTGTTTAGTTGACTTTAGCTCTTCTTGAGAAAGAGAGCCTAAGTCTCTGAAATTGGTCCAACAAGGAATTGGGCTATACCCAAGAGATTGATAGCACCAATTAAAGAGTTAAACCTAGAGATAGTAATACCCGACTTGAACCTTGATTGCTTGTGCAAATTTGCATACCCAATTGGTCTTGAGAAAGTCAATTCAGACAAAATAACTCGAACCACCGAGAGGTGTAGAGTGGGTAAAATCGTGCAACAGTTATATCATACACCCCAAATGTGTCAATCATGCCATGGCTCAAGTGCCCGTCAATTGACCACCTAGGCGAAAATCACTGTCCTAGTGCCTGTTAACCATTTGAACAACTCGTAATAGTTTGCTCTTAGCTTATTCTATCTTAATTTAGTATTGTAGTTTGATAAAATTAGAAGTAAAAAAACCCAAAATTGTTAGCTCCCTGTGGAAATTAATTCGAACTTAATCGGGTAAAAGCTACCTCGACCCTCTCTCGCTAATCAATATTAGTGCAGGGTTGGCCTCGATCTGTAGCGGGTTGAGAATATCTGGGAGGTGAAGGTTAGTATATGGGTGGAGGTGTTTGGTGTCTGAGTGGAGGGCGTTGAGCCACAATCACTAACCCAATCTTCTTCGATATGCCCCCTGACTATAACGCTTTGTTCATAGCCTACAATTCCTCAACATTAGTTACCATCCCACTCTTGATTTCTTCTTCAATCCTTTCGCTGAGTTTGATGGTGTAGGAGAACTTATGATTTTGGATGACTTAATCCTTTCATAGTATTGGGGATCCTGGGCCCTGACGAAGAGTTTGTTCATCTGATCTTCCTCTAGTGCCAACCTGACCTTTGCAGCGTCTGACCTCCATCGAGTAGCATACTCGCAGAAAGTCTCTGTTGATTTCTTATTTAGATTTTGTATGTAGATGACATCCGACGCATTCTCTGTGTTAAACCTGAATCGATCCATGATGTCTGATTCCGTGCTTACTCTATTAACCCACTTCTTGGGAATCTGACTGATATACCAAGAGAAGGCATCTCCAGCGATACTCCTCATGAATAGCTTCATGCGAATCCTTTCATCTTTCCCAGATCTCATGAGATTATCATAGTATGTTCCCAAATGTAACTTCAAGTTACCTGTTCTGTCAAACATTTCGAACTTAGGAGGTTTGTAACCCTCCTAAAATTCCACGCCTAGCCGAATGCACATATCTTCATTATTAAAACCTTTAAATCCTTTACCTCCTTCAACGCCCTGGACTCGGCTTGTGAGCTTCTTGAGCTCTTCGGCCATGTTCTTAATGATAAAGTCCTTCTCGGCGTATTCTGGAGTGTATAAGGTTGGCTGAGTATAGTGAGGTAGGGTTTCCACGTATATGGAATTATTTTAGTGGGTGCCAAGGGTTGGAGTGTAGTGGTGATAATTAGTTGAATTTTGCAGATCAGGGGTAGCTTGTGGGATATTCTGAGGAGTATGGTAAGTGGTTTGTGGGTATTGAGTGGGAAGATATTGGTGTTAATGAGGAGTGAGTATTGGTGGATGATTAGGATTTTTGGGAGGTGTTGCGTATGGATGGGTTGCAGGAGGATTTTGTGGACGTTGGTTTGGTGTGTTTTGAGGAATTGCTAGGTTTTGAGCATTTTGTTGGTAGTGTCTGGGACGTTTAGGGTGAGGGAGAGGTTTACCAAGTTCATGCTCAAGTTCTCCTTGCAACTCCAGTATTTTTTATTCCAAACCTAGACCAAATCATTCTGGGCTGGAGTACTTCGGCCGTCTAAAGTTTCAATATTCTCAGTATTTTCTTTTCGGATACCACTCATGTCATACATCTTAGCTTTTTTTTTTCCAGATTACTTGGATGAAGAGGAGGAGGAGGAGGAGGACCTTTAGATCTGGTGTGATATGTTGACGATGCCAGTATGTGCAAACCAACCATATGGAATGGAGATAATCAAAATAAAGAAAAACAAAATATAGACAAGTCAGCAAGGATTCTAAAAAGTATTTGCAGAATTTAAGCACGTATTGCGGGAATGTAAATTCACGTCCTAATTTGGGATGCCTCGTTGTGCTTAGGTAGGCCTAGCGACAAGTAAACTTGGAGAGATTTAATGCTGATAAGTGCCTCATTTCATTAATGGAACAAATAAACCGAACCTAAAAATGATAAATAAATGAGTTACTAATGGCATCTTCCTTATTACATTCAAATTTTAAAATGAGTCAAAACAGATAAACCTAATATATTTTGTCTCGGATGGACCTTCCCCATATTTGGCCCTCTTGGCTCCACCAATCAGATTCCCCAGGTCATACATGTCTAGCAGCAGGTATGCCCTTGCTAGGTGTCCTCCTTTATTGCCTTCTGCATTCTAACAATCTACAACCCTTTTCCTCGTCTTCCCTTTCAGATCCATTAGACCTTTCTCCAAATACTCCAACCTTTCTGTAAATTTTGTAGCCATTTCCTTCCACTAGTTAATTGATTCCATATTGAACTTGTGTTGCTCCAGATTCTTGGCTTCAGATTCAAGGACTCTTGTGTAGCCTCTCATACTTCACTTGTGCTTCAGCTACTTCATCTATGACCATGTTTCCTTGACCAACCCTTGGCTTGAATATTCATGTTATGTTATCTTCTAACCATGATGGATAGAAGTACACATTATCGGCGTGATATCGATTTTGCTTATTGGTGTACTTTTCCACGATAATCTTCAAGTACCACAAGTGTAGGGCCTCATATTTGTGTGGAATGGCGTCACCCTAAAAATCGCCTCTGTAATGACTCATTTTGGAGACTCGTGGTATGACTGTTTTTCTACTAGCTTGTCTCATGACCCTGATAGGAACACATGGATGTATTCCACTTAACCCAATCAACAGTAAAATGCGGAACATCCCTAGATTTGATGATGAATTCATCGGTAGGGAACCACTTGAACATCCATTGAACTTGGTCCTCGGTCAAATTATTGAAAAACTGCGCCTATTCTATAGCTTTCTCTACTGTGTGAATCTATCTAGGATGAAGGTCATCCTTTTAGAATTGTGGAAAGCTATATGATTATTCCATGGTCTCAGTGGAAACTCTTAGCGGTATTGACCCCTCTGAAGATGTTCTAACAACCAAATCAGTAGTAGCAAGTTATAACCCTCAAATTGTTTGAACCTTTTCTTGCAATGATCCAACGCCTGGTATATGTCTGCTACAATCATCGGGAAATGTGCTGACCTGACCCGTCATCTCATGTGTTAGTGATCAGTTTCCCCCATTTCATGCTTCTTCATGTCTCGTTATCGGTATGGGGCGTGTTAGAGTTGATTTGGATTGATTTTGATAAGTAATGAGACACTTAGTCTCTTTAAGGAAAGCTTAAGTTGCAAAAGTCAACTGAATGTTGACCATAGAGTTAGAGGGCTTGGAAGTGATCTCCAGCAATTCGTTTAGCTTTGGAGGATGATTTGTGACTTGGGAGTGTGATCAGAATTGATTTTGGGGGCCCGATGTAGAATTAGGCTTGAATTGGCGAAGGCTTTTGGCGATTTCCGGTTGATAGGTGAAATTTTTATCTGGAAGTCAAAATGGAATTCCGAGAGTAGTTGTAGCTTCATCAGGTGAATTGGAATGCGTGTGCAAAATTTCAGGTCATTCAGACGTGTTTTGGATAGGTTTTTGATGGAATGTGTGTTTTTGAAGTTTTAAAAGAATTTAGGTTTGAATTTGATATAATTCGATGATTTTACTGTTAATCGAGGTGTTTTGGTGATTGGAACAAGTTGGTATGATGTTTTAGGAGGTGTTGGCATTCTTGGTTGAGGTCTCGGGGGCCTCGGGGTGATTTCTTATGGCTAACAGGAATTTTAGAAGTTGAAAAATGCTGCAGAAATGCAGCAGTCAGTGCACAACAATTTTGTTCTATGCGATCGCATAGTGTTAGCAACAGTTCCCGGGATTTTGTTCTATGCAATCACAGAGGATTAGCTACAGTACCCAAAATTTTGTTCTATGCGATTGCATATTGTTAGCTACAGTACCCAGGATTTTGTTCTATGCAATCGCATAATGTTAGCTAAGTGTCCCCCGAAATTTCGTTCTATGCGATCGCAAGGATCTAATGCGATCGCATAGAGTTGGCTACGGTGATCTGGGCAGAATGTTAAAAACATTTCATCCACGAACCCTACCAATTTTCCACCATTTTTTGTCATTCTTGAGAGCTTTTGGACGGGAATTGAAGGGGTTTTGACGGGAAGCGATTGGAGGTAAGTCCTATGAACTAAATACATGATTTTATTGTGAAATCATCCTTGAAATTCATGAAAATATAGCATAATTATAAGAAATTAGGGCTTGAGATTGAAATTCTAAATTTGGGATTTGAGAGGCCATTGGTGGTCCTATTTGAGAGATTTTTGTATGTATAGACTCGTGGCGAGATAATGAACCCGATGATGTAAAAATTTATGAGTTTCGAGACGTGGGCCGGGGGGGATCGGTTTTTCCAAATTTCGTGATTTTCAATATTTTTTGAGTCTTTTCGAGGGGCAAAGGCGTCGCAGGGCTAGAGATTTCACCGATTCGAGGTGAGTAATACTTGTAAATGATATCCTGAGGGTTTGAAACCCCGGACTTGCACATCATAGTGTTGTATTGAGGTGACTTGCATGCGTATATGAGCGTGGGGTAGAGCACAGTTGGGGACTATGACTAGGCCCGTCACGGTTGTTTATTTTACCGAGCATTTGACTGAAATTACTTGTTACATCATAATTTGGGCTGATTGTCATGTTTGCGCTTCGCGCCAACTATGTGAATCCTTCGCGGATTGAGATTACTATTTTAGCAAATTTTGCATATAATTTGATTCCAGTCTAAGATTTTAATACTGTTTTGCAGACTCAGCCATACTTCTAAGTTTTGAAAACTCAAATGATATTTTAAATGTTATTTCAGGCTGAGACTACTGTTTTAGAAATGCCTGAGGGGCTTATGATGTTTTTTGGACTAATTTTAAGTGGCTCGGGCTGCACACCGCAACAATGACTTGCAACAGTGGTAACAATGGCACTGTATGACATAAATTGGTCTAGTAACATTGGCTGAGCGGTCAGGTAACATTGCATGACCAGTTTATTACGCTTCGAAAGTAGGAGCCCCTCCGGAGTCTACACACCCATAGTGAGCGCAGGTATCAACTTGGCCAGGTATCAATGACTGGCCAGGATTTAAGTGATGCCACGGGATGGCTTGACATTGGGCTTGGGCCGTAAGGGGCCCCTCCCGGAGTCTATATACACCCCCAGTGAGCTCTGTCGACGTTAAATAAGTGGAGCGGGCTGCACGCCGTAGCAGGTACTAGAGTGTACCATCATATGCATTGCATTCATACATTTGTGCACTATTTGTTGTTTGTATCATTTCTTGAGATATTTATTTGTTGTTTTGATATTGTCTGATCACTTTCGAAGTGAATAAATTTGAGATAGTGGTAAGAGTGACATTGTATAGTGTAAATGGTTCAGGTAACAATGGCTGATCAGAGATGAGAATATTTCCTGAAGGGCGAATTGTGAGTTCAATTATGCATACTTGCTTGTGCCCGAGAGGCTGGCTTTTGTGTTGACTTTCACTACATGTCCTGCATTTACTTACTTAAATTTGTGGAAAATGATATTTCAAAAGAGGTTTTAAACTGAGTAAGATATTTTCTAAAGGATTTTCCCGGACTTACCTGAAAGGGTTATGTTGTCCCATATTGCATGGTGGAGTGCCATACGTGATTTCTTGCGTTTCAGTTATTATTTACCCTTATTTCTCATTGAGTTGGACTACTCACTTTACTCCTTGCACCTCGCGTGCAGTTGCAGGTATGGTTCGCCCGGTAGCGGGTTATTAGCAATTGAAGATTTGTTATCGCAGCACCGGATCTTATCCCTTATTTTATGTTGTTCGTGTTATTTTTCAGATCGTGCTCCCATTTTTGGACTCGTAGTTCTTTAGTGAACTCTGCAGTAGCTCATGAGTAGTGACACCCCGATGTAGGGCTGTGGCGGGATAGTTCCCTGTTATTATCATTGTTTTCTGCGCTTTGGTTACTGTTAATCATGTTTTAGCTTTATAAATAATAATTAACTGCTAAAAGGAAGCGTTTGTATTGTTGGCTGGCCTTGTCTTCACGAGAGGCGCCATCACGACCGGGTATGGGTTTTGGATTGTGACAAGCTGGTATCAGAGCCTAGGTTAATAGGTCTCACGAGTCATGAACAGGATTAGTAGAGTCTCACGGAATGGTACGGAGACGTCTGCATTTATCCTTGAGAGGTTGCAGAACCTTTAGGAAAAACTTCACATTCTTTAATTCTTATCGTGCGCCTTTGATTCAGCTTGAAAAGAAGACTCTTGAAATTCCTTCCACGCGATTATATGCGCACGTGAGCGCTCAGTATCAGATGTGCCTTGACGGCTTGTGATTCCCCGATCGAGGGGCAAGATATGATTTCTATGAGTTGATGTTGGTCCAGTCTAGGGGGCTTGAGGCTGAATCTTTGCATATGGCTTGAGCACCAAGGTGTTGATTGTGCGAGCTAGTGTTATAAACTTATATATTTAGTGTTGGCCCTATTAATGGGAATGACGGATGTATAGCTATGTGGTGAGCATTTTGGTACTGCGAGATGTTCCTATATGCTTGGAAGTGTCAAAGAAGGTCTGCTGGATGATGGATGAACCACTACGTGTTTGATTTCCATTGTGATTGGATGTGTTGCCCTGAGCTATGGGTGTGTGGAGAATCTTTTCAAGTCTCCTAGTTGGGAGTGAGGTAAATAGCATGTCGCATTTTGAGATTAGACTCAGAATGACTAGCCGATTG
Source organism: Nicotiana benthamiana (assembly GCA_034376525.1). Taxonomy (NCBI): domain Eukaryota; kingdom Viridiplantae; phylum Streptophyta; class Magnoliopsida; order Solanales; family Solanaceae; genus Nicotiana; species Nicotiana benthamiana. The sequence continues at coordinate 122,922,978 of CM067330.1, forward strand.
TGTAAGGTGTATGACGGTGGAAAGTATATGGAAATGTTATATTGAGGCGAAGCAGGTGGGCTATCTCCTGCGGAGAGTTCTAGCGTGGTATGGTCCTTGTGTGCATGTTAAAATATCTGGTTTCACAACTTATAAACGATCAGAGCTTTCTCACTATGTTATTGTGGCATCAATGGAGTAAAAAGTGTTATGAGCAATTGAAATATTGTGGTATATGGCTTCGAGCCAAGATGGGGAGGTTTTTGTTTGATTAGCTTATTGCACGATCATGTGCTACATTGGTTCCGTTTTAAGATATGCAGGCGGATCAGTTCTGGTTGTAGAAATTAAGCCGAGGATGGCACGAGTGAAGCAAAATTTTGACAAAAGGTATATGGTATTTTGTGGATGTGTGGAAATAATAGGATGTCTTGAGCTGTTGTTGATAAATAATGCTTAGTGTAAAGAGAAGGAAGCTGTTTGGTTGTATCGTAATGAGATCATGTCATGCGGGGTCAGAGTGCTAATGAGGTACATGTGGATATGTCTGCTTGATCAGGTAAGTCGCAGTTGAATAAGAGTGAATGACTGGATAAAATGGTTCTAATGGGTTCAAGAGTCTACGTACGTCAATTGAGAATACTACTGTTGCATATGGGGTTAGGAACGGAGTTTCATTAGAAGATGTCAAGACTTCGCAGAGAGTCCTTCTGAGTAAGGTACTTTGGAATGTTGTGTTTTTGGAAGCATTTGAGAGAGTAGGCAGTGGGTTGTGGTTCCTAATAGTATGGTTTTATACTTGGGTCTCATGTGTAAGCCTGGATTGAGGAATTATGGCACTACGGCAAGGGAAATATCAAGTTGAAGACGAATAAGAAGAAATTTAGATATATGGAGTAGCTTGATAACGGGTCGGACTGGCACGGTAAGGATTTTCCTCTAGATGATATCCATGGAAGTTCGTGATTAGATAAGTTTCGATTAAGGTTAGACAGGAGATTCATAAAGCACTTAGGCAGTGGGTAGTCTCAGATAATCAAGTAAAATGGCACGACTATTTGAAAGTGATCCGATAAGAGTATATGTTTCATAGAAGGAGCAATGTGATTAAGTAATGGTACTTCAGTGGTGTTGCTGCACTTTCTCGTTAAATCGACGGGTGATCTTCGGGTTTTCTTGATAGCACAGGGAGATTATTGGATATTTAGTGGTAGCATGTGTTCAAACGGTGAAATTGGGATCAATTATGATGATTCGTGTGCTATGTGGGATTGGAGGCGGAAGTCGTCATATTCGGGCTATTTGTGATTGTGGATCGTGTGTATTGGCATCCTTTGGTCACTACTGGGATTTAGAGGCTCGAGTGAATCTTTCGTCGTTGGTGTGTTAGATTTTGGATGTTATGTTGGAGCTCAGGCTGGTTGTCTCAGTGTTAGATTAATTCTGGACTATTGTGTTATGGGATATGACGAAACGCCACGGTTTGAGTGGGGAGGTGCATTGGGTTATGTTCTTGTGGAGTGGTTTATCTTTCAAAGACCCACTAGATGTGGCTGGGAAGGATTGCTTTTCCTAATTGAGCCTTCATGATGGATGTCAGTGTAGAGGTTGCTATTATGGAGCAAGTTCCAGCGTTAAGGGAATTTTCGGTTGCGTATTCCAGTTTGAGTTGACTCGGTTGGCTCCGGAGTTGTGTTGTTGAGGGATAGGTTGACTCGACCTTTTGTTGAGTTTATCAACGATGTGGAGAGATCTATGAGTTGTTTTTTTCATTGCAAGGCGTTATGATTTACGGACTATGGGCACATATAGTGCGATGCTATGAGAGTTCATAGTAGAAGTTAAGGGGTAAACCTCAGTTGCGCTTGAGTTTTGTAGCTTATAATTCTATATGTAGATATTGTATGCACTCAGTATGCTTACGACCGGTACTCAGTATTTTTTTGTAATGAGAAAATTTGGCTCGATATATATATATATATATATATATATATATATATATATATATATATATATATATATATATATATATGATTGGGTAGTGCGACGCCATGGGTATGTGTGGATCGGGTGGCACGCTGCCATGGGTATGTTATCTAGATCGGGTTGCACGCTGCAACAGTGTGATGTTGAGAATAGTTTTCCATATTTTACTTTGTATGCCTTGCTTCCTAGTTTCTAAGGAAAATCCATATTGGAAGTTGCTCGACGAATAGCGCATTGGTTGTGTCCTATCAATATTGAATGGTGTGTATGACTTGCTTCACCGTGGGTGTGATGGATTTCTTGGTTTCAGGCATCAATCTGTGTGTGGTTGTATACTTTGAGCATGGTGACTTGAGGTACTTCATGTGTAACAGTGCTTGGATAAGATCGCGTGTTATGGCGAGGCCACATGAAGTTATGACCTTTCAAGGAGGATTCAGGTATTCTATTTCTATGATGTGAGACAGGGTCTCAGCCTCGTGTTGTGATGGTACTGATGAGCTTGAGGTACAGCTCTTTCGTTTGAATCAATTGCCATGATTTGAGTATGTTCTGACCATCTCTTATTAGTGTGTATATGATGCAAGTTGTGGCTTAGGCCTGTGTTGAGATGTCTTATCACCAGAGTGGTATGTTGGATTCGAGGAGATCGTTGGAGTCATTAATGAATACGAACAGAGTCGATTTCACTTGTTGGAAGGGTAATATCGAGGTTTGACCCAAAAATCTGTTGTGATATTAGTTAGAGGGAAGTGGCCTCATAAACGGTTGATCTGAGGAATGGTTACGGTTTATCGCGTGTTTTAGTTATCGTTGGCAGTATATGAAAGTATTGCAATAAGACTTTAGCTAATAAGAGGTTCTTATCGGTAATTGAGTATTTTGGGCAACTGCTGTGAATAGAGACTATCGTTTCGAGTGTTTGATTGTGTGGTTTGTTGTATGGTTTCACCTGAGGTTGCAGGCGTGGGTTATTACTGCTGGTATGGGTTTATTTTGGGTATAATTTCAGAAGTGCAGTATCGTTCTATGGTTTATGGTCTAGATGGACCGTGAAATTTCAGATGTGTTATATACGGTGCCATGTGAGTTAGAGTGACGTGGGAAAACCCCTGTTATATGCTTGGTAACGTTATTCAGCTATGCGCTGGCTTCTAGTACAACTCTGGGTATGCTCGAGGATCAGCGTTGGTTTAAGTTGGGGAGGATGTGACGATCCGACCCATCGTCTCATGTGTTAGTGCTGAGTTTCCCCCATTTCATGCTTCTTCATGTCTCGTTTTCAGTATGGGGTGTGTTAGAGTTGATTTGGATAGATTTTGATAAGGAATGAGACACTTAGTCTCTTTAAGGGAAGCTTAAGTTGGAAAACTCAACCGAATGTTGACCATAGAGTTAGAGGGCTCGTATGTGATTTCCGGCGATTTGGTTAGCTTCGGGGGATGATTTGTGACTTAGGAGTGCAATCGGATTTCATTTTAGGGGCCCGGTGTAGAATTAGACATGAATTGGCGAAGTTAGCACTTTGGTGATTTCCGGTTGATAGGTGAAATTTTGATACGGAAGTTGAAATGGAATTCTGAGAGTTGTTGTAGCTTCATTAGGTGAATTGGGATGTGTGTGCAAAATTTCAGGTCATTTGACGTGTTTTGGATAGGTTTTTGATCGAATGTGTGTTTTTGAAGTTTTAAAAGAATTTAGGCTTGAATTCGATATAATTCGATGATATAAGTGTTAATCGAGGTGTTTTGATGATTGGAACAAGTTGGTATGATGTTTTAGGTGGTGTTGGCATCTTTCGTTGAGGTCTCAGGGGCCTCGGGGTGATATTGGATGGCTAACGAAAATTTTTGAAGTTGGAAAATGCTGCAGAAATGCAGCAGTCAGTGCACAACAATTTTGTTCTATGCAATCACAATCCTCTAATGCGATCGCATAGTGTTAGCTACAGTACCTGAGATTTTCTTTTATGCAATCACAGAGAGTTAGCTACTGTACCCGGAATTTTTGCTCTATGTGATCGCAATGCTCTAATGCGATCGCATAGTGTTAGCTACAGTACCCAGGATTTTGTTCTATGCAATTGCATAATGTTAGCTAAGTGTCCCCGGGAATTTTGTTCTATGCGATCGCAAGGCTCTAATGCGATCGCATAGAATTAGCTATAGTGATCTGGGCAGAATGTTAAATACATTTCATCTGCGAACCCTACCTATTTTTCCACCATTCTTGGTCATTCTTGAGAGCTTTTGGATGGGAATTGAAGGGATTTTGACGTGAAGCGATTGGAGGTAAGTCCTATGAACTAAATACATGATTTTATTGTGAAATCATCCTTGAAATTCATGAAAATATAGCATAATTATAAGAAATTAGGGCTTGAGATTGAAATTCTAAATTTGGGATTTGAGAGGCCATTGGTGGTCCTATTTGAGAGATATTTGTATGTATAGACTCATGGCGAGATAAGGAACTCGATGATGTAAACATTTTTGAGTTTCGAGATATGGGACCGGGGCTTGATTTTTGCGAATTTCGTGATTTTCAATATTTTTCGAGTCTTTTCGATTGGGAATTTTTCTCTTAGCATATTGTGATGTATTGCTATGATTTTGGCTAGATTCGACACGCGTGGAGGCCGGATGAGGGGCAAAGGCGTCGCTGGCTAGAGATTTCACCGATTCGAGGTGACTAATACTTGTAAATAATATCCTGAGGATTTGAAACCCTGGATTTGCACATCATAGTGTTGTATTGAGGTGACTTGCACGCTGGATATGAGCGTGGGGTAGAGAACCATTAGGAACTGTGACTTGGTCCATCCCGGTTGTTTATTTTACCGCGTATTTGACTGAAACTGGTTATCATCATAATTTGGGTTGATTGTCATGTTGGTGCTTCGTGCCAACTATGTGAATCCTTCGCAGATTGAGATTACTATTTCAGCAAATGTTGCATATCATTTGGTTTCAGTCCAGGATTTTAATATTGTTTTTCAAACTCAGCCATACTTCTAAGTTTTGAAAACTTAAATGATATATTAAATGTTATTTCGGGCTGAGACTACTATTTTATAAATGCCCAAGGGGCTTATGATGTTTTCCGGACTGATTTTGGGTGGCTCGGGCTGCACGCTGCAGCAGCGACTTGAAATAGTGGTAACAATGGCACTGTATGATATAAATTGGTCAGGTAACATTGGCTGACCGGTCAGGTAACATTGACTGACATTGTGCTTGGGCTGTAGGAGCCTCTCCGGAGTCTGCACACCCATAGTGAGCGCAGGTATCCACTTGGCCAGGTAACAACGACTAGACAGGATTTGAGTGATTCCACGAGATGGCTTGACATTGCGCTTGGGCCGTAAGGGTCCCCTCCCGGGGTCTGTATACACCCCCAGTGAGCATCGTCGACGTTAAATAAGTGGAGCGGGCTGCACGCATAGCGGGTACTAGAGTGTATCGTCATATGCATTGCATTGCATTCATACATTTTTGCACTATTTGTTGTTTGTGTCATTTCTTGAGATATGTATTTGTTGTTCTGATATTGTCTGATCACTTTCAAAGTGGATAAATTTGAGACTGTGGTAGCAATGACACTATATAATGTAAATGGGTCAGGTAACAGTGGTTGACCAGAGATGAGAATATTTCCCGATGGGCGAATTGTAGTTCAATTATGCATACTTGCTTGTGCCCAAGAGGCTGACTTTTGTGCTGACTTGCACTACCTGCCCTTCATTTACTTGCTTAAATTGATGGAAAATGATATCTCAAAAGAGGTTTTAAACTGAGTCAGATATTTTCTAAAGGATTTTCCCGGACTTATTGTTTTCTGAAAGGGTTATGTTGTCCCATATTGCATTGTGGAGTGCTCTTACGTGATTTCTTGCCTTTCAATTATTATTTACCTTTATTACTAATTGAGTTGGAGTAATCACTTTACTCCCTGCACCTTGCGTGCAGTTGCAGGTATCGTTCGGCCGGTAGCGGGTTATTAGCAGACTGAAGATTTGTTATCGTAGCTGAGGCAGATGACTGCTAACGTCCACGGCAATGGAACTTCTCCCTTATTTTATGTTGTTTGTGTTATTTTTCCGATTGTGCTCCAATTTTTGGACTTGTAGATCTTTAGTGAACTCTGTAGTATCTCATGACTAGTGACACTCCGATGTAGGGCTGTGGCGGGATAGTTCCATGTTGTTATTATTATTTTCCATGCTTTTGTTACTTTTAATCATGTTTTAGCTTTATAAATATTAGTTAACTGTTAAACGGAAGCATTTGTTTTGTTGGCTAGCCTTGTCTTCACGAGAGGCGCCATCACAACCGGGTATGGGTTTTGGGTCATGATAGGAATATAGTATAGGTTTGTCCCTCAATTCTCTCCATTAAAGATTTAGTTACCATGGCCAACCTGGTGTAAATTCTATCCCCTTGGCTTGGGAACGCTATCATACCCAGAAAGCAGACGATTAATACAAGAACCCTGCGATGAGTTCAACTTAGAGAAGTGATGGAGAATTCATCATGAAAGATACGGTAAAATTTATTTTGTCCGTATCGTTCATAGAGGAAGTCAAAGGATATATAGTATTCTTCAAGTACTCCAAGTCCTCATTCTTTCTCAGACCCATCATTTTCAAAAACCCCCTAGTATTGCAGTTTTCTACCACTAGTAAACCGGGACTATCCCATGGTAATCCAGCGAATCCGTCGATTTTCTCCAAGAGAGGAGTCATTTCTATGTCACTAAAATGGAATACTGCTCTTTCTCTATAACATGGTAGTAGCTTCGATCAACATGTTGTTTTGGATTGATGTCCAATAAGGAAGGTAATTTTCCAAGAACCCTTTTCAGGTGATTTTAGTCGCTTCGCGAAAGATTTTCCCACCAGTCTAACAACAAAAATGGTATACTTTGGACCATGCCGAACCTGGGGACTTCGTGCCTCATTTTATTCAAAATAAACAGAATTAGATCCTTTCCCCCTCTGGATTCGACTACTTACGAATTAATGATTAGCATGTCGGCATTCATCTCTCCAAAAAAGGCACATATCATGGTTGTGTCCTTTGGGATTATGAAAATCCCGCTGGATTTTGGACAAGGCCTTTTTAGAGGGTTATTATGTGGACAACATATTAACCCCGTCTAGGTTTGACCATGATGCATGTATAGTTACTATCAGACAATGTTTCTATAGAAGTCTAGAGTGGTACCCTAAAGTAGACAACTTGAGAGGGAAAGCACGGAACCATCGAATGCAATGTGGATCGACTAGTTTTACCGCAAATAAGTCTTTTCAAAATTAAAGTATTTTAGGAAGAGCGCGGGCACTCATCAAGCGCCGCTATGTTATTAGTACGCATGAGTGGATATGATGTTGAGCATGGAGTTATGGAAAAGAAAATAACATGTTGCCAAGTATTCACGTGATGAATAATGATAAGATGCAGTATTTAATAACTGTAAAGACGTTTAAGAAAAGAAAAATAAGGAGACAAGTCAATTTCCATAGTAAAAGTGATAAAGCAGGGGAGGGAGAACATAAATGAATAAGGATAGACAAATAAATTGGCATAGAATGGAAGGGGTGTGCAAGTATTAAAGAAATGCTTAAAGACTAGTTCAAAAACGAGTTCGTTATGGTAAGAGCCTAAAGATCTCCTCAGCAGAGTCGCCATGCTGTCACGTCCCATTTTTCTCACGAAATTGGTTTTTGACATTTCTGGAACAACTTCTTTCTGTGAGGGTAGGGAATTGGATTTGAAAGAGACACCACCTAATGGATTACAGTGCATTAGGGCACCTACATCAACTAACTCATATAACCAGTCCACATCACCAGAGATCGGGTAAAGGCTCGAAATTACCTTGAGAGAAAAGTGTTAGGCACCACTCGAGGTCCACAACGGTGGATCCCGACCGAACATAAATTAAGTGAATTAGTCTTAAAAGGGAAGAAAACAATTTGTACAAGTACAATATTCAATTTATTTTAAACATGAGTATAGGATGGTCCTAATTTTTTTACCTTATAAGATCATTCCATGCAATGCCTTGCAACTCCCTTATGTCAGGGTTTTACTTATAGCATTAGCCGCATGGGCTATCATTTCCTTTACTACCCAATTACTATCTTCAAGTTGTTACTTAAGTGCACTAGTTGATTCTGAACTGTACCCTATGTGTGCACTACCCGTCCCTTACCTATAGTCCTGGAGGTATTAGGACCTCTATTTGGGATTGTTCAAGACCAATCTATGCATTTAAAATGTGAAATCTAGGCGACACACAAGGCTTTTAGATAAAGAGCAAATATAGGCTCATATTAACCTCCACATGTAAGGATCAAAAGCATGCATTTGAACCAGCAAACTCATTCATTTAAAAATCCCATAGGCAGGATATCTACGCGAGAAAACAGGGTGTAAAGGCAATTTTATTAAAGAGAGCATTAAGACCTATTTGTGTGCCTACTGATTTATTCAGCATGAATCTGGGTACCTCAGGCATAAATGTGTCACATTTTTAAACCTAGAATCGTTAATAAGTTTTACATATTTATTGCCTTAGTGATATACAGGGGCTCTTGAATTTGGAATAGACTAACAGGATCCTATTAGCATGATTTCTAAGAGTTTGTCAATTACAGACCTATAGGCATGATTTCTAAGTGTAGCGCTGATTTGAACTCATAAAGACAGTTTTATTCATATTAGATCCTACAGGCATTCTTTCTTATTATCGCATTGATTTAAGTTCCTATTGGCATGATTTCTAATTCCTGACTTGATTTAAACTACTACGTGTAGGATTTCCAAGTTTCAGAACCGATTTCAACGTATAGGAATGATATCTATTTAAATCATATAAGATTTCTATATTTGATATTGATTTTTATTTCTATAGGCATGACATCTATTAATAGTATTTAGACAAAAATTATCAGACTACCAGTAAGTATAATTGACTCAAACAAACAAGGTCCTATAGGCATGGTCACTAATGCACAATTAGTTGAAAATAGGCATGGTCGATAGGCATGGTCTAATGAAGAATCGAACGTGAAGTCCTATAAGCAGGGTTTCTAGCATGAAAATGTGCAAAATGATTATGAAACATTCCTATAGGGAGGATCTCTAAACACGGTATAGTATGCACGTAATTCAGTCAACATAATTAAACATATAGGCATGATTTCTACCCAATTTTAACAAGAGATAAGAATAGACCCCCCAAGTTTTACTAATTAACCCCAGATCAGTTATTACAGAGATTATTACAGCCCGGAATGAATGAATTACATAATAACGATTACACTGTTGGAAGCCTTCATAGGCCCAATCTAAACCTGGGAACTCAACCTTCAAGCACAACAACTCTAAAGCATAACAGTGATCTATTCACAACACATTAAACCAGGCTTCTAGTGTGTCAAAGTTCCAAAAGAGCCACAGGGACCCCGTGCAATGCTCACACTAGAACCACATATTCAGCACAAAGTTCATAAAAGATTGGAAAAACCAGTGCATAAAGGGTAAGGGGGCAAGTTTTGAAATAGTTCAATTTTCAGAAGAGAGAAAGTTCAGAATATAGAGTTACATGTAGAACTACTCCAAGAAACAAAAAGGTTCAGGTTCAACATACAGTTCAAACACTGTGAAGTCTAATTAAGCTAAACGTTTATGCTAGTATTTGAAACAGTCATGGCTTAGTCACAAAAGCAATTAGGCAGATATATTTGAATTGAACAGACGTAACGTATGAATTAAGCACAAGCATACTTAATTACATGCTCATAGTTCAAAATAGGTATAAAACTTACAAACAAATCGAACCTTAAACCAACTTATGAAAGGATTTCTATTATTCTAAATAACTCAGTCTTAAGTTAACAGTATTATCAAATTACCAGATAAAGGACAAAATCATGCTAGAAATTGAAACATGCTTAGTCATACAAACATAGAGAAGGTAATTGCAAAGGTTCGGGCATACCAGTTGAAAAAAAATCAAGTAAAGGTGCAGTAAAGGTTAAATTCTAGAGTGATTTGGCCTTGGCTTTTAGCCGGTCAAACAATAGCCACTTAGTGCACAAATCAAAATAGGAGCGAGAGATAGAGAGAAAGAGAGAGAAAGAGAGAGAGGGTTTAAATAATGCAGGAATTAAACACATAAACATGGAAAACCAATTAGTCAAATACTAGAAAGGTAAGTGTTTAAATCAGTAAAACTGAACCCCTAAACTTCAGGTGAAGATACACAAAATCAGTTGGGAAAAAGGTAAAGAATCACATAAGGCATATAATGAAAAGGAATACTGGATTTGGTTCAAGTAAAAAGGGCATGAAACTCTAATTTAGATAAATCCCAAAATCAGCATAGAATAATGGAAAGAATCACGCACTAGCACAAAAATGAACGCAGACAGGGATTATTCAAAAGAAGAGTAGGATTGGACCAAATTTGGTTCAAGTAATTTGAAACCCTAGATTTAGGTAAACCATAAAATCAGCAGAAAGTACAGAAAATAACCACATGTTTGCATAAGACGAATACAGAGGGAAATTATTCAAAAGGAAACACAAAATTGAACCAGAAAAGATCTGGAATCTTAATTTAGGGCAAAATGCGGAATAAACAAATAAAACACGTTAGATTAAACAGAAATAAGGAAAATACTAGTCCAATACGAGAAAGGAAAAAGTATCAATCAAAGATCAGTAAAGAACAAAGAAATATCTCAAACCCTAGTTGTGACAGATGCTTCGAATCGGACCAGAGATGCAAGAATCGTTCAACAAAATATGTATATGGACGGAAGATCGTCCAGATCTTCACAGAATCAGGGTGAATCTATCCGTTATTGAGGCAATTTTTGCCAAAAATAAGGCAATAATCTAAGTAATACCATAGATGAATGTATAATGATAGAGTAACACAAAATAGGTAAGTAAATCATGGATTGATTCCATGTTTGAGCCAAAATATGAGAGATTTGAGGGTGACAACGTTAGGTTTTTACAGAGGCGGGAAGAGCATTCAAATAGTTTAAGGGAGGCGGGTTTAGAGGGATGGGGTAGGGTTTCTGGTTAGGATAATTAAAAGGGGTAGTTATAATATGGGTTGTTGATCACAGAGATCAATGGCTAAGACTGGTCGGGGTTCTGAGTCGGGTTAATTGAGTAGGTAAGGGATTGGGTTAATGGGTTTAGGCCAACGGTAATTGGGCTTGGTAAATTGGGGTTGGTCTAGGTCCGAATATTAATTAGGAAAGGGGCTATGTTTTAAATAGCTATTTAAATTACTAGAATAATTTACGAAAATAATTAATAAATGTTAAAAATGTTATTTGTACGTGAAAATAATTTAAAATAATTATTTAATACTATAAAAATATGGAAAGTCATTTTTTGTATAGATAGTATAATTATTCATATATATGAGCTATTATTACAAAATTTGCAATTATAGCCCTAAATAATCAAGTGTAATTATAAAAAAATACAATTAAAATATATAAGAACTATATGGGCATAAATTATGATTTTAGATGATTAAATCATCATAAAAATAATATCATGGGTAATTGTTGGGTATTTGTATAGTAAAATGCATAAATGAATTGATTTAAATCCCTTTAAAATTATAGAAATACTTGTGCATGTTTGTAAATGCATGTGCACTTTAGAATATGTATATGTGCATATTTTAAAATATATGAGGAAAAAATTGGATATCAACAATTAACACAGTAACTGAAATCAAATTTCGACAAATTGATGGAGCAAATAGTACATCTTGTAGAAATAGAGTTCGGCCACCACGCACAGTAAGTTTGCAGGTACCAATCCCTTTAACCTCCACTTTGGTGTTATTCTCTACATAAATCCATTTTGCTCCTTTTGGAATTCATCGAAATTCCACGAAAGCATCTCTTTTCGTTGCTACATGGTCGGTAGCTCCCGAGTCTACAATCCACACAAGATGTGATTCAGTTAGATAAACATAACAATAAACATTTACATCACTATGTAAATTTTAAATAAGGTTATGTACCTTTTTACGTTCAGGACAATCACGAGCAAAATGTCCCTTGTTCTTGTAGTTGTGGCATTTCAACTTTGCCATATTCAGTTTCTTCTTTGATTTGGGAATGGAAACACCATTCTTCCCTTTTTAATTAGTCATAGGCTTTTTCCAGTCTTGTCCTTTCCCGTTCTTTCGGGAAAATCCACCATACTTGCATTTTTTGCTTTTTTTTTTTCCAGAATTTAGATCATAACTTATCACATATTGCACTTGTATTAGCTTTGTCCACTCCGAGGCGCTCTTTCTCGAGTTCCAAATGATGCTTAGCATCTTCCACGGTTTTGATTCTAATGTTATGGGCCAAGTGCATCTTCATATTCTCCCAACTTTATGGTGAGGAATTAATCACAACTTGGACTTGTTGCTCTTCGGTCAACACACGGCCAACATCTTTTAGTTCATTTACCATATTTGACATGTGGAGGAGATGCTTACGCATGCTATGCTCAGGACACTTCTTATAAGTGTCAAACTTAATAGTAAGTGCCCTTATTTTAGCAACAGAAGTATGGCCGAATTTTTCCTTCAATGCAGACCGCATATCCTTAATATTTTCATATTTGCGAAATTCTCTTATGATATCATCATCCATACTGCTCAACAATGTTATGCGGGCAAGAGAATTTTTCTTTTTCCAAGCTTGATATAACTCAAGATCTCTCTCATGTTGGGGCGTGTCGCCACTTTCAGGAGGCGTCATTGACAAATTAAGAGCCTCTGGCTCTTCCAGGACATGCTGGATTCTCATGCTCTAGATCTCATCATTATCGCCATTTAGCTTATCACCCTTTTAAAGATCAACGACAATAGTTTTTGCACAGTAGACATACTGATTTAAACAAACATAAACTATTATGAGAGAACTATGTACTTATATTTTTTTTTAAAACCTAAATTCATATACATAATAATTAACCATGTTTATATTTACTTCACATTAGATTCATTTCCAAAAGTTCACTAAGTTCCCAATCATCATCTGAATTCTCATATATGGTAAACCTAACATAATTAATTATATAAGCAAGCTTATCTTAAATCACATAAATTCAAGACAAATATAGAATCATTCAATAACATGAAATATTATATTGTTAATTCATACAAGTATACATACAAGTTAGTCAGATATAGACAACTATTATACAAATGAGGTACATATTATCACATTAATTGCCTCTTATGAACAAGAATGGATGAAATAAAATTTTTATGCAAGTCATCAGGCAGAAATATATTCGCTCTTGGAACTATTGGTTTGACTAAATTTATTCTATTACTCTTTCTGTTGGATTCAAGATCTAGAGAAACAGAGGAAATGAAATGAGGAAGCAGAGAAATAAGAATTGTATTCTTCACCACATATCGATCAATACAAGAATGCACTATATAATGCTAATATCCCTAACTCCACCATCTGACTAATAGCAAATTTACAGTTGTCAAAACAACAACTTTAAATAACTAATATTAACTAAATATAAACAACTCCCCTCTACTTCTATTGTGCACGATTTGGCCCCTCATATCCTAAGAGTCCCCCTCAAGATGGAGGTTAAAATACATTGAAAACTCCTAGCTTGGAAAGAAGAAATTAGTATTGTGCAACACCAAGTCCTTTTGTTATCATGTCTGCCAATTGAAGCTTTGTTAACATATGATTAGGCATGAACAATCCATTTTTTATCTTCTCCCAAACAAACTGACAATCAATTTCTATATGCTTAGTTGGTTCATGAAATATAGGATTTGCTGCAATTTGGAGAGCTGCTTTGCTGTCACAGTAGAGGTCAACTGGTTGTTGTAAATAAACATTTAATTCCTTTAACACCCCGACTACCCAAGTGATTTCAGCTGCTACTGCTGCAAGACTCCTGTACTCAGCTTTGGCTGAGCTACGTCTTATTGTTTGTTGCTTCTTGGACTTCCATGATAGCAAGAACTCCCCCAGTTTTATAACATCCGGTAATTGATCTTCGTTTATTTGGGCATGCTGCCTAATCCAAATCAAAGTAGGCAGTGACATGTGAGATATGACCCTTCTTTAGGAATATACTAATTCCAGGTGAGCATTTGATGTACTTGACTACTCTAAGTGCAGCATCCATGTGAGATTGCTTTGGATGTTGCATGAACTGACACAGCACTTATACACCAAAACAAATGTCAGGACGTTTGATGGTCAAATAGAGCAATTTACCTACTAACCTCTGCTAACTTGCTATATCTTGCAATTCTTCATCTCCATCGTGTCCTACATGTTGATCATACTATGTGGTAGTAAATTTTTTATTTGTCTCAACAGGAGTAGATGCATCTAATCCTGTGGTAGAAATCAACTCCAATGCATAAGCAGTAGGCCCTTATCTGACCTCATTACTTCTATACCCAAGAAATATCTAAGTTCCCCCAAATCTTTGACCTTGAATTTGGTATGTAGAGTACTCTTGGACTCTTCTATTAAGGACATATTTCTACCAGTGATTAGAAGGTCATCAACATACACCAAGGTGATAACAATATCTTGTCCTGAGTGCTTAGTAAACAAAGAGTAATCATATGCACTCTGCTGGTAACCTACTCCTACTAAGTCATCTGTGAGATTAATATTCCATTATCTCGAAGCATGTTTCAAGCCATAGAGTGATTTCACTAGTGTCACGGCCCTAACCCAAAACCCGATCATGATGGCGCCTCTCGTGTAGACAAGGCCAACCAATTTAACCAAGTTCTCATTTTAAGAAGTTAATTAACCTGAAAACAACATAAACATGATTAAATGATACTAAACATCATAAAACATCGATAAGGTAAGGAATCCAACCCGATACATCCCTAAGCGCAGTGTCACAAGTCATGAGCGTCTACGAGTCATAACACAAGTCTACTAAATCCAATAACTTGTACAATTGTTTGAAGGAAATAGAAATGACAAGATAATAGAGAATCGGAGCCGTGGACGCCAACAACTAATAGGTAGTCTCTGAAACACCACCTGGACTGGAATAATCAGCACTCCGGAGCAAGACCAACAACGCCTTAATCTGCACACATGGTGCAGGGAGTAATGTGAGTACACCAGCCTAGTGAGTAACAAGTATAAATAATAACTAAAAGTGAGAAAACACGTGATAAAAACAAAGCATTCTACAATGAAGCAGTAATACATCATTTGAAAATAGTTAATCAGTGAAAACCAAGTAAAATATCCTTTCAATAGGTAAAATAGATGTAAAGTAAACAGACAGAAGTTCGCCCCTCGGGATGAGTATCCACAAATCCACCCCTCGGGCAATATCTCAGTACGTTACCAGCCCCTCGGGCTCAATCTCATATCACAACTAGGTACCAACGCTCATTGGGGGTGTACAGACTCCGGGAGAGGCCCCTTACTGCCCAAGCAGATTAACGATCCATCTCGTGGCATCAAATATAGGCCATCGGCCTCATATCAATCCAAGCCACCCCGTGGTGTGTGTGTGTGTGTGTGTGTATATATATATATCTGGCCCTCGGCCTCAAATCAGTATCAATGTTTCTCTCAATATAGTCCCGCGGCCTTACTCAGTCCAAAAATCGTTCTCCAGCTTTCCCCTTTCTGTCATCGACCTTTTCAATGAATCTCATGCCCAGAATCCAATCAATCTGATCAAGATTTCCTTAGAAATGCAGTTCTTGATCCTGTAGCATTGTTGCGAAAAGAACAAAGATTGAGTTTTTAGCTACATACTGCCGCAATATACACAAATCCGAGCAGCTGCTAAGGGCTGATCAACGACAAAAGGATGTATCAGTGGAGGAAGTTTGAATTCTTTGAGGAGAAATTTAGAGGGAAAGTAGCAGATGATATAACGGGCAAGATTCAGTGTTGTTCCAGCGGCAAAGGAAGGATTGTATTGGGCTGTAATGACGGCTCTGCTTCCTTATTGGATCGAGGATTGAAGTTCAATTATGGTTTCCAAGCTCATTCTTCCTCTGTCCTCTTCCTCCAACAGCTCAAGCAAAGGAACTTCTTAGTTACTGTTGGAGAAGATGAGCAAATATCTCCCCAGTCCTCAGCTGTTTGTCTTAAAATTTTTGATCTCGACAAGATGGAGCTCGAGGGAACAAGTAAATCAACTCCAGATTGTATTCAAATACTGCGTATCTTTATCAACCAGTTCCCTGAAGCAAAGATTACATCATTTTTGGTTCTGGAGGAGGCTCCACCGTTATTACTTATAGCTATAGGGCTGGACAATGGTTCCATCTATTGCATTCAAGGAGACATCGCCTGTGAACGCATTAAGCGCTTTAAGCTTCAGGTGGATAATCATTCAGACAAAAGTCAATCCTCCATTACAGGTCTTGGTTTCAGAGTGGATGGTCAGATGCTGCAGCTGTTTGCTGTTACTCCAAATTCAGTGAACATGTTCAACATGCATACTCAATCACCTACTCGGCAGACTCTTGATCAGATTGGATCTAGTGTAACCAGTGTTGCAATGACTGATCGATCGGCATTCATTATTGGTCGGCCTGAGGCTATATATTTCTATGAAGTGGATGGTCGCGGTCCTTGTTGGGCCTTTGAAGGAGAGAAGAAATTCCTTGGGTGGTTTCGTGGATATCTTCTGTGTGTTTTTGCAGATCAAAGAACTGGAAACAATACTTTCAATGTTTATGATCTTAAGAATCGGTTAATTGCCCACAGTATAGTGGTTAAAGAAGTTTCTCAGATGCTTTGTGAATGGGGTAACATAATACTTATTTTGGAGGACAAGTCGACTTTATGTATTGGGGAGAAAGATATGGAGAGCAAATTGGATATGGTTTTCAAGAAAAACCTTTATACAGTTGCTATAAATCTCGTCCAGAGCCAGCAAGCTGATGCTGCTGCAACTGCTGAAGTGCTGAGGAAACATGGCGATCACTTGTACAGTAAACAAGACTTTGATGAGGCTATGGCTCAATATATACACGCCATTGGACATCTAGAACCTTCATATGTCATACAAAAAATTTTGGATGCACAAAGAATCCACAATCTCACCAATTTACTTGGAAAAATTGCATGAGAAGGGGCTTGCCTCACCACTCTTTTATTAAATTGTTACACCAAACTGAAAGATGTTGAGAAGCTGAATGAGTTCATGAAAAGTGAGGATGGGGTTGGGGAACAAAAGTTCGACGTTGAAACTACAAAAATTCGTGCCTCACCCTCTCTGTTATCAAAGATTACATAGCTCGAAAGTTAGAACAGGAGTCTCAGCGGATTGATGAAGATCGCAGAGCTATAGAAAAGTATCGGGAAGAATCATCAACAATGAGAAAAGTGATCCAGGATCTAAGAACAAATGCTAGAATTTTTCAGCTTAGCAAGTGTACTGCTTGCACGTTCACACTCGACCTTCCTGCTGTACACTTCATGTGTATGCACTCATTTCATCAGCGCTGCCTTGGCGACAATGAGAAAGAATGCCCCGAGTACAGAGCTGTTCTGGAAACAAAGAGAAGCTTGGAGCAGAGTTCCAAAAATCCAGAACACTTCTTTCAACTGGTTCAGAGCTCAAAGGATAGATTTTCTGTAATTGCCGATTACTTTGGCAAGGGGATTATCAGCAAAACTAGCAATGGGCATGCTGAAGCTCTTAGATCAGGCAGCGCTTCTTCTGGCAACGATTTCTAGGATTTGATATCATCAAGCTGTCAGCACATTTGTTGTGTAACCATATTCTTGAGATCTTTTCAGCCATAATTAGGGGAAATTAAAATGCTTGATTAAACTGGATGACCATCCAAAACAGAGAGGTTACTGATCGACCCGAATGCCAAACCAGTCCATGTAGGTTTCTTAGGACGCTTGATTTCCTCAGACCATTTCATTATGAGGGCCTTCTCAAGATATTAATCTATTGGGGATCTTTCATAACGTCTTCTTCTCTGCTGATTTCTCTATAGTTTATTGTAGAGCGTTAATTTCTTCTTCCTTTTCTTTTTATATATGTTGTACCCTGGAATTGAAGTATTGTAAGAATTTTGTGTAAACAAAATAAGGTCATTCCAGGCGAGGAAGAACATCTAATTGATTTAAACAAAAAAAATTAATAGTAAAATAGTGTTTTCAGCACAAACATCATTTAGAATATCATTTAAGTCTTAAAACTGAGAAAGAATGGCTGAATAGTAAAACAGTAAAAATTATCAGGACTGAGTTTAAGTGATAAGTCAAAATAGTAATGAAAATCTCCGAAGGGTTCAATCAGTTGGCACGGATCCCAAATATGGCATTCAACCCAAGTCATGATGATAGCAAATAAGTTTCAGTAAACAAACGTACTAAAATCATCAATGGAGACAAACCAAGTAACAATCCCCAATAATATACGACCCCACGCTCGTCATCAAGCGTGTATCTCCCCTCAAAATAGCACTATGATGCGCAAATTCGGGGTTTCAAACCCTGAGAGCATTATTTACAATCATTATTCACCTCGAACCGGTTAACTCTCTAGCTCACGATGCCTTTGACCCTCGAATCGGTCTCCACACACGTCGAATGTATCCAAAATTAGAACGTATACATCACCGTATGCTAGTGGAACAAAGCCTAAGCGAAAACAATCAAAAAACTAGCAAATCCCGAGCCCCGAGCACACTTCTCGAAATTCAAAAGTTTTCACATCAACGGGTTTCTTATCTTCCCACGAGTTCATACATATCAAAAGTTCTCAAATCCGACCCCAAATGGCCCTCCAAATCCCTAATCAAAATCCCAAAATCCCAAGACCAAGTTCTTCCATTTTTAGCTTAAGTTTCCATGATTTTCTAAGTGGACTTCACAATATAATCAATTTTTTTTGTCAAAAACTCTTACCTGAAACCGATTCCCTTTGAATCTCTCTTCAATTTCCTTCAAAAATCTCTCAAAATAAGCAGCTATGGGTGAAAATAAACCTACATTCACGAACAAGATGACTTAAAAACGTTCTGCCCAGACCTGCTTTTCCTTCATCGCGATCGCGACACTTCCCTCGCGATCATGAAAAGCAAATCTTCAACTCCCCCAAAATTACGCAACGCAAACATGACATAGCCTACGCGAACGCGATGCTTCCACCTCGTACACCTTCGCGAACATGATAAACCTTACGCGAACACAATGAATAAATGACCTTCAGCCGATCTGCCTCATCTTCCTCTACACGATCGCGAGTGCCTTCTCGCAAACACGATACACAGCTTCCCAGCCTTCTGCGAACGCGAAGACTCTCATGCGAATGCGAAGGCTTAATTCTGGCCATCCTCAATTCCTTCTACATGATCGCAATACACCTATGCGATCGCGAAGGGATAATTCTCTGCAACAGCGGGAACTCAAAATCTTCAATCCTTTAAGGCATAAAATGGTCTGATTGACCACCCAAAACTCACCCGAGGCCCCCGGGACCTCAACCAAAGGCACCGACACATCATAAAACCTTATTCAAACTTGCTCCAATCATCAAAACAACTCAAACAATATCAAATTACTCAAAATACATCGGATTCAAGCATAAGTTTCTAAAATCTTCCAACATACGCTTTTGATAAAAAATCCAACCAAACCACATCCGAATGACCTAAAATTTTGCACATATATCCCAAATGACATAAAAAAGCTACGAGAAATCTCAGAATTCCATTCAGACCCTTATATCAAAATCTCATCTATCAACCGGAAATCGCCAAAATATCAACTTCGCCAATTCAAGCCTAGTTCTACTCCGGACCTCCTAAAGCTAATTGAGCCATCAAAACTCACATATGATCCTCCTAACACATAAGTGAACATTCAATTGACTTTTCCAACTCAAACCTTCTTAAAAGAGACTAAGTGTCTCAAACCTTATCAAAATCATTTCGGACTCGTTCCGACCAACCCGATACCACAAAAAACAGATAACGAAGCATAAGAAACAGAAATGGAAAAAATAAAATGGTAACTCATGAGACGACTGGTCGGGTCATTACAACTAGTCTGTAGACATTTTTCTCCCCTAGCTTTGGAAACCTTGTGGCAAGATCTTGTACACTTCCTTATGTAAATCATCCTATAGGAACGTATTATTGACATCCATTTGATGTAGAATTCACCCCTTCGGCTGCTATGCTAAGGACAATTCTCACCGTTTCCATTTTTGCAACTGGAGAAAATGTCTCATGATCGTCCAACCATTCTTATTGAGTATATCCTTTTGCAAGTCGTGCCTTGAAACTCTCAACTTCACCATTAGAGTTGTATTCCCACTTAGAACCAATTGGATTCTTACCTTCTAGTAGGTCCACCACCTCCCAGGTCTGATTATCTTCAAGTGCTTTAATCTCTTCATTCATAGCTTCTATCCACCTTGGATCATGTGAAGCTTTTTTTAAAGACTGTGGCTCAATTAAGACTAAAACAACACTAAGGTAGAACTGATATGTAGGAGATATATTATCATATGAGATGATATTAGAATAGGGTAGGGATTGTTACTATGTGTCTTAATAGTAGTTACATAATCCTTAAGCCAAATGGAGGGCTTTCCTTATCGACTACACTTCCTAGTTCCTACATCTGCAGATACTTGTTGAGGAGCAACACTTTCATCCTCTGTTGGTTCCAAAGAGTGCTCCTGAAGTTCTGTTGTCTCAACTTCTTGTTAAGATGTTGTTGGTTTTGAAGAATGCCACTGGACTTCTGTTGGCTCAGCTGCTTGGCCTTACTCACAGATGCCTTAGTGTGAGCAGAATACTAGCATAGTGCATATGATCACTCTTTGTTTACTAAGCACTCAGGACAAGACACTGTGATAATCTTGGTGTATGTTGATCTTTTAATCACATGTAGAAATATGTCCTTAATAGGAAATTCCAAAAGTACTCTGAATACCAAATTCAAGGTCGAAGATTTTGGGAAACTTAGATATTTCTTGGGTATAAAAGTACTGAGGTTAAATAAGGTCTTACTGCTAAACCAAAGAAAATATGCATTGAAGCTGATTTCTACCACAGGATTAGCTGCAGCTAAACCTGCTTCTACTCCTATTGATACAAATTAGAAATTGACTACCATGGAGTATAATTAACATGTAGGATACAGTAGAGATAAAGAATTGTAAGATATAAATAGTTACTAGAGGTTAGTAGGTAAATTGATCTATTTGACCATCACACGTCCTGGCATTTGTTTTGATGTACAAGTACTGAGTCAGTTCATGCAACATCAAAAGTAATCTCACATAGATGCTGCACTTGGAGTAGTCAGGCACATCAATGGCTCACCTGGACTTGGTAGATTCCTAAAGAAGGGTCCTATCTCATATCTCACCGATAGTTGCATTGTTTACATAAGTCCTTACTCTTGTGTTTTGGCCTTTCTTCTTGCTTTTGAAATCTGGTGGGTACCCTACTATCTTGTAACAATTTTCATTCAGGTTTCCTTTATAACCATAATGATCATAGACTAATCCGGCCTCTTTTGTCTGAACTCATGATTCTTTCCTGCCATCATTATGAGTGGATATTTCAACGTGACTATTACCCCCATGGTTATTTGACTTTCCACTTCTCTGACTATTGTATTAGCCTAATTCATAGTGATTACATGCGTCTTACCTAAGATATTGCTCCTAATATTCCCATAGCTTTCATTCAACCCCATGAGAAATTTCAGTAATCGTATGTTTCTCAATAACTCTACAGATGGCCTAGATTATTCATAGTCGCACGATGCTAAAGGTGCAATTACATCCAACTCATCCCACAAATCTTTCATTTTAGCGTAGTAGCTAGTAACGGAATCAGTGCTCTGTCTCAGAGTTAAATCTTCCATAGATGATAGATCCTAGTTAAATTCAATCTATCACATCTCTTCTGAAAATCAGCCCAAAGTTTTCTAGTATTCGATGCATATACAATGCTAGGCATCAATTCATTAGGAACAGTACTACTAATCCATGAAAGAACAGTTGCATTATATTTTTCCCACTGCTCTCCCAACTCACCTTTATACATTCTTTTCACACACGATTTATTCACAAATCCCAGCTTGCTCTTTCTCCGAAGTGTCAATTTTGTCGCTCTACTCCACTGTGCATAGTTTTCTGGGCTTGTGAGCTTGAGTGGAATAAAAACTTGCCCCGGTGCATCTAATACTTGCAAAAACAATGGATGATTAAGATATAGGAAATTGACTTCACTCTTTGTGTGACGATCCGGCCCATCATCTCATGACTTACCGCTCAAATTCACACATTTTCTTTTTCATTATGCTCCATTATTCGTGTCTTGTGTGATCGAGTTGGTTTGGAGTGGTTTTGTAGGAAATGAGACACTTAGTAAGGAATGCTTAGTTTGGAAAAGTCAACTAGATGTTGACTTATATGTTAGAGGGCTCGAATGTGATTTCTGATGTTTCGACTATCTTCGGGGGATGATTTTTGACTTAGGATGTGATTGGAAGTGATTTTGGAGGTCCGGTGTAGAATTAGGCTTGAATTAGAGAAGTTAGTATTTTGGCAATTTCCGGTTGATAGGTTAGATTTTGATTCGAGGGTTAGGATGGAATTTTGAGAGTTGTTGCAGTTTCATTATGTGATTTGGGATGTGTGTGTAAACCTTGTCATTCGCAGGTGATTTGGTTGGATTTTTTATCAAAAGCGTATTCTGGAAGTTTTAGCAGAA
The DNA here is from genome assembly GCA_034376525.1 of Nicotiana benthamiana. NCBI lineage: Eukaryota > Viridiplantae > Streptophyta > Magnoliopsida > Solanales > Solanaceae > Nicotiana > Nicotiana benthamiana. The sequence continues at coordinate 122,945,730 of CM067330.1, forward strand.
CATAGGCTTGAATTCGATGTGATTCAATGGTTTTGGTATTGTTTGAGGTGTTTTGATGATTGGAACAAGTTTGAATGATACTTTAGGATGTGTTGGTGCTTTCGTTGAGGTCGCGGGGCGTCAGATTGATTTCGGATGGCTATCGGGAAGTTTTGAAATTGGAAAAATTTGCACAAATGTAGCAGCAGGTGCAGGAGGATTTTGGCTTTCGCGATCACGAGCCTAGGGCCGCATTCCCGAAGAAGAAGTTGGGGTCCCTGAGATTATGCTTTTCGTTCACGTTTGGAGTCTCGCATTTGCAGAAGCTTTTCTTGGTTGTGCTTCACGTTCGCGCTTCAGGTGTCACGTTCGCGTAGTGATGTTTGGCACGTGAAGTCCCAAAGCCAATGCTCTTTGCGTTCGCAGGAGTCATGTCGCGTTCGCGTATGTTCAAAAGTTTAAAGATACTCATTCACAAGAAGGGTACCGCATTTGTGAAGTGTAATATTTGTCAAGGAAATATTTGTGCATCGCGAACGCGGGGGTTTGACTGCGTTCACGTAGAAGGGGATCCAAAAGATGGGCAGAAGGTTTAAAAACATTACATGCGCGAGCCTAAGACATTTTTCCACCATTGTTGAACATTTTGAGAGCTCTTTGGGAGAAATTGAAGAGGGATTCAAAGAGGATTGATTGAGGGTAAGTTCTATTAACCAAAAATGTGATTATATTATGAAATTAACCTATAAATTCATGGGAATTTAGTTAAGAAAGGGAAGAACTAGGGCTTAGGATTTTATAATTTCAAATTGGGTTTTGAAGGGTCATTTGAGGTCGGATTTGAGAGTTTTTGATATGTATGGACTCGTGGCGGGATAAGGAACCCATTGATGTAAAAATTTCTAATTTTCGAGAAGTGGAGCTGGGGCTCGCGTTTTGCTAATTTTGGGATTTTGATGTTTTTCGATTGTTTTAGCTTGGGTTTTGTTCCCTTAGTCGATTGTAATGTATTCTCTCAGGTTTTGGTAAGATAAACCGTGCGAGGAGGCCGATTTGAGAGGCAAGGGCATAGAGAGCTAGAGCTTTGGCCGGTTTGAGGTGAGTAATGATTGTAAATAATGTCCTGAGGGTTTGAAACCCTGGATATGCACAACATAGTGCTATATTGAGTTGAGAATCACGTTGTTTGATGAGCGTGGGGTCCACTACTACTAGGAATTACAACTTGGTCCATCCCGATTGATGTCTTTATCGCATTTTTTATTAAGATCGGTTTACTATCATTATAATTTGAGCTAGTTTCCATGTTTGGGGCCTTGTGCCGACCTGTAGAACCCTTAGGGTATTTTAACTGATTATCCTCACTTTACATGTTAAAAATCATATACTCAGTCATGTTTCTATTTGTTTAAATAATATGAACCAGTATTATAAAAGTTAATCCTAAATGAGAGAAATATGTGGGCAAGATCCCTATCTTGTATTACTGTGCATGATAGGCTGTGAGTATATAGACTGAGAGGGGTTGGGAACCCAACATTAAGGATGTTATATATGTTTTTGATCGTTCTACACGCTACGGCAAATACTTAAATGGGTCGGGATGTACGCCGCAAAAACTGCAAATATGGATCCAGCTGCGCACTGCAGCAATATTGCACTTGGGCTGTAGGAACCCCTCCCGGAGTCTGCACACCCCAATGAGTGCAATTGACTAAATATATAGATTGGTTTGTGCGCCAAAGAGATGTATGGATTGGGCTGCACGTCGTAGCGGTTATTTTTATTTCGGTTATTATGAAGGAGTATGTGGATGGAGTGCTGAGGATAAATAATAAATAATGAATTGTATGCTCGAGGAGCGGGTCTATACCTCATAAATACTTGATAAGCCACATGTTTTTACTGATTTTAAGAGATTTCACCTAGTTTCTTCATTATCTTGCTTCTTTAAGTTTTTTACTTCTTTGATATAGAGCTGCTTAGTGCCTTTACATGATTTCATACTTTCAGCCATTGATTATGATTATTTCTCACTAGTTCAGAGTATTTACATTACTCCCTGCAACTTGCGTGCAGATCCAGGTGTTCCCGAGGCATAGTGGGAGCTTTCTTGCTGATCATCATCCACTAGAGTCATACAGGTAGCTACATGGCGTCCACAGACCCGATTCTCCATCTATCTTTTACTATTCAGTATTCTAGACTATCTTTATATTAGGCTGTTGAAATCCGTAATAGAGGCTATTGACTTGTGACATCAGATCGATGGGCTATTTTAGAGATATCATTATGGTTTTTCCGTATATTTTATCCACGGTTTTAGATATCTAATCATGTTAAATTGGTATCTAATTCTGTTAATTGGTATGAACTCTATGCAAAGGGGTTGTCAGTGTTATTTGGTCGGGCTTGCCTAGAAGTGTGTTGGGTTCCATCACGATCGAGGTTGGGATTGTGACAAGTTGGTATCAAAGCCTAGGTTACATAGGTATTGTAAGTCATAAGTCAGTCCAGTAGAGTCTTGGGGATCTGTATGGAGATTTATGTATTTATCCTCGAGAGGTTGTAGAACCTATAGGAGAGTTTCATATTCTTGAAATATTTGTCGTGCGACTTTGTTGATCCGAGAACTAAACTTCTGTCATTCTATTCACTCGTAGATGGCAAGTACTCGTGCTACCGCATGAGGTGGACGACCACTAGTGCCACCCACTGAGGCCACTAGAGGCCTGTGGACGCGGTCGTGGATATGGTAAAGGCATAGTAGTGAGTGAAGCACCTGTTGATCCACTAGCTGCCCCATTTCCGGATCAAGCTCCATCAATAGTACCAGTCTAAGCACCAGCAGTGCCCAACATGATTCTGGGTCTATATGAGAGCTTGGCGCAGATCTTGACTGTTTGCACTAGCCTGGCTCAGGCAGTTTCAGCCACCAAAGCAGCAGCTACTTCACAAGTCGAGGGAAGCAATCACACCCCCGCTACTCGCACACTTGAGCAGGTAGTATAGGGATTACAGACACCGGAGGTACCTCCATCCCAGCCGGTTGCACCAGCTCAGGAGTTTGTAGTACGAGTTAGGCCAGATGATGAGTTGTGTCATCTTGAGATGTTGGTAGACTCCAGCCTCCGCCATTCAGTAGTGTTGAGGGCGATCATGGCCAGGGTTTTCTTGACAAGTGTCAGCGGATGCTCTGTACAGGAGGGATTCTCGAGACTAGCGGTGTGGCATTTACCACCTTTCAGTTTATTGGGGCTTCCCTCACTTGGTGGCAGGCATATGGGAGGCGTAAGCCTTTGGTGTAGCGCCCCTTACTTGGAAGGAGTTCTCCACTCTCTTCTTGGAGAAGTATGTATCGCAGTCCGCAGGGATGGGCTGCGTAGGCAGTTTGAGTGGCTATGACAGGGAGATATGACTGTGTCTCAGTATGAGGCGAGTATTCTGAGTTGGCTCGTCATGACACGTGGATGGTTCCAACCGATCGTGAAAGGATCAGGAGATTTGTTGATGGCCTTGACTACTATCTTCGTATCTTAATGACTGGAGAGAGAGTATTGGATGTCTCGTTTGAGGAGGTGGTTGATATCGCTCGTGAGATTGAGACGGCTCGCCGGTAGGATAGACAGGAGAGGGAGGCCAAAAGGCCTCGAGGTTTTGGCATTTTCAGTGGTGCTCCTTCGAGGGGCGCCAGTGCCAGCATGGTAGAGGTCATTCTTTAAGGATCGCTCACTCAGCCCGTCCAGGGTATCGTGCGGCATCTTCAGGCCATGATTATCAGGGGTCTCAGCTTGGCCAGTCATCACTCAGCGCCCTCCCAGCTCAAAGTTCACCTCGTGCCCTTTTAGTCCAGGGTTCTTTCGTGGCAGGTCCTTCTACTGGTCCTTCTGGTGCCTAGGGTTCCCTTCAATCCCACCTCCAGCACCGGGTAGTTGTTATGAATGCGGAGAGTTCATGCATATAAGGAGGCAGTTTCCTCAACTTCGTGATGGTTAGTATAAAAAGAGGGGTCAGCCCTCGACTTCTGCTGCAGTTAATTGACCACCTGCCCAGCCAGCTAGGGGTGCAGGTCAGGCAGTCAGGGGTCGCCCCAGAGGGGGAGTTCGATCCGGCGGTGGCCAGGTTCATTTCTATGTTATTCCAGACAGAACAGATGCCATTGCTTTAGATGCAATCATTACAGGTATTGTTTCAGTCTGCCACAGAGATGCCTCTGTATTATTTGATCCCAGTTCTACCTATTCATATGTGTCTTCATATTTTTCTCATTATTTGGGTATTCCCCGGGAGTCTCTTTCTTTAGCTGTTCATGTGTCTACCTTTGTTGTCGACCGTCTGTACTGGTTATGTGTTGGGATTATTAGGGGTTTGGAGACCCGAGTTTATCTATTGCTATTAAGCATGGTGGACTTTGATGATATTTTGGGCATGGATTGGCTATCTTCGTGTCATGCAATTCAAGATTGTCATGCTAAGACAGTCACTTTGGATATGCCGGGTGTACCGAGGATCGAGTGGCGTGGTATGACTGATTATGTTCCAAGTAGAGTGATTTCTTTCTTGATAGCCCAACGTATGGTTGGGAAGGGTTGTCTGTCATATCTAGCTTTCAAGCGAGATGTTGGAGCTGAGACTCCTAGTATTGATTATACCCCAGTTGTGCGAGATTTTCCTGATGTATTTCCTGCAGACCTACAGGGCATGCCACCAGATAGGAATATTGATTTATTGACCTGGTGTCGGGCACTCAGCCCAATTCCATTCCGTCATATCGTATGGCATCAGCAAAGTTGTAAGAGTTGAAAGAGCAGCTTCGGGAACTTCTAGATAAGGGTTCATTCGGCCTAGTGTGTCACTGTGGGGTGCGCCGATTATTTTTGTGAAGAAAAAGGATGGCACAATGAGAATATGCATTGATTACAGGCAATTGAACAAGGTAAAAATTAAAAATAAGTATCTCATGCCTCGCATTGATGATTTATTTGACCAACTTCAGGGAGCGAGGGTGTTCTCTAAGATTAATCTTCGTTCAGCTATCACCAGTTGAAGATCAGGGATTCACATATTCCTTAGACTGCTTTCAGTACTAGATATGGTCACTATGAGTTTCTTGTCATGTCTTTCGGGTTGACCATTGCTCCAGCAGCATTGATGCATTTGATGAACAACGTATTCCAGCCTTATCTGGATTCATTCGTTATTGTATTCATTGATGATATTCTTGTGTACTCTCATAGTCAGGAGGAGCACGTACAACACTTACGAGTAGTATTGAAGAGACTGAGGGAGGAGAAGCATTATGCAATTTTCTCCAAGTGTGAGTTTTGGCTCGGTTCAGTGGCTTTCTTAGACACGTGGTGTCTAGTGAGGGCATTCAAGTTGATCCAAAGAAGATAGAGGCGGTGCAGAGTTGGTCTAGACCGTCCTCAGCCACATAGATTCATAGTTTTCTTGGGTTGACAGGCTATTATCACCGGTTTGTTTAGGGATTTTCATCCATTGCATCGCCCTTGACCAAGTTGACTCAGAAGAGTGCTCCATTTGTATGGTTGGACGAGTGCGAGGGGAGCTTTCAGAAGCTCAAGACAACTTTGACCATAGCTTCAGTATTGGTTTTGCCATCAGCTTCAAGTTCATATACTGTATATTGTGATGCTTCGAGAGTTGGGATTGGTTGTGTATTGATGCAGGAGGGTAGAGTTATTTCTTATGCTTCTTGTCAGTTGAAGCCCCATGAGAAGAACTACCCCGTTCATGATTTGGAGTTGGCTGTTATAGTTCATGCATTGAAGATTTAGAGGAACTACTTGTATGACGTATCTTGTGAGGTATTCACTTATCATCGCATTCTTCAACATTTGTTCAAGAAAAAGGATCTTAATTTGAGGCAGCGGAGGTGGCTAGAATTGCTGAAGGATTATGATATTACTATTCTGTATCATCCGGGAAAGGCCAATGTAGTGGTCGATGCTTTGAGCTGAAAGGCAGTGAGTATGGGGAGTTTGGCGTATATTCCATTTGGGCAGAGGCCCCTCGCAATTGATTTTGGGCTTTGGCCAATCGGTTTGTGAGATTAGATATTTCATAACCCAATCGGGTGTTGGCTTGTATGGTTTCTTGTTCTTCCTTATATGATCACATCAGAGAGCTCCAGTACGATTATCCGCATATTCTTTTCCTTAAGGATAGAGTTAGCATGATGATACCAGAGATGTGACCATAGGTGATGATTGTGTGTTGAGGATGCAGGGTCAGATCTATGTGCCCAATGTGGATGGGCTTAGAGAGTTGATTCTGGAGGAGGCCCAAAGCTTGCGGTACTCTATTCCTCCGGGTGCTGCGAAGATGTATCAGGATTTGAGGAAGCACTATTGGTGGAGAAGGATGAAGAAGGACATTGTGGGATTTGCAGCTCACTGTCTGAATTGTCAGCAGGTAAAATATGAGCATCAGAGATTGGGTGGTTTGCTTCAACAGATGGTTATTCCCGAGTGGAAGTGGGAGAGGATCACTATGGATTTTGTGAGTGGTCTTCCTCGTACTTTGAAGAAGTTCGGTGCTATTGGGGTGATTGTGAATCGGCTGACCAAGTCCGCGCACTTCATTCTAGTGTGTACTACCTATTTCTCGGAGTGGCTGGCAGGGATCATTATCCGAGAGATTGTTTAGTTGCACGGTGTTCCGGTTGCCATTATCTCATATAGAGGCACTCAGTTTACTTCCCAGTTTTGGAGGACTTTTCAGCGAGAGATGGGGTACTCAGGTGGAGTTGAGCACATTGTTTCATCCTCAGATGGACGGACAATCTGAGTGTACTATTCAGATATTGGAAGACATGTTGCGTGCTTGTGTTATTGATTTTGGAGGTTCATAGGATGAGTTTTTGCTGCTTGCTGAGTTTGCCTTGCACAACACCTATCAGTCCAGCTTCAAATGGCACCTTATGAGGCTTTGTAAGGGAGGCAGTGTAGATATCCAGTGGTTTGGTTCGAGTCGGGCGAGGCTAGGCCGTTGGGGACAGATTTGGTTCAGGATGCTCTAGAGAAGGTGAAGGCGATTCAGGAGAGGCTTCGTACAGCACAGTCACGTCAGAAGAGTTATGCAGACCAGAAGGTTCAGGATATTTCCTACATGGTAGGTGAGAAGGTCTTGTTGAAGGTTTTGCCTATAAAGCGTGTTATGAGATTTGGGAAGAAAGGGAAGTTGATTTCGCAGTTCATTGGGCCTTTTGAGGTACTTAGGAGGATTGGGGAGGTGGATTATATGCTTTCTTTGCAACCCAGCTTATCAAGTGTGCATCTGGTATTTCATGTTTCTATACTCCTAAAGTATGTTGGGGACCCGTCTCATGTTCTGGACTTCAGCACGGTTCCGATGGATGATGTTTTTGACCTTTGATGTGGAGCCAGTGGCTATTTTGGGTCGCCAAGTTTGAAAGTTAGGATAAAAGAATATAGCTTCAATGAAAGTGCAGTAGAGAGGTCGACCCGTGGAAGAGGCTACCTAGGAGATCGAGCAGGAGATGCGGACAAATATCCTCACCTGTTTGAGGCTTCACGTATGTTTCTTGACTCTCTCGAGGATGAGCATTTGTTTAAGTTGGGGAGAATGTGACGACCCAACCCGTCGTCTCATAAGTTACCACTTCGTTTCCCCTATTTTCTATTTCATTATGCTTCGTTATTCGTGTCTTATGCGATCAAGTTGGTTTGGCGTGGTCTTGGTAGGAAATGAGACACTTAGTCTCTTTAAGGAAGGCTTAGTTTGGAAATGTCAAGAGGATGTTGACTTATACGTTATAGGGCTCGGATTTAATTTCTGATGATTTGGCTAGCTGAGGGGGATGATTTGTGACTTATAAGTGTGAATGGAAATGGTTTTGGAGGTCCGGTTTAGAATTAGGCTTGAATTGGCGAATTTAGTATTCTGACGATTTTCTGTTGATAGGTGAGATTTTGATCCTTTTTGTTATGTGATTTACGATGTCTGTGTAAAGTTTAGGTCATTCGGAGGTGATTTGGTTGGGTTTTTTTATCAAAAACATGTTACGGAATTTTTAGAAGAACTTAGACTTGAATTCGATGTGATTCGATGGTTTTGTTGTTCTTTGAGGTGTTTAGATGATTGGAACAAGTTTGAATAATGTTTTAGGATGTGTTGGTGCTTTTGGTTGAGCTCCCCGGGACCTCGGGTGATTTCGGATGGCTGTCGGAAAGTTTTTAACTTGGAAAAATTTGCAGAAATGCAGCAGCAGGTGCAGGAGGATTTTGGCATTCGTGATTGTGAGCATGCGACCGCATTCACGAAGAAGAAAGTTGGGGTCCCTGAGATTTTTTCTTCGTGTTCGTGGAAGGTTCATTTGGATGTGCTTCGTGTTCGCGCTTCAGGTGTTGCGTTCGCGTAGTGTTGTTTGGCGCGTGAAATCGCAGAGCCAATGCTCTTCGCGTTCGCGGCAGTCATATCGCGTTCTTGTAGGTTCAGAGTTTTGAAGCTTCACGTTCGTGGGTAGGGTACCGTGTTCGTGAAGGGTAATTTCTGTCAAGAAAATAATTGTCCATCGCGAACGCGGGGATTTGACAGCATTCACCTAGAAGGGGTTGCAGAAGCTGGGCAGAAGATTTAAAAACATTTCATCCGCAAGCCTAAATCATTTTTCCACCATTGTTAGAACATTATGAGAGCTCTTTGGGAGAAATTGAACAGGGATTTCAAGGTGGATTTATTGGATGTAATTTCTATGAACCAAAAACGTGATTATATTGTGAAATTAACCTAGAAATTCATGGAAATTTAGTTAAAAAGGAAAAACTCGGGCTTGGAATTTTGAAATTTTAATTTGGATTTTGAAGAGCCATTTGAGGTAGGATTTGAGATTTTTTGATATGTACGGACTCGTGGGGGGTGGGGGGATAAGGAACCCATTGATGTAAAAATTTCTGAGTTTCGAGAAGTGGGCCCAGGGCTCAAGTTTTTCCAATTTCGGGATTTTTGATGTTTTTCGATTGTTTTCGCTTGGGTTTTGTTTCCTTTGCCTATTGTAACGTATTCGCTCTAGTTTTGGTCAGATTCGCCACGCGAGGATGCCGATTTGAGAGGCAAGGACATAGCGAGCTAGATCTTTGGCCGGTTTGAGGTGAGTAATGATTGTGAATGATGTCCTGGGGGTTTGAAACCCCGGATATGCACAACATAATGCTATACTGAGTTGAGACACACGTTGTGTGATGAGCGTGGGATCCACTACTGCTGGGAATTGTGACATGTTCCATCCCCATTGATGTCTTTACCGCATTTTTTACTAAGATCTGTTTACTATCATTATAATTTGGGCTAGTTGCCATGTTTGGGGCCTTGTGCCGACCTGTAGAACCCTTAGGAGTATTTTGACTGATTACTCTCACTTTACTTGTTAAAAATCATATCCCCGGTCATGTTTCTATTTGTTTAAATAATATGAACCGGTTTTATAAATGTTAATCCTAAATGAGCGAAATATATGGTCTGAGATCCCTATTTTATATTACTATGCCCGAGAGGCTGTGAGTATAATGACTGAGAGGGGTTGGGAACCTAACATTGATGATGTTATATATGTTTTGGATCGGTTTGCACGCCACAGGAAATACTTATATGGATCGGGTTGCACGCCGCAGCAAATGTATATGTGGCTCGGGATACGCGCCGTAGAAATATAGCGCTTGGGCTGTAGGAGCCCCTCCCGGGGTATGCACACCCCTAGTGAGCGCAGTCGACTAATTATATGGATCGGTATGTGCGCCACAGCGATATATGAATCGGGCTGCACGTCGCAATGATTATTTTGATTTCAGTTATTGTGAAGGAGTATATGGATTGAGTGCTGAGGATAAATAATAAATAATGAATTGTAAGCTCGAAGAGCGGGTATATACTAGATAAATACCTGATAAGCCCCTTGTTTTTACTGATTTGAAGAGAATTCGCCTCGTTTCTTCATTATCTTATTGCTTTAAGTTGTTTATTGCTTTGATATAGAACAACTTAGTGTCTTTACGTGATTTCATACTGTCAGCTATTATTTATGATTATTACTCACAAGGTCGGAGTACTCACATTATTCCCTGCACCTTGCATGCAGATCCAGGCGTTCCCGAGGCATAGTGGGAGCTTTCTTGCTGATCATCATCCACCGGAGTCATCAAGGTAGCTGCGGACGTCCGCGGACGCGATTCTCCCTCTATCTTTTACTATTCACTATTCTAGACTTTCTCTGGATTAGGCTATTGAAATCTTGTAATAAAGGCTCTTGACTTGTGACACCGGATCGGTGAGCTATTGTAGAGATATTGTTATGATTTCTCCGCATATGTTATCCACGGTTTCAGATTTCTGATCATGTTAAATTGGTATCTAATTTTGTTAATTGGTAATAAACTCTATGGAAAGGGGTTGGGGGTGTTATTTGGTCGGGCTTGCCTAGCAGTGTGTTGGGCGCCATCATGACCGGGGTTGGGGTCGTGACACTCCGCCATGGTTGGTTAAGAAATCGAGCTCAAAAAGCTTGGATCTCGCCGGAGATTGAACAATTTACAGTGCCCGCTCTGATACCATATTGGATTCCAACTCTAGAGTAACAGAGGAAATGAAATGAGGAAGAAGAGAAATGAGAATTGTGTTCTTCAGCACCATTTCGATCATACAAGGTTGCAATATATAGTATTAATATCCCTAACTCCACCAACGGATTAACAACAAATTTACAGTTGTTAAAACAATAGTTTTAACTAACTAATATTAACTAATTCTAATAAACTCCCATCTACTTCTATTGTGTACAATTTGGCCCCTCATATCCAAAGAGTTTCTCATTGCCAGTTCAAGAAAACGACACATAGTCTTCTAAACCTTCAAATCGATGTACTTATACACAAAATCTTGTCGTCTTCCTATAAGATCTTTTTAATAAATTCTTTCAATAATTTTAACAAACTCAAATGGCAAAGCGAATTATACATGATATTTATATTTGTTTTGGAAATATAAGGAAAGGAAGGGAGAAATTTTAGAGTTTTTACTGTGTAAGAAAATGAGGCAAGACCTTTTTATTTATATGCAACCAACGAGTGGATCGGAGAAAAAATGTCTTTCCTAGTGGTGTCTTTAAAGGTAACAACTTCTCATTTCTCATTCACACCTACAAAACCCAACATTATTTACTATAACAAGTAAAATATTACAGTAGCAAAAATAATTTAATTTTTTTTACACCGCCAATATTAAATAAGTTAAATCCATACCTGCCATATATTTAGATAATTATTTATGTGATTTCTGCTGGAGTTACTAATGTTAATTTGTTTTTATTTTTATTTTTGTTTTGTTTTTCCTTTCCTGAGCCGAGATTCGATTGGAAACGGTTTCTTTATTTTTTCGGATAGGGGTAAGACTTATTTACATATTATCCTTCTCAAATCTCACATTGTAAGATTATAATGGATCCATCTCAACCATTTAGGCAGACCTCAACCTTCTCTGAAATTCCTTTAGCCAGTAAAAAGTACTGCTTTTTTTTTTTCTTATACAATCAGAACCCCACGTGCTGGTTTGTTATCAAGTCACTGCCAATATCCATTTCCAGATCCGCAACTCGTGGATTTCTACCTTAACTCCATCTCACTGTAATATATTATTCTCTAGGTTAGGAATAATTATTAATATAGTGGACTAGAAGCTATATGTGAGTGCTCATGTGCAACTCCTGTGACATTCACTGTGCTACTTTCCAATAATATATATATATATATATATATATATATAGATATATATATATATATATATATATATATATATATATATATATATATATATATATATTAGTTTCATCATATTAGTTTAATTTATTGGTAGCACAACAAAATAAATTGAAAGAGGCTAAAAGAAAAATCAAGAAATGGAATTTAAAGATATCAAAGAAATAAACAAACAAATAATGAGTAAAGGCTTTTCTTCGCTTCTCACCATCCTTAGTACTTTTTGTTTTAGTTTTACAATTATTCTGTTTGGTGAAAATACATGAAATGGCATATTAAGAATAGTTATTTTAGATTTAACTCAAACCTCAAAAGTTAACTAACCAAAACCATTTAAGAAAATAATGAGTAAATTTTTGTGGGGTTATTCAACTTTGTGTTCATTACGCAAAAGCCATTTTTCTTCTTTTTGTTACGTAAAAATCATTCAACTTTGTGTTCATCACCTAAAGTCAATTTTCTTTCTTTTGTTACACAAAAATCATTTCACTATGCTCCAGTTATCACAATTATCACTTTGATCAGATTTTACAAATAGTTTACCTGAAAAGTCTATTATGCCCTTGACATTATAATGCTATTTATATATCTTGAAAACTAGTATCAAGAAAAAATTAAATGTACGAATATATTATAAAAATAATATTAAGTTATTTTATTATAAGTAAAATATTTTGGTAATAGTATATCATGGCATATAATACGGAAGGTATTACATAAATGGAAGGATTCATAATGTCAAAGACATAATAAACTTTTCAAGTAAAATATTTGTAAAATTGGTCAAAGTGTTTATTGTGATACTGAAATATAGTAAAATAAATTTGGGTAACAAAAGAAAGAAATTTTGGATAATAAACACAAAATTAAATGACCACCCATAAAATTTACTCGAAGATAATATACTGAAATCCCTAAACAATATATGTCACATAATTAACTACACTTTCCTCGTATAAGAAAACAAGTACGCCATTATGTTCGGGAGGACCAGAAAAGGAAAGAACATTAGAAGAAGTGGGTTATAGTGATGATTTTCAAATGATGTTTGCAGAACATGAAGCCTTTCTATATGGTCACTTAAACGGAAAATAGGACATTATATTTACTAGCTCTTGTACCTTAAATTAACCTAAGCATTTGGGACGTCATGTGTACGTGATCATTGAAAAGTCACCTCAGCTCCCAACTTAATGTTCTATGGTTTCAATTGTTTTGACTGTTGGATTAGCTACATAGTAAGTGATTATGTTGTTGTTGATACAGTAACAAAGAATGCCGGTTTTGGTCCTTTTGGAAATTCAGGAGCATACATGAAGATGAAGAAAACATGGATGAATTGTAGCATATGCATATCCATCTAATCTTGTTTCATTTTTGGCTATTCCTACACAAGAAGATAACATTTTTTGTTTTAAAAAGATCCAAGTGGTTCAGAGTGCAACTGTCGTACCTTTCAATTTTGAATCTTAATTCGGACATCAAATTTCTTATTCTTCTCAATATTCATATATATATATATATATGTGTGTGTGTGAAGATATTATTTAACTTTTTACATCATAATGATGCCACATAAAATAGGATGGAAAGAGTAGCTTTTTACTACTAATACTCCATTGAGATAACGTATGCACCGAAATACAGCATTGTTCTTATCCATGTAAAATTTTATAAGTACTTAACTGTTTCCTATAGTTCAACAAGTTTTCTTTTTTGTTTTTTTCTCTCGTATTCCAAGCCTCAATTACATAACTATTTAAATAAGTTTGTCAGAATTAGTGAGTGAGAGTTAATTATAAGTTGAGATGAAATGCCGGCCAGGTTAATTATTCGATGTTGGGTATTTTTGTTTAATCAATGTGTTGGCAATCAAGTAATTTAAATATTTTCAATCTTATAAATTAGATTATACACATATCTGATCACTATCCTTTAAAGATTCTCTCTACATTTCAATTTGTTCGGATTGATTCTAACGTCAATGCTAACTCTTGGGCACTTGCCTCCAACTTCTTAGTAAAACTATACTATGCAAAAACTTTGTTTCTTAATTTCCACAAGGAGCCGACTACTAGTAATAAAAGTTAAAACTCTGTCATTGGATGCTTAGAACGGTAAATGTCTTTTTCTCAACATCTAAGAAAAGAAACTACAAAACCTAATACTTAACTAATAGTTTCCAACAGTTTTAAAAGATTTATATTATCAGGGCATGTGCGGAGAAGAAATTCCGAAGCCCCGGTGAGGAGTAGCGAGTGGCTGGGGATTGTTGGCGGTCGGTGAGGCAGAGGGAGGCCTAAGAAGTATTGGGGAGAGGTGATTAGGCAGGACATAACTAGAATGCAGGTTTCCGAGGACATGACCCTTGATAGGAAAGTCTGGAGGTCTAGAATTAGGGTTGTAGGATAGGGGCTCCTAGAGTTTTTCGTACGCCTCATCCGGGGTTGGGTGTGGGTCAGCAGGGTTACCCATAGATGATTTGTGTTTTAGCTTATGTCCCCCCTATGGCTGTTAGTCATGGTAGTTACTGTATGATATTATTGCATGCGATTGTATGTATGTTTCGTATGTTTAGATAATTATTTACGCTATTTACGCTATTTCTGCTGGAGTTACTAATGCTTTATTGTTTTTGTTTTTGTCTTTGTTTTTGTTTTACTGCTGTTTTTCCTTTTATCCTATGAGCCGGGGGTCGATTGGAAACAGCCTCTCTGCCCTTTTGGGTAGGGGTAAGGCTTGTCTACATATTACTCTCCCCAGACTTCACCTGGTGGAAATATACTGGGTAGTTGTTGTTGTTGTTGTTAGTGTACTTGTAGTAACAGGGTCGCGAGACCTAATTGTATAAATATTTTTTATACCTTCCGTGCATAAAACTTAAAGTAAGAGATAGCTTAACTGTTTCGGCCATATCGTACGTGACATAATAAAATAAGATGCAATTTTAAAACCAAAAAAGAAAGGAACTAATAAAGAGAGAAGAATCGTCAGCTCTACATTCACTTATATATATATATATATATATATATGCCTCAACAAACTCCTCCTGAAATAGAAATACATTTCATAAGCACTTGAACAAAGTAATGGAGCATGTAGAGGTAATACATATGTACACATTTCTCATTAATTATTTCTCCTAAACTCAATTAAGTGTGTGTATATATAATATTTTCTTTGTTTGAGATCGAGTTTCTAGGGTTTAACTGATAAATGACAAAGTCAAGATTTTTAGTTTATGGTTTATGAATAACAATTCTTTTTAATTTGCTTATTAAGTTCAATATATTATTTATATATACTAAATAAATTCATAATTTAATTACAGGATTTGTAACAACATGATGGGGTTCTAGCAAAACTATGACTATAACAGTGGCTCCGCTTGAAAGTGCTAGGTGGGGTTGTTGAGATGAGAATCCAAACCAAAGGATAAGTGACATATTCATTGTATATTTACTGTATACTCATGGTATACCTGTAATGGGCTATGATGATTACTGCTGGCCGTGTATATCTGAGCCCACATTTATCTAGTTTTGGGCCGGATCACCCGACCCGACCCATGAGTGCATTGTATATATATGTAGGAGGGCAGATATTTTGTACTCAGAGACTTCATTTGTGTTTAATAAAATTTCTCTCTGGATCTTCTCGATCCTTCTCTCAACTACCCCTTTCTCTCTCTTGTTTCTCTCACTATACTCTCCATGATTCTTCAGTTTAATCTTAACATTTTCATGGTATCAGAGCCTAGACGATGATCCGACCATACTTTTCTGCATCTTGTTATCTTGGTTGAAGTCTCGTTTGAGATTTTTGGGGGTATTTCTGACGTATATGGTCGATGACGATTCCGATCTAAATAGGATATTTTTCTGAGACTTTCATCGCGATATCTGAGAATATCTTCTTCACTCGAACGTTCTGGGAGATTTTTCGGTGACTTTTGGGTGATCTCTCGGTGACCCTCCGGCTTCTAGGGTTTCTGGTGGTTGAACCTACGGTTTTACTGCTATCCGGTGGCTCGATCCTCATTCAGTGGATGTTTTGGGTGACTTTCCGACATCCCTGACCATATTTCCAGTAAGATTTTCGACGGTTGCACCTAGGGTTTTGGACCTAGGGTTTTCTCTGTTGATTGAAGGCCGATCTTCTCCGGTCTCGAAGAAGAAGGGTAACTTTGTCCTTATTTTGAGTATTGTATGCTTTGTGTGTGACTATATGGTTCCGTATGTGAGTATCTGGTTCCGTTATATTTTGCTTGTTAAAACTGTTTTTCTTTCAAGCTGGTTCATTAATCATGGCTTCTAACACCATTACTAGTACCTCCTCCTCGGTAGACTCTACCAGCCCCCTCTTTGTATACTCCTCTGATGTCCCTGGGGTCTCTCTTGTCCCCACTCCCTTCTCGGATAGTGGTTATGGGGGTTGGAGGAGAAAATGATTGTTGCATTATCTGCCAAAAACAAAATTGATTTTGTTGATGGCACGTGCTCCCGACCAGCCACTAATGTGGCTCAACAAAGGTTATGGGATAGGTGTAATAACATGGTGATTTCCTGGTTAACTGCCTCCCTCTCCCCTCAAATTGCTGAAAGTGTGCAGTATTCTGACACTGCACAGAGTATATGGTCCCAACTTCAGGCTAGATATGGCACTGCAAACAGGACCAAAATTTTTGAATTAAAAAGAGAGCTTTCCCACACCTCCCAAGGGTCCCTAGATGTAGCTTCATATTTTAATAAGCTCAAAGGACTGTGGGATGAACTAGAGTCAACGTGTGTTAACCATGGCCAAAGATATGTTTGTGCTGCCAAAGATGGTATAATACAGGAAAGTGATGAAAATAAGGTGTTTCAGTTTTTAATGGGTTTTAATGAAGCATACATGGGGGTAAGGAGTAATCTTTTGATGATGCAGCCTCCTCCAACCCTTGACAATGTCTATAATATGGTCCTCAATGATGAGAAGCAAAGACAAGTCCAGTCTCCTTCTCACTTTAATCCAGACTCTGTCTCTTTCAATGTCCATACTAATAGGTATTCAGTTGGATTTAACAAGGCCACAATGCCTAATCCTTCTTCTCCTTTCAGACAAAGAGTCAATTTTGATCAAGCCAGGGGGCCTTTATTCTGTAGATACTGTAAAAAATCTGGACACTTAATTGATAAGTGTTTCAAGATCCATGGGTATCCACAAAGTACAAATTTCAACAAGGGGAGGAGACCTGCTGCTGCTCATCTTACTGCTGGTCTGGATTTCCCTCATTCTGAAGGACATATGTCTGTTCCCCAAGGGAATCCTCCTGAAAGCCATCAATCTGTTCCAAAAATAGATGGCCAGAGTTCTGTGATACCAGGGTTGGGCAGACAACAGTATGATCAATTGATGAACTTATTACATCAGACCCAGTTAGGGGACTCCACTGCTCAGACTCCTCCTCCCATGTATGCTGCTAACTTTGTTGGTACTATGTTAACTGAGAGCCCTATTTCTGATTCCAAACTCTGCATGCTTACCAATATTAATTCTGTCACCTGGATTATAGATTCGGGTGCCTCTAATCACATGACACATGATAAACAGTTACTTTCTAACATCACACCTTTAACTCTGCCCTATCTTGTCACTCTTTATAATGGCTATAAAGTGAAAGTAACATGCACAGGTTCTTTTGCACTAACTCCTTCCATCACTCTTCATAATGTACTGCTAGTTCCTTCTTTTAAATACAACTTGATTTCTGTCCACAAGTTAGTGAAGCAGTTGCATTGTATAGTTCTATTCACTGAAAATTCATGCTTACTCCACATGATACAGGACCCTTCTCTGAGGAGGCCTCTGGATCTTGGTAGAGAAGCTGCTAGCTTATATAAACTGGCTTGGGTTCCTCCTTCCCCTTCTTCCTCTATTAGTTGCTCCCCTACTTCTATTTGTTCTGTGTCTGCTTCTTGTAATGATGACATTTTGTCTGATAGCAAGGCTGTTCCATTGCCTTCACATGTATATAGTTCCATCTGTAATAATGTTGTTACAACTGACATGAATTACATTTGGCATTTAAGACTTGCTCATACTCCATTTACAAATATGAGACATATTTCTGGTTTGTCTTTTCCGTTTGCTTCTAAGCAACCTTTTCCATGTTCTGTCTGTCATATGGCAAGACAGACTAGACTCCCCTTTCCTGATAGTTCTGTTAAGACCTGTAGACCCTTTCAATTGATTCATGTGGACACTTGGGGACCTTATCATACTCCAACTTCTTCTGGTTGTAGATATTTCCTTACAATTGTTGATCATTTTTCTAGGGCAACATGGACACACTTAATGGGATCCAAAAGCAATGCTTTTTCTATGCTTAAGTCATTCCTTTCTCTGGTCAAAACCTAATTTAATGCTGTGGTTCAAACCGTTAGAAGTGACAATGCTTTAGAATTGGGATCTAGCATTGAGGGTACTTCTTTCTTTAGTAATCAGAGGATCATACATCAAACCACCTGACCTCATTCTCCTCAACAGAATGGTGTTGTTGAGAGAAAGCATAGAACCCTCCTTGAAACATGTAGAGCTTTACTCTTCCAATCTGGGTTACCTGTATCTTTTTGGGGGGACTGTTTGTTGACTGCCACTTACCTTCTTAACAAAATACCAACCAGATTGCTTCACAATAAATCCCCTCATGAAATTTTGAATGGGAAAGCTCCAATCTATTCACATTTGAGAACATTTGGATGCCTTGCCTATGCTACTGTACCAATCCCTCAAAGGGACAAGTTAAAACCAAGAGTCATTCCTTATGTTTTCCTAGGTTATCCTTTTGCTAAGAATGGTTGTAAATTGTATGATCTTTCTTCAAAGAAATGTTTGGTTTCCAGGGATGTTATATTTCATGAATCCTCTTTTCCTTTTAAAACTGTATCTTCTTCTGCTCATCCTTCTGCTTTATCCTTTCCTTTTGTTCCACCTGTAGAACATTGTGATGACCCTGATTCTCCCACTCCCATCTCCTCTCCTCTTTCTCCTACATCTGTGTTAGTACCTCCTCATACTGTTCCAAACTCTGCTAACTCTGGCTTAACTCCTTTTTTTAATCCCGATATCTCCCCTCCTGTTTTAGCCTCTCCTCCTTCTGTTCCTGCTCCCAGAAAGTCTCAAAGACAGCATAATCCTCCCTCTTATCTTAAGGATTATGTGTATCAACTACCTGCCTTTTCTGGTTCATCTTCCTCCTCTTTGGAATCTGAACCTCTATATTACTCTCAAGCTGCATTTGTTCCAGCATGGCAGGATGCCATGAGAAAGGAGTTTGATGCTTTGGACACAAACCATACTTGGGATGTTGTTCCTCTTCCACCTGGTAAGAAACTCATTGGTTGTAAATGGGTTTATAAAATCAAATACAAAGCTGATGGCTCTGTTGAAAGGTATAAAGCTAGACTTGTAATTAGAGGAGATACTCAAGTTGAAGGTATTGATTTCACTGACACTCTTCTGTGGTTAAAATGTGCAGTATTAAGTGTCGTATTGTTGTGGCTGTGAAAAATCATTGGAATTTATTTCAACTAGATGTTAATAATGCTTTCTTACATGGTGATTTGGATGAGGAGGTCTATATGAAGCTCCCTCCAGGTTTGACTGTTTCTGCTCCTGGCTCTGTTTCTGCCTCCTCTGCCTCTACACCTCTTGTTTGAAAATTAAACAAATCCCTGTATGGGCTCAGACAGGCATCCAGACAGTGGTATGCCAAATTGTCTTCTGCTCTATATTCCAGAGGCTATAGACATTCTTTGAATGATTATTCCCTATTCATCAAAGGTACACGAGGGTCCCTTGTGATTGTAGCTGTCTATGTGGATGATATTATTCTTACTGGGATGATTGTGATGAAATTGAGGCCCTGAAACTGTTTCTGGATGATCAGTTCAAAATTAAGGACCTAGGGTCCTTACATTATTTTTTAGGCATAGAGATGTCAGCTGTTCCTGGTGGGATGATCCTTAATCAGCACAAATATATTTCTGATTTGCTGCAACAGTTTGACTGTGTCAATGTCTCTTCTGTTGTTTGTCCTTTGGACATTAATGCAAAACTACATGCTGATTCTGGTGACCTTTTGCCTTCTCCTGAGCAGTATAGGAGTCTTGTTGGTAAACTATTATTTCTGACTCATACTAGGCCTGACATCTGTTTTGCTGTGCAACATCTGAGTCAGTTTCTCAAATGCCCCAGACTTTCACATATGATTGCTGCCCTTCATGTGCTGAGATATCTTAAAGGTACCCCTTCTATGGGTCTCTTTTATTCTGAAGAAATGTTTTCCCTGTTATTGGTTATTCTGACATTGACTGGGCTGCATGCCCTAATACACGAAGATCTGTTACTGGGTTCTGTATTATTCAGGGTAGTTGCCTGGTTAGTTGGAAGTCAAAGAAACAACCAGTGGTTTCTTTATCTTCTGCTGAAGCTGAATACAGGGCCCTCAGTAAGGTTGTTGCAGAATTGTCTTGGTTGTCTCGTTTATTTCTAGACCTTCGGGTTTCTGTTTCTCTTTCTTTTTCTGTGTCTTGTGACAGCCAGGCTGCTATTCATATAGCTAAGAATCCTTTTTTTCATGAACGGACCAAACACATTGAAGTGGATTGTCATTTTGTGCGCGATCAGCTCCAGAATGGCTTCATTCGCTTGCTTCATGTCCCTACTACTCGTCAGCTGGCTGACCTTCTGGCAAAGTCTTTACCTGGCACTGTGCTTCATCCCTTGTTGTTCAAGTTGCAGGTGGTCTCCCCCTCCAACTTGAGGGAGGGCGTTGAGATGAGAGTCCAAGCCAAAGGATAAATGGCATATTCATTGTATATTCATTGTATATTTACTGTATACTCATGGTATACCTGTAATGGGCTATGATGATTACTGCTGCTGGACAGTGTATATCTGAGCCCACATTTATTTAGTTTTGGGCCGGATCACCCGACCCGACCCATGAGTGCATTGTATATATATGTAGGAGGGAAAATATTTTGTACTCAGAGACTTCATTTGTGTTTAATAAAATTTCTCTCTGGATCTTCTCGATCCTTCTCTCAACTACCCCTTTCTCTCTCTTGTTTCTCTCACTATACTCTCCATGATTCTTCAGTTTAATCTTAACGTTTTCAGGGGTGAGTTGCACTTATATCAATTTAGGGTATGTTTGGAATGAAGAAAAATATTTTCTTAAAAATAAGTAATCTTTTTATTTATTTTTTGGTGTTTGGTTAGATAGTATAAAATATTTTTAAGAAAATATATAATTTAGGATGGGTGACGAAATATATAAGGATTGGAAAGGGTAGTTGGTTAGGGTCTGGAGGCGGGTGGGCTAGGGGGAAGAGCGGGGTGGGGTCGGGAAATAGGGTGAGAAAAGTTGGAAAAAAGTTTTGGAAATTTTTTTCCCTCCTTTTGGTAGGGAAATCATTATCCTCCGATCGAAGAAAAATGAGTTCATGAATAAAATATTTTTTAAAACATTAAGCCAATCAAACAGTAAAAAATTTAAAAAATATTACCAAACAAACCCTTAAAGTGTTTTAATAATCTTTTCTCAAAATTATCATATCTCAATATAATTTTTTCATACTTCAATTTTGTCATATTTAATATTTTTCTGAGGCTAACATATTGTTATCTGTCCTTAAATATTTTCACAGAAATTCAAAACTCTTTCGAGAATATATAGGTGCAGAATCAACCTCAGTTGAGTTCCATTTCATATTAGCATTTGCCATTGATTATGATCGCGACAACTCAAAACCTTCACCAACAAATGGAAAATTCAACATTTTTGGGGAAAACAATCACCTTAACCCTAAAGAAGTCGCGTCAATAGAATCTCGTTACAAAAATATAAAATTCGCTGTCAGTTTGGGAGGTGACACAGTTGGTAACAATAAGTACGTTTATTTTAAGGGATTTTTACATATACATCCCATATAGCAAACCTTATAACCACTCATGTTTAAGGTTTGTATTTATTACTTTTTAGTATACCATGTTTCAATTTATGTACCAAAATTTACTTTTAAGGTTTAATTATCAAAGATTTATTAGGGGCTTGATTTGTGGAACAAAATATTTCCATATTTTCTTTCCCCATTTTTCTCTCTTTCTTCCAACCAATTTTTACTACATTTAATTACCCCACGTTTATTTTTGTCCATTTTTCTCTTTCTTCCAACTTTATTCTCTCGTTGTATTCTGGGTGGAATTGGCACCAGCATTGAAGAATTGTGTTTCTCCATGTTTGACAAGATTCTCAAAGTGACAGAGACCACCTAGTATTGTCTCTACAAACTCTGTCCACTTGGTGGCATTGCAACACCATCTTTGTTTATTGTTTTGACACATTAGTACGTACTCATATCCTTTATTTTATTGTTTTTGGTGGGAAATTTGCTAAGTACTACTTTTTTTTTGTAACAATTTTAACAATTGATATAATATCGACAATATTTGCTTTTTATTAGATATCAAGAGGACGTTATTTTTTTTTAATGTTATCCTGAGAGTAAATAGCCCAGATATATTTGTTATATTTTTAATCAACAAATTAAAGTTAATATGATCAATTTTATTGTTAATTTAATTTTAAATCAATTCCCGCCAAGATGACGAATCCGGCAATAGGTGCCTCTACATGAGCTTCGGGTAACCAAATATGAACTGGTACCATAAGTGCTTTGACTGCAAATGTATTGTTGCAGTACATTTGCGCTGTTATGTTTTCGGATAAAACTTCTTGTCTTGAACAATGAAGAATAATGAATTGACGTTGCATAGAAATGCCATTTGTAGTTTTCAGCAACTCATACCACCCAGTAGATACAAGTTAAATACGTTATTCAGACATATTTTTCAACTGACTACGATTAACTACAAGTAACTACAATTAACTACACAGTTCATATAACTACAAAAATTTGACTACATTTTAAAAACACACTGGAAACACTGCATATAACATTAACTACATTTACCTACATTTGACTACATTTTAAAAACTTACTGGAAACACTTCATATAACCTTAACTACATTTACCTACATTTGACTACATTTTAAAAACACACTGGAAACAGTGCATATAACCTTAACTACATTTGACTACATTTGACTACATTTTAAAAACTCACTGGAAACACTTCATATGACCTTAACTACATTACCTACATTTGACTACATTTTAAAAACACACTGGAAACACTGATTTTACCTTAACTGAATTAGCATTTATTTGGTACAAAATCAAAGATTAATTAGGAGCCATAAATACATGCGTTATTTTAGGCTACAAATTATTTAACATAGATTTGAGCCTTAATAAATGGTAATAAGATTTGCTATATGTGATGTATAGGTAAAAATAAATTACAATCTTAATAGTTAATCGCACAACAATAAGCAAATAAACAAAAAAGAAACAAAAAATCATAAGTTTCTCCTTCATCTTGTAGTTCTTAAATAACCAACAACGAGAAGCAAGTTAATATAGTTTAATTTCATATGTTCACAGTAGCCTTCCTTGCCTAATTCATCCATAATTAACTAAAAAATAATAGTGATGAAGGTATGTTTAAAATTAGTTCATTACGGATCAAAGCAAGCTATTGCCTATTAACCACAAAGAAATCTGCTAAAAATAACCGAAGAGATTGAATCAACAGTACTTAAGAGAAGCATTTAATCTCTAGGAGCATTTAAGATTTTACCTTAACTGAATTAGTATTTATTTGGTACAAAATCAAAGATTAATTAGGAGCCATAAAGACAGACGTTATTTTAGGCTACAATTTATTTAACATAGATTTGAGCCTTAATAAATGGCATTATTTTAGGATGCAACATCAGCAAAGATTTCGTTTGGTACATATTTTGTAACAAAAACATGGGATATGAGGGTAATAACCAAACAAGGCACAATAATGGTTTATATGGGATGTATAGGTAAAAACTGCTTATTTTAAACCTAAGTCCATTAATTCTTGGGTCGATAATGCGGTCTCTTCTTTATCATCTATGATTAAAGAGTACAACATCGATGGAATCGACATTGATTACGAACATTTTTTAGACACGGACACTAATATATTTGCAGAATGCATAGGACAACTCGTGACAAAGCTAAAGAAAAATGGAAAAATACAATTTGCTTCAATTGCTCCGTTTGAGGATAATGCTGTCCAAAATCATCATATGACTTTATGGAAAAATTACGGGCAAGCTATTGACTATGTTAATTTCCAATTTTATGCGTATGACATGATTGATGTGTCGGAATTTGTGAGGAATTTTAATGAACAAGCTTCAAATTATAAAGGAGGTCAGATTTTGGCTAGTTTTGTAAATAAAGGTAGTGGTTTGGGACCTAAAGATGGATTTTTTTGAAGCTTGTAAAGAATTAAAAGGAAAATTAGGTGGGATATTTGTATGGTGTGCAGATGAATCAACAAAAACTGGATTCAAGTATGAGAAAATGTCTCAGAATTTATTAGCGTCTTCTTGATCAAGATTTGTGAACGAGTTGAATAAGAAAGTCTATAACATCAAATTAATTGTTCAGGTTGAATTTTTTTTTTCTTTTCTTACTTTTATCCAACAAAGTGCGATCAACATTATTTGATCGTTTATAATGGTTATGTATCAATGTCCAATAAATAGACCAATTATATAAAAAAATAATTTAACACTCTTTGTTTACTATATTATCTTTCTATAGGAATCTATGGTCATGTTTATCAATGAGGTCCAATTAATTGCCAAGTTTTAGTTTGTAGTTTTAATATGCACAAATGAAGTTTTAAAATGGATCTCTCAGCGAAAAGATAAATATTAATCAAATTATTGTTTTGAGGGAAATATTTTGTAAATTTGAGGGGCAATTTTATTTTTATTTTTTAATGACACCGTTAGTGAAAAAGGACAAAAGTGAACCTTTCGCAAATTACAAGGACAGACATATGCCTATTTTGTAACGGCAGGAACAAAAAATAGCCCAACTATTAACATAGGCTAAAAGTATAGGGATAATTTTGGCCTTTTATTTTTTCTTAACAGTCAGACGTTTCTATAATATTATCTCTATATAATAATTATTTATTATAAAATTAGCAAAGTTTTTCTTAAAACTGATTTTTATGTTATATTACAATAATAGATGTTATCTATAACAATATTTCACTATAAAAAAATATCAGAACAAACAAGATCGTAGATTTTACTATATAACAAAGAGTAACTAATATAGGAACTTCATAATCCTCGCCTACGGGTAACTAATAAACTTCTTCGAACTTCGGTAAGTGTTTTGAATTTCAGTTTTGCCATGGTAATTTAGGGTTATCCTCTTGAAAAGTCAGGTAGGAGAAGAAGGCAATAGTGAAGTGACTAAAATTTAAATGCATTGTAAATTGTGGCTATATTCTAAATAGTACAATTAAAACTAGCTGCCTAATGTTATTTCTATTATAGTATTCCAAACAATTAAGGGATTTTTTCAAGTTTATACCATATATCAAACCTTATTATCAAAAATGTTCATCGTTTGTTATTTACCCGTGTTGTCCACATTGTTTCTACAAATTATATACCAATCCAAAAATAGGTAGATTTTGCCATAAATAACGCGCTAAAATGAAGGCACCAGAACTGCGTGTGATTCAATCAATATTAAATACGAAATTTGAAACGGAAGGAGATCTCAAAGTTAAAAAAATATGTTCTTCCATATATTTTCCACCATTGATAGCCATTAAAAAGCTTGAAAGCTTTAAATTCAAATTTAGGTTTTCAAAAATCATTATTTGTTTGGATTGGGTGATGTTGTAAATAATTCGGAATATGTTTAGGAGTTTATATCTCAATTTTGAGGGGTTTTGGTGAAGATTAGACTTGGCTTTGACTGAAATTCACATTGAAACTCGAAGAAGAAGAAGAAGAAGAAGAAGAAGAAGAAGAAGAAGAAGAAGAAGAAGAAGAAGAAGAAGAAGAAGAAGAAGAAGAAGAAGAAGAAGAAGAAGAAGAAGAAGACATATTTTCAGAAATTTTAGATAAGTTGTTGATAAATTATAGAAATGTAGATAAATTGTAGATTGGGAAGACTAAAACATCTACAAGTCTTCTACAATTATGTCTAAAATGCCAATTATGCTACAATTGAAATGGGAATTGGGATATTAAAATTCAATGTATTCAGTTTGTAGATATCTTGTAGATAAAATTTCTACAAATAAACTACAAATCAGTTTAAGTATTATATAAAGTTATATTATTTTTAAGAGTATCTAAAAAATTACTATATTTATATTACAATTAAACTACAATCTTGTGTCAAAAAAAATATTGACAACAAAATTTGCTCTTCATCTACAAAATTTCTACATAAAAACTAAAAATAAACTACAATTGCACCCACGCTGTCAAATTTATTGTCGTCCACGAGAAAATCATTTCCTTTACAATTGCACGACCCAACTACACTTTTATCACGAGAAAATCATTTCATTTTAATGGCAAAAGCAGCAATACTAAATGATGCATCCACATTTCCATACCCTACAGTGATACCTATAGCAAAAGCAATGATACCAAGCAGTGATACCCATTAAGTATTAGATATCTCTATTCCCTACTGTTACCACACTTCCAACAATTTTTTCCAGGCTCGTCTTCATTCCAATGTGAACAATGTCTGTGGATCCACATTTCACATGTATCACATGTATACAAAAATGGGGAAAAACCTAAAGGTAAATTGTGTGTGTGTGTTGGGGGGAATTAACTTAAGGTAAATCGTGGGGATGTGGGGGTTGGGAGGAGAGAGAGGCGGGTAAACGAAATAAAGTGAATATATGCTCCTATAATCACACCTAGAATAAATGAAGCAACAATTATACCCTTAATTTGAATTATGGCATATAAATGATAATTTGGTATGCTTAAATGTAATTAACACAATCCTTAAATAATGAAGGTAATAAGGTTTGGTATATGGTATAGGTAGGTAAAAATCCCAATAAAGGATTTTTTCCTATCTATACCATATATCGGGTTTTGGCCGATCTCGAATTATTTTTATATTTTAAAGTTTTTTTTGTGGAATTTGATTCTTTAGACTATGTTGATAGTAGTAATTTGATTATGGTTAGATTCTAGGCTTTTGGAGACTGAGTCCAGAGACGAGGGCATCCTGGAGAAGGATTTGATGCAGTTGAGGTAAGTAACAGTTTTAACTCTGGCTTTGAGGGTATAAAACTGGAGAAAGTAATATCATGTGATTGTTTGGTGGTGATACCCATGCTAGGTGACGGGTGTGTGGGTTTGCATCACGAGGGATTGAGACTTGATCCGTCCCGTGAGGCTGTAGGCCTAATGGTTGTTATCTATGGTTATGTGTTTACTTGTTGTTGAACTTGTTTGCCTTTATGTTATAGATCATGCTTAGGCTTTATTTATGTGGGGTGTGTTCCCTTATTTATTGATGATTGTGAGGTTAGTGAGGTACATGATTGAGTGAGGCCGAGGGCCTGAAGGTTGTGAGGATATTGATACCATAGCGCGTGAGTTTTCTGCGTAGCACGTGAGTTGGTCGTGCTAGTCCAGCATTTACTTTTGCGTCTGTTGCATTTACCTCTTAACTTCTTTGTGGTATTTGTTGATTTTATGGAAGTTACCTATTTATTCATATCTATTGCGAATTATAAAAATAAATAATTGGACTGTTTACTTAGGTCGTCACTACTACTCAATTCCTTAGTTATTTCTGTTACTACGGAGGTTGTAGTACTCATAGTACACCCTGCACTTTATGTGCAGATCCAGGTGAGTTAGAGAGTAGTGATCGTTGAGTTCAGGCTGGCTATCTATGGAGATTGCAAGGTAGCTGCTAGTGTCTGCATGACCTTGTTATTCCTCTTGTCATTTCTTATTTTAGACAATTAGGTTTCTTAGTTTATAGTTTTAGACGATCATGACTTAGTGACACTCCGAGATTTGGGGCTAGCTTCCGTATTTTTATATTAATTATATTTAGAGTTGATTTAGTTTATGAAAAAATTGAATGTTGGTATTATTTTATTAATTTCTTATAATCAAATTAGTAGTGATATTTTGAGAATTGGCTTGCCTTATAACACGATAGGCGCCATCACAACCATGGTTAGAGTTTGGGTCGTGATAAGTTTGTATCAGAGCCTAGGTTACATAGGTCTTACAAGTCATGAGCGAGTTTAGTAGAGTCTTGTGGATTGGTACGGAGACGTGTGTACTTTTCTTCAAGAGGCTGTAGAACCTTTAGGAAAACTTCACATTCTTGAATTCTTATCGTGCGGTATTGATTCAGCTTGAAGTGTAACTCTTTGAATTCTTTCCACGCATTCGTATGCACACATGAGCGCTAGGTATTAGTTGTGCATCGATGGATTTTGAATCCCTCGGTGGGTACGTGACGAGTATGATGTGGCCGCGAGATTAGTTCATATGATTTGAATGTGACAATAAGGTATTAGTGAAGGTTTCACCTATTTAAGACTCCAGGTATGTTTCTAGACTCGTTCGAGGATGAACGTCTATTTAAGAGGGGGAGGATGTAACGACCCGGCATGTCGTTTTGAGAGTTATAGCCCAATTTACCCCATCTATGCTTATTTATGTGTTGTTCAGCTGTGTTGACTTATATCGAGTTGGTAGGTTTGGGTTCGGAGTAGTTTTGGAGTGAAATGATCACTTAGTCTCTTAGTTAGAAAGCTAAGTTAGAAAAGTCAACCGGAAGTTAACTTATGAGTAAACGAGTTCAGATTTGGATTTTTATGATTCTATTAGCTTCCTTAGGTGATTTTAGACTTAGGAGAGTGTCCGAAATATAATTTGAAGGTTCGTGGTAGAATTAGGCTTAAATTGGCGAAAGTTGGAAGTTTAGAAATTCTTAGGCTTGAATTCGAGGTCGTTTGGTGTTTTGGTGTTGTTTTGGGTAATTTGGAGGTTCGACTAAGTTCATGTGATGATATATGACTTTTTGGAATATTTGGTTGGAGTCTCGAGTGTCATAGGTGAGTTTTTGATACGTTTGGGTTTCCAAGCATAAATAATATCATATTGAACAAATGAGCCCCGGTTTATTTTTTGATTGAAGCATTAGATCCATGTCATAATTAAGGACCCGTAGAAAAAGGAATGATCGAATTCGGACATCGTATGAGGATTTTAAGGTCATTTTACTAAGAATTAGGTTGCCAGATTTTTCAGTTTAATTAGGAAACTGCCACTAGCAACGTATTTAAAAATCTACACTATTTGCCAATATTAAAACCTACCTATCTTATTCATTATAATGTCAAATTGAGTGATTAAAAAGCCTAACTTGATTATAATTTTACAATAAATCTATTGGAGGCATAAAATATGAGTTTTGGGGTCGTTTGGCACGTGAAACGAGGTAGAATAGCTGGAAGAAAAATATATAAAACTAGGATTTGTTCATTCGATCATATTTTGAGTTGGGGAGTTCGGATTTGGGTGATTTTTGAGGCGATTTTCACCATATGGATTGGGATAAGTGTTCTATACTTAATTTTGGTTATATTTCATATATTCATTTTCGTTTTTGGGATTTAATTGATGATTTCAAATTGAAATTGAGGGAGTTAGGGTTTGAGTTTTGGAGACTTTTTAATTGAGGATTTGAGGGACCAAACAGAGTCCGATTTTGATAAATTTTATATGGTTAGACTCGGGGGAGAACAAGGGTTTTGATTCTTCCATTTTGAATGATTTTGAGATATGGTCCCAAGGGCCGGGTTATTGCCAATTTCGGATTATTTTTATATTTTGTAGTTTTTACTGTGGAATACGATTATTTAAGACTATGTTGATAGTAGTAATTTGATTATGGTTAGATTCTGAGGTTTTGGATACTGATTCCAGAGACGAGGGTATCATGGAGAAGGATTTTATGCGGATGAGGTAAGTAGCAGTTTTAACTCTGGCTTTGAGGGTATAAATCCGGAGAAAGTAATATCATGTGATTATTTGGTGGTGATGCCCATGCTAGGTGACGGGCGTGTGAGTTTTCACCGCGAGGGATTGAGACTTGGTCCGTCCCTTGAGGCTGTGGGCCTAATGGTTGTTATCTGTGGTTATGTGTTTACTTGTTGTTGAACTTGATTGCCTTTATGTTAGAGATCATGCTTAGGCTTTATTTATGCTCACATTATTTGTACTCGGCTATAAAAATTATTGTATATATTTACCTCAGTATCTTTTAATTGATAATATGATGTGATACGTGATGTGGGGTGTGTTCCCTTATTTGCTGATGATTGTGAGGCTAGTGAGGTACATAATTGAGTGAGGCCGAGGGCCTGAAGGTTGCGAGGATATTGATACCATAGCGCGTGAGTTTTTCGCGTAGCACGTGAGTTGACCGTGTTGGTCCATGTATTGATGTCATAGCGCGTGAGTTGTCTGCGTAGCACGTGAGTTGACCGTGCGGATCGAGGTATTAATATGATGACACGTGAGTTGTCCGTGCTTAGCGCTTGGGCTTTGGGAGCCCCTCCGGAGTTTGTACACACCCCCAGTGAGCGCAGAGTGTTGAGTGTATAGAGTGTTGAGGGAATTGAGTGTTGAGTGCCAAGTGATGGAGTGACATTGATGTGATGTTGCATTTACTTTTGCTGCTGTTTCATTTACCAATTAACTTCTTTGTGGTATTTGTTGATTTTATGGAAGTTACATGTTTATTCATATCTATTGAGAATTATGAAAATAAACAATTGGACTGTTTACTTAGCTCGTCACTACTACTCAGTTCCTTAGTTATTTCTGTTACTACTAAGGTGGTAGTACTCATAGTACACCCTGCACTTTATGTGCAGATGCAGGTGAGTTAGAGAGCAGTGATCGTTAAGTTCAGGCTGGCTATCTGTGGAGATTGCAAGGTAGCTTCTTGTGTCCGCAGGACCTTGTTATTCCTCTTGTAATTTATTATTTTAGACAATTATGTTTCTTAGTTTATAGTTTTAGACGCTCATGCCTTAGTGACACTCCGATATTTGGGGCTAGCTTTCGTATTTTTATATTAATTATATTTAGAGTTGATTTAGTTTATGAAAAATTTGAATGTTGGTATTATTTTATTATTTTTTATAATCAAATTAGTAGTAATATTTTGGGAATTGGCTTGCCTTGTAACACGATAGGCGCTATCACGACCATGGTTAGATTTTGGGTCGTGACAGGTTATTTCTTTTATTTCTTTTCTCTCATTCTAAGTTATGAATGGTAATTTTTCCTCCTCCTCCTCCTCCTCCTCCTCCTCCTCCTCCTCCTCCTCCTCCTCCTTCTTCTTCTTCTCACTTTTAATGACTTTCGAAGGCAGGAAAAATGATGTATATATTGTATATAACTATATATACTTTGTATAATCATGTATAACTATGCATATCTATGTGTATTCTCATAGTTATACGGTATTATACATAATTATACAACATAGATAATTGTAAAAATCTGTTTGGATTTCTTGACTTCAGATGTGTGTATTATTATATATTTGTGATAATTAAGGAAGAACTATGTATAACCATGTATATAAGGTGGTTAATAATGTAAATTTTATTTTTTCCAGTAAAATAAGAATTTCCCTTACAAAACTTTGAATTTTGTAAAAAACAATTAAAATTATAGACTTTAAGGATGAATGTATTTTTTACTTCAACTTCCTGATATTGTGAATTTTCGAAAATACTATAAAAAGGGGAAGTAAAAATAAATAAGAATGAAAACGAAAAAAAAAGAAAAGATAAAAATGAAAGAAAAAAGCGAAATCTGATTTAGGAGTGATTATGTATGTAGTTGACGAAGTTCGCCGAAATTTGCGAGTTTGACTTGTTTTCATAAAATTGATTAATGATTGTGCGCTACCGGATGAAAATCGTATGTGGGTTAGGCGGGTGAAAAGTACTTTCTCCAAGTGTATTTTCATGTAGATTTCCGTTTATTAATTGAGCATAAAACTTGTATGATCCATAAAAATTATATGAATATGGCTTCTCCCAAAAATGATAGAAACAAACGTCTTGGTCGACAGTTGGAGCTATGAATATATAAGCTTTTACTGTACATAGTATACCATATGACCATCGTTTTCCATTTACTTATAACTAGTCTTTATGTATGTACCTCACATGTATAACAATATGCGCACCTAATAATTAAAATATGGTAAGAGTGTATTCTGGCCCGGGCCTAAACTGGCTTGACGGGCCGGGCTTCGCGGTCCTGGGCTTCGTGTGTCGGGCCTGACGGTCTTGGTGGTTGAGACCGGCCCGTGACGGGCCTAAGCCCACAGTGGTCCTAGGCTTGGCGGGCCGGGCCTGGCAGGCCTGACGGATTTTTTTTAAGGCAATATCTTGTATAGTAGTTATTAATATAGTGTAGAATATATTTTATATGGTGTACTAAGTTATTAGTATAGTATATATAATATGTATTTCATTGTATTGTAGTAATTAGTATATAATGTATATTATGTATATACTGTGTTGTAGTAATTAGTATATATTGTATATTATGTATATATTGATATATATTATGTATATATTGTGTTGTAGTAATTAGTATATTGTGTTGAACTAATTAGTATATATTGTATATATATTCTCGTATATATTTTATTGTAGTATATACTGTATGTTATATATTTTATGTTATATATATATTCAAGGATTGATATCGAAGTAAGACAAAGAAATATTAAGAAAAAAGATATTCAAGGATATGTCTTATAATTTTTATTGACCAAAATGACATATCTTTCTTAGTCTTCCTTCCCTCAATGGAATGAGCACAACAAGGTACTAATACCACCATTAAAAGGAAAAAAAACTAAAAGAAGATGTGCCAATGTACAAGTTACATCATAATCTACATTGTATCTCTAACAAATCTCATAAATCCATCAAGGTTGGGAGGAGGTTGTGTTGCTGGTGGTAGAAACGGAGCTTGTTCATCACCACTTCCTGGCGAAGCCGAATCCTCCGAAAGTTCCGCTATCATTTCTTCATATGCTTCATCTATCGCCGGTTGTGATTCTGCAATTCCAAAGTTTCTTCTTTCCACGTGGATCCAATCTCTAAAAAGCACTGATTTTTCCAAGCTCTCCCTCATTGCCGCTCTATGATCACCGATTTGTAGTCTTGTTTGACTGAAAGCGCTCTCCGATGCAACAGTTGAAGCTTGAATTGATAAAACATTCCGAGCCATCCTTACAAGAATCGGAAATATTTTTCCCTTGACTTCCACCATTCCAAAAGATCGAAAGAGCCGTCTGGATTATCCTTTTCAAGTCGCTGAGACAAATAAACTTGAAGCTCATTTAGATGTGAAATTTCATCATAATTATCACCTTGAGAACCCCGGAAATCCCTCCAATATTACTAAATGCGGGATTTAGGGTTTTTGTAAGCATGCCTATTGCACTAGTGTTACTAGAAGCATTATCCATAGAAACTGCCATTATTTTATCGCTAAAGCAAAAATATCTACAAATATCTGAAACACTGTTAGCTATAAACCTACCCGTGTGACGTGAATTAATTATTCTATATGCAATTATACATTTTTGTATTGTCCAATCCTCATCTATCGAATGACTTGTAACAGTTACATAATCAGAGTCATTATTACTTCTACCAATATCAGTTGTAATAAAAATCCGATTAGGTATATGAGTAAATAAATAGCGCAAATATTGTTCATATTCATGTTTGAATTTATAAATATCGACCTTAACTGTTGCGCGAGGCCAACCTTTATAAGTAGGATTAAAAACTCTTCTAATATAATGAACCCAAACAGTAATCATTTTTGCTAATTCTTCACGATCTCTATTTGGATCGTAATATAAAATACCTCCGGTGACAGTGTTAATTCCTGGTTGAACTAGGTTTGAACCTATACTAGGGTTAACTGCAGAATCTTCACTTGTCCCATCTTGCTGCGCTTGCATTTGAAAAAAATATAGCCCTATCTGCAGGGTGTATTTTTATGTGCCTAACCAAACTACCTGTGCCGCTACGGTCCCAGCAAATTTATGAACAAGTAATTTCTCACAAGTTTTACACTTAGCCTTATTTTGTTCTCTTACTTGAGTAAAAAAAATGCCAAACTAATGATGTTCCTGCACGTTTAGTAAGTTGTCTACTAAAATTTGGAGTTCCTACAGGTGGGTGTGTCGGTGCATTACTTGAGTTATGAACAGGACTAGTAGGTGTATCATCTAAATCTGGTGCTTGGGTTTTATCATCATCATTATCATCCTCATTTTCCTCTAAGATAGGTTCATTAGGATAAAGAACATTCATAATTTCATCATCTAATCTATCACCTACTGCAACATCATGTAGAAATTCACTATCGGTATATTGAAAATAAGGGTGATCACTATCAAGCATTACGGGAGGCGGAGTAGGACGTCTAGGTTGGCGACTACTTTCAACTTGCTTATCTTTTGTAGGTCGGGGAGCCGGGGGAAGGGTAGTATTATGGCCACTACTTTCACCGGTTTTACCTTTTCCTTTACCGAACATTTTTTTCAAAGAAAATGCCATACTAATTAGAATTATGCAAACTAAACAACACAAAAATATATTTTTAAAATGTAGAGTTGAAACGAGTTTACCGGATTGCCGAACAATTTCTTGAAAATTGAAAATTGTTGAACAATTGAAAACTTCAATTCAACAACTTCACAATTTTTCACGAATTTTCAACAATAAATTAAGCAATTGTAGTAGAAAGATTGAAAGAGAGATTGAGAGATATTGATGAATTGGTGAATAAAAATGAAAGAATGAGGGGGTATTTATAGTTGAGAAATGAAAAAAAGTGTAATTATATAAAGTTTGGGGTTAAATTAAAGTTTGGGGGCCAAGTGGTTATTTTACAAAGTTCCAAACGGCTATTTTTGAAAAGAGCCGTTACTGATTTTTTTTTAAATTTTTTTTTTAAAAAATAGCCGTTGGGCCCGCCAGGCCTGCTTGCGGTCCCGGGCCCGTCGGTCCCGGGCCTAGAAGTTCGAAGCTAATGGACCGGCCCGTCACGGGCTTAATGGACCGGTAGGACCGGGACCGTCAGGACCGGCCTACCAGGATCGCCAGGACCATGGTTCCGGTCCGATCCCGGTTCAGGCCCGGCCCGTTTGCACCCTTAACATATGGTATGTGAATAAACTTGTTATCGGAAAATAATTAATCTCATGCAATATATGATATTTTAAATTCTACTTCGGCCGGGCTTGACCTCCGCAGGATGGAGGGTTAACAGAAAAGTCGTAACTCCAACATCTTTATGCATATCTATTTGCTTGTGTCAACTATCAACCTAAAATTGAGTTCTTTTTCTAATAAAGCAAATACGATAGTAGACATCTTGTTCAAACTTTGCAAGTTTCATAATGGCAAGAAATATATAATTGAAAAAATCCTAAAATATGGGACAACTATTATAGATCTACGGTTGATCATGCATGATCACGCACAACTGAGTCTTGCAAAAGATTATGCAGGCGTTGCAAATATAATCTGAGTATTTATGTCCAGAGTCGAACCACAGAGAATTTACCTATAAATTACTATTATCAGAATTACTAAATCCACACAATCTGTTTCCCCAAACTTTTTAATTCACAATGGTTGATTTTTCTAACAACTAAAGACTGAAAGTAATTAACAACTAAAAATTAACTAAACCTGATGTGCAAACAATTGAAATAAGGTCTAAGGCAATGGTTTCCCCCGTTTGTAATTTTCTTGGTTGTATATGTCTTATAACTATGATTTAGTTGTCTCTATCAATCATAAACGCTCCAGTTATCATAAATCTTTGTCAAGCAATTATGATAGTTTACTAGATGCACTCTCTCAAGCTACGCTAGCTAGATTCACAATATATTTCACTTAGATTGCACCCGAGGAATCATTATCTCTAATCCAACCTCTAAACCCCGGTTATGACTCTCGTCTATACTTCGGGAGTGATGTTGTTCGTACAATCACCTAAATATGCACTCTTTCTCAAGTAGATACATAATAAATAGGAACAGATAATTGAGGGCACTTTCAATTAACCACAATCAAATCATAGATGAACAAATAGAGATTAACAACCAAATCTAACTATATTAATAAAACAACCAAGTCATCCCCAATTGATTCTACCAAAAACTTTAGATTAAGGCATTTAGCTACTCATAACAATGGAGAACTAAATTACTAGAAATTTCATAATCCAAAATTGCCAGAAAAATAAAAGAGAATAAGAATAATGATATTTTGGGTGATCTCTCACACTTGTTTCTCTTTCCAAAGTAATCTCTAAAGTATCACATGCCTCTCTTGGGCGAGTTTTCTTTTTGAATATAGGGTTTTGGGCTAAAAATTCCGTATTTTGCACTTAAGTCCCTAAACTTCCCATGTACTGCCGCGGTCCTACTGTGGTTACACCAGGACCGCGGCCAAACTTCCTCTCAGACACCCACAACAGCATTCTGCTGTGGTCCTACCGCGGTTACACCGGGACCGCGACATGCCATCTTCAGTTCTGGTTTTTCGTGTCTTCGTTTGGTGCCCTTTGTGGATATTGTATGATTGACTTCTTTTTCTCCGAATTGATCCCAAAAGTACCCCCATAGACTTGTTTTATTGCATATAGCCAGCAAAGCATGAAAAGCTTTAATCAGAGCATTTTGTTATCATTTTTTACCATAAAATCTATTCAACAATGTTGTTCTTTAGGGCTTAATTATAGTCCAATTCACCTATTGTCCCACACTTAAATATTTGCTCGTCCTCGAGCAAGTTGAACCACACTTCTAGGCCTAATCGTTTGATGCATTACCCTGTTTATGTAACACCCGCCATTATGAAAGAACAACATAAGCATTGCAACAACCACACCTCAGATGAAGACTCTAATGCCATTCCACACTTTTTTAAAGAAGTTCCACACACATAAAATTAAACAATAAGGAACTATAGATAGAAAGAATTCACTCACTCTCAGCAAAGAACATTCACATGCCACACAGATACATCATAAGCTTGCCCTTAGTGTAATACTCTACTAATCGAGTTGTTCAGTCCAAGATCAAGAGGTCTTTATTTTGTTATAATGTAGGCTAAGGGACAGGTGGGATATATTTGGATATAGTGACTAACCTCCTAAGCACTTTTAATACAATCGTTCCTTTATTCCAGTTTCCATGTTCAGCCCAGTCATTCTTCCATACTTGTTTCATAGCTACCCCCACTTTCCTAGGTGCAACTGGCTTTTTCTTGCTATTCAATATTTTAGGACCACCTTTACAAGGTCCTTCTTCTATTATTCACAATTTTTTTAAACAACCATTGCACCATTCAAGTATTTTCCTGATTTTCCTTTTCCCACTTAATTACCACCCCACACTTTGACTTTTACATGATCTTTAACAATTCAAGTGCTTCTAAGAGGTAAGGTTCAAACAGTAAAGCTATTCAACACATGGATGTAGGTTATTGTAAGGTTATCAAAGAAAAGGGCTTCAGGCTCGAAGGGGTTAACTATGGTAATATGTACAGGTGGATTCATAATTAGACAGGCTTACACAAAGAAATGCCTAAATCATCTCTAAGACCAAACAACTTCCATTTTCCTTTGCAACACACCAGGCAAGTTCTAGGTATCGCATTCAAGCACATAATACATGTATTACCTCAAACACACTTGGCATGTAACTCATTCCAAATTAGTTTATCAATACACTCACATGAGCATTCAAGCAAGACAAGGAATACAAAATTAAGGCATAAAATTATGAGTCTACAAACGAGCCTAGACGTCGCACCCTCAAGTTCATTT
Organism: Nicotiana benthamiana; assembly: GCA_034376525.1. Taxonomy (NCBI): domain Eukaryota; kingdom Viridiplantae; phylum Streptophyta; class Magnoliopsida; order Solanales; family Solanaceae; genus Nicotiana; species Nicotiana benthamiana. The sequence goes on from CM067330.1 coordinate 122,983,432, forward strand.
TAGTTATTCGCAGGTGTGTACAATACGGGTTGCATTCCTTCCCTCACCTATCATAGTCCAAGAGATTCCTGAGGGTCCTACAAATATTAAAGAAAAATCTACCTAACCCGGTTCAAGAAAAGCCCTTGGAAAAGAACTGTGGTCAAAAGAAAAACCAAGAGGAAATTACTGCACTACCTAAAAGAAAGAGAAAAAAAATTTTAAGTGGACTACTTCCCTCAAGAGTACTGTCCAAATGGTCCATCCTCAAGAAGAGTCTCCTACATTTTATAGTTTTTTTTTTTTATTTTTTTATTTTACACGACTTAAGCCCTCAAGAGACCCGTCGACAAGTGTCTGTCCTAGAGCCAAGTCGGTGACGTCTAAGGTAAGTACAACCAATTATATATAACACAAAGATACATAAATAAAACATACTCAATGTATATCTACACTAACAATATACCAATAAATCAAGTCTCCCACCCCACACAAGAAGAGTATGGCATGTCCCCATGTCATAACACAAATAAAGAGCAGAAGGGTAAGAAGACTTCCCTGATCATCACTCGGAGTCGGAGGCGGTGTTGGGGACCACATGACACGCCCTCCCTAGATCTTGGAACCAAGCCATCATCCAGCTCTCAGACCTGGCCTGTCGTCTAGACATGGAATCTAAACGTACATACAGGCCATCCACCGAGGTGCAAAGATATGCAACCTCTTCCTCCAAAAGAAGGCAATAAGGGTCAGTCGGATTGTGATTTAAAGAACCCTACCCCAGTCTGGGGTTGCCGAGAGGATCCGAATCCATCATAAGATCTCCTAAGTAGTGCCATGGGTGTTGAGTCGTCACCCTCATCGTCAAGATCAATGAATGTGGGTGCATCTCTGCCCACTATAATCGTTGCAGCTTTAAATGGTGCTTTTGGGGCCAAAGTTCCATCCGTAGGATTGGCCGGGACATTAGCCAGCAGATATAATCTCGTCACAAGTGAGGGGTAGTAAAATCCCTTAGACATCAGAGGCGACCGGAGAAACATTTCATCTCCAATGAGCTGCGCTACATCAAAGTCCTTCTTGTTTACAAAGCACCAAGTCAATAAAGCACGTAAGTTGTTCATATCTTTCGTGTTGCCTGTAGGCAATAACCTGCTGTAAATGATGGTGAACCAGCACTTAGCCTCATATGTGAAGGCTTGGAGTGTAGTCTCATGTAATTCTGGATCCAGACTGGTCGTCCCCCTGAGCATAAAGTCTCAATCATAGTATCAGAATCGACCCCTAGGGGATTGTGGTAATGATCAGTATCACCAGTGAATTGAGGCAGCCGCAAGACTTAGCGAATCTTCTCTATTAAGGCATCAACCACTTTACCAGAATGGCACATATGTTCCAGGCAGTTCACGTAGAACTCCTGGACCATAATTGGGTTGGCCGTTTCAGGTTCCTCGGACAAGTACTACATCTCCCTCCGTCCAATTTCCTCATACATGTCCGGTTTTTCTATACACAGGGCAACCCTATCAATGAATCTCATGGACAAAGCTTTTGGTTACTTTAGCATGAAACCCGTCCTCTTCCTCCTGTGACTGGACCCCGGTGGCATCTTACGTCGGCACTTGGGAAGTGCTTGCTGAAATTCTACGCTTCCTTGGTGCCATAGTATCTGCAAGCAATTTAGGATAACGATCAGGTGCATTACATGTGCCAGTTGGATGGGCACTCAGACCCGCCGGCACCAACAGTTTCCTTTTGTCAATTAAGGCTAGTATACCCAACTAGTAAGGTACCCAAAGTTGAGAACCCCCATTATTGTCTGCACGCTATTATCAATACTAATATTCCACCATATAAGACCCTACAAAAACTTCCACAAGTGAATCATGTTAAATGCTACCACCACCACAATATAAGAAGGGCACAAAGTGCTCAAAAATTTCACAAACGCACCCCCAATTTTCGGCCATTTAGGCTTCTCCACCAAACTTCACCCTAAAAATTTTATTTAGGCATCAAGACATGCTAAAAATCTCCCACCATTTAAGCACAATGAACACCCAACAATTGAAGCATCATTCATGGTCAAAAGAAGCAAATAACGGAGAAAAATCAAGAAAATAAAGAAAAAATAGAAGACAATTAGCACTAAAACACTACCAAGGGTTTAATGAAACTAAATTAGACTACTCATTACGCTAAGTTACTTGAAGAAGAGCGAAGAGAGTAGATAAAATCACCTTGCTGATGAATGGAAGGGATGGGGGGTGTGTGTGGGAAGTGAGTTGGAGAAGAAAAGAGAATGGGAGAATTTGGGAAGGGAGATGCATCAGAGAGAGAGATGGAGGAGACAAAATGGAATGAGTGAGGGGGGCCTCTGATATGTGGGAATAGGAGAAAAGGGGAGTTAGGTTAATTAAGAAGGGGGAGGGAAGAAAAAGAAAATATTAAAAAATAAAATAAAAAACTAAAATTTCTATACTTATCTTACCTAGACCCGATCTGGTATGCAGCGATCCTACCGCAATTACGCCCGGACTGTAGTATACCCTATCAGAGAAGGTCCTCGACCGCGGTCCTACCGCGATCGCGGTAGACCTTTATTAGAGAGGGTTATCGATCGTGGTCCTACCGCGGTAACATAGGGACTGTGGTAGACCTCTATCAGAGAGGGTCATTGACCACGGTCCGACCGCGGTTACGCCTGGATCGCGGTTTGGGCTTGTTCTTGCTTTTCTATTTTTCCCATGAAGTTATACATTAAACTTATAACATATTCGTGGATTGCCTCCCATGCAGAGCCTGATTTAACGTCGCGACACGATGAAAGTAGTTGAACTCTTACTCCTAATTCTCATACTGGAGTTCTTTTAAATTGGTCACTACTGCACCCCATTTTTCATCAGTTATTCCAAGGTAATGTTTCAACCTTTGCCCATTTACTGAGAACTTGTTTGTCCCTTCTTCTGACTCGATCTCCACAGCTCCACTTGCAAACATTTGCACCACTCTAAATGGCCCTAACCATCGGAACTTTAACTTACCCTAAAACAATCTCAACCGTGAATTATACAATAATACCTGGTCACCGGATTTGAAGTTTCTGTCCACAAATATGTTTGTCATGCATCTTCTTCATTCTTTGCCTTGTACATCCTCATGCTTTCAAAGTCTTGACATCTAAATTCTTCCAGCTCATGCAACTCCGTTAGTCGATTTAGTTTACTAGACGCACTCTCTCAAGCTACGCTAGCTAGATTCATAATACAGTTCACTTAAATTGCACCTGAGGTATCGTTATCTCTAATCAAACCTCTAAACCCTCGGTTATGACTCTCGTCTATACTCCGGGAGTGATGTTTTTCATACAATCACCTAAAATGCACTCTCTCTCAAGTAGATAGATAATAAATAGGAACGGATAATTGAGGGCCTTTTCAACTAACCACAATCAATATATAGATGAACAAATAGAGAATAATAACCAAATCTAACTATATTAATAAAACAACCAAGTCATCCTCAATTGGTTCCACCAAAATCTTAGATTAAGGTATTTAGTTACTCATAACAATGGAGAAATAAACTACTAGAAAATTCATAATCGAAAATTGCAAGAAAAATAAAAGAGAATAAGAATAATGATGTTTTGGGTGATCTCTCACATTTGTTTCTCTTGCCAAAGTACTCTCTAAAATATCACATGCCTCCCTTGGGCGAGTTTTCTTGTTTAATATAGGGTTTTTGGCTAAAATTTCGTGTTTTGCACTTAAGTACCTGAAGTTCCCTGTACTGCCGCGGTCCTACCGCGGTTACGCCGGGACCGCATCAGGCCATACTCAGTTCTGGTTTATCCTGCCTTTACTTGGTGCCCTTTGTGGATACTGTATGATTGGTCTCCTTTTCTCCGAGATTGATCCCAAAAGTACTCTATAGACTTCTTTTATTGCATATAGCCTGTAAAGCATGAAAAACACTAATTAGAGCATTTTGCTATTACTTTTCATCATGAAAGTTATACAAAAATGTGGTTCTTTAGGGCCTAATTATAATTTAAGTCGCCTATTATCAATGCACGAGGTAGATTAGAAGAGTAGGACATTTTCATTAAACTTATGAATCTTTGTGTTAATTAATTTGAGTCATCGAGTGGATAATTCATCACTTTAACGATATTATGTGGACTTAGTATGTGGAGCTTCACTTTAAGAAATTCAATATCTAGCTAGTTTACCTCAAGTACAAAATATTGGACAGTCTTAATGAATTACGATTTCATTCAACATGAAATTTTCTCTCTAAAAAATGAGTCCTTTCCTTTTGATATGTTGTTATGTTAGCTTATCTATATCCATATATATATATATATATATATATATATATATATATATATATATATATATATATATATATATATATATATATATATATATTATAAAAGCACGAATAATTTATGCTAAACGTTAAGAGACAAAAATATCCCTGAAATATTAACGGACTTTTATACCCCTCAGTATTAAACATTGTCCAAAAAAAATTATTCCATATTGGATATTATTGTAATAACTAGAATTTATATTCGATGTACACTAGGAGTCATACTCTTCTACGAAGTTATATGCGATACACACTAGGAATCATATTCTTCTGCATAGTTGTTTACTATTAGGATTCAAATTATTCATATGGTTATAAACGTGTTTAGCATCATAGTCAAAGAAATTTGTATTACATTATTTTTGAGGTTAGCAAGAAAAAAAGGTGGCGGCTGAATTTAAGCGAGAAAAGGAAAAGGAATACAAAGATTCTCGCTTCCCTTCTCGGTTGAAAGGCCGGTTGGGTCGATTTGTCTAAATTTAATTATATATATAAAAATATGTATTGGGTGTCTGTGAACACAACACAAACATGTATATAATGATATATTTTTTGTAATTTTTATGTGTGGAATTTTGGAAGAGACGATTGTTTGTAATTTGTTGAAAGACAACACACGTACAAATTAATATGACAATATATATTTATTTTTGGTTTATAAAAATGTAAGTTTTGCGTTTAATTTCTTTTCTTTGTGTCTTTGGTTCTAGCTAAATATTTGTAGCTAATATCGGAAGTGCACTTGGATGCAAACAGGCAACGACACTTCTAATAGTATGGAGCTGATCACAACTTTTAATTGCAAAAAATCTTTTACTCTATACTTTCCGACGGAGCACATTTTTTATTGAAAGACAAAGTAAGACATCACCGCTAATTAAGGAATTTTTTACAGTAAATATAATATTCAAGATTCATATTGTTTATGAGAAAAGGACTTATCGTCGCTTTAATATGAGAATATGATTTTGTCACCTTGAAGTCGGTAAAGGTTTCTGTATTTTTTAATAGGTATAAGAAATTCCTACCAGTTTTGTCCCACGTTTAATGGATATATCCATTTCTTAATTTTTTTAGAATTTCATCGCATGGCGAAGGGCGACTCCAACAAAGCGATGGGCTCTTTAAAATATTTGTTAAATAATTTTTTTTGAAAATAGGTAACAAAAATTGATCCATGAAGGAGGTTTGTGCAAGATGAAGGAACTCCATGTTATATTATTTCTAATATCAAGTGAAAAATTATTAACCACAGCGAGGGTATTAATTCTTAAATTATATTGGTAAAAGTAAAGTTTGGTAGAGAATACTTGGCTCATTAATTTTGTAACTTGATAGTTAAAGGATTTATATTTGATCTAACACTTATATTCGTAAATAATAAGACATAAATAATGTCAAACAATATTTATGTTATGAAATAATATAAGAACAAGAACAATAATACAAGAACAAGAACAATAGAGAGAAAAGTAGAGAGAGAGGAGTATTCTTATTAATACTTTTGGGATGTTAGGAGTGGTTTACAATGGTAGAAGACCCCTTTATTTATAGGGAGGGGGATGATTTATCTACCAAGAATAGAACTCTAGAATCTCTCCAATTATAGACATTCACCTTAAATAGGAGATTTCATAACACTCCCCCTTGAATGTCTATTCAACAATGTGCCTCGTTAAAACCTTAAAACCAAAACCCAATGGGAAAAATTAAAGAAAGGAAAAAGAGCACACATGTTTGAATATGCGCCTATTGGTTGCCTCGTTAAAAACCTCGCAAGGAAAACCCGGTGGGACAAAACCTTGTAAGGGAAAAAGAGTGCAACGCGCATTAACTCCCCCTAATAAGTACATCAATTTATATCCTTGAGCATTTGCATTCCAATCTTGTGCATCATCTTCAAAACGATCTTTGATAGAGATTTGATAAATAAATCAACCATATTGACTTGAATAAATATTCCGCACCTTGAAATCATCATTCTTGATAGATATGAACATCTTCATATAATGTCGTGGAATAACTCTTCAATATCTCCATAGATGCATTCTCAATGCCATCATGCTTATAGTTATAGCAAGATACATATGTACACAAATTGTACTTAGGATGTGGTACTTCAGGACCAAGAATTGCATATGCTTCAACAACTTAAATCTTTCAAGTTAAGTCATGTAAGTCACATAATAGACTTTAGATGCATATCAAGTTTTCCATGTCATGCTAGACAAATAAGATATCGAAAACTGATTATACATACCTTTGACTTTATACTTTCAAGCATTTGAACGATAGGTTCAAAACTACATGTCTTTCATATGGAATCAATTCTTCTTGAATTGTATCTCTTCCATTTAGTTACTTTCTTTGGGTCAGCAAATGCGTATAGCATGCTTTGCAATATGTTGCAATTGAATTATCCCTTTTATGAACTTTAGGTTCATATCATGATATTCGGGGATCTACATATACAAATGATAATTCATCCCATGTAACCTTTTCTCAAGCGTTTACCATGTCTCCCCCTCATGTTAGTAAAGCTAACTTGTTTCCTCAACTTTGGGAAATCATCTTTGTGCATTATCATGTCAATATACACAACACATTAATAATTAGATGAAATTATTTGGTTCCTGACCCTGAACCACTTGTGAGGGGAGAATATAATATACTCTCGTATACAACGTATATCATACTGATATATATAACTTTGTTCTCATAAGAAACAGTTTAGCTATTAAGTGGAAGCACTCAATAATTATCTTGCTAAACCAACTTTGATATAAACCAACTTATCAAGATGAACTATCTTGAGTAGAGAATCTGGAAATTATGCTCGAAGTTAGATTACTGAGCAATTTACCTCGCAAGCACCGGCCAGGCTGCGGGTTAATAACAATTGCGCATGTAACCATATCATAGATGCATCATATGTGGTATACATGGCAGGTGAATGGGCCCATATTCACCTTTGATATTTCCAGAATTTATGGGCTTCAACCCGAACTCTTTAGTTGGTCAGTTCATTAATGAGAACAAGTGATACAAGAGAATTCGTAAAGAACTTTCTAGTTCTTTGATATTCACCTGTGTGAATTTGCACATCATACTTAAAATGAGATGGCTAATACGAATGCTAACTGAACAAATTATCAATATTGGTAAACTTCAAATTTACACCATGACATGTGCACTTATCAATAAACTTCAGGTTTATTATGACATGGGTTTTTATACCAATAGATATCCACTTTATTGTGGCATTCTTTCGTTTGTGTAGTACAAACTGGAGAACAAAGCGGGTAGCTTTTCATATACAAATTACCCCGCTACAAGTTGTAGTAATAGGAGATATCAAAGCCTTCCTTTATTTATAGTCTCAATATAATCAATCGCTTTCGCGTGTACTTTGGAAACTGAATAAGTTTCTTTGAGACTTACTACAGCACAATACTCAATTGTGTTTCTCCAACATAGTAATAATTGGCTCTTCTAGAGCTCTCAATTAATTTTGTACTACCACAGATTCATCAACATCCATGTGGTGAATATCTTTCTTAAAGAGAAAGTTATACCATTATGGTCATGTCAAATTTATATGCAAGATATGTTTCTTGCATTATCGTTGTCCTTTAATAGTCATATTTCCAAAATACTTTGGCGTACAATAGGTACGTGACCAACGATCATTCATGCCATATATCATCTCAAACCTCCTTCAAGGGGTGAGTGTGGTATATTTAATACCAATTTCATGTTCATATTCTTCCAATAATGAATATGTATTCGTGAATCAGATGTTGTCACATTCACTTCGGGGATATGTGATTTTGTTATCCTTTTCAAATCTATAAATGCGTCAGGCATTTGATTTGCTATTCTTTGCAAATGGATAATCTTTTGTGCCTCTTTTACAAATAGAGGTATGTGGATCAAGATGAGATAATGATGCATTTTTCCACAAAATTTCCCGTTTGGTTTCACCAACTTCTCCCCCTAATTTTGGGAAAAGTGTCTCATCAAATTGACAGTCTGCAAATCGTGCAGTGAACAAATCTCCTGTCAATGTTTCGAGGTAGCGAATAATGGAGGGCGATTCAACGTCAACATATATTCCTAACCTTCTTTGCAGACCCATTTTGGTGCGGGATGGCGGTGCTATAGGCACATATACTGCGCATCCAAAGATTCTTAAATGGGATATATTGGGTTCATGACCCAAAACCAATTGCAACGGGGAATATTTGTCTCAATTCGTCAGTCAGAGACGAACTAGCATTGCTGTATGCAAAATGGCGTGACCCCAAACCGAAGTGGGCAGCCTCGTTTTCATGAAGAATTCAAGATTATTCTCATCTATTGTCTCAATATGATATCCATTTTGAATGATATCTTTAAAACTCAACAAGTTCTTTTTAGACTTGGAGGAGAATATTGCATTCTCTAAGATAAACGTCGTGCCTTTGGGCAGAGTTACAGTTGCTCTTCCGGAGCCTTCAATCAATTTACTTCCCATGGTTTGACATATAAAAGAAAATATACGAACATGAGAATAAACAACTTCAATCCGTTTGTGTCACATAATATTTTCAAAATCTGCTGCTAACAGTTGACTAACAAAATCAGATATGTTATCCATAATCGATTACTATGCAGCTTGAAAATTTTCAGTTTAAGCATTTTCATAAAACAATCGATTGTTACACACAATCGATTGTTGAGTATTGACAATCGATTGTTAAACATAGACAATCGATTGTTGACAATTTTTGAAAATTTCCAGATCACACTGTTTTAAGACAATCGATTGTTAAACATAGACAATCGATTGTTGACAATTTTTGAAAAATCCCAGATCACACTGTTTTAAGACAATCAATTGTTAAGCATAGACAATCGATTGTTGACAATTTTTGAAAAATCCCAGATCACACTATTCTAAGACAATCGATTGTTAAACATAGACAATCGATTGTTGGCTGTTTTGAAAAATTCCAGCACTGTTTTAACATAATCGATTGTTTAGCATTGACAATCGATTGTTGATTAATTTTGAAAAATTCCGGATCACTGTCTAACGACAATCGATTGTTAGACATAGACAATCGATTGTTGATCATTGACAATCGATTGTTTTGCAGTTGTTATGCGAAATATGAGATAACCGACTAGTTTTTCAGGTTAGTCGATTACCCCTACTGGAAAATAAAAATATTATTAATATTTGAGCATATTGATACATTTTAAAGAACTAATACTAACATTATGTCATGAACTAACTAATACGAGCTAATACTGATGGCTATTAGTTTATTTATTCACTAATACAAACAAGTAAAATAAAATCAAATAGCTCCATCTTCTTTCATCACGGATCCATCACCGATTAGGTGGTTTATCTACCCCTCGGGTTGCTCAACGAAGTCTGCAACATCCAAGTGGGTGATGTCAAAGTTGTCGTCAGAGACAAAATTCGTTTCAGGGCTTTTACTCTTTCGAGATGCTTGATAAAGGTCAACCAAATATCATGGTATACGGCAAGCCTTTGACCAGTGCCCGTTTCCACCGCAACGATAATATATAGTTTATAAACTATTTGCTTTTGGATTCTTATCGTATCGTGCTTGTGGCAAAGTGACCAACTTCAGGTTGTCATATCTCTTCTTTAAGCCATTCCACAAGATGGGTGGATCTTTGACTGTGATATATTCAATTTTCAAACCTTCATCAAGGTGATGGCGCAAGAAAATCAAGGCCTTAGCATAGTTTTAAACCTTCATCAAGGTGATGGCGTAAGAAAATCAAGGCATTAGCACAGTTTCAAAGCTTCATCAAGGTGATGGCGCAAGAAAATCAAGGCCTTAGCATAGTCTTGGGTGGATGCATTATTTCTGTCTTTAATGGTGTCTCCAAGACCTATTGCATCCAAATGGATTTCAGCATCCAACACCCATGTCATATAGTTCTAGCCCGAAATTTCAAGGGCAACGAACTTTCTTTTCATAATGTCAGACATATGATACAATTACATCAAGAGCGTGTTCATACTTACAGGCTTTATTACAATTATCACATTCACTTCAGGGAATGGATCATAATGACGATTATAATTCCGTCTATTGCCACGTCCACATTCATTGATACCATCATAGTAATAATTTTGTCTTCTTTCAGACTTATCACATACTGCTACCACATTCTCTAAAGGGAATGGAACAAATTCAATTGGACGGATTTTCAATTCTTTGCCCACAATCATTCATGAATTTGATCATGGCAAGGCATAGAAATTTTACCACTTCATGTGAGTGTAATTTCTTACAAACTCCATTAGAGTTATAATCAAACTTTGTTGTCTTTGTTTGTATATAAAATCAAATCGTAGAATTTCAAGAATTTGAAAGGGAAAAGTAAATTACTTACCTTTAAGGTATACCAATCAATGTTGTGATATCAAATATACCTCTTGAGTTTCCATCCCGTGGCAACAAATTCTAGCAACTTTGGTCGACTCCCGCGGCCAATTTGATGCCGGAGAACGCGACATATTTTCCGTATAGAAATTCAAGATTGCCATTGGACCTCCAAACTATCAGCAAACTTTAAAAATCCAAAAACCCATTGTTTGCATAATTGACAGAAACGTTCCACTATACAACTAAATTAAACCAGTCATCAATTCAATTGTAACAAAGAAAGGAATAGCGGAAGTAAATAGCTAGGATCACTTGTATGTAATATAGACAACACATAATTATAGATTTTAATTGAACATAAAATCGATACTTATCTCTTGAAGCGTGACCCGGATAATGCCCGGAATTAGCGAAATTCGTGTGGGCGAATTACTCCTTAATCTTCTCAAAGTGCTTCTTGAGACGGTAGAGTCTCGTGCTGATAACGTGTTATGAAATAATATAAGAACAAGAACAATAATACAAGAACAAGAACAATAGAGAGAAAAGTAGAGAGAGAGGAGTATTCTTATTAATACTTTTGGGATGTTAGGAGTGGTTTACAATGGTAGAAGACCCCTTTATTTATAGGGAGAGGGATGATTTATCTACCAAGAATAGAACTCTAGAATCTCTCCAATTATAGACATTCACCTTAAATAGAAGATTTCATAACAATTTACTTATTTTATTTATTATATTTCTATATTACTTATAAAAGCAATTTCGGCAGATTTTTATGCCCTTCAACGCTAAAGAAATTTCTTTATGTGTAATCAAACAATAATAATTTATAATAGATAATGACCGTCGTGAAATTTTGTATCATTACATTACTTAAAATAAATCACGTCAAGCTAGAGGACCTTTTAGTCTAAGCGAAAGTAGAACACCAATAGGTATTGTATTAGTTTTTCATATGGTTTGTGCAATTTAAAAAATGGGATCATCAATAACAACAATAACAAAAAAAAAAAAAAAAGAGATCAATGAGAATATATATATGAATTGCAAGGTACCATTACGAGCTCAACATATAGAAATGTCATTCTGTGAAATAACTCAAATTTCAAATAATTTATGCCATTAAAAGTGTATTACTTTTATTGTGCTTAATATTTGGACAAGGTATCTTATGCATGGCACGAACGTAGAGACTAGTTATTATAAAAGCATGAATACAATATCGATTTACCAAAATATGCCTAAAATATAGCTATAATATTGTACATAATTGTATTGTATCCGATTTGATTTTTAATTTGGTTTAGGCTTTTTTTCCAATAAGAATATATTAATGTAGCCCGTGTGTCGGAAAATTCGTAGAATTCCAACTTACATTCTAAAACCTAATGATATACGAACCTATTCAAGTTTTACAAATATCTTTATGAATTCTAATCATAATTAACAACAAAGAAAGTAATACAGCATGCTTCCGTTCCAATTGAATTTATTATATGCTCTTAATCTAATTTTATGATTTGAAAGATAAATTATTTTAAAAAATTGTTCAATATTAGATAATATTAGATAAAAATGGGAATTAATATTAGATGATATTGTAATATTTAAGAATTCAATATCTAAAACTTTGAATTCAACTAAAAGTAATATTATATTTGTATCTTTAGGCAGCTAAACATCTGTCTATCTATCTATCTATCTACCTATCTATCTATCTATCTATCTATCTATCTATCTATCTATCTATCTATGTTAAGCATAATAACTCACAATAAAAGGACATGACTGGAATTCTAGACATTTGTAATCCTATTAGTTTTACGACATAATACTACAAGTTATGAATCCTACATAATTACCGTTAGGAATTCTATTAGTATAATTAATTTAGAGCACAGACATATAATACTACATGTTATTATGTAAATCTAATACCTTTGGGAACACGTTAGATTTTCTATTAGTATAATTACTTTCCGGATAGAGACATATTTTAAGTCATGTAATCCTAATATTTTGTGGATATACTTCTTAAAAATTTCTATAACTAAGTTAATTTGAAAGTGTATTATGATGTGCTATTACTATTTAATTTGAAATGTATTATATTGTTCAAATTCATTTAGAAAAAGAAGAGTCTATATTATTATAAAAGCATGAATTCAATAGTAATAGACCAAAGTAGTCCTAAAATATTAAATAGAAGAACTAATAGGGAAAGAACATAACTAAAATAATATATTTTATGGACTACATGACCTCTATTAAATATTTTTAATATTTGATATTTTAAAATTAAATTTATCTATTAACTTCTTATTAAAAATATATATGAAGGTTTAATAAAATTGATTTCATAAGAATTTTCCATATTGACACTACATTACCACTCCATAATATCCAATACAAAGAGAAAATAAAAGTAATACTAAATGGACAGGATAAGTCATTGAAATTGAGAAAAAATATCCCCATAATATATTTTTCTATTATACTTGAACTTTTTCCTATTTAAATAACATATTTTTAAATCAGTTATTGAAAAATATACCCAATACAAAATAATAACTCAAAAAATATTTAAAAATATAAATGTGTGAGAAATAAAAAAAGTGGTTGGTAATAGTCCATACTACTAATGATTCTGCAAACATAAAGATCTAAACATGAAAGTCATATCAATCTCTTTATTTTTTGAAAACAAAATTATGGTGGATAAAATTATAATTAAGACTAAATCTTTAAAATATGAGATGAACTAATATTAAGAATACGAGTCAACATAAAATAAATTATTTTTTTATTAAGAACAAATAATTAAATCTTTCAATTAATTATTTAGCAAGAGAATGCAATTCAATTATCGTTAAAATTTATTGTTGGGTTGATGCTGCACTCTATGCATTTTTGTGCACAGATCAAGATGCAGCTTACGGACCACAACAGTAGAACTTCTGGGAGCTATCTTCAGTCTAAGAATTTTCGAGGTAGCCTAGCTGGCGTTCGCAGGCCGAAGTCCCTTCTTTAGTACTGTTTATTTTCATTGTATCGAGACAGACACTACATGTATTTCTTTCAGACTCTGGTTGTAGTATTTTATAGTAGTCCATGAGTAGTGACACCAGATACTGGATAGAGGTGTATTTTGAACCTTCCATATTTCTGTTTTTAAGTTATTTTAGTATTTCAAGGTCTTCCGCTTTAATTATTGTTTCAGTTTATTACAATTGTTTAAAAGAAATCAGCAAAAATGTTGTAATGCTTGCCTTGCCTAGCTCCGATAGTAGGTTCCATCACGACTCCCGATGGTGGAAAATCTGGATCGTAATAGCTAAATCATGAACAAGAACAAGCTTTCAAGATTATATTATAAAGAGTCGGCTCTTATAGCGGGATTATCCTTTGTAGATGCCTCCGGCGAAATCGAAAATATTTCTATGCCATGTATTACTTGCAAATGGAAAATCAAAAAGCATGATGCTGTTAGCAATAATAATAAACGATGTACCAGCAATGCTTTTATTATGAGGCCGCTCACTTTAGATTTGATATACCTTTTCAAACAACTGAAATAATCATCACAAATACAACAAAGCAGAGCAACAATGCTAAATTTATAAGGAAAGCAAAATTGATAATATGTCATAAAGCGGTTATGGCTAATGTTAAATGATCACAACAATTGCCTCTGGAGATATATTGAATACCAGTGAACCATTTGGTGAAAAACTAATGGCTTGGAAGCTCATTTTTGTCAAGTACTCTCAATAGTTACAAAATCGACGAAATAAGAGACTTTAAAAATTAGCTTTCCAAGATTATACTTATGGTCCCAAATAAAAAAGATTTAACTGACAAGGATAATTCTAGGTATGTTTATATTTTGAAATTATAATAAATAAAGTACAATGATAAAATTCCTAAATATTAGACAATATTTATCGCAATATATTTTCTTGCATGAACAACTGTATGTTGCACTTTCAAGAGGAATGAATATCAATATCGGCAACAATAATTCTTGTTATGACAGAACAACCAAAGCATTAGAAGTTAACATAGACAAAAAAATCATCTACAAAGAAATGTTCGATAAGATACCATCAAATTAAATACTTTTAAACTATAATACGTAATTATCTAACTAACATGACTAAATTGATCATTTGTGTAAGTTCTGATGATGTCCTTTTATTTTGAATTCACATATCATGCTAATGTAATAATATTTTTCGGCTTTTAGATGACTTAAATGGTTAAACCATCACGTCATATTATTAGCATGCAACACACGTTTATTGATACTAGTAATTATTAATATAGTTATCTTACTTACAAAAAAATAAATAAATTAATGTCCGAAACTTGAAAAAAAAGGCTTAAAATCTGTTGATCCCCTGTATGTATTTATGATTTGAACTGAGGAGCGGGATACCAAGAGATCCCTAGCATGTATATTGAAGATACCAAGAGATCCTCGGAATATTAAAAGATCCCTAGCATATATTGAGGATACCAAGAGATCCTAGGAATACCAAGAGACCCCTTGTATACATAAAGGATACCAAGAGATCCCCTGCTATCATCCATGTTATGAGTGGTACTTCCTAGTATTTGTCTTTATTTCTGTTTCAGTTATTGTACTCCTTATTATCATGCATAGATTCTTACTGTAGATTCTCAATTGTTCTTCTTATCTTATCCTATCATCTTTATATTTATTTAATCTCAGTAGGACCCTGACCTTCCTCGTCACTACCTGACCGAAGTTAGGCTTGTTACTTACTGAGTACCGCTGTGGTGTACTCATGCCCCTTTCTACGCACATGTTTTTTATGTGCAGATCCAGGTATCTCTGCTCGGGCTCACTTTCCTTGAGGCGAGGCGCTCTGTAGAGACTTTGAGGCCTATCTGTCGCGTCCGCAGACCGAGGAGTCCCTCTCTACTTATTGTAATAGTGTATCCCTTCAGTATTTCCCTTTATTAGACTTTTCTGGAGTTAGAGCTTCTGATGTATCTCTTAGCTTGTGATTCGTGGGTTTTTAGGTTTTGAATTTAGGTATTGGTTTTGATATTTAATTATGGTGTATGCCGTGCGGTACATTTAAACACTATTATTACCTTATTTTTGTTTTAAATTGTTTTACTTCCGCAAATTTGAGGTTTCTTCAGCAATTCTTACCTAGTCGTAGAGACTAGGTGCCGTCACAATGGTTCATGGAGGGCGAACCGGGGACGAGACACGATCAATATTTTAGGGATATTCTCGTCGTTCAACATTTAGCATAAGTTATTCATGCTTTTATAATAATATATATGGATAGCTAGATAGATATAGATATAAATATAGATATAGATGTAAATATAGATAGATAGATAAGTTTTACAAGAAAAATATACTCCATTAGAACGAGTGTATGATGTTAAATGCCCAGAAATCAATCAATGAATGTATCTTATGATACTAAATATCGAGAGATTAAATTTTTCTCATAAATAAGATTTTCTTAAAAATTATATTGTGAATGCTATAGTATTGTTGTACAAGGAGGAATTCTTAATTTATGCAATTGTAAAACTTCTCCTCGAAGAAAAAGACTAATCATATATGGTAGAGCTCTGCTTTTTTTCCTTTTAGCAAAAGTAAAATCTAAGTATGATAAATTATCTTCCCTTCCTTTAAAAAAAGGGTAAAATTCAAATATTTTTGACAAAATTCCAACAAATAGTATAGTGTAGTATTTAGTAGATTTTATAGCTTTTATAGCAATTAGGACATCAATAGACTAAATTGCTGAGTTGTTCGTAATAATTATTTCACACACGGAAATCAATTTTCTTCCCTCCATGCCAAAATTAGTTACATTACTCATACACTATAAAAGAAGGGCAAACACCCCCATTGAATCCTCAAACTAGACAAGATGTTTAAAAAATTAACAATTGTTATAACTTTTATTTGGGCAATTTATGCAGTGAAGAGTCTCCCTGCTTATCCTCCATGTGTATCTTGTAATTGTGTTGGCAACCAATGTGCTGGTAATGGGATGTTTCCCCTATGGGCCAAATTGGAGTGGTCAGAGGTGACAGGTATAAACACCTAATTTTGTTCATTTTTTTGCCTAAATTATATCAAACATTTACATAACTATTCTCGTAAAAGAAATTTTTGGAGCAACGATAAAGTTATTTCCATTTGATTTATAGGTTATGGGTTCGAGCCGTGAAAGCAACCTCTTATATTTGTATTAGGATAGGATGTCTACATCACATCCCTTGGAGTTGGGGTGCGCCCCTTCCTCGGACCCTGTGAATGCGTGATGCTTTGTGCAATCGAATTGAGACCTTCCCGGAATCCTACGTGAATGCACGATGCTTTGTGCAACTGACGCACCGTTTTCAAAAAAAAATATTCATTCCTGTGTTTTTGACCTTATTTTTTTAAAAATATTGAACAGGGAGCCATGAGAAGGATGCTGTGGCCCAAGTGAAAAAAGGAAATCCTTTTGTTACACCAGTAGTCATTTACAAACAAGTTACCCACATTACAGATAATTGTTGCAATAGGGTTTGGATACTTGTGGATCAACCAGGTGGTAATGGAATTGTTACAAATATTCCTGCAGTTGGATAGGAGAATAACAAATTTTCTCACATCGTTATATTCATTCATTACTTTCATCATTGAATTCTAAAGTACTTTTTTCAGTTGATACTTGCTCTTTTTGGTTTATTCCTATTCCAATTCCCTCAAATTGAAAGCGGAGAGAACACTGTCTAAATATTGAGGATATTGAAGAACTCGTCTTCAAATCTTGAGAACTAGAGAAAATGATATTTATAAAGTGGAGTCTTGAAACAACACTAAAGTTCTTGTGTAATCTATAGATAAGAGGGCTCTTTTCGCTTTTTCAACAATTATTTATATTCGATAGCGGAAAAATATTTAAAAATTATAAAAAATTTATATATAACATATAGAATATATATATATATGCAAAAAAGCTATTCAATTTTTCTATTACTTTTTAGAAAGCGGCTCTTCAGTATCATTTTCCCTGGATAAGAAGTGCATCAATGCATTAAATAGTGTGGTTGTTCAAATGGACTATTGGTAAATAAATAACTGTATAAACTCTAAGTATAGGCACTTGGAGAATGTTCGATTAAAGTTAAAAAGAAAAAGTATTTGGAGTTAGAAGTTAAAAAAAAGTGTTTGGATGCAAAAATTCAGGTAGTACCCTCGAAATTAAGTGGAAATGTTACTAAATAAAAATTTCAGGTTACTAATCTGTCTCCATTAAAAAAAAAATCAATGCACTAACAACAATTATATAATGCAAAGAACAATAAACTTTAATCAGCGAGCTCAATGATTCACCAAAAGCTCTTATTTACAGCTTGTTTGGATGGTTGTTACATGTCGCTTCCTGTCGTATCGTATTGTATTATATTATTTGATGAATTATAGATTATATAGTTTGTCGTTGTTTGATGATGTCATGCACGAACAACATATAAAAAAGTAGGATATCACCACACCAAATCCGTCTTTAATAAACTTGCAACATCACTAAGAAAAAATAGGATACATCGTAAAATTATTATATAAAAAAGTAGGATAAAGAATAACATATGATTATTTAATAATAAGGAATGGCAAGATGAGAGGAAAAAATAATATAATGATACCACCACACCAAATCCGTCGTTACGCAAAGTGACTCTTTTCGTCGTTATATAACGACGAATTTAACGATACGATACAATAAAAGTAAAGTAACAATCAACACAAATATTGTATTTAACGTAATATTGATACGATACAATACAACATGTAACAACCATTCAGATAAGTTGTTAGTAACTTTGCAGTGAAATTCCAGCCTTCCTTCTCGTTTCAAGGCCTATCCGAAACACAATCCAGTATCACTGGGCACTGGGCACTGAATTATCTTTGCAAGAGTGACAAAATTAATTTTCTTACTCTCTCTAATAGTCATTTTCGATATAAATCAGTCAAAGATTATCTAAAATTAATCATTTTAAAATAGAAATCAGTCAAAGATTATCTAAAATTAGTCATTTTACCCAAATTACTCCCCTTATGTTTTATTCTCTTACAAAACAATTACCACAACAGATTGCTTAGTTGTTCCTATTAAATATTCCATCCTTAAATCCTCAAATGGGATTACAACTCACAAGGTCAAGCAAACAAGCAGGGGTTATTTGTTCACATTATTTATCTACTAAATCTCTAGTTGTCAAGTAATCGAATTTTGATTCAATCCTCCAACAATTTCAGTGTATTAATTTCACTATAAAATGCCAACCACCACATAAGTACAAACCACAAATTAAACAAAATGAGTGGAAAAATATCATTTTTTATAGCTATTTTTTTGGCAGTTTATTCATCAGTGGAGGGTCGTGCTGCCTATCCACCTTGTTCACCATGTAAATGTACTGGCAATGATTGTGCTGGAACTGGTTTATTTCCTAAAGGATCTAAATTTGTGTGGCCAGAGTTAGTAGGAATTCATGAAAAGGATGCTGTGAACCAAGTTCTAAGTAGCAATTCAGTTGTTATTTACAATCAAGTTACAAACATAACTGATGATTGTTGCAATAGAGTTTGGATCCTTGTTGACCAAGCAGGGGGTAATGGTCAGGTTGAAAATATTCCTGCTGTTGGATAGTTATAGATTACGATTTAACGACTATGAGATTTTTTAAAGCGTAAAGCACAAATGATTTACTAACTCGCTTGTATGTGGCATTCGCCAAATAACAATTTAAATATTTTATAAAATGTTATAAAATAATATAAAGACAAAGAACAATAATGCAAGAACAAGAGCAATAGAGAGAATAGAGAGAGAGAAGTATTCTTATTGATACTTAGAGATTGTTAGGGATGTATTATAATGGTAGAAGACCCCTTTATTTATAGGGAGTAGGATGATTTAGCTACCAATAATAGGACTCTAGAATCTCTCTAATTAAAGACATTCACCTTAAATAGAAGTGTAAAATCTCTCTATTTGTAACACTCCCCCTTGAATGTCTATTCAATGATGTGCCTCGTTAAAACCTTAAAACAAAACCCAATGGGAAAAATTAAAGTAAGGAAAAAGAGTACACATGTTTGAATATGCGCCTATTGGTTGCCTCGTTAAAAACCTCAAGGAAAACCCAGTGGGACAAAACCTTGTAAGGGAAAAAGAGTGCAACGCGCATTAACTCCCCCTGATAAGAACATCAATTTATGTCCTTAAGTCTTCGCATCCCGATCTTGTAAACTAGCTTCTTGAAGGTTGACTTTGGTAGAGATTTTGTGAACAAATCAGCCATATTGTCGCTTGAACGAATCTGTTGAACATTGATATCACCATTCTTTTGAAGATCATGTGTGAAGAATAACTTTGGTGAAATATGCTTCGTTCTATCTCCTTTTATGAATCCTCCCTTCAATTGAGCTATACATGCTGCATTGTCTTCATACAAAGTTGTGGGTAGTTTATCACACTTCAAACCACATTTGTCTTGGATATGATGTATTATAGACCTCAACCACACACACTCCCGACTTGCTTCATGAATAGCAATTATCTCGGCATGATTAGATGAAGTAGCCACAATTGATTGCTTAGTCGATCGCCAAGATATGACGGTTTCTCCACAGGTAAACACATAACCCGTTTGAGATCGAGCCTTGTGTGGGTCGGACAAATATCCAGCATCAGCATAACCAACAAGATCCGGGCTGCAATTCTTGCCATAAAATAAGCCCATATCGGTAGTTCCCTTTAGGTACCGCAATATGTGTTTGATCCCATTCCAATGTCTCCTCGTAGGAGCCGAGCTAAATCTTGCTAAGACATTAACTGAAAATGATATGTTAGGCCTTGTATTATTTGCAAGATACATTAGTGCGCCAATTGCGCTAAGATATGGTACTTCAGGACCAAGTAGCTCTTCATTCCTTTCTTGTGGTCGGAATGGATCTTTGTTCACATCAAGTGATCGAACAACCATCGGTGTACTTAAAGGATGTGCTTCATCCATGTAAAACCGTTTCAGTACCTTTTCTGTATAAGTAGATTGATGAACAAAAATTCCGTTTGCCAAATATTCAATTTGCAAACCAAGACATAGTTTAGTCTTTCCGAGATCTTTCATCTCGAATTCATCCTTTAGATAATCAATTGCCTTTTGGACTTCTATAGGGGTTCCAATAAGGTTTATGTCATCGACATATACGGCAAGTACAATAAATTCCGATGTTGTTTTCTTTATAAAAACACACGGGCAAATGACGTCATTTATATAGCCTTCTTTTAATAAGTACTCACTAAGACGATTATACCACATTCGTCCAGATTGCTTTAGACCATACAAGGATCTTTGCAATTTAATTGAGAACATTTCGCGAGATTTTGAATTATGCGCGTTTGGCATCTTGAGTCCATCGGGAATTTTCATGTATATCTCATTATCAAGTGAGCCATAAAGATAGGCAGTAACCACATCCATTAAGTGCATGTCAAGCTTTTCATGGACAGCAAAACTTATGAGATAACGAAAGGTTATCGCATCCATTACAGGCGAATATGTCTCTTCATAATCGACACCAGGCCTTTGAGAAAAACCTTGTGCAACAAGGCGTGCCTTATATCTTTGTACCTCGTTTTTCTCATTTCTTTTGCGTACAAAGACCCATTTATAGCCGACAGGCTTAACACCATTAGGTGTTTCAACTATAGGGCCAAAAACTTCACGTTTTGCCAGCGAATTCAATTCTGATTGAATTGCTTCTTGCCACTTTGGCCAATCCTGTCTTTTTCGACATTCTTCAACAGATTGAGGTTCGAGATCCTCACATTCTTGCATAATGCTAGATGCGACATTATAAGCAAAGGCATTATCCACCACAATATCCACTCGATTAATATTTGCCTCAATATTAATTGGATTTAGGGATAGTTCCGTATTTTCCAGAGTCTCGGGCTCAATGGATTCTTCATGAAGCTCAGAATTTGTTAAATCATGAATTTCCTCATGAGATTCTTTCGTGGTGTCATTTTGATCATTCTTTTTCCTCTTTCTAGGATTTCGATCTTTGGAACCTAATGGTCTGCCACGCTTCAGGCGTGCATTTGACTCATTGGATATGACACTAGATGATTGTCCAACAGGGACATCAATACGGATTGGAACATTTTCCGCAGGAATGTGGGATTTCGTTATCCTCTTCAAGTCCGTAAATGCGTCAGGCATTTGATTTGCTATTCTTTGCATATGGATAATCTTTTGTACCTCTCTTTCACAGATAGAGGTATGTGGATCAAGATGAGATAATGATGCATTTTTCCACAAAATTTCCCGTTTGGTTTCACCAACTTCTCCCCCTAATTTTGGGAAAAGTGTCTCATCGAATCGACAGTCTGCAAATCGTGCAGTAAATACGTCGCCTGTCAATGTTTCGAGGTAGCGAATGATGGAGGGCGATTCAAACCCAACATATATTCCTAACCTTCTTTGCGGACCCATTTTGGTGCGGGATGGCGGTGCTATAGGCACATATACTGCGCATCCAAAAATTCTTAAATGGGATATATTGGGTTCATGAACCAAAACCAATTGCAACGGGGAATACTTGTGGTAATTCGTCGGTCTGAGACGAATTAGCATTGCTGCATTTAAGATGGCGTGACCCCATACCGAAGTGGGCAGCCTCGTTCTCATAAGTAATGGCCTTGCAATCAACTGCAGGCGTTTAATTAACGATTCTGCAAGACCGTTTTGAGTGTGAACATGAGCTACAGAATGTTCAACTTTTATCCCGATTGATAAGCAATAATCATTAAATGCTTGGGATGTAAACTCAGCAATATTATCCAGTCTAATGGACTTGATTGGATTATCTGGAAATTGTGCTCGTAGTCGAATTATTTGTGCCATTAATTTCGCAAACGCAAGGTTGCGTGATGACAACAGGCACACATGAGACCATCTACAGGATGCGTCTATCAAGACCATGAAATACCTAAACGACCCACTAGGTGGGTGAATAGGTCCACAAATGTCCCCTTGTATACGTTCCAGAAACGTGGGTGACTCAGTCCCAACCTTTGTTGGTGATGGCCTGATAATCAACTTGCCTTGATAACACGAAGTGCAAGGATATTCATTATTCGAAAGAATTTTGAAATTCTTTAACGGATGCCCATATGAGCTTTCTATAATCCGTCTCATCATGACCGATCCTGGGTGTCTCAATCGATCATGCCAAAGTACAAAGGTATTGGAATCAGTAACCCTTTGGTTTACTGTTGAATGTGCCTCAATTGCACTAATTCTTGTCCAATACAGGCCACAAGATAAAGACGGGAATTTCTCAATAACCCTCTTTTGGCCGGAGACATTCTTTGTAATGACGAGATATTCAAGATTATCTTCATCCATTGTCTCAATATGATAGCCATTCCGGCGTACATCTTTAAAACTCAACAAGTTTCTCTTAGACTTGGAGGAGAACATTGCATTCTCTATGATTAAAGTCGTGCCTTTAAGCAGAGTTACAATTGCTCTTCCGGAGCCTTCAATCAATTTACTACTTCCAGAGATTGTAGTAACGTTTGCCTTACACATATTTAGTTGAGAGAAATATTTCTTTTCTTTGAGTATTGTATGTGTAGTACATGAATCAACTAGGCAAATACTTTTACAGTTGGATGTTGATCCAAGTTCGCTTTGTGAGATATCCATATTTGCTATCCCATAGTTTGACATACAAAAGAGATACACGAACATAAGAATAAACAAGTTCAATTCGTTTGTGTCACATAATATTTTCAAAATCTGCTGCTAACAGTTGACTAACAAAATCAGATATGTTATCCATAATCGATTACTATGCAGCTTGAAAATTTTCAGTTTAAGCATTTTTCACATACAATCGATTGTTTAACATTGACAATCGATTGTTGATTAATTTTGAAAAATTCCGGATCACACTGTCTAACGACAATCGATTGTTAGACATAGACAATCGATTGTGGATGATTTTTGAAAAATTCCAGATTACACTGTCTAACGACAACCGATTGTTAGACATAGACAATCGATTGTGGATGATTTTTGAAAAATTCCAGATTACACTGTCTAACGACAATCGATTGTTAGACATAGACAATCGATTGTCGATCAATTGTTTTTCAGCTTTAATGCGAAAATATTAGATAATCGACTAGTTTTTCAGGCTAGTCGATTACCCCTACTGGAAAATAAAAATATTATTGATATTTGAGCATATTGAAGACATTCTAAAGAACTACTGCTAACATTGCATCATGAACTAACTAATACGAGCTAATACTAATGACTATTAGTTTATTCACTAACTAATACAAATAAGTAGAACAAAATCAAATAACTCCATCTTCTTTCATCACGGACCCATCACCGATTAGGTGTTCTATTCTCCCAGCGGGTTGCTCAAAGAAGTCTGCCACATCCAGGTGGGTGATGTCCAAGTTGTCGTCATAGACAAAATTTGTTTCAGGGCCTTTACTCTTTCGAGATGCTTGATAAAGGTCAACCAAGTGTCTTGGTATACGGCAAGTCTTTGACCAGTGCCCTTTCCCACCGCAACGATAACATATAGTTTCTGAACCATTTGCCTTAGGATCTTCATGATCCCGTTTCTGCTTTCGGCAGTTATCTCTCCATGGGGGTTGACGGACTTCATTGGAATTTCTTCCTTGTCTACGTCCCTGGCTATGACCCCGTTTACGACCATGACCATGGCCCTTTTCATGTTTGGCATAATGAGAGTGCACCTTATCTGCTTCAGGCAGTGGTGTAGACCCAGTGGGTCGATTTTTGTGATTTCTCATGAGCAAGTCATTATTTCGCTCAGCCACTAGTAGAAGAGAAATCAGTTCAGAGTACTTTGTAAAGCCTTTCTCTCTGTACTGTTGTTGCAGTACCATATTGGAGGCATGAAACGTTGTAAACGTTTTCTCAAGCATATCATAATCGGAGATTTTATCTCCGCATAGCTTCAATTTAGAAGTAATTCTGAACATTGCAGAATTATATTCAGAAACGGACTTAAAGTCCTGGAGCCTCAGATGAGCCCAATCATATCGTGCTTGTGGCAGAGTGACAAACTTCAGGTTGTCATATCTCTCCTTTAAGCCGTTCCACAAGATGAGTGGATCCTTGACGGTGAGATATTCAATCTTCAAACCTTCATCAAGGTGATGGTGCAAGAAAATCAAGGCCTTCGCACAGTCTTGGGTGGATGCTTTTTAGATCTTTAATGGTGTCTCCGAGACCCATAGCATCTAAGTGGATTTCAGCATCCAACACCCATGTCATATAGTTCTTGCCCGAAATTTCAAGGGCAACGAACTTTCTTTTCGTAATGTCAGACATAATCGAAAATTAAATTAGGAAGAGGGAAATACCTTAGATTTTTCGAGAATGGTTCTTGAGACGGTAGAGTCTCGTGCTGATAACGTGTTATAAAATAATATAAAGACAAGAACAATAATGCAAGAACAAGAGCAATAGAGAGAATAGAGAGAGAGAAGTATTCTTATTGATACTTAGAGATTGTTAGGGATGTATTACAATGGTAGAAGACCCCTTTATTTATAGGGAGTGGGATGATTTAGCTACCAATAATAGGACTCTAGAATCTCTCTAATTAAAGACATTCACCTTAAATAGAAGTGTAAAATCTCTCTATTTATAACATAAAATAAATTCTTTCGTCCGATATCTACATATTATTGTGTCCTCTCTTTTATTCTTTTTCTCTCTTGATAATATTGTTGTAAGTTGCTCGGATACGGGTGCGGGTCTAGAGGCCGGATCCTTTAATGTAAATTTTAACTCAGGAATACGAATTCTAGCATGGATACGGATGCGGAGATCAACTAAAACTAATTCAAAAACATAAAAATATAAAAACATCTCCAAATTATGAGAAATTTTGTGAAATATTTACATATAGCTTGTAAAGTGTGTGTAGACATATAAAATTTGCGATATTTAAATTTGTAAATTAATTTGGATTATATTTAAATTCAAGATATATTGGTCCAAATAAATATTATGAGCTAATATATAAATGAATTAATTATATATGTCCAATATATATGGATTAAATAAATAAGTCCTAATCCATTGGGCTAGTCCATTTTATTGGGCTAGAGTGATGAGCCCACTTCATTAAGCCCAAGATGATATATTCCTAGAGGCCTAGTTTGGTGCCACGTGTCAAATGACATGGCGCGCCAAGTCAAGCGGAAGAGCCTATAGGACCATGCCACATGTCAAAATGACAAGGCATGCCTAGTCACACTAAAAGGCCAATGAAATTGTGCCACGCTTGGAAGCGACATATTCTGGCCAATCAAATGTGACCAAGTCACACTCCATTTTGATTGGTCGAAAAGAGTTTGTTCTCATCATAACTCTTCCCTTTCACAACTATAAATAGGGGTTTTCATAACTCAGAAAAGACACCAGAAGTTGTAACAAGAAGCAAGAAAGAGCTCGTGGATGAAACGCTGCAAATTCCTCCACAAGTTTCAAGTTTCAAGCTTCAAGTTCAAGAAATCAAGTTCAAGCTCAAGAACGAAGAACAAATCAAGTTCAAGCAATCAAGCTCAAGCTCAAGAATAAGATCATCATTCGTGGCAACAAACACAGTGTGACGACCCGGCCCGTCGTCACGTGAGTTACCATCATGTTTTCCTTGTTTTATGCTTCTTTATGTTTCATCATATGTGTTTGTAGAGTTTGAAGTGATTCGGTCATAGTTTAGTTGGAATTGAGACAATTAGTTTCTTTAAGAGAAGGCTAGTTTGGAAAAGTTAATCGGATGTTGACTTATGAGTTATAGGGCTTGAAATGGATTTCCGACGATTCGGCTAGTTTCGGGTGGTGATTTATGACTTGAGAGTGAAACGGAACTGAATTTGGAGGTCCGGTGTAGAATTAGGCTTGAATTGGCTAAGTTGGAATTTTTGGCGAATTCCGATTGATATGTGAGATTTTGAACTGGGGGTCGGAATGGAATTTCGAGAGTTGTTGTAGCTTCGCTAGGTGATTTTGGATATGTCTGCAAATATTCAGGTGAATCGGATGTCGTTTGGTCAGGTTTTTGATCGAATGTAGTTTTGGAAGTTATTGTTGAAATTTAGGCTTGAATCCGTCATGATTTGATGATTTTTCTGTTGTTACTCGTGTTTTTATGATTGAAACAAGTTCGTATTATATTTTGGGATATGTTGGTGCCTTTGGTTGAGGTCCCGAGGGCCTCGGGATGGCTTCGAGTGGTTATCGGAGAGCGTTTGCATGGTTGAAAGTTGCAGATTGAGGTTAAGCAGTTGCAGTTCTATGCGATCGCAGAGGGCTATTGCGATCGCATAGAAGGTTGGATTAGGTGTCCTAATTTTTTGTTGTGCGATCGCGTAAGTGTCTATGCGATCACGTAGTATTGGGAAGTAGTCTTGTGCGTTCGCAGAGGTAAAGATGCAATCGTGTAGTTGGAGGCCCAGGTTCATTGCGATCGCATAGGGTCTATTGCGATCGCATAGGAGGAAAATTAGAGGGATTAAATTTGTGCTCTGCGATCACATAGAAGAGTTTCACCTGGGCAAAAGACTTCTAATGAAAAATTTCAGTCGCAAACCTATCATTATATCCTCCATTTTTGCACCACCTTGTGAGCTTGTTGGTAGATTTTGAAGGGAATTTTGACGGGAAGTGATTGGAGGTAAGTCTCGTGGCCTAAATATGTCAATTAAACAAAGAATTATCCATTAATTCTCTGAAATTTGGGTAAAATTTAAAGAAACTAGGGCTTGGTTTTTGAAATGAAAATTGGGGATTTAATGGCCCATTTGGACTTCGATTTTGATGAATTGTATATGTACGGACTCGCGGCGAGACGAGGATTCCATTGATATGAATTTTGTAATTTTTCGAGAAGCGAGCCAGGGGCTCGAGTTTTGCCAACTTCGTATTTTTGGGTGTTTTTCGAGTTCTTTCTATATGTCCCATTAGCTTATTATAACATATTCCGTGTGGTTTTGATCAGATTCCACACCCGAAGAGGTCGATTTGCGAGGAAAGTGCAAGGCTAGCAAGGAATGTTTTGCCGGTTTGAGGTAAGTAATGGTTCTGAATGATATAGTGAGGCTTTGAAACCCTGTATTTGCACTATGCGGTGCTATGTGGAGATGAGACACGCGTCTTCTGTTGAGCGTGGTGATGTATCTACTCAGGACTCGAACTTTGTCCATCCCGACTGATGATTTACTGAATGTCTTGACTGAGACTGAGTTTATACTCGTATAATTTGGGCTAGTTGCCATGCTTAGGGCCTTGTGCCGATCTGTAGAACTCCTAGGTAGCGTGTGAGTTGAGTGACCTCACTTTACCTATTGGACTCATACCATCTGTCCTGACTTTTGACCGTAAATCATGAGATAAACTGAACGTAGTAACATGCACCCTAAATGAGCAATACCTAGTGTTGAATACCCTTTTTTAGCTGAGTGGGCCCGGGAGGCCAAGTCTATATTGACTGAGAGGGGTCAAGAACCCCGTAGTGAGGGTATTTGATATACACCGGATCGGGCTGCACGCCGCAGCGGTATATACATACATGTATTGGATCGAGCTGCACGCCGAAGCAGTATATATATATATATATACATATTATATGGATCGGGCTGCACGCCGCATCAATATATTATATGGATCGGACTGCACGTCGCAGTATGATAGCGCTTGGGCTGAAGGAGCCCATCCGGAGTCTGCACACACCCCCAGTGAGCGCAGTGATATATTATATTGGATCGGGCTGCACGCCGCAACATTATACACACATATATTGGATCGGGATGCATGCTGCAACATTATATATACTATATTGGATCGGGTTGCACGACGCAGCATTATATATACTATATTGGATTGGGCTACACGCCGCAGCATTATATATATTATATTGGATCGGGCTGCGCGCCGCAGCACTATATATATATACAAGGTATTGGATCGGGCTGCATGACGCAGCGGAGTTGTAGCTAGTCGGACGGAAAGAGAAGTAATTACCAGAATGTTCTCCCTGTTTAGCAGTAGTCACTGTCGTTGCTGTTGATTTTAGAACTGTATAGTGCCCTTCCCGGATTTCTTACTTTCAGTTGTTATTTATTGCTATTACTCACTGAGTTGGAAGTACTCACTCTACTCCCTGCACCTTGTGTGCAGATCCAGGTACCTCAGGGCTAAGTTGATCTCGCAGCGGAGTTTTCGAGTATTTTTTGGAGTTTGTCGAGGTAGCTGCCTGGCGTACGAAGGACCCGACTCCTCCACTACTTCTGTATTTTGTCATTTCCGCGCACTCAGATTATGATATTATTTTGTGTTATTACGCTATTCTGGTAGAGGCTCTAGACTCATGACCCCCAGATCTGTGGGAGGTTGCTATCACTAGTTGTTGGGATGTTTTCTTTATAATTGCTAAATTTCGGATTATCTCTCATTATTAATGATTTTGAATTAAGGATGTGAACTTGTAGCTCAGAACACGAGTGTGATTGGTCGGGCTTGCCTAGCAATGTGCTGGATGCTATCACAACCGGGGTTGGGGTCGTGACAAGTTGGTATCAGAGCCTAGTTTACTAGGCCTCAAGAGTCTTGAGCCGGTTTAGTAGAGTCTCGTGGATCGGTACGGAGACGTCTGTACTTATCCTCGAGAGGGTGCAGAACCTTTAGAAAAACTTCATATTCTTGACATTCTTGTCGTGCGACTTTGTTGATCCGAGAACTAAACTTCTGTATTTGATTCTCTTGCAGATGGCGAGAATGTGTGTGACCGGACGTGGAGGACGACCACCATTTCTACCCACTAGAGGCCGAGGACGCGACCGTGGTCGTGGTCGTGGACGAGGCAGAGCAGTAGGGGCAGCGCCAGTTGACCCACCAGTTGCCCCCATTCAGGATCAGCCTCCAGCTGCAGAGGTTCCAATAGCACCTGCTCAAGCACCAGTAGTGCCTATTGTGATTCCGGGTCTTCAGGAGGCCCTGGCTCAGATCTTATCGGTTTGTACTGGCCTGGCTCAGGCAGTCTCGGCTACTACCGCAACTACTTCTCACACCGGGGGTGGTTATCAGACCCCCCACCTCGCACTCCAGATCAAGGTGCACAGGGTTTGCAGACCCTAGAGGCACCACCAGTTCAGCTAGTTGCCCCTGTTTAGCCAGTTTTTCCAGTTCAGGGTGATGGGGTGCCAGTGATGCCAGATGACGAGCAGTGTCGTCTGATGAGGTTCAGCAGGCTTTCACCTCCTATGTTTAGCAGTGTTAAGAGCAAGGATGCCCAGGGGTTTCTCGACAAGTGTCGACGCATACTTAGGACAGTAGGGATCTTGGAGCCTATTGGGGTGTCTTTTACCACTTTTCAGTTCTCAGGAGCAGCCTTTACCTGGTGGGAGGCATATGCGCGGTGTAGGCTGATAGGTGCAGCGCCATTGTCTTGGCAGGAGTTCTCCACTATCTTTCTGGAGAAGTGGGTGCCTCGATCTCAGAGTGAGGTGCTACGCAGGCAGTTTGAGTGTCTTTGACAGGAGGATACTTCAGTGACGCAGTATAGATGAGATTTGCAGAGTTAGCACGATAGTCTCCATGTATGATTCAGATGGATCAGGAGAGGATTAGACAATTTGTGGACGGGCTCATTTATCCCATTCGTTTTTTGATGACTCGTGAGAGGGTCCTGAGTCACACCTTTGAGGAGGCGGTGGATATAGCCCGCGATATTGAGACGGCTCGCCGTCAGGAGAGAGAGCAGAGGGAGGCCAAGAGGCCTCGAGGATCAGGTGGCTCCAGTGGTGCTCCGTCTAGGAGCCAGTTTCATCAGAGAATGGGTCGTTCTTCCAGGGCTCCACAGCCAGCTCGATCAGAGTACCGTGGTTCATCTTCTAGTCGGGGTTATCAAGGCTCTCAGAAGAGTCAGCCATCTTTGAGTGCACTTCCTCCGCAGAGTTCGTCTCACGCCCCATCTGTTCAGGGTTCATCTCGGCCTAGTTCTTCAGCCAGCTACTCTGGTGCGAGGGGTTCCCTTTAGTCCTAGCCCCCAGCGCCAAGGAGTTTTTATGTGTGTGGCGAGTTTGGGCATTTGCAGAAGGATTGTCCCCACCGTGCATCCAGTTTATCTCAGCAGAGGGGCCAACCTTCATCTTTTGGTCCAGTGTTTTCAGCACCCGCCCAGTCAGCTAAGGTTGAGGGTCAGGCAGTTAGGGGTCGACCCAGAGGGGGAGGTCGATCCGGTGGTGGTCAGGCCCGTTGCTATGCTCTTCAGGGAAGGTCAGATGTTGTTGCTTCGGATGCTATTATTACAGGTATTATTTCAGTCTGCCACAGGAATGCCTCAGTTTTATTTGATCCCTGATCCACATATTCTTATGTATCTTCTTACTTTTCTCATCATTTGGGGACTACCCGAGGGTGTCTAGTGTTACATGTTCATGTATCTACCCCGGTGGGTGATACTGTTTTTGTGGACCACGTATATCGGTCCTGTCTTGTTACTGTTGGGGGTCTAGAGACCCGAGTGGACTTGCTGCTATTGAGCATGATGGATTTTGATGTTATTCTAGGCATGGATTGGCTATCATAGTGTCATGCTATTCTGGACTGTCACGCCAAGACAGTCACATTGGCTATGCCAGGTATCCCGAGGATCGTGTGGCGTGGTACGACTAATTATGTACCCAGCAGGGTAATCTCTTTCTTAAAAGCCTAGCGGATGGTTGGGAAGGGATGTTTATCATATCTAGCGTTTGTGAGGGATGTTATAGCCGAGGCTTCTAGTCTTGATTTGGTCCCTGTGGTGATGGAATTTCCTGATGTATTTCCAGCAGACCTGCCGGGCATGCCGCCGGATAGGGATATTGACTTCGGTATTGATTTGGTGTCGGGCACTCAGCCCATTTCTATTCCTCCCTATCGTATGGCACAGCATAGTTAAAGGAGTTGAAGGAGCAGCTGCAGGAGCTCCTAGATAAGGGGTTCATTCCCCCGAGTGTGTCGTCGTGGGGCGCACCGGTGTTATTTGTAAAGAAGAAGGATGGCACAATGAGAATTTGTATTGAGTAAAGACAGTTGAACAAGGTGACAGTAAAGAACAAGTACCCACTACCTCGTATTGAGGATTTGTTTCACCAGCTTCAGGGGGCAAAGGTATTCTCTAAGATTGATCTATGTTCAGGCTACCACCAGTTGAAGATTAGAGATTCTGATATCATGAAGACATCTTTCCGGACGAGATATGGGCATTTTGAGTTTCTAGTTATGTCATTTGGGCTAACTAATGCCCCAGACGCATTCATGCACTTGATGAACAATGTATTTCGGCCGTATCTGGATTCTTTTGTGATCGTGTTTATTGATGATATTCTGGTGTACTCGCGTAGCCAGGAGGAGCACGCGCAACACTTGAGGGTGGTACTGCAGAGGTTGAGAGAGGAGAAGCTATATGCAAAGTTCTCCAGGTGTGAGTTATGGCTCATTTATGTGGCTTTTCTGGGACACGTGGTTTCTAGTGACGGTATTCAGGTTGACCCAAAGAAGATTGAGGTGGTGTAGAGTTGGCCTAGACCTTCCTCAGCTACTGAGATTTGGAGTTTTCTCGGACTGGCGAGTTATTACCGCAGGTTCGTTCAGGGATTTTCATCTATTGCTTTTCCCTTGACGAAGTTGACGCACAAAAATGCACCATTTGTGTTGTTAGATGAGTGCGAGGAGAGCTTCCAAAAGCTCAAGTCAGTGTTGATTATAGCTCCGGTCCTAGTATTTCCATCAGCTTCAGGCTCTTATTCGGTATATTGTGATGCTTCGAGAGTTGGGATTGGATGTGTTTTGATGAAGGAGGGTAGAGTTATTGGGTATGCTTCACGTCAGCTTAAGCCTCATGAGAGAAATTACCCTGTCCGTGACTTGGAGTTGGCTGCTATAGTGCATGCTTTGAAGATTTGGCGGCACTATCTATATGGTTGTGTCTTGTGAGGTGTTCACGGATCATCGTAGTCTTCAGCACTTGTTTTAGCAGAAGGACCTCAATTTGAGACAGTGGAGGTGGATTGAGTTATTTAAGGATTATGATATTACCATATTGTATCATCCGGGGAAGGACAATGTAATATGCCGATGCTTTGAGCCGGAAGGCGGTGAGTATGGGTAGCTTCGCATATATTCCAGTTGGGGAGGGTCCCCTTGCAGTTGATGTTCAGGCTTTGGCTAATAGAATGGTAAGGTTGGATATTTCTGAGCCCATTTGGGTGTTGTCTTGTGTGGTTTCTCGGACTTCTTTGTATGATTGCATCAGGAGCGCTAGTGTGATGACCCACATTTGCTTGTCCTGAAGGATAGGGTCCAGCATGATGATGCCAGAGATGTGACTATTGATAGTGATGGTATGTTGCGGATGCAGGGCCAGATTTGTTTGCCCAATGTGGATGGGCTCCGAGAGTTGATATTAGAGGAGGCCCAAAGCTCGCGGTATTTTATTCACCCGGGTGCCGCGAAGATGTACCAAGACTTGAGACAACACTATTGGTGGAGGAGAATGAAAAAGGACATTGTGAGTTATGTGGCTAGGTGTCTCAATTGTCAGCATGTCAAGTATGAACATCAGAGACCCGGTGGTGTACTTCAGCACACTCACAAAGTACATAGTAATCCTCTCCCATTTCCACTTGGGAATATCCATATGCTGAAGTACACCACCGGGTCTCTGATGTTCATACTTGACATGCTGACAATTGAGACACCTAGCCACATAACTCACAATGTATTTTATTCACCCGGGTGCCGCGAAGATGTACCAAGACTTGAGACAACATTATTGGTGGAGGAGAATGAAAAAGGACATTGTGAGTTATGTGGCTAGGTGTCTCAATTGTCAGCATGTCAAGTATGAACATCAGAGACCCGGTGGTGTACTTCAGCATATGGATATTCCCAAGTGGAAATGGGAGAGGATTACTATGTACTTTGTGAGTGGTCTCCCTCGTACCTCGAGGAACTTTGATTATATTTGGGTGATTGTGGATAGGCTGACCAAGTCTGCGCACTTCATTCCGGTGTGTACAGCCTATTCTTCGGAGCGGTTAGCAGAGATTTTCATCCGTGAGATTGTGAGGTTGCATGGGGTTCCAATTTCTATTATCTCAGACATGGGTACTCAGTTTTCTTCCCAGTTCTGGAGGACTTTTCATCGAGAGTTGGGCACTCAGATTCAGATGAGTATGCTTTTCATCCTCAGACGGACGGACAGTCCGAGCGTACTATTCAAATATTGGATGACATGTTGCGTGCTTGTTTTATTGATTTTGGAGGTTCTTGGGTTAAGTTCTTGCCGCTTGCAGAGTTTCCTTATAACAACAGTTATCAGTCCAGTATTCTGATGGCACCATATGAGGCTTTATATGGGAGACAGTGTAGATCTCCAGTTGGCTGGTTTGAGCCTGGCGAGAATAGACTATTGGGGGCTGAGTTAGTTCAAGATGCCTTGGAGAAAGTGAAAGTTATCCAGGAGAGACTTCGCATGGCTCAGTCGCGTCACAAGAGTTATGCGGACCGAAAGGTTCGGGATGTATCTTAAATGGAGGGCGAGAAGGTTTTGCTGAAGGTTTCGCCTATGAAAGGCATGATGAGGTTTGGAAAGAAGGGGAAGCTGAGTCTGCGGTTCATTGGACCCTTTGAGATACTCGGGAGGATTGGGGAGCTGGCATATATGCTTGCTTTGCCACCCATCTTGTCGGGGGTCCACCCGGGTTTCCATGTTTCTATGCTCAGGAAGTATGTTGGGGACCCGTATCATGTATTAGACTTCAGCACGATCCAGTTGGATGAGGACTTGACCTATGATGTGGAGCCAGTGGCTATTTTAGGTCGTCAGGTTCGAAAGTTGAGATCAAAGGACATAGCTTCGGTAAAGGTACAATGGAGAGGTCGGCCCGTGGAGGAGGCCACTTGGGAGACCAAGAAGGAGATGTAGAGCAGATATCCTCGTTTGTTTGAGGCTCCAGGTATGTTTCTTGACCCGCTCGAGGACGAGCATTTGTTTTACTTTGGAGGATGTGACGACTCGGCCCATAGTCACGTGAGTTACCGCCATGTTTTTCCCATTTTATGATTCTTTATGTTTCATCATATGTGTTTGTAGAGTTTGAAGTGATTCTGTCAGATTTTGGTAAGAATTGAGACAATTGGTTTCTTTATGAGAAGGATAGTTTAGAAAAGTCAACTGGATATTGACTTATGAATTATAGGGATCGGAATGGATTTCCGACAATTCGGCTAGTTTTGGGTGGTGATCTATGACTTGAGAGTCAAGACGGAACTGAATTCGAAGGTTCGGTGTAGAATTAGGCTTGAATTGGCTAAGTTTGAATATTTGGCGAATTCCGGTTGATATGTGAGATTTTGAATCGGGGGACGGAATGGAATTCCGAGAGTTGTTGTAGCTTTGTTAGGTGAGTTTGGATATGTCTGCAAATTTTCAGATCAATCGGATGTCGTTTGGTCGGGTTTTTGATCGAATGTAGTTTCGAAAGATATAGTTGAAACTTAGGCTTGAATCCGTCATGATTTGATGATTTTTGTGTTGTTAGTCATGTTTTTATGATTGGAACAAGTTCGTATGATGTTTTGGGATATGTTGGTGCCTTTGGTTGATGTCTCGAGGGCCACAGGATGGCTTCGAGTGGTTATCAGAGAGCGTTTGCATGGTTGAAAGTTGCAGATTGAGGTTCAGCAGTTGCATTTCTATGCGATCGCAGAGGGCTATTGCGATCGCATAGAAGGTTGGGCCAGGGTCCTAATTTTTTGTTGTGCGATCGCGTAAGTTTCTATGCGATCGCGTAGTATTGGGAAGTAGTCTTGTGAGTTCGTAGAGATAAAGATGTGATCGCGTAGTTGGAGGCGTGGGTTCATTGTGATCGCATAGGGTCTATTATGATCGCATAGGAGGAAAATTGGAGGGATTAAATTTGTGCTCTGCGATCGCAAACCAAGGGTTGCGATCGTATTGAAAAGTTTCACCTGGCAAAAGACTTTTAATGAAAAATTTCAGTCGCGAACCTATCATTATATCCTCCATTTTTGCACAACCTTGAGAGCTTGTTGGTTGATTTTGAAGGGGATATCGACGGAAAGTGATTGGAGGTAAGTCTCGTGGCCTAAGTACGTCATTTAATCGAATAATCATCCATTAACTCTCTGAAATTTGGGTAAAAATTGAAGAAACTAGGGCTTGGTTTTTGAAATGAAAATTGGGGATTTGATGGTCCATTTTGACTCCAATTTTGATGAATTTTATATGTACAGACTCGTGGCGAGACGAGGATTCTAGTGATGTGAATTTTATAATATTTCAAAAAGTGGGCTCGGGGCTCGGGTTTTGCCAACTTCGTATTTTTGGGTGTTTTTTTGTTTTTCGAGTTCTTTCTATTGGGTTATGTCCAATTAGCTTATTATAACATATTTCTTGTGGTTTTGATCAGATTCCACACCTGAGGAGGTCGATTTTCAAGGAAAGCGCAAGGAGAGCTAGGATTTTTGGCCGGTTCGAGGTGAGTAATGGCTATGAATGATATACAGAGGGTTTGAAACACCGTATTTGCACTATGCGCTGCTATGTGGATATGAGACACGCGTCTTCTGTTGAGTGTGGTGATGATCTACTGGGGACTCGGACTTAGTCCATCCAGACTGATGATTTACTGAACTTCTTGACTGAGAGTGAGTTTGTACTCGTATAATTTGGGCTAGTTGCCATGCTTAGGGCCTTGTGCCTATATGTAGAACTCCTAGGGAGCGTGTGAGCTGAGTGACCTCACTTTGCCTATTGGACTCATACCATCTATCCTGACTTTTGACCGTAAATCATGAGATAAACTGAACGTAGTAACTTGCACCCTGAATGAGCAATACCTAGGTTTGAATACCCTGTTTTAGCTGAGTGGGCCAGAGAGGCCAAGTCCATATTGACTGAGATGGGTCAAGAACCCCGTAGTGAGGGTATTTGATATACACCGGATCTGGATGCACGCCGCAGGGGTATATACAGATATGTATTGGATCGGGCTGCAAACCGCAACAGTGTGTGTGTGTGTGTGTGTATGTATATATATATATGGCTGCACGCCGCAGCAATATATTATATGGATCGGGCTACACGTCGCAGCAATATATTATATGGAACGGGCTGCACGCCGCAGCAATATATTATATGGAACGGGATGCACGCCACATCAACATATTATGTGGATTCGGCTGCACGCCGCAGCAATATATTATATGGATCGGACTGCACGCCGCAGTATGATAGCATTTGGGCTGAATGAGCCCCTCCGAAGTCTACACACATCCCTAGTGAGCGCATATATTATATTGGATTGGGCTGCACACCACAAAATTTTATATATTATATTGGATTGGGCTCCGCGCCGCAACACTATATATATACACGGTATTGGATCGGGCTGCGCGCCGCAGCGGAGTTGTAGCTAGTTGGACTGAAAGAGAAGTAATTACCAGACTGTTCTCCCTATTTAGCAGTATTCACTGTCGTTGCCGTTTATTTTAGAACAGTATAGTGCCCTTCCTGCATTTCTTACTTTTAGTTATCAGTTATTGCTATTACTCACTGAGTTGGAAGTACTCACTCTACTCCCTGCACCTTGTGTGCAAATCCAGGTACCTCAGGGCTGAGTTGATCTCGCAGCGGAGTTTCAGAGTATTTTTCGGAGTTTGTCGAGGTAGCTGCCTGGCATCCGCAGGACCTGACTCCTCAACTACTTCTATATTTTGTCATTTCCGCGCACTCAGATTATGATATTATTTTGTGTTATTACGCTATTCTGGTAGAGGCTCTAGACTCATGACCCCCAGATCTGTGGGAGGTTGCTATCACTGGTTGTTGGGATGTTTTCTTTATAACTGCTAAATTTTGGATTATCTCTCGTTATTAATGATTTTGAATTAAGGATGTGAACTTGTAGCTCCGAACGCGAGTGTGATTGGTCCGGCTTGCATAGCAATGTGCTGGGCGCCATCACGATCGGGGTTGGGGTCGTGAGACATAGATTCAAAATCAAGCTCAAAGTCCCTTGAATTTATTTACTATTGAAAAGAAGAATCAGAGGATTCATAGAGATTGTACACTCAAATATTTGAAATAAAATACTACGATTGATGCGATATTTTCAGTCTTAATTTTATTTTCTCGAACCAAATTTATTGTCTACAAATTCTGGCATGCCCAGTGGGACAATCACTACCTCTCTTCTCAACCTTTCAATCACCAAAGTTCAAGAACATTGAAATGGCTTCAAAGAAAATCAACTCCGTTTCAACTTCCACCGAGGCTACAAACTCCAGGTTCTATGCTGATGTGGAAAGCATCCTTGATGTCACATTTGGAAGCTTCAGACTAGTTACGAGGAGCAAAGCAAGCTCTTTAGGACATCAAGCATCCCAAGTGTCATTCGCATCAACACCTGTTTTTGGATCTTCATCCTCAAAAGGAGCAAGATCTGCCACAAACGCATTTGAAGCAGGAAGCGAGGTTGCTGAAAAGATCAAGAAAACACTTGCTCTGCTTGACCTCTCAGGATCCAAGCACTCTACTATGAAGAAAGTCGATGATGCTTCGAGTGATGGATCCTACCCACTTACACCACATAGCGTGATCCAATCAAGGATCAATCTATATGAAAATCCATGCTACTCTCCATCATCCAGGACAATCATGAAAGCCATGGTGACAAACACTTCATCTATGGAGGAGCAGTTGGCAAACTTGATAGAAGCAATCACTGGCTTGACCAAATGCATGCAAAATCAAAAGGCTAGAACTGACAAGCTAACAGAAGGGTGGGAATCTTGATGGAAGATGAATCTACCCATGCACCCAGCAAGCTTCCAGAAGTTCTAGAGAGTGACTCTCTTCCAAGACAAGCAACATCCACTAAGGCTATCCCTGTCTTTTCTGAGAGGATGATTCCAATTGATCACCTGAAGGAGTTCATCGAAGGAACCATTAAGAATCAATATGAAGTTGCTACCAAATCCTCCTTTACATATGCAAAGCCGTACACTACAAGGGTCGATATGTTGAAGATGCCTGTTGGCTATCAATCTCCGAAGTTTCAATGGGTTTGATGGTAAATATAACCCAAAGCAATATGTTGTGCACTTTGAGGAGACGTGCAATAATGCTGGGACTTATAGAGATTACCTCATCAAGCAATTTGTTCACTCGCTAAAAGGAAATGCTTTTGACTGGTACACATACCTCGAGACCGTATCTATAGACAGCTGGGATCAACTAGAGCAAGAGTTTCTCAATAGCTTTTATAGTACGAGACGTACTGTGAGTATGATAGAACTTACAAATACGCTTCAACGGAAGGGGGAACCAGTTATCGACTTTATCAATCGGTTGAGGATTCAAGCCTCAACTGCAAAGACAGGATTAGTGAAGCTTCGGGCATAGAGATGTGCATTCATGGCATGCATTGGGGATTGCGCTACATCTTGCAAGGTATAAAGCCTGGCACATTTGAAGAACTTGAAACTCGTGCCCATGACATGGAATTAAGCATGGCCTCTACTGGAAATGAAAGGCCGTTCATCTATGACCTCGCAAAGGGAATGACAAGCAAGAAGTTAGGAAGTGGGGCAAGTTCGTACCAAAGTCTGAAAGCAAAGAAGCTATGAATGTCAACACATCACCTATGAAGTTCATGATGAAGGTGAGCAAAAAGCAGAGTATGAAATCCACTTCTTTCCACGATAAGCCAAGTGGAAAGTAGACTTTCAAATAAATTCAAGAGAAAGAGTACCCATTTCTAGATTCCGATATGCAAGCTAACTTTGAAGAACTCCTTGAGTTAAATCTCATTGAGCTTCCAGACCTGAACCTGGGAAAAAAATGACCCAAATTACTGCAAATATCACCGACTAGTAAGCCACCCTCTAGAGAATTGCTTTGTTTTGAAGGATAAAGTCATAGACTTAGCTCGCGAAAAGAAGATCGTGCTTGAAGTTGAGAAAGAAAGCACAAACCAAGTCTCTATCACCTTTGGCTCATTTAGTTCGGATGACTTATGTGGTTTTAAAGAAAGTAAAAATGAAGAATTACTAGAGAGCGACAAAGCTAAAGTCAACCAACCTGATGATATGAAGGTTGGACGTTGGTGACTCATAGTAGGCTCCACAAAAGGAGCCCACAAAAAAAATCAGTGGAACAACCAACAAGGAAGATGATAGTAAAAAAACCATTGAAAAAGAATCCAGTTAGGCCTTTGAAGAAAGCAAAAGTGGAGATGCACCACCCTCAAAAGCCACGAAATCCAGTGACCTTGGAGGATTTTTTAGCAAGTTGGTTCCGCACGAAGATTTCCCATGAGGGCATTGATGCCTCTTGTTGCCACGCATACAAAGGGGAAGAAAAGAGTGATGACCTACCGTTGGCACCATCTTTGGAAAAGCCTATCGAGTCCACTCCTCAAGAAGTTAATGCTTGTGAGGAAAAGGCCACATTCACAAATGACGATCTTTTGCTAGGTGACACTCCTCATAATCGCCCATTGTACCTAGTTGGCTATATGCACGATGAAAGGGTAAATTAGATTTTGGTTGATGGAAGATCCTCAGTGAACATTTTGCCAATCCACACTGTGAAAGAACTTGGAATTCCTATAAAGGAACTCTCTGAAAGTCATGTGATAATCCAAGGATTCAACCAAGGGGGGAAAGAGCCATAGCCGCGATCAGGCTCGGAATCACTATTAAAGATATGCAATCAAGTGCATGGCTGCATGTAATCGACGCGAAGACTTCACACAATGTTTTACTTGGGGGGCCTTGGATACATGATATTACAACCCATATTCACGTATGTTAGCTCATTCCATAAGGTAATTGACATAAATCCATGAAAGGATTATCTTTAATATGATAAGAAGTTAATTCTATTGGTCTTAAATGATATAAAGGTGTATATGGGTGGACAACAAGTACTAGAAGTTAAATGAATCAAAGATGTTGTCAGTCGTATTTTAGGATAAACCTTGAGGTGCTTAGTACACTCAAGAGGTAGTGTTTTAAGGTATTTTAATCATATAGTATCCGTATTATAAGTCTTGAAGTCAAATGAGTTATGAGGCAAAAGTTGTCGCAACTTAGGTTCATAATTTTACTTAATCATTAGGTCAAATGATACTAAGCTTTTATCCCAATTACTAAGATATATGGATTGATATAACCACCAAAACGAAGATCTATGATTCTAGTTTCTAACTCATTAAACTGTTCATCGATACTATCTCAGTGTAGAGAAATATTCGCGTTTTCGCGAGACTGCGCCAAACACCTCTCCATGGGGCCCACTAAGGCGGTTTAAGACATTTCGGCCTATATATGCCACTTCCAACCCGTTTTAAGTCATTTATTTTCACTATTTTCAGACCTTAGAACCCTAGGAACATCCTATCAAGTTTCTCTCAAGGTTCAATACCCAAACAAAGGGCAAACAACACAAATCAAGTGTCGGGAATTTCGTGGCGCTAGTAAGTCTCTTATTCTTCTTGTTGTTGCTCATTTTCGTGTTGTTCCAGCTCGTGTGGGAGGTTGTTTTAGAGGGTTTATGTTCTGTAAATACTCCCTCATGTTATTAATATCAACTCTAGGTGATTTCAAGCCTCCTAAAGTAATTCTAGTGCCGAAAAATACTAATTGACTGCTAGTTTCATTTCTTGGGGTTGTGGCAGCATTGGAGGGACATTTCATGGCAATTTAAGGTCAAATTGGAATTTTTCTTTCTTTATAAAGGTAAGGAACCTCTTATTCAATATGTATTTAAAATTATCCAAGTTGTGTCTAAGCCATTGAAGCTAGAACCTGTGAAATATATATCGAAAGGCTTGGTAGTAATGTTATCGGTTGGTGGACTGTTTTGGAAGATTCAATATGATTATTATTGATGTTGTTTGGGCTGTTTGGCGATTGTTTTGATTGGTGTGAAGTCATAAACATAGGGGAGGTGCTGTCTGTTTATCGTAAAATAGGTTGTGGTCGATACATAATGGCTATGACGCTTATATAATACCGATAGTATCGTTTCTCTTATTGTAGACTAAGGGGAGTGACAATTGCATAGCTTGAAATATGGGCAATATATACAAGGTATGTGAGGCTAAAACTTTCCTTCTTTTGCACGACTGTGATTATACATAATGTAATGAATGAGCTTCCAAAGATATTCTACTCTTAGAAGCTAGCAGTACTTACATTGTTTCCCCTATTATGGAAAGATTGATGTTAATGTTGCTTCTCTTATTCTTATGTTATAAATGTTGTTGGTACTTCCTAATTCTTATAAGGTTCATAGTAAAGAGTTAGTCCTAATAACGTGTACAGAGGATACTGACCGTACGTCACGCCAAAAGGGTTAGAACGTGATTCCATGAGCCGAGCATGCATTATATATATGTATCTATAATACTCTACCGAGCCACGCTATAGTCTGATGGTACGACACCTACTATGCAACCACAGATCAGTTGGGTTTTATCGAGCTCCACATGGCCGGGTACGATCTATCGAGCCTTATGATGGTCGGGTACATTTTTACCGAGCCTATTACGGTCGGGTACGATATGATGATGATGATGCCTACAGAGGCGTATGTTTTAAAAGTTTATGTATTTATACATATGTGTCATGCATTTCATGTCAGTAGCCCTCAGAGGTGCTCAGATGTTACAAGTTGTATATTCTCTATCCATGTTTACATTACTGTTCGTATTTATGGTTTCCTGCCTTACATACTCGGTACATTATTTGTAATGACGTCTTTTTATTTGTGGACACTGCATGTTCTGCTGCAGGTCCTGATAGACCTGCAGATGCAGCTCCCCCACCATAGTAGGCTGTCCAGTTCAGCGGTGATTGGCGAGATCCCTTCTCCGGACTTACCTTGGTCTTGGTATGCATTTTTTTAATTGACATTATGGGTATTTCGGGGCCATGTTCCAACTATGTTGCAGCACTTATGTTCCTTTAGAGGCTCATAGACAGGCGTCGACTCATGTATAGTTTGGTATGCATTGTCGGCTGGTTGTTGTTGTATAGCCTTTCATGATAGCGTGATAGCTCGTACCATATTTATATATATATATATATATATATATATATAGTTTCTTGATTGTCTTGTCATCCCATAGTTTCTTGATTGTCTTGTCATCCCAGGTTATGTAGGTTCATGCCATCATACTTTATTGTTGGTTGTCCATGATCCATGTCTACCATTTATATTGATCTCCTCAGCCCTAAGAGATAATAAAGAAGGTTAGATAAAATGTACGTTGGTGCTCGGCAAGTATGGTCGAGTGATAGTCATGGCCCTCC
This sequence comes from Nicotiana benthamiana, assembly GCA_034376525.1. Classification (NCBI taxonomy): domain Eukaryota; kingdom Viridiplantae; phylum Streptophyta; class Magnoliopsida; order Solanales; family Solanaceae; genus Nicotiana; species Nicotiana benthamiana. The sequence continues at coordinate 123,026,724 of CM067330.1, forward strand.
AGTTTGGGTCGTGACAAATTTGGTATCAGAGCAAGTCTGTTCTAGGGATTGTCTATGAGCCTTGTCTAGTAGAGTCTTGATTATGGATGTGTAGCGCGACACATTTATAATATGGAGGCTGTATGACATCTAGGGTTGTTACCTTCTTCCTTAATCTAGATCTTGCATAGAGTTGAGTCATAAGTGTTCGTCTATAATATTAACCTTGTTTTCTTTCAGAGATGCCTTTGACCAGGAAGCAAACAATTAGTAGACGGCTTGATAGAGCTGCGGGGAGGGTACCAGTCAGGTCCCCCAGGCCAAAGCAGGCCAAAGTGAGGATCAGAGCGATATACCGTCTCGTACCTAATCTACTCTGTCTCCTCCAGGGGATATTAGGAGGCACCCATCACCTCCAATTCCTCCGGCTGGCACTACAAATTAGGATATGTGGAGTGCTTTGCAATAATTGGCCAGCTTGGTAGCTGCTCAGGCTCAGAGGCAGAATACAGGTGCTGCTGATAAACCAGTTAGTACGAGAGTTCGTGATTTTATTAATTTGGACCCCTAGTGTTTACCGGATAAGACCCCAAGGAGGACCCGCAGAATTTTATTGACCAGGTTCATCGTACACTGTGGGTTATGCATGTTAGTGATACAGAGGTAGTAGAGTTGGCTTCTTATCGGCTACGTGATTTAGCGGTTCTCTGGCATGATAGTTGGGAGAGATCCATAGGTCCGAACGCTCATCCAGCAGTGTGGAAGGAATTTTCTGAGGCCTTTCTTCGTCACTACTTGCCAGTTGAGATACGACGAGCTAAGACCGATAAGTTCTTGAACCTTAGACAAGGTAATATGAATGTGCGAGAGTACAATATGCAGTTTTATTCTTTAGCAAGGTATGCTCCCCATATGGTGGCCGAGATGGTTATGAGGTGCATTTGTTCGTGAACGGGTTGGGACCACATCTGATAAATGAGTGCACGAAAGCCTCCTTGGTAGAGGGCATGGATATTTCTCGTATTCAGGCTTACGCCCAGACCCTAGAGGATTGTAAGCGCCGGTAGAGGGCAGATAGGGAGCAGGATAGGGGCCAGCATAAGAGGGCGAGATTTCCAAGGTATTCTGATGACTTCAGAGCCAGTGTCAGGCCCCAGCCTTCGAAGAGTTCAGCGCCATATGTAGCTAGTGCTCCTCCACAGTTTCAGAGGCCTCGATATGATCGAACCTATTCTGGTCTAGGTCAGAGTTCACGGGCATCTGGCTTGCAACCGCACAGGGATACTAGTCATATGAGACCCCCAACACCACGTTGTGATCAGTGCGGCAAGGCCCACTTTGGACTGTGCCGTCGAGGTTCTGATGCATGCTATTTGTGTAGAAAGCCTGGCCATATGATGAGGGATTGTCCTAACAGGGGAGGTGACGGTATGGTTCAGCCGACTGGATCTATTTCTGGTTCTTCCTCATCAGTTCGACCTCCAGCACGGTGTTTTTAGCAGTCGACAAGTCGTGGTAGAGTTAGAGGTGCAGTGCTGAGTTCGAGTGGTGCTCAAAATCGAACCTATGCTCTAGTAGGTCGACAGGATCTCGAGTCATATCAAGATGTTGTTACAGGTATATTGTCTGTGTTTTCTTATGATGTATACGTGGTGATGTATCTGAGATCTACATTATCATATGTTACACCCTTTATGGCTAATAAGTTTGGCATTGCACCTGAATTGATAAGTAAACCCCTTGCGGTATCTACTCTGATAGGAGATTCTGTGATTTCTAGAAGGGTATATAGAGGTTGCACTGTTATGATTTATAGTCGTCAAACCTTGGCAAATTTATTTGAGTTAGATATGGTTGATTTTGATGTGATAATGGGAATGGACTAGTTGGCCTCATGCTATGAAAATGTTGACTGTCATACGAAGAGGGTTAGCTTTCAATTTTCGGGAGAAACTGTCATTAAATGGAAGAGGAACATTCCTACACCAAAAGGTAGGTTTATTTCCTATCTTATGGCAAGGAAAATGATCTCAAAAGGTTACATTTATCATCTTGTTCGCGTTAGGGATGCGTAGGAGAAGCCGCCTACTCTACAATCAATCCCCGTGGTTAATGAATTTACAGATGTTTTCCTAGATGAACTCCCAGGCCTTCCTCTTGAAAGAGAGATTGAGTTTAGCATTGATGTGTTGCCTGACACTCAACCGATCTCTATCCCTCCAGACAGAATGGCCTCGGCAGAGTTGCGAGAGTTGAAGGCGCAGTTAAAGGACCTGCTGGATAAGGCTTCATTAGGCCTAGCACTTCACATAGGGGTGCACCAGTCCTATTCGTGTGGAAGAAAGGCAGGTCGTTACGGATGTGTATAGACTATCGACAGTTGAATAAGGTTACTATAAAGAATAAGTATCCACTTCCAAGAATTGACGACTTGTTTGACCAACTCCAGGGTGCCAAGTATTTCTCCAAGATTGACTTACGTTCAAGGTATCATTAGGTGAGGGTTAAGGAGAAGGATATTCCAAAGACGGCTTTCCGAACAAGATATGGGCACTTTAAGTTCTTGGTGATGTCGTTCGCGCTAACAAATGCCCCAACTGCTTTTATGGATCTCATGAATACTGTATTCAGGCCCTATCTTGATGTGTTCGTGATTGTATTCATTGATGACATTCTGGTGTATTCTCGTTCGGAGGCGGAACATGCGGGCAACTTCCGGATAGTATTACAGATGCTTCATGATAGTAAGTTATATGCTAAGCTCTCCAAATATGAATTCTGGATGAACTCAATAGCATTCATTGGCCATGTGATATCTGATGAGGGTATTAGTGTTGACACTTAGAAGACCGATGCAGTAAAGAATTGGCCGAGACCTACAACACCATCAAAAGTCTGCAGCTTCCTAGGGTTAGCATGATATTATAGGTGGTTTGTACAAGGGTTTTCCTCTATATCATCACCATTGACTAAGTTAACACAGAAAGCTACCAAATTCCAGTGGTTTGACACTTGTGAACGTAGTTTTCAGGAGCTGATGAATCGATTGACATCTGCACTAGTGCTCACTCTCCCTGAAGGACAGAAGGTTATGTGGTATATTGTGATGCCTTAGGTATAGGTTTGGGGTGCGTATTGATGCAGCATAGGAAGGTGATTTCTTATGCATCAAGACAATTAAAGAAGCATGAAAAGAATTATCCAACCCATAATTTGAAATTGGCTACAGTAATATATGCTTTGAAGATATGGCGGCACTACTTATACGGCGTCCATGTTGACATCTACATAGATCACAAGAGTTTACAATACATCTTCAAGCAGAAAGATTTGAATTTGAGGCAGCGTAGGTGGCTTGAATTACTGAAAGACTATGACGTCGAGATATTATATCATCCCGGTAAAGCGAATGTTGTGGCAGACTCTCTAAGCCGTAAGTCAATGGGAAGTTTAGTACATATTGATGCAGGTAGATGGGGGTTGACTAAAGAGCTTCATCAGCTAGCCAATATGAGAATCAGATTGTTAGAATCTAATGACGGAGGTGTTACTTTACAGAATACATCAGAATCATCTTTGCTAGCCGAGGTAAAAGCATGGCATTATGATGATCCTATCTTAGTACGATTGAAAGAGAGCATTCAGCAGTGTAAAATTACAGCTTTTTAAGATCGGAGGAGATGGGGCACTGAGATACCTGGGCCGATTATGTGTGTCTAATGTGGCAGGGTTGTGAGAGAAGACTATTAATGAGATTCATCAATCTCGGTATTCCATCCATACCGGCTCGACAAAGATGTATAATGATGTAAAGGAGCAGTATTGGTGGGATAACATGAAGAAGTCTATTGCAGATTTTGTAGCCCAGTGCCCAATTGCCAACAAGTAAAGATAGAACATCAGAAACCCGGTGGATTGTTCAGAATATAGAGATTCTAGCATGGAAATGGTAGGTGATTAATGTGGACTTTGTTATTGGATTACCTCGCACTTATCATAAGTTCGACTCCATCTGGATGATAGTTGATCGACTTACAAAAAGTGCCCATTTTCTGCCAATTAAGACAACTTACACGGCTGAAGATTATGCGAAGTTGTATATCAAGGAAATTGTTAGACTTCATGGTGTGCCAGTATCTATTATATTAGATCGAGGAGCTCAATTTACAGCTAACTTTTCGAGGTCCTTTCAAAAGGGTTTAGGCACACAAGTGAATCTCAGCACCGCATTTCATCTGCAGACCGACGGACATGCTGAACATACCATTCAGACACTGGAAGATATGCTACGAGCATGCGTTCTAGATTTTAAGGGGAATTGGGATGACCATCTTCCACTCATAGAATTCGCCTACAATAAAAGCTACCATTCTAGTATTGAAATGGCCCCATACGAGGCACTATAAGGGAGAAGATGTAGATCACCAGTTGGATGGTTCGAAGTCGGTGAAACAGAATTATATGGGCCAGATTTGATTCAATAAGCCATTGAGAAGGTGAAAGTGATACAAGAGTGATTGAGGACAGCACAAAGCCGGCAAAATTCTTATTTCGATGTCCGACGTAGTGATCTGAAGTTTGAGGTTGTTGATTAGGTTTTTCTGAGGATCTCACCAACGAAGGGTGTTATGCGTTTTGGGAAGAAAGGTAAGCTAAGTCCAAGGTATGTCGGGCCGTATAAAATTCTTCGACGAGTCAGACGGGTTGCTTATGAGTTAGAATTTCCATCCGAATTGGAATTTGTCCATCCGGTATTTCATGTATCTATGTTAAGGAAATGTATTGGAGACCCTTCTCGAGTCGTCCCTATCAAATATATACAAGTTACCTAGGACCTATCATATGACGAAGTGCTTGTGGATATATTGGATCGACAAGTCTGCAAGCTAAGAACAAAAGATGTAGCTTCCGTCAAAGTATTGTGGAGGAACAAGAATGTAGAAGAGATGACATGGGAAGCAGAAGAGGAGATGAAGTCTAAATACCCTTATCTATTCCAGATTGAAGATAACAAGGATGCTGGTGGAACAAAGGATACATTGGAAGGTGAAACGGCTCTATGAGGTAAGCAATAACTTGAGAATGCTCTTCCTTAATACAAAATAGGGATATGCAGATACAAATATCCATAATGCTTTGTGTAGCCGGCCATATGTTGGGCTTACGTGCTTGCAAGTTTGTCCAGTGACCATTTTATAGGGGGGAAATTGATTAAAATTTTCCTTTGGACTCCACGACGATTTGGACTCCCCATAGACCCTTACATTCGAGGACGAATGTTCCTAAGGGGGGAGGGTGTTACAACCCATATTCACGTATGTTAGCTCATGCCATAAGGTAATCGACATAAATCCATGAAATTATTATCTTTAAGATGATAAGAAATTAATTCTATTGGTCTTAAATGATACAAAGGTGTATATGGGTGGATAACAAGTACTAGAAGTTAAACGAATCAAAGATGTTGTCACTTGTATTTTTCGATAAACCTAGAGGTGCTTAGTACACTAAAAAGGTAGTGTTTTAAGGTATTTTAATCATATAATATCCGTGTTATAAGTCTTGAAGTCAAATGAGTTATGAGACAAAAGTTGACAAAAGTTGTCGCAACATAGGTTCATAATTTTACTTAAACATTAGGTCAAATGTTACTATGTTTTTCTCCAAATTTACTAAGAATTATGGATTGATCTAACCACCAAATTTAATATCTATGAGTCTAGTTTCTAAATCATTAATCCATTCATCAATATGATCTGGGAGTAGAGAGATATTCGCGTTTTTGCGAGACAGCGCCAAGCACCTCTCCATGGGGCCCACTAAGGCGGTTTAAGACATTTTGGCCTATATATGAAACATCCAACCCGTTTTAAGTCATTTATTTTCACTAATTTCAGACCTTAGAACCCTAGGAACATCCTATTAAGTTTCTCACAAGGTTCAAGACCCAAACAAAAGGCAAACAACACAAATCAAGTGTCGGGAATTCCGTGGTGCTAGTAAGTCTCTTGTTCTTCTTGTTGTTGCTAATTTTTGTGTTGTTCCAGCTTGTATGGGAGGTTGTTGTTGAGGGTTTATGTTCTGTATATACTCCCTCATGTTATTAATATCAACCCTAGGTGATTTCAAGCCTTCTAAAGTAATTCTAGTGCCGAAAAATACTAATTGACCGAAAAATACTCCAATGTTGTTGTGGAAGCATTGGAGGGATATTTCATGGAAATTTAAGGTCAAATTGGAGTTTTTCATTCTGTATAAAGGTATGTAACCTCTTACTCAATATGTATTTAAGATTATCCAAGTTGTGGCTCAGCCATTGAAGCTAGAACTTGTGAAATATATATCGAAAGGCTTGGTAGTAATGTTATCGGTTGGTGAACTATTTTAGAAGACTCAATATCACTATTATTGATGTTGTTTGGGTTATTTGGTGATTTTTTTGAATGGTGTGAAGTCATAAATATAGGGGAGGTGTTGTCCGTTTATCGTAAAATAAGTTGTGGTCGATACACAATGGCTATGACGCTTATATGATAACGATAGTATCGTTTCTCTTATTGTATACTAAGGGGCGTGACAATTGCGTAGCTTGAGATTTTTGGCAATATATAAAAGGTATGTAAGGTTATACCTTTCCTTCTTTGAATGACTCCGATTATAAATAATGTAATGAATGAGCTTCCAAAGATACTCTACTCTTAGAAGCTAGCAGTACTTACATTGTTTCCCCTCTTATAGAACGATTGATGTTAATGTTGCTTCTCTTATTCTTATGTTATCAATGTTGTTGGTACTTCCTAATTCTTATAAGATTCATAATGAAGAGTTAGTCCTAATAACGTGTACAGAGGATGCCGACCTTACGTCACTCCAAAAGGTTTAGAACGTGATTCCATAAGTCGAACATGCATTATATATATGTATCTATTTTACTCTATCAACCCGCGCAATAGTCGGTCGGGTGCGGCAGCTACTGTGCAACCACTGATCAGTTGGATTTTACCGAGCTGCATATGGCCGGGTATGATCTACCTAGCCTTATGATTGCTGGGTATGTTTTTACCGAGCCTATTCGGCCGGGTACGATATGATGATGATGCCCACATAGGCGTATGTTTTAAAAGTTTATGTATTTATACATATGTATCATGCATTTCATGTCAGTAGCCCTCAGATGTTACAAGTTGTATATTCTCTATCCATGTTTACATTTCTGTTCGTATTTATGGTTCCCTGCCTTACATACTCTGTACATTATCATACTGACGTCCTTTTATTTGTGGATGTTGCATGTTGTGCTGCAGGTCCTGATAGACAGGCAGGTGCATCTCCCTCGCCATAGTAGGTTGTCCAGTTCAGCGGTGATTGGCGAGATCCCTTCTCCAGACTTGCCTTGGTATAGGTATGCAATTTTGTTATAGACATTATGGGTATGTCGGTGCCCTGTTCCGACTATGTTGCAGCACTTAGGTTCCTTTAGAGACTCCTAGACAGGTGTCAACTCATGTATTGGTATACCTTGCCGGGTGGTTGTTGTTGTATGGACTTTCATGATAGCGTGATAGCTCGTACCATATATATATATATATATATATATATAGTTTCTTAATTGTTTGGTCATCCCAGGTTATGTAGGTTCATGCCATCATATTTTATAGTTGGTTGTCAATGATCCATGTCTACCATTTATATTGATCTCCTCAGCCTTAAGAGATAATGAAGAAGATTAGATATAATGTACGTTGGTGCTCGACAAGTATGGTCGGGTGCTAGTCATGGCCTTTTAGTTTGGGTCATGACACATGAGAATAAAGTCTTTCCATCTACCTAACATCAATGTTTAAAATACTATGAGGGTTAAGTCGAGAATATGATTGTTGCTGATGATGAACCATTCACCGAGGCAGAGTCACACTTCGCCGATGTAAAGTTCTACTTGAAGAAACGCGTTGTGAAGGATCTGAAAGATGACGATGGTATGAAAATAAAGAACGATGAACCCATAACTAAAAGAGCTTAGGTGACTATTGGTAAAGCCAAAGTTGTTACAAAGGAGGTACCTGCCAACATGAATGAATCTAATAAAGGGAGTATTGTGTCCTATGGAAAGAAAGTAAGTCTCACGCTCCAATATATCCCTAAAAAGAATATAGATGAGGGCGAATCATATATATCCCAACCAACATGCTAATGGAGTTAACTCTTCCGGTCAAACAAATTGAGGCAGTAAAGTCGTCCTCAATGCTGCTTGTAGGGTTTGTAGCCCAAAATCATTTGCAGAATGTGACTCTCCGTACAAAGCGAAGAGATGAAAGTTTTGACCCTAGCGCTTACAAGCTATGTGTAAAAGTTGGATAAAATCCCAATGAGCCATAAAAGTTAGGGAAGCTCCCATCACAAGCTGTAATGAGGCAACCACGTGAAGGTTTTGGATACAAGCAACCATCACCAGTGCGCATTTCAATAAAAAGGGCGAGTTGTAATGATATCACTATAGAAGATGAATCAACCGCTTCTAACAAGCCTTTTTTCTTTCATCGACTTGGAATATCACCTGCGAGGACCTCCGTGTTTGAACGATTGTGTCCATTAAAGAAGGGGAACAAGTTCCGGAGAAATTTTCAAAGTATAAGAACACATGCTTCCCCCAAAGTCCATTAGATCTCTAAGGATTTCCAAAGTTTGGTTCCTTCTAGAATGAGGCGACAGACCAAACTTGTGGTTTCATGTAAAGGAGTACTGAAGGTAAAGCCATATATCGTGGTCTATACTAAGGAACGTGATGAAGATGAAGAAAGTGTGGGTTCTTTGTATCATGTTACTATACAAGCCGAGAATCGCATTCGATCTTCAATGGAAGATAATGCAAAATTGGAGGATGTTTCACCTTGTTATCACATATCCTTCGATGATGGAAACCCTCATGAAGATGAAGATGCAAAAGATGCTCCGCCCGAACTTGAAGAAGGAGTAAAGACGACAGTTGATGCCTTAAAATAAGTTAACCTTGGCACCGATGAAGAACCAAGACCTACCTACCTAAGTCCTTTACTTGAAGCTGATAAAGAGAGCACTTATATTGAGTTACTTAAAAAAATCAGGGATGTCTTGGCTTGGAGATACAAAGAGATGCCTGGATTGGACCCGAAAGTAGCAGTCCATTACCTTGCAGTCAAAAATTGTGCTGTCCTGTTAAACAAGCCCAAAGGCATTTTAGGCGTGACTTGGTTCGCTTGATTGAAACATAAGTTAACAATCTCATCGAAGCTGTCTTTATTCGTGAAGTTAAATACCCAACATGGGTTTCAAGTATTGTCCCTGTAAGGAAGAAAAATGGCCATATTCGAGTGTGTGTTGACTTTAGGGATCTTAATAATGCGTGTCCGAAAGATGAGTTCCTGCTTCCCATTCTAGAACTGATGATCGATGCTACTACTAGGTATGAGGCAATGTCATTTATGGCCTGTTCGTCGAGCTATAACCAAATATGCATGGCACCAAAAGGTGAAGTGCTTACTGCATTCCGTACCCCAAAGGGTATTTATTGCTATAAGGTAATGTCATTTGGCTTGAAGAACACTGGTGCTACTTACCAAAGGGCTATGCAGAATAATTTCGACGATCTTCTCCAAAAGAATGTCGAATGCTATGTTGACGACTTGATGGTGAAATTAAGAGAGAAGGGCGACCACTTGAAGGACTTGAAGATGGTATTTGAATTGCTCCGAAGGTACCAACTTAGGTTTAATCCATTGAAATGTGCCTTTGGAGTTACTTCTAGAAAGTTCCTTTGCTTCATTGTCCAACATCGAGGGATCAAAATTGATCAAGCAAAAAGGATGTCATTTCGAAAATGCTTGAGCCTTGAGATATCCATGAATTGAAAAGTATGCAAGGAAAGTTAGCATACCTTAGGAGATTCATCTAGAACCTAGATGAGAGGTGTAATACATTAAGTTGCCTTATGAAGAAAGCTGTCCCTTTCAAATGGGACCAAGCATGCAGTAATGCCTTTGAGAGAACTAAATCCTACTTGATGAAGCCTCCAATTTTAGCAGCCCTATACCTGGAAAGCCATTGATACTATAAATTTCGGCACAAGAAAGGTCTATTGGAGCACTGTTGGACCAAGAAAATAGTGAGGGGAAAGAAAACTCTCTTTACTACTTGAGCAGGATGATGACACCTAACGAGTTGAATTATTCGCCAATTGAAAAGTTGTGTTTGGAGCTAGTCTTCTCAATTCAAAAGTTAAAGCACTAATTTCAAGCTCATATTATCTGTCCCTTTTCTAAAGCAAATCCCATCAAGTTCATGATGTCAAAACCTGTTCTTAGTGATCGACTAGCGAGATGGTACCTCCAATTTCAATAATTCGAGATTTTTTACATCCGTCTAAAGGTCGTAAAAGGACAAGAATTGGCAGACTTCTTGGCAGATCATCTGATACCTGATGACTGGGATCTAACTGATGAACTACCTGATGAGGACCCAATGGTCGTTGAAATTCAACCTCCATGAAAGATGTACTTTGATGGTGCTGCGCATCGTGAGGGATCCGGGCTGGCGTAGTATTTGTCACTCCTCAAGCTGAAGTCTTGACCTACTCCTTCACCTTGACACAACTCTGTTCCAACAATGTTTTTGAATATCAAGCATTAGTACTTGGGCTTGAAATGTCCGTCGATATGAAGCAATTGCAATTGCATGTCTTTGGTGACCCCCAGTTAGTGGTCAATCTGCTTTTGGGTAAATATGAGGTCAAGAATCCTGAACTACGCCCATATCATAATTACGCAAAAAAGTTGATGGGGTTGCTTCGTGATGTGACTATATTGCATGTGCCAAGGAAAGAAAATAAGAAGGTTGATGCATTAGCTTATCTAGCTTCATCATTATACCTACATGACCAAGTGCAAGTTAATGTCTGCCAAAACTGGGTAGTACTGCCGCCAAATGAAGTTGAAGGTGAAGAAAACGAACTCAAGCATCTTGTTGTTGTTTCTGAAGTTGAGAAAGAAGAATGGTGACAACCCATTATTGACTACTTATGCAATGGGATACTTCCTGAAAATCCAAGGAGAAGGACTGAAATCTGTCATCGTGCACCTCACTTCCTTTACTACAAGGATACTTAATACAGAAGGTCGTTCGAGGGAGTACTCTTGCGATGCTAGGAGAGAAAAAAGCTCTCCAAGCTTTGCAAGAGGCACACTCTTGGGTATGTGGGTAACACCGATCCAGACCAAAGCTCCACTTCCATATAAAAAGGATGGGATATTGTTGGCCAACGATGGTAAAAGATTGCTTGGACTATGCTCGAAGATACAAGGCTTGTTAATTCCATACGAATTTTATTAATCAACCTCCTAAAGTGTTGCACCCGACTGTTGTATCCTGGCCATTTGACGCTTGGGTATTGGATGTTGTTGGACCACTGCCAAATTCCTCTGGTGGGCACCTATGCATCTTGGATGCAACTGACTACTTCTCAAAATGGGCTGAAGTTGTTGCTCTTAAGGAACTAAAGAAGGAAAATGTTGCAAGTTTCATCCGGGTAAACATTATTTATCATTTTGCCATTCCTCGTTACATAATAATAGATAATGGAAAGCCATTAGATAATAGGTTGATGAACAAAATTTGTGATCTCTTTGGCTTCAAACAACGTAACTCTTTGATGTACAATGCTTCCACCAATGGTGTAGCTGAGGCATTCAACAAGACTCTATGCAACTTGTTAAACAAAGTCATCTCCAAATCCAAACGTGATTGGAATGATCGAATGGAAGAAGCTCTATGGGCATATAGGGTGACTCACCGCACGCCAACACAGGTAACTCCCTATTCCCTCGTTTATAGAGTTGAAACCGTCTTGCCACTTGAGCATCAAATACACTTCGTTACGACTGGCTATTCAAGAAGGGATCACTAGTTAAGAAAATGATCAACTTCGATTAGCAGAGGTTGAAGCTCTTGACGAAAAAAAAAATGGAAGCTCAACAGATTCATGAATGTTATTAAGCTCGATTATGTCGCGCCTTCAATAAAAGAGTTCACCTAATATCCTTTCAAGTAAGATATAAAGTCCTTGTCATACAAAGACCCATAATTACTTCCCATAAACATGTAGGGAAGTTAACCTCAAAATGGGATGGCCCATATGTCATACAAGAAGCTTATTCGAGTGGGGATTACAAGCTGGTTGATGCAGATGGTATTAGAATCAGCCCTATCAACGGCAAGTTTTTGAAGAAGTATTATCCATGAAATTAGAAGTCATGATTCTCCTTGACGCACGAGCCTAAACTGCATGTTGCTACACTCCTGGCCCGCAAGAGTATAAATTGTGTACGGCCCCAAAAAAAGAGCCCGCTAGGTTGACAACAATAAAAAAAGGTGGCCTAGTAAAAATTTAGGACATATATAAAAAAACAATCACACAGTCTGAACTACGGTATGACTTGATCCTCTTTACCGGGGTACGTAGGTGGCTTAGAGTTTCGTTCTAAGTTCAGTCACATAAGTTCAAATACATATTTCCCCAATTGTTGTCCGAGTGAAGTACATGAGGATGCAAAATCAAGCTGAAATGTCATCCTCTTGTGGAACTTTGATCTCATTTTATCTAAAAGGATCAACCCTCCATGGTAATTGGTATCTTCAAGTCCGTCAGTACTCAAGTTGAAATCTTCAACTCCGTCAGTTTTCAAGTTGAAGTCTTCAAATTCACCGATCTTAAAGTTGAAATATTTAGGCCCTCCAAGTCTCAAAATTGAAGTCTTCAAGTCCGTCGGTCTTCAAGTTGAGGTCTTCAAATTCGCCGGTCTTAAAGTTGAAATATTTAAGCCCCTAAGTTGAAGTCTTCAAGTTTGTTGGTTTTCAAGTTTCAGTCTTCAAGTTCGTCAATATTAAAGCTGAATTGTTTAAGCCCTCTAAATCTTCGAGTTGAAATCTGCAAAGTCCGCCAAATCTTCAATGTTTTCCTAGTGTCAAGTCGATATCATCTTCAAATTGAAGCTTTATAACTTTCCACTTTTAAGGTGGACATAAAGTTCTTTTGCACCTTAAATTGGCCTTTTTGTGGGTTTGTCCTTAAAATGAACTATAGCTTTCCAATCTTAAGGTGTACATATAAATCCCTTTATATCTTATGTTGGCCTTTTTGTGGGTTATTCCTTACAGGGAACTATAAATTTCCAATAAGGTGGACATATGAGTCCAGTTGCACCTTAAGTTGACCTCACCGATAGTTTGGGCCACATTGAGAGTAATCCCTTCGGTAGTCGGGCCATTTTGAGAGTAATCTCTTTGATAGTCAAATCACATTCTGTGGTCGTTTTTAGAGTAATCTCTTTGATAGTCAAGACACATTCTGTGGCTGTTTTGAGAGTAATCTCTCTGATCCACATTCTATGGCTGTTTTGAGAGTAATCTCTCCGATAGTCAAGCCACATTCCGTGGCCGTTTTGAGAGTAATCTCTCAGCTAGTCAAACCACGTTCTGTGGCCGTTTTGAGAGTAATCTCTCCGATAGTCAAGCCATATTCTGTGGCCGTTTTGAGAGTAATCTCTTCGATAGTCACGCCACATTCTATGGCTGTTTTCAGTGTAATCTCTCCGATAGTCAATCCACATTATGTGGACATATAAGTCTTCCAATCATAAGGTTGACATATGAGTCCTTTTGTACCTTAAATTGGCCTCTCCGATAGTCAAGCCACGTTCTGTGGCCGTTTTTAGAGTAATCTCTCCGACAGTCAAGCCATATTCTGTGGCCGTTTTGAGAGTAATCTCTCCGATAGTCAATCCACATTCTGTGGACATATAAGTCTTCCAATCTTAAGGTGGACATATGAGTCCCTTTGCACCTTAAGTTGGCCTCTCCGATAGTCAAGCCACATTGAGAGTAATCTCTCCAATAGTCGAGTAATGATGACTACTCATCCCCTCACATTCTAAGATTGTCTTCGTCATTCATGAATTATCTCACTAAACAAGAACATATCTTTCTCGCTTAACCTACAAAAAAAAGACAACAAAACAAGAAAAACACAAGAAAAGAAGAAGCAATTACCTTTACGTCAATGTTTCCGAATCCAAAAAACTAGACTCAAGTGGCTTGCAATTACTGCGAATTGATGCTTAACAATTACAAGCATGTGGGTTTATATAGATATCGAAGCCGGCTTCTGAAATGTGAAAGTATCGATATGGGGTCAAAACTATATAGTTAACTCCTACAAGGACTCTAATTTGTTTACGGAGGCGACAATTGTATAGGTCAAAACTTGACTCTACGATAATTAACAGAATTAATCTGTTCTTATTCCTATAAGTGGTTAACAAATGGTATGGCCATTTATTAGCGATGGTATACGACGGTCACCTATTTGGCTAGCAAGGCTACGACGTACACACCATCACCTCCCGCGGCCATTCAGTGGTAGCTGGCAGGATTAGTTGCTATATATACAAAGAGAAAGAACCCAAGAAAAGGAGTCTTCTTCTTATTCTTCACCACTACTCCCAAGAAAAAGGGGAATCCACAATAGTATCCCGACTATGGGCATTGAGAACATCATTGTAAGGCTCTGAACCTCTCCATGGAGAGGCTGACCAAATCAACATCAATCAATAAAAACCTCTCCACCTTTTTCATCTTAATACATAAGCTTATTTCTTATCCCTTTTATTCGGTCTTTTGGTTTATTAGGATCTGCTATGATTAGCCCCTATTTTCTTCTGGTCGTTTTATGCTTACGAAGTGTATGTTAACTTTGAGCTAAAAATTTTGGCGCCTTCTGTGGTGATTTCATAGCAGAATCGCGTAGTTCATCATTGGACCAACAAGGAAAGGAAACACCCAAAGGGGAAAGCAACACAGCTCGAACGAGCCAAAGCGACATAGCGGGTAAAAGGGAGCCCAAAAGCTCCTACAGGAAGAAGGAGAAGAAGAAACAAATCCCCCTCCCTACGGGAAGAATGCACGCGCGATACCCTCTTCCCCTTGGCGCGAGATCCTGCCAAGAGAAAAATGGCACGAAAACGTCTCAAATCAAGATCCATAACAGAATAAACCCAAAACAATCTAAGTCGAGAAGACCACGCTCCAATCATGCAATATCAAAAATAAAAACCAACCTCCATCATCCTACCCACAACGGGTTGTGCGAGGTGAAAACGTCCAACTATGAGTTGAACTGGAACTCGGGCTATGCGTCTTCGACATCAAAAATTGCAAAGGTTCAACTACGGTTGAAAAACAACTCAGCCTACGTGTCCTCGACCTAAAGTTCATGTATGAGTTGAACTGGAACTTGGGCCATGCGCCTTCGCCATCAAAAATTGAAAAGGTTCAACTACTGTTGAACAACAACTCAGGCTACATGCCCTTGCCCAAAAGTTCAACAATGAGTTGAACTGAACTCAGGCTATGCGTCTTCGCCATAAAAAATTGTAAAGGTTCAACTACGGTTGAACAAAAACTCAAGCTACGTGCCCTTACCCAAAAGTTCATATGAGTTGAACTGGGACTCAGGCTATGCGCCATCGCCATAAAAAATTGCAAAGGTTCAACTAGGTTGAATAACAACTCAGGCTATGTGCCCTTGCCCAAAAGTTCAACTATGAGTTGAACTGGGACTCGAGCTATGCACCTTCGCCATCAAAAATTGCAAAGGTTCAACTACGTTTGAACAACAACTCAGGCTACCTGCCCTCGCCCAAAAGTTCAACTATGAGTTGAACTAGGACTCAGGCTATACGCCTTCGCCATTAAAAATTGCAAAGGTTCAACTACAGTTGAACAACAACTCAGGCTACATGCCCTCGCCCAAAAATTCAACTACAGAATGAATTGAGACTAAGGTCATACGCCTTCACATCACGAGCCCAATCCCGTCCAGACGACAAGGCAGAACTCCCTCAACCTGAAAGTCAAAGGGTTTCAACCCCGTTTAAGCAAAAACTCAGGCCAAGTGCCCTCACCATTGGACGCTGCAAGGACTGTTCCTCAACAAACGAAGGGACAAGTTACGCACCCTCGCCAATCAAGTAAGTACGCCTAACTCAAACTGAGATTCAGGTCGCGATAAGTTCGGCCCCAGTCGAATTGCAAGGCCACGACCAGCAGTTTGACCACGCCCAAATTGGGACTAAGGCTATATGCCACCCTCGCCAAATAACTGCTACAACTCACTCACACCGAGTAAAGGAAAAAGATAAGCAAAAAGCTGTCAATCATGGCTAAGTCCATCGACGCTAGCAGCCCACCTAGTTTTTGACTAGGTCGAGCAAACGACCCGACAACAGTCGAAGTCATCCACTCGGCCAAGACCACCAACGTCATCATAGTCAAGGCCATCGACATTACCTCAACCAAAATCATAGGGGGAATAACACACCTTCCGGAAAAACTCCAAGGCAAAGCCCCTCTGTAACGCGTGCAAAAAGAAAAAACTGGAAAATAAGAAGAATGCAAGATAAGTACAAGGCAGAATAGAGGAAAGTAAAATCGCATGTATATACATCTTTATTTATAACGGGCCACCCTCGCTTACATCCGGCCAAGGCCGATGAATATAGAAAAAGATAGCCAAAACGGAAACAACTACTAGAAAAACAAAATAAAACTAACTCTACAAAAACCTTTTTACTCATCGCCACCCGTACCACCATCAGCGCCATCATCAGCCCCTAGAGTGGCCAGGTCAAAGCCGCAGTCAAGACGAGCATCACGAGCCTTTTGGCATGCCCCCTCATAAACAGCTTTGGGCACAACGCTGGCCTCCCACAATTTCCTGTACACGTTGAGCTGGGCCTCAGCAAATGACCAAAGATCACAAGCGGGGCCATAGGAAGCCGCCTGGTCCCTCAGGCACTGATTCTCAGCTTCCAAGGCTGTAATCTGTTCTGCTACAATTTGGGCATCCCATTCATAAACACCAATGCGTTCCTCCAGCTCCGCCACTCTTAAAACTGCAGCAGATCTCTCCAGCTCTCGTTCCCTCTCACGAATGCGAACCACCGACTCTAACGCCCCAACCCTCGTCGAGGTGTCCCTTTCTTGCCCTCGTAAGGTAGCGACCTTTGCATCCAAAGCAAGCACCTGCCTGACCACAGCTCTCCTCTCGGCCTCCATCTCCTCATCCTTACGACGAAGTTGCTCCTCAAGAATGGTTACGTGGACCAGGGTTTGCTACATTAGAAGCTCTCGCCTCGCCAAATCTTCGACCAACTCCCGGCTGCGGGGATCATTCCTCATACGCTCGCGCATCTCGCGGCACCTATCCCGGTAGAGGCAATACTTCTCCAGCGCTCGTAAAAAGATCCCTGAGCAAACTTGGCTCGGCGCATACCCTCCACCTCCAAAAGAAAGGTCTGTAAAGCAGAAGCAAAAGTTAAAATAGGAGGCAAATCAGGGCAAGAAAAAAACCAAATAAGGCCATCACACATACCCTAAAACCCGTCACGGGCACCTCGGCCATTAATCCGACATCGGAGACGCCCCTCAACGACCTTCTCTCCTCCTCCAAGCACAAAACTGCAAACATCGACACCAAGTTATCCTCCTCAAGCAGCAAATTCTGCTTAGTAGGAATCTTCGCATAAGGAAAGGGCCCCCTGCATGCGCCGTCGCATGGGTGATGCCTTCTTGGAGCATGCGAACGTCGTCAGGATCCAATAATCAGATTAGCTGTCAAATCCCCCTCCTACGACGCCCCTTTCTCCCCTAACCGGCCGAGAGGTCGAGGATTCCTCCCCTACCAACGGGTAAACACTTGCTTCACCATCCAAGTCAGCTGCTGAGGCACTGCCTTGCCTCTCAACAGATGGAACCGACGATTAAGCCGTCGAAGCGACAGTTTCATCACGGCCTGAGCTGATTGGGAAAACCACCATAGTATTTTTCCCTCAAGGGAATATGCAGGCGCTTCGTTCCCCCTCCCCCCGTCTCCGACGTCGGGGAGTCCAAACGCACCACCCCTACAGCAGGCCTAAAAGCGACCCTGTGCCTGACCAACAGCCTCTCATCCTCCTCTTCTTCCTCATTCAAGGGTGACTCCGCTCTGGGACAAACGAACCCTGAAGACGCCTCAGTCCAAAGTGCGGATTGTGTTGGGGAATAAGCCGCCGACGATTCGATAGAAGCCAACCTAAGAACTGGACATGGCATTGGAATTGCTGCCAGTCGAATATTTGCACCCGGCCTGCGAAAAGCAGGTTCAGGAGCACTCAGACGGCGCGCCCCCTGATCAACAAAAGAAAAGAATTAAAAGGAGGGAAAATTCAGCACAGCCAAACAAGAATAATGCGACAATTGATACATTCACCGGAAACAAGCCTACAGCCATGTCTCTCCTAGAAAGACGGACACCTGCGAAGCTCCGCCGTCCGAGGGAGTACGGCTTCGACCCATTCGCCAAAGTCGGACAGAGGAGCTGGTGGTGCCCGCTCAGCTGCGAACACAAGTTAGAGTTAACACTTATCAGAACAAGGAACAAGAAAGAATGGAAGGCAGAATCTGACGAATGGAGAACTTACGTATATGGTTCCAGTCTCCGGGAACTCTGTAGCATTCGCTACCAAATGCTCGGTCATGATGTAGAAGAAATTCTCATAAGTATGAGAATCAACCGCATCATCAGACTCCACAGTCAGACCCTTGGCCCCAAGGACCTTCTGATGGGCATACAAAGTCAGCACGTGCCGTAGCATTATTTCTCTTCGGGCCAATTCCGCATACTTGGCAAGCATGGCAAAAAGCTTGTAAAAAGAAGTGAAGAGTTGACCAGGACACACCTTATAATAGTGGAACAAATCTACCACCAACATCGGAAGGGGAAGCCTGAACTCCAACCTGAAGGATAAGCGTAGAAAATGCAATATCCTGGGCGGTCAATGTGAACCCTTTCCTCACTCTTGGCGAGGGAGATATACAAAATGAGGGATATCCCATTGCTCCCTTAATCGGTCGATGCCCACCTCTCCCATTAATGGGGCCTCATTGACTGATTCTCCCCCTCATTGGCGGTAAAGCCGTTTGCCGGAACTCTACGTAGAGAAAGAATATCAACTGCTGACGATATCCTGTCAATCCCCGCCGACTCGATGGTCTTCATCACCGTGGAAGGCCCATCAACCATCGGGAGAGTCCCCAGATTAAGGCATGTGTGAGAACTACTTGCGATTACTAATTACTGAGCAAGGAATGAACAAAATTCACCAGAGAATGAACAAAGATAAAGACTGAGTGAAAAATACAAAGAACGACACAAATTAACAATGAGCAAAGAGGAGGAAGAATTGAAAATGGGGAGAAGTTGCTTGTTTTGAAATCTTACAAAGACGAGTAACGAAAAGTGAGAAAGGAATGACATAACTCATTATTTATACTACAAAAGTGGCTTTCGTGAATTCCAAAAGCCATCATTAACTACATGACCAACCGCAAACGGTTCGAATCTACCGTAACATGTGTCATTATGACGGATATCACGAAACGGCTTTGCCACCGTTAATCGACGCTTCACCTTAGAAGCGAGTTTAACGACCTGTATATGTTTAAAGGATTTCCAGTATGCCTCTATACGCCGAGCACCATTTCAGTGCACGTCAAGCGCAGCCATATCCTCAACGGCCGCCTGGAAGAATAGATGGCCCTAGATGAAAAAATCATACGGCCATCCTCTAAATGTGTAAATGGCTACGGCTATCCTCCAAGTATAAATGGTTACGCCCATTTCCGAAAATAAAAATGGCTACGGCCATCCTCTAAATATGTAAATGGCTATAGCCTTCTCCGAAGTATAAATGCCTACGGTCGTCTCCTAAATATAAATGGCTACGGCCATTCTCGAAGTATAAATGGATACGGCCATTTCCTAAAATATAAAATGGCTACTGCCGTCCTCTAAATATTTAAATTGCTACGGCCGTCAAATAAGTATAAATGGCTATAGCTGTCCCTAAATATAAAGGGCTACGGCCATCCTCTATATGTGTAGATGGCTATGGGCGTCTCCTAAATGTGGCTACGGTCATCCTCCAAGTATAAATGGCTACGGTCGTTTCCTAAAATAGAAAATAGCTACGGTCGTCCTCTAAATATGTAAATGGCTACGACCGTCTCCTAAATATAAATGGCTATGGTCATCTTCAAGGCACAAAACGACTACAGCCATTCCCACCAAGTAAACGGCTACGGCCATCCCTGATATGTGAGTGGCTACGGCCATCCCCAATGAATAAAATGGTGAGGCCACCTGCGAAATCTGATTGAGGTCTCTGAATATATTCTGCCCAAAATGACTAAGACCGGCAGTTCCAACAGTACAATCTCCAACATATAAGCGGCTACGACCATCCTGGGTCACAGCCAAAATGGCATTCAACCTCCCTCTCCGATCCCTTTGAGCCACGGTCGACGATGTCCGCTCATCAAGCTCGATAGAAGCACGACCTCAATAAGCGGAGGGACTAACTGTATGTGTCAAAACTTGACTCTACGATAATTAACGGAATTAATCTGTTCCTAAGCCTCTTAATGGTTAATAAATGGTATGGCCATTTATTAGCGATGGTACCGATGGTCACCCGATTTGGCTAGCAAGGCTATGGCGTACACACCATCACCTCTCGCGCCCATTCAGTGTCAGCTGGCAGGATTCATTGCTATATATACTAAAAGAAAGAACCCTAGAAAGGGGCCTGCTTCTTCTTCTTCACCACTACTCCCAAAAAAAGGGGGAATCCACCATACTATCCCGACTATAGGCATTGAGAACATAATTGTAAGGGTCTGAACCCCTCCATGGAGAGGCAGACCAAATCAACATCAATCAATAAAAAGCTCCCCACCTTTTTCATCTTAATACATAAGCTTATTTCTTATCCTTTTATTCCGTCTTTTGATTTATTACGATCTGCTATGATTGACCCTTATTTTCTTCTGGTCATTTTATGCTTACGAAGTGTATGTTAACTTTGAGATAGACAATAATGAATCCAAAATAGACTCGAGTTGTTATATGAAAAGTTAATTCGATAAAGTTGTGTCACAAAGTGGAAACACTTCCTTTTCCCAAAAGAAATCGTAGGAAATCATGTGTAAGGCGGCAATTTCCATGTTGAAATCACAACTTTCAATATTTTATCTTATTTCTATTAAATTAAATGGTCATTATATTTTTTAAGTAATGGACCAGGTGTACACGTAACAAAGCCGCATGAACTATCTTTTGTGTTGTAAACTGGTCTAAGCTAATTTGATAGACCGCCGGTACTTCATTACCCGTTTTCGGTTCCGACAAGTCTAGACTTCAATGAGCTTTGAAGTAGGAGGCATTGGTAGGCATATAAAATTTGCGATATTTAAATTTGTAAATTAATTTGGATTATATTTTAAATTCAAGATATATTGGTCCATATAAATATTATGGGCTAATATATATATAAATTAATTATAGAGGTCCAATATCTATGGCTTAAATAAATAAGTCATAGTCTATTGGGCTAATCCATTTAATTGGGCTAGAGTGATGGGCCCACTTCATTAAGCCCATGATGACATATTCCTAGAGGTCCAGTTTGGTGCCACGTGTCAATGACGTGGTGCACCAAGTCAACCGGAAGAGCCTATAGGACCATGACACGTGTCAAAAAGACAAGGCATGCCTAGTCACACAAAAAGGCCAATGAAATCGCGCCACGTGTGCAAGTAACATGTTCTGGACAATCAAATGCGACCATGTCACACTCAAATTTGATTGGTCGAAAAGATTTTGTTCTCATCATAACTCTTCCCTTTCACAACTACAAATAGGGGTCTTCATAACTCAGAAAAGACACCAGAAGTTATAATAAGAAGCAAGAAATCACTCATGGAACAGACGTTGCAAATTCCTCCACAAGTTTCGAGTTTCAAGCTTCAAGTTCAAATTCAAGAAATCAAGTTCAAGCTCAAGAACGAAGAACAAATCAAGTTCAAGCAATCAAGCTCAAGCTCAAGAACAAGATCATCGTTCGTGGCAACAAACATAGATTCAAGATCAAGCTCAAAGGCCCTTGAATTTATTTACGATTGAAAAGAAGAATCAGAGGATTTGTAGTGATTGTACACTCAAATATTAAAAATAAAATACTACGATTGTTGCAATATTTTCGGTCATGATTTTATTTTCTCGAACCTAATTTATTGTACGGTGTGCATTTTAATTCTCAAGTTGTAGGTAAATAAAGGATTGATTTTGTAGATATGGTCTGCAATTTTTTTTCAAATTTACCCTAGTTTTGGTTCTAATTTCGGAAATCAAATTGTATTGCGCCTCGAATATTTTCATTCCTCGTGGTCAAAATAACCAAAATTGTTTCACTAGATCTATTTCGGATATCATACCCACACCCATACAAATATCGTGTCGATACAGATGTGGCACCTAAATTATGTCGGAATGACTTAGATAATGTTAACCTAGTTAGTTGCAAACATCTTGACTATTTCACTTAATAATTATTATACTATTTTTCACTAGCGCAAAGTATCAGATAACTGTAAATATTCATAAACTCTCATAAGAGTCCTTTCAAAATTTCATTTGATGCACCTTCTTGTGCTCATTCCTTTTGAAAAACCAAGCTTGAACAGAACATTTGAGGAGCTTAATTCTTTCATATATATATATACGTCATATAAAAAAGGCCTCTCTAGTGCACCATGGCTAATATAATTTGACGGGTCAAAATATGTCAGCCCAATCCAGCCCGGCTCAATCCAGTCCAGGCTTCACGGGCTTTTAAATTTGGTGGTCTAGGACAGACGGGCCCACCATCTAAATGGGCTTCCAAATGGCCAGCACAACCCATTCATAAGAGGGCTGCAGGCTAGGGCAGGTCGGCCCTTCAATTATTTTAAGAAAAAAAGTTCTTCACATCTTTATATATTTTTTTGTGACATAGTATCTTAATCATATGAACGATTTCTGTTTTTTTAGAGCATACAATGTTGAAACACGTTCTCAAGGCACTAAACTAAACGTGTGTTCATATTTGTAGGTTTTAATAAATGACAAACGATGCGCAATTGACATATGACGAGGTCCAAGCACAAGCGCGCAAATGTCACGTAACGAAGTTCAAGCACAAGACAAACAAAGATGAAGATTAAACAAAGTTATACATGAGTCGCTCTTTAATTGTGATCTTGATCTGACAATTTAACTCAAGACTTGGCTTCTCTCGTAAAAATATTTTTATCAAATCATGCATATTTAATTTAGAGCAAAATGATTTTAAATCATGCATATTTATTTTAGCAAAATGATTTTTAAACATACCTCTAAAATCTGGACAAAGATAATCGATTATGTACTTATGATAATCGATTATGTTAAGGCAGCTGCAAGACAATCGATTGTGTACCTTATGACAATCGATTGTGTTGAGGCAGTGTCCATCAGATTTTTGAAATCTACATGACTATCGATTGTGAACTTGATGACAATCGATTATGTTGAGACAGTGTCCATCAGATTTTTCAAAGCTACAAAATAATCGATTGTGAACCTTATGACAATCGATTGTGTTGAGGAAGAGTCTATTAGATTTTTCAAGACTGAAAAATAATCGATTGTCCATATAGCATAATCGATTATGTAAATGACCGTTGCCAAAATATTTTCAAACTCCGTCAAATAATCGATTATAGGATTTTAATAATCGATTATTTGAAGTAAAATCTGAAAAAGATTTTTTGAACGTTGCCAAGTAATCGATTGTATATTTCTGATAATCGATTGTTTTAAGTAAAATCTGAAAAAGATTTTTTGAACGTTGCCAAGTAATCGATTGTATATTTCTGATAATCGATTGTTTTAAGTAAAATCTGGAAATGATTTTTTGAACGTTGCCAGTAATCGATTATACGTCTTAGATAATCGATTATGCTGCGTAAAATCAGGGAATGATTTTTGGAACGATTGGAAAACAATCGATTGTGCCAATTAGACAATCGATTGTCGTAGCCCAAATCAGCAATTCTTAATAGGCAATTAGACAACGGTTATGCATGTTTTTGACACTATAAATACATCTTCAAATCAGTCTTCTAAACACAACAACTGATCATATTATTTCTAAAGCTTGCATACTCTCTTATTCATCATTTTCTATTCATTACATAAGTTTTTGAGAGCCAAATTCTTGACAAAAGTTGTTGCGTTCTTGAGCGTATTTATTTTACTCATATCTACTCTTAAGGAGAGTCTTGTTTTGAGTGCAAAGTATTTTTATACACTTGAAGGGAAGTGTTAATCCCTTGTATTGTAAGAAGGAACGTTGTGATTCCTTTGGTTGAAGTCTTGAAGTGTTGTATCTTCGAGCAAATGTTGTTGAGGCTGGTGTGACTCAAGTTCTCAGTTTGTAACGGTTTGTTAAGCACCCGTAAGCTTAAAGAAGTTAGTGGAAATCTCGAGAGAGTCTCTCGGGGACTGGACTAGCCACGGGTTGTGGTGAACCAGGACAACATCGGTGCGTTCGTTACTTATCGCACGTATTTCATTCCTGCAATTTTTAAATTCCGCAAGTTTACGCTATTTTTTATTATAACGCTATTTATCCCCCCCCCCCTAGCGTTAAGCGTATATTCTAACATACAAAAATTTTGATATTTGACAAGGAATCACGTAAGTGAAATACAAACTCTCAATATCTCTAGCTCTTCTTTTTTTAACGTTATATGAATATTTTTTCAATACTTTTCTTTTACTTTCATCGGGCTCAGGAACCACTTTAATAAGTTTATATGTTGAGGTATTGAAATTTAAGTTTTAACATGATTTGTTGAATTTATCACTATAGTTCATAAAAATTTTAAAATTCATAAAATTTTTTAGTGTTGTCAATGTTTTATAAGTATAAAAACTTGATCTTTTTCCATATTGAAGAGAAATTATTATTAATAATTGGGATTTTTACCTTCCAATACCACATATGAAACCTTATTACCCTCAATATTTAATATTTGAGTTAATTACATTTTAGTATACCAGATTACCATTTATATACCATAATTCAAACAAGGGATATAATTAAGGGCGTATTTATATTAGGCATAATTACAGGACCATATCTTCCCACTTACCTCCCCCTCCCCATGTTTTACCTTTACCGTAACTCCCTCCCTCCCAACCCCACGTTTCTGTTTTGAATTCAACCATTGAACCACATTAAAAAGCTTTGAAGCTTTGAATTCAAATTTGAGATTACAAAAATCATTATTTGTTTTGGTTGGGTGTTTTTGAATAATTCGGAATATGCTCAGGAGTTTATATCTCAATTTTGAGGGGTTTTGGTGAAGATCTAGACTTGATTTTGGCTGAATTTCATATTGAAACTTGAAGAAGAAGAAGAAGAAGAAGACATATTTCCAGAAATTATAGATAAATTGTAGACTATTTTTTTGCAGAAGATTTTGTAAAAACTTTAGTCGTTTAGGATTTGTAAAAACACAAAACAATGCATCTATAATCAGAATACAAATAATCTACTATATATCAACAAGATATCTACAAACTGGATACATTGAATTTTAATATCCCAATTCCCATTTCAATTGCAGCATAATTGGCATTTTCGACATAATTGCGTTTTTTATGAAGATTTGTAGAAGTTTTAGTTTTTCCAATCTACAATTCTTCTTCTTCTTCTTCTTCTTCTTCTTCTTCTCCGAGTTTCAATATAAAATACAGCCAAAATCAAGTCTAAATCTTCACCAAAACCCCTAAAATTGAGATACAAACTCCTAAACATATTCCGAATTATTTACGACAACACTCAATCAAAACAAATAATAATTTTTAAAAACTCAAATTTGAATTCAAAGCTTCAAAGTTTTTTAATTGGAGTCAATGGTGGAATATATATGGAAGAACATATGAAGATAAGGATGAAGATGAAGAACAGAAATCTCCTTTCCCTTTCAAAATTTGAATTCAATGTGGAATAAATCAATCCCATATTCACTTTCTGATTTTTCGCGCGATAATGATGGAAGATTCAGCTATAATAACGAATGATATATAAATTGTAGGAAAACTGTGGATTGGGCGAGTAATATACATACTATGCACATATTTGGTAATAAGATTTCATATATGGTATAGTTAGGAAAAAATTCCTTAATAATATATTAAAGTAACCAAACTGATGATTGGCCATAACTTTAAATGGGCTAAAAACATCCTACCCAAATAACGAGCTAGGTTGGACTGGCCTCACGGACCAAACCCATTTTGACGGCTCTAGTGCCTTCTATAAGTATTGACCATATTTCTGTAACATTTTATGTACAACTTTGTATCATTAAAGGCAATCATAATTGAGAAAATCTCACTTTGTACCCATTAATTTTAAATTGTTTATCCTTTAATGCCCAGGTCCAAACTATTTACTACTCCTACCCATGTTGTCCAAACTATTTACCCGCTTATTTCCCAATAATCTCATGTCTGTTTGCAACTGGTGGATTTGGAAGTTCATCAACTCCTCAAACTGGCATGAGTGACTCATTCGGGTTTGGCTGATTGATTAACAAATTTGGTGGAGAATTCCGAATCTCCTCCATTGAAGATTATTTCTCTCAACCCTTTTTTAACTATTGAATACCCTATTAGCTAATAAACATAGACACTTTGATATTTTTACTATCGAATACCTTCTTCTTTCTCTTCATCAAAATTGGTTTTTAGAGATTTAATTTATTGTACAAAAATTCAAATCCACCATTGAAGGACCTTAAAGCTTGAAACTCATAACTTCGTTTGTTTGAGTTTTTCATTATTTTGATCCAATTGTATATGGGTTTGTTTGGAAAGTTGATTGGAGGTTGTAGCCAGAGTTTTAGTTAATTTGATGGAGAAAAGAAGACGAACTTGTATTGTATGTTCAAATAGTATACAAATATACCATTTTGGTATACAGTTAATTCCACCTATATACCTTTTTAATATAGCTATATAATATATTGGTATCATATGCTAGTTGAATCATTTTTTGGGTGTATTAGCTGTGTTTATTAGTTTAATATTTGATTTTCTTTTAATAATAGTAATATAGTACAACATCTTGAAATACTTTATTATATTAATATGTGGTACACTATTTTTCTCTTTATGCATGTGTCTTATGTAAATAGTAGTATAGTCATACAACTGCAGGGAATTAAACAGTAAAATTGTATACCATGTAGGTACAGATATATGCCATATGGTAGTTTGAACATTTTTTGGTTGTTTTGGCTGCATTTTTAAGTGAATTCTATTCTGAAATTATTTATATGAACGTGATTTGCGGTGCTAGCCTTTTTTCTGTGCTGATGAATATAGATTATGTGTATTATGTAATAGTTTTTATAATTATAGACAATTGTTGGAACAACCCATACAATTGTATACCCTGTTAGTATATGGAATGAGCAAGATGTTTTGCGAATATTTAGCTTGCAATGCGACATGTAATTTCTCATACGTTTATTGTATTTTTTAAAATTTTGGTATAGTAGTATAGTCATACATAGTTGTAGCAATATTCTAGAGCAATCGTATACTCTGTTGGTATACATGTACACCATATTGGTATCATATAGTACTAGAATTCTTTTTTGCTACTTATATTTTTATTGTATTTTCTAATATTCTATTATCATATCTATTCTAACTAGTATATATGGAGATTTAGTGACCGTAGATTATATTTTCTTGCTCCATCACTGGTTGGTGTTACAGCTAATGGTAGAGTATGTACTAATATTTGTAGGGAAAGAGATCAAGGTTTGCATGTAAATCACGTGGAATTAAAAAATAAACAAGAAATAAATGAAAAAAATAAAGAAGGAGTTAAATTTGAGCGTGAAATAAGTGATGGTATAAATAACAATAATACGATTTGGGAAAAAATAAATGAATAAAAAGGAAAAAAATAAAAAAAATATGACGAAAAGGAGAAAAAAGAAAAGGAGAAAAAAAAAGAAGAATAAAAGAAGCATAGAAATAAAAAAGAACTGGAGAATAAAGAAAACATTCCCCACAAAAATTACTATGGGTAGAAAATGTAATTAGTTTATGGGTAAAAAATAAATGGGTAGACAATGATAAATAGTTTTATAGAAGTAACTATTGAGGATCAATATGAAGCAGAACATTACTTGAATGTGGAATTCTAGGTGCAACAGGCTAAGAACAGGGGCAAGAAAAAGATAGACATCACTCAAGACCAGGAAATACAAAGTCAGCTGTGTGAAGACAGTGAAAAGATTGAAAGGCTACTGAGGCAAAATCAGTTCAGTGCATTGAGAATTCAGCCAAAGTCGGTCACTCCTGAAGTGATAAGGGATCAGTGTCCATTGAGGGAGATCCCTCCATGATATTCTGCTCATGGAACATAGAGACTGAATTAGCCTTATAAAAGAAGGAGCTCAAGACCTTCTTGCTTACTAATAAGGTAACCTTAATAGGTGTTCTTGAAACAAAAGTTAAAAGCAGTAAAGCTGAAAAAGTGAAGAAGAAATTAGGAAGTGATTGGGAAATAGCTACAGACTACACTCAAAATCTAATGGTAGGATTTGGATTATTTGGAAATCTCAGTAAGTGGAGGTGCAAATAGTAGCTTACAAGCATCAACTTGTGCATTGCATAGCAAAATATAAGGGATCCTCATTTACTAGTCTGTGTCACGACCCAAAATTCCAAACCCGGTCGTGATGGCACCTCTCTTGAAGACAAGGTCAGCCAACTAACCCAATTTGTCACTTTACAATTTTTAAACATAAATGAATAAATAAATACAACTTAACACAATAATAACTAGTGTTTACAACTCAACATATCCCGACCGCGGTGTCACAAGTCATGGGCATCTAAGGAATCTAAGTACTACTATAAAACCAGCAATATACATATTGAAAATTTAGAATCAAAGGAAGAGATATGGTTCCGCGAACGATGACGGTCACCTTGCTCAGCTACAATAGAAATACCTTCAATCAGCTAATACCTCTGTATCGGGTGATCAATACCTGCATATGCACACGAGGTGCAGGGAGTAAAGTGAGTACTCCAACTCGGTGAGTAATAAAATAAATAATGACTGAAAGCATGAAATCTCATAAAGGCACAATATAGCGCTATCTCAAGTAGTAAAATCAACTATACAATAAGACCATAAAGTATCAGGTAATTCTCTTTTTAAAATAGTGAAAACAACAACTTCAACAAGTGAGGAGTAATTAAAAGCTTGCCTCTCAGGCTCAATATCAAACTCTCAGTACAGTTTTAGCCCCACGGGCTCACTCCCAACTCACTAGCACACAACATCAGCCCCTCGGGCTCACTCCCAACTCATCAAACACAAACATCGGCCTATTGGGCCCACTCCCAACTCACCTGGGTACCCTGCGCTCACTGGGGGTGTGTACAGAATCCGGAGGGGCTCCTACAGGCCAAGTGCAATATCAATAGGCCAGAAAGCCTTCATACATCACACATGAGGCCAGAAAGCCTCCTCACATAACACTCGAGGTCTGGAATCCTCCTCACATCGCTCAACATATCCTCATAGATGGCCCTTGGCCTCAATCAGTCCAAAAAATACTCATAAGCCTCTTGGGCATCAGTAAAACAATAGTGCTCAGCTCATTAATATTATAAATATCATCAAAACTCAAGTTGAGTACAATTGTAGCTAAGTTCACAAAATAATATAATTCCATCGGACTGAGTTCAAATAATATTTTAATTGGTGAGGAAAATGGTGATGTAATTCATAAAATATTTCATATTTTTGGCCCGAAGACCAAATATGGAAATAAGCCTAAATCATGGTATAAAACAGTAAATCTTTATTAAATACAAGGCAAAATATCAACCGTATGGACCACGTCACAATCCCCAATAGTAAATGACCCTCCATTCATCATACAACGCGTGTCTCATCTCAACGTAGCAGTATGTTGTGCAATCTGGGGTTTTAAACACTCAGTGCATCATTTAAAATCATTACTCACCTCAAGATGGCGCAATCTCTACCCACGACGCCTTTCCTCCTCAAATCGGCCTCCACGCGCGTCGAATCTATCCAAAACCACATCGAATATATTACAATATGATAAGGAAACAATACCCTATCGAAAACAATCAAATTCGGGCACAATTTCCAAAATTACTAAAACCCGAGCCCCTGGCCCACGTCTCCAAATTCAGATATTTTTACATCAATACGACTCTTATCTCGCCACGAGTCTATACATACCAAATTCACAAAAATCGGAGTTCATTTGAGCCCTCAAATCACCATTTCTATCCAAGAGGGTTTTCTACCGATTTAAAATTCTCAAATTAAACACCAAAACTTGCAATAAATTCGAGTGATACAACCAAAATTGAGTTAAGAACACGTACCCCGTTGTTCTCACCCAAAATCCCTAAAAATCGCCTTATCCGAGCTCCAAATCGTCAAAAACGGAAGAACTTAACATTCTGCCTAGCAGTGTTCACATCACTGTTCACGGGCACTGTTTCACGTTACTGTTCACGGGGGTAATATTCACGGGTACTGTTCATAGCAGAATTTTTTTGCAATTTCTGCATATTTTTCTAAGTTCGGAATTACTCCGAGACACATCGGAAACACTCCCGAGCTCTCGGGGCTCCAAAACAAATATGCAAACTGACTCTAAAACATCACACAAACTTGACTCGCCAAAATAACATCAAAATCAATTATCTGAGCCTTAAAATCCAATAATTCTTTCAAATTTCACATCCGATGCCGAAAACACGTCAAACTAGTCCATATGACCTAAAAATTTTCAGACAAGTCCAATATGATATATCGAAGCTACAACAACTCTCGGAATTCCATTCCGACCCTCGGATTAAAATCTCACCTATCAACCGGAATTCGCCAAAATACTAACTTTGCCAATTCTAGCTAAATTCTACACTAGTCATCACAAAAATATTCCGGAAACACTCCTAAGTCTCAAATCACCTAACGAAGCTATCCGAACCATAAAATTTTCATTTCGAGCCCTCTAACACATAAGTCAATATCATGTTGACTTTTCCAACTTAAGCTTCCTTAAAAGAGACTAAGTGTCTCAAACTTACCAAAATCATTCCGGAATGACTTCAAATTTTGTAAACAAGTCACATTCGACATTATGGGCTTGCCCCAAATTTTGGAATTGCATTCCGACTCCGATATCAAATTTTTCACTTCCGGTCGGATTTTCTCAAAAACCTTCAAATTTCTATATTTAGCCAAATGACTTTAAAATGACCTACGAACCTCCGAATTCACTTCTGATCGTGCTCCCAAATCCAGAATCACCATACAGAGCTACTCCCAGTCTCAGAATCCCAAACGGACATTAATAACACTGAAATGCATTTTAATCCAAACTGGTGCAATTTCTTCTAAAATGCTATCTTTCACAATAGTCGCCAAAATGCTCCCGGGTTATCCAAAACCCGATCCGGGCATACGCCCAAGTCCGAAATTATCATACGAACCTGCTGGAACCTTCAAAAATCCTGATTCCGAGGTCATTTACTCAAAATTCCAATCCTAGTTTATTTCTTCAACTTTAAACTTTCAAAATGAGGATTTCCATTTAGATTTTACTCCAAACTTCCTGAATTTTAGTTCTAACCATACACACAAGTCAATATACCTGAGATGAAGCTGTTCATGGCCTTAAACTGCTGAATGACGCGCCATAGCTCAAAACGACCGGTCGGGTCTTTACAGTCTGATAACATTCGTTTATGGATTGAATACCATAAATGAGAGAAAGGCACTGTGGCAAGAATTAAGGGATCTAAATAACAATATTGTGAATCCGTGGATTGAGCTAGGCTATTTTAATGCTATTCTCTCAGTAAATGATAGGCAAAATGGAATCCAACTCATCCAAATGAAGTGAAGAACTTCCAGGATTGTATTGGAGATATAGGGCTTGGCCAATTGAACAGAACAGGCTATTTATATTCATGGAGCAATAAGAGAGATGAACATATCAGAATACACATTTTTATTGATTGGGCCTTTGGCAATTCACAATGGTTTGACGATTATGGTCACTTAGAAGCAGTTTATCTTAGCCTAGAATGCTCTGATCATTCCCCTATTATTTTCAACACTGGGAGCACAAGACACAAACTCCGTAGGCCTTTTAGACTGCTTAACGCTCTCCTACAAAATGCGGAGTTCAAGACAATGACCAATAATATATGTCATTATGAAATCCCTGGTGTATTATGTATGAATATGCAAAAAGCTCAAGCTTATTGAGCTAAACACTAGACACCTTCAGAAAGAGATGTCAACTACGGAAAGGAAAGTTGAAGATACTAGAAGGAGATTAAAAGACACCGAAATTTTGCTGAACTCTGATTTATACAGTCCAAATATGATCCAAAAGGAGAGGGAGTTGATCCTTGAATTAGAAAAATGGTCAAATATACATGAAAAAGTACTGAGACAAAAGTCTAGGGCTGTCTGGTTAGCTAAGGGAGATTTAAATACAAGGTACTTCCATGCTCAAATGAAGACTAGACAAGCAAGGAATCATATAGCTTTAATATTCAATGACCAAGGAATTTTGTTGATTGATCCTAGGCAGATTTAGAATGAGTTCACCAGATTCTTCCAGGAATTGCTGGGGACAAAAGCTGCAGAGTTGCCTTGCTTAAACAGTGACATTGCAAAAGAGGGCTACTGTCTAAATAAGGAGGAACAGCAGAGACTGATACAACCAGTGACTAAGAAGGAAATCTTAACAACCCTGAATGATCTACCGACTGACGAAGCTCCTGGAGTGATAGTTTTCCTGTGGAATTATTCAAAGCCAACTGGGAGGTAGTGGGTGATGATATTCTAAAAGCTATTCTTCAATTCTTTGAAAAGGGGAAGATACTTAAGGAGATAAACACTACAACCATTACATTGGTGCCAAAAGTTCCAAATCCTACTTACGTAAAGGAGTTCAGGCCCATTGCATGTTGTACATCATTGTACAAATTGATAGCCAAAGTAATTACTAGCACACTAAAACAAGTAGTTGACAAGGTTGTTGGGCCAGCACAGTCAGCTTTTATTGAAGGTAGGAACATATTAGATAATATGATTGTGGCACATGAGCTTGTAAAGGGTTACAACAGGAAAGGAATGTCCCCTAAATGTCTTGTGAAAGTGGATATCAGGAAAGCCTATGATACTGTCGAGTGGGACTTTCTGAGAATGATATTATTAGAATTTGGGTTGCCAGTCAAGTTTGTCCAACTCATTATGGAGTGTGTATTGACAGTGAGTTACTCTATCATCTTTAATGGGGGACTCACCCCTAAATTCCAAGCAAAGAAAGGACTACGCCAATGAGATCCCATGTCACCACTCCTATTTGTTCTGATAATGGAATATCTGAATAGAGCCTTGAAGCAGCTGAATTAGAATCCCAATTTCAATCACCATCCTAGATGTAGGAAAATGAAACTAACCTATATTTGTTTTTCAGATGACTTAATAATGTGCTGCAGAGCTGACATAGTGTCAATCCAATTGATGATGCAGGCATTCCTTCTGTGCAAAATCAGGCCTCAAATCTAACTTGGAAAAGAGCTCCTTGTATATAATAAGGGTGGACCAACAAGTGCAGAGCCAAATCTTTGAGAAGATGCATTTTGCAATAGGAGAGATTCCTTTTAAGTACCTTGGTGTCCCCTTATCTTCCAAAAAGATAACAGTTCAACAATGTATGCCCCCTGGTGGAGAGAATGATTGCAAGGATCAGGTGTTGGAGTACAAAATTCCTATCATACAGTGGCAGAGTTCAGCTTATAAATAGTGTTCTTTTTTAAATTCAAACGTATTGGTCGCAGATCTTTCTGATTCTAAAGAAGGTCTTGCAGATAATAACAAGTGTTTGTAGAACTTTTTTATGGACTGGAAAAAGCATAGAGTCAAGAAGAGCCCTTGTTGCATGGGAGAGTCTCTGTATGCCAAGATCATCAGGGGGTTGAATATAATAGAGTTCCAAACATGGAATAAAGTTACAATATCAAAATTGCTTTGGGCTATAATTGCAAAGAAGGACACCATCTGGGTGTAATGGATTCACAGCTTTTATATCAAGGGTAGGAACATCAATAATATGGAGACACCTAGACAATCATGTTGGCTTATTAGGAAAGTCGTTGATGCAAGGAAGTGGTATGGGGTAAATGATTTGTGTGAAGCTCTAAAAAACTCACTCAAGATAACAAGTTCATGATCAAGAAGGCCTATAAACACTTGCTTCCTCAGTATCCTAAAGTAATATGGAGGAATCTGAACATGATCCCATGCTCAGTACCAAAATACCAATTTATTTTCTGGCTTGCACTTCAAAGGAGACTTAGTACAGTTGACAAAATGGCTAATGGGGAATTCAAGTCCCTATGAACTGTGTACTTTGCAATGCTAATGTTGAGGAAACTGACAATCACTTGTACTTTGAATGTTATTATTCTAGGAAAATGTGAAATTCTGTCTTACGATGGATAGGAGAAAACAGGCAAGTAGGGACCTGGGAAGAAGAAATCGAGCGACTAACAACCAAGCAATACAACAGCAGAGCACATGTAGATGTGCTTGGTACGCTATTAGCTGCTACTGCATATCATGTTTGGACTGAGCACAATGCGAGAAGATTTCAAGAACAGCAGCGGGAATGGTTACCAAGACTAAGAGAGATTACCATCCAATTGTACAGGAAAGGCCAATGTAGAAGCAGTTGGAGTAGATTACTTGATACTTTAAACTCTTACCCAAGTATAGTATAGAATAGCGGTGAAGTTATATTGAAAGGAGGAGTAAATGTAACTAGCGGAAATCTAGGACTAGTTCTAGAGTCAAAAAGAACTAGTGGATGTATATATCTTACTTGGTTGAATAAAATTTAATGTTTGACCAAAAAAATAATAAATAGTTTTATTTTTGTTAGTAACTATGTCAAACCTCATTCTAATTCGGAACTTAGGGTTAAATGTAGAATATGAAACCTAATTGCATGGGCTCGTTTATGAAACGTAATTGGGAAATTTCCTATTTTCAAGGAATTTATATCCCTGTCCAATTATTCTGGCGCAATATAAGCTGGGCAATAAAAAGAAGAAAGGGAAAAAAAAGAGATTTCATACTGCGCTATATTAGGGACGGATTTGATCTCCTACTTTATTTCCCTCTCCTACGCAAACTTGTTTGGCTAAAAAGTTATGCAAATACTTAAATAGCTCTAAAACAATCAAAAATAATATGGGCTAATCGGAATCAAAGGTAATATGAACTGGAGATTATAATTTGATCGAGATATGAGATTATAGTGTAAGTAATTCGAGATATAGTAACAATAAGACAAGTAGTGAGCTTTACACAAGAGAGAAAGATAGAGAGTCAGATCTAGAGATAGAGAGAGAGAGAGAGAGAGAGAGAGAGAGAGAGAGAGAGAGAGAGGGAGGGAGAGAGTTGTATATTTTTAATAGCAATATACACATGAGTTTTTACAAAGGGAAGGTCCCCTTTATATACTAAGGAACCTTCCTCGAAATAACTAAAGAAAAGTACAAGGGTTGGTGGCCTCAGTGTACGAGTGTCAGAGCTCGAAACCACATTGCAGTGAGTCATGTCAGTCGATCCGTCTATTAGCTGAGGCCGGCCTTACTCGAGTCAATCATAATTAGGCCGCTTTCTTCACCAAGGATGTATGTAGATAGCGTAGGAACGTAGGGAACCAGATTTTCCCAATACAAAACTCAAGTCCTTATATTATAGGGATAAGAGGCATAACTATAGAATAATAATTTTTGTAAGTTTATTAGTTGGTGATTTGTCAACCGTAGTTGCAATTTAATAGAAGTTTATTATAGTTATACTTTTTGATTCAAAATTGCTAATACGATTTCACGTACAATTAAATCTCTCTATAATAACCGTGTTTGTTTCGAATATTTTTGAATGTTATAGCGAAGTTTTACTATAGAGAACATATATTATAACGTAACATAAAAATTGGTTCCGGAAAACTTTATTTTTATAGTAAAATATTGTTATACAGAGATGTTATAATAAAGAAGTCTGACTGTATTATCCTTGTAGCACCGCAGTAACGAATTTAATATTATACGTTTGTAACTTGAAAAACTATATAACCAGAATAGTATTGATGAATACGCTCTTTATTTGTGTACTTGATCCTTTTAATTTCGTTCAGAAATTTTCTTTCCACCAGCCTCATTCATCATTCCTACTCCAAAGTTTACTACTACTTCATTGACAGGTTTGCATACGCATATAATGGTTACACAACATGTAGTACTGCATTTGAACTTTATTGTTTTTCTCAGTATCGATCAGTCTATTGTATTTTGTATAAGTCAGAATGTTTTATGGTGTTCCGTTGGAGAATGAGCTCGGAATTCTTATTTGTACAAATGGTGCTTCGAGCTCGGAACGAGCATGAAGAGATTAACATACTTCTTTATCGTTTGAGTTGTTATGGACTGCTGAATCGGTCACCCAAGATCTTTGGTGTTCGGAAGGTGCCAGTGGAGCTTTGAGGTGCCGAGTTCATCTTAATATTTGTCCTTTTATCTTAGTTACTCTCGTCAAAGATTTTTCTTCTTCTAACAAGACCATTAATATTATAAATTACATTGCATAGTTGTTCATTCCTCTCGAAACAAGTCTTTCGGAAACAACCTCTTTACCTTCCATGGATAGGGATAAGATCTGCGTACACATTACCATTTCCAGGCCTCACTTGTGGGATTCCACTGGATTGACGTTGTTGTTGGTTGTTATTGCATAGTTGTTCATGTTAAATATCCCATCACGTTAAATTTTTCATTTCCATGCACTCCCTTCGGCTAATTTCTAGTCCAATTCCTTTATAACAAATGAATGTGAATTATAACTAATGACATTGTATGAGATCCACATAGACGTTTTCCTATTGATTGGTGACTACTATTAAGCACCAGGTTATCAGTTTCGACTAGAATTTTGGCATACATGTCCAAAGAATGCAATAATTTTTGGAGTCAAGCCGCAGATCCAAATCAGTGTTCCACTTGTGCTAATTAAAAAAAAGAAAGATAATGTAACTTTTTACCGATTCAACAACTTGCTGAAACGGCAAACTAAAGGTAACAATTTTTAACTTTCCCTTGTGACTGATGCTTTAACATCCATCTATTGATGAACCTATATTTAAACTGCATAGCTTCAAACCATTCTACTGTGCTAATTAACATATCAAACTT
The DNA here is from genome assembly GCA_034376525.1 of Nicotiana benthamiana. Classification (NCBI taxonomy): domain Eukaryota; kingdom Viridiplantae; phylum Streptophyta; class Magnoliopsida; order Solanales; family Solanaceae; genus Nicotiana; species Nicotiana benthamiana. The sequence continues at coordinate 123,064,057 of CM067330.1, forward strand.
TTCAATATCTCAACTTCATGGATTTCTCCTATATTTTAATTTCAAGTTTTGCTTTCCAAGCCTTTGTACTTTTTCTATCACCAATCCAGGCAGCACCTGGAAATTCCAACATATTTAGGGAATACATTGGGGCAGAGTTCAAGAATGTCAAGTTTAGTGATGTCCCCATTCACTCTGGCGTTGAATTTCACTTCATTCTCTCCTTTGCCATTGACTACACTTCTTCTGCATCTCCCACCAATGGTCAATTCAACATATTTTGGGACACAGACAACCTCACCCCTTCTTCAGTTTCATCCATTAAAACCCAACATTCGAATGTTAAAGTAGCATTGAGCTTAGGAGGAGACAGTGTTGGAGGAAGCAGCGCCTATTTCAACCCTTCTTCTGTTGATTCTTGGGTTTCAAATGCAGTCTCTTCTCTTACTGATACAATTAAGCAACACAATTTGGATGGGATAGATATCGATTATGAACATTTTCAAGCTGATCCTGATACTTTTTCGGAGTGCATAGGCAGACTTATTACAACACTAAAGAATAATGGAGTCATTTCCTTCGCTTCAATAGCTCCATTTGATGATGATGAAGTTCAAAGTCATTATCAGGCGCTATGGAAAAGCTATGGTCACATTATAGACTATGTTAATTTCCAATTTTACGCATACGATGAGGGAACCACCGTGTCTCAATTCATGAACTATTTTGGTACACAAAGATCCAAGTATGAAGGGGGAGAGATGTTGGCTAGTTTCAGCACTGATGGAAGTGGGGGGTTATCTCCAGAAAATGGATTTTTCACAGCATGTACTAAGCTGAAAAGTAAAGGAGAACTGGGTGGAATATTTGTGTGGAGTGCTGATGATTCTAAATCAAATGGTTTCAAATATGAGAAGCAATCACAAGCATTACTGGCCATACCCCACTAATGCTTTAATCTTTGTTGGCATTTCCTATGCAATATTGTAATGGTCGTATAAATCTAAAGCTTTGCACCTCCTTGAATATACGTGATTATAAGTAAAAGCGAATCCAAAATTCAAAAATCTATCTTAAAAGTAACTATTTTCTAAATTTTACCCATTGCAGACTTGTTAGCACCATCAAAAGGGATAGAATTGGTCAAATTGACAAATCAATAGTGAGAAAAATGTAGTGTGCAATTTCATTAATTTAAGCAACAACGTTTCTTGCCAAAACTACTCTTATAAGAACATAATTACATTAAACGTAAAACCAACATTAATTAATTCCAATATTCTAACCACCAAAACCATAGAGAGTACGGCCTTGCCTCTTGAGCGCGTACACAACATCCATAGCAGTCACAGTCTTCCTCCTAGCGTGCTCAGTGTAAGTTACAGCATCACGAATCACATTCTCTAGAAAGATCTTCAGCACGCCACGTGTCTCCTCGTAGATCAGACCACTGATACGCTTCACTCCTCCTCTACGTGCCAAACGCCGGATTGCTGGCTTTGTGATACCTTGGATGTTATCGCGGAGGACTTTACGGTGTCGTTTTGCTCCTCCCTTTCCTAATCCCTTTCCTCCCTTTCCACGTCCTGACATCTTCAATCAACTTTCAATTCTCTGCAAACATTTATAAAAAAATCAACAAACAGTAGCTAAATTTCTTAAAATAAAATATAAAATCCATCTCAAAATTAGAAAACTAATGTCAACAAATGAATAGAGCGAGATAGAGAAGGATAGAATGACAAACCTATTGGAATGCTCATATAAATTTAAAGTTATGCACCTCCTTGTTTGTACAAAATTATGATTATTGGAATCAATATATACTTCTATGTGGTTTATGAATATTTTGTGCTTAATCTGAAAGAGAAAGAAAATCTGATATTGATGAATAATTAGATAATGTCATGAGTTTAATTTTGTGTGGTTAGCTCTTACAGAGTCAGAACCAACTGATGCTCTTTAACGTGCTTATAATTAGTGTGGAATATTTGGCGGTATGCCAAGAGAAAGGATCTATAAGATTGCAAAGGAGTCCAGGGGCAAGTCCACATATAACCATTCTCATAGATGTTATTCTCATAAATTTTAAACTAATAATCTTAAAGAACAATTCGGGACAATTTTTATTCTGAAAAATTAAATTTAAATGTACCGATTAATTCCTAAATAATAGCCCTCTAAAGTGGCTACCTAATGTCATTTCACTGCAAGGAGTCAATGGAACTAGGATAGCCCAAAAGTCCAATATAGTTAAGCCGAAAATGAGGTGCCAAAAAATTAAGCGAGGCCTTTGCATGAAATATTAAGAGAACTTAGGCCTATAACTAATTCATATTCATACTCTTCCCATCCAATTACATAAGGGATTTTTATATACATATACATCATTTGAAATTTTATTAAGAAAAATGTCCATGTTTAAGAGAACTTAGGCCTATAATTAATCCATTTCTTCTCCTTTTTTTTTGTTTGTCCCTGAGTGAGAGGAATCGGAGGAATTCATATTGCCTTTTATGGCTTGGAATTTCTATTGTATAGAATAAATGTATTGGGTATCTTTTTTTTCTTGAATTCAAAAATTCTCAGCATTTTCTCAGCTTGACACCTACTGTAGAACCATCCTTTTCTAAGTACGACAAGCTTCCTTGTAAACTAAGGCTAAGACACGCTCGATAGCATGAAGCTAGTGATTTCTTTCAGGTCATTAACTAGAACTTGCACGAGGTATCACAGTGGGGCCTGACTTTTGTCCGGTTCTTGGGTCCGGTCGAGCCTCTTTGAAATTACATTCCTGCCTCTCGTCTAACTCGAGTTTTCCTGCTCCTTTGTTGGTATTTATTCGACCTAAACACATTTTAATTATAAAACATGTACAGTCCACCATAAAAGGCTCCCAATCTTTTATTTGCACCTTCAATCAAGAAGTTTAGTTACACTATTTTTCTTTTTTCTCTCCTCTTTCCTATCTTTCTCTTCAAACAAATGCAATTTAGATTATTTTCTTCCATGTATTTAGTATTTTATTACTGGGAAACAACTGAGTATGCTTCATTTATATATATATGAACAACATCCGAAACGACAAAAAAAGGTTAAAAAGTGAAATTAAAGGCAACATCAAGTTAGACAAATTCGATGGTCCACTAGCGACATTTCCTCCTTCAATTTGTCTATCATTCCAATTTATTGGTCCACGCAATAAAGAACAATCATCTGCTACATAGTCAAGCTAATCCAAAAACAAACATCCGATACTCAAATGGATGCCAAATTTTTATACAATATATTTTTTATATATTTTGTATTTGATTTATATATAGTAAAAATAAATTTTATATAATTAATTATATATTATACAATTTATTTACAATATGCATGCATTATTTCTACCCAGCTATATACAACTACAATGTTATACAATTTAAATATAATTTTTATATAATATTATTCAACTTTCATATAATATTTAAATTATATACATATATATATATATATATATATATATATATATATATATATATATAACAGAGTTTTTCTATAATTTTGCTACAACTTTACTGTAATTTCTATAGTATAATGTATGGCATGTCGCCTTCTTCTTCTTCTTCTTCGAGTTTCAATCTGAAATTCAACCAAAATCAAGTCTATTCTTCATCAAAACAACCTCAAAATTGAGATATAAACTCCAAATAATATTCTCAATTATTTGCAATAACATCCAATCCAAACAAATAATGATTTTTGAAAATCCAAATTCGAATTCAAAACTTCAAAGTTTTTTAATTGTTGTCAATTGTGAAATTGTTGCTCTGTTTTTCTTTGCTTTACATTACTGGAATTGGGGATTGAGAGATAAAGAGAGATAATTCACAATTGTTTGCAACAATACCCAATTCAAATAATAATATTTTTTGAAAATCCAAATTCGAATTTAAAACTTCAAAGCTTTTTAATGGCTATCAATAGTGGAATTATTGCTCTCTTTTTCTTTGCTCTACATAATTGTAACTAGAGATTGAGATATAGAGAGAGAGAGTATGAGGGAGAGAGTATAAGGATTGGAAATAATTGATTCCTAAAATAAATGGATACTTTTTTAATTCCTAAAGTGTATATAATTGGTAAATTTATATGCATGAGGTAATTAAATTGAAGCTTGAGTAAGGAAAATAATAAAATTTCTGTTATGAAATAATATAAGAACAAGAACAATAGAGAGAAAAGTAGAGAGAGGAGTATTCTTATTGATACTTTGGGATGGTTTACAATGGAATAGAACCCCTTTATTTATAGGGAGGTGGTGACTTAGCTACCAAGAAGTAAACCCTAGAATCTCTCTAAATATGGACATTCACCTAAAATAGAATATTTTATAACACTCCCCCTTGAATGTCTATTCAATAATGTGCCTCGTTAAAACCTTAACTAAAACAAAACCCAATGGGAAAAAATTAAAGAAGAGGAAAAAGAGTACACATGTTTGAATATGCACCTATTGGTTGCCTCGTTAAAAACCTTGCAAGGAAAACCCATTGGGACAAAACCTTGTAAGGGAAAAAGAGTGCAACGCGCATTAACTCCCCCTGAAAAGAGCATCAATTCATATCCTTGAGTCTTCGCATTCCGATCTTGTGAACCAGCTTCTTGAAGGTTGACGTTGGTAGAAATTTTGTGAACAAATCAGCCATATTATCACTTGAACGAATCTGTTGCACATTGATATCACCATTCTTTTGAAGATCATGTGTGAAAAATAACTTTGGTGAAATATGCTTTGTTCTATCTCCTTTTATGAATTCTCCCTTCAATTGAGCTATACATGTTGCATTGTCTTCATACAAAGTCGTGGGTAGTTTGTTACACTTCAAACCACATTTGTCTTGAATATGATGTATTATAGACCTCAACCACACACACTCCCGACTTGCTTCATGAATAGTGATTATCTCGGCATGATTAGATGAAGTAGCCACAATTGATTGCTTAGTCGATCGCCAAGATATGGCGGTGCCTCCACAGGTAAACACATAACCCGTTTGAGATCGAGCCTTGTGTGGGTCGGATAAATATCCAGCATCAGCATAACCAACAAGATCAGGACTGCAATTATTGCTATAAAATAAGCCCATATCGGTAGTCCCTTTTAGGTACCGCAATATATGTTTGATCCCATTCCAATGTCTCCTTGTGGGAGCCGAGCTATACCTTGCTAAGACATTAACTGAAAAGGTTATGTCAGGCCTTGTAGTATTTGCAAGATACATTAGTGCGCCAATTGCACTAAGATATGGTACTTCATGACCAAGTAGCTCTTCATTCCTTTCTTGCGGTCGGAATGGATCTTTATTCACATCAAGTGATCGAACAACCATCGGAGTACTTAAAGGATATGCTCCATCCATGTAAAACCGTTTCAGTACCTTTTCTATATAGGTAGATTGATGAACAAAAATTCCGTTTGCCAAATATTCAATTTGCAAACCAAGACATAATTTTGTCTTTCTGAGATCTTTCATCTCGAATTCATTCTTTAGATAATCAATTGCCTTTTGGAGTTCTATGGGGGTTCCAATAAGGTTTATGTCATCGACATATACAGCAAGTACAACAAATTCCGATGTTGTTTTCTTTATAAAAACACACGGGCAAATGGCATCATTTATATAGCCTTCTTTTAATAAATACTCACTAAGGCGATTATACCACATTCGTCCTGATTGCTTTAGACCCTACAAGGATCTTTGCAATTTGATTGAAAACATTTTCCGGGACTTTGAATTATGAGCGTTTGGCATTTTGAGTCCATCGGAAATTTTCATGTATATCTCATTATCCAGTGAGCCATAAAGATAGGCAGTAACCACATCCATTAAATGCATGTCAAGCTTTTCAAGGACAGCAAAACTAATGAGATAACGAAAAGTTATGGCATCCATTACAGGCGAATATGTCTCTTCATAATCGACACCAGGCCTTTGAGAAATCCTTGTGCAACAAGGCGTGCCTTATATCTTTGTACCTCGTTTTTCTCATTTCTCTTGCGTACAAAGACCCATTTATAGCCAACAGGCTTAACACCATTAGATGTTTCAACAATAGGGCCAAAAACTTCACGTTTTGCCAGTGTATTCAATTCTGATTGGATTGCTTCTTGCCATTTTGGCCAATCATGTCTTTTTCGACATTCTCCAACAGATTGAGGTTCAAGATCCTCACTTTCTTGCATAATGCTAGATGCGACATTAAAAGCAAAGACATAATCCACCACTATATCCACTCGATTAAAATTTGCCTCAATATCGATTGGATTTATTGATAGTTCCTTATTTTCTTGAGTCTCGGGCTCAATGGATTCTTCATGAATCTCAGAATTTATTAAATCATGAATTTCCTCATGATATTCTTTCGTAGTGTCATTTTGATCGTTTTCTTTCCTCTTTCTAGGATTTCGATCTTTGGAACCTAATGGCCTGCCACGCTTCAGGCGTGCATTCGACTAATTGGATATGAGACTAGATGATTGTCAAACATGGACATCAATACGGATTGGAACATTCTCTGCGGGGATGTGGGATTTTGTTATCCTTTTCAAGTCCGTAAATGCGTCAGGCATTTGATTTGTTATTCTTAGCAAATGGATAATCTTTTGCACCTCTTTTTCACAAATAGAGGTATGTGGATCAAGATGAGATAATGATGTATTTTTCCACAAAATTTCCCGTTTGGTTTCACCAACTTCTCCCCCTAATTTTGGGAAAAGTGTCTCATCAAATTGACAGTCTGCAAATTGTGCAGTGAACAAATCCCCTGTCAATGTTTCGAGGTAGCGAATAATGGAGGGCGATTCAAACCCAACATATATTCCTAACCTTATTTGCGGACCCATTTTGGTGCGGTATGGCGGTGCTATAGGCACATATACTGTGATAATTCGTCGATCTGAGACGAATTAGCATTGCTGCATGCAAAATGGCGTGACCCCATACCGAAGTGGGCAGCCTCGTTTTCATGAGTAATGGTCTTGCAATCAACTGCAGGCGTTTAATTAAAGATTCTGCAAGACCGTTTTGAGTGTGAACATGAGCTACAGAATGTTCCACTTTTATCCCAATTGATAATCAATAATCATTAAATGCTTGGGATGAAAACTCAGCAGCATTATCCAGTCTAATAGACTTGATTGGATTATCAGGAAATTGTGCTCGTAGTCGAATTATTTGTGCCATTAGTTTTGCAAACGCAAGGTTGCGTGATGACAACAGGCACACATGAGACCATCTACAGGATGCGTCTATTAAGACCATAAAATATCTAAAGGACCCACTAGGTGGGTGAATAGGTCCACAAATGTCCCCTTGTATACGTTCCAATAACGTAGGTGACTCAGTCCCAACCTTTGGTCTAATAATTAACTTGCCTTGATAACAAGAAGTGCAAGAAAATTCATTATTTAAAAGAATCTTGAAATTCTTTGATGGATGCCCATATGAGCTTTCTATAATCCGTCTCATCATGATTGTTCCAGGGTGTCCCAATCGATCATGCCAAAGTACAAAAGTATTGGAATCAGTAACCTTTTGGTTTACTGTTGAATGTGCCTCAATTGCACTAATTTTTGTCCAATACAGGCCACAAGATAAAGACGGGAATTTCTCAATAACCCTCTTTTGGCCAGAGACATTCTTTGTAATGATGAGATATTCAAGATTATTCTCATCTATTGTCTCAATATGATAGCCATTCCGGCGTATATCTTTAAAACTCAACAAGTTTCTCTTAGACTTGGAGGAGAACATTGCATTCTCTATGATAAACATTGTTCCTCTAGGCAGAGTTATAGTTGCTCTTCCGGAGCCTTCAATCAATTTACTACTACCAGAGATTACAGTAACATCTGCCTTACACATACTAAGTTGAGAGAAATATTTCTTTTCTTTGAGTATCGTATGTGTAGTACATGAATCAACTAAACAAATATTTGATCCAAGATTACTTTGTGAGATATCCATATTTGCTTTCCCATGGTTTGACATACAAAAGAAATACACGAACATGAGAATAAACAAATTCAATCCGTTTGTTTTACATTTAAACAATATTTTCAAAATCTGCTGAGGTTAGTCGATTAACTTAGTTGATAGTCGACTATCTTGGGAAGCAGTCATTAGGTTAGTCGACTAACTAAATCAGATAGTCGACTATCTTGCCTTGCGGAAAAGTCCAGTTTTAATGCGAAATATTGGTTAGTCGACTAACTAGGTTGATAGTCGACTAACTTATAAACAGTCATCAGGTTAGTCGACTAACTATATCAGATAGTCGACTAACTTAGCTTGCGGAAAAGTCCAGTTTTAATGCGAAATATTAGATAATCGACTAACTGTTAGGTTAATCGATTAACTCTACTGGAAAATAAAAATATCTTTGAAATTTAAGCATATTGAAACATTCTAAAGAACTAATACTAACATTATATCATAAACTAACTAATACGAGCTTATACTAATGACTATTAGTTTATTCACTAACTAATACAAATAAGTAAAATAAAATCAAACAATTCCATCTTCCTTCATCACAGATCCATCACCGATTAAGTGGTCTATTTTCCCCTCGGGTTGCTCAAAGAAGTCTGCCACATCCAGGTGGGTGATGTCAAAATTGTCGCCAGAGACAAAATTTGTTTCATGGCCTTTATTCTTTAGAGATGCTTGATAAAGATCAACCAAATATCTTGGTACACGGCAAGCTTTTGGCCAGTGCCCTTTTCCACCGCAACGATAACATATAGTTTCTGAACTATTTGCCTTTGGATCCTCATAATCCCGTTTCTGCTTTTGGTGGTTATATCTCTTTGGGGGGTGACGGACATCAGGGAAATTTCTTCCTTGTCTACGTCCACGGCCATGACCCCGATTACGACCAAGACCATGATTAAAGCCATAGCCTTTTCCATGCTTGGCATAATGAGAATACACCTTATCTGCTTCAGGCAATGGTGTAGACCCAGTGGGTCGATTTTCGTGATTTCTCATGAGCAGGTCATTGTTTCGCTCAGCCACAAGGAGAAGAGAAATCAGTTCAGAGTACTTTTTGAAACCTTTCTCTCTGTACTGTTGTTGCAGTACCATATTGGAGGCATGAAACGTTGTAAACGTTTTTTCAAGCATATCGTAATCAGAGATATTATCTCCACAGAGTTTCAATTTAGAAGTAATTCTGAACATTGCAGAATTATATTCAGAAACAGACTTAAAGTCTTGGAGCCTCAGATGAGCCCAATCATATCGTGCTTGTGGCAGAGTGACCAACTTCAGGTTGTCATATCTCTCCTTTAAGCCTTTCCACAAAATGAGTGGATCTTTGACTGTGAGATATTCAATTTTCAAACCTTCATCAAGGTGATGGCGCAAGAAAATCAAGGCCTTAGCACAGTCTTGGGTGGATGCTTTATCTCTGTCTTTCATGGCGTCTCCAAGACCCATAGCATCTAAGTGGATTTCAGCATCCAACACCCATGTCATATAGTTCTTGCCCGAAATTTCAAGGGCAACGAACTTTCTTTTCATAATATCAGACATAATTAAAACCAAATTCGAAAAAAGGGAAGTACCTTAATTTTCTCAAGAGGATTCTTGAGACGGTAGAGTCTCGTGCTGATAACGTGTTATGAAATAATATAAGAACAAAAACAATAGTGAGAAAAGTAGAGAGATGAGTATTCTTATTGATACTTTGGGATGGTTTACAATGGAATAGAACCCCTTTATTTATAGGGAGGTGGTGACTTAGCCACCAAGAAGTAAACCCTAGAATCTCTCTAAATATGGACATTCACCTAAAATACAATATTTTATAACAATTTCAATAATGTATAGGTATGTAAAATATGTCCCAGTTGGAATTAAATCTCTCTTCTGAAGTAGCTTGATACCTGCTAGCTAGCTATCTTAAGTATTATTGAATTTTTTAAACTAATAGACAACTCAGACTGTCATATATGAATCAGGACATGGTTCCTTTCCATATTATATGAGCTATTATTGTACATTCTTCTGTACCCCCGGCTTAGATAACCATTGGATTGTGGTTGTAGAAATAAAAGCGGCAAAGTTTGAAAATTTCCTGGGGGTGTTCAAAATTTTATATGTATAATTGATCTATTATTGAAAATATTTAGCAATACACGGAACATGATTGAATAATCCTGATCAAACTGAATTAAACGGAATCCTTGGAGCAACTGTAAAGTTGTTTCCGTGTTACATCCCGTAGTGTTACGATGATGTTACACTCTACAATATTATATTACGATGATGATATGCTCTGAAATATTATATTATGGCGATGTTATACCCTATAATATTGTATGATGAATTTGTCGCAGGATAATTGACATTAGTTCAAGGACAAGATTATTTGGAGGTTACAAGTATTATGCTATTTCAAGCAAGTGATAAGTAAATTCGTGAAGCTGAGATGGGTAAGCGAATCGTAGAAAGTGAGTTTGTCAAAATTTGATATTTTGGATAAAATACGGTCTAAGTTATAATACTCAATATTTATGAATTAATAATATACAAGGTACCACATGACCATGATAGTAAAGTATATTATGGAAGATATATAAATTGTGTTAAAAATAAATAATATTTTAAGTAATTTGATATAATTCTTAATTATGTGAATAATTGGATAATTAATAATTTTTAGTGGGAGATCAATTAAAAGATTGGACAAGCCCTAGAAGACCCAATGTCACAGCACAACCCCCCCCCCCCCCTCCCCCCCAATTTCAATTTAGTGACTCTTAAAGTTCTTATATAGGAGTCACACGCTCACACTTAGAAGATTAGGGATATTTTTTTAGAAAACAAGTATTAATCTTATTCATTTTTCGGTGTTTGGTATGTAAATTAAGGAAAATGAGTTCTCAAGAGTATTCATAAATAGTTTATACATAATAAATATAAAGCCATAAACTTTGAAAGTAACATCCTTCTCGACCCACAGATTTCATAAACTTTCACCGCTAAACATTCGAAACCGCCTTTTTCAGTCTAAAAGGAAAGCGAAGTGACTATCATCGGATAGTCACGAGCGAAAATTCGAACCCGTAAACTTTATAATTTCTAAACCTGTAAACTTTCAAGCAAATAAACCTCTGAACTCATAATTTTGAAACTTGTAAAATCATGAGCATTTAAACCGATAAATAATAAAACTAAATTGAAAAATATATTTTAAATTTTTTTTTGGGGGGAGGGGGGGAGGGGGAGGGCTGGGTGGGTGGGGGTTGGGGTAGTAAAACCAAAAAAATAGAAAATTAAATTACAAAAAAAGGTATAAAAAAATTCTGAGGGGGGAGGGATTGCGGGGTGGGGGGTTTGGGGGGCTTAGGGGTGAGGGTGGTGCAGAAAAATAAAAAAATAGAAATTTATAATTGCAAAAAAAATTAAGGTAAAAAAATATTTTTGGGGGAGGGGGGGGGGAATGGAGGAGGGGGATGGAGGGCTAGTAGGGTGGGTAGTATAGAAAAAATTGAAATTTAAAAAAAAATATTTTTTTTTTAGAGAGGATGGGGTGGGTTAGTGAGGTTAGGGAAGGTTGAGAAGGAGGTTTGGAAAATATTTCCATTCTCTTGATAAGGAAGACATTTTCCTCCAATTATAGTAAAATGAATTAACAAGGAAAATATTTTTCAAAACATTTAAGCCAACCAAACATGAAAAAATTAAAAAAATTTTCGGAAAATAGTTTCCTTCGTGCCAAACACACCCTAGGTGGATTAGTCATCTAATAAATGGGTCACACCTGCTAAGAGATTTTCTACACTAGTAACGTGTTTCATTTTCTTAATAACTAATATCAAGAATCCATGGAGGAATTCATGAGAGATTTTCCTCAAAATCCAATTATTAGATTTCCTCTTGAATTTCTTTGGGGAATGCTACAAGTAATTGAAATGGAACTGTTGGCCCAAGTTCAGGTGAAGTTAACAAATGAACTCAGTCATGGACCAGGTCCATCATGCGAGGCACAATGTTTATCAATCTAGACATATGAGATATATGTGAAGGAGATAAGTCCCAATGATTAAGCAACAATATTTCCTTAACTAATCGAAAAGGTTGCATATTGGATGAGGAGAGAAAGTCTCCTCATGGGAAGAGGATACAATCCGGATAAAGGATAAGGTTGGAGTTTGTATTGTTCAAGGACTCAACTTCGATGGAAGATCATCAATTGAGCCTCCATCAAACTCTGATTACTAACTCATTAAATAATAGTGGTTGTTCTCTTTACATGTCACGACCCTAGTTCACCAATCGTGAACCTGTCATGACGTCACCCAGTCTTCGACTAGGTAAGCCTGACACGTTGCGAAAATTCAACAATCTTTACGAAAATGATAAATAAAATTGAATAACATAAGAAAATGTATAGGGTGCCGCTCGGCACATATACTTCGACTCAGTAATGTAAAACATCCAAGACCCCAAAACTCACGGGCAACACAGGCTAAGAGTAAAATGTAACATATGACTCTAACATCCAGAAGTGTCTACAACAAGTGAGTACATGAATGAAACTGGTAGCTAAATGGAGAGTAGAATGAGACTCTTTGGAGCTGCAGACGCAGTAGATGCATACCCCATGACTCCAAATGTAGCTGTGAAATCCCTAACAGTGAGCTCGACCAGTAGTACCTGGATCTGCACAATAAAAGTGTGCAAAAGAGTAGTATGAGTATACCACAGCGGTACTCAGTAAGTGCCAAGCCTAACCTCGGTAGAGTAATGACGAGGAAGGTCGAAGCCTCTACTAAGATAAACATAAGAATAAATATGAAATGAGATACAGTAGGAAATCCGTAAATCTCGAATATCTAGCAAACAATAAGAAGAACGGAATAGGCTATGTTACAATTCTACAAAACAAGAATAATCATTACAGACTATTTGTCATCGGGGATCTCCTGGTATCCCGAGGATCTCCCAATATCCTCATCACATAAGCAAGGGATCTCCAAGTATCCCGGGGATCACCCAGTATCCTCATCATATAAGCAAGAGATCTCCAAGTATCCCGAGGATCTCCCACTATCCTTATCATATAAGCAAGGGATCTCCAAGCATCTCGATGATCTCTTAGTATCCTCCAGTTAATCAGTCCTGCCATGGGGATCTCTTAGTATCCTCCAATTAATCAATCCTACATTGGGGATCTCTTAGTATCTGCCAGTTAAATAATACAGTGCCGGGAATCTCTTCGTATCCCGCACTTCCAAACATCATAACTAAATACGAACAGGGGAACTCCCGTGATGCCGTCCCATAGTCCCAATAGTAAATACATGACAACAAAGCAATATTTAACGGAAAGGAAGCGAAATGCGAACAGCAAGTAAAATCAAGAATCTAACATGCTTCACAAAATAGGGCAAATAAGTTACTATCATGCTTTCCAAGAGAAGACACGTATTGCAATTTAGTCAGATGGAGCAAATGAGTTACTAACATGCTTTTCCTAAGTCAAAACAAGTGAAGCTTCATTTTTATAAAAATTAAATATGTGAAGAAACACAGTCTAAATAAGCCAAGTAAGGTGAATTTTCAACAACTAGCACAAGTACACACCCGTCACCTCGCGCACAAGGCATTTAAACAATGGCAAAGATATCCTAAGAGGAGAGGTCCCCTACACAAAGTTAGATAAGCCACTCACCTCGAATTGGTACAAAACCGCTAAGAAACAATGCCCTTGCCACGAGTATCCTACTCCGAGTGGCCAAATCTATTCAAACCAATTATAAAATGTAAATAACATCGCAAGTAACTAATTACACTGTTAAAATTAAATATAAGGTGCGAAAATAAGTGAAATGACCAAAATGCCCCTTTAGCCAACGTCTCGGAATATATAATTTTTATATTTTTAGAAATATCGTACTCTCATGAGTCTAACCATATAAAAATCTCCCAAATGCCCCTTCAAAACTCGATAGTTAGGTCTAAGAACTTTACTCCAATTTCATCCATTTTTTATCCTTAATTCGAATTTAAAAGATGAATTTAACTACTAAATGATGGATTAAAGCTAAAAGGGGTCATAGAAATGTTACCCAATAATCTCCTCTTCAAATCCCTCTCAAAATCGCCTTGGTCCGAGCTCAAACTTGATTTTTTAACTTATGAAATTAAACCCTCGGATTTTCTCTTAACACACAGCAATCTCCACTTTCACGGACCAGGGACCGCATCTGCGGTCCCTCCTTTGCGGTCAAAATGCCTCTACTGCGGCTCCGACTTAACATACATATTTCCGCTTCTGCGGACCTTAAATCGCAGAAGCGACTCCTGCTTTCGCGAAAAATCCGTCGCTTCTGCGGTCCTCACTCATCCCTCAAGTTCCGCTTTTGCGGTCCCCCACTCGCAGAAGCGAGTCCGCCTCTGCGGAACCAAGACCGCTTTGCGGTTCCTGGTCTTATGGTCTCCTTCCGCTTTTGCGACTGCTTCTGCAGTCCCCAAGCCGCAGAAGCGGAAACAACAGAAGCAGCAACATGAATTTCATCCAAAATTCCAAAACCAATCCGTCCGATTATCTGAAACACACTTAAGGCCCCCCGGTACCTCAACCAAACCTAAAAACCTACCCTTTAATATAATTCTAACTTGTACCAATCCTTAAATTACCTAGAACAACGCTAGAAACACAATTTAATCAATGATTTGAATTTAAAATTTCCAAAACTTAACCAAACTCGCTTTCGATTCAAAACCTAACCAAAACACGTCCAATTGACCTAAAATTTTGCACAAACGTCCCAAATACATGAGGGTGCTAAACAACTTCCGGATTCCCGTTCCGGCCCTCGAATAAAAAGTTCACTATCGGACCAAAAACTTCAAAATTCTAACTTTCGTCATTTCTAGCCTAAATGAGCTACGGACATCCAAAATTCATTCCGAACACGCTCCCAACCCCGAAATCACCTAACATAGCTAATGGAACCATCATATTTCCATTCCGAGGTCGTCTTCACACTGTTCTAATTACGGATCATTTTTTTCAACATTAAGGCTCTCATTTAAGTACTAAGTGTCACAAAATGCTTCGAGTTCTATTACCGAACATCCCGACAAACCAATATAGCAGAAATCAACTTGGAGGCAGTTAATGGGGGAACGGGGCATAAATTCCAAAGACCACCAGCCGGGTCGTCACATCCTCCTACACTTAAACATTCGTTCTTCCTCGAACGAGCATAGAGAACATACCTGAAGTAGCAAAAGATGAGGGTATCGGCTGCGCATATCCCGCTCGATCTCCCAAGCCGTCTCCTTGGCCGGCTGACCCCGACACTGAATCTTTACTGAAGCTATATCCTTTGACCTGAGCTTTCGAACCTGCCTATCAAATATTTCCACTGGCTCCTCAACATAGGAGAAGTCATTCTCCAACTGGACTGAAGTGACAACACGTGAGACGGGTCACTGTGATACCTCCGAAGCATCGAAACATGAAATACTGGATGAACCCCTGCCAAACTGGGAGGTAAAACAAGCTCATAAGAAACCTTCCCAACTTGCTTCAAAATCTCAAATGGACCAATAAACCTCGGGCTCAACTTCCCTTTCTTTCCAAACCTCATGACGCATTTCATAGGCGAGACCCAAAGCAAAACCCGCTCACCAACCATAAAGGAAACATCGCGAGCCTTCCGGTCCGCGTAACTCTTCTGTCTCGACTGGGCCGCACGGAGTCTATCCTAAATCACCCTAACCTTCTCAACGGCATCCTGGACCAAATAAGTGCCCAATAACCTTGCATCTCCTACCATATAAGGCCTCATAAGGCGCCATCTGAATACTGGACTGATAACTGTTGTTGTATGCAAACTCAACCAATGGCAAGAACTGATCCCAAGACCCTCTAAACTCAATCGCGCACGCACGGAGCATATCATCAAGAATCTGAATAGTGCACTCGGACTGTCCGTCCGTCTGACGGTGAAAAGTTGTACTCATGGTCACCCGGGTACCAAACTCGTGCTGGACGGCTCTCTAGAACCGTGATGTAAACACTCAAACCCTGTCTGAGATGATAGAAACTGGAATGCCATGCAGAGGGGCAATCTCCCTGATAACCGCTCCACTGAGTAAGATGTACACACTGGAATGAAATGAGCGGACTTGGTCAGTCGATCCACAACAACTCAAATAGAATCAAACTTCTTCACCGTCAGAGGGAGACCAGTCACAAAATCCATGGTGATATTCTCCCATTTCCACTCCGAAATTTCCCTATTTTGGAGTAACACTCACGGTCTCTGGTGCTCAGCCTTTACCTGCTGACAGTTTAGGCATCTAGCTACAAACTCTACTATGTCCCCCTTCATCCGCCTCCACCAGTAATGCTGCCTCAGGTCCTGATACATCTTCGTGGTACCCGGATGGATGAGTACCGCGAGCTATGGGCCTCAGTCAATGTCAACTCCCGAATATCATCAACATCGGGTACACAAATCCGACCCTGCATCCTCAATACCCCGTCATCTCCAATAGTCACATCCTTAGCATCGTCATGATGTACTGTGTCCTTAAGGACTAGCAAATGAGGGTCATCATACTGCCGCTCCCTAATACGATCGAAAAATGAAGACCGAGAAACCACACAGGCTAGAACCCGACTGGGCTCCGAAAGGTTCAATATCACGAACTAACTGTCTAAAGCTTGAACATCCATCGCCATAGGTCTCTCTAAAGCTGGTAAATATGCCAAACTCCCCAAACTCTTCGCCCAACAACTCAAGGCATCGGCTACCACATTGGTCTTGCCCGGGTGATAAAGAATAGTAATATCATAATCCTTCAGTATCTCCAACCATCTCCTCTGGCGCAAGTTCAGATCCTTTTGCTTGAACAGGTTCTGCAAACTCCGATGATCCGTATAAATCTCACAAGGCACACAATACAAATAATGATGCCAGATCTTTATAGCGTGAAAAATAGCGGCTAAATCAAGGTCATGGACATTATAGTTCTTTTCATGTACCTTCAACTGTCTGGACGCGTAGGCAATCACTCTTCCGTCCTGCATCAACACCACTCCAAGTCCAACTTGTGAGGCATCACAATATACTGTGTAGGACCCCGAACCAGTAGGAAAAATCTTAATAGGGGCTGAAGTCAAAGTCGTCTAGAGCTTTTGGAAGCTCACCTCACACTCGTCTGACCAGTGAAAAGGAGCATCCTTCTGGGTCAATCTAGTCATAGGGGTTGCAATCGACGAGAGCCCTTCCATAAAACGACGGTAATACCCCGCCAGGCCAAGGAAACTACTGATCTCTGTAGCTGAGAAGGGCCCGAGCCAACTCTACACGGCCTCCACCTTCTTCGAATATATGCGAATGCTCTCACTCGATACCACGTGGCCTAGGAATGCCACAGAACTCAACCAAAACTCACATTTTCTAAACTTTTCATATAATTTCTTTTCTCTTAAGGTCTGAAGCACGATCCTCAGGTGCTGCTCATGATCTTCCCGACTTCGGTAGTATACAAGAATATCATCTATGAAAATAATGACAAACGAGTCGAGATAGGGCCTGAATACATTGTGCATCAAATGCATACAGCTGTTGGGGCGTTGGTCAGCCCAAATGACATGACAAGGAACTCGTAGTGACCATACCGAGTCCTGAAAGCAGTCTTCGGATATCCGGCTCCCGAATCTTTAACTGGTTAACCTAAACGCAAATCAATCTTAGAAAACATATGTGCGCCCTGAAGCTGGTCAAATAGATCATCAATACGAGGCAAAAGATATCGGTTTTTCACTGTAACTTTGTTCAACTGACGATAACCAATACACATGCGCATAGAACCATCCTTTTTCTTCACAAACAAGACAGGAGCACCCCATGCTGAAACACTAGGTTGAATAAAATCCTTATCAAGAAATTCCTGTAACTGATCCTTCAACTCCTTCAACTTAGAAGGAGCCATTTGTTAAGGAGGAATAGATATGGGATGCGTGCCTGACAACAAATCAATACCAAAATTAATATCCCGATCGGGTGGCATGCCCGGAAGATCAGCTGGGAACACATCGGGGAAATCCTGTACTACTGGAATAGAGTCAACAAAAGGGGTATCAGCACTGACATCACTCACATAGGCTAAATACGCGGCACACCCATTCTCAACCATACGCTGAGCTTTAAGAAAAAATATAACTCTACTTGGAGTGTGATCAAAAGTACCACTCCACTCAATACGCGAAACACCTGGCATAGCCAGTGTCACGTTTTAGCGTGACAATCAAGAATAGCATATTGGGGCGACAACCAGTCCATGCCCAAGATAATATCAAAATCAACCATATCAAGCAATAAAATATCTGCTTTGGTCTCGAAAATACGAAAAGTAACCAAACATGACCGATATACGCGATCCACAACAAGGGAATCTCCCACAGGAGTAGAAACTTAAACAAGAGAGCTCAAGGTCTCTCGGACTGTACCCAAATGTGAAGCAACATAAGATGACACATAAGAATAAGTAAAGTCTGGATCGAATAGAATCGATGCCTCTCTGTGACTAACCAAAATCCCGCTGGGTATGCTGCTGCTAAGACTGCTGTGGAGGTGCACTCCTCCCGAGCCTAGGGCAATCCCTCACTACATGGCGGGCATCCCCAAACTCATAACAAGCTCTGGGAGGGAGCGGTTGCTGTGACTGACTGGACCCACCTGTGCTAGACTGACCTCTGGAGGTACCCCGCGCAGGAGGCGCACTAGAAACCGGGGGTTCATAATAAGGCTCCTAAGATCTGAGGGGAGGTAGAGTACTGCTGGGTGAAGGAAGAGCTGAGTGAACTAGGCGACTCGTATAGCCCCTACCATGACGTCCTGCTCTTGAAGTACAGGTACAAAAAAAATGACCAGACTCTCGAGACTTCTTAGCCTCCCTCTCCTCTCACTCCCTAGCATGCATACCCTTTATCCTCCTGGCTATACTCACCACCTCCTGATAGGGTATATCCATTTCCAACTCTCGCGCCATGAAAGACCTAATGGAAGAAATAAGACTCTCGATAAAGCTACGAACCCTCTCACGAACAGTAGCCACCAAAGCAGGCGCATGCCTGGCCATCCTAGTATAACAGATTACATACTAAGAGACAGTCATAGGGCACTGGCGCAAGTGCTTAAACTCTGCGCACCATACATCTCAGAGGCTTTGGGGTACAAACTCCCTCTGAAACATATCTAAAAACTAGGTCCAAGTCAGGGAGGCATCCTCGTCCGGACTGTCTAGCTCAAAAGTGCGCCACCATTCATAGGCGTACCCCTCGAAGTTGGAAAGGTGCAAAGGAAACCCCAATCGAAGCACTAATACCCATGGTGCGGAAAATGTGGTGACAATCCTCCAAAAACCCCAAAGCATCATCTGTAGCTAGTCCGAAAATATGAGGGTCATACTTCTTGAACCGCTCCAATCTATGATGCTCATCCTCCAAAGAAGGTGCCCCATCCTCGGGTTGAACGGGTACTGCAGGATAGGCAGGGATAATATCTGGAATCGGCCCCATGTGCACCCTCTACTCTGGAGTTCGGGCTGCGGGGCTCCTCCCCCCGCTTGGGACGTAGCTGTAGGAGGTGGAAGCAATCCTTCCTGTGACAGCATGGTATACATGCTCATAAATTGCGCTAATACCTCCTGAACAGCTACAGTAGTGGTGGTTGTGGGCGTCTCTGGTGCCTGAGTCCTGACTGGGTCCGCTGGCGGTACCTCGGCGGCTGCTCGCGCCGGTGCTCTGGAAACACCCCGTGCACGTCCACGACCCCTACACCGGCCCCTGCCCCTAACTTCTGCAGGAGGGGGTGCGAGTGCCTGATCGTTCCGGGTCGTGCGTGTCCTCACCATTTGTGAAAGAATAGAAGACAGAAGTTAGAATCGATGTCAAAAACATAGCACGACAAGGAATTTAATGAAGTGAAGGTTTTTACTAAATAGTTACATAGCCTCTCGTAGATAAGTACAGATGTCTCTGTACCGATCAGCGAGACTCTAATAAATCGGCATGTGTCCCGCGACTCCTATGAACCTAGAGCTCTGATACCAAATTGTCACAACCCTAGTTCACCAACCGTGAACCTGTCATGACGGCACCCAGTCTTCGCGACTCCTATGAACCTAGAGCTCTGATACTAACTTGTTACGACCCTAGTTCACCAATCTTGAACCTGTCATGACGGTACCCAGTCTTCACGACTAGGTAAGTCTGACACGCTGCGGAAATTCAACCATCTTTACAAAAACGATAAATAAAACTGAATAAAAAAAAGAAAATGTATAGGGTGCCGCTTGGCACATACACTTCGACTCAGTAATGTAAAACCTCCAAGACCCGAAAAACCCACGGGCAACACCACTAAGAGTAAAATGTAACAAATCACTCAAACATCCAGAAGTGTCTACAACAAGTGAGTAGATGAATGAAATTGCTAGCTAAAGGTAGAGTAGAAGGAGACTCTTCGGATCTGCGGATGCGGAAGATGCATACCTCAAGCCTCCAAATGTAGCTCTAAAATCCCTAACAATGCGCTACCAGTAGTACCTGGATCTTCACAACAAAAGTAAGCAGAAGAGTTGTATGAGTACACCACAACGGTACTCAGTAAGTGCCAAGCCTAACCTCGATGGAGTAGTGACGAGGAAGGTTGAGGCCTCTACTGAGATAAACATAAGAATAAATATGAAATGAGATACAGTACGAAATCCGTAAATCTCGAATATCTAACAAACAATAAGAAGAACGGAATAGGCTACATTACAATTCTACAAAACAACAACAATCTCTACAGGCTATTTGTCTTCAGGGATCTCCTGGTATCCCGAGGATCTCCTGGAATCCTCATCATACACACAAGGGGACTCCAAGTATCCCGAGGATCTCCCAGTATCCTCATCACATATCCCGAGGATCTCCCAGTATCCTTATCACATAAGCAAGGGTTCTCCAAGTATCCCGAGGATCGCACAGTATCCTCATCACATAAGCAAGGGATCTCCAAGTGTCCCGAGGATCTCCCGGTGTCCTCATCATATAAGCAAGGGATCTCCAAGTATCCCGAGGATCTCTTTGTATCCTCCAGTTAATCAGTCTTGCCCTGGGGATCTCTTAGCATCCGCCAAGTTAATCAATCCTACACTTGGGATCTCTTAGTATCTGCTAGTGATATAATCCAGTGTCGGGGATCTCTTGGTATCCCGCACTTCAAACCCTCGGAATGAAATACGAGCAGGGGGAACTCTTGGGATACCATCATATAGTCCCAATATTAAATACACCACAACAAACCAATATTTAACGGAAAGAAAGAGAAATGCGAACAACAAGTAAAATCTAGAATCTAACATGCTTCACAAGAAAGACAAATATTGCAATTCAGTCACATAGGGTAAATAAGTTGCTATCATGCTTTCCAACAGAAGACAGATATTGCAATTTAGTCAGGTGGAGAAAATGAGTTACTAACATGCTTTTCCTAAGTCAAAACAAGTGAAGTTTCATTTTTATAACAATTAAATATGTGAAGAAACACAGTCTAAATAAGCCAAGTAAGATAAATTTTCAACAACTAGCACAAGTACACGCCCGTAACCTCGTGCACAAGGCATTTAAACAATGGCAAAGATGTCCTAAGGGGAGAGGTCCCCCACACAAAGTTAGGAAAGTCACTTACCTCGAATTGGTATAAAACCGCTAAGAAACAATGCCCTTGCCACGAGTATCCAAATTCGAGTGGCCCAAATCTATTCAAACCAATTACACATTGTAAATAACATCGCAAATAACTAATTACACTTTTAAAATTATAGCTAAGGCACAAAAATAGGTGAAATGACCAAAATGCCCCTCATGCTAACATCTCAGAATCAAATAATTTTCATATTTCAAACATCGCATACTCTCACGATTCTAACCATATAAAAATCTCCTAAATCGAAGGTCAAATGCCCCTTCAAAACTAGATAGTTAGGTCTAAGAACTTTGCCCCAATTTCATCCATTTTTTATGCTTAATTCGAATTTAAAAGATGAATTTAACTACTAAATGATGGATTAAAGCTAGAAAGGGTCATAGAAACGTTACCCAATAATTTTCTCTTCAAATCCCTCTCAAAATTGCCTTGGTCCAAGCTCAAACTTTATTTTTCAACTTATGAACTTAAACCCTCGGATTTTCTCTTAACACATAGCAATTTCCATTTTTGCGGATCAGGTACCGCTTCTGCGGTCCCGCCTTTGCGGTCAAATGCCGCTTCTGCGACTCCCACTTAACATACCAATTTCCGCTTCTGCCGTCCCCCACTCGCAGAAGCGAGTCCGCCTCTGCGGAACCAAGACCGCTTCAGTGGTTCCTGGCCTTATGGCTTCCTTCCGCTTTTGCGACTACTGAGCCTCTTTTGCGGCACCGCTTATGCGGTCCCCAAGCTGCAGAAGCGGAAAAAATAGAAGCAGCAAGATGAATTTCAACAAAAATTCCAAAACGAACCCGTCGAGCATCCGAAACACACATGAGGCCCGTGGGACCTCAACCAAACCTACAAACCTATCCCTTAACATCATTCAAACTTGTACCAATCCTTAAATCACCGAAAACAACGCCGGAAACACAATTTAATCTATGATTTGGACTTAAAATTTCCAAAACTTAACCAAACTCGCTTTTGATTAAAAACTTAACCAAAACATGTCTGATTGACCTGAAACTTTGCATGCATGTCCCAAATGACATGACGGTTCTATTGCAACTTCCGATCCCGTTCCGTCCCTCGGATAAAAAATTCACTATCATACCCAAAACTTCAAAATTCTAACTTTCAGCATTTCTAGCCTAAATGAGCTACGAACATCCAAAATTCATTCCAAATATGCTCCCAACCCCAAAATCACCTAACGGAGCTAACAGAACCATCAGAATTCCATTACGAGGTCATCTTCATACTGTTCTGATTACAAATCATTCTTTTCAACACTTAAGCTCTCATTTAAGGACTAGGTGTCCCAAAACACTCCGAATTCTATTACAGAACATCCCGGCAAACCAAAATAGCAGAAATGAACTTAGAGGAGGCAGTAAATAGGGGAATGGGGCAGAAATTCAAAAGAAGATCGGCCTTGTCGTCGCATTACAGGTATTGCACATATGCATAAGTTAAATTAAATTGAGAGCAAAAGAGCAATGTAATTTTGCAAGCAATTTATGTGGATTTAAGTGTGCACTCCTGAAACTACTTGAATGAGATAGAACAACCAGTTCCATTGTGTTTATTGTTATTCTAGTTCCATTGTAGTAGGTGGTTTGAAGTTGTACCTTTTTAGTTATCATAGAAGCATTTGTAATAGGTACTTTGAGTGTTCAAGTTATAGCCTAACTTGAAGGTGTCGCAATTGTTGAGGTTATATGGTACACAGGGAGTAGAGTTAATCCTTAGGTTTACAAAGAGTTTTTTGTAAATATTGTTTTGGCTTAGTGATTTTAGTGGATGTTTGGAAAAATCCTACTGAGTAGTAGGTCATGGTTTTTCACCTTTTGAGCCAGGTGTTTTCCACGTAAAAATCTTTGTGTTCTTTTTTTTCTGTACTTTTAATTCTTTAACAGTGAACACCTAGAAGAACCAGGTTCTTCTAGATCAAAAAATTAGGTACCAGACAAATTACCACCCCCCCTCTTGTGTGGTATTGACGTTTATAACATCAATTGGTATCTAAGAGGGTTATCCTTGAAGTGGCTAAGACCTTAGGAAAAGATCAACATGAGTGCAATATTTAGGAACTCGAAAGGGCAATCCACTACGAGACCTTCATTGTTCAATGGACAGTACTCTTGGTGGAAGAACAGGATAAAAGATCACATCATAGGAGAAGACTATGAACTCTGGGACACAGTCACTGATAGACCTTGGCAACTACAATGTAAAATGAGGAAGGAGTGTATGTGCCAAAGACAAAGCTGACTGCAATGCTGAAGACCTGAAGAAGAGGGAGAAAATACTAAGGCCAATAAATGGCTTGTGTGTGGACTAGGTCCAGATGAGTACAATAGGATCCAAAGTTGTACTACTGATAAGGAGATATGGGATACTTTGCAAGTGGCTCATGAAGGAACACCTCAAGAGAAAAGATCTAGAGGAACATTGATCTCTTCTCAATATGCGAATTTTATTATGAAGGAAGGAGACACTATCCAAGAGATGTATACTAGGTTTACTACACTGACAAATGAGCTTAAATCTATTGGAAGGATTATTCTTAAAGAAAACAAGGTTGAGAAAATCCTAACAAGGTTTGCAAGTCTCACGGGAAAGCAAAATCACTGCCGTTCAGGAAATCCAAGAATATTGCTACTCTCAAACTGGATGAATTGATTAGAAATCTTACTGCTTATGAATTGAGAAGGCAAACCATGAAGATGGATACACCCAAGAAGGAGAGAAGCCTAACTCTTAGAATTGGTGAAGGTTCATATCTGAAAGATGATGAGATGGCTATGATGACTAGAGATTTCAAAAAGTACCTAATGAGAGGAAAGTGTTATTCAAGAGGTACAACCTTCAACAAGTCAAGAGCTCCTGAGAAACAAACCAAATGGGGTTTCTACAAGTGTGGTAAGGCTGATCACATAATCAAGAACTGCCCTCAATGGGAAATTGAGCAGAAGAACGAAAGGGCTGAACGAAGTAACAGGAAGAAGGAACAGGTTCAACCAAAAAAGGACAAAGGTTCAACCAAGTCTATGGTTGCTTCTTGGGGAGAAACCTCAGATGAAGACTCAGAAGATGAAGCCGAAGAAGAGCAAGCACGGATGGACATCGAAGAATCATATGATGATCAAGAGGTCGAAGTGAAAGGGAGGAGCCAAATATGGTATATGAATTGTGGTTGCTCAAAACATATGACTGGGAACAAGGACCAGTTCCTTTTACTTGAGGACGTAAAAAGAGGTCATGTCTCCTTTGGTAATGGAAAGAAAGGTGAGATCACTGGGGTTGGAAAGGTAGGCAAAACAGATTCTCATTTGATAGAGAATGTCTACCTGATAGATGGCTTGAAATCTAGCCTAATAAGTGTGTCACAATTATGTAATAAAGGTATCCTTGTAGCTTTTACCTCTACCAAATGCTTTCTGATTAACCTTACCAATGACAAGATTGTTTTGCAGGAAAAAAGAGTTAACAATATTTGCATTGTAGATTTGTCTACTCTTTCAAAAAATGAACTCACTTATTTAAGTGTGTTTGTTAATGATCCCCTAATGTGGCACAAAAGACTTGGTCATGCAAGTATAAATCAGCTAAACAAATTAGTCTCAAAAGACTTGGTGATAGGGTTACCTAATATCAAGTTCAAGGAAGACAAAGTTATTGAGGCATGTGCAAGGGGGAAGCAGGTAAGATCATCCTTCAAAAGTAAGAAAATGTTAAATACAACCAAGTCGTTGGAATTGGTCCATATAGATCTATGTGATCCTATGAAAACCATGAGCAGAGGTGAAAAGAAATATGTAATAGTGCTTGTTGATAATAATTCTAGATTTTCCTAGGTTCTATTTCTAACCTCCGAAGATGAAGTATTTGACATGTTTATTACATTTGTTAGAAAAACTCAGAAATAATTAGGAAATCAACTTGCATCCAATAGGTCTGATCATGTAACTGAATTTGAAAATTCCAAGTTTGCTGAATTCTGTGATGAAAATGGTATAGGTCATAATTTCTCTGCCCCTAGGACCTCTCAAAAAAATGGAGTAGTTGAAAGGAAGAATAGAACTCTTGAGGGCATGGCTAGAACAATATTGCTTTCTAGTAAATTGCCCCCACAACTTCTAGGCAGAGGCTGTAAATACTGCATTTTACATAATCACTAGATGCATGAGCAGACCTCTAGTAGATCTATGTGCATAATAATGGTTGCAAGATCTATGTGCATAATAATGGAAAATACTCCCTAGGTAAGTTTGATCCTTGAAGTGATAAGGGAGTATTCTTGGGATATTTTTCACATAGTAAAGCATATAAAGTATTTAATAAAAGAACTCTGTGTGTAGGAAAAAGTGTACATGTAGTATTTTATGAAACTAACATTGTTTCTGAGAGACAGGAACATGAAGATGAAGCCATTGGATTGGCAAAGATTGGGTGAATGCAATGCAGGATGAATTCATCCAATTTGAAAGAAGTCAAGTTTGGCATCTAGTTCCAAGACCCAAGGACATATCAGTCATTGGTACAAAATGGGTCTTCAGAAACAAACTTGATAAAGATGGAACAGTTACAAGAAACAAAACAAGACTGGTGGTACAAAGATACAGCCAAGAGGAGGGCATATACTATGATGAGACATTTTCTCCAGTTGCAAGACTAGAGGATATTAGACTCCTCAAAAGCCTTTGCAGCACACATGGAATTCAGTCTCCATTAAATGGATGTCAAAAGTGCCTTCCTAAATGGCTACCTAAAGGAAGAAGTGTTTGTGAAATAACCTCTAGGGTTTGATATCAAGGAATGTCCTGAGCATGTGTACAAGTTAGACAAGGCTCTCTATGGGCTCAAGCAGGCCCCAAGATCTTGGTATGAATGACTATCCAAATTCCTACTTGAGCATGGTTACAAAAGAGGTAAAATTTACAGTACCTTATTTTTAAGGAAAAAGGTAAAGATCTCCTTGTTGTGCAAATATATGTGGATGACATCATATTTCGGGCTACTACTTATAGGCTGAGTAAGGACTTTGCAAAACTAATGGGGAGTGAGTTTGAAATGAGCATGATGAGTGACCTTAACTTCTCTTTAGGCTTGTAGATTAAACAAGGTCCAAATAGAACCATGATCCATCAGCGGAAGTATACAAAAGAGCTAATCAAAAAGTTTAAAATGGGGGAATCTAAAGAAATAGACACACCCATTGCAACTGCCACTAAATTAGATATTGATGAACCTGGTTCATCAGTTGATCAAAAGTTGTATAGGGATATGATTGGTTCACTCTTGTATCTTACTGCAAGCAGACCTGGCATTATTTTCAGCGTAGGGCTTTGTGCTCGTTTTCAGGCAAATCCAAAAGAGTCCCACTTAACTGATGTCAAGAGGATCTGAAATATCTAAAAGGCACCACTGATATGTGTCTTTGGTATCCTAAAGGTAGTAGTTTTTATCTAGTAGGATATCCTGATGCTGATTATGCAGGGTTTTTAATGGACAGGAAAATCACCTCAGGTATGGCACACTTCCTTAGCTCATGTCTTATGTCATGGGCTACCAAAAAGCAAAATTAAGTGGCCCTATCTACTACTGAAGCTGAGTATGTTGCTTCTTGTTATGCTCAATTGCTATTTATCAAACAACAGCGGTAGATTTTGGAATTGAACTGGGATGTATTCCAGTATAATGTGATACCACTAGTGCTATAAGTATGATAAAGAACCATGTTCATCATAATAGGACTAAGCACATAGATGTTAGACACCACTTCTTAAGAGATAACTATGAGTAAGGATTAATTTCAATAGAATTTTGTGCTACTAATAAACAAATAGCTCATATTTTCACTAAAACACTAAGTAGAGAAAATTTTGAGAGGAACGGGTTAGAATTAGGAATGATTAAGATCACCTAATAGATCCAGTTCAGAATGCACAATGAAAAACAATATTGAAACAAAATGGGAAAAAAATTGGTTAGGAGTTCTAACTTTGTGTAAATATCTAGATCAACTTTTACTTAGTTTCACATTTTAATTAGTATACTTCTGTGACATGTGTATATATATGACTCATTGATCTCTTACAAAGTTTCTTCTATTTTTGCATTTAGGGCATGTTCAAAAGGGTTCTATATTGTCACGCCCCAAATCTGTGGGCATGACCGACACTCAACCGGGTATCCCCAGTCGAGTGGACCTGGGTGCCTTTCCTATTCCCCACGCGTTACCCCACATTATTCAATGATAGTTAACCAAAAGATACCAAATTTCAATTAAAGGAACATAGGATTTCTCTTTTATAACCACACATTATGATTAACAGGGGACACCTTTTTACAAAACATATATTTGATTAGCAAGGAACGTGGTACACAAGTTTACAGCACCCAAAACATACACTTTTATTCATAAGTCCTGACCCACATACCACTGTCTACGAAGCCTCTACGAGAATGATAGTACAACACTTTCCGGCGACAAGACCCCGGCTATACCTTCACCAAAAGATACAAACTCCAAAATACAACAACAGGAGTGGCGTAGGCCACACATGGCCCCAAAAGGAAAGGGGATCACCAAACACGAATACTGCCGATAGAGAGGAGGAGGAGGAGCTACAAACGGTGGACTGGAGTGCTTGCCACCGATCCACCTACAATCATAACACGAATATAGCGCCCCCGCAAAAGGGACGTCAGTACACTTGAATTGTACTGGCATGTATGAACTAACTCTGTCCCAAGTAAACTCAAGCCAAATTGCATGAACAAGTATATAACTGAACAACAATAGTACAAGTATAACCAGGAAGCAACAACCAAACATTTCACATCAATGATTCACGTAGTCATACAAAGGGGCAATCAGTTCCCCACAGGTTACAAACTCTCCTACTGTCTCCTTTCATATTTTCCACATTTATCATTTCATTATTCATATTCATATCAATAGTGATATTGGATCATATTTCCACTCTTATTGCCTCGTCCACCTTTATTACCTCGGCCATCCTTATCACCCCAACTCACACCTTATTTCATCATGCTGCGGCGCGCAACCCGACCCTGTCTGACAGTTTTCAATTCACAACAACAAGCATCACAACAACAAGTACAAGAAATCAACCATGGCACTTTGTTAAAATAAGTCCACAACAAGGGTATTAACATCCCACAACTAGATACAACAATTTTCCTCATGTTCATCAAAGTTGATACACAATTTAGATCATCACAACCATTTTTCACAACTAACCACACACATTATTCCACAATATTTCAATTTCAAGTGTTCCACATTGTTTCCATTTCCATTATACCACATTGTTTCCATTTTTCCATTGTTCTACATTGTTTCCATTTTCCATTATTCCACATTGTTTCCATTTTCATTATTCCACATTGTTTCCATTGTTCCACATTGTTTCCATTTTCCATTGTTCCAAATACAAGTCCCACAATATTTATCGCAAAGTACTACCACACAATTACACAACACAAAATCTTCACAATGATTCTCACATGATTATTAACTATCAACAATTTCACAACTAGCATAGGCGATTTCACAAGGATCACAGTTAGCCATACATACCTAGAATTGATATCCTCTTCAACCTCTACTCCAATTCATCAATAAATCAAGAAGGATCAATCTAGTTCATGATTAATACATAGACCATTAGAATAGGAATTAACAATTTACTACCCAGTTCCCTTTTTATAAGATTTTTTGGTTTTGAAGACATGCATATGGATTTATAACAAGAATTTTCAAAATCAAAGTATGAAACTCCATCCCCAAACCTGAGTTCGAAAATTAGGGGAAAAGGGTTAGGGATTTTACCTAGAAATCAGAGGGGAAGGCAGATACTCAAGATTTTCCGGGCTTTGATGATTTTTGAAAGATCAATTGATGAAGAAATAGCTTTATCTCTCTAGAACCCTCTCTTTCTCTCTCTTATTTTGTTCAGAAAATGGGTTAAAAATGACAAATGGGGTGTTTTATTAAAAGAGGGGTCGGGCTTAGAATTTTAGAAAATAACTGAGCGAACACGATCTGCGAAGCCTATCTGTGATCGCAGAACTGACATGCGGTCCGCAGAATGGACCGCAGAAATGGCTCAAGTTTCAAACCTCTCAGGTTGGGAATGCGGTGACTATGGAGTCCATATTTCCATTCTGCGGTCGCAGAATGCACCGCAGAACTTACCTTTGAATTTCTTCGGGGACAATATGCGATCACTCTGCATTCTGCATTTTGATCATGTGATCGCACGTTTGACCGCATTTTCAACATCAAAATTTGGTTGCTCTCTGATCCATTCTGTGGTAGGAATGCGGCTCGCATAGCTGATCTGCGACCACATTCTGGACCGCATTTTGACCCTTTTCTAGAAAAATTAATTCTTTCAATTTTTTAAAGGCTTAAATCACTACAAGGGTCAGAATAACACATAATCAGAGTAGATACCACAACTTACTAAGTTTTGAGACAAAATTATTTACGGGACCTTACATATATGAAGAATCTGGTTCATCAGTATGTGTCCATATGAAAACCTTAGGTATGTTTTCTATAATCTGTACAATTAGAAAGATTATTTTTCCAATCATGAGCAGAAGTCCTACATTTATCAAATTCCCATAAATTCTATCCGTTGAGCATTGAACCAGTTTCGTTCCCCTAAAACACTAAGAACCGGGATTTTGGCCTAAAATCTAGCGATGCCTAATAATCACTAAAAGATCGGAATTACACTTTGATTAGACTTCTAATTGACCTCTGAAAAAGATGTTATTACTGCATTTCATTCTAATCACCTTTTAATACACACCACACCTCTCTTTCATTAGTCCATAACCGTCAAAACTCTTCTCAAGTTATGATCACCCTTCTTCTCTCCAAAATTCCCAAATTTTTCTCAAGAAACAATCTACCATGATTAACCCCCAAGATAATACAGACACTTCACCACTAGTATCCCCTTCCAATACATCCTCATCTACACCCCCTAGCGAAACCCCAAAACCTAGGTTTCATAAGCAGAAAATGTTGTCCAGAAAAACTGTAGCTTCTGGAGTGTTAAGGAAAGTTCTAAATAAGAAATTGAATGCTAGCTAGAGGAAGAAAAGTCATGCTCAAGAATTTGACTCAAGCACTGAGTCTAATGATTTTATTACTGCCAGCAAAGGTGAAGAACATGGGTCTTTTGACACAGAAAAAATTCAAGAAACCCCTGGTGAGTTAAGTTCTTGTATGTTATTCTCTACTGTGGTTGAAAATGTAGAAAATACGTTTGTCCTAGTAGGTCCTGTTAAAGTTGTAAAGGGGGTCGAATCTAGTAGAAGTGGAGGTAAAAATAAAGAAAATATAGAAGGAGCAAGTGGTGATGAGAGGGAATATGGGAAAGAAAAAGTTTCGCCTATCTGTGAAGGTGTTGAATAAGGTGGCAATAAGTCAGGGGGAAGTGGTTCTGGGGAGGCGACTGAAGGGCTTGTTCTTCTAAGCAAGCAACAAGACGAACCTGGTTCATCTGTTGAGGAAACACAGGCTGATATTCTGAAGAGGGTTAGTGCCAGTAATGATCCAAAGAAGCGCAAAAATTCCACACAAAATGCTCCAACTACTTCCAAGCCAACGAAAAAAAGAGTAAATTGTTATCCCCAAATCCTACTGTACCTTCATTACCTAAGGGAAGAGCCACTAGAACCAGGTTCAAACAAAGTGAAGCTGAGTTACAGAAAGCTCTGGAAGAAAGCAAGAAGAAGATGAAGGAGAAGGGAAAAGTAAAGGTTGTGGAGAGTTCTGAGGTTGAAAAAGAAGAAGAAGAGGAGGAGGAGGAGATGGAACAGGTCCATCAAGAAAGAAGAATAACTATGGAGGTTCCTGCACCCAAACCAAAAAGGTCCAAGGCTTCTTCCAAGAATTCTTCCTCTGAACCTATATCTGTTGAAACCTCTTTAGCCAAAAAAAAAATAGATATGTAGTGAAAGCTAAGTAGGTAAAAATACTGAAGAAGAAGAAGAAGAATGGAGTGGAGAAGAAGAGGAGGAATCTGGAAAAGAACAAGATAGGTTTGCCATCTTTGGCAGAAGAATTTTTTTGAAAGGAAGACTATTGGGAAACCTGGATGAGCAAGGAATGAGAAGACCGGTGGATGCCCTGGCTACACAAGGTTGGAAGGACATGGTCCTTTAAATGGATGGGAGGCTGGCTAGGAAAGAATTGATTGAATTTATGGCCAATGCCACAGTGAAGAATGGGGTAGTTACCAGCCTAGTAAAAGGAGTAAAGGTGCAGTTTGATGCACTCAAATTGAGTTAGATTCTAGACATACCTAGTAAGGTGTATGATGATTATACAAGGCAAAGGCGTTCATATCTAGATTCTCTCCCTACTTCTCTTCAAATCACTAGGAATTTTTGTGATGCTGCAACTACTGAAGATGTGCCTAAAGCCAGGTTTGTGCGAAAAAATGAGATGAGGCCTGAGCACAAGGTCTTGTTTGAATTTGTTAACAAGTGTCTGCTGGCCAGACAGGAGAGGAGGCACACTGCCAACTACATGGACCTGGTTCTTTTGGAGTGCCTTGTGAGAGGAATGCAGATCGATTGGCCTGCTTTTATTGTAAAGTTATTGGACAGGGTCATAAATGGATCCAAGGCTCATGCCACTCCATATGGGTTCATATTGACTACTATTCTGGATAGGCTGAATGTGCCTTTGAAGAAGTGGGAGATGGCATCAAGCAAGGAACACTTTGGCGTCAAGACTGTTCTTACTTGTGACTATCCAATCAATGCCACCCCAGTTGAACCTGGTTTATCTTAGAAGATACCTATGAATAGCAAGGTTAGGGCTTTGGTTCAAGAGTGTGGAACTAATAATGTTGAAATTGCTACACATTCATAACATATAATCAGAGTAGACACCATGATTTGCTATGTTCCGAGACAAAGTTATTTACGGGACCTTACATTCTCCCCTGCTTAAGATCATTCGTCCTCGAATGAGAACATTGGAAATCAACGAGTTGAAAAAAATGATATGCAAGTTTCTACACCTTTTATTAACTTTCAAGTTTGTTTTATAAAACTTTTGCCAGGGTTTCCTTTGTAATATGGACATAACCACCTGTCAGAGAATCCCCAAAATACGTTCCTAAGAACCATTACAAAACTTGCTACATTTACAACAGCTATAAAATGCAAATTCTCATAGTTGCACATATTCAACCCCTCGACACACTTCTAGCCATTTTGGCACACTACATGGAATCAAATTAAGCATTAATTATCTGCACTATCAAAACCGTTTACCTGCCACATGAGTACGACATAGTTATTTATTTCAATACAAATCCTCCATGCAAAAAATAATCATTATACAATTAGAATACTTTGATACTCTCTATCCGTGCAAAATTAATCATTGCCTCTTACATCACCTTATCATGAAAGCACAAAACCTTCATTATCAAAAAGGACTGCACATTGTTAAAATAATCACATCACATAAATTTTATTAGCACAACTTGGAGAACTACCATAATAAGGCACTTGGAATGAGAAGGGGTGGCTCTTACACCTAATGGAACACAACACTAGCTTCCCTAGGGACAAGATTTTCATGATCATTCCTAGCTTATTCAAATAGATGGGGGTAAATCATCTTCATCTCATATTCTGCTTCCCACGAGGCTTCCTCGACTTGTTGGTTTCGCCACAATACTTTGATTGTAGCAATCTCCTTGTTCCGCAACTTTCGGACTTGCCTATCCAAAATAGCAACCGGAATCTCTTCATACGATAACTCTTATGTAACCTTGATGTCTTCAATTGGCACAATCTTAGACGGATCATCCACAACTTTCCTTAACATGGATACATGGAACATCGGGTGCACTAGGGACATTTCAGGGGGCAATTCCAAACTATACGCAACTTGACCGATCTTTCGAAGGACTTGATAAGGCCAGACGTACCTAGGACTTAGATTTCTTATCTTCCCAAAGCGCATGACTCCTTTCATAGGGGACACCCTTAAGAATACCCAATCTCCTTATTGAAACTTCAACTCTCTCCGACGCATATCCGCATAAGATTTTTGGCGACTATGAGCAGTCTTCATCCTTTCCTGAATGACTCTTACCTTTTCCATGGCCTGATGCACAAGATGTGGCCCTATTAGTTCCGCTTCACCAACTTCGAACCACCCAATCGGGGACCTACACCTTCTTCCGTACAATGCTTCAAACGGGGCCATCTGGATGCTAGCACGGAAGCTGTTGTTATAAGCAAACTCTATAAGAGGCAGGTGATCTCCCAACTACCCTTGAAATCCAAGACACATGCCCGCAACATATCCTCGAGCATCTGGATAGTCCGCTCTGCCTGGCAATCGGTCTGCGGATGAAAAGTTGTGCTAAGATTCACTAGAGTACCCAAACCTTGCTCAAATTTCCTCCAGAAATTATCTGTAAACTGAGCTCCTCGATCCGAAAGGATAGAAAGTGGCGTACCATGAAGCCTCACTATCTCTTCGATATACAATCGAGCATATTGTTCCACAGTATCGGTGGACTTGACTGGAAAGAAGTGAGCTGATTTGATGAGCCTATCCAAAATTACCCAAATTGAGTCAAACTTGTGCTGAGTACGAGGTAGTCCTGTCACGAAGTCCATATTGATCATTTCCCATTTCCACATCGGTATTTCTATAAGCTGATTCAACCCTCCCGGCCGCTGATGCTCGGCCTTCACTTGCTGGCAATTCAGACAAAACTCTTCTTCATACCACTCCACCAATAGGTATCCTTGAAATAGTGATACATCTTTGGAGATCACGGATGCACTAAATACCTGGAATGATGAGCCTCTGCCATTATCCTCTCCCGAAGATTATCCACATCTGGGATGCACAGACTGTCATGGCACCGTAGCACACCATCATCGCTGCCGAGCGAAAATGCAAAACTTTTGTTGCTTAGAACTGCCTTTTTCAACTGTGCCAATGCTGGATCAACAAACTGCTTTTCTTTAACCTCTGCCATGAGTGACGATTCCGCTATATTATGCACCATAAGTTCCTCCTCATTTGGGGTCGAGATGCAAACCCCAAGGCTGGCCAACTAATGTATCTCTCTAGCTAGGAGCCTCTGATCTGCCCTCAAGTGAGCCAAACTACCCATGGATTTCCGACTGAGGGCGTCGGCCACCACGTTCGCTTTCTTGGATGGCACAAGATGTCCATATCATAATCCTTAAGCAATTCGAGCCACCGTCGTTGCCTCAAATTTATCTCCATCTGCTTGAACAAATACTGCAGACTCTTGTGATCTGAAAACACATTTACATGAACCCCGTAAAGATAATACAGCCATATTTTCAAGGCGAACACAACTGCCGCAAGCTCAAATTCATGCATCGGATAATTCTTCTCGTGATTCTTGAGTTTCCTGGAAGCATATGTTATGACCTTTCCGTGCTGCATCAGAACACGCCCTAATACAACCCTGGAGGCATCACAATGAACCACAAATCCCAGTGCCCTCCGGCAAAGCCAACACTGGTGCCGAAGTCAAACTTGCCTTTAGTTCTTGAAAACTTTTCTCACAAACATCTCACACTGGAACTTGGTTGATTTCTGCGTCAATTTGGTCAATGGGGAGGCGAGGGTGAAGAATCCCTCTACAAACCTCCAATAATACCCTGCTAACCCCAAAAAACTATGGATCTCCGTCGGGGTCGTGGGTCTAGGCCAATCCTTCACCGCCACAATCTTTTGGGGGTCCACCCGAATCTCCTCACTGGAAACAACATGACCCAGAAAAGCGACGGACTCCAACCAAAATCCACATTTGGAAAACTTGGCATAAAATTGGTGCATATGAAGAGTCTGCAAAACCGATCTGAGGTGATTGGCATGATCCTCCCTGTTTCGCGAGTATACGAGGATGTCGTCAATGAACACAATCACGAAGGAGTCTAAGAATGACTTGAAGACCTGATTCATAAGATCCATAAAAGCTGTAGGGCATTGGTTAGCCCAAAAGACATGACCAAAAATTCAAAGTGGCCATAACGAGTTCTGAAGGCGGTCTTAGGAATATCCTGCTCCTTGATCTTCAATTGGTGGTACCCGGACCGCAAATCAATTTTTGAGAAGAACCATGCACCTTGCAATTGATCGAACAAATCATCTATCAGAGGCAAAGGGTACTTATTCTTGATGGTGACTTTACTAAGCTGGCGATAATCAATACACATCCGAAGCGACCCATCTTTCTTTCTGACAAAAAGGACCGGAGAACCCCATGGCGACACACTTGGCTGGATAAACCCCTTCTCCAATAGATCCTTCAACTGCTCTTTTAACTCCCCCAACTCTGTCGGCACCATTCTATATGGGGGAATAGATATTGGCTGGGTATCTGGCAATACATCAATCCCGAAATCAATCTCCTATCTGGCGGGATCCCTGGAAGCTTATCTGGAAATACCTCAAGGAACTCTTTCACAACTGGCATGGACTCGGGGCAGGCACCTCTGGAGTAGTGTTCGCCACCCAGACTAAATGATAAATGCACCCTTTTTTGATCATTTTCAAAGCCTTGAGGTAGGAAATAAACCTACTCCTCGGCACAACACCATTTCCCTTCCATTCAACAACCGGCTCATTAGGGAAATCGAGGCTCATGACACTCATCCGGCAATCAAGCTACGAAGCACGAATAGAGCCAATCCATCCCCATGATTACATCAAAATCCACCATCCCAAGCTCAATTAGGTCAGCCGTGGTAACACGACCACCTACCATAACAACACAATTCCTATAGACCCGCGTGGCTATAATGGAATCACCCACCGTAGTCGATACAGAGAATGGCTCAAGAAGCTAATCGGGTTCAATCCCAAAACTCGAAGCAACAAATGGAGTGACAAAGGACAAAGAAGACCCCGAATCAACAAGAGCATAAGATCAACTGTCTGAACAGATAAGATAACTTTATTTATTGTATTATAGTAATACATATCAGAATCAAGCAATGGCATAATTCCTATTTTATGAATTAATATCATTCACTTTTTTATTATAATATTCCCCCCCCCCCTCTTTGCCCAATGATGTATATATGCGAATCAGCTGAGTGAAACTTGGTTATTATTGTTTCACCTACTCGGCTACGTTTGCAATTCTGCGCCACATAATTATACTATTGTTATTTGGGGAATCCTCGGTACTCTGACGTCCACTCAATGCATAAAACATGCCGGTCCTCTCTACCACAAGCTCCACCTCTGGCTCCACCACGCCCTGCTGGGGCTGGAGGGCGCACTGATGACGTAGCAACTAATGAACTGGAGGGCAAAGCATGGCCCCCACCCGCACCTGCCTGGGTGCATGACAATCTCGCTTCACATGACCTCTCACGCCATAATTGTAGCACACTGGAGCATCCAAGTAACAAGCCTCTGTATGAAATCTCTCACACTTGAGACATATACCCCCCTGCTGTCGAGGTCTCATCCCCGAATGACTGAACTGGCGGGACCTCCTGTTGCCTGTACCTGGCCCCGAAGGGCCACTCTGCTGGGAACGGTGCACGGATGGCGGTGCA
Source organism: Nicotiana benthamiana (assembly GCA_034376525.1). Lineage (NCBI taxonomy): Eukaryota > Viridiplantae > Streptophyta > Magnoliopsida > Solanales > Solanaceae > Nicotiana > Nicotiana benthamiana. The sequence goes on from CM067330.1 coordinate 123,101,441, forward strand.
ATAACTGAGGACTGAGCATAAGACTGAGACGGTTCTAATAACCCTCTCCCTGGAGCTGACCTCCCTGAGTGACCCATAGACAGGGCCCTACTGCTACTCTCCCTGTCGGCCCGAATCTTCAACTTTCTGGCCTCTGTGGCCTAAGAAAAACCCACGATCTTTCCATAATTCATGCCTGAATGCACAGCCGTTGTTGAAGCTTCATTTACCACCAAAAGGCTGAGACCCTAAACGAATCGCCGAACTCTAGCCTCCATAGTCGATACCAACTGAGGGACAACCTCACGAACTCCATATGATATTCCCAAACACTAATGCTACCCTCCTTATGAACTTCAAGCTCGGTGGCAAGGGCTTCCATGGTCTCGGCAAGCAAGAAGTGGTCTATGAAGTCAGCTACAAACTCATCCCATCTAGCTGGAGGGCTCCCCTCCTCACGGGAATCCTCCCACATCTCAAACCATGAACGCGCAGCTCCCTTCAACCTGTACGAAGCCAATTCTACCCCTTCTATCTCTGTAGCTTTCATTACCCGAAGGGTCTTGTACATCTCATCAAGGAATTCATGCGGATTGGCCTCTTGGTCTGTACTTGAGAACTATGGAGGGGACAACCGCAGAAACTGATGAACTATGGAGCTGGAGGAATCTCCCTGTCCACTGGAGGACACAGGGGCATCATGAGATCGCTAGGCCTGAGCCGCCACTAACTGGGTCAACATACGGATAGCTCCTCTAAGGTCCCCATCACAGAGGCCGGGATCGGAAGCCGGAGCAACATCAGGATTAGGGGCATTGGCAGGAGGGATAGTGGCACCCTCGGCCGCCACTGGAACAGGATTGCTTGGGCTAGGAACAAATAGAGCAGGCAAGTTCAGAACTGGGAGATTATTCTCCCCCACGACAGTCAGCACATTATCCACAGCCGCACTAGAAGAGGCATTGGCCCCTAGACCAAGTCTAGCTCTCTTCTTAGGTGCCATCACTGAAAATTTGAAATAGAGCACGAATTAGACATACCATCACTTCACCACACGAACTTGAAATATCAAAGAAGAGGATATTTTTTCCTAAATTCTCGTGTAGCCCCCAACTTATAGATGTGGTCGACGACACACCAATAAGAAAGGCTCTACTAGGCACGGCTCCGAGACATCCTAGGACTCCTTCAAAACCTATGGCTCTGATACCAAGTTTGTCACGCCCCAGATCTGTGGGAATGACCAGCACTCAACTGGGTATCCCCAGTTGAGTGGACCTGGGTGCCTTTCCTATTCCCAATGCGTTACCCCACATTTATCAATGATAGTTAACCAAAAGATACCAAATTTCAATTAAAAGAACGGATTTCTCTTTTTTAACCACACATTATGATTAACAGGGGACACCTTTTAAAAACATATATTTGATTAGCAAGGAACGTGGTACACAAGTTTACAGCGCCCAAAACATACACTTCTATGCATAAGTCCTGAGCCACATGCCACTGTCTACGGAGCCTTTACGAGAATGATAGTACAACACTTGCCAGCGACAAGGCCCCGGCTATACCTTTACCAAAAGATACAAATTCCAAAATACAACAACAGGAGTGGAGTAGGCCACTCATGGCCCCAAAAGGAAAGGGGCTCACCAAGCACGAATACTGCCGATAGAGAGAAGCAGGAGGAGGAGATACGAACTGTGGACTGGAGTGCCCGCCATGGATCCACCTACAATCAGAACACGAATGTAGCGCCCCCGGAAAAAGAGACGTCAGTACACTTGAATAGTACTGGCATGTATGAACTAACTCTGTCCCAAGTAAACTCAAGTCAAATTGCATGAACAAGAATAGAACTAAACAACAATAGTACAAGTACAACCAGGAAGCAACAACCAAACATTTCACATCAATGATTCACGTAGTCATACAAAGGGGCAATCAGTGCCCCACAGGTTACAAGTTCTCCTGCTGTCTCCTTTCATATTTTCCACATTTATCATTTCATGATTCATATTCATATCAATAATGATATTGGATCACATTTCCACCCTTATTGACTCGTCCACCCTTATTACCTCGGCCACCCTTATCACCCCAACCCACACCTTATTTAACCATGTTGCAGCGTGCAACCCGACCCCGCCTGACAGTTTTCAATTCACAACAACAAACAACACAACAACAAGTACAAGAAATCAACCATGGCACTTTGTCAAAATAATTCCACAACAAGGGTATTACATCCCACAACTCGCAACAACAATTTTCCTCATGTTCATCAAAGTTGATACACAATTTAGATCATCACAACCATTTTTCACAACTAACCACACACATTATTCCACAATATTTCCATTTCAAGTTTTCCACATTGTTCCCATTTCCATTATTCCACATTGTTTCCATTTTTCCATTATTCCACATTGTTTCCATTTTCCATTGTTCCACATTGTTTCCATTTCCATTATTCCACATTGTTTCCATTTTCCATTGTTCCACATTGTTTCCATTTTCCATTGTCCACATTGTTTCCATTTTCCATTGTTCCTATTACAAGTCCCACAACATTCACCGCAAGTACTACCACATAATTACACAACACAAAATCTTCACAATGATTCTCACATGATTATTAACTATCAACAATTAACAACTAGCATAGGCGATTTCACAAGGTTCACAGTTAGCCATACATACCTGGAATTGAATATCCTCTTTAACCTTTACTCCAATTCATCAAGAAATCAAGAATGATCAATCTAGTTCATGATTAATACATAGACCTTTATAATAGGAATTCACAATTTACTACCCAGTTCCCTTTTAATAAGATTTTTTGGTTTTGAAGACATGCATGTGGATTTCTAACAAGAATTTCCAAAATCAAAGTATGAAACTCACTCCCCAAACCTGAGTTCGAAAATTAGGGGAAAAGGGTTAAGGATTTTACCTTGAGGAAACACTGGCTGATATTCTGAAGAGGGTTAGTGCTAGTTATGATCCAAAGAAGCGCAAAACTTCCACACAAAAGGCTCCAATTGTTTCCAAGCCAACAAAAAAAAAAGCAAAATGTTATCCCCAAGCCTACTGTACCATCAGTACCTAAGGGAAGAGCCACTAGAACCAGGGTCAAACAAAGTGAAGCTGAGTTACAGAAAGCTGTGGAAGAAAGCAAGAAGAAGATGAAGGAGAAGGGAAAAGCAAAGGTTGTGGAGAGTTCTGAGGTTGCAGAAGAAGAAGAAGAAGAAGAGGGGGAGGAGGAGATGGAACTGGTCCATCAAGAAAGAAGAATAACTATGGAGGTTCATGTACCCAATCCAAAAAGGTCCAAGGCTTCTTCCAAGAATTTTCCTCTGAACCTGTATCTGCTGAACCCTCTTTAGCCAAAAAAACTAGATATGCAGTGAAAGCTAAGTTGGTAAAAATACTTAATAAGAAAAATAATGGAGTGGAGAAGAGGAGGAGGAGGAATCTGGAAAGGAACAAGATAGGTTTGCCATCTTTGGCAGAAGAAATATTTTGGAAGGAAGATTGTTGAGAGACCTGGATGATCAAGGAATTAGATGACCGGTGGATGCCCTAGCTACACAAGGTTGCAAAGACATGGTCCTTTAAATGGATGGGAGGCTGGCTAGGACAGAATTGATTGAATTTATGGCCAATGCCACAGTGAAGAATGGGGTAGTTACCAGCCTAGTGAAAGGAGTAAAGGTGTAGTTTGATGCACTCAAATTGAGTGAGATTCTAGACATTCCTAGTAAGGTGTATGATGATTATACAAGGCAAAGGTGTTCATATCTATATTTTCTCCCTACTTCTCTTCAAATCACTAGGAATTTTTGTGATGCTGCAACTGCTGAGAATGTGTCTGAAGCCAGGTTTATGCGAAAAAGTGAGATGAGGCCTTAGCACAAGGTCTTATTTGAATTTGTTAACAAGTGTCTGCTGGCAAGAGAGGAGAGGAGGCACACTGCCAACTACATGGACCTGGTTCTTGTAGAGTGCCTTGTGAGAGGAATGCAGATCAATTGGCCTGCTTTTATTGTAAAGTTACTGGACAGGGTCATAAATGGTTCAAAGGCTCATGCCACTCCATATGGGTTCATATTGACTACTATTCTGGATAGGCTGAATGTGCCTTTAAAGAAGGGAGAGATGGAATCAAGCAAGGAACACTTTGGTGTCAAGACACTTATGACTTGTGACTATCCAATGCCACCCCAGTTAAACCTGGTTTATCTCATAAGACACCTGTGAACAACAAGGTTAGGGCTTTGGTTCAAGAGTGTGGAACTAATGATGTTGAAATTGCTAGGCTCCAGGCTCATGTTGCTGAATTGGAAACTGAGAGAGATGGCCTTAGAGATGAGCCTGCAAAGGAAAAGGAGAAGAGTGATGGAATGCTTCAGAATATGCTCAACCTTCTCCAAACCCAGCCCTTTAGTTCCTCCAAGCCTTAGGATGTCCAGTTCTTGTCTTCTAAACTAGTTTAGTACCCATAGTGACCCAAATTAGGGACTTTTTCTATTTTTTGCTCATGTTTTAGAAGTTTTCCTTATTTTTGTGATTTGTTGGTGGAAACATATCTTATCAATGACAACTGCTATTTCTCTTGTTCTATGAAGATTCTGATCTTAATAGTTTGAATATGTTTGTTGATTATTGATGATTTAATCCATGTTTTCACTTGCAGTTGCCCAAGTGGCCATGGGTAATTACTAAAATCTGGGATTCACAACGTATGCAACTTTTCGATGATACCAAAAGGGGAAGAGATATTGTGCTTTACTCTTTATTCTAAATAATGTGATATTTATAACCTAATTAAATCAGGTCCTTGATAATAAGTTAAAATTCTAAGTTAATGTATTGATAGTCAAGCTGAGTTCCTACATGTTGTTTGATTAGTAAAGCACAGAGTTTGTCATCATCGAAAAGGAGAAATTTCTTGGCCCAATTTCAGGTGAAGTTTTGAAGAATGACAAATGAATTCCGTCATGGACCATGTCCATCATATAAGGCACAGTGTTTATCAATCTAGACATGTGAGATACACGTGAAGGAGATAAGTCTCATTGATCAAGCAGCAAAATCTCTTGAACTAATCGAAAAGGTTGCATATTGTATGAGGAAAGAAAGTCTCATCATTGGAAAAGGACATAATTCGGATAAAGGATACGGTTGGAGTTTGTATTGTTCAAGGACTCAATTTCGATGGCAGATCAACAATTGAGTCTCAATCAAAATCTGATTACTAACACATTAAATAACAATGATTGTTCTCTTTTACAGGTATTGCACATATGCACACGTTAAACTAAATTGAGAGCAAAAGAGCAACGCAATTTTGCAAGAAATTTATGTGAGATTTAAGTGTGCACTCCTGAAGCTACTTGAACGAGATAGAAGAACCAGTTACATTGTGTTTATTCTTATTCTAGTTTAATTGTAGTAGGTGATTTAAAGTTGTACCTTTTCAACTTTCATAGAAGCATTTGTATAGGTACTTTGAGTGTTCAAGTTATAGGCTAACTTGAAGGTGTCGCAACAGTTGAGGTTGTGTGCTACACTGGGATTAGAGTTAGTCCTTAGGTTTACAAAGAGTTTTCGTAAATGTTCTTTTGGCTTAGTGATTTAATGGATGGTTGGGAAAATCCTACTGAGTAGTAGTTCGTAGTTTTTTCACCTTTTGAGCTAGGTAATTTTCACGTAAAAATCTCTGTGTTCTTTATTTTCTGTACTTTTAATTCCACAGCAGTAGTAGTTAGAACACCTAGAATAACCAGGTTCTTCTAGATCGAAAAATTAGGTACCACACAAATCACTCCCTCCCCCGTATGGTATCGACGTTTAGAACATCAGAAACAATTATGCATTGAGGAATACTTGTTTCACTATATAAATGTCATAAGATTGCAATTGTCAATGCTCTGGTCATGATTTGATATTGCAAAGTTGTATTCTGGAGGTGGGGTTACATGGAAACTGTTAAATTTTTGATACAACATAAATTCCATTGTTTGTTGATTCCATGCAATGGGATAAAGCGTGAATTGCAAATTTTAAAAGAGCGCAGTATAATCTTTCTAAAGAATATCATACGGTTTTTTTTCTTAATTTGATCTGATGTTACGTGTTTTATCACAAAAGACGAGTGTTAGAGGAATTACTAAAAGAATCAGCTCAGGTATGTTAAGGCTAATCCTTCCTTCTTTTTGCATGATCCAAGTAACAATACGTGAACGTAATGCTATTCCATAAATGGTTCTACTATTAGCAGTTAAGGATATCTATATTTTTCATTCCTGTAAAGTAATATTAAAGCATGTCTAAGTATGTTTTCAAGTCTCTATTGACGTATTCAATAAAGATGTTAACATTCATAATATAGTAATACATGCATATTCATTTACCACCGTTCTACTGCCGGTTGAGAATACATGCATCTACATTTATCATCATGCTACGGCCGGTTGAGCAGTTACACATGTACCACTGAGCTATGACCAGTTGGGCAGACATGCATCTTCATTTACCACCGTGCTATGGCCGGTTAGGCAGTTACACATTTACCATCGAGCTACCGCTGGTTAGACATACATGCATTTACCATTGGGCTACGGTCGATCGAGAAGTTACCACCGGTTGGGCAGTTACCATCAGTTGGGAAGTTATGTGTCATCATTTACCATCGATTAGGCAGTCATACAAATACTACCGTGCGACGACCGGTCGGAGAGTTACCACTGATCAGTTAGGTAGTCATGCATCATACAATACAGATAATAGAAATATTCCCGAAGAGAAGGATTAAATATGTAAGCATGATAAGTATGCATATACGGTGGCACTTTAGATATTCAGGTTGATTCTTATATGTCTTTAATTAATGTTGACTTATTGTTATTTTCAGTTTCACCTTAGATACTCGGTACATTATTCATACTGACGTCCTTTTGTTGGCGACGCTGCATTTATGCCAGTAGGTATAGATAATCAGTTTGATGAGCCCTCATAGTAGAAGAGATTGGCATTCAGCGAAGGATCAGTGAGACTCCACCTCTTTCGGAGTGCAACCGAGTCTATGAGTCACCATGCTAGAGTTTTGCTACAGGCTTATGAGTAGACCGCTATCCTGTCCCGTTTGATGTCAAATAATCTTAGATTCTTTGTAGATAAAGATTCATTTCGTATAGTATGTCTGAGCCTTAACGGCCCATATGCATTTATGTTTTAAGAAAGATGGTTCATTGATACAGTCTTTTCCTACTTATAATTATACATTACGAGTTGTAGTCATGTTGTCCCATGATAGTTTTATAAAAAAAAGAGAAAAGAGTTACAAAGTGGTTCGTTCGGGCGAATACGACACCGGGTGCCCGCCACGCCTCCCAAGGTTTGGGGCGTGACACTCCGAATGACCTATATGTCACAGGTTCGAGCCGTTGAGTCAGTTACTGATATTTTCATTAGGGTATATTGCCTACATCATATTCGTAAAGGTACACCTCTTCCATAAATCCTACATAAATAAGGGATGTTTCACATACCGGACTGCCCTTCTTTAATTATGCTAAATAGAGGATAAACATACATATACATTTTAAGAACGAAAGAAATCATCAAGTGATTCATTCTTTTTCTTTACTCAACCCCCATGGAAGAATCAATGGTTTGTCACTTATCCCGGTTGGACATTTCCTTTCCATAATTGGAAATCAAATCACCTACAATAATGGAAACCTAAAGTTGACCATAATATCGGCCAACATTTTTAATTTCTTAGATAATATTTAGCTCTCAAAGTCTCTACTCCCAAAAGCCGATTCTTTTGCAAATGGGTAAACTTCTTTTTCTCTTTTAAGCTGGCGAACATGCATGCCTAAACAAAAATGACTGTAATGTTGGGTTTACCTTTATCTTATACTCAAGTGCCCTCTTAATTATATTGCTTCTTTCCCTATCACTCTGTCGTTTCAACTCCTGTCAAATTTAAAAAACGGAACTTGTTTAATTCATACCTTCATTTTCTTTCACTAATGTGACCATTGATGTGGAAGGGCTACTAGAGTCAATATTTGATATCATGGTTAGAATATCAACCAACTCTTTTTAGGTCAAATATAAATCCTCCCCACCCTCACAAGCAACAGAGATTGTAACAATGAAAACATTACCAGAACCACTAGTTATATTATCTCTTTTAGATCTGAGCCTTTTCCTTTTCCCTTTCTTCTGTTATAGAAAAAGACAAGTTTAAAATTAGGGGAAAGTTTGATTCTTGAGACCCCCATTTAATTTGAGATTATTTTCTTTTTTTGATTTGGCACAAAGTTTAATAAAGAGATTCGGACTTTTGAAACTTGTGATCTTAAATATATACCGTAATAATTGAGTTCTAAAAGTTTTTGTAACTTGTGGTATTAAACAAGTCACAATATTTATGTGACTATGAATGTTTCTCAATAAGAAAACATAGGAATGTTTTACAACGTACAAATAAAGAAAACGGAGGGAATAGTTTATCCCCTTTTGGGACATATCTAAGGCGAAATGGTACAGTAAAACTGATGTGTTTGGATTTGCTTTTTGTAACATTTTTTTTCGTAGGAGTATTATTTTCCTAAAGTCTAGTGGTTCAAGAAGAATAAACCGAAGTGACTATTGGTCAACGGCCCATGGTTGGAATAAGAGAACATCAACCTAATCTACTCAGAAAAGGAGCCGCAAAAATTAGGTTCATTACCTTATAAGGTCTCCCCTCTTCCAAGTTCCAACTTTTGCGGATAATTTAATTTGATCTGCATTTTGGTTTAAGAAAGCAAGAAAGATTTTAAAATATATGGTTGTGTAGCTATAAAATCACAAGTTTAAAGTTATTTTGCTTTTATATATAAAACACGTCATTCTTTTTTGAGCCAACTATTTTAAAAGGTAATACCACATTATAAATTGGAACGAAAGAACTAGCACATAATGTCAAGTTGGCCTGAATATCACGACTGTTAAAATATTTTTATCATAAATTAGCAAATTAAAGGGTGCTCCAGAATTTCTCATTTAGGCGAAAATCCTTGGGAAAGACTTTTGAATCGGTAATCTAGCAAAATTTTGGTACACTTCGTCATTTAGCAACAAAATTTCCCCCCATATGATTTCACTTGGAGGTGATGCAAAATTAATAATTAATTTTGAAATTTATAGGTTCGTAATTTCAATTCTTTTAAATATTAGATTTTAAATTAGTAATTAAAGTTATTTAAATTCGACCAAACTCATAAGCTGTACTGTAGCTCCACGACCCCACTGAACTGTTGAGTCAACAATGAAGGGGATGGGTGGTACTCATATATGGACTTGGGCAATCCTCACATCTTAAGCTAGCTTTTGTGATTGAGTTAGGTCAAAGGTCTATTTATCATGGTATCAGAGCAGAACCCATCTCGATTTTCTGATGTTGTGCCCCCATGATTGTCCACGCTCCAGATATCCAGTCGTGGGCGTGAGAGGGGGTGTTGAGTCTCACATCGACAATGAAGGGGATGAATGGTCTCCGTATATGGACTCACCTCTTGAGCTAACTTTTGGAATTGAATTAGATCCAAGGTCCATTTATCACTTTAATTACCAAGAAGTATTTGGCCACGCCAATAGTTGCATGTGCGTGCTTTAGGTGTGCAATCAAATGAAAGCTGGGGAGCTTGAAGTTACAACACAAAAGTCAAAATAGTGTAGTGCAAGAAAGTGAAAGTTAAGGGGGTGAAGAACTAGTCACACGAAAGTTAAAATAGCATATTGTACTATGAACATAGAGAAGAATTCCATTTCATTGACAATATAAAATGTCTACACATTTAACGTAATCTGGTCGCCTCTAATTCCAAATAATCAACTTATACACACATACAAACATACATATATAGATATATACTAATCCAGATATTTCACTAGGCCTCATCGTTTACATGACATTGAAAAAAAAGATTCTTCTTTATTTATTATTTTCTTATATTATTGTACTTATCTTCTGGCGCTCCATAAAACACAATATCGCACCATATCATCTAAGCTCATTCTGTTTCAGATCTTTTAGTTTTACGTCTTTTCTTTTTTATTATTCTTCAACTTTATGTCTGTTCAGATAATCAACTTTTATATAGAAAGAGAGACATTTTTGCAGTTATTAACCTGATTTACCTAGACGTGTTATAAATAGAATTCTATTTATGGTAAATGTCTATATTTAGAGAGATTTTAAGGTTTATTACTTGGTGGCTAATTCACTATCTCCCTATAAATAGAGGGTTCTATTCCATTGTAATTCATCCTAAAATTCAATAAGAATTCCCTCACTCTTTTTCTCTGCAATATTGCTCTTGTTCTTTTATTATTTTTATAAAACGTTATCAGCACGAGACTCAAATCAACTAAGTAGAAGCTTTGGAATTGAGCATAATAATTATCAATTGTTCCATGAACTTCCTTCATGATTAAAATTCTGGATTTAAGGTAAGTATTTACTTTTCTCTTTCAAATTCTTGAAATTCTATAATTTGATTTTATATACAGGCAAAGACAATAAAGTTTGGTTATAACTCTAATGGAGTTTGTAAGAAACTACACCCATATGAAGTGGTAAAATTTTATGCCTTGCCATGATTAAATTCATGGATTGTGTGGAAGAATTAAAACCCGTCCCATTAAATTTGCTCCAGTCTCATTCCATTAGAGAATGTGATAGCAGTATGTGATGTAGGAAATCATTCTATCCATGATATGTGTGCTTTGGTTATATTAGCATGATTTCCAGGTATAGGTTTTGATGAATGACAAACAATGAAGTCAAGTGTCAAACAACGTTATTACATGACAAACAATCAAGATTGAATGCCGAGAAGCATATTGATGAAGGGATTGCATGGAAAAGCCAAAGACGAGCCCAAAAGTTCAAGACCGAAGACCCAAGGCGTAGGTCGTTAGGTAGAACCAATGTAAGGGCAACGTTTAAGTTATCTCGTCTTTTGGCTCAACATAGGTCATCATAAATATGCATAAAATCATTTTATCAAATCATAAATATCATAAACATTTTCATATACTTCAAACAAAATGATTTTTAACGTTTTCATTTTAACCAAAATGGTTTTTGAAGTAAGCTTTCAATTCTGGACAGAACAGCCAGATAATCGATTATCCTTAAGCTGATAATCGATTATGCTGAGTTTCCAGCAAAACTGGAAATTCCAGCATGGCTGCATAATCGATTATCACATAAGGGATAATCGATTATATGCTTTTTCCAGCTTAAACTGGAAATTCTAGAGAAGGCAAATAATCGATTATCACGTAAGGGATAATCGATTATTCACTGACTGTTGCCTTCCAACGTTCAGTTTTATGAACGTTGAGAAGATAATCGATTATGTAAAGTAGATAATCGATTATCTTGGCATAAAATCATCATTATTGATTGCCAATTAAGCAACGGACATACAACCTCTACCACCTATAAATAGAGGTCTTTTTGACTCATTTCATATGAACAATATCTCTCATTATTCTTGAACATATTATAACATTTATACATCATATTTTGGAGCTTTTGTTGAGCCATTTGAGAGACAACTTTGAGTTGTTCATAGAGCTTATATTGTATCTCTTTATCTACTCTTCTTAGAGAGTTCTCGTTGTAAAAGAGAAAGGTTCTTGAGAAGACCATATCTTCTCATTGATTGTCGGGTTTGCTAAGTACCTTCAATCTTAGTGTGTGAAGTCTTGTGGTGCGGTATCCACGAGCAAGGTGAAGTCTTGAGGTGAGGTATCCTCGAGCAAGTTGAGGTCTTGTAGAGCGTACATCTACGAGCAAGTGTAACGGTTTGTTAGGCACCCGTAAGCTTAACGGAGTTAGTGTAAACTCGAGAGAGTCTCTCGGGGACTGGACTAACCACACGTTGTGGTGAACCAGTATAAATTCGGTGTGTCCTCTCCTTACTCTTTTAATTACTGCACTTACTTTATTCCTGCAATTTTAATTCCGCACAATTTACCGACATTCTCGTGCCTCACTATTCAGCCCCCCTCTAGTGAAGGGCATAAATCTTAACAGTTGGTATCAGAGCCTAACTCTCTGAAAGACTTAACCGGTTGAGAGAACGATATATTTTTTTGTTGAGAATGTTTAACGCAGGAATGATGAGCAAAGGACACTCCACCAATAGGCCTCCACTATTTGACGGAACAAATTACACATATTGGAAAGAGCGGATGTGAGTAAGACAGTGAGCATCAGGTTTTTCAAACCTGCATGACAATCGATTGTGAACTAATGACAATCGATTGTGACTGAGGCAGTGTCCATCAAAGTTTTTCAAAACTCAGAATAATCGATTATGAACTAATGGTAATCGATTATGTTGAGACAGTGTCTTCCAGTGATTTTCAAATTTATTAAATAATCGATTGTTACATTGGACAATCGATTGTCAAAGAGATAGTGTCTAAAACGTTTTTTTCAAAAACTGATAAGTAATCGATTATTGACTTTGTGCAATCGATTGTGAAGCTGACCGTTGTCGTAAAGTTTTCAAATACCGTCAGGTAATCGATTATTGATTCTGTATAATCGATTGTTTTGATTAAAATCCGGAAAAGATTTTTTGAACGTTATTGGGTAATCGATTATTGATTTGGTATAATCGATTGTTTTGATAAAAATCCGGAAAAGATTTTTTGAACGTTGCTGAGTAATCGATTGTTGATTCTGGACAATCGATTATTTGTGGTAAAATCTGGAAAGGATTTTTTGAATGTTGCCAGTAATCGATTATGGATTGGAAGTAATCGATTATCAAGCGTAAAATCTGGGATTGAATTTTGATCTGACTGGCAGACAATCAATTGTTGGGGTTTGACAATCGATTGTTAGTGAGTAAAATCAGCAACTCTTAATTGGCAATTAGGCAACGGTAATGCCAAGTTTTTCAACTATAAATACAGCTTCATTTCAGTGTTTTAAACACAACAACATACTACAACTGATCATTACATATCTATAAGCTTGCATACTTTTGTTTATCATTTTATATTCAATTTCATAAAGCTTTTGAGAGCCATATTCTTGTCCAAAGTTGTTGTGATCTAAAGCTTATTTATTTTACTCATACCTACTCATAAAGGAGTATATTGTTTGAGTGTTTTAGCGTTTTATACACTTGTAAGAGAATTGTAATTCTCTTGTTGTAAGGAACTTGTGTTTCCTTGGTTGATGTCTTGGAGTGTTGTATCTCCGAGCAAAGGTGTTAAGGCTTGTGTCCTTAAGTTGTAAAGGTTTGTTGAGCACCCGTAAGCTTAACAAGTTAGTGGAAAATCTCGAGAGAGTCTCTCGGGGACTGGACTAGCCACGTGTTGTGGTAACCAGAATATATCGGTGCGTTCTTTCCTTTTTGTTTATTTAACGCACTTATTTATTTCCTGCAAATTTTAATTTCCGCAAGTTTACACTAAATTTTATTATAACGCTATTCACCCCCCCTCTAGCGTTAAGCGTATTTCCTAACAATTGGTATCAGAGCCCAACTCTCTGAAAACTTAACAGTTTGAGAGAACCATCCATGGCTTCTACTCGTGATTCTTTTGCAGGAATTGATAAAGGACAGTGCTCCACACGACCACCTCTATTCAACGGTTTAAATTACACGTACTGGAGGGAGAGGATGAAGATCTTCGTTCAGTCCAACAGCTTTCACCTTTGGAAGGTGATAATGAAGGGAAACCAAATTCCAACAAAGAAGGTGGAAAACGAATGGGTTCCCAAGTCCGAGGATGAGTATGACGCGGATGACATCCGAAAGGTTCAAAATAATGCTAATGCAATTAATTTATTATATTGTGATGTTAATGCTGACGATTACAGGAAAATATCGTGTTGCACAACGGCAAAGGAGATGTGGGACAAGCTAGAAGTTACGTACGAAGGTACGGACCAGGTAAGGGAAGCAAAAATTGATTTCCTAACCCATTCTTATGAATTATTTCACATGAAGGAAGGTGAAAAGGTGGACGAAATGTTTGAGCGATTTTCAATAATCGTAAATGACCTACATGCTCTCAAGAAAACATTCACGGATAGAGAGCGCGTGCGAAAAATTCTTAGAAGTCTCACACCGGCATGGAGATCAAAGGCCGATGCAATTCAAGAATCCATTGGCGTTTCAAACGTCACCATCGACGCACTAAGAGGTAACCATAAGACCTATGAATCTACTATTCTTAACCCTTTTGTTGATGATCAAAGGAGGCAAAGAATAGCTCTAAAGGCGAGCACAAGCCAACCGCAAATTGATGAGGAAGGAGACAACGAGTTTGGACTCGTTATCAAAAGATTTCAAAAGTTCATGCGCAAGGAGTATGAGCGCAAGGGCAAAAAGCAAGGCGAACAAATCAAGTGCTATGAATGTGGTGAAACCGGGCACATCAAATCAAATTGCCCAAACATCAAAAAGGAGAAGAAACCTTTTAAAAAGCAACGTGCATACATTTCTTGGGGAGGCGACTCCGGAGATGAGTCAAGCGAAGGAGAAGAAGACGAAGCAGCAAATCTTTGCCTTATGGCACATGAAGACAACAAAGATGAGGTATGTCAAATTTCGTCTAAAAACTTCTTTACTCTTGAAGAAATGCGAACTGATTTTGATGAATTATATGCTGAGTTTATTAAGGCTTCAAAAACTGTTAAGGGTATAAAAGAAAATGCTTCATTAACAGAAAAGGATTTTCAAAAACAGCTTTCTTTGAAAGAAAAGGTTTTAGAAAAACTGGTTTTAGAAAATGAAAAGCTGAAAGAGGAAAACAATTTTTTTGGAAAAAGAAGCGCCGATAAGCCCGAAAGTTCTACTAAACATTGTTCTTCTTGCTTGCATCTCAAAAATGAGGTAGATAGACTCAAAGGTACCTTAGATAAGTCTAATTCTTCCCACAAGAATTTGAATGAGGTCCTTGTTAATTTGAAATCAACCAAGCATGGCATAGGATTTAAGAATGAGGTTAAAGAAAAGGTTGAAGCCAAACCTCAACCACCTAAGGCTCAACCTAGGACTAATAAAACAAATGCTTATCCGAGAAATGACTTACCACCTAGAAATAGTTACCCAAGAAATGATGCATATTTTAGGCCAAATGTTGAACCTTTGAGAAGACCTAGAAATGGCCTTCAATAAAGAAACAACCACTCTAGAAATGTTGCCCATCCTAGAGCTCATAGTAGGAGAAATACTTCTCATGAAATGCGAAATAGTCATAGTGTAAGAAATTTTCATCCGTCTAGTTACTATGAACCTAGAAGGATGCATAACCCAAATGTGACTTGTCATTATTGTAGACGTATTGGTCATATTGCTCCTGCATGCTTTACACGTCATAGACATATTACTCAATCGCATCATTATAATATGTCTAACCCCCAAGGACCCAAGATGGCATGGGTACCTAAAGAACATTAATTTGTTTTGTAGGTGTGCTTGAAGGGATCAAGTGTACTATGGTACCTTGATAGTGGATGCTCCAAGCATATGACGGGAGATGAATCCAAATTCCTTCAATTAGAGCACAAAGAAGGAGGAAGTGTTATCTTCGGTGATAACAATAAAGGAAAGATCATCGGCATCGGCTCGGTCGGTAAGGATGAAAATTCCTCTATTAAGCATATATTACTTGTTAAAGGATTAAAGCATAATCTCTTGAGCATAAGCCAATTGTGTGACAAGGGAAATCTTGCTTTATTTGACTCAGATGAATGCTTAGTGTTCAGACATAGTGATTTCAAAATTATCCTCCGTGGTTTTAGAGTGGATAATATTTATATGGTTGATCTTGCTAATTCCTCACCCGATTATGTTGATTATCTAATGAGTAAAGAGGATGATAATTGGCTATGGCATCGTAGAGTAGCACATATAAATATGCATCTTTTGAACAAATTGATTTCTCAAAACTTAGTTGTTGGTCTTCCCAATTTAAAATTTGAAAATGACTCTATTTGTGACTCGTGTCAAAAGGGGAAGCAAACAAAAGCATCTTTCAAATCTAAAAACATTGTTTCAACTTCTAGACCATTGCAATTACTTCATATGGATTTATTTGGTCCTTCTCGCATTGAAAGTCTAGGAAGAAATAAATATGCTTTTGTGATTGTTGATGATTACTCGAGATTTACTTGGACTTTATTTCTTGCCAATAAAAGTGATGCTTTTCAAAATTTTAAATATTTTCTTAAGCGTGTTCAAAATGAGAAAGAAACAACCGTCACTTCAATTAGAAGTGATCATGGGGGAGAGTTTGATCACAATCTCTTTGCGGACTTTTGTGACGAACTCGGAATCGAGCATACCTTTTCCGCTCCACGTACACCACAACAAAATGGGGTGGTGGAAAAGAAAAATAGGTGTCTCGAAGAGATGGCTAGAACCATGCTCGACGAAGCTAAGATACCCAAACATTTTTGGGCGGACGCCGTGAGTACCGCTTGCTATGTTCTAAATAGAGTAGTAATTCGGCCGATACTCATGAAAACCCCCTATGAACTTTATAAGGGTAGAAAACCAAATATTTCCCATTTTAAAGTTTTTTGGTTGCAAATGTTTTGTTCATAACAATGGCAAAGACCAATTGGGTAAATTTGATGCTAAGTCGGATGAAGGTATTTTCATTGGATATTCCTCACGTAGTAAAGCATATAGGGTCTTTAATAAAAGAACCCAAATTGTGGAGGAATCCCCTCATGTTGTATTTTCCGAAAATAATGCTCGCTTGGCGAGAAAGGATTCGAGTTTTGATCTTGCAGATATCTTAGATAGCTTGAAAGACAAAATACAAGAGGAACCACCCAAGGAAAATAAAGATGAAACTGAGGAACAACCAACGGAAGAAGCGCCACAATTGGAAAAAGAAACAAAAGTGCCAAATGAGTGGAGAACGATCAAAGATCACCCTCTTGAACAGGTAATTGGCAACGTCGAAGGAAAGGTAAGTACCCGAAACTCTCTTAAGAACACTTTAGGACACACTTCTTAAGAGCTCACGTTCTCACTTGGCAACACTAGTTTAAGTTATTGCTTCTTTACAAATTACTGACTTGAGCGTCGGAGACGTTTAATTCTATTTTGCAGGTATCGCCCTAAAAGATAGGGGGAATTATAAAGTTTTGGCACAGAACAATCGATTGTTCCAAGCAAATAATCGATTATTTTACCGTGCTGAACATCGATTAGCAGTATCATTAATCGATTGTTTATGGTTTATGCTCATTATGCAGCTTTGTTTAATAATGATTCCTTAAATTCGATGACCGATTTCTGTCTCAGCCATTCAGCAATGCTTGTCCAAAACAATCGATTATTTCACATACATAATCGATTATTTCATGTCAGTAACTCAAAAGTTTGTTACCGTTGTCCCGTAATGGATTACCACATTTGACAACCGATTATTTCATGTCATAAATTTAAACTCTTGTTACCGTTTGGCTCATCAATCGATTTGTGTCAGTTCCAAGTCAGGTCATAACTCTTCAACAATCGATTATTGCATCTCAACAATCGATTGTCTAACTGTCAGTGAATTTATTTTACCGTTTCTGACTGATTTGGCTTTAAATTCTCAGCAGATTTCTTCCATAAATGATAAGCCATTCTCCCGTCTATAAATAGGCTTCATATATGTTTATATGCATTCACTCAAGCATCAATTGTAGCTTTCAAAATATCAAATTCTCTCTAATCCTTTGCAAAATCAGCAGCTTTCAATTAAAATGTCGGGCCGTCACTCAAAACGTTCCCGTTCTGCTAGGCAAGGCGCATCCTCCTCTGTTGCCCCTCCTCGTCCGAACTATCCCTATCAAGATGGTTCCGTTCTATATTTTAATTCCGACATCGAGCTTACTCGATTCTTAACCAAATTTGAAAAGCGCGACATTCTTCCACCCCGCTTTTCAACCCACAAGTATCTTGAATCATTTGGGCCTGCTGCAAATATGCTCAAAAATTCTCAACTTCTTGACTTTTTACTCCTTACCCATCCTTACATCAATACTACATTGGTTCAAGCATTTTATTCCAACCTCCATGAGGATGATGATGGTGAGCTTGTCACAAACATTAATGGTGTACAAATTCTTCTTTCCAATGAAAATCTTCATACCATTGCCCGTCTTCCTCATAATGGTGAAGACATTTTTCGGTACACCGGAGAGGCCAGAGCCCTTTTTGATGAAACAGCCCTCTTACACCAAATCGGTCTTACTTCTTATGATCCAAATCTTTCTTCCCGTCGTCCTACAATTACGGGAATGGATCCCAATTATCGGTTGATTTTCTATTTCATCACCCGAGTCCTCAAGCCTCGTAAGCATAACCATACTACCATTTCTCAAGAGGACACTAAGCTCATGCATGCCATAATAACCGGAGCTAACATCAATTGCTGTCGGCTTATCAAAATTCACATGCGTGATGCTATCGGAGATGATAGGCCTCTTCCTTATGCTCTCCTCATCATGAACTTTCTTGAAGCCACCGGATTCGTCACTGGAAATGGTCCTCTCAAAAAGAGTACCAAAAAGTGGGAAATTTCGGAATCCTCCTTTCATCATGACGGTGATCATGTCGCGCCTGCTCCTCCTCCATCCCGTCGAACTCGTCCGCCTCAAGAACCCACTCTCCAATCCATTTTCAACCAAATTGCTTACCTGACCACCTCTGTCGGTCAATTAACTCACGAGATCCATGGATATTTTGACCATATTCAATATCCATATGCGGGTCTTGTTCCATATGAAGCAGCGCCGGATGATGAGGCGGAAAATGATGAATGAATAATTGTAGTTTTTTTGTTTTTATATGTTGTATTGTCTTCCCTGTTGCTGTAATTTCTTTCCAATAAATAAACAAGGTTTATTTCATCTTTGACATCTTATTATTATTTTTGCTAATGGCAAAAGGGGGAAGATAACGGGTATGATGCACTCTCAAGTTATAAGCTTAAATTTAGGGGGAATTCTCAAATTGAGGGGGAACGAATTGCATACGTTGTTGCATATATATACTTGTCTTGAATCGTCAATATAAATTGCTTGTCTTGCATATCCCGCTTAATGTTTGCCATTATCAAAAAGGGGGAAATTGTTGGAAACACATTCTCAATGCAATATACTAAAACGTGTGTTCTTTTGTATAGGTTTTGATGAATGACAAACGAAGCGAAAATTGATATATGACGAAGTTCAAGAAACAAGCGCACTTGATATACAACGAGATTCAAGCTCAAGACAAAGTTTTGTAGTTTAATTGAGTCATTCTTAATTGTGATCTTGATCCTACAACTTGACTCGTAACATGGCTTCTCTCATAAAACTATTTTCCAAAATCATGCATATTTAATTTAATGTCAAATGATTTTAAATCATGCATATTTACAGTAGTCAAAATAATTTTTAGACATGCCTTAAAAATCTGGACTAAGATAATCGATTATGTACTTATGATAATCGATTGTTTTAAGCCAAGACTGCATGACAATCGATTGTGAACTAATGACAATCGATTGTGAGTAAGACAGTGAGCATCAGGTTTTTCAAACCTGCATGACAATCGATTGTGAACTAATGACAATCGATTGTGACTAAGGCAGTGTCCATCAAAGTTTTTCAAAACTCAGAATAATCGATTATGAACTAATGGTAATCGATTATGTTGAGACAGTGTCTTCCAGTGATTTTCAAATTTATTAAATAATTGATTGTTACGTTGGACAATCGATTGTCAAGAGACAGTGTCTAAAATGTTTTTCAAAACCTGATAAGTAATCGATTGTTGACTTTGTGCAATCGATTGTGAAGCTGACCGTTGTCGTAAAGTATTCAAATACCGTCAGGTAATCGATTATTGATTCTGTATAATCGATTGTTTTGAATAAAATTTCGAAAAGATTTTTTGAACGTTATTGGGTAATTGATTATTGATTCTGTATAATCGATTGTTTTGATTAAAACCCGGAAAAGATTTTTTGAACGTTGCTGAGTAATCGATTGTTGATTCTGGACAATCGATTGTTTGTGGTAAAATCCGGAAAAGATTTTTTTGAACGTTGCCAGTAATCGATTATGGATTGTAAGTAATCGATTATCAAGCGTAAAATCTGGGATTGAATTTTGATCTGACTGGCACACAATCGATTGTTGGGGTTTGACAATCGATTGTCAGTGAGTAAAATCAGCAACTCTTAATTGGCAATTAGGCAACGGTAATGCCAAGTTTTTCAACTATAAATACAGCTTCATTTCAGTGTTTTAAACACAACAACATACTACAACTGATCATTACATTGCTATAAGCTTGCATACTTTTGTTTATCATTTTATATTCAATTTCATAAAGCTTTTGAGAGCCATATTCTTGTCCAAAGTTGTTGTGATCTAGAGCTTATTTATTTTACTCATACCTACTCATAAAGGAGTATATTGTTTGAGTGTTTTAGTGCTTTATACACTTGTAAGAGAATTGTAATTCTCTTGTTGTAAGGAACTTGTGTTTCCTTGGTTGAAGTCTTGGAGTGTTGTATCTCCGAGCAAAGGTGTTAAGGCTTGTGTCCTTAAGTTGTAAAGGTTTGTTGAGCACCCGTAAGCTTAACAAGTTAGTGGAAAATCTCGAGAGAGTCTCTCGGGGACTGGACTAGCCACGTGTTGTGGTGAACCAGAACATATCGGTGCGTTCTTTCCTTTTTGTTTATTTAACGCACTTATTTATTTCCTGCAAATTTTAATTTCCGCAAGTTTACGCTAAATTTTATTAAAACGCTATTCACCCTCCCTCTAGCGTTAAGCGTATTTTCTAACAAATATAATGCCGAGGACATCAAGAATGTTGAAAATAACGCAAAGGCCGTCAATTTGTTATTTTGTGCGGTGAATCCGGATGACTATCGGAAGATTTCTTGCTGCACAACCGCCAAGGAGATGTGGGATAAGCTTGAAATCACTTATGAAGGTACGCCTCAAGTCCGAGAATCAAGAGTTGATTTTCTAACACATGAATATGAACTCTTTGGAATGAAGGAGCCGGAAAGCATCGATAATATGTTTGAACGGCTCTCAATGATCATCAACGATCTCCATGCTCTCGGAAAAGTATACTCGAACAAAGATCTAGTTCGAAAAATCCTACGGAGTCTCACTCCCGAATGGCGCTCCAAAGCCAATGCCATCCAAGAATCGGTAGGAATCTCGGACGTCACAATTGATGAACTACGAGGTAACCTCAAAACTTATGAAAGCACTATTCTTAGACCTTCTGTTGGAAATGAGAAAAGTTAGACTATTGCCTTCAAAGCCTCATCTTCTAAAAGAGTAGGAGTAAGTGATTCGGAAAGCGATGACGATACTTCTTCAAATGATTTAATTGAAAAGTTTTATTAGTTTATGAAGAAGGAAATAAAGAAGGAAGAACCAAGTCCTTCATGCCAAAATTGTGGAAAACTTGGGCACACCAAGTCACATTGTCCAAAACCCAAGGACAAGAAAAAGAAGAAACACCAAAAGCGCGTGACATGGGATTCGGACAGCTCGGGTGATGAAACTGCCGCCCTATGCTTCATGGCCAACGAGGAAGAAGAGGTAAGTACTCCTAACTCTTACTCTTATGAAGAATTACAAGAAGCTTTTCAAGAATTATATGATGAATTGAAAAAGACTTCAAAAATCTCCAAAGAGGCCAAGGCTAAAATTAAAATTTTAGAAGAGGAAAATCAATTTTTAGAAAATGACAATATCGATCTTAAAAATAAAATTAAGGAGACGCATGAAGATTCTTCAATTGATCAAAATTCTAATTGTTCATCTTGTGATTCTTTGAAATTAGAAAACATAGAACTTAGGAACACACTAGAAAAACGTAGTGTAGACAATCCTAAAATAGTTGAAGAAATCAAAAAGAAAAGGCCCAGGAGAAATAAAAGGCGTAAGAATCATGTTAGAAATTGCGATGCTCCACCTAGAAATGATTCTCGGAATTTTATTAATGAGTATAGAATTAATCATTTTAGACCACCTAGAAATGACTCTAGGAATTTCAACGCTTCTAGGAATAACGACTTTAGATCACCTAGAACGTTTTTGGCTCAACCAAGACATATGCACAAAACGAATGTTATATGTCATTATTGCAACCGGGTCGGACACATAGCACCCGTATGTTTTGCAAAACATAGGGATTTATCTTTTAGCTATGATTATTATTTGCCTAACCTCCAAGGACCCAAAAGTGTTTGGGCACCTAAAACCTATTTTTAGGTACGTTTGCAGGTGTGCTTGAAGACTACAATATCGTAGTAGATGCACCAAGCACGAAACCTTATTGCATCGAGGGGGAATTTCGGTTAGTTATCATATTTTTGATATAAACGTAATAGTTGATATGTGTTAACGATTGATATGTCTTTGTTAACAATTGGTATCAATTATTTTTGTTGATTCATGTTTTGATAACTTTTATTTTGAATAACAATTGGTATCAATTATTTTTGTTAAACATAATGATTTATTCATGTTTTGATGAATATTATTTTTGGTTTGAATAACAGTTGGTATATTCTTGAAAAATAAATGATTCATGTTTTTAATACAACTATTGGTTTGTTAAAAATTAACAGTTGATATGTTTTTAAGTAATATGATTTGCTAAAAATAACCGTTATTATGGTTGTTATGTTTTTGCTAACATTTGGTATCATTTTATGTTGGTATGATTTTTTTTGAAAATCGTCATCATGCATATTCCTCATTGTATTTCCTATCTTATGTTTGACACTAACAGTTGGTATTCCCAAAAGAGGGAAGTGTCAAAAGGGGATAGTAGCATGTGTATACTCTCTTTTTGCTAATGCCAAAAGGGGGAAGAAATTAGGCGATATGCATCTAATAAGGGGGAATGTCTCCACCTTCTAGTATGCTTTAATTGAGGGGGAATACTCAATAAAGGGGGAAGGTTTTGCATAACTTGTATGTTGAGATATAGCATGAACTTAGAGGGAATCCGATATGCATATCTCTTATTATTTGTCATTATCAAAAAGGGGGAAATTGTAGGAAATCATTCTATCCATGATATGTGTGCTTTGGTTGTATTAGCATGATTTCCAGGTATAGGTTTTGATGAATGACAAACAATGAAGTCAAGTGTCAAACAACGTTATTACATGACAAACAATCAAGATTGAATGCCGAGAAGCATATTGATGAAGGGATTGCATGGAAAAGCCAAAGACGAGCCCAAAAGTTCAAGACCGAAGACCCAAGGCGTAGGTCGTTAGGTAGAACCAATGTAAGGGCAACGTTTAAGTTATCTCGTCTTTTGGCTCAACATAGGTCATCATAAATATGAATAAAATCATTTTATCAAATCATAAATATCATAAACATTTTCATATACTTCAAACAAAATGATTTTTATTTTCATATTAACCAAAATGGTTTTTGAAGTAAGCTTTCAATTCTGGACAGAACAGCCAGATAATCGATTATCCTTAAGCTGATAATCGATTATGCTGAGTTTCCAGCAAAACTGGAAATTCCAGCATGGCTGCATAATCGATTATCACATAAGGGATAATCGATTATCTGCTTTTTCCAGCTTAAACTGGAAATTGCAGAGAAGGCAAATAATCGATTATCACATAAGGGATAATCGATTATTCACTGACCGTTGCCCTCCAACGTTCAGTTTTATGAACGTTGAGAAGATAATCGATTATGTAAAGTAGATAATCGATTATCTTGGCATAAAATCAGCATTATTGATTGCCAATTAAGCAACTGACATACAACCTCTACCACCTATAAATAGAGGTCTTTTTGACTCATTTCATATGAACAATATCTCTCATTATTCTTGAACATATTGATAACATTTATACATCATATTTAGAGCTTTTGTTGAGCCATTTGAGAGACCACTTTGAGTTGTTCATAGAGCTTATATTGTATCTCTTTATCTACTCTTCTTAGAGAGTTCTTGTTGTAAAAGAGAAAGGTTCTTGAGAAGACCATATCTTCTCATTGATTGTCGGGTTTTCTAAGTACCTCCAATCTTAGTGTGTGAAGTCTTGTGGTGCGGTACCATTGTTGGAAACACGTTCTCAATGCAATATACTAAAACGTGTGTTCTTTTGTATAGGTTTTGATGAATGACAAACGAAGCGAAAATTGATATATGACGAAGTTCAAGAAACAAGCGCACAATTGATATACAACGAGATTCAAGCTCAAGACAAAGTTTTATAGTTTAATTGAGTCATTCTTAATTGTGATCTTGATCCTACAACTTGACTCGTAACATGGCTTCTCTCATAAAACTATTTTCCAAAATCATGCATATTTAATTTAATGTCAAATGATTTTAAATCATGCATATTTACAGTAGTCAAAATAATTTTTAGACATGCCTTAAAAATCTGGACTAAGATAATCGATTATGTACTTATGAAAATCGATTGTTTTAAGCCAAGACTGCATGACAATCGATTGTGAACTAATGACAATTGATTGTGAGTAAGACAGTGAGCATCAGGTTTTTCAAACCTGCATGACAATCGATTGTGAACTAATGACAATCGATTGTGACTGAGGCAGTGTCCATCAAAGTTTTTCAAAACTCAGAATAATCGATTATGAACTAATGGTAATCGATTATGTTGAGACAGTGTCTTCCAGTGATTTTAAAATTTATTAAATAATCGATTGTTACATTGGACAATCGATTGTCAAAGAGACAGTGTCTAAAATGTTTTTTTCAAAAACTGATAAGTAATCGATTGTTGACTTTGTGCAATCGATTGTGAAGCTGACCGTTGTCGTAAAGTTTTCAAATACAGTCAGGTAATCGATTATTGATTCTGTATAATCGATTGTTTTGATTAAAATCCGGAAAAGATTTTTTGAACGTTATTGGGTAATCGATTATTGATTTGGTATAATCGATTGTTTTGATTAAAATCCGGAAAAGATTTTTTGAACGTTGCTGAGTAATCGATTGTTGATTCTAGACAATCGATTGTTTGTGGTAAAATCTGGAAAGGATTTTTTGAACGTTGCCAGTAATCGATTATGGATTGTAAGTAATCGATTATCAAGCGTAAAATCTGGGATTGAATTTTGATCTGACTGGCAGACAATCGATTGTTGGGGTTTGACAATTGATTGTCAGTGAGTAAAATCAGCAACTCTTAATTGGCCATTAGGCAACGGTAATGCCAAGTTTTTCAACTATAAATACAGCTTCATTTCAGTGTTTTAAACACAACAACATACTACAACTGATCATTACATTGCTATAAGCTTGCATACTTTTGTTTATCATTTTATATTCAATTTCATAAAGCTTTTGAGAGCCATATTCTTGTCCAAAGTTGTTGTGATCTAGAGCTTATTTATTTTACTCATACCTACTCATAAAGGAGTATATTGTTTGAGTGTTTTAGTGTTTTATACACTTGTAAGAGAATTGTAATTCTCTTGTTGTAAGGAACTTGTGTTTCCTTGGTTGAAGTCTTGGAGTGTTGTATCTCCGAGCAAAGGTTTTAAGGCTTGTGTCCTTAAGTTGTAAAGGTTTATTGAGCACCCGTAAGCTTAACAAGTTAGTGGAAAATCTCGAGAGAGTCTCTCGGGGACTGGACTAGCCACGTGTTGTGGTGAACCAGAATATATCGGTGCGTTCTTTCCTTTTTGTTTATTTAACGCACTTATTTATTTCCTGCAAATTTTAATTTCCGCAAGTTTACGCTAAATTTTATTATAACGCTATTCACCCCCCCCCCTAGCGTTAAGCGTATTTCCTAACAATTTGTATCAGAGCCCAACTCTCTGAAAACTTAACAGTTTGAGAGAACCATCCATGGCTTCTACTCGTGATTCTTTTGCAGGAATTGATGAAGGACAGTGCTCCACACGACCACCTCTATTCAACGGTACAAATTACACGTACTGGAAGGAGAGGATGAAGATCTTCTTTCAGTCCAACAGCTTTCACCTTTGGAAGGAGATAATGAAGGGAAACCAAATTCCAACAAAGAAGGTGGAAAACGAATGGGTTCCCAAGTCCGAGGATGTGTATGACGCGGATGACATCCGAAAGGTTCGAAATAATGCTAAAGCAATTAATTTATTATATTGTGCTCTTAATGCTGACGATTACAGGAAAATATCGTGTTACACAACGGCAAAGGAGATGTGGGACAAGCTAGAAGTTACGTACAAAGGTACGGACCAGGTAAGGGAAGCAAAAATTGATTTCCTAACCCATTCTTATGAATTATTTCACATGAAGGAAGGTGAAAAGGTGGACGAAATGTTTGAGCGATTTTCAATAATCGTAAATGACCTACATGCTCTCAAGAAAACATTCACGGATAGAGAGCTCGTGCGAAAAATTCTTAGAAGTCTCACACCGGCATGGAGATCAAAGGCCGATGCAATTCAAGAATCCATTGGCGTTTCAAACGTCACCATCGACGCACTAAGAGGTAACCTTAAGACCTATGAATCTACTATTCTTAACCCTTTTGTTAATGATCAAAGGAGGCAAAGAATAGCTCTAAAGGCGAGCACAAGCCAACCGCAAATTGATGAGGAAGGAGACAACGAGTTTGGACTCGTTATCAAAAGATTTCAAAAGTTCATGCGCAAGGAGTATGAGCGCAAGGGCAAAAAGCATGGCGAACAAATCAAGTGCTATGAATGTGGTGAAACCGGGCACATCAAATCAAATTGCCCAAACATCAAAAAGGAGAAGAAACCTTTTAAAAAGCAACGTGCATACATTTCTTGGGGAGGCGACTCCGGAGATGAGTCAAGCGAAGGAGAAGAAGACGAAGCAGCAAATCTTTGCCTCATGGCACATGAAGACAACAAAGATGAGGTATGTCAAATTTCATCTAAAAACTTCTTTACTCTTGAAGAAATGCGAACTGCTTTTGATGAATTATATGCTGAGTTTATTAAGGCTTCAAAAACTGTTAAGGGCATAAAAGAAAATGCTTCATTAACAGAAAAGGATTTTCAAAAACAGCTTTCTTTGAAAAAAAAGGATTTAGAAAAACTGGTTTTAGAAAATGAAAAGCTGAAAGAGGAAAACAAGTTTTTTGGAAAAAGAAGCGTCGATAAGCCCGAAAGTTCTACTAAACATTGTTCTTCTTGCTTGCATCTCAAAAATGAGGTAGATAGACTCAAAGGTACCTTAGATAAGTTTAATTCTTCCCACAAGAATTTGAATGAGGTCCTTGTTAATTTGAAATCAACCAAGCATGGCATAGGATTTAAGAATGAGGTTAAAGAAAAGGTTGAAGCCAAACCCCAACCACCTAAGGCTCAACCTAGGACTAATAAAACAAATGCTTATCCTAGAAATGACTCTCCACCTAGAAATAGTTACCCTAGAAATGATGCATATTTTAGGCCAAATGTTGAACCTTTGAGAATACCTAGAAATGGCCTTCAACCAAGAAACAATCACTCTAGAAATGCTGCCCATCCTAGAGCTCATAGTAGGAGAAATAATTCTCATGAAATGCGAAATAGTCATAGTGTAAGAAATTTTCATCCGTCTAGTTACTATGAACCTAGAATGATGCATAACCTAAATGTGACTTGTCATTATTGTAGACGTATTGGTCATATTGCTCCTGCATGCTTTACACGTCATAGACATATTACTCAATCGCATCATTATAATATGCCTAACCCCCAAGGACCCAAGATGGCATGGGTACCTAAAGAACATTAATTTGTTTTGTAGGTGTGCTTGAAGGGATCAAGTGTACTATGGTACCTTGATAGTGGATGCTCCAAGCATATGACGGGAGATGAATCCAAATTCCTTCAATTAGAGCACAAAGAAGGAGGAAGTGTTATCTTCGGTGATAACAATAAAGGAAAGATCATCGGCATCGGCTCGGTCGGTAAGGATGAAAATTCCTCTATTAAGCATATATTACTTGTTAAAGGATTAAAGCATAATCTCTTGAGCATAAGCCAATTGTGTGACAAGGGAAATCTTGCTTTATTTGACTCGGATGAATGCTTAGTGTTCAGACGTAGTGATTTCAAAATTATCCTCCGTGGTTTTAGAGTGGATAATATTTATATGGTTGATCTTGCTAATTCCTCACCCGATTATGTTGATTGTCTAATGAGTAAAGAGGATGATACTTGGCTATGGCATCGTAGAGTAGCACATATAAATATGCATCTTTTGAACAAATTGATTTCTCAAAACTTAGTTGTTGGTCTTCCCAATTTAAAATTTGAAAATGACTCTATTTGTGACTCGTGTCAAAAGGGGAAGCAAACAAAAGCATCTTTCAAATCTAAAAACATTGTTTCAACTTCTACACCATTGCAATTACTTCATATGGATTTATTTGGTCCTTCCCGCATTGAAAGTCTAGGAAGAAATAAATATGCTTTTGTGATTGTTGATGATTACTCGAGATTTACTTGGACTTTATTTCTTGCCAATAAAAGTGATGCTTTTCAAAATTTTAAATATTTTCTTAAGCGTGTTCAAAATGAGAAAGAAACAACCGTCACTTCAATTAGAAGTGATCATGGGGGAGAGTTTGATCACAATCTCTTTGCGGACTTTTCTGACGAACTCGGAATCGAGCATACCTTTTCCGCTCCACGTACACCACAACAAAATGGGGTGGTGGAAAGGAAAAATAGGTGTCTCGAAGAGATGGCTAGAACCATGCTCGACGAAGCTAAGATACCCAAACATTTTTGGGCGGACGCCGTGAGTACCGCTTGCTATGTTCTAAATAGAGTAGTAATTCGGACGATACTCATGAAAACCCCCTATGAACTTTATAAGGGTAGAAAACCAAATATTTCCCATTTTAAAGTTTTTGGTTGCAAATGTTTTGTTCATAACAATGGCAAAGACCAATTGGGTAAATTTGATGCAAAGTCGGATGAAGGTATTTTCATTGGATATTCCTCACGTAGTAAAGCATATAGGGTCTTTAATAAAAGAACCCAAATTGTGGAGGAATCCCCTCATGTTGTATTTTCCGAAAATAATGCTCGCTTGGCGAGAAAGGATTCCGGTTTTGATCTTGCAGATATCTTAGATAGCTTGAAAGACAAAATACAAGAGGAACCACCCAAGGAAAATAAAGTTGAAACTGAGGAACAACCAACGGAAGAAGCGCCACAATTGGAAAAAGAAACAAAAGTGCCAAATGAGTGGAGGACGATCAAAGATCACCCTCTTGAACAGGTAATTGGCAACGTCGAAGGAAAGGTAAGTACCCGAAACTCTCTTAAGAACACTTTAGGACACACTTCTTAAGAGCTCACGTTCTCACTTGGCAACACTAGTTTAAGTTATTACTTCTTTACAAATTACTGACTTGAGCGTCGGAGACGTTTAATTCTATTTTGCAGGTATCGCCCTAAAAGATAGGGGGAATTATAAAGTTTTGGCACAGAACAATCGATTGTTCCAAGCAAATAATTGATTATTTTACCGTGCTGAACATCGATTAGCAGTATCACTAATCGATTGTTTATGGTTTATGCTCATTATGCAGCTTTTTTTAATAATTGATTCCTTAAATTCGATAATCGATTTCTGTCTCAGCCATTCAGCAATGCTTGTCCAAAACAATCAATTATTTCACATACATAATCGATTATTTCATGTCAGTAACTCAAAAGTTTGTTACCGTTTGGTCCCGTAATCGATTACCACATTTGACAACCGATTATTTCATGTCAGAAATTTAAACTCTTGTTACCGTTTGGCTCATCAATCGATTTGTGTCAGTTCCAAGTCAGGTCATAACTCTTCAGTAATCGATTATTGCATCTCAACAATCGATTGTCTAACGGTCAGTGAATTTATTTTACCGTTTCTGACTGATTTGGCTTTAAATTCTCAGCAGATTTCTTCCATAAATGATAAGCCACTCTCCCCTCTATAAATAGGCTTCATATATGTTCATATGCATTCACTCAAGCATCAATTGTAGCTTTCAAAATATCAAATTCTCTCTAATCCTTTGCAAAATCCAGCAGCTTTCATTTCAAATGCCGGGCCGTCACTCAAAACGTTCCCGTTCTGCTAGGCAAGGCGCATCCTCCTCTTTTGCCCCTCCGCGTCCGAACTATCCCTATCAAGATGGTTCCGTTGTATATTTTAATTCCGACATCGAGCTTACTCGATTCTTAACCAAATTTGAAAAGCGCGACATTCTTCCACCCCGCTTTTCAACCCACAAGTATCTTGAATCATTTGGGCCTGCTGCAAATATGCTCAAAAATTCTCAACTTCTTGACTTTTTACTCCTTACCCATCCTTACATCAATACTACATTGGTTCAAGCATTTTATTCCAACCTCCATGAGGATGATGATGGTGAGCTTGTCACCAACATTAATGGTGTACAAATTCTTCTTTCCAATGAAAATCTTCATACCATTGCCCGTCTTCCTCATAATGGTGAAGACATTTTTCGGTACACCGGAGAGGCCAGAGCCCGTTTTGATGAAACAGCCCTCTTACACCAAATCGGTCTTACTTCTTATGATCCAAATATTTCTTCCCGTCGTCCTACAATTACGGGAATGGATCCCAATTATCGGTTGATTTTCTATTTCATCACCCGAGTCCTCAAGCCTCGTAAGCATAACCATACTACCATTTCGCAAGAGGACACTAAGCTCATGCATGCCATAATAACCGGAGCTAACATCAATTGTTGTCGGCTTATCAAAATTCACATGCGTGATGCTATCGGAGATGATAGGCCTCTTCCTTATGCTCTCCTCATCATGAACTTTCTTGAAGCCACCGGATTCGTCACTGGAAATGGTCCTCTCAAAAAGAGTACCAATAAGTGGGAAATTTCGGAATCCTCCTTTCATCATGACGGTGATCATGTAGCGCCTGCTCCTCCTCCATCCCGTCGAACTCGTCCGCCTCAAGAACCCACTCTCCAATCCATTTTCAACCAAATTGCTTACCTGACCACCTCTGTCGGTCAATTAACTCACGAGATCCATGGATATTTTGACCACATTCATTATCCATATGTGGGTCTTGTTCCATATGAAGCAGCGCCGGATGATGAGGCGGAAAATGATGAATGAATAATTGTAGTTTTTTTGTTTTTATATGTTGTATTGTCTTCCCTGTTGCTGTAATTTCTTTCCAATAAATAAACAAGGTTTATTTCATCTTTGGCATCTTATTATTATTTTTGCTAATGGCAAAAGGGGGAAGATAACAGGTATGATGCACTCTCAAGTTATAAGCTTAAATTGAGGGGGAATTCTCAAATTGAGGGGGAACAAATTGCATACGTTGTTGCATGTATATACTTGTCTTGAATCGTCAATATAAATTGCTTGTCTTGCATATCCCGCTTAATGTTTACCATTATCAAAAAGGGGGAAATTGTTGAAAACACGTTCTCAATGCAATATACTAAAACGTATGTTCTTTTGTATAGGTTTTGATGAATGACAAACGAAGCGAAAATTGATATATGACGAAGTTCAAGAAACAAGCGCACTTGATATACAACGAGATTCAAGCTCAAGACAAAGTTTTATAGTTTAATTGAGTCATTCTTAATTGTGATCTTGATCCTACAACTTGACTCGTAACATGGCTTCTCTCATAAAACTATTTTCCAAAATCATGCATATTTAATTTAATGTCAAATGATTTTAAATCATGCATATTTACAGTAGTCAAAATAATTTTTAGACATGCCTTAAAAATCTGGACTAAGATAATCGATTATGTACTTATGATAATCGATTGTTTTAAGCCAAGACTGCATGACAATCGATTGTGAACTAATGACAATCGATTGTGAGTAAGACAGTGAGCATCAGGTTTTTCAAACCTGCATGACAATCGATTGTGAACTAATGACAATCGATTGTGACTGAGGCAGTGTCCATCAAAGTTTTTCAAAACTCAGAATAATCGATTATGAACTAATGGTAATCGATTATGTTGAGACAGTGTCTTCCAGTGATTTTAAAATTTATTAAATAATCGATTGTTACGTTGGACAATCGATTGTCAAGAGACAGTGTCTAAAATGTTTTTCAAAAACTGATAAGTAATCGATTGTTGACTTTGTGCAATCGATTGTGAAGCTGACCGTTGTCGTAAAGTATTCAAATACCGTCAGTAATCGATTATTGATTCTGTATAATCGATTGTTTTGATTAAAATTCGGAAAAGATTTTTTGAACGTTATTGGGTAATCGATTATTGATTCTGTATAATCGATTGTTTTGATTAAAATCCGGAAAAAATTTTTTGAACGTTGCTGAGTAATCGATTGTTGATTCTGGACAATCGATTGTTTGTGGTAAAATCCGGAAAAGATTTTTTTGAACGTTGCCAGTAATCGATTATGGATTGTAAGTAATCGATTATCAAGCGTAAAATCTGGGATTGAATTTTGATCTGACTGGCAGACAATCGATTGTTGGGGTTTGACAATCGATTGTCAGTGAGTAAAATCAGCAACTCTTAATTGGCAATTAGGCAACGGTAAAGCCAAGTTTTTCAACTATAAATACAGCTTCATTTCAGTGTTTTAGAAATTGCGATGCTCCACCTAGAAATGATTCTCGGAATTTTATTAATGAGTATAGAATTAATCATTTTAGACCACCTAGAAATGACTCTAGGAATTTCAACGCTTCTAGGAATAACGACTTTAGATCACCTAGAACCTTTTTTGGCTCAACCAAGACATATGCACAAAACGAATGTTATATGTCATTATTGCAACCGGGTAGGACACATAGCACCTGTATGTTTTGCAAAACATAGGGATTTATCTTTTAGCTATGATTATTACTATTTGCCTAACCTCCAAGGACCCAAAAGTGTTTGGGCACCTAAAACCTATTTTTAGGTACGTTTGCAAGTGTGCTTGAAGACTACAATATCGTAGTAGATGCACCAAGCACGAAACCCTATTGCATCGAGGGGGAATTTCGGTTAGTTATCATATTTTAGATAAAAACGTAATAGTTGATATGTGTTAACGATTGATATGTCTTTGTTAACAATTGGTATCAATTATTTTTGTTGATTCATTTTTTGATAACTTTTATTTTGAATAACAATTGGTATCAATTATTTTTGTTAAACATAATGATTTATTCATGTTTTGATGAATATTATTTTTGGTTTGAATAACAGTTGGTATATTCTTGAAAAATAAATGATTCATGTTTTTAATACAACTATTTATTTGTTAAAAATTAACAGTTGATATGTTTTTAAGTAATATGATTTGCTAAAAATAACCGTTATTATGGTTGTTATGTTTTTGCTAACATTTGGTATCATTTTATGTTGGTATGATTTTTTTTGAAAATCGTCATCATGCATATTCCTCATTGTATTTCCTATCTTATGTTTGACTCTAACAGTTGGTATTCCCAAAAGAGGGAAGTGTCAAAAGGGGATAGTATCATGTGTATACTCTCTTTTTGCTAATGCCAAAAGGGGGAAGAAATTAGGCGATATGCATCTAATAAGGGGGAATGTCTCCACCTTCTAGTATGCTTTAATTGAGGGGGAATACTCAATTAAGGGGGAATGTTTTGCATAACTTGTATGTTGAGATATAGCATGAACTTAGAGGGAATCCGATATGCATATCTCTTATTATTTGTCATTATCAAAAAGGGGGAAATTGTAGGAAATCATTCTATCCATGATATGTGTGCTTTGGTTGTATTAGCATGATTTCCAGGTATAGGTTTTGATGAATGACAAACAATGAAGTCAAGTGTCAAACAACGTTATTACATGACAAACAATCAAGATTGAATGCCGAGAAGCATATTGATGAAGGGATTGTATGGAAAAGCCAATGACGAGCCCAAAAGTTCAAGACCGAAGACCCAAGGCGTAGGTCGTTAGGTAGAACCAATGTAAGGGCAACGTTTAAGTTATCTCGTCTTTTGGCTCAACATAGGTCATCATAAATATGCATAAAATCATTTTATCAAATCATAAATATCATAAACATTTTCATATACTTCAAACAAAATGATTTTTATTTTCATTTTAACCAAAATGGTTTTTGAAGTAAGCTTTCAATTCTGGACAGAACAGCCAGTTAATCGATTATCCTTAAGCTGATAATCGATTATGCTGAGTTTCCAGCAAAACTAGAAATTCCAGCATAGCTACATAATCGATTATCACATAAGGGATAATCGATTATCTGCTTTTTCCAGCTTAAACTGGAAATTCCAGAGTAGGCAAATAATCGATTATCACATAAGGGATAATTGATTATTCACTGACCGTTGCCCTCCAACGTTCAGTTTTATGAACGTTGAGAAGATAATCGATTATGTAAAGTAGATAATCGATTATCTTGGCATAAAATCAGCATTATTGATTGCCAATTAAGCAACTGACATACAACCTCTACCACCTATAAATAGAGGTCTTTTTGACTCATTTCATATGAACAATATCTCTCATTATTCTTGAACATATTGATAACATTTATACATCATATTTAGAGCTTTTGTTGAGCCATTTGAGAGACAACTTTGAGTTGTTCATAGAGCTTATATTGTATCTCTTTATCTACTCTTCTTAGAGAGTTCTTGTTGTAAAAGAGAAAGGTTCTTGAGAAGACCATATCTTCTCATTGATTGTCGGGTTTGCTAAGTACCTTCAATCTTAGTGTGTGAAGTCTTGTGGTGCGGTATCCATTGTTGGAAACACGTTCTCAATGCAATATACTAAAACGTGTGTTCTTTTGTATAGGTTTTGATGAATGACAAACGAAGCGAAAATTGATATATGACGAAGTTCAAGAAACAAGCGCACAATTGATATACGACGAGATTCAAGCTCAAGACAAAGTTTTATAGTTTAATTGAGTCATTCTTAATTGTGATCTTGATCCTACAACTTGACTCGTAACATGGCTTCTCTCATAAAACTATTTTCCAAAATCATGCATATTTAATTTAATGTCAAATGATTTTAAATCATGCATATTTACAGTAGTCAAAATAATTTTTAGACATGCCTTAAAAATCTGGACTAAGATAATCGATTATGTACTTATGATAATCGATTGTTTTAAGCCAAGACTGCATGACAATCGATTGTGAACTAATGAAAATCGATTGTGAGTAAGACAGTGAGCATTAGGTTTTTCAAACCTGCATGACAATCGATTGTGAACTAATGACAATCGATTGTGACTGAGGCAATGTCCATCAATGTTTTTCAAAACTCAGAATAATCGATTATGAACTAATGGTAATCGATTATGTTGAGACAGTGTCTTCCAGTGATTTTCAAATTTATTAAATAATCGATTGTTACATTGGACATTCGATTGTCAAAGAGACAGTGTCTAAAATGTTTTTTTCAAAAACTGATAAGTAATCGATTGTTGACTTTGTGCAATCGATTGTGAAGCTGACCGTTGTCGTAAAGTTTTCAAATACCGTCAGGTAATCGATTATTGATTCTGTATAATCGATTGTTTTGATTAAAATCCGGAAAAGATTTTTTAAACGTTATTGGGTAATCGATTATTGATTTGGTATAATCGATTGTTTTGATTAAAATCCGAAAAAAAAATTTTTGAACGTTGCTGAGTAATCGAGTGTTGAATCTGGACAATCGATTGTTTGTGGTAAAATCTGGAAAGGATTTTTTGAACGTTGCCAGTAATCGATTCTGGATTGTAAGTAATCGATTATCAAGCATAAAATCTGGGATTGAATTTTGATGTAACTGGCAGACAATCGATTGTTGGGGTTTGACAATCGATTGTCAGTGAGTAAAATCAGCAACTCTTAATTGGCAATTAGGCAACGGTAATGCCAAGTTTTTCAACTATAAATACAGCTTCATTTCAGTGTTTTAAACACAACAACATACTACAACTGATTATTACATTGCTATAAGCTTGCATACTTTTGT
Organism: Nicotiana benthamiana; assembly: GCA_034376525.1. NCBI lineage: Eukaryota > Viridiplantae > Streptophyta > Magnoliopsida > Solanales > Solanaceae > Nicotiana > Nicotiana benthamiana. The sequence goes on from CM067330.1 coordinate 123,137,473, forward strand.
TTATCATTTTATATTCAATTTCATAAAGCTTTTGAGAGCCATATTCTTGTCCAAAGTTGTTGTGATGTAGAGCTTATTTATTTTACTCATACCAACTCATAAAGGAGTATATTGTTTGAGTGTTTTAGTGTTTTATACACTTGTAAGAGAATTATAATTCTCTTGTTGTAAGGAACTTGTGTTTTCTTGGTTGAAGTCTTGGAGTGTTGTATCTCCGAGCAAAGGTGTTAAGGCTTGTGTCCTTAAGTTGTAAAGGTTTGTTGAGCACCCGTAAGCTTAACAAGTTAGTGGAAAATCTCGAGAGACTCTCTCGGGGACTGGACTAGCCACGTGTTGTGGTGAACCAGAATATATCGGTGCGTTCTTTCCTTTTTGTTTATTTAACGCACTTATTTATTTCCTGCAAATTTTAATTTCCGCAAGTTTACGCTAAATTTTATTATAACGCTATTCACCCCCCCCTCCCCCTAGCGTTAAGCGTATTTCCTAACAATTGGCATCAGAGCCCAACTCTCTGAAAACTTAACAGTTTGAGAGAACCATCCATGGCTTCTACTCGTGATTCTTTTGCAGGAATTGATGAAGGACAGTGCTCCACACGACCACCTCTATTCAACGGTACAAATTACATGTACTGAAAGGAGAGGATGAAGATCTTCGTTCAGTCCAACAGCTTTCACCTTTGGAAGGTGATAATGAAGGGAAATCAAATTCCAACAAAGAAGGTGGAAAACAAATGGGTTCCCAAGTCCGAGGATGAGTATGACGCGGATGATATCCGAAAGGTTCAAAATAATGCTAAAGCAATTAATTTATTATATTGTGCTGTTAATGCTGACGATTACAGGAAAATATCGTGTTACACAACGGCAAAGGAGATGTGGAACAAGCTAAAAGTTATGTACAAAGGTACGGACCAGGTAAGGGAAGCAAAATTGATTTCCTAACCCATTCTTATGAATTATTTCCTGCAAATTTTAATTTCTGCAAGTTTACGCTAAATTTTATTATAACGCTATTCACCCCCTCTAGCGTTAAGCGTATTTTCTAACAGTATCCACGAGCAAGGTGAAGTCTTGAGGTGAGGTATCCTCGAGCAAGTTGAAGTCTTGTAGAGTGTACATCTACGAGCAAGTGTAACGGTTTGTTAGGAACCCGTAAGCTTAACGGAGTTAGTGTAAACTCGAGAGAGTCTCTCGGGGACTGGACTAACCACACGTTGTGGTGAACCAGTATAAATTTGGTGTGTCCTCTCCTTACTCTTTTAATTACTGCACTTACTTTGTTCCTGCAATTTTAATTCCGCAAAATTTACCGACATTCTCGTGCCTCACTATTCACCCCCCTCTAGTGAAGGGCATAAATCTTAACCTGTGATAAGTCTGAAAGAAGATAAAATTATTAACGTGAAGGTATCAATGGATGTGTGGCAATAGATGAAATTATAATCGTCATCATTGTGATAATGAGAACAATAAGAATTCTCAAAATACTCTTTCACTTTATGAAAGTAATATTTGTCATCGATTTGACATACGATTTTGTAAAGCACATATAAATGGTTATGGTCCATTCATGATGTGAATATGAAAACATCTAATTTATGAATACATATTCATTCTTGGAAGAATATGAAGGTGCTAGTGGTAGTGAATATACCACACTCACCTCTAGAGAAAGTTTTGAGATGAAATAAGAAAATAATGTCATCATTATGTCATGAATGATTATGATCATGTACCTATGCCAAAATAATCTAGTAATGTGACTATTAAAGGACAACAATGATGCAATAAACACATCTTGCATATAATTTTGACAATTACCATAATGGTATAACTTTCTTTTTGAAAGAGATATTCATCATATAGATATTGATGAATATATGGTAGTACCAAATTAATTGAGAGCTCTGGAAGAGCCAATTATTACTATTTTGGGGGAATACAATTGATTATCATGTTAATTTATTGTGTTGTAGTAAGTCTCAAAGAAACTTTCAGTTTCCGAAATACACGCGAAAGCGGTTGATTAAATTGAGACTATAAATAAAAAAAAGATTTAATATCTTCTATTACTACAACTTGTAGCGGGATAATATGTATGTGAAAAGTTATCCCATTTATTCTCCAGTTTGTACTACACAAATACAAGAATGTCACAATAAAGTGGATGTTTATTGATATAAAAACCCATATCATAATAAACTTGGAGTTTATTGATAATTGCACACGTCATGGTGTAAATTTGAAAGTTTATAAATATTGATAACTAATTCAGTTGGCATTTGGTTAGCCATATCAACTTTAGGTATGATGTGCAAAAATAATAGAGAATTCACATGGGTAAATATTAAAGAACTAAAAAGTTCTTTACGAATTCTCTTATGTTGCTTGTTCTCATTAATTAATAGACCAAATAAAATTGGAATTAAATCCCATGAATTATGAAATATAAAAGGTAAATATGAGCTCATTTATCTTCCATGTATACCACATAAGATGCATCTATGAGATTGTTACATGTGCAATTATTATTAACCCGCAACATGGTATTTTGCGAGGTATAAATTTAATTTTGAGCATAATTTCCAATTTTCTATTCAAGAAGTTCATCTTGATAAGTTGGTTTACTTCATAGTTGGTTTAGCAAAATAATTTATTGAGTGCCTCCACTTAATAGCTAAATTATTTGCTTATGAGAACAAAGTTATCTATATCAGTTTGATATATGTTATATATGAAAGTATATTACATTCTTCCCTTCAGGGTCAGGAACCAAATAATTTCATCTTATTATTTTGATGTGCGGTGTATATTGATTAACACCAAAATGCACAAAGATGGATTCTCAAAGTTGAGGAAAAATGTTAGTTTTTCTAACATGAGGGGGAGACAAGATAAACAGTTGAGAAAAAGTTACGTGGAATGAATTATCATTTGTATATCTAGATCCTCGAATACGATAATATGAACTTGAAGTTCATAAAAAGATAATTCATCTGCAATATACTGCAAATTATGCTAGACGTATTTGCTGACTCAAAGAAAGTAACTATATTCTTATTGCAAATGCTCCTATTAGGTCCTAGAAGGACAAAGTCTATGGTACGCTCAACGCGTATAGACAGATCGGTTTCAAATAAACTTCTTGATAAAGAAGATAATCAAATGATCAAAGTGATCATAATAAGAAGACAATGGATCAAGAAGATCACATGATATAACATTTATAAAATCTCATGAGAGATTCGGGTACCTGAATATATGAATAAAGAGATCTCTATGTTATGTCTTTATGAAAGATATTAATACCGATATAAAATATTTGTCGGCGACATCTATCATAGCTCTAAGTATAGATGGGGATCTTAAGTCTATCGAACATAGACACAAAAATATTGGCCAAATGGAAGAGACACAATTCAAGTAGAATGATTCCATATGAAAGACATATAGTTTGGACATGTAGTTCAAACACTTGAAAGTATAAAGTCAATGATATGTGTAATCAATTTTCGATATCTTATGTGTCTAGCATGATATGGAAACTTGATATGCATATAAACTCTATTATAATGCTTATATGACTTAACTTATATGACAATTCATGAAGGATTTAAGTTGCTTGAAGCATATACAATTCTTGATCTTGAAGTATCACTTCCTTAGTGCAATTTGTGTACAAATGTATCTTGCTATAACTATAAGCATGATAATGTGATAGCAAGAATACCTCTATGGAAATGTTGAAAAGATCATTCTACGACAGTTTATGAAGACAGTACATCTCTATCAAGAATGATGATTTCAAGATGCAATTTATTCATTCAAGTTAATATAGTTGATTTATTTATCAAGTCTCCACCAAAGATCTTTTGAAGATAGTGCACAAGATTGGAATGCAAATGCTTAAAGATGTGAATTGATGCTCTTATCAGGGAGTTAATGCGCGTTGCACTCTTTTTCCCTTATAAGGTTTTGTCCCAATGAGTTTTCATTGCAAGGTTTTTAACGAGGCAACCAAAAGGCGTATTGTTAGATATGTGTACTCTTTTTCCTTGTCTAGATTTTTTTCCCATTGGATTTTATTTTAGTTAAGGTTTTAAGGAGGCACTTATCTGTTGAATAAACATTCAAGGGGGAGTGTCATAAATAGAATTCTATTTATGGTGAATATCTATATTTACAGAGGTTCTAGGATTTATTACTTGGTGGCTAAATCACTCTCTCCCAATATATAGAGGGTTCTATTCCATTGTAATTCATTCCCAAATTCAATAAGAATCCCCTCACTCTTTTTCTCAGCAATATTGCTCTTGTTCTTTTAGTATTTTCATAACAAGACGTGTTTTAAACCATTTATTGATAGGACTGCGACCAACATTTATGGACAAATTTATAATTTCGTCTCTAAACGTATATGTATTGCGACACAGGTCAGCTCTGACTGAATACGCCCCCTTATCTTCATCTCTCAAAATCACAGGTCGATTTGTATTTTGGTGAATCGCAGATCTACCCTAGCTATATTTTGTCAAAGCAAAGATTGCAAATTTGTTTGTTGGTGAATCGCAAGTGTACCCGAGCTTTCGACCTCGCTCATTCGTGAATCCCAGGTATGCCTCCTGTTCCGATTTGCTCTTTTTCTTCTCTAAGTTCTTCTTCTCCTTATTCTATAAATTAAATTGGTAAAAGGTTTCATAATTTCATTTCTTATTTGTATAATCTATAGAAAGATTATTGGGTTGGGATTTCTAGTTTGATAATTTGATTTCTCTAAAGTATATTCGTGTTTGTAGCGTGTATGAACTATTAATTTTCAAACAGGAGAAATAACGTATATTCATATTTTTTCATGTTTATAGTTTAGGGGAAGGTATATAGCAAGGAGTTGCAAGAAAAATGCAAAACAAGATTAGCCCAATTTACTGGAAAGTAGCAGTGGTTTAATGTAGAGGAATCAGAGACATTACTGTATTCACTCTAAAAATTGAGATTGAAATCCCAACCTTCATGTCTAATTTTTTCAGCATCACCCTTGTGCTCAATTGACGAGTCTCTGTCTTGCGAATTTTCCTTCTTCTAGTTTCTCTTTGAGCATTCGAGCGCAGGGTAGAATTTTAATCTTAAGAATTCTTGATGTTAAAACAGACTTCATGTGTCAGTGATTGGGTAGCAAATTTAATTTGGATAGCAAATATTATATTTCTAATTGTGGCAGATCTTTCATAAATTTACACACATTCAAGCATAACCTAGAATTCTGCGCAATTATCTGTTGACATAGCGACATCTAGCACGGAGTGTTAATTTAGGTTCTTCTAAATGACATTCCAATGTACCAAATTATTTGTCCGTTTTGTGCGTCAATGGTGCAGTTCTTCGCACTATATTATTAAACATGAACCAGAATGTTTAACGGTACTTTATTGGAAGAGGATACATAACAGACATGCAAGTTGAGCTTGTTACATGCAAAGTACTATCTAGTTTAACACCTTATTTATGTTACTGAAATAAAAGGAAATCTCTTTTATGCTTTATGAGATTTGTCAATTTTGAGTTATTGACCTAAATTCAAGTAAATAAGGATTAGAATCTTGTCTTCTCTAAGTTGATCTCATGCTTTACAAGCTTCCATCAAGCTATGGATATAAACAAGATTAAGCATAATCCACCGAATTATGTGATTTTCCACTGTTTTATGATTCCATTGTTCATGGGGTTTGATTGCATTTAGTGGTTATGTTAAGTAGTTTTTTCTTGGTGGCTCCATACATCATTATGTTGTTACTTTAACTTCTCAAGAAATTAAAAGGGCCAGAAGAACCATCTATGACCAGTTCTATAGATAATATAGCTAATTCTACACATCGGAGCTGTTTTATATCTGTTGTAAATGTGGTATTTCATTACGCTTTCCTTCTAATTTTTGTGTAATTAAACAGATTCTGACAGAAGGATGTCAACAAGTGGCAGATGAAGCAGAAAGGGAGTATGAAAAGATGTCTGGCGAATCAATGAAGGCAAGGATGCAATGAAGGTGAATCTTTCATTGTAGATCTGCTATTATATTTCATAAGTCTGATCTTTCTTAATCTCAGTTTCTGTGTTATTACCATTGTTTGACTGCCACCTCTAAACAAATGCATGGTTTTATGAGGCAAGTAATGCTTATGGGCATTTATATCTTGTTCCTGCTAGTTGAATTCATGACAATTTATTCCACCCTGATATGTTAACTGGTCTTCTACTTCACATAATTATGATTGTTTCTTGTATTGTATCTGTTTGGTTTTCATGGCTGTTTAGAACATGTTTAGGAAGTGTAGTATTATTACTTCTGAGGGGAAAGATCTCTTTGAGTCTGTTAGCGATCTCTCTGCAAATGACCGTGAGTGTTTTCACCATATACTTGGATTCGTTGTTGCACAAGTGTCAAATTGTTAAACTTATCACAAAAGATTCTGATGAAAAATTGTAAATGTAATCCGAAAGAGTCCCTACAGTCGCAAAAATATTTTCCTTTAATCTCGTTTGTATCATGTCTAGGGTTGAAAAACGATGTTTCGTAAAAGCATCAGTGATTGATGGTTGCGCTGGACATTCTAACTGCATTTCTCTCTTCTGTGGATTCATAAGCATACTAGATTTCCTCAATTTCATTTTGTGTGTACGTCTCGTTTAAGTTTCAAAGTTGAGGTTCTTGTTATTATTAAGGTTTGATTTTTCTGATCTTTTGTGTTTAAATTTGTATTCTGTTTGATGGTTGTTGTGTCATGTAGTGCGTGGCATAATTTAAATATCCAAGTGTTACCTACAATGAAGAAAAGAGACTATATTTTCTAATTATACTCATGAGACGTGTTGTGCTTGTGGTTTGGCTTGTAGAATTGTGGATTGCAAGTTTGCAACTTTGTAGGGCATGATGGAAATTGACAATAACATAGGTGTTTCCGAAAAATGGGATGAGCTTTGAAAATGGAGTTCACGAATTTCCATAACCTGTTGGCAAACTAGATGGCATTCCCAATGGGAGTTCCAGCTCCTCTATTGCAGAGGTTGTGTATGAATCAACCACAACTATAGAAAGCAATCCTAGTGCAAGTTCTGAGGTAAAGGAGTTTATTGTTGGTTTGTTAACTTCAATTGGGTCTTTCTGACACCAAGATAATGTAATTCTTTTCTAGGGACATAAAACCAAAGAGTCTGGAGAGTCGAAGAACTTCAAACAGCCAAAAGCTCCGGGAAAGGCAAATAATGGTAAGCCTTCAAGCCCCAAAAATGCTGCATCTATTCGGGTCAAGTAAAGCAAAGATGCATCAGCTGGTTCTGTTGTTTCAAATGGGTCCATAGCCTCGAAGCCACGCACTAAACAGACTTCTTCCCTTAGCACAAAGAGCAAATCATTTAACGACAGGAAAACTGCTGATACCAATTCAAAACCTATTGTTGCCCGTGTAAATGTTAGTCATGCTAAGGTAAAGGTCCATATCACGGTGCTTGTTTTATTTAAAAATAGCTCGGAGCACAGTAGTCTGTCTATTTTGTCGTTTTATGTGCTTCTGTGTTATTGCTCATTCCTTTTATGTCTTTCATCTAGCGTCAATCTGGCCAACCTGAGGCAATATCACCTTCTCCAAATGCTGACGCCCTAAAGTATGTCCTGTTTTTCTACTTGTTGTTTGATGATCACCTGTTGTGTTGAATATATCTTCCTGGGTGACATGTGAACTACAATTTTGATGCTATAGGGAGAAAACAAAACCAAAACCCTTGAAGAAAGTTGTCCCAAATCAAGCCGATGGAAGTGAGAAAGTTGCCCAAATCAAAGCTGATGGAAGTGAAGAATCACCTTCGTATCCTATATAAGCTGATGTTTCTTTACTTTTTCCTCTGCTTTCTGCTTGCCTCTTTGCTAGAGCGATTGTGGTTTTTTTTGGATGCATTTGTTTGAAAGGAAGAATATTTCCAGTTTACCCACACTTTACAGAAGTCCTGCTGCAGATGCCAAGCCTCGCAAAGTAGGTGCTCTTCCAACCTACAATATGAGTTTCAAGTGCGATGAAAGGGCTGAGAAAAGGAAAGAGATTAGCTTTCTTCTTGCATCAGCAGAAAACTTGATATATTCGATTCTTTTCCTCTGTAATCATTTCCCGGAAACTTGAGGGAATTTGTTTCTGTACATTTGGACAGTTTTACTCTAAGCTTGAGGAAAAAATCCATGCGAAGGAAGTCGAGAAGAATAACTTGCAGGCCCTTTCTAAGGCATGGTGACTGTTGTGGTTCTATCATTTTCATGATGTAGAAAATGGACGAAGATTCTAAGCATTGCCTTTTATGATATTCATATTTTCTCTTTGGATTTGTTCACCAGGAAAGTCAGGAAGCTGAAATCAAAATGTTAAGAAAAAGATTAAAGTTTAAAGCAACCCCAATACCAAGCTTTTATCAGGAACCTCCTCCTTCTAAAGTGGAGTTGAAGAAGGTAATGCTATGCTCTCTTTTTTTATGTCATGAAACTCATGAACAATTCATGTTCTATAAGGAAATACTTTTTGTCAAAGAAAAAGAAATACTTGATAGGATTTTCAATTGTTCACATTCCTTTTCTTCTTGGTTATATAATATGCTAAATAGTTTTTCTTTTATAACAACAGCATGCTAAATAGATGCTTGTACTTTTGCTTGCTATATTACTTCCTTTGTTAAGTTCTGTATACTTGATGGATCTGGATTTCATGATCTGATAAAGTTTTTACTAACTTTATTTGTGTGACCAGTGAGGCTGGTAAAATCTCAAATTGCTTTTTCTTAAAGCTAAATTTAGAGTATAAACTAATGCAGTAAGATTAACAAATAGGGAATGTCAAAAGTGATTTGTAGCCTGCAACTGTTGGCAAATCAATCTGAAATTTTCTGAAATGGACCACAAGCTTATACCAAAGAATGCAAGTTTCGTATGTGGTCACACTCTCAACTCTCTAGCTGGAATAAAATATCTTTATTTCAGCTGCAATAATATTCATGGTCATGGTCCATATATTTGTAACTTTTTACTACTTTAAGTCTTACCTAGGTAACATATATAGTTGTTTGTCGGTATGAGACTTTGATGGCCTTTTAGTTTCTACATATATCCTTTCATAGCTTTAGAGTACAATTGTTTTGTTTACTCTTAGTTCAAGTTCCATGTGTGACTTATACAAAATAACAAAATAAACCTTTTCCTCTTCTTTTTCGAACCGAAGTTTGATTTACCGTTCCAAAACTTTTCTAATTGATTTTCTTATATTTTCTAGCCTTGTTGATGTTGTTGGATAACATCTGATGAATTTAGACTTCTTTGGGGGTAAGCGGTTTAACCTTAGCTAGTGTAAATTTTACATATATTATTTTACCAATGGTTATTAATCGTCTTTTCAAAGTTTTTACTTACAGCTTTTGAAGATTGAAGCTACAGGTCAAGATGAAAGTTTAGAAGAAACACAAACTCATTATTATTTTGCTAGGGATGTCATGTAAAACATAATATCATAGTCTCGCTCAGGATGTATAGTTAAGGTGTTGAGAAAATATTGAAACTATATAAAATCATGCAATATTAACACTCTGATTAATAACTTTTTATATAGTAATTTTACATTTGTTGATAAAAATAATTTTTCTGGACATCAAGCTTTAGGATCTCGTGGTAATAAGAGGCCAGAAATATGGTCGACATTAAATAGCTAACTGACTAATTGCTAATATTAGTAATATTTTATCAATTGACCAATTTTTATAATGAGCTGCTTATCAATGGACATGCTGGTAGTTTCCCATTTAGTTGTTTCCTATCGAAGAAAATTATGAAGGGAAACTTACAAGTTTCAACTTATAAACCTCTAGCCGATATTCCAAAAATCGAAACAAACAAGGAATATTTTTAATGGGTATAGTCGAAATTCATTGAAAACATATAGATAAGTCAATTTATAAAATTTGAGGAAGATTGGAGGTGATTTGGACTGGTTTTATATCAAAATTCATAATTAAATCGATGTCAAGAAATTCTCCTGTGACACATGTATCAAACATGTATCACGCATGTATCTCACACACAAATATACATGGATATACATGTGATACACAATTGATACAAATATAATACATACGTGATACACGTGTCATTTTTTTTCATATTCGGTTTTTACTTCGAATTTTCAATTCAAACCACCTCAAAACTTCACCAAATCATCCCAAAACTGAGATTCAAGCTCCTTAAGATATACCCAATTTATTTTAATAGCACACTCAAAAGAAAGTAAAAATTTGATATTTTTTGCAACAAATAGCTAATTGGCCATTTTAACTAATATTAGTAATATTTTATCAATTAGCCAATTTTGTAATGAGCCCAATTATGAATCTCTTGCTAAATCAAGCCCAAACTTTAGTCCAGTATTCAATATTCAAGATACCAAATAATAATAGTATAATTGTTAGTTATAACAACATTTTGTACCTTCATATAGGGTCATTTGCATCTATACTTATTTTTTGTGTCATTTTTTAATTTGTGTTCGCTTTGAAAAATAAATTGCAAGCGTACCCACTTTTTCACATAACTTTCACCATGGGGCTGAAGTTTTTCTTTTGTACTGAAAAATTTCAGATGAAGTTTTTGTCTTTGTAACCGAAAAAATTAAGCTCTAGAGCTTAAGTTTTGCAGTTATAAAATAAAAACTTAAGCTCTAGAGCTTAAGCTATCCAATTATAAAATTAAAACTTAAGCTCTAGAGCTTAAATTTTTCTGTTAGAAAATAAAAACATAAGCAGTTTTCCAGCTTATGTTTTCCAATTATAAAATAAAAGCTTTAGCTCGAGAGTTTAAGTTTTCCAGTTATAATAGAAAAGTTTAAGCTCTAGAGCTTAAGTTTTTCAGTTTTAGAAAAAAACTTAAGCAGTTTTCCAGCTTAAGTTTTCCAGTTATAAAATAAAAACTTAAGCTCTAGAGCTTAAAAACTTAAGTTTTTCAGTTATAAAATAAAAACTGCTTAAGTTTTTCAGTTATAAAATAAAAACTGCTTCAGTGTTCTGGTTATAAAATAAAACTTAAGTTTCAGTTATAAAATAAAAACTTCATCTCTTGTGTTGTAATTGAGCTGAAGTTTTTGGAGGAAAATAGGAGAAGAAAGGGAAGAGAAAGGGAATCTGAAGTTTTTTAAAGGTGTGTACATATACAAATAAAAAAATAAAACGGCAAATTTAAAAATAACACCCAAATAAAGTGCCCCGTGCAATTTTTACTTCAGAAGACTTCAACGAAACATGATTCAAGTCCGCACAAGTTCAAGGATAGCTTTGGAAATTATTTTGCTGTGGACAAAATAGATTTTGTTCAAGACAGAATATAGCTACAATTTTAGTAAAGGGCGGGCGGGCCCACGTTGTTTCAACCGCTTCGAATTTTTTTACTATTATTACGTAGAAATTATTGTTCTGCAAAACAGAATTGTTATTTAAAAAGGTGACTGAATCCGATCCGCTGAACAAACCTATACGTTGGCGAGATGGTTCAAGCGGGGTCAACTAGTGCAGTGGGTCTCATTCCCTATTTAGCGTTACCAACTTTTTTTCACTGTTGTCACTTTATTTGGTCCTCCCGTGCTTTTCATTTTCTTTTTTTTCTTTCCTTTTTTGTTTTTTCAAGGAAGGAATATTGAGGTGAATATTTTAAAGGACCCCAACATACAAAAATTATAAGAGTACAATTATTTAAATGTGTGACATAATAATTTTCGTTTTTGATTTTCCTTCAAATATTATTCTATGTCAATTTTGCAGTTTTTGCTTTGAAACGTTTCATATATTTTAAACTGATTTACTTGTCTTCTATCACGACCCAAATTCCGTTTCGATCGTGATGGTGTCTCTTATGAAGACAAGGCCAGCCAACTAACCCAATTAGACCCCTTTCAAATAATTAGGCATAAATGAAAAGCAAAATACGAATTAATAACATTAGTTAACGAAATTTACAACTAAACGCAGCCCGAACGGGGTGTCACAAGTCACGAGCATTTGGAGGATTTTTGATACAACTACACGGTCTAAAATACACGGATATAATCTGGAATCAAAGGGAAGAAATCCGGTGCTGCGAGCACTGGCGGTCACCTTGCTCATCTATGATAGCAAATCCTCAACCAGCTCAACCCGCTACCGAGTAAATCAATACTTGCATTTGCATGCGGGGTGTAGGGAGTAAAGTGAGTACTCCAACCTTGCGAGTAATAAATAATAACCGAGCAGCAAGAACCACGTAAAGCAAGTCATCATGCTATATGGTACAGAGTAACCCTTTGAGAAAACAGTGAAACGTGAAAATCCTTTAGAAAATATCTTGATTCAGTTTAAAACCTCTTTTAAAAATATCTTTTTCCAACAATTAAGAAAATTAATGCAGAACAGGTAGTGAAAGTCAGCACAAAAGTCAGCCCCTTGGGCACAACGCTCCATTAACAAATAACACCAGGTATCAGGAAGCAAGAAATGGCATGGAAGCCAATGAAATGCTAGTGCTGGGATGTCATGACAACTATACAAATGGGAACAAATACATGAGTGCAATGCAATGCATATGATGGTACATTCCAGTACCCGCTGTGGCGTGCAGCCCGAGCCATCCATATTTATTTATCGTCGACGACACTCACTGGGGGTGTGTACAGACTCCGGAGAGGTTCCTAATTCCCAAGCGCAATAACAAGCCATCTCTAACATCAATAACTTTCCGGCCAGTCATTGTTACCTGACTGATTTATATCATACAATGTCATTGTTACCACTGCTTCAAGTCATATCATACAATACCATTGTTACCACTGTTCCAAGTCACATCATACCGTGTCACTGTTACCGCTATTTCAAGTCACATCATACAGTGTCATTGTTACTACTATTTCAAAATCACTGCTGCGACGCGCAACCCGATCCATGCTCAGTACATAAATCAATATAAGCCCCTTAGGCATTTGTAAAACAGTAGTTCCTAGCCCGAAGTATCATTTAAAATATCAATTGAGTTTTCAAAACTTAGAAGTATGGATGGGTTTGCAAAACAATATTTAAAACCTTGGACGTGAAACCAAATGATATGAAAGATATGCTAAAACAGTAATATCAATACCCGAAGGATTCACATAGTTGGCACGAAGCCCAAACATGTCAATCAACCCAAATTATGATGATAACAAGTAGTTTATGTCAAATACGCGATAAAATCAACAATTGGGACGGACCAAATCACAATCGCCAATGATGCTCTACCCCAAGCTCATATCCAGTGTGGAAGTCACCACAATACAATACTATGATGTGCAAATTCGGGGTTTCAAACCCTCAGGATATCATTTACAAGTATTACTCACCTCGAACCGGTGCCATCTCTAGCTCGCGATGCCTTTGCCCGTCAAATCGGCCTCCACGCGCGTCGTATCTATCCAAAAGAAGAGCGAATACATCACAATATGCTAAGAGAACAATACCCAATCGAAAACAATCGAGGAATAGCAAAAATCTCGAAACTAGCAAAACTCGAGCCTCAGGCCCACTTCTCGAAAAATAACAAAACTCACATTACCAGATTCCTTGTCTCGCCACGAGTTCCAAGATACCAAGAACTCCCAAATCCAAGCTCAAATGTCCTATCAAATCCCAATTTGAAATATCAAAAACTCAAGCCCTAGCTTTACTCTTTTTTTTGAAGAATTTCAACCAATTTCCATGCTTGTACACCACAAAATCGAATTCTATGTCCAAGCGTCCATACCTGATTAAAGCCCTCAAAACCCTCTTCAAAATCGCCTCAAAATCCTCAAGGTTCTGAGTCTAATATGTTACTCTTTCAAAAATTCGCGAAGGAGATAATCTCACTTAACTGGCAGTCATTCCATTTCTGCGGATGAAATACCTCTTATGCGATATCCTCTTATGCGGTCAATGTCCGCTTCTACGGACTGTTCACTTAAGGTTATTTTTCACTTCTGCGGTCCCCAATCGCATCTACGGGACGCTTATACGATCCAATATCCCGCTTCTGGGGAACCTAACCAGGGCTCCTATTTCCGCTTCCGCGCTCCTCAAACCGCTTCAGCGAGACCGCACCTGCGGTCCCATAACCGCATGTGCGAAATCAACAGATACCAGCAACTTGAACCTACAATTAAACTCCAAAAACCTTCCATTTAACCACCCAAATTCACCCGAGGCCCCCGGGACCTCAACTAAAAGCACCAACATATCCTAAAACCTCATTCAAACTTGTTCGAATCATCACAACCGATCAAACAACACCAAAATAATCGATTCTCATCGAATTCAAGCCTAAGTTCTTTAAAAAATTCCGAAATACGCATTCGATCAAAAACCCAACCAAATGACGTCCAAAATGACCTAAAATTTTACACACACATCCCAAATCACATATCGAAGCTACATCAACTCTCGCAATTCCATTCTGATCTTTGGATCAAAATCTTACTTACACTGGACCTCCAAAATCAATTCCGATCACACTCCTAAGTCACAAATCACTTCCCAAAGCTAACCGAATCATCGAGAATCACATTTGAACCTTTTAACTCATAAGCCAATATCCGGTTGACTTTTTCTAAAATAAGCTTTCCTTAAAGAGACTAAGTGTCTCATTTTCTACCAAAATCAATCTAAATCAACTCTAATACACCAAAAACTGATAATGAAACATGAAGAAGCATTAAACGAGGAAAATAGAGCGGTAACTCATAAGATGACGGGTCAGATTGTCACATCCTCCCCGACTTAAACAAACGCTCGTCCTCGAGCATATCCAGGGTTGTTCTAGAAACCAACCAATCGCTGAAAGATCTTACCAAGCATATACCCGGAGTGATCCCACGTCACCCTATCTCATATAGGTCCGATAACACAACACAGCTGAAATCTCACAATCCGTCGATACCATATATCGTGGAACCACATTGCACTTTCTGAAATTATACACAATAGTATAACCTCACATCTATACTCAGAATAAGTCCGAACCAGCTGTAATAACCCATACCTGCAACCTCCATGAAATCACATGATATATTACATAATCTAAGCACTCGAAATGATAACTTCTATTCACAGTAGTTACCCACAACAACCAGATACCGATAAAATACCCTTTTATTACTAAAGTCTTATTCCAAGATTTTCATATACTGACAACAACAAGTGAAACACGCGATAAACCGTAACTATTCTTCAGATCAACCATTCATGAAGCCAATTCCTTCTGACTAATATCACAACAGATTTCTGGGCCAAACCTCGATATTATCCTTTATGACAAGCTGAGATCAAATATGTTCGTATTCGTTAATGACTCCAATGATCACCTCGAATCCAACACACCACTCTGATGATATGACACCTCATCAAGGACTAAGCCACAACTTCCATAATACACACACCAACGAGAAACAGTCTGAACATACTCAAATCATGACAATGACTCAAACAAAAGAGCTATAACTCAAATTCCTCAGTACCATCACAACACAAGGCTGGGACCCCATCCCACATCATAGAAATAGAATACCGGAATCTACCCTGAAGGGTCATAACCCCATGTAGCCTTGCTACAATGTGCAGTCCTATCCAAACATTGTTACACATGAAGCACCTCAAGTCACTATGATCAAAATCGACAGCCACACACATTTGATGTCTGAAACCAAAGCAACTCATTACATCCACGGTGAAACAAATAACATATGACATGCAACCCGATAGGCCATAACCAATATTCCATACACCGAGCAACACTCAATTACTCTTTCTGCTCGACTTCCTCTCTAGATCCTCAATAGATCTGCACAATATGTGCCCATATCCAACAAATCATAATGTCTCACAACATAGAAAAGCAACTCACAAGTCTCCTTAGGTCGCTAACAAGCTCAATAACAATCGAATCTACCTATCCCTCAACAATACAACTCGGGCCAATAAAGCTAACTCAATATAAATGCCTAGCCATATCGGTCTGCCAACGAACTCAATAGCAAGAAGCCTGAAGCTATTTCTCCCACTACTATTACTCTTTCCAGAGCCGTACGATATGGTGCCCGGCACCACATAACTACCGAAATCCACAATCTCTCCCGGTGACAATCCTGGCCACAATAAACACATCCGAAAAGATCCCTCAATACTGGAACTGAATCAATGGTAGAAGCCTCTACACATACATCCATCACGAAGGCCCAATTAAGAAAAGCAATCCTCCCTAGCCGTCCGCTGGTCTTCAAAATACAAACCACTCTGCTAGAACATAATCCGATGCACCTCGCCAGGCAACCTGTGGAATTTTCTGACATAGCCCATAGCACAATAGTCTAAAATAACCCAACCACTACATAGTTTGTACCTAAGAACTCCCGGTCTCCAACTCCATATAGCACATGAATCACTGTACCTAATCCCAAATTCCGCAGTATGAATACATATTACACCTCGAGTCTCCAAATCATTCAATGAAAGATATTCTAAAATTCCCCTATGCCATCAAACAAACTCAGATATCAGCAGTTGATCTAGCAGGAAAGTGTCGCAATACTACCAAAATATCATTAGTCTAAACACATTATCGCCTTCCGAGACAAATACTCTCGTAAAATCACTTCCAATTAGAAGTACCACATCCTTTATTACCCGAGGCTACCCGTTGCCTAAGAATTTTATGAACTTCTTTTCAGAACTGAACTATAACTCATCTAGACAAGACCTTCCGTCAATCCCATCTAGAAAAAGAATCATTACACATTCCATGCTTCGCATGCCCCAAGAAAATATATACATCTCCAAACCATGGTGAAACTCAGCAAAAACTCTCTCCCAATCCCATTTGCACAAGACAAACTACCAGGACTGAATCCAACTATCCACACCAAGCTAAGCAAGCTGTTAGAACTCAAGAGCTTCGCTGCACAATACATGTAAGGGCTCACAACCTCGCATGCATACAAAGAGTTAATCATATTCTTACCATACAGATTCGGTCTACTGTTAAGCTATTCCATCTATTTAATTTCCTTTTTGATTCATCATCAACTTGATATCCCCTCTTGGTGTAGCACCATAATGGTTCAACCTAGGTTCACTACACGAGACCCAGCACAAGACCACACTGTCAAAGACCCATAGGCCACGAATACCCCCTCAAATGTTCCCAGAAATATCACATTCCAGAATACTTTACTTGAAGAACTTCATGCGAACCTGAATTCGTTACTATTACCTTCTAGATACTAATACATAGGACCCCATAACTAACATAAAAATACCACAAGCCTACACATTCCCCGATGAACACAAAACCTCTGACCACATACACAACCTTGAGATACCTAATTGTTACATGTAGAATCTTGAACCACAATACAACCATTCTCGAGAGTCATTACTTCATATTCGAACTGCAATTTACCTGATCAAACAGACATAACCACTCGTGCCTCATTAGCACTCTGACACCGTAGGACATGATCTAATTCCGATACAACCAAACAAATTACTTCTCTTTACACTTAGCATTTTTTATCAACAATCGCTCAAGACATCCTACTATTTCCACATATCTACAAAATACCATGTAACCTTCGTCAACATTTTGCTTCACTCATGCCATCCTCGGCTCAATTTCTGCAACCAGCACTGATCTGACAATATGTCTCGAAACGGAACCAACATAGCACATGACCGTGCAATCAGCTAATCCACAACAACCTCCCCAACTTGGCTCGAAGCCATATATCAAGACACACTCAATAACCCATAATATTTTTACTCTAATGATGCCACAATATCATAGTGAGATTAAAACTCAAATCATCTACTAGTTTGTGAAAACACAGACCATCTAGTACTGAAATCCTTGGAAAACCTCACATCCATCCCCACATCAGTTGAGTCCATCCTCTAGAGCGACCCGAATTTATCAAATTTCAACACGTACCCTTCAATTACACATGAGATCTTCTAACAATATACATAAGAATCGTACCACTAAAGAACACTCCACAGGAGATAACCAACCTGCTCCTCCTCAGTTTAGTACTTCGGCACACCTTTCCACCTTTATATATGTTACACAGTCATTTAGTCTTCCTGAGTCTGAACTCATACCGCCACATGTAATGCTCTTTACTTTCCAACTAGGAGACACGAAAAATATTCTTTACGCGCCCATAACTCGACAACAGATCACAATAGGAAACGAATCACTTAACGGTTTATCTATTGTCCAGCGGACTTCTTCGTCACTACCAAGTCATATAAATACACCTCGCAACTCTAACATACTCATCAAATGGATATAAAACCGCCATTCCGACTAATAAGGACAATAATGAGCATATAAGTTCAAAACACTTGCTCACAAAATCAGCACCTCGGTGCTCAAGCCATAGATAAAGATCTGGCCTCAAGCCCTCCAGATTGTCCCAACATACTCACGAAGATCACATCTCGCCCCTTGATGGGGGAATCAAAAGCCATCAAGACACATATAATACTGAGCGCTCGCATACGCACACAGACGTGTGGAAGGAATTTCAAGGGTTACATCTTAAGCTGAATCAAGTACGCACGATAAGAATTCCAAGAAAGTGAAGTTTTCCTACAGGTTCTACACCCTCTCGAGGATAAATACAGACGTCTCCGTACCGATCCGCGAGACTCTACTAAGCCTCCTCATGACTCGTGAGACATAGTAACCTAGGCTCTAATACCAACTTGTTATGACCCAAACCCCATTCCTGTCGTGATGGCGCCTCTCGTAAAGACAAGGCCAACCAACTAACGCAATTAGACGCCTTCCAAATAATTAGGCATACATGAAGAGCAAAATACGAATTAATGACATAAATTAAAGAAATTTATAACTCAACACAGCCCGACCGGGGTGTCATAAGTCACAAGCATCTAGGAGGATTTTTGATACAACTACACGGTCTTATATACATGGATATAATCTGGAATCAAAGGGAAGAAATCCGGTGCTCGCCTTGCTCATCTATGATAGCAAATCCTCAAACAGCTCAACCCGCTACCGGGTAACTCAATACTTGCATCTGCACGCAGGCTGTAGGGAGTGAAGTGAGTACTCCTACTCAGTGAGTAATAAAGGTAAATAATATCTGAGTAGCAAACTAATGCTTCTTCGTTTTTGTTTTTGTTTTTCCTTTCCTTCACTGAGCCGAGGGTCGATTGGAAACAACCTCTCTGCCCTTTCGGGTAGGGGTAAGGCCCGTCTACATATTACCCTCCCCAGACCCCACTTTGTGGGACTATACTGGGTAGTAGTAGTAGTAGTAGTTGTTGTTGTTGTAATATCTAAGTAGCAAGAAACCACGTAAAGCAAGTCATCATGCTATATGGTACAGAGTAACCCTTTGAGAAAATAGTGAAACGTGAAAATCCTTAAGAAAATATCTTGATTCAGTTCAAAACCTCTTTTGAAAATATCTTTTTCCAACAGTTAAGCAAATGAATGTGGAACAGGTAATGCAAGTCATCACAAAAGTTAGCCCCTCGGGCGCAACGCTCCATTAATAAATAACACCAGGTATTAGGTACACAGTGCAAGAAATAGCATGGAAGCCAATGAAATGCGAGTGCTGGGATGTCATGAAAACTAATACAAATAGGAACAAATGCATGAATGCAATGCAATGCATATGATGGTAAATTCCAATACTCACTGCAGCGTGCAACCTGAGCTATCCATATTTATTTATCATCGATGACGCTCACTGGGGGTGTGTACAGACACCGGTTTGGCTCCTACAGCCCAAGCGCAATAACAAGCCATCTTGTGGCATCGATAAATTCCTGGCCAGTCATTGTTACCTAACCAATTTACATCATATAATGTCATTATTACTAATACTTCAAGTCACATCATACAGTGCCATTATTACCACTGTTTAAAGTCACATTATACCTTGTCACTGTTACAACTGTTTCAAGTCACATCATATAGTGTCATTGTTACCACTGCTTCAAAATCACTGCTGCAGCGCGCAACCTGATCCATGCTCAGTCCAGAAATCAATATAAGCCCCTTGGGCATTTATAAAACGGTAGTTCCCAGCCCGAAATATTATTTAAAATATCAACTGGGTTTTCAAAACTTAGAAGTATGGATGGGTTTGCAAAACAGTATTTAAAACCTTGAATTGAAACCAAACGATATGAAAGATATGCTAAAACAAGTAATATTAGTCCCCGAAGGATTCACATAGTCGGCACGAAGCCCATACATGGCAATCAACCCAAATGATGATGATAACTAGTAGTTTCAATCAAATATGCAGTAAAATCAATAAGCGTAACGGGCCAAGTCGCAATCCCCAACGGTGCTCTACCCCACGCTCATATCCGGCGTGCAAGTCACCTCAATACACTATGATGTGCAAATTCGGGATTTCAAACCCTCAAGATATCATTTAAAAGTGTTACTTACCTCGAACCAATAATATCTCTAGATCACGATGCTTTTGCCCCTTAAATCAACCTCCATGCGCGTCGTATCTAACCAAAAACATAGCGAATACATCACAATATGCTAAGGGAATAATACTCATCGAAAACAATCGAGAAATAGCAAAAATCTCGAAACTAGAAAATCCCGAGCCCCGGGCCCGCTTCCTGAAAAATTACAAAACTCACATTAGACGATTTCTTGTCTCGCCAGGAGTTCATAGATACCAAGAACTCCCAAATCCGAACTCAAATGACCTATCAAATCCCAATTTGAAATATCAAAAACTCAAGCCCTAGCTTTACCCTTTTTTTTAAGAATTTCAACATATTTCCATGTTTGTACACCTCAAAATCAAATTTTATGTCCAAGAGTCCATACCCGATTAAAACCCTCGAAACCCTCTTCAAAATCGCCTCAAAGTCCTCAAGGTTCGGAGTCCAAAATGTTACTCTTTCAAAAATTCGCGAAAGAGATAATCTCACTTAACTTCCAGTCATTTTGCTTCTGCGATGAAATAACGCTTATGCGACTTCCTCCTATGCGGTCAATGTCCGCTTCTGCGGACTATTCGCTTAAGGTCACTTTTCGCTTCTGCGGTCCCCAATCGCATCTGCGGGACCGCTTATGCGATCCAATATCCTGCTTCTGCGGAACCTGACTAGGGCTCCTATTTCTGCTTACGCGCTCTTCAAACCGCTTCAGCGAGACCGCACATGCGGTCCCATAACTGCATGTGCGAAACCTACAGATACCAGCAACTTGAACCCGCAAACTCCAAAAATCTTCCGTTTAACCACCCGTATTCACCCCGAGGCCTCCGGAACCTCAACCAAAAGCACCAAAAACCTCATTCAAAATTATTCCAATCATCACAACCCATCAAACAACACCAAAATCATCGATTCTCATCGAGTTCAAGTTTAAGTTCTTTAAAAACTTCTGAAATACGCATTCGATTAAAAACCCAATCAAACGACGTCCGAATGGCTTGAAATTTTACACACACAACTCAAATCACATATCAAAAAGCTACAACAACTCTCGAAATTCTTTTCTGACCCTCAGATCAAAATTTCACCTACCAACCGGAAGTCGCCAAAATACTAACTTCGCCAATTCAAGCCTAATTCTACACCGGACCTCAAAAATCAATTTCGATCACTCCTAAGTCACAAATCACTTCCCGAAGCTAACCGAATCACCGGAAATCACATCCGAACTTTTCAACTCATAAGTCAATGTCCGGTTGACTTTTTCCAAAAACAAGCTTTCCTTAAAGAGACTAAGTGTCTCATTTTCTACCTAAATCAATCCAAATCAACTCTATCACACCCAACACTAATAAAGAAACATGAAGAAGCATTAAACGAGGAAAACAGAACGGTAACTCATGAGGCGAAACATTTTGTCCACTTAACTCCTCCTCCTCGCTATCCGTCTGCACTTATTTTTCTTATGTTATTCTTTATTCTAAATTAGCATCTTTTCATACCTTTAAAAATTTTAATATGAATTATCAATTTAATTTAGTGCGTAGATCTCTTATATTATTTTTTGTTAATAATTAGCACAAGCTAAATTAAAATTATAAAATAAATAGAGATTAGTATTTTAGTATGGATCAAGTTGATATTTGTTACAGAAAATTTTTGTTAGAATTTCTTAAGTATAATAAATTGAAGTTGTAAACGTAGATTGATTTGTTGTTAAAATTTACGTAAATCTAATTTTTCTTAAAGAATTGTGCGGCTTGAAACAAAATAAAGAGTAGCGGCAAAAAATAAATTAAAATTTTATTAGAACCAAAATAAAGAGCCCAAGATAAACCTTATTTGTTTGTTAACTCAATGACGCTTCCATTACTGAGACTTCAGTATATATCTGAACCGTATGCACAAAACTCTGAATCTGCCACTGATTTTAATTTGCGAATCGTGGCATTACTAAAATGACCTTTGAGTACTTTGACCTTTTACATATGTGACTAGCTCTTCTAACAATGACTATAATATTATGAAGCAGTGTTAATAACTATTTATCTACTGTCATTTCTCGATCATTTATCAGAAAATGACAGTTGAATGCCAAAGCCAAAATCTAAATGAAATAATTCAAGTGGAGGAAACTGTTTTCAAGGTTGACCCCTTTTGACAAAATCAGAAAGCTATAGTAAAGTTGGGTCATGCCCAAAATTTTCACTTATCATTTTTTGCAATTGGCCTGCCTTTTCATCTAGAAGAAAATAATCGCACCTTAGCTTGTCTATTCTTTTCTTCTATATTCCACACATCATTGCCTTTCACATAGTAGGATTTATCATTAAGTTTTATAGGTATGCATTATTCCTGGGTGCCCTGCCCCTTGGAATACAAAGGATGCTCTTCTCCTCAGAGTTTCCTGTGTAAATATAGTAGAACAATTTTTTTGTAAGTCTAATTGTTAAATTTCAGTAATATAAGAGCAGTTTCTAATGTAGCAGCAGAAGTGATTTAAAATTATTTTAGATAGTATATTTAAATCTCAAGTGTAGCGTTCTTGACATTTTATTGGATTCTCTTGGTAAAATTTCCGATATCTGCATGGTTGATGGTACCATATCGCCATTCATCAATTAGAACTAACACCATCATACAGCTGAATAAGGTGTTTTGATTATGAAAATCAATAATCAAACGAGTCAGTTCTGATTATTTAATATGTTTTAAAGGGGGGAAAAAAGGAACGTGTCAGTTTTGGTTGTTGATCACGTATTTTTTAGAAATAAGCTATTCCTATTAATCATGGATTTGTTTTCAAATAATCTCGAAAAAATTAATTGATTATGTTATAGAAGATGAACAGCTAGAGTAAGGGATAAATTACACTTTCTAGTTTGAACTTTATATCGTCTGTGTAATGGAAAAACTTGTACGTTGTTGTGTATTGTTTTATATGAGTCCACCAAACTATAGAATACTTGGTCCTCTATAAATTTTTACCGAGAATACTAATCAAGCAGTAAGTAATAGAGACATAGGATTTTTACTTGAAAAAATCCACTCAAGGAGACAAAAACCACAACCTACACTTATCTTGTAGGATTTTAACTTCACTAACTTGTAATCACGCTATTACAAGTCACTTTGCGATGGCTCTATTACAAAGACTTCAACTCAACTAACTTGTGCTACACTTACCACAAGCTACTTTGTGACTCACTAGTTACAAAGGCTTTAACTTATGACTAACTCTTATCACAACACAAACTCAGAAGGTTTGTGATTTTGGTTTTTCTAAAATACAGCTTCTTATAAAGCAAGACAGAAATTACATAGAAGAATAAACACAAAATTATAACTCAACTACGGATACACATAGACTCATTGTGAAACTGATCATTTAGTGGAGTTTTCTTCTTGTTCTTGACACACGTATGACTTCAATGCTGGATTCTTTTATGCTTAATAAAATATCACTAAATGCTCAAGTGAATATCTTGTGCCTTGCACCATGTTATTATACTACAAAAGACATCAAAAGGATGATGTCAATTCTTGGTTGGTGCACGCATCTTTTCAATGGGAGGTGACTACTGCACTGTCGTCTGTATAGTTGCAGGCAGTCACTTCCTGCAGGTTCTTTCCAACTGTATAGTTGACTTGTACTTCTATCAGAGAACACCAAGGAATCAGGTCCCTGTCTTGTTCCTCTTTCCTTTTGTTTGCAGCAGTTCACTTTAGCTGGAGTTCAGGTTGAACTTCGTTCATTTCAAATGTGTACCAAGTGAGTTGGGTTCCCTATCTGGTTTTTAAGAATAAGTTTGTTAGATCATCAAAACATAAGACTAAACCATTGAAAACCCATCAATTTCCCCATTTTTGATGATGACAAACTTAAACACTTGCAAAGAAGCTTGAGAACAAAAATAACCAGATGACACACCAGGAACTTTACAAGTTCCCCCCTGCTTTATGCTTCCCCTTTAATCAGTGCTTCCCCCTTAATCAGATCCATGATTCAGTTAAACTTCTCGTTTAGCATCATACTTCCCCTTTTTGGCATTATTAAAAATACACAAGCAGACAAACAGCATAAAGAAGTCTAACACAACCAACTCATGTCACGTATGTGCACACAACATGACAGAAAAGAGAAGCCAAAGGAAAACAACATTGTACAAGCAAAAAGAGGAGTTGTGTCATTGATATAAATAATGGACTAAGCAAAACAGGAGCAGTAATGGTGAATCTAGAATTCCATCAACAAAGAGACAAACAAAAATAGAAACAACAGCCACAAAACATCACAAAAGAAGACACTGGTCACTAAGAGGTATCTACGGGGCACTAGAAGAGGGAGACTAGGAGAGAGAAACATCAAGGATTTTGAGAACCAGGTCCAGATGGGCATTTGCAGACAACTGCTCTTCAAGCAGTTTTGCTCGAAGTTCATCATTTTTCTTTTTCAAGCGGGCAACTTCTTCATTGGTAGAATTAGAGGAACTAGGTCCTTTAACAACTTGACTGAGCAAACTTTCTAGCATGGCATTCAAAGCCCTCCTCCTGATCTCTTCAGAAGCAACATTTTGAGCATTGATCAGCTGAGAAATGGTCGAGATGCTTCCACCAACCTTTTCTATGCACTCACATTCTTCCAGAGTGGTTTTGGAGAAGATTTGATTGTGTGTGACCACATTGAGATTAGCAAAGGAACCTTGTAAAACTTAAATATTTGAGTGAGGAGAAAGCCATATGGAAGCCCATAATTTCAACCTTTAAAGTTTTTCACCTTTTGCATATGGTCTATCATGATTGCTGGCAGATTGATCAAGACAAACTCATCAAAAGCCTCCATTAAGACTAGATCAGACTTAGTAGCGATAGATCGCCTCTTAGAACAAGGTAAAAGCACCTTATCGACCAGCTCAAAGAGAAGCTGATACTCAACAAGTAGTACCTTCATATGTACATGTTCCCCCTGCTGAATAGCTTGTTCTTTCATGATAGATCTCCTAAAGTTATCACCACAGACACCCTTGACTGAGGACAATCCTTCACATGGAATTTGGAGAACCTTCCCCAATGCTGAAGCGTCATGTCACTCCCAAAAATCCAAGGTGCGCGACCGGCGCTCAACCGAGTAAACCCGACTGAGCAAGCCTGACAGGTTCATACATACTATCCAATCTTTGAATAAAGAGGAAATATACATCATTAATCAAATTCTATAAATATTACCGATTTCCATTTCACTTCTATTAGCAACTTCGTTCATAATTATCAAAATATTACAAATTTTTATAAATCTTTGTAAAACTACAATATTTCTACTTTAATTTCTAATACCAAACACTACCCACAACCTGTTTACGAAGCCTCTAAATATAACTTTATACCTCTAAATACAAAGTGCATGATAAACAATCGTACATGACCCCAAAATGAAGTGGGGCTCACCAAATCAGCTGAAAGGAAGATGTATCACTGGCTGCGACCAACACTGCCTACTATGAAACCACCTACAATCATAACATGAATGTAGCGCCACCTACAATTTCTTCTTTCCCATATTTCACATTATTTTTATATATTTCACATCAATATCAAATTCAACAACAAGCCATTCAATTCAAGATGGCAAGTACACATGTGAGGAATCATGAATCCTGGGCATATAGAAAATTTTAGAAATCATACACCACCAGTTATTAACAATGCAACTTTAAACACAACGGATTCTTCCAAATCAATAGAGGGGATACACCAACCCGTAATAAAAACACACATCAAAGGCATAAGCAAGCAGTTAAACCAATTGTTCTTGAATTATTCTTTTCCAATCATGACAATATACAATTTCAACATCGAAGTATGTAACAACTGGGGTCCATCGGATGTACTCATAAGGTATGACATTATCAACGGCCACTTATGGCATAAATTGTGTATAAAGCCTTTAAGGCATTTTATTATTGAAGTCATTTATGTAAAGCAAAGTCGAGGCTCATTTCTTGATCTGTTTCATATTTTCTCATGTGATAGGCATCACCAGGCACAAGCATAACTCAAGCTCTTGTCACATTGGCCACACATTATTTCCCAAATTCATTTCATTTATTTCAAAAATCTTTATACATTACCAACAACTAGACACAATTAATCAAATACATTTAGTACACATAAGAACAATTAGGAGGATTAACCATAACGAGATTTTTCACACAATTTGGCATAACAATCTAAGTTTAAACTTGACTTGAAGTCTAAGCATTTCAACACATGGTCCATATTCTTCTCACATCCTTAAATTTCCAAGGATAACATATTGAACACATCGAGACACACCTTCCACTTATATATTTTGCAACACTAATTTATATGGAGTAACAAACAATACACAATCAAATTTCGGTCTTAACCACATTTGCATGGACACAGAGGAGCTCAATTTATAAGAAGAGGGGTTTTGGCCATACATACCTTTCTTGAGCTTTCCTTTAATTACTATGATATTCCGAAAATTCAAGCAACTTCAATCTATTTTGAGATATAGCAAAATTGAACACAAATTAGGAAGATATTCATAATACTCTTACACCAAAGAATCATACTCCTACTCACTCATCTTTAGCTCAAACTCGAATTTAAAGACTAGGGTATGGAAGCCTTACCCTTTAGATGAAGATCTTATGATTGGGTTCATTGATTCTTAAGATTAATGCAAGATTGGATGATTGGAGTGTTAGGCGTCATCCTTCTCTCTTTAAAATGCTCTCACCTCTCTCTAGAGTGCTCAAAAAATTGCCCCAAAATAAATCCCAATCGAGTTAAATGAAATGGGGTCCTGGTCTAAAAACCCATTTTTTGTACTGTCGCGCTGCGTGGGGCGCCGCGGTGCACGGGGCGTCTGTGAAAAATGTGTCTGGAAATGAAACTTCGAACCATACTGGAACTACTACTGGTGCAACGTGCCAGGTGCCTCATGGGACACCGCGGTAGTGCAATTTCTGCGCTGCTTTGGTAATTTTGTCATAACTTTGTGTAGGAATGTCCGAATGATGAACGGTTTGAAGCATTGGAAACGAGACTCAAAGAAATTTCATATAATAGGTTTTTCATCACATTAAAACCTTATACATATTTAGATATTCTCGTTCAAAGCGGAGCCTTGTGCGAATTCTTTTGAATTTTTGGCCTATTACGAAATTTTTCTCATTTGACATACACTTAGGCTTCCCTTTGAACCTCACATCACTTATTACGTGACTCATACGCTTATTCACCACATCCAATTCATTTGAATCATATTTAAGGCACAAAAAATATTACAATTAGTCCACCTGGCACCCCGATGTCCTATGTCGCCTACCAAAACTTTTCGAGGCCTTACATTCTCCCCCTATTAGGATCATTCATCCTCGAATGAGAGGTAGAGCCTGATCCAAACACCCAATATAACATATTTCTTTGATATCCTATCTCAAGTCCATAAATTTTGACTAACTCCCAAATTTTTCAGAAAATTTCGCTAGAGTTTCCTTTGTAATTAGGCCTATTCACCTATCAAAGAGCCCACGAAACATTTTTCCAAGTACCATTGCACAGTTTCTGTTATACTTACAACTGGTATACAATTTATTACCTCAACAACTTGTGCATATTCATACACTTTAAACAACTTACACTTAGCTCATTCTTTTTACACCACAAGTTGCACATGGTTCAATTATTGTCATTTACTTGCACAAAACTGGGTTATTTCAATGATCCCCATACAATTCAATCACTTTAGCATGTCAAAAACGCTTCAATTAATCATTACCAATCTACACTATCATTAATCATTTACTTACCACATACGTTTCACAAAAATTATCAACTTCAAGGGTTGAACATTTTCCAAATAGCATCAACATTTGCAATTTGGCACACATTAGAAAGTTACAACAATAAGTCAATTCAGGAAAAATAGGGTGCAACACTACCTCAAGTTTCTTAAAGACAACTATCTGTACGATCACTACTAGACTTGTTCGAACAGATGGGGGTAGTTCTCTTTTATTTCTTTTTCCGCTTCCTACGTGGCTTCCTCGACTTGTTGACTTCGCCAAAATATTTTCGCAAAAACAATACCAAACTTCAGGTTTATTTAACAAGGATGACAACTAGATACCTCGCATCGCATAAGCTTACTATCCATTAACTTCACACTTAATAGTTTCCATTAGGATGATACACAAAAGGTCTCCAACTACCTTCTTAGACATAGACATATGTAACACATAATATATGTAGAATAATGATGGTAAACATCAGACTCATAGGACGGCCTAATGTGAACTACACTTATGCAACCTTCATTCTCAACTCACACAATATCTTTAGGGGAAAGTATTGAGAATAACCCATTCACCTTTGTAAACTCTAAATCTCACACGAACGCCCATATTAAACCTTTGATGACCTTCCATAATTACTCTAATATATGCTATCATAAACTGACGATAATATTACCTATCGAATATATGGGATCACTCGGGGATACTTCCTCTTTGACATGTTTGAACCATCCATACCCAATAGATATAATACAGTAAGGAGCAACAGAGTGCAAGATTGGGCTGGAATTATTCAGGAATCCGTTTTGGCACTGAGTAGGGAATTTCATGAGGTCAACTATTAGACAATTAAGGCATCGGGGTAACCGTACAATGGTAATAGAAACTATTAAGGAGGAATATTCAAGTACATGGCCCAGTTGTCTCCTGGAGTGTAGGAAAAATTCAGTTATCAAGAATGAGAATATTCTGGCACCTTGAATGCGATATGGGTTTCAAAACACATGAAGCTGAATTACACTCTTAACGTTAAATGCCACAAGGAATATATGCCACAAGCCCATGATGATGAAAAGAAGTTGAACACTTATAAGATTATCATACATTAAATAGCTTAACCCTTCCTGATAATTGATCGTATAAGAAAGAAGTAAATATACAATAACTTGTCTTCCAAATAAATATACTCATGATATGTGCAAAAATCTGAAGGCATCTAATCTCAACCTTTCACGGGTGAAACCACATAGCTAGGACATCTTAATATTGGGGTGAAATCATGTATTGGTCAGAGGGGTTCTAATGGTTAACATGATGCTCTGGGGAGAAAGACAAATAACACTCCTACCCACCCAAAAAGATGGAATACCAAGGATAACAAAACTCATCGCACATGACAATGACATAATCAATGATTCTAGAAGTCGAGGGAGTAAAGAAAACCAAACTCAATGATATAGTGCAAAATAATCATGGAAGGTTTTCAGATGTTGATAATAAATTCTCCATGGATTTTGAATTGAGAAATACTCAGATGCTAATGAAAGAAAGAAAATCATAAGAAACTGGCGTTGTGCTATGATAACCCCCAAAGGTGCACTTTGTCTTGACGGAGAGCCTAGTAAGGGTCCTTATGAGAAGGGAAGCGTAACAACGACACATAGAAGGATATGTTCTCTCATAAAACTAGCCCAATGAATCTATTAACTAAGGAACACAATTAACATGTTGCGGAGGTATAAAGAAAAAAAAAATATTTGTTGTGAGTTGGACATGCTTCTGCTATACTAACTTTCAAATTGGAATACAAGGCCACATCATAGGCAACCACAATACTAGGAATCAATTGAGCTACTTGCTTCGGGATGTCGCAAGTGGATACGAAAGATATCGCAATGGCGATACATGATTTTCCTATGACGGAGATGTGAGGATCTCAATTTTTAGAGAGACTTTATGCACACGGTGACCATTTCGATTGACATGCACTCATGTGATAGGTGTTAAGGTATGCTCTTATGTTTCTAGATAGTGAGAAGCTTTCATGATGATACTCACAAGAGAGTAGAGTGACTGTTCAAACCATATAAGCCATGTACACCCGTGAGAAAAAAGTGACTCGAGAAGGATCATAACATTGAGATGCTTTACATTGAACTTGACATCACATAGGTAAACTATATGATAGTGCACATATAGGCAGAAACGAGTAGATGTTTTCTATTTAAATAAAAAGTTTATGTAAGAAATTCATCCGGAATAGTCCCCTGTTGAGAATTTAGGAAAAGCAAGTGGGAGGTATCAATAGTGTTATAACTCAATTCAGGAACATAATTATAGAGCTCAATTCCATATGAGGCTGTAAGTAAGAGAACTGTGATTGGGAGACTTTGTGAATAACACGTCTCATTCAAAGAGCAGGTGCATGCAATGTTTTGTGATTTCGATCCTTTTTAAGAAAATATCTATGCAAGACCCCAATATAGTTGTACGTATATAATAAGGAAAAGTATGTGGCATTCTGAATGACGTACTAGTGGGTCACTTACTTGGTAACTCTAGATTGACGGGGCATTGCCTTAACTGATGCACCTCAACTCCATATCCCTAACGTACGTAGATAAAATTGATATACTATATGATCTAGTGGTATAGACACATCGGAACAAGGGTACTCCCCTTAGCAACAAGTTCTACCAATCCCTCCATGGCTCGATACATTCTTCTAACAAACTCTTGGACAATCTCCCTCGGATTAAAGTGGAATCATTCCCTCCTTAATGCTTGTAAAATCGTGGATTATGGTATCAAAATTACCAATCTTGATAATAAGACTTAGAGAGGAAATCAGCTCCATATCATGAGCTATATCGCACAGTCTGGAGTATCAAAGGATGATAGGGAAGTGGGAATGGTGTTAATTGTAGGAGAAGGAAGAGATCGTTCAATTTCCATTGTAGGAGGATTTGGTAGGGAGCTCGAGTGAAACAAAAGTTAAGAGAGGATCACAAAGATACAAAAAAGATGAAGGTTCATGACTTGCTGTGAGGGGGAAAGAGAGCTTTATGGGAAGAAGGGATAATGATGAGAATAGAGAGAAACAGGTTCTGAAAGGTCTTGAAAATAGCGGTAGGTTTGTGGTTAAATGTTATCGCACAGAGGAGGTGAAGGGATTTGAAAGGCAAGACATAACATGCATACTTTGAAAAGTCAAATGATGTGGTAGTTGAATGTTTTTGGAGAAATAATGTAAGATAACACATTACTTCTAATCTGTGGTATGGGAACCTGATGCACGAATGGTTTTTGAAAAAGATTTTAGCAGCTTTTCTTTTGCAGTTTATCATTGTACCTTTAGCTTCTATGATCGTCATGCGTGTTTACCTACAACGATATCGATGTGAGTTAGGCTTGGCCAGAAAACACTTTAGCTAGTTTTACCTGATGGAGATTTTCATAGCCAATTGATGAGGTATCAGGTTCTCAATTAAGCTTCAATAGCCCCAACCTCACCCCTTTTCTTTCAAAATGTTCCTCGCTCAATGCCTTTGGTGAAGATAACTGCATTTATATGTTCTTGTGCTGCAAAATCTCATACAGATAAGTCCTCTTTTTTACATTATCTCTGAGACACATGTATCAGACATCAACGAGTTTGGTCCTCTTGTTGACCAGGTTCTTTTCCATGTTTAGAGAGTTTGCTTCACCTACTGAGAGAACCGATGGGTTGTAATTCCTTGTACCACATGAGATGAGGCATGATCTAATAGAATGAGCCATTCCAGATGTGCTCTTCTTGACCACCAGATAACTTTGTTTCCTTCAAAATGATGGATTTCCTCATGGGAATTGAAATTTTTATTAGTAGAGGAACTGAGGAAATTAAGTGGATTTCCTTGCACTGCTTGTTCTACTATTTGTGGAGTCTCTTGCACTACATCTCCAACTCTTTCTTCGGATTCAGTTGATAATAATTGAAGTATCAGGTTGCTCTTGAGAAACAAAAGAAGATGTTGCATTTTCTTTACCTGTCTCCTTCATCTGACTCATCATATTACCCTTGCCATTTATAACATCAGATATTTCCCAAGAACCAAAGTGGTTCATTATCTTGATCATTACGTCTAAGATATTTCCACAGATATTATCTTGATCATTATCTTGATCCAGAAGTATGTGGATAGAGCTTCCGATAAAGCTATAGAAAAACAAAATGGAACATCTGTGAATGATAGCACTAAGTCTAAGAAAAGTATATTTGAGAAAGCTATATCTGTAGGAGATACTGTGGGGTTTGTAAGTTAGAAAGGGAAGTCTGTTGAAGGATCCAGAAAACGAAAACAACAGTAGGGGATCCTAGTTCTCTGAAGACTATACCTGGTGACAGTGGCCTTTGGCAGGAGAGATTGAGAACTCAGAAAGTCTTATGGGGTCGTATGTTTGATCCGGCAATCTCAGAGCTGGCAGGTAAGAGGAAAATTCTATAGATGGTGGAATTTCATCAATGGGAGCATTTGTTTTTGAAGGATGTGCCTAAGGTGTACAAAGATGCGGTATAAAATTTCTACGCATCTCTCTTCACGGTTGAGGGGAATCACATCTGTGTGCTAGTAAATGGAGTAGATATTGTGCTTGACGTGTATGGCCCTGGAAAATTTTGCCAGGCGATATAGGATCTTGGGGTGCCAGGTGGACTAACTGTAATATCTTTTGTGCTTTAAATATGATGAAAATGAATTGGATGTGTTGAGTAAGTTTATTAGTCACGTAATAAGTGATGTGAGGTCCAAAGGGAAGCCGAAGCGTATGCCAAATAGGAAAATTTTCGTAGTAGGCTAAAATTTCAAATGAATTCGCACAAGGCTCCACTTTGAACGAGCATATCTAAATATGTATAAGTTTTTATGAGATGAACAACCATTATATTAAAGGTCTTTGAGTCTAGTTTCTAACACTTCAAACCGTTCGTCATTCGAACATTCGGTACACAAAGTTATGACCAAATTACCAAAGCAACACAGAAAATTGCACTACTGTGACAGAGATGTGAGGATCTCAATTTTTAGAGAGACTTTATGCACACGGTGACCATTTCGATTGACATTCACTCATATGATAGGTGTTAAGGTATGCTCTTATGTTTCTAGATAGTGAGAAGCTTTCATGATTATACTCACAAGAGAGTAGAGTGACTGTTGAAACCATATAAGCCATGTACACCCGTGAGAAAAAAGTGACTCGAGAAGGATCATAACATTGAGATGCTTTACATTGAACTTGACATCACATAGGTAAACTTTACGATAGTGCACATATAGGCCAAATGAGTAGATGTTGTCTATTTAAATAAAAAGTTTATGTAAGAAATTCATCCGGAATAGTCCCCTATTGAGAATTTAGGAAAAGCAAGTGAGAAGTATCAATAGTGTTATTAACTCAATTCAGGAACATAATTATAGAGCTCAATTCCATATA
The DNA here is from genome assembly GCA_034376525.1 of Nicotiana benthamiana. NCBI lineage: Eukaryota > Viridiplantae > Streptophyta > Magnoliopsida > Solanales > Solanaceae > Nicotiana > Nicotiana benthamiana. The sequence goes on from CM067330.1 coordinate 123,171,329, forward strand.
AGGCTGTAAGTAAGAGAACTATGATCGGGAGACTTTGTGAATAACACGTCTCATTCAAAGAGCAGGTGCATGCAATGTGTTGTGATTTAGATCCTTTTAAGAACATACCTATGCAAGACCTCAATATAGTTGAACGTATACAATAAGGAAAAGTATGTGGCATTCAGAATGACGTACTAGTGGGTCACTTACTTGGTAACTCTAGATTGGCGGGGCAATGCCTTAACTGATGCACCTCGACTCCATATCCCTAACGTATGTAGATAAAATTGATATACTACATGATCTGGTGGTATAGACACATAGGAACAAGGGTACTCCTCTTAGCAACAAGTTCTACCAATCCCTCTATGGATCGATACATTCTTCTAACAAACTCTTGGGCAATCTCCCTTGGATTCAATGGTGGAATCATTCCCTCCTTACTGCTTCTAAAATCGTGGATTATGGTATCAAAATTACCAATCTTGAGAATAAGACTTAGAGAGGAAATCAGCTCCATATCATGAGTTATATCGCACAATCTGGAGTATCAAAGAAGGACAAAATTACTATATGTCCAAATAACCTCCAACTTATAGATGTGGTCGACAACACACCGATAAGAAGGACTCTACTAGATACGGCTCTGATACATCCTAGGACACTTTAAAACCTTAGGCTCGTGCGCGACCAACGCTCAACCGAGTAAACCCAACTGAGCAAGCCCGACAGGTTGCATACATACTACCCAATCTTTGAATAAAGAGGAACCAGACATCATTAGTCAAGTTCTATAAATGGGTTTTATCGATTTTCATTTCACTTCCATTAGAAGCTTCGTTCATAATTATCAAAATATTACATATTTTTATAAATCTTTGTAAAACATCAATATTTCTACTTTGAATCCCATTACCAAACACCACCCACAACCTATCTACGGAGCCTCTAAATATATAATATGGAAATACCGACAACGAAGCTCCAGCTATACCTCTAAATACAAAATACATGATAAACAATCGTACAGGACCAGGAAAAGAAGCGGGTCTCACCAAATCAGCTGTAAGGAAGATGCGTCACTAGCTGCGATCAACACTGCCTGCTATGGAACCACCTACAATCATAATACGAATGTAGCACCCCCGGCAAAAGGGACGTTAGTGACATCGAATAACACTACTATGTATAACTAAACACTATCTCATTAGAAAGAACTATCAAACACGAACAAAGAAATAATTAACACCTTGTCATTAGAAAGAATTATCAAACAATAATAAAGAAATCTTAAAGGCAACAAAGTTTCAAATAAGCCCTATGTTAACAATTTAGGGAGGTTCACATGATTTTCACATAGTTTCTTAAATTTTAGAATGGAGCATCTCACACTGTTGCATCGTTATCCACTTTGCCACCGCTTCATTGAGCGGATCCCGATCACGACCCGATCGGCTAAGCTGTCTCCCGGAGACGTTGCCATTATTTAATTCACACTTCAATTTAAATTTCAAGTATATTAGTTCATCGGCAATTGGGGCCACAAATCTTCATATCATTCTTGGCACTAGGCCACATTTCATAACTTAATCTCTTCTTTCCCACATTTCACATTATTTCCACAAATTTCACATAAATTCAAATTCAATAACAAGCCATTAAATTCAATATATCAAGTACACATGAGAGGAATCATGAATCTTGGGCATATACAATATTTTCAAAAATCATACACCTCAAGTTTATTAACAATGCAACCCTAAACACAACGGATTCTTCCATCAATAGAGGGCATACACCAACCCATGGTAAAAACACACATCAAAGGCGTAAGAAAGCAGTTACACCCATTGTTCTTGAATCATTCTTTTTCCAATCATGATAATATACAATTTCAACATCAAAGTATGTAATAACTCGGATCACATTGGTGTACTCATATGGCATGGCATTATCTTGAGCGGCCACTTATGTCATAAATTGTGTATAAAGCCTTTAAGGCACTTTATTATTGAAGTCATTTATGGAAAGCAAAGTCGAGGCTCATTTCATGATCTGTTTCATATTTTCTCATGTCGTAGGCATCACCAGGCACAAGTATAACTCAAGATCTTGGAAGTTGGCCATGTATAACAATTTAAGTTTACACTTGACTTAAAGTCTAAGCATTTCGACACATGGTTCACATTCTTCTTACATCCTTAAATTTCCAAGGATAGCATATTGAACACATTGAAACACACCTTCCACTTATATATTTTGCAACACTAATTTATATGGAGTAACAATCAATACATCAATCAAATTCCGGTCTTAATAACATTTGCATGGATACCAAAGGAGCGCAATTTCTAAGAAGAGGGGATTTTAGCCATACATACCTTTCTTGAGCTTTCCTTTAATTACTACGATATTCCAAAAATTCTAGCAAATTCAATCTATTTTGAGACATAGCAAAACTGAACACAAATTTGGAAGATATTCATAATACTCTTACACCAAAAAATCATACTCCTAATCACCCATCTTACCCCAAACTCGAATCTAAAGACTTGGGCATGGAATCCTTACCCCTTAGATGAAGATCTTGTGAATGGGTTCTTTGATTCTTGAAGATTAATGCAAGATTGGATGATTGGAGTGTTAGGCCTCATCCTTCTCTCTCTAAAATTCTTTTACCTCTCTCTAGAGTGCTCAAAAAATCGTCCCAAAATAAATCCCAATGGAATTAAATGAAATGGGGTTCGTGTCTCAAAATCCATTTTTTGTATTGCCGCGCCGCATGGGGCGCTGCAGGGCACGGGGCGTCTGTGAAAAATGTGTCTGGAAATGAAATTTTGGACCATACTAAAATTACTAATGGAACACCGCACCACGCGTCGCATGGGCACCACAGTAGTGCAATTTTCTGCGTTGCTTTGGTAATTTGGTCATAACTTTGTGTACCGAATGTCGAATGACGAACGGTTTGAAGTGTTAGAAACTAGACTCAAAGACGTTTAATATAATGGTTGTTCATCTCAAGAAACCATATATATATTTAGATATGTTTGTTCAAAGTGGAGCCTTGTGCGAATTCATTTGAAATTTTAGCCATTACGAAAAGTTTTCTATTTGGCATACGCTTCGGCTTCCCTTTGGACCTCACATCACTTATTACGTGACTAATACACTTATTCACCACATCCAATTCATTTTCATCATATTTAAAGCACAGAAGATATTAAAATTAGTTCACCTGACACCCCTAGATCCTATATTGCCTAGCAAAATTTTCCAGGGCCTTACACCTCAAGCACAATATCTACTCCATTTACTAGCACACAGATGTGATTCCCCTCAACTGTGAAGAGAGATGCGTAGAAATTTTATACCGCATCTTTGTACACCTTAGGCACATCCTCCAGAAATAAATGCTCCCATTGATGAAATTACACCATCTCTAGAATTTTCCTTTTACCTGCCAGCTCTGAGATTGCCGGATCAAACATACGACCCCACAAGACTTTTTGAGTTCTCAATTTCTCCTGCCAAAGGCCACTGTCACCAGGTATAGTCTTCAGAGAACTAGGATCCCCTACTGCTGTTTTCGTTTTCTGGATCCTTCAACAGACTTCCCTTTCTAACTTATAAACCCCACAATATGTCCTTCTGATATAACTTTCTCAAATATACTTTTCTTAGACTTAGTGCTATCATTCACGGATGTTCCATTTTGTTTTTCAATAGCTTTATCGGAAGCTCCATCCACATACTTCTGGATTTTTGTAGATCGTTTTACTAAGGAACTGGGTTCCTTTAGATCATCTTTGTCAACCTCTGCCACTGGAATGATTTTGTCAGTCACAAACTCTCCTTGTTTCATAAACCTCTCCTTAATTGTCTTGACATTCTTACTCTTCTGCAAGGTAGACTCGATATACTCTATATGCTGCAACCTGGTAGTGGGTGACTTGGAAAAGGATTCTATGGGCTTAGGATAAAAAAGAGGTTCCTGAGTTGATTTAGCTAGATGAGAATTAGGTCCTCCAATAGGGTTTTTTGTGACTGTTTCATGGACTGGAGACTCAAAGAGTACTATGGTTTTGTATCTTCTAGGAAAGGAGTTTCTTCCCCCTGATAGTCAGACAAGTGATAGGCTCATTCATTCAAAAGACTCTCAGCAGTGATAGCTATGATATTCTGCGCTACTTCCTTTTCTGGAGACTCCATGGGAGCCATTGAGTCCAAAATGGAGGAGTTCAGATACTAATTAGGATCATCCTCAGAGACCTCTAACACCTGAGAGGAGGTGAAGGGATTTGAAAGACAAGACGTAACATGCATACTTTGAAAAGTCGAATGATGTGGCAGTTGAATGTTTTTGAGAAATAATGTAAGACAACACATTACTTCTAATCTGTGGTATAGGAACCTGATGGACGAACGGTTTTTGAGAAAAGATTTTAGCAGCTCTTCTTTTGATGTTCATCATTGTACCTTTAGCTTCTATGATCGTCATGCATATTTACCTACAACGATATCGATGTGAGTTAGGCTTGGCCATAAAACACTTTAGCTAGTTTTACCCGAAGGAGATTTTCATTTCAATTGATGAGGTATCAAGTTCTCAATTAAGCTTCAATAGCCCCAACCTCACCCTTTTTCTTTCAAAATGTTCCTCGCTCAATGCCTTTGGTGAAGATAACTGCATTTATATGTTCTTGTGCTGCAAAATCTCATACAGATAAGTCCTCTTTTTTACATTATCTCTGAGACACATGTATCAGACATCAACGAGTTTGGTCCTCTTGTTGACCAGGTTCTTTTCCATGTTAAGAGCGTTTGCTTCAGCTGCTGAGAGAACCAATGGGTTGTATTTCCTTGTACCACATGAGATTAGGCATGATCTAATGGAATGAGTCATTCCAGATGTGCTCTTCTTGACCACCAGATAACTTTGTTTCCTTGAAAATGATGCATTTCCTCATGGGAATTGAAATTTTTATTAGTAGAGGAACTGAGTAAATTAAGTGGATTTACCTGCACTTCTTATTCTGCTATTTGTGGAGTCTCTTGCACTACATCTCCAACTATTTTTTCAGCTTCAGTTGATAATAATTGAAGTATCAGGTTCCTCTTGAGAAACGAAAGAAGATGTTGCATTTTCTTTACCCGTCTCTTTCATCTGATTTATCATATTACCCTTGCCATTTGAAACATCACATATTTCCCAAGAACCAAAAGTGGTTCATTATCTTGATCATTACTGTTTCCTCCATTGTGCCCTTTTGTTGCAGACTTTGTAGACTTTGCTTTAAGAAGAATATCTAGAAGGATTCCTTCATCACTTTTTGCATTAGACTTCCCAAGCTGGTCCTTCCCAATGTTGATATCATAGCAGTTTCATCCAAAGGTTATTAGATGAGGTATCTTTGGTTTTCTTCCGAAGAGCAGCTCTTAGGGGGTTTGTTTAGGAGGGACCTGATCATACACCTGTTCACCAAGTAGTAAGCAGTGTTTATTGATTTTGCCTAGAATCTTTTGGCGATTCCCCTGTCGATGAGCATTGACCATCCCATGTCTTCTAGAGTTCTGTTCTTCCTTTCAACAACACCATTTAGCTGTGGAGTCCTTGGTGCTGAGAAGTTGTAAGTGATCCTACTTTTATTACAAGACTCATCAAATTTGGCATTGACATATTCTGTCTCGTGATCAGATCTGATACATGCTTCCTTCAGTTCTATTTTCACTTGGATCTTCCTGGCAAATGTCGCAAATACCTCAAAAGTCTCTTTATTCATTCTAAGGAACAGTGTCCACGAGGATCATGAATTTTGCGGCCCACAAACTAGGTCCTTCTGAATAAGTTCATTCAGAAGTGAGAAGCTTGCATGTCCCAATCTTTTATGCCAAAGTTTTGCATCATTATCAACTACCTTTAAGAAGCTCATATCACCAACTTGTAGGAATTTAAGGTCGCCGACATAGATGTTCTTGTATCTTTTGACTACTAAGACCACTTCACCAGTTACCAGATTGGCAACCGTGCGCACATTTTTTATAAGAACTCTACTTTGCTCCCTTTATCCCAGATTTGAGAAACACTCAAGAGACTTTACTTCAGGCAATCCACATAGTACACATTCTCAATCGAGTATGACAAACACTTTCCAACTTTTCCAACACCAAAAATGTACCTTCCCCTCCCCCAACCCGCTCACCCACTTTTCATTTCCAAAGAATACATTCCTTTTCATGCAGGGCTTTCAATGAGAGACAATCCTTTGTGTTTCCAGTCATGTGCTTTTAGCATCCACTGTTCATGATCCATTTCAGTCTGCTTCCTCTCACTGTTCCCCGCACATATAAATTATGGATTAGATTTAGGAACCTAAACTAGTTTGGGTTTCTTGTTATGAGAAAAGGGGTGGAAAAGAGTTTTTCTACTCCATCCAGGCAATATTAATTTCTTGCGAGTGGTACCTGGTCCTTCTTTAGTAGTCATTTTTTCACTAAAAATTTTGTTTTCCTAAACAGATTGGACCTTAGCTTGGCAATTTTTCTTTGAAGTGTTCATTGTTCCCACATTGGGTACAAAGCCAGTTATTCGGAATTGTCACATACTTGATGTGAGGGTTGTAAGGAGTTTTCTCCATTTGAAACTTGTTTCCTGCGTGTTTCAACTATTATTGAAGTACATGGATGTGAAAACATCTGAGAACTATGAGCACGTGATTTTTTTTCCAATATGTGAATTATTTCAAAAATTCAAACAAAACAATTTCTTTATTATTTTTATAATTGTTGTGAATTTTGTGGTATTTTCTGGTAATTGTTGCAATTTATTTGTGCATTTTAATTCATATGAAAAATAAAAAAAATATATTTGCATTTAGGATTTAATTTCATATTTTAGTATTAATTAGGGGTTAATTTATTTTAGAACAAAATATGAAGAAAATAACAAAAATTAGTTCACTTTTGCATTTTGTTGTTTTAATTGTGAAATCATCACAAAATAGTTTTTAAATTAAATTTAGGCATTAATTAGTTTTAGTTTAGTTTTTGCATCTTTATAAAATCATGAAAAATAATACAAAAAAAAAACAATACAAAATGAAAAACAAACAAAAGGGGAAATAAAAGAGAATAAAAAGAAGGATTGCATAGCCAAATTTGGGTTGTTTTTTTTTTAAATTACAAATCCTTGGTCCAAATAAAAGTCACACGCCTGACCCACAACCCATATATTCCTCACCTGGTCCAATTCATTAAACCCCCAAAACGAACTTCAATCAATCTCAGCCATTGAATACTTCTGATCCAACGGCAAACAATGATTGTTGAGTTCTAATATAACTGTCCGAATTAATGAATAACCCTAGAGAGACCCTCCATCCTCCTCTTACCTTTCTCTGTATCTTCGACGGAACCATCGCCAGCGGTGAACGTTACCTATGTCAATGGCCACCAGAAATACACCCATGAATCTCCTTGGTCTAATCTTTCCAGCCATACCACTGGTTTCCTTCGAATCACGGTCAAAAGTGTAAAATATCTCCACAAAGTTTTCCATCCACAATGCTGGTTACCCCAATGACCCCAAAATAACATCATTGAACCGCCTAATCTTCCTCTACCCAACCCTCATAACCAAATGTCTCGAATCTGTCCGAACATTCTCGAATCTTCATTAAAACTTTTTGGCCAAAACCCTAAATGTTCCAAATCGTACCAAATTGGCACCATGCAATTCCCTTACCACCCTTGTGAATATTCTATCCTTTATGGCATTCTAATGCCATCGGAGAGGGTTGAATTTGGAAGACGAGTGATTGATCAGAGTTCTAGCTAGTAAGATTTTCTTTTCTTTTGATACTGTCTTTTAATTGTTAATAACCATTAATATGAAATTAATAGTAAGGTTCTCCAAATTTTGATTTTGTATTACTCTGTTTGTGGTTTGTTTGAATTTGGTAATTGAGTTCTTGGATGTTAATATAGGTTAGCTCTGCTTGATGCAATAATTGGCTTGGTTTAGTAATTTCAGTTGGATTTATTATATGATTATGTTAATTAGTTCAACAATGGCATTTTCATAATTTTTCTTCAGTTTTGTTTTCTTTGAAGTAGTCATTAAGAACTGGTTAGTTGATAAGTTCATAGACCTCAGAGTAATTTAGGCTAATAAGGGAATTGGGTTTATTTCAAACAAGGAGTTAGGTTCAGATTTAGTCAAGGAAAAATTGGGTACTTGGTTGGGAGAATTATGTTCTAGTTAGTGTTAGAATTCCCTAGATTGATCTAGATACAAGGAAAAGAGAAGTTTTACGAAGTACAGGGTATTAACTTGTATAACAAGTTTTAAAATAAGGGAAAATAACTGAAAATAAATAGGGACTTGAAAGAAAGTTAAAAATCTGGGATTTTGCCTATAAAAGGTAGGCATTTAGCCTAGTTTCGGGTCTTCTTTCCAGCCATCTAATTCCCCAAAAAGTTCCCCCTCTTTAGTTTTTCTCATATTTGAAGTAGAAATATCCAATTTAAAAAAGAACCATAAAAACAAGTGAAAACTCAATAAAACAAATTACTGTTTCATTCAGCAAAATCAGTTCTGGTCCTGATTGACATCTAGTATCTTCATGTTTTATAGTTGTAGTGGAATGCAGTTATTGTCCCTTATTTTCTTTCAAGTCCTTATTTAATTTCAGTTATTGTCCCTTATTTTAAAACTTGTTATACAAGTTAATTCCATGTACTTCCTAAAACTTACCTTTTCCCTGTATCTAGAATAATCTAGGGAATTCTAACACTGACTAAAACATAATTCTCCCAATCCGAATACGCAATTTTCCCTTAACTAAATCTGAACCTAACTCCTTGTTTGAACTAAACCCAAATCCCTTATTAGCCTAAATTACCCAGAGGTCTATGAACTTATCAACTAACCAGTTCTTAATGACCACTTGAAAGAAAATAAAACTAAAGAAAAATCATGAAAATATCATTGTTTAACTAATTAACATAATCATATAATAAACCCAACAGGAATTACTAAACTAAGCCAATTATTGCATCAAGCAGAGCTAACCTATATTAACATCCAAATGCACTCAATTACTAAATTCAAACAAACAACTAACAAAGTAAAACAAAATCAAAATTTGGAGAAGCTTCCTATTAATTTCATATTAATTGTTAATAACAATTAAAAGATAGTAGCAAAAGAAAAGAAAACTTACTAGCTAGAACTCCGATCAGTCGGTCATCTTCCAAATTCAACCCTCTCCGATGACATTCAAATGCGCTAAAGAATAGAATCTTCACAAGGGTGGTGAGGGAATTGCGTGGTGCCAATTTGGCACGATTTGGCACATTTAGGGTTTTTGCCGGAAACATTTAAATGATGATTCGAGAATCTCCGGCCAGATTCGAGACATATGGTTATGAGGGTTGGGTAGAGGAAGATTAGGCTGTTCTATGGTGTTATTTTGGCATCATTTGGGGTAACCACCATTGTGGCCGGAAAACTTTGAGGAGATACTCGACACGTTTGACCGTGATTCGAAGGAAACCAGTGGTATGGATGGAAAAAGGAGATCAAAGAGATTCATAGGTGTATTTCTGGTGGCCTTTGGCATAGGTAATGTTCGCCATCGGCTTCTAGTGAAGATACAGAGAAAGTTATGAGGAGGATGGAGGCTGTCTCTAGGGTTATTCATTAATTCAGACAGTTATATTGGAACTCAACAATCATTGTGGGTCGTTGGATCAGAAGCATTCAGTGGCTGAAACTGATTGACGAGGGGACGATGTCGTTTTGGGGGTTTAGTGAATTGGACCGGGTGAGGAATATCTGGGCTGTGGGTCTGGAGTGTGACTTTTGTTTGAGCCAAGGATTTGTACTAAAAAAAATAGCCCAAATTCAGCTATGCAATCCTTCCTTTTATTCTTTTTTATTTCCTGTTTTGTTTGTTTTTCATTTTGTATTATTATTTTTGTATTATTTTTTCTAATTTTATAAAGATGCAACAATTAAACTGAAACTAAACTAAAATTAATTAATGCCTAATATTATTTTAAAAACTATTTTGTGACGATTTCACAATTAAAACAACAAAATGCAAAAGTGAACTAATTTTTATTATTTTCTTCATATTTTGTTCTAAAATAAATTAACCCCTAATGAATACTAAAATATGAAATTAAATCCTATATGTAAATATATATTTTTATTTTTCATATGAATTAAAATAGACAAATAAAATGCAACAATTACTAGAAAATTCCACATAATTCACAAAAATTATAAAAATAATAAAGAAATTATTTTGTTTGAATTTTGGGAATAATTCACATATAGGAAAAAACTTACGTGCTCACAGCTGCCCCTCTTTGCTCGGAAACGTGAAAGGTTTTCGGGGAAAGATAAGTGAGCAAATACGAGCGATTTTTGCCCGTTTGAACATTCCGTGTGAAGCATTTTGAAAGAGCTAACCGTGCCCTGCTTCTGAGGTTGCCTACATATCCTAGGCTAAACAGGAATAAGGTTAGTGTAGTTTGGGAGCGTCTGGCAGTTGGGACTGCCAGGAGCTGTGATTTCACTTTGATTGCTGCTGCTACTGCTTGCTGACCTCGCTAGTTACACCACGTCAACAATAAAAGAAGCGAAGCTAAGCTATGATCTATGAATTACAAAATCCTATCTAAATTCTTCAACCTTGTTCTTGTACTTCCTTGTTGTCTTGTGTTCTCTTGGTGAAATCTCTTGTGGCTACTTCAAATTGCAAATTGAGATGTTACTCCTTCTCTTCAAATTACTGAACTTAAATGTATTCCTTTATTGTGCGGGTGGGCTCCCGACTTCAAAACTTGAACTTGAATGTATTCCTATGCTATACTAGCAAGTTCCCGACTTCAAACGTGAATTATATTTCAATGTTCTCCATGCGGGCTCCTGACTTCAAAACTTGAACTTGAATGTATTCCTCTGCTATACGGGCGAGCTCCCAACTTCAAAACTTAAAAATGTAAAGACTGAAATGTATTCCCTTCTTATATGGGTGGGCTCCCCACTTCAAAACTTAAAATTGAAAGACTAAAATGTATTCCCTTGTTATATAGGCGGGCTCTCAACTTCAATACTTAAAATTTAAAGACTAAAATGTATTCCCTTGTTATATGGGTGGGCTCCCAACTTCAAAACTTAAATATAAAGACCGAAAACGTATTCCACTATTATATGGATGGGTTCCCAACTTCAAAACATAAAATTTAAAGAATGAAATGTATCCCTCTATTATATGGACAGACTGCTAACTTCAAAACTTAAAATTTAGAGACTAAAATATATTCCTCTATTATATGGATGGGCTTCCATGTTCAAAACTTAAAATTTACAAATTGTAATGTATTCTTCTGTTATATGGGAGGGCTCCCAACATCAAAACTTAAAATTTAAAGACTGAAATGTATTCCTCTGTTATATGGGTGGGCTCCCAACTTTAAAACTTAAAATTTAAAGACTGAAACGTATTCCTTTATTATATGGGTGGGATCCCAATTTCAAGACTTAAAATTTACAGACTGAAATGTATTCCTCTGTTATATGGGCGGGCTCCCAACTTCAAAACTTGAAATTTAAAGATTGAAATGTATTTCTCTGTTATATGGGCGGACTCATTACTTCAAAAATTAAAATTTAAAGACTGAAATGTATTCCTCTATTATAAGGGCAGGCTCCCAACTTCAAAACTTAAAAATTAAAGACTAAAATGTATTCCTCTGCTATATGGGCGAGCTCCCAACTTCAAAACGTAAAATGTAAAGACTAAAATGTATTTCTCTGTTATATGGGCGGGCTCCCAACTTCAAAACGTACAATTTAAAGACTGAAATGTATTTCTCTATTATATGGGCAGGTTCTCAACTTCAAAACTTAAAATGAAAGACTGAAATGTGTTCTTCTATAATATGGGCGGGATCCCAATTTCAAGTCTTAAAATTTACAAACAGAAATGTATTCCTCTATTATATTTTGGCGGGCTCCCAACTTCAAAAATTACTTCCTAAAAACTAGTATTATCTTGCTCTCCCTCACTTGAGTTGACTTACATGTTCTTCATATGGGTACCCGTCTTCAAGAAAATTTTCAAAATGACAGAAAATTTGCTGCCCCAGTTTGATTATCTTTCTTGTGGCATATTTTCCGCCATCAATAACATTTCCTGTTCCTACTTAAAATCAAAGAAAATTTTGTTAGTTTAAAATGCGGTGGTTGGTTTGTGGCCTTAAACTTTGTGGCGATTTCTCCTTCACTTGCCATGAAAACTGATTTCCACTCAAAGTCCTTGCTTGTTTATGGACCAACCCCTTTTCTATTGCCCTCATCACATAAGGTGCACATGTCATGAAATAGCATCTCCCCAACCTTTTTCTTTCACATGAATCCCACAGCACATCCATTTCCCCTACTTCGTGTATATGTTGTTCTTTCTTGACTTATCTAATGGCCCTGGCCCTTCTGTCGCTACCTTAGTTACCATGCCCTGCTATCTTTCATTTCCATCCTTACTTGTTTCTTGCCTAACCACTTCCTTTGTCATCATTAGCACGGAATATTCCTCCTCTGCATTCGAACCCTATACATTTGTTGTACTGCTCCTGAACTAACTTTTACCAACCCTTGTTGCCTCGCATGAACCCCAAAGCATGTTGATTGCTACCCACAACATGTTGTTCTTCGAAATTGAACCCCTGGGCCCCTCGAAGTTGAGGTGTATTGCTTCTTTCCATGACAACTTTAATCTCATATTTAAAGACATTGCTTGCTTATTGACTAACCATCTTCTATGTCATCTTTGCCCCAGAAAATACCTCCTCTACGTTCAAATTCAATACCCTCTATCTGTTGCATTGCTCACGAACTGACATCTACCCTACTTTGTGTTGCACCAGGATCCCCAAATCATGTTAATTATTACCAGTCCAGTGTTATTGTTGTTTTTCTTGACGTGTGACACTTTGATATGCTGACCAGACCCTATTTTGTGCGATTGGAAAGCTGGTGGAAAATTTTGAAGTCATTTCTCACATGTTATGACCAAAAATACTCATAAAGGAGAAATGAACAAAACAAAGGAACGGAGTGAAGGACAAAGGAAAGAGACAATTCCTAAAGAGGAGACTACGAAGTAGAAACCTATCAAATGTGAGTACCAACTCTAATGACCACGACATGAACTTATAGATATTCTGTCTATCAATTCTGACGTTCAGCATTTGTTGTACCTTTCGCTGTGAAACTGGGATTCAATGCTCCGCTTATCCAATTTGATTCGCTTTCCTTATTCGACTTGTGGCACCCGAAGGGTTTTCACCATCATGCCTCTCTCATTTTGTTCTTTCTCTCAACTTACAGTCGCCTCAAGGTGCATGTGAAGGTTTTCACCAATAAGACTTTCTCATTTTTCTTTTCTCTCAGCTTTCATCGCCTTGTGGTACCCATGAGGGTTTTCATCACTAAAATTCTTTCATTCTCATTTTTCTTGTTTGAACCGGAGTACTGATCGGAAGGTCTTTCTTTCGACCGTAATGTGGGCTTTTGGATAGGACTAGGAAGAAAGGGTATACATTCTCAAATACAATTCAAAATGGGTTAAAAACTACAACTTTTGGAATCTGATCTTTGTCAACAACCACAACTTCTGCCCCAGTTTCTTGATTGGGGATTTTTGTGATTTTTATTTTGGTATAACCGAACCTTAGAGGAAAGCTGCCTATGTACCCTTTCGGGATCAAGTCAAACATAGTTCACGTCATAGTATTTGCTTTGTTTTTGTGATTTTTTTTCTCTTTTTTTTTATGTTCTTCTTTTCATGTTGCTTTCCTTTTTCTCTTTTTTTCCTTTTTCTTTCTCTTTTTTTCTTTCTTTCTTTCCTTTTTGTTTTTCTCTTTTCTTTTCTTCCTTCTTTTCCTTTTTTTTCTCTTTTTTTTTATGTACTCATCTTCGGCACTTGCGCTTCTTAATTGTGCTATTGATTCTGAAAAAGGGGTATGAAAGAAAACAAGTAACACTCAAAGGGGATGATAAAAGGGTAATGTCTTTAGATAGCAGAACAAAACGCCTTTGTAATTTCAAAATCCAAAATATACCAAATACAAAACAAGTACGATCAAAACAAAGAAACCATACACAGTATCTCTTGACTGCATCAGAATTGGCGATCATTTCCACATATTTTCTTCTACATCTTTTAAATGAAGTGTGCTGTTGGGCAAAACTCTTACTCTTATTACCCTGACCGGCCCCTTATCAATTTGGACAACTTGCTTTTATAGTTCTTTTTGTGTTCTATTTGACCCATTTTCACATGGTTCGGGCGTCAAACAATCTCAAAACATCCAAAATTGTTCTTATTTCCTCAAGTGCCCCCATCACCTTCAAAATGGTTTCATTGCTTCCCGACTTAACGTAACTTTCAAAGTTTAGACTAATAATTATGCGTGCATGTCACGTCACTAGTACAAGCAAAAGACAAAACAAAAGGATAGAAAAGAACTTAACAAAGAAAAATGATTGGGAGCAACAAAATATCAAAATTTGCATTAGATAAACGATAAAACAATTCAAATGACAAAAAAATCAAAACAACCTGGAGTACAACCCTAGAATGAACCTACAAAAATCCTGGCCAATACTAAATAAACCATTACGACTAAACAAGCTAGGAAAAATGAAAGGATAAGAGGGTTTGAGTCAGAAGACAATATCCGGATCACAACCCTGCAAACAACCCAGCCAACAGAAATGACAACAAAATGAACCACCAAGACTCCCCCGTGGCTAGCCAAAAAAAGAGCGTCTTCCCAATTGCCAAGCACGGTAGCTTAGCCATTGAATTCTGCATCAACAATACTAAGAACTTCAAATGACTTTTCCAAGTAAATCATATCTGCCATGTGCGTCTCATTTTGCACAGGCGATGGACTTTGGCTGGTGTCTGTTGCATTTGGATTTGGCATAACAATGCCACCTACATCAATAAGCTCCTAAACTGCTTTGTTCAGCCTCCAACACTTTTTTGTATCGTGTCCCGGGGCATTTGAGCAACATGCGCACCTTTGGGAAAAATCAAACTTCTTTAGAAGAGGGTTTGGTATTTTTATCTGAATAGGCTTCAACACGGCCAAACTCTTTAGCCTCTAGAACAGATTGGCATATGACACTCCCAATGGAGTGTAGGCTTTCTTTTTCCATAACCTCTCATCTCTACATGCTTGATTGGGCCGAAAACCTTATACAGGGGGTTTTTGAAGACTCGTGAGGGCGGGTGAGACATTTGTGGGCGTGGTGCGGGCCATTGTGGGCCTTGTGGATGTGGAACATATAGTGCACATGGATATCCATGAGGTTCACATCGAGGTTAAGAGGGTTTAGCAAGAACGACCACTGGACCCCTATCGCCGATGGAGGGAGTGACCTGGTGGTTGGACATATGACCGGTCATTGTTGGGATGATAATGTTGAGGTAGATTATGTGGAGCTCGGGGACAGACTTGGGGTTGGAACTAACGCTGAGGTTGCTTGGAAGGAACAACCACTAGGCCCTATCATCGGCGGGGCTCAACGACATCTTTTTTATCAATGGAATGAGTATCCTAAGCAACTTGTTCGTTCCATCTGACCCAAGATTCCCTAATACTTTCCTTGGGTTTCTTTTCCATCTGAGATAAAGAGGAATGGTTTGGGACAACGTCTTTATTGTACTGAAAATGTCGCATAAAATCTTGAGCCATGTTGCCTAACGTGTGCCACTTCCCGACATCTTGACGATCATGCCATTCCAAGGTTGCCCTAGGCAGGCTCTCACTAAAATGCGACATCAACAACTCATCTTCCTTGCCGACACTCCTCGTTTTATTGAAATAATCCCTCAAGTGGGCTACTAGATCTCGCGCCCATCACATAAACTAAACTTCGGCATCTTAAAACCTTCCAGCTATCTGGATATCTCATCTTGGTCCACTATCTTAGCAAGCTTCATAGTCTCACCGGGAGACTCAAAATGAAGAGCGTGATTGTATGGACTTGAGACCTTGACAATTGGTTCTGGAGCATAATTGTCACGACCCTATTTCACCAATTGTAAACCTGTCATGATGGCACCCAGTCTTCGCAACTAGGTAAGCCTGACACATTGCAGAAATTCGGCAACCTTTACGAAAATGATAGATAATAATGAATATTATAAGAAAATGTGTAGGGTGCCGCCTGGCACATACACTTCAAATCAAACAATGTAAAAAACCTCCAAGACCCGGAAACCCACAGGCAACACAGGCTAAGAGTAAAAACATAGCATACGACTCTAATATCCAGAAGTGTCTACAACAACTGAGTACATGAACGAAACTACTAACTAAAAGGTAGAGTAGAAGGAGACTCTTCGGCTCCGCAGACGCGGCTGATGTATACCTCAAGTCTCCAAGTGTAGCTCAAAAATTACTGATAGCGCGCTCGGCCAGAAGTACCTAGATCTGCACAACAAAATGTGTGCAGAAGAGTAGCATGAATACACCACAACGGTACTCAGTAAGTACCAAGCCTAACCTCGGTGGAGTAGTGACGAGGAAGGTCGAGGCCCTACTGAGATGAACATAAGAAATAGTGTAAGATAAATAAACAGTAGATAATGAAGTAAGTCCCGAATATCTAGCAAGACAGTAAGTAAAAATAGAATGGGCTACAAATACAATCTATGAACACAAGAAAAATCACTCAAAAATCTGGATGCCACATGGAGCTCCGGGAATTGAACCTACAGTCCATTTATACCAATATCTGAGGATCTCCCGGGAATCAAACCTGTAGTCCATCATATCAATAACAGAGGATCTCTGGGAATTGAACCTGCAGTCCTTCATACCAATAATAGAGGATCTCCTAGAATTGAACCCACATGCCATCATACCAATAATAAAGGATCTCCAGGAATTGAACCTGTAGTCTGTCATATCAATATCAGAGGATCTCCCGGGAATCGAACCCGTAGTCAGTCATACTAATAACAGAAGATCACCCGGGAATTGAACCTGTAGTCTGTCATGTCAATATCAGTGGATCTCCTGGGAATCAAACCCATAGTCCAGCATACAAATAACAGAGGATCTCCCGGGAATTGAAGCAGTAGTCTAGCACATTAATAAAACACATCACAACAAATCAATACTAACAGGAAGAATCTAAGTACAAGAAACATGTAAAAGTCTAGAGTCTAGCATGATCGTAAGAAGGCAGATATTGCAAGTTAGTCAAGTAGAGCAAATAAGTTACTGACGTGCTTTCCCTAAGCGAAAACAAGTGAAATTTGCATTTTTAACAGTTAAGTATGTGAAGAAAACATTCTAAGTAAGTCAAGTAAGGTGAATTTTCAACAACTATCACAAGTACGCGCCTGTCACCTCACGCACAAGGCAATTAAATAACAACAAGGATATCCTAAGGGGAGAGGTCCCCCACACAAAGTTAGACGAGCCACTTACCTCAAATTGGTACAAAACCGCTAAGAAACAATGCCCTTGCCACGAGTATCCGACTCCGAGTGGCCCAATTATATTCAAACCAATTACACATCGTAAATAACATCGCAAGTAACTAACTACACTGTTAAAATTAAAGCTAAGGCGCGAAAATAGGTGAATGACCAAAATGCCCCTTAGGCCTACGTCTTAGAATCGAATAATTTTTTAATTTTCAGAAACCTAGTACTCTCACGAGTCTAATCATATCAAATCTTCCAAATCGGATGTCAAATGCCCCTTCAAATCATGAAAGTTAGGTCTAAGAACTTTACTCCAATTTTCATCCATTTTTATCCTTAATTCAAATTTAAAGATGAATTTAACTACTAACTGATAGATTAAATCTAGAAAGAATCATAGAAATTTTACCCAGTAATCTCCTCTTCAAATCCCTCTCAAAATTGCCTTGGTCAGAGCTCAAACTTGATTTTTCAACATAGGAAGTTTAAGCCTCGGATAAACCCCTTTCTCTACTGTGATTTCCGCTTCTGCGGCTATATGACCGTACCTACGATAACTGCTTATGCAGCCAAGCAACCGTTTATGTGGTTGCCGCATATGCGGATCCTCCTCCGCTTCTGCGGTCCCAAACCAAATCCCTCAGACCACACCCGGACTCCAACACCACATCTGCGGAAACCGCTTATACGGCTCCCCATTCGCAGATGCGGAAACAACAGAAGTAGCAACCACACCAATGCAAAACCTCTCCAATTTCTCGGGTGAGAGGCCCCCGGGACCCAAACCAAAAGCACCAATACTTCCTAGCACCTCATTCGCACTTGCTCGAACCCATAAAACTCCACCATTAACATCAAAATCCTCGTTTTTCATCAAATTAAAGCCTAAGTTCCATCCACACTTCTAAAACTCGCTTTCGATTAAAAACCCAACCAAAACACGTCCGATTGATCTGAAATTTTGCAGGCACGTCCAAAATGACATGATGATGCTACAACAACTTCCGGAATCATGTTCCGACACTCGGATAAAAAATTCACTATCGGACTGAAAACTTCAAAATTCTAACTTTCGGCATTTCTAGCCTAAATGAGCTACAGACATCGAAAACATATTCCGAACACGCTCCCAACACCGAAATCACCTATCGGAGCTAACAGAACCATCGGATTTCCATTCCAATATCGTCTTCACACTGTTCTGATTACAGACAATTTTCCAACACTTAAGCTCTCATTTAGGGGCTAAGTGTCCCAAAACACTCCGAATTCTAATACCGAACATCCCGGCAACCCAAAAGAGGAGAATTGAACTTAGGGGAAGAAGTTAATGGGGGTACATGGCATAAATTCCAAAGACGACCGACCGGGTCGTCACATCCTCCTACACTTAAACATTCATTCGTCCTCGAACGAGCATAAAGAACATACCTTAAGTAGCAAAAAGATGAGGGTATCGGATGCGCATATCCCGCTCGATCTCCCAAGTTTCCTCCTTGGCCGGCTGACCCCGCCACTGAACCTTTGCTGAAGCTATATCCTTTGACCTGAGCTTTCGAACCTGCCTATCCAATATTGCCACTAGCTACTCAACATAGGACAAGTCATTGTCCAACTGGACTGAAGTGAACTCCAACACGTCAGACGGGTCACCGTGATACCTCTGAAGTATTGAAACCTTAAATATTGCATGAACCCCGGCAAAATTGGGGGGAAAAGCAAGATCATTACCAACCTTCCCAATCTGCCTCAAAATATCAAATGGGCCAATGAACCTCGGGCTCAACTTCTCTCTCTTTTTAAACCTCATGACGCCTTTCATAGGAGAGACCCGAAGCAAAACCCGCTCACCAACCATGAAGGAAACATCACGAATCTTCCGGTCCACATAACTCTTCTGTTTGGACTGGGCGGCACAGAGTCTATCCTGAGTAACCTTAACCTTCTCAACCGCATGCTGGACCAAATCAGTGCCCAATAGCCTGGCTTCACCCGGCTCGAACCAACCCACCTGGGATCTGAATCTCCTACCATATAAGGCCTCATAAGGCACCATCAGAATAACTGGACTGATAACTATTGTTGTATGCAAACTCGGCCAATGGCAAGAACCGATCCCAAGACCCTATAAACTCAATCGCACATGCACAAAGCATATCCTCAAGAATCTTAATAGTGCGCTTGGACTATCCATCCGTGTGAAAAGATATACTCATGGTCACCCTGGTACCCAACTCATGCTGGACGGCTCTCCAGAACCATGATGTAAACAGTGAACCCCAATCTGAGATGATAGAAACTGGAATGCCGTGCAGACGGACAATCTCCCTGATATAAATCCATGCTAACCACTTCGTTGAGTAAGAAGTACACACTGGAATGAAATGAGCGGACTTGGTCAGCCTGTCCAAAACAACCCAAATAGAATCAAACTTTCTCGTCGCAAAGGAAGACCAGTCACAAAATCCATAGTGATATTCTCTCATTTCCACTCCGGAATCTCCATCTGTTGGAGTAACCCTCCCGGTCTCTGGTGCTCAGCCTTTACCTAATGACAGTAGAGGCATCTAGCTACAAACTCTACTATGTCCCTTTTCATCGCCTCCACCAGTAATGCTGCCTCAGATCCTGATACATCTTCGCGACACCCGAATGGATGGAGTACCACGAGCTATGGGCCTCAGTCAATATCAACTCCTGAATATCATCAACATCGGGCACACTGATCCGCCCCTGCATCCTCAATACTCTGTCATCTCCAATAGTCACATCCTTAGCATCGCCATGCTGAATTGTGTCCCTGAGGACAAGCAAATGAGGGTCATCATACTTCCGCTCCCTGATATGATCTAACAATGAAGACCGAGAAACCACATAGGCTAGAACCCGACTGGGCTCCGAAAGGTCCAATCTCATAAACTGACTGGCTAGTGCCTGAACATCCATCGCCATAGGTCTCTCTGAAGCTGGTAAATATGCCAAACTCCCCAAACTCTCCGCCCGGTGACTCAAGGCATTGGCTACCACATTGGCCTTGCCCAGGTGATAAAGAATAGTAATATAATAATCCTTCAGTATCTCCAACCATATCCTTTGGAGCAAGTTCAGATCTTTTTGCTTGAACAAGTGCTGCAAACTTCGATGATCCGTGTAAATCTCACAAGGAACGGCGTACAAATAATGACGCCAGATCTTAAAGGCATGAACAATAGCAGCTAACTCAAGGTCATGGACAGGATAGTTCTTCTCATGTACCTTCAATTGTCTGGACGCGTAGGCAATCACCCTACTGTCCTGCATCAACACCGCTCCAAGTCCAACTCGTGAGGCATCACAATATACTGTATAGGACCCCGAACCAGTAGGCAAAATCAGAATAGGGGCTGAAGTCAAAGCTGTCTTGAGCTTTTGGAAGCTCGCCTCACACTCGTCTGACCACTAAAAGGAGCACCCTTCTGGGTCAATCTAGTCATAAGGGCTGCAATCGACGAGAACCCCTCCATAAAATGACGATAATACCCCGCCAGACCAAGGAAACTACGGATCTCTGTAGCTGAGGAGGGCATGGGCCAACTCTGCACGGCCTCCACCTTCTTCGGATCTACCCGAATGACCTCACTCGATACCACGTGGCCTAGGAATGCCACAGAACTCAACAAAATCTCACATTTCAAAAACTTTGCACATAATTTCTTTTCTCTCAGGGTCTGAAGCACTATCCTCTGGTGCTGCTCATGATCTTCCCGACTCCAGGAGTATACAAGAATATCATCTATGAAAACAATGACAAATAAGTCGAGATAGGGCCTGAATACACTGTGCATCAAATGCATTAAAGCTAATGGGGCGTTGGTCAGCCCAAATGACATGACAAGGAACTCGTAATGACCATACCGAGTCTTGAAAGCAGTCTTCGGGATATCCGTCTCCAGAATCTTTAGGTGGTGGTAACCTGAGCGCAAATCAATCTTAAAAAACACTTGTATGCCCTGAAGCTTGTCAAATAGATCATCAATACGAGGCAAAGGATATCAGTTATTCACTATTACTTTGTTCAGTTGACGATAATCGATACACATGTGCATAGATCCATCCTTTTTCCTCACAAACAAGATTGGGGCACCCTATGGTGAAACACTGGGTCAAATAAAACCCTTATCAAGCAATTTCTGCAACTGATCCTTTAACTCCTTCAACTTAGGAAGAGCTATACGGTAAGGAGGAATAGATATGGGCTGAGCGCCTGGAAACAAATCAATACCAAAATTGATGTCCTGATCGGGCTACATGCCCGGAAGATCAGCATGGAACACATCGGGGAAATCCCGTACTACTAGAACAGAGTCAACAAAAGGGGTATCAACACTAACATCTCTCATATAGGCTAAATACGCAATGCACCCCTTCTCAATCATATGCTGATCTTTAAGAAAGGATATAACTCTACTGGGAGTGTGATCAAAAGTACCACTCCACTCAATACGAGGAATACCCAGCATAGCCAACGTCACGGTCTTAGCGTGACAATCAAGAATAGCATACTGGGGTGAAAACCAGTCCATGCCCAAGATAATATTATCAAAATCAACCATATCTAGTAATAAAAGATCTTCCCTGGTCTCAAAACCACGAATAGTAACCAAACGCGACCGATATACGTGGTCCACAAATAGGGAATCTCCCACGGGAGTACAAACATAAACAGGAGAGCTCAAGGTCTCTCAGACTGTACCCAAATGCGGAGAAAAATAAGATTACACATAAGAATAAGTAGAGCCTGAATCGAATAGAACCGATGCCTCTCTGTGACTAACCAAAATAATACATGTGATAACATAATCGGAGGCGACGGCCTCGGCACGATAAAAAATGGCATCAAATCTGGCTCGGCCCCTACCTCGAGGGTGACCTCTATCTCCCTGATCCCCACCCTTGGCTAGCTGGGCAGGTGGGGTGGCAGCTGGAGCTGAAACAATGGCCTGCTAACCCTGTGGAGCATGCTGAGGCTGTGGAGTCTGAGAAGGCACACCCCTCCCATGTCTGGGGCACTCTCTAACCAAGTGGTGGGTATCCCCGCACTCATAACAAGCTCTAGGAGGGCGCGGTGGCTGTGACTAACTTGACCTACCCCTGCTAAACTGACCTCTGGAGGTACCCTGCGCATGAGGCATGCTAGAAACCGGAGGTGCATAATAAAGCTCCTGAGACCTGGGAGGAGCTGGAGTACTGCTGGAGTACTGCTGGATGAAGGTAGAGTTGAGTGAACTGGGCGACCCATATAGCCCCTACCGTGACGTCCTGCTCCTAACGTACGGGTACAAGAAAAATGATTAGACTCTCGAGACCTCTTGGATTCTCTCTCCTCTCGCTCTCTGGCATGCATATCCTCTATCCTCATGGCTATGCTACCCACCTGCTGATAGGGTATATCCATCTCCAACTCTCGCGCCATGCTAGACCTGATGGAAGGAATACAACCCTCGATAAACCTGCGAACCCTTTTACGAACTGTAGCCACCAAAGCAGGTGCATGCCTAGCTAACCTAGTGTAACAGATGGCATACTTAGAGATAGTCATAGGGCCTTGGCGCAAGTGCTCAACCTTCGTGCGCCATGCATCTCGTAGGCTCTGGGAACAAACTCCCTGTAAAACATGTATGAAAACTGAGTCCAAGTCAGGGAGGCAGCCTCGTCCAAACTGTCTAACTCAAAGGTGAGCCACCAGTCGTAGGCGGCTCTCTGTAGCTGGAAAGCTGCAAAGGAAACCCCACTCGAAACAGTAATACCCCTGGTGCAAAAAAAATGCGGTGACAATCCTCCAAAAACCCCCAAAGCATCGTCTGTAGTTAGTCCACTGAAAATAGGAGGATCATGCTTCTTGAACCGCTCCAATCTATGCTGCTCATCCCCCGAAGCAGGTGCCCCATCCTCGGACCGAACCGGTACTGTAGGCTGGACAGGAATAATATCAGGAATTGGCCCCATGTGCACCCTCTGCCCTGGAGTGCGAGCTGTGGGATTCTGGGATCCTCCCCTGGCCTGGGACGTAGTTACAGGAGGTGGAAGCAACTATGCCTGTGAAAGCGTGGTATACATGCAGACAAACTGCGCCAATGCCTCCTGAACAGTTGGAGTAGTGGCAGCTGTGGGCGTCTCTGGTGCTTGAGTCCTAACTGGGTCTGCTGGTGGCACCTCGGCGGCTACTCGTGCAGGTGCTCTGGCGGCACCCCGCATGTGTCCACGACACCTTCCCCAGCCCCTGCCCCTGCCCCTATCTGCTGCAAGAGGGGGTGCGGGTGCCTGATTGGCCCGAGTCGTGCGTGTCCTCACCATCTGTGAGAGAATAAAAGACAGAAGTTTAGAATCGGTGTCAGAAACATAGCACGACAAGGATTCAATGAAGTGAAGATTTTTCCTAAACAGTTACATAGCCTCTCGTAGATAAGTACAAACGTCTCCGTACCGATCAGCGAGACTCTAATAAACCGGCATGTGTCCCGTGACTCCTATGAACCTAAAGCTCTGATACCAATTTATCACGACCCTATTTCACCAATCGTGAACCTGTCATGACAGCACCCAGTCTTCGCGACTAGGTAAACCTGACACATTGCGAAAATTCAGCAACTTTTTAGAAAACGATAGATAATAATGAATAACATAAGAAAATGTATAAGGTGCAGCCTAGCATATACACTTCAACTCAAACAATGTAAAAAACCTCCAAGACCCGGAAACCCACGGGCAACATATGCTAAGAGTAAAAACATAGCATACGGCTCTAATATCCAGAAGTGTCTACAACAACTTATTACATGAACGAAACTGCTAACTAAATGGTAGAGTAGAAGGAGACTCTTTGGCTCTGGGGATGCGGCAGATGCATACCTCAAGTCTCCAAGTGTAGCTCCAAAATCACTGATAGCGCGCTTGGCCAGAAGTACCTGGATCTGCACAACAAAAAGTGTGCAGAAGAGTAGCATGAAAACACCACAGCGGTACTCAGTAAGTGCCAAGCCTAACCTCGGTGGAGTAGTGACGAGAAAGGTCGAGGCCCTACAGAGATGAACATAAGAAATAGTGTAAGATAAATAAATAGTAGATAATGAAGTAAATCCCGAATATCTAGCAAGATAGTAAATAAAAATAGAACGAGATAAAAATACAATCTACAAACACAAGAAAAATCACTCGAAAGTCAGGATGCCACATGGAGCTTCGAGAATTGAACCTGCATTCCATATATACCAATATCTGGGGATCTCCCGGGAATCGAACCCGTAGTCCATCATATCAATGACACAGGATCTCCGGGAATTGAACCCGCAGTCCTTCATACCAATAATAGAGGCTCTCCGGGAATTGAACCCGCAGTCCATCATACCAATGACAAAGGATCTCCAGGAATTGAACCCCTAGTCCATCATATCAATATCAGAGGATATCTCGGGAATCAAACCCCTAGTCCGTCATACCAATAACAGAGGATCTCCCGGGAATTGAACCCGTAGTCCGTCATGTCACTATCAGAGTATCTCCCGGGAATTTGAACACGTAGTCCGTCATACCAATAACAGAGGTACTCCTCGGAATCGAACCCATAGTCCAGCATACCAATAATAGAGGATCTCCCGGGAATTGAACCCGCAGTACAGCACATCAATAAAACACATCATAACAAATCAATACTCACAAGAAGAATCTAAGAAAAAGAAACAGGTAAAGTCTAGAGTCTAGCATGCTCGCAAGAAGGCGGATATTCCAAGTTAGTCAACCATAGAAAATAAGTTACTAACGTGCTTTTCCTAAGCGAAAACAAGTGAAATTTGCATTTTTAACGGTTAAGTACGTGAAGAAACACAGTCTAAGTAAGTCAAGTGAGGTGAATTTTCAACAACTAGCACAAATACGCGCCCGTCACCTTGTGCATAAGGCATTGAAACAACAGCAAGGATATCCTAAGGGGAGAGGTCCCCCACACAAAATTAGACAAGCCACTTACCTTGAATTGGTATAAAACTGCTAAGAAACAATGCCCTTGCCACAAGTACCCGACTCCGAGTGGCACAAATCTATTCAAACCAATTATACATTGTAAATAACATCACAAGTAACTAATTACACTGTTAAAATTAAAGCTAAGGCACAAAAATAGATGGAATGACCAAAATGCCCCTCAGGCCAAGATCTCAGAATCAAATAATTTTCACATTTTCACAAACCTAGTACTCTCACGAGTCTAACCATATAAAAATCTCCCAAATTGGAGGTCAAATGACTCTTCAAATCTTCAAAGTTAGGTCTAAGAACTTTACCCCAATTTTCATCCATTTTTTATCCTTAATTTGGATTTAAAAGATGAATTTAACTACTAACTGATGGATTAAAGCTAGAAAGGATCATAGAAACATTACCCAGTAATCTCCTCTTCAAATCCCTCTACTTGGTGCGAGCTCAAACTTGATTTTTCAACTTATGAAATTTAAGCCTCGGATAAACCCGTTTCGCTGCTATGATTTCTGCTTCTGCGGCTATATGACCGCACATGCTGTAACCGCTTATGTGGGCAAGCAACTGCTTATGATGTATGACTAAAAGTGCCAGGGACCGCTTCTGCAGCTCCGGACCGCTTATGCGGTCGCCGCTTATGCGGATCCTCCTCCGCTTCTGCGGTCCCAAACCAAACCCCTCAGAACGCATTCATGACTCCAACGCTGCATCTGCGGAAACCGCTTGGCTCCCCTTCCATAGATACGGAAACAACAGAAGTAGCAGCCACAACCCATGCAAAAAATCTCCAATTTCTTCGGTTAACCACCCGAATTCACCCCGTGGCCCCCGGGACCCCAACCAAAAGAACGAATACTTCCTAACACCTCATTCGAACTTGCTTGAACCCTTAAAAATCCGCCATTAACATCAAAATCCTCATTTTTCATAAAATTAAAGCCTAAGTTCCATCCAAACTTCCAAAACTCGCTTTCGATTCAGAACCTAACCAAAACACATCCGATTGACCTGAAATTTTACACGTACGTCCCAAATGACATGATCGTGCTACAACAACTTCCGGAATCCCATTCTGACCCTTGGATCAAAAATTCACTGTCAGACTGGAAACTTTAAAATTCTAACTTTCGGCATTTCTAGCCTAAATGAGCTACGGACATCCAAAATACACTCCCGACACGCTACCAACCCCGAAATCACCTAGCGGAGCTAACGGAACCATCGAATTTCCATTCCGAGGTAGTCTTCCCACTGTTCTGATTACATACTATTTTCCAACACTTAAGCTCTCAATTAGGGACTAAGTGTCCCAAAATAGTCTGAATTCTAATACCGAACATCCCGACAACCCAAAATAGCAGAAATGAACTTAGGGGAAGTATTTAATGGGGGAACGAGGCATAAATTTGAAAGACGACCGGCCAGGTCGTCACAATAATGTTGGGCATTAGGGACTGATGGCGGAGGATACCCACTGGTCCAAGCTTTATGCATTCCGACTATCTATCTTTTCAACCTCAAATCCTTTTCTTTCACCTCAGATTCTAATTCAACAATTCCCTTAGATGGATTAGTAATACTTGTGCTCAACCCTTTGCCAGCCATGACTGCCTTACTTTTCGACCTTATGTTGTATGGATGAATTACCTTATGAACCACAAACCAACCACCCTTATATTATGAATTTAACAAAATAAAGCCATCATGTTAGTTTTAGGGCATTTAATATATTGGTAATCGCATATTTTGGGGAATGAATGCACCTAAGCAGTTGACAATTTCTATTATGCATTTGCTCGGCTGCTTGCGTCATCCCGGCCTTTTCCTATTTTCAAATGCAAAATTTCTCTCTTATCTTTTTCTTTTCCTTTGCCTCTATTTTCATTACTTCCCTTGCTTTCGATTGTGCTTATTCTCTCATCCTCTCTTGTTTTGCTGTTATTCTTTTCTTTCGATTTTGGTTTTCTCTCATTTAATGTTCTTTCCTCTCTTGTTTTCACCCCTTTTCAGTTTCTCTCCTTTCTTTTCTTTCCTTCATTTTGACTTCTTTTGCCGTGTTTTCTTGATTTTCTCATCCACCCGCTCTTTTGTTTCTTTTTCTGTTTTTCTTTCATTTTCTTTTCTATAGCTTTTTGCTTTTTTCTTAATGTTATGGTCAAATCCGATAAGGATTGCCTATGTATCATGACCCTGCAAAAATCAGACCAAGCGTAGTTCGTGAAGATAAAAGGTAAATAAAATATTTTTTGGAATTTTTAATTTTTCATAATGAAACAAACTTTGACTACAATGATTCAAAAACTGACAAACTTAAACAAGAGTAACAGACTCTGACGAAAAGCCAAAATACAAACTCGAAAATCAAACAACCCACATGCTCTTATCACAAGAGAAAAAAAATTACAGATTCTTTCCCCATATGCCAATTTTAACCAAATGACTATCTTTGTAAACGTGGCCCCTTCCCACTTCTACCTAATTTTTTAGGCCAAGGAGGATTGTTTATGACACTTCACAAACTTGTCCGTTCTTTTACAATAGCCTTTCAAAAATTGAAAGATACCTTAGAGCTATCTCAGCAAAAACGATATAAAACACTGTCGAAGCTGGATCGACTTATTCTGACCAAAATCCAAATGGTATTCACGAGACCACTAACTCCTTTTCTTATTTTTCAAATTAAAATAAAAGGTCTAGTTTTGCAAACATGGCCTTTCAGCACCTCGGAGACGAAGATTTTAAGGTTGCATTGGTTAACCGGCCAAAATCTTTATAACATGACCAAAGGTGGATATTCTTGCACAAGCAGCCTTCCGGTGCCCTTTTAGGGACATTCGGCTATTTCTGAAAAGAATTTATTCACCTAACGTATTTATGCCAAAATTTAAAAGTTAAACATTTTTTGGCTATTTTTGCAAAGGGGAGGTTGGACCCGATGAGGGTTGCCTATGTATCTCACATCCGGTGAGAATCAAACCTGCGTAGTTCGGGCAAATTAACCGAACTATTTTAAAACAGGACTCTTTTCATTTTTATTCTGGCATTTCAAATAAAAAACAACTACTTTTAAAAACAAGACTCTTTTTCCTTTTTCTTTTTTAACAAACAATAGAATAACCTATTTTTTCCAAAAGAAAACTCTTTTTCTTTTCGTTGGAAACCAAAATTCGAGACTCTTTTTCTTTTTCTTTTCCATGGAAAAACAATTTATTTTTCTTTTCCATTTTTGAAAACAAGACAAACTAAAATAAAAGACTCTTTTTCACTTTTTTGTGCTTTCCTGGATAAAACAAACAATTTAAACATAAAATATTTTCTTTTCCATTTTTCAAAACTTTGGCAGAGTTTCGACAGTATTTGGCATTGTTTTTTCTTTCTAAAATGAGCGATTAACTCTACACACTGCTATTTTTCTCTTTTTCTTTTTTCTCAATTTTCTGATATTCTCAATATTCAGAAGCCGGTCAGCATGCAGGTCCGAAAAAAAAAGAAATGCACATAAGTAGGATGTATCAGGATGGTCTTTTCATTTCATGTTGCTTATCCAAGACGGACCCAACCACTGTATTGAGTCCCTAAGTCAAAACGCACATGATCAGATAAGTGTTCCTACTAGGGATCCAACATGAAGTTGTGTTATTCCAGGTTCAGAACCTGGGTGCTTGTTCTAGACCTGGCTTACGCAAGCGAACAGCTCGAGCGGAGGGGGAGGCAGCGTACTGGGAATACAGAAGTATCGCCGTCTTTGCAACTTATCCAAACCTTGTTCTAAATTGGAATTAGACACTATACAGAAGAGAAGTCGCACGAAGTGCACCCTTCTTCATGATTTAGAAGACTCGGAGAGGAGATGGGTTTCCACATATCAAAGCAGTAAAAACAGTCAATTAGCACATTAGGCACAGATCATGTAACAAAATCAGATAAAGCCAAAAACAATAATTATTCTAAGCTCAAATTTTGAATCCTGAACAAAACATTTTGGGTTCTTATCTCCAGCAGAATCGCCAGAGCTGTCACACCTTCTTTTTCACTACACCCGCAAGGACATAAAGGAGTTTTTCCATTTAAAGGACAATCGGAGCGGGATTTAATTATTAGGATTTCAGGGTCGCCACTTGGGAGATTAATGGTATCCCAAGTCACCGGTTAAATCCCGAACCGAGGAAAAAGATGACTCTGTTAACAGTCCGCAAAGCAGAAATCCGAGTAAGGAATTCTGTTAACCCGGGAGAAGGTGTTAGGCATTCCCGGGTTCCGTGCTTCTAGCACGGTCGCTCAATTGTCATGTTTAGCTTATTTATCTAATTTTTTTACATGATGAACCTATATGCTGATTTTAATTTTAACTGCTTTTATTCCGTATATATTTTAAAAGAAAGGTGAACGTCGTTTAAAGCGTGCCTTCGGATTGCGTCACATGAAATGCATCCGCAATCCTAGGCACATTCTAGTCAATGTTTTGGGATTTGATTTGGGTTGCATGAAATGCACATCTGAGTTTAAGAATATAATTTTATTAAATCACGCCTAAAGTGGCTAATGCGTTATTATCTTTTGGGAGGGCCGTGAAATTCGCTAAACGGCCCGTCCCGAATTCTAAGTATTTTTACTTTTACTGAGAGCCCTGCAATTTTGTATTTCATTGGGCAAGGCTCGTCTCATTTTTTTTTTTAAAAAGGGCAAACTTAAAAGCAACTATTATTTTCTATTTTGTTGTCTCTAAAGGATAAGAAATTCCTAATTAATTAATAGTATGACTCGCGCTTTGAGTTCAAGTCCGGGCCCAAACAAAAGGAAGAACCTTATACTATTGCGTAAGAAATTCTTCAATTGGTTTATGCGTTGTCCAGTCCTTTTGGGCTTTGAAAATGGCCCCAAGAGAGCCCATGGCACATACGTGCGTAGGAGGAAGGCTAGGCTGCCCTGGTTCAAGACATAGCTGAGCTTTGGGCAAAATGAGCCCAGTCCCAAAATGAGGAAATACGTTTAGGCTTGAAGCCTATTGATATTAGCACAAACAGTTTTAAGTTTTTTTAATTAATTGAAACACGAAGAAATGATTCACAATTACTTAAGCTATTAATTGTTTGAACTCCAACTACCAATTTCAAAGTTGTTTTTACTGGATTTTTGCTACGTTTCTAGCCACTAGCAGGGTGGAACTCAAACTGGACAAACAATTTTATTGCAAATTCGACATACCGTTTGTTTTCGAACTAATTCTAACTACGATTAACTTTAGCTAGTGATTAAGTCAATATTCAAATAGCTCATGAATTCAAAAATGAATAATTGCAGACCTGTCTCAGTTAAAACTTCATAAGAACAAAAGTAAACTAATTAAATTCTCTGATTTTATACCTAAACATGCGCATCTACAACTAATTCATTCCATAATCAGTAGTCTAGCCAATTTCCAACTATAGAATCCTCAAGCTAATTCATTTCCGAATTCATGAGCTATTTGTGTTAGATATATGGACTTATATCTACATACATATGAATAATATATGGATTAATTATATGTTATGTGCTATCTTTTGGTTTGGCCTAAATTGGTGGTCTTATGGACATTGTTAAGGGGGCCAATATATTGTCATATAAAGTGTAGGACTAATGTGTAGATACCCAAAAGGGTAACCTTAGTTAATGATGGGCTAACTAAGGTTACATACAACCATGGATACATGCTTATGACTTTTGAGTTTCATAACTCATATGTTATAAGAGGGGGGTTATGGTTCCCATAAGAATGCAAGACATTCTCTTCTTCCTCCCATTGAAACTAGAGAGCATTTTGGTCTTGCATATCAAGTGGAAAATCAATCCTCAATTTTTGGTCTTGGATATATTCTTGTGAAAGCAAACCTTCAAGACAATCTTAAAGAAAGGATCAAGGAGCATCTCAAAGGCACACCTTGGACAATCTTCAAGAAGGACTAAAGATTTCCACTTATGGATTCTGGTACGCTTCCGCTTATGTTGTTATTCGATATGAAGGTTAAAGTGTTTTATTTGGATTCATTCCAACAATTGGTATCAGAGCCTCCTTCATATTTGGATTATTTGGAAGTTCATGAAATCCATGTTATATAAATCTTCATGTTTAAATTAAGATAGAATTTTGATTATGAAATTCTAGTACCATGATATAGCATGATTTCATGAATGTTATGTTGTTGATGAACTTTGGTATATTGATATCTTGCTATTACAAGATGAATTGAAATAATGAAATTTGCAAATTTTTTGGTTGTTGAACAACATGATTCTTTGTTTAAGTTTCTTGTTGAAAACAACATTAAGTTGTTGGACAGAATAGTGAGATAATCGATTATCGTAACCAGATAATCGACTATCCTGAAAAGTTTACCAAAAATTTTGCAAAACAGTAGCATAGAATAATCGATTTTTGCATTTTGTTCATCAAAAATTTTGCAAAATAGAGGCAGAGGATAATCGATTATTCCCCTAGAATAATCGATTATCTGGAATTTTTCAGCAAAATTGGAAATTTCAGAGAGCCAAGATAATCGATTATCCTAAAAGGATAATCGATTATCCTAGTTTTTCAGCAAATTTTGAGATTCTAGAAGGCCCAGATAATCGATTATCAGGCTCAGATAATCGATTATCTAGCCATAAATTGCAGAAACATTTTATTTTCTGGCAGTTTAATGAGGACATAATGTAAGAAACGTTTTTCATAATTAATGAAACGTTTTAAGCATTAAGTTTTCAGATTTTTTAATTGTACATTAATAATATGTCAATTAATATTCAATTTTTTAATTATTAATGTTTTGTACATTAATATTCAGTTTTAATATTAATTGTTTTTTAGTTCATCATGCTTCAGATTTTGGTATTGTCCAATTAAGATTAAAATAATTAATATTCAGATTTTACATATCAAAACATGTAAATTTTCAGTCAAGATTCAATATATGGCTTAAAGAACTATATGATTTAGCATCTAATATTTTAAATTAGTCAATTGAAGCATTATGTTGCCAAATTAACCTCTTTTGTATAGATTGATTAATCTTGAAATATAAGATGACTGTGGATGTTAGTATTCCATGCGTTTAATACCGGCCCAAAGGAAGGTTGTTATTTGGAAGGAATTCGAACATGCTTGTGGTGATAAATATGTGACAATTATTCGGTTTTCCATGTGAATATTAAGTCGGCCCAAAGGAAGGCTTGATATTTGACAGGAGTTTATTGTCAATATTTGATTACTACACCAAGAGTACCACTTACAAGTTAATTTTCTGTCCAAAGACTAAAATCAATGTTGTGCTAGGTATCTTGTAATGGGATTTGCCTATTTTGAATCTGTAAACTAAAGTTAAAGTTCAAGTAATTGTAAGCATGTATTAAGTTATCCTTGTTCTATATTCAGTGAATTCTTCAACTGCTTCGATATCTGCAAATATAAACAGCATCCATGTGCTTAACGGCACAAACTTTAAGGAATGGAAAGAGAACATTATGATCGTTCTCGGTTGCATGGATCTAGACCTTGCACTTCGGATTGAGCAACCTGCTTCTCTTGAGGATACATATTCTTCTGATGAAAAGAAGGAGATGGAGAAGTGGGAACGCTCAAATCGCATGAGTCTAATGATCATGAAACGTGCAATTCCAGAATCATTCAGGGCACTATGAATGATGAAAATAATGCCAAAGTTTTCCTTGAAAACCTTGAAAAGCGTTTTGCACAAAACGAAAAGGCGGAAATAAGTACTCTTTTGAGTAAACTTGTTTCCATGAGGTATAAAGGCAAGGGAAACATAAGGGAGTACATTTAAGAAATGTCTCATCTTGCTTCGAAACTAAAGTCACTCAAGCTGGAATTACCTGAGGAACTGCTTGTGTACTTAGTTTTGATCTCTCTTCCTGCACACTTTAATCAGTTTAAGGTCAGTTACAACTGCCTGAAGGAGAAATGGACTCTTAATGAGCTCATTTTGCATTGTGTGCAAGAGGAGGAAAGGATAAAGCAAGATAAGACAGAAAGTGCTCATATGGCGTCCTCTTCTAAAGATAATAAGAAGAGGAAAGGTAAGGAAGTTGCGGTTGCAAGGCCCCAGAAGAAGCAAAATAAGGAACCTAAGGTTGAAACTACAGAATCAGGTTGCTTCTTCTGTAAGGGGAATAATCACATGAAGAAAGATTGTACTAAGTACCACGCTTGGCGTGCGAAAAAAGGTACATCTCTTTCTCTTGTTTGTTCTGAAGTTAATTTAATTTCGGTACCTAAGGATGCTTGGTGGGGTAGATTCGGCTGCTACAACTCACATAAGTATATCTATGCAAGGTTGCCTGAACTGCCGAAAACCAAATGATGGTGAAAGATACATCTATGTGGGTGACGGCAAAAAGGTGCAAGTTGAGGCTATTGGCAAATTTAGGCTGTTGTTTTAGACTGGTTTTTATTTAGATTTGAATGAGACTTTTGTTGTACCTTCTTTTAGACGGAATTTAATTTCTGTTCCCAAATTGGACATATCCGGTTATTCATGTTCATTTGGTGACAATAAAGTTAGTCTCTTTCAAAATTCAAATCTTATCGGTATTGGTCTTTTATCAACATATGATAGCCTATATTTGGTTGATATAATAACCTCACATAATGAAACTTTGCATACAAGTTCAAGTGGTACCAAAAGAAAATTAACTAAAGAGAATTCGTTATCACTCTGGCACAAACGTTTGGGTCACATATCCATTCAAAGAATTCAGAAACTCGTGTCAGATGGAATTCTTGATTCTCTTGATTCCTCAAGTTCGGATATTTGTGTTGAGTGTATCAAGGGAAAACAAACAAACAATACGAGATTAGGTGCTAAGAGAGCTTCGGATGTCTTAGAATTGATACATACAGATATTTGTTGGCCATTCCCTACTCCTTGTAGGAATGGTCAACAATACTTTATCACATTCATAGACGATTACTCTCGTTATGGGTACCTATATCTTATTCATGAAAAGTCTCAATCCATAGACGTGTTCAAATCATATAAGGCTGAAGTTGAAATAAGCAAAAGGATTAAATCCGTTAGATCTGACCGTGGGGGTGAATACTATGGTAGATATGATGGTTCAGGTGAACAACGTCCAGGGCCATTTGCTAAATTCCTAGATGAGTGTGGGATCGTCCCTCAGTATACTATGCCAGGCAGTCCTACTATGAATGGTGTAGCTGAGAGACGAAATCGGACCCTTAAGGATGAAGTATGATTTGTCGTACTACTTTGCCAGACTCACTCTGGGGAGAAGCATTAAAAACCGCAGCTTATATTCTTAATAGAGTTCCAACTAAAGCTACAATCAAAACCCCATATGAACTTTGGACTGGGAATAAACTCAGTATTAAGCACTTACACATTTGGGGTTGTCCAGCTGAGGCAAGGCCTTATAGGCCGAAAGAAAAGAAACTGGATGCTAAAACGGTTAGTAGCTATTTTGTTGGATACTCTGAAAGATCCAGGGGGTTTAAGTTTTATGATCCCACTTCTAGAACTATTTTTGAGACGGGTAATGCTAGGTTTTTTGAGGATATTAAGTTTGGGGGGTGGGGAGATAAAGTTATTACAGATTTTGTCTTTGAGGAAGAACATCTGTCTTTCCCTCAAGTTGTTGATCTTGGTCAGGGTGTTCTCATTCCTGGCACGGATCACACAACTCCAGTTCAAGACAATCTCGAAAATCTCCCCAATCAAGTTCCTGATATTACTAATGAAAATCAAACTCAACAACCTCAAGAAACTGAAGTGCCATTAAGGAGATCCACTAGAGAGAGGAGAAATGCAATTCCGGATGATTATGTTGTATTTCTCCAAGAACAAGAAAGTGATATTGGACTTGAGGAAGATGATCCAATCAACTTCCGTCAAGTCATTAAGGGTTCTAACTCTCAAAAGTGGATTGATGCCATGAATGATGAGATGAAGTCTATGAGCGATAACGGCGTTTGGGAGCTTGTTACATTGCCGGAAGGTATTAAACCGATTGGTTGTAAATGGATATTTAAAACCAAGAGGGATTCAGGGGGCAATGTCATTAAGTATAAAGCTCGTCTTGTCGCAAAAGGCTACACTCAAAAGGAAGGCATTGATTATAAAGAGACTTTCTCTCCAGTTTCATCGAAAGACTCTTTCAGGACTATAATGGCACTAGTAGCACATTTTGATCTTGAACTTCATCAGATGGATGTTAAGACAACATTTCTCAATGGTGACATTGAGGAAACAATTTATATGGTGCAACCTGAAAACTTTGTTTCGGAAGAATCAAAGAAAAGGGTTTGCAAATTAAAGAAATCCATCTATGGGCTCAAGCAGGCTTCCCGTCAATGGTATTATAAGTTTCATGCAGTCATTACATCTTTTGGTTTTGAACCGAATATTGCTGATGACTGTATATACCATATGTTCAGTGGGAGTAAGTATATTTGGTTTTATATGTCGATGACATACTGCTTGCCTGTAATGATATAGCATTATTGCATGAAACTAAGAAATTTCTTTCAAAGAAATTTGAAATGAAAGATCTTGGTGATGCCTCTTTTGTATTAGGAATTCAGATACAACGAGATCGCTCCAAAGGTGTTCTCGGTCTGTCACAAAAGGGCTATATCGATAAGGTTCTTAAAAGATTTGGCATGCAGGATTGTAAACCAGGCAACACCCCTGTTGCTAAGGGAGACAAGTTTGAAACTTCGGAAATGGAGAAGACACCTTATGCTTCGGCTGTAGGTCTGTATGCTCAGGTATGTACATGACCTCATATAGCGTACATTGTTGGGATGCTAGGCAGATATCTAAGCAATCCGGGAATGGACCATTGGAAAGCAGCCAAAAGGGTCATGAGGTACTTACAGAGAACAAAGGATTACATGCTTACATATCGGAGATCGGACCAACTTGAGATCATCGGGTATACCGACTCCGATTTTGCTGGATGTCAGGATAGTCTGAAGTCTACATCAGGCTATATTTACATGCTTGCTGGCGGTGCTATCTCTTGGAGAAGCATCAAGCAAACTCTTACGGCCACTTCCACTATGGAAGCGGAATTCATGGAATGTTATGAAGCATCCAATGAGGCATTATGGCTGTGGAATTTTGTTAGTGGACTGCGCATAGTTGACAGCATTAAAAAGCCACTTAGGCTATTATGCGACAACAGATCAGCAGTCCTTTATGCTAACAACAACAGTAGTTTGACTAAAGCAAAACATATGGACGTCAAATTTCGGGTTGTTAAAGAAAGAGTACAGAATGGACAATTGTGCATAGAGCACATAAGTACAAACTCCATGATTGCGGATCCGCTCACTAAGGGATTGACAGCAAAAGTATTTCAAGAGCATATTGCTTGCATGGGTGTCAAATCAGTTAAGGATTATGAATTTTAGTGGGAGTTTGTATTATATAAGTATGTATTGTCCATTACATTCAGTAATTCAGTTTTAAGGTTATATCTGCATATATTCAGTTTTAAAGTTTTATGTACTCTTAAGGTTTATGATTGATCTCAATAAAGAGAACCAAATGGAAATAGACATTCTATTTCAGACCACACTTTATGTTATTTCCATGCTACACACCTATACTTGATCCATGTCGTTGGTTATATTGATATACGTGATCTATGTTGGTTCTAGTTATGCAAGAGTAACTAAGAGCTCTTAGATCCTATGTTGGTATGATTGATGGACCGGATTGTTCATGACAATTTTATTATGATAGCAATTCTGAGCTCATAAGGTTATAATGTAACATATAATGTTAAGGTTTGTACATATGTATGAGTATCTCGTCCAAGTGGGAGATTGTTAGATATATGGACTTATATCTACATACATATGAACAATATATGGATTAATTATATGTTATGTGCTATCTTTTGGTTTGGCCTAAATTGGTGGTCTTATGGACATTGTTAAAGGGGCCAATATATTGTCATATAAAGTGTAGGACTAATGTGTAGATACCCAAAAGGGTAACCTTAGTTAATGATGGGCTAACTAAGGTTACATACATGTAACCATGGTTACATGCTTATGACTTTTGAGTTTCATAACTCATATGTTATAAGAGGGGGGTTATGGTTCCCATAAGAATGCAAGACATTCTCTTCTTCCTCCCGTTGAAACTAGAGAGCATTTTGGTCTTGCATATCAAATGGAAAACCAATCCTCAATTTTTGGTCTTGGATATATTCTTGTGAAAGCAAAACCTTCAAGACAATCTTATAGGAAGGATCAAGGAGCTTCTCAAAGGCACTCCTTGGACAATCTTCAAGAAGGACTAAAGATTTCCACTTATGCATTCAGGTACGCTTCTGCTTATGTTGTTATTCCAAGTAATTCGATAT
This sequence comes from Nicotiana benthamiana, assembly GCA_034376525.1. NCBI lineage: Eukaryota > Viridiplantae > Streptophyta > Magnoliopsida > Solanales > Solanaceae > Nicotiana > Nicotiana benthamiana. The sequence goes on from CM067330.1 coordinate 123,209,239, forward strand.
GAAGGCTAAATTGTTTTATTTGGATTCATTCCAACAATTTGAATATTGACTTAATCACTAGCTAAAGTTAATGGTAGTTAGAGTTAGTTCGAAAATAAATGGTATGTCGAATGTGCAATAAAATTGTTTGTCCAGTTTGAGTTCCATACTGCTAGTGCCTAGAAACGTAGCATAAATCCAATAAAAACAACATTTGAAATTGGAAGTTGGAGTTCAAACAATCAATATCTTGTTAGCTTGAGTAATTGTGAATCATTTCTTCCTGTTTCAATTCATAAAAAAAAACTTGAATCTGTTTGTGCTAATATCAATAGGCTTCAAGCCTATACGTATTTCCTCATTTTGGGACTGGGCTCATTTTGAGCCCAAAGCTCAGCTATGTCTTGAACCCAGGCCAGCCTGGCCTTCCTCCTACGCACGTCTGTGCCATGGGCTCTCCTGGGGCCATTTTCAAAACCCAAAAGGACTGGACAACGCATAAACCAATTGAAGTATTTCTTAAGCAATAGTATAAGTTCGGATTTTGAGTTAGGTAGCGGGTTCAAATTAAAAGGTTCTTCCTTTTGTTTGGGCCCGGGCTTGAACTCAAAGTCCGAGTCCTAATATTAATTAATTAGAAATTTCTTATCTTTTAGAGACAAAACAAAAATAGAAAATAATAGTTTCTTTTAGGCTTGTCTTTTTTAAAAAAATGAGAGGAGTCTAGCCCAATGAAATACAAAATTGCGGGGCCCTCAGTAAATGTAGAAATACTTAAAAATTCTAGACGGGTCGTTTAGCGAATTTTACGTCCCTACCAAAAGATAATAATGCGTTAGCCACTTTAGGCGCGGTTTTAATAAAATTATATTCTTAAACTCGGGTGTGCATTTCATGCAACCCAAATCAAATCCCAAAATGTTGAATAGAATGTGCCTAGGATTGCGGGTGCATTTCATGTGACGTGATCCGAAGGCACGCTTTATACGATGTTCACCTTTATTTTAAAATATATACGGAACCCAGGAATGCCTAACACCTTCTCCCGGGTTAACAGAATTCCTTACTCGGATTTGTAGTTCGCGGACTGTTAACAGGGTCATATTTTTTCTCGGTTGGGGATTCAACTGCTGACTTAGGACACCATTAATCTCCCAAGTGGCGACTCTGAAATCCTAATAATTAAATCCCGCACTGATTGTCCTTTAAATGAAAAAACTCCTTTATGCCCTCGCGGGTGTAGTGAAAAAGAAGGTGTGACAAGGACTAGGTCCACTTGAGAGATATCTCAAGATCAATTTTTACTTTCTTCAATTCATCTTGAATCTACCTATTTTTCTCAAGTTCACCATATAGACTAGTTTTAATATCATTTAACTCCATTTCAAACTTGATGTGTGACTCACATGCTACTTCTTTCTCTTTCTCAATACTTGTAGGCCTAAGTTCTGATTTGTGTCTCTCAATAGTTTCCTCTAGGTCAGTGATTATTACTAAAAAGTCATCCCTCTCTTGCTCAGTAGCTGCAATTTTCTCTTCTAGAGTGTGTTATTCATTGCTAAATCCTTTTATGGTTTCCTTCAAATCAACAACCACTACCATCAAGTCATCTCTCTCGCTTTCTACAATATCTATTTTTTTTATTAAAAAGTTCTTTTTCTTTTTCAAGATTAGTTATGGTCTTATTTAGATCCACTATACAGACCATTAGATCATTTCTAGATTGTTCAGCATCTTCTAGCTCTATGTTCAAGATATCCTTATCATTAACAAGGCTATAATATGCATCAATTAGAACATTTGCTAATGACCTTAACTTCTTAGAAGAGTAGGACTTCAGATCATACCCCACTTTTGGAATCAGTAGCAAAGATCAGAAATGCAAGCGTGAAAGATAGGTAAAGGAAAAGAGAGAAAAGAAAAGGAAAAAAAAGAAAAGGAAAAAAAGGAAAAAATAATAAGACAACAAAAAGAGAAAAAAGGAAGAAAAAGTGAGAAAGAAAAGAGAAAATCACAACAACAAAGCAATTCCTATGTCATGAACTACGTTTGACCTGATTCCTTTAGGGATACATAGGCAGACTCACTGTTCGGTCCCATCAAAATAAAAATTCAAAAGTTCACAAGCAAAGAAACTGGGGCAGAGGTTGTGGTGGTTATAAGAAATCTGATTTCGAAAGTTGTAATGTTGAACCCATTTGAATTGTTTTGAGCCTTTTGATACCCTTTCTTACTAACCATATCCAAAAGCCCACATTATGGTCCAAAGAAAGACCTTCCCATCAGTCTTCGAGATATGCAGAGTCGAGAAAGTAGAGATGATTCATAATAGGGCAACACTCCGGTCCAAACAAGGAAAATGAAAAATGATAGAGTCTTATTGGTGAAATCCCTCACGGGCACCGTTAGGCGATTGAAAGCTGAGAGAAATAAAAAATGAGAGTCTTATAGGTAAAAACCTTCACAGGCACCTTAAGGTGAAAATGAGTTGAAATATGAACAAATGAGAGAGTTTTGTTGGTCAAAACCCTTCGGGGCACCACAGGCTGAACAAGGACAAGGTTTTGGTGAAGAAATTTGGTTTTGAAGGTCTTAGGGCGTAAAGTAAGACAATCAAAAGTTGATTGGTTGGACAGATTGGGCCGATTAATCCGAAATGCATGTCATGATCAGTGGTTCCAGTTGTTACACTCAGATAAGTCTCTTTTCTTTTTCCCTTTCAGACAGTCTTCCAGTTTTGGATTCTTCTTATTCTTAACTCTCATAGTCATTGCATTTCATTTCATTTGGGTTTATTTCTCTAAAATGTTTCCAATGTCAGTTCTGTTTAAGAAAATAAGAAAGTATTTCGAATCTCACTACCAACTTCCAAAGTTGCACAAAGCACAGGGCGGCTAAGGCACTATGATGTGAAATGGGACATAAAGGGTCATCAAAAGTTCCATTAGTAAAATGGTTTAGTAATTTCATGAAGGATGCAGAGGTGTGGATGAATGGGTCAGAGATGCAACACAACATCTTGGGTATAGAACACTCGGGTCGTCCAAGGTCATGTGGGAAAAGTCAGTCAGAAAGTCAGGCGGTGCTTGGTCAGTTCGGGAAAATTAGTCAAAACAAAGCACGATAGCGGAGATGCCACCTTCAGCAAGAATGCCACAAAATAACCACCACATTTTAAATTGTAAAGATTATTCTTTGACTGAAACAGGGCAGAAAATTTTGTTTGTTTCAAAGAAACCCTCCGTAATGAAAGGCCAACACCAGACATGTTTAACCATAAATTCTCAGGACCCGCCTGGATAATGAAATTTAATTTGAAGTTCTAAGGACCCTCCTGGAAAATGGGACCTAGTTTAAAATTCAAAAACAACCATGAGTAGCAAAGTCTAGCATAAATGTACTCCAAAGGAATATAAGCTGGTTTCAAAAGTTTCACGCTTGAGATAGGATTCAATTAGGAGTTTTCAAGCCCCGCCGGATAATGGGGTATATTTTTAAGACATGCTTAGATAAGAATATTTAATGGAAGTCATACCGTTAGAAGATATAATTTAGTTTTAAAAACTGTCATTTAACTAGGAGCTGTCAGGACCTTCCTGGATAATGGGAACTAGCTTTCATATTCTTAGAGATATTTGGTAACATAAAGCAGTTAACACTCACAGATGCACCCAGCTACCAAACTGGGGTAGAAAGTTCTCTTTCTCTTGTCTATTTTGTTGAAATCAGGCGCCCACCTGGATAACAAGGGAATACAATTTAAGTTTTTTGGCAATAAGGCGCCCACCTGGAGAACAAGGGAATACAATTCGAGTTTTGGAAATCAAGCACCCATCTGGAGAACAAGGGAATATTGTTCGAGTTTTGGAAATCAAGCACCCATCTAAAGAACAAGGGAATACAGTTTAAGTTTTTGCAATCAGGCGCTCACCTGGAAAAAAAGGGAATACAATTCAAATTATTGGCAATCAGGCGCCCACTTGGAGGAATAAGGGAATATATTTTAAGTTTTTGGCAATCAGGCGCCCACCTGGAGAACAAGGGAATAGAGTTCAAGTTTTGGCAATCAGGCGCCTACCTGGAAAATAAGGGAATATAGTTCAAATTTTTAGCAATCAGGCGCCCACCTGGAAAACAAGGGAATACAGTTCAAGTTTTTGGCAATCAGGCGCCCACCTGGAGAACAAGGGAATACAGTTTAAGTTTTGGCCATCAAGAACCCACATGAAGAACAAGGGAGTACAGTTTGGCAATAAGGTGTCACGACCCGGATTTCCAACCATCGAGAGTCGTGATGGTGCCTACTATCGGAGCTAGGCAAGCCAAGTATTGAAACATTTTCTGATAACGTCTCAACAATAAAAATATAACGAGTCATTTAAATAAGTGCGAAAGTCATAAAAACATAGATAACTGAAAATCGAATGCAGAAGTCTAAATACAACTCTACCCAGATCTGCTGCCACTAACTCACGAACTACTAGAGAGTGCTAAAACCAAGTCCGAATAGAAGTACATCAATGTTTGTTTCTATACAAGGAAAAACAAACTAATAACATAGAAAGGGACTCCAGCCTGCGGACGTCGGCTAAGCTACCTCGAAAGTCCCTGTACTGAAGGATAGCTCCAGATCAAATCCTACTATTGAGGCCCAAAAGCTGCTCCTGGATATGTGCAAAAAATGCATATGGTGTAGCATCAGCACAACCGATCCCATGTGCTAGTAAGTGCCTCGCCTAACCCCGACGAAGTAGTGACGAGATGTATATATGCAAAGAAAGAAAAGAATACAGAAATTAAATAGTTAAGAGGGAAGGGAGCACACTATGGGGGAGGTACAGACCAGATATAAAGCCATAAATTAAAGCAAGAAACTATGCAATAACAATAATTAATGAGAGCAGGAAAATAAACATTTGCATGGCACCGACCTTCGTGCTTTTACTCTCATTCTCACCAAAAGCAATCAAATAAAGTACATGGCATCAATCTTTGTGCTTTTCCTCACATAACTCTCATATCATGGCACGAAATGATCCTTCGTGCAATAGTAATCAAATCAGGGCACAAAATGTTCTATTTCGCATAAATAATCAAATATGGCACAGAATATTCCTTTGCGCAATTATAATCAAAACGTGGCACGGAATGACCCTTCGTGCATAATATGTAAAACATGGCATGGAATGACCCTTTGTGCATCATCACTCTTCCTCACCTAAACAGTAATCACAACCAAACGGGGCGAGGGGATAGACAAACAATAAGAAATGTTCCATCAAGGGAAGCACAAGCAAGCAGGTAAATCCCGGCAAGGGAACATCAACAATAACTTTCACATCCAGGCAAAGGGAGATAATCAATATACTCAAAACATCCCGGCAAGGGATTAATCATATCTCTCTCTATTTATTTTATTTCTTACTTAATAGTCTTTTTTTCGTTCGAGCCAACGCTCCAAGAGTTTACAATTCATGATTATTTCTCATGCTCTTCGTATTACATAAAATTCATCAATTAAGCATGGAAGAATCACGAAAAAAATCGGAATAAGTACAAGTAGGGACTCACAATCATGCTAGATACCAGTGTATAGATACTCGTCACCATGCCTATACACAGTACTCAACATTTAACAATTACAAAAACAATATTCTAATCCTATTCCCTCAAGTCAAAGTTAGATCAAACACTTACATCGGTCCAAAGAATAGCAATCAACCCTAAAATACCACCTCTCCTTTACAATCCGACTCTAAAACAACGATATCTAGGCATAGTTAATTCACTAATATTAATAAAGACTCAGTAGCAAAATCCCAAAGCCTAGATATGAAGTTCCTGGCATTTTTCCAAAGATACCAAAATTCGACCTCGGACCCACATGGTCCAAACACGTAACTCGGACCAAAACCCGTTCACCCATAAACCCACAAGTTCAAATATATAATTTATTTTTAGATTCGACCCCAAAATTGAGGTTAAATAACCCAAAATTCTCAAAAAACCCCTAATTTTTACTTTGATTTCATGTTTTTAGGCTTAGAAATTAGTGATTAGTTGAAGAAATTAAGAGAAAACGAGGTTAGGAACACTTACCTATGAAGTTACGGAGGAAGAGCTCTTAAACATTTGTCTATGGGGTGTGAAGGAGAAGAGTTCGTGTGGAAAAATGAAGTAATTCCCGTCCAGGTTCTGTTTTGAGCATTTTAAATCACTGGGCAAAATTGTTCGATGCGATCGCAGAAGGGGGGGGGTTGCGATCACATAGGGTTAGGGTGGTTGGTCATTGTGATCGCAGGAAGGAAGTTGCGTTCGCATAGAGGGAAAAAGGGGGCTAAATTACGGATGGGTGCTATGCGATCGCAGGATTAGGAATGCGATCGCAGTGAAAGGGCTGGCCAAACTATGCGATCGCGGATCAATCTATACGATCGCATAGAACAAAACAACGCACTGGAAAAACTCATACTATGCAATCGCAAGAAGGCCTATGCGATCGCATAGAAGGGACAACTGACTGCAGAATTTCTGCAACACTTCTTAAGGCCAAAACAACCCGAACCACCCCTGATACACTCCCGAGCCCTCGGGGCTCCTAACTAAACACACACACTTACTCTATAGCATCCTACGAACTTACTCGAGCGATAAAATCGCCAAAATAACATCAAAATCAATGAATCAAGCCTCAAAATCATCCCTTTTCATTTCAAAGGGCGTCCGATTTCTATAAGCTTTACAGAAAGCACCTAACACATATATATGACTTATACCGGCGCCGAAACCAAAATACGGGCCCGATACCAATGCCTTCTAGTTCATTTCCATTTCAAATATTAATTTCTTTCAAAATTTCATTTCTCGGGCTCAGGACCTCGGATTTTGTTTCCGGGCATACGCCCGAGTCCCATATTTTTCTACGCACCCTCTGGGTCTATCATATCATGGGTCCGGTTCTTTTTACCTAAAAAGTTGACCAAAGTCCACTTTAATTAATTTAAATCCAAATTTTAACAACTTTAACAAAGTTTAACATATAAGCTTTCTGGCTACGTGTCCGGACTGTGCACGCAAAATGAGGCAACTAAAAGCGAGGTTTTTAAGGCCTCAGAAGCACTAAAAGAGAGAAAATAGGTGATGACCCTTTGGGTCGTCACATCAGGTACCCACTTGGAGAACAAGGAGGTATAGTTCAAATTTTGTCAATCAGGCGCCCACCTAGAGAACAAAGGAATACAACTCAAGTTTTTGAAAATTAGGCACCCACCTGGAGAACAAGGGAATGCAACTCAAGTTTGGCAATCAGTTGCACACCTGAAGAAAAGGGAAAGCATCTCATATTACAATTCAAGTCGGCAACAAAAGAACTTCACCTGAAGAATATGAGTCAACAAGGCAACATGAACCACAAGATCAAGTTTGAAGATATAGATAGGATTTTTATAATCCATAGATCATAGTTTAGTCTAGCTTCTTTTTATTTTGTCATGGTGTAATAAGGGGTTTAGTAAGCAGTAGCAGCAGCAACAACAACAGTAAAATTACAGCTCCATGGTAGTCCCAGCTAGCGAAACTTCCCGAACTACACTGACCTAATTCCTTTATAGCCAAGGATATGTAGGCAACCTGGGGAGCAGGGTGTGGTAAAATCTTTTAAAAATGCTTCCCACGGAGTATTCAAACGGGCAAAAATCGCTCATATCCGCTCACTTTATCTTTGCACGAAAACTCTTCGTGTTTCCGAGAAAAGAGGGGCAGCTGTGAACACGTGATTTGTTTTTCTATATTAATTAATCCGACAAATTCAAAACAAACAAATTTTTTCATTGTTTGCAATTTCGCGAACTTTTGTAGCATTTTTTGTTATTGTTTGCATTTGTCTGTGCATGTTTATTTTATTTAATTCATAAAAAATACAAAACAAAAAATATGTGCATTTTCATTTAGGATTAACATCTACATTTTAGGATTGATTAACAAATTAGTTATTTTGTAAAAAAAATTGAAAAAATACAAAAATAACTTATTTCTCACTATTTAATTTTAGTTCTGATGTTTGATAGTTGTTCTTTTAAATTGGTTTTTAATTATTATTTTTTATAACTATTATTTAAAATTGATTAGTATTTTGATAGGCTAATTTGATTTTACGATTTAATTTAGAATTTTACTTTCAATTTTGAAAAAGAAAAAAAGAAATTAGAATAAAGAGAAATGAAAAGAAAAAGAATAAAAAAGAGGGAAAGATTGATTTTGGCCAAGTTCTTTTAATTTCCCCAAGCCCAAACCATTTGCTCTATACCAGGCTGGTATTACTAGCTTAAGGTCCGGCCCAAACCCGCACTAAATACCTGGTCCCTCCCACTTAACCAAACAATGTCGCTTCCTGCGATTCGATCTGGACCGTTGATCTCAGTTGATCAAAAGGTCCGGAACAGATCCTATCCCCAATATATAACTGTCTGAATCCTTTACCTCCCCCCTTCCTCTCGTCTCTTTCGAATCACACCCCTCAGAGACCCCCATGAACCCTAATAGCCGCCACCATTCCCCACTGCCTCAATCCCGGCGGTGCAATCCTCAACAACCCCAATCTATCCCAAATTCTAAATCCGTTTCTTTCAAATCAATGTCAATCTTCTCGAATATTAAATCAAAGCTTAACCCTAAAATCCCAAGTTTTCCAATTCGAGATTTCTTTGAACATTTTAAGTTCATTATGATTTTATTCGTATGTTTTGATGAAAAGCATATGATTAAACTCAGATTGAGCTGGAAATTTGAAGATTCAAAGGTTCGTCACCACTTTTATTGTCCAAGGCACTTTTACGTATTTTCCTTTTCTTTTGTTATATGTTCTTCAGTTTTCTTCCATCTATTTTCCTATCTTCTGCTTATGTCTCTTCTTCTCGATTCTTTTCCATTTTTTTAGTTTATTAAGGGTCGTTTTGTTATGCATGGTAGTTTTAAACCTCTTTCTTTAATTAGTGCGTTTAGTTTGTTAACTATGTTAGTTTTGATTTGTTAATTTCGTTAATTCTAGTTCATTAATTGGATTTTGAAATTGTTCGAATTGCTTCTTCTTCTTTTTTGTTTCTCCTAAGATAATTTGGTTCTGATTATGTTTGAGCCTGGGATTCATGACTCAATTTGGGGGTTCAGGGTTGACCCATCAATTTGGGTCTGAACCATTTGTTTAAACTTGACCATTGGGTTTCAGGGATAATAACAGGGTTTTAAAGGGGTAGTCTAGGTAATTGGCTTACGGAATCTGAGCGTAACAGCCATATGAAGCTTCCATGAAATAGGGTTTGGGACTAATTTGAATTTTCAAAATTTACCTAGAGGGTATGAGAGCAATAACTAAAATTGGAAAAAGGTTTTAGGGGCAAATATTGACTCCTTAGGACTGCCCTAGAGCCTTGCCTATAAAGGCATGATAACTTGGCTTTCAAGTGAGAGGATTAAGAGATAAAAATTCAGGAAAAATAAAAAATGGCTGGAAATTTGATACAGTGTTCCATTGAATTTTTTATGTAATTCTTGGTGGTTTTCAATTTCTGAAGCGATTTCTAATTCACCTGGGGTTGAAATTGATTGAACTTGGGTTTTGAAAAGTTTTGGGTTGAGTTTTTGTTGTCGGTTTACTGTTCCATTGAATTTCTTGAGCTGATTTCATTGTTTGACTGTATGAATCTAGGATGGCTGCTAGTGTTTATTGTTGATCCCTCATTTTTCTGTTTTGTTTTGAATTCCAGGTACATTTTCTGACTTTTACCTGATGTAAGTTTCAACTTGAAGATGGAAAGGAGAGTTGAAAGCATGGTTGTGGACTTATTTGAGTTCTATTTACATTTTTTATTGTGCATTCTGACTGGTTTCCATTTTGAATAGTGGAATTCTTATAATCATGCCTGATAATAGTTTCATGTTTGAAATGCTCTTAAATAAGCTAAGGACAAAACTATATTGTTTGATATGTTGTTGAATGGCATGTGAATGTGTTTTGGTTGGGATTCTCCGTCAATCGACATAAGTATGAACAGTTAAAAACGAAGCATGTTTTCTAATTAGTGGTTTAGGGGTTGTAAATTTATAGCGTTTCATTGATTCGTATGTGAATGGGTTTAAACTTTAAAATGGCTTGAAATAATTGTGAGTTTAATTCTAATTAGTATTTCATAGCTAGTGATTGTTAGTTCAATTTTGTGGTTTCTCAATTTTACGGATCTATTGATGTTTAAATTCCCCATGTTGTCACTTCTAAAATCTGAATCCGATGTCTGCTCCTACGTGGGCTCCATAGGCAAACTTTTGGCCTCCAGCTTGTGCGTGTTTGGCCAATATTTGCGCTATCCTCTTGGGCCAGAATAGAGCTTATTTGAAGCTTGTAACTCTGCAGCCTTATGACCATCTTAAGCTATTGGGCCTCTCACCAGGCCACCCATTAGTTAATTGGACTTTTAAGAGAGGATTGGATCTAATGTGTCTCTTGCTAGGTAGTGTTCTTCCTAAATTAGTTGAGGTGCTCCATATTCAACAACACAAATAGCTATGGCCCTCAAAAATTAAAACTAGTAGTCTCTTAATTGAATCGAGGTGTGTTGTACCAAACAAAATCTCAAATGCATGACCCTTATATGATTAATTATTCTTATTATTAGAAATCTAGGTGCGCCATTTAGCAAATTTTCTGTGGCCCTCGCAAAGTCGCAAATGCGTAGTTATTTTAGGCACATTTTTTTAATTTGCCTTTCTAAACTCGAGTGTGTATTTATGTGACCCAAATCCTGTTAGGATTTATGCCCGTCACTAGAGGGGGGGGGGGTGAATAGTGCGGCACAAGAATATTGATAAATATTGCGGAATTAAAATTGCAGGAATAAAATAAATTCGGTAATTAAAATAACAAGGAAAGAACGCACCGAATTTATCCTGGTTCACCACAACTTGTGGCTAGTCCAGTCCCCGAGTGACTCTCTCGAGATTCCACTAACTCCGTTAAGCTTACGGGTGCTTAACAAACCGTTACACTTGCTCGTAGATGTACACTCTACAAGACTTCAACTTGCTCGAGGATGCCGCACCTCAAGACTTCACCTTGCTCGTGGATACCGCACCACAAGACTTCAACCACTAAGACTTAGGGTACTTAGCGAACCCGACAATCAATGAGAAGATATTTTCTTCTCAAACACCTTTCTCTTTTACAACAAGAACTCTCTCAAAGAGTAGATAAAGAGATACATATTTAGCTCTATGAACAACTCAAAGTTGTCTCTCAAATGGCTCAACAAAAGCTCTAAAATGATGCTCAAATAATGTCAATATGTATATTAATATTGGGAGGTGTTGTGTCTTTAAAATCAGCTCAAAGGACCTCTTTTTATAGGTGAAAAATGGTGTATGTCCGTTGCTTAATTGGCAATCAATTATGCTGATTTTGTGCCCAGATAATCGATTATGCAGTATCAGATAATCGATTATTCTCCAACGTTCAGAAAATCACTGAATAATCGATTATCTGATACTGCATAATCGATTATTCTGAGGCAGTGCTCAAACGCCTGGCAACGGTTATAACATAATCGATTATGCACTTTGTATAATCGATTATTCTGTGGCAGTGTTCAAACACTTTGGCCACTGTTATAACATAATCGATTATGCACTTTGTATAATCGATTATTCTGAGGCAGTGTTAAAAACACTTTGGCCACTGTTATAACATAATCGATTATGCACTTTGTATAATCGATTATTCTGAGGCAAATTTGAAAAATTACTTCAAAAACCATTTTGGTTAAGATGAAAACTTTAACATCATTTTGTTTGAAGTATTTAAAATGTGGTTATGATAAATATGATTTAATAAAATATGTTTATGATAAATATGATTTAATAAAATGATTTTATGCATATTTATGATGACCTATGTTGAGCCAAAAGACGAGATAACTTAAGCGTTGGTCTTGCATTTGTTCTACATAACGACCTACGCCTTGGGTCTTCGGTCTTGAATATTTGAGCTCGTCTTTGGATTTTCCATTGCAATCCGTTCATCAATATGCTTCTCGGCATTCAAGCTTGATTGTTTGTCATATATTATCGTTGTTTGACACTTGACTTCATTGTTTGTCATTCATCAAAACCTATACCTGAAAATCATGCTCATACAACCAAAACGCACATATCATAGATAGAGTGATTTTCTACAATTTCTCCCTTTTTGATAATGACAAACAACATGAGATATGCATATCGAATTCTCGAATTCCCCCTAACTTCATGCTATATCTCAACATACAATTCATGCAAACAATTCAATATAATTCCCCCTTAATTAAAGCATACTAGAATGTGAAGACATTCCCCCTTATTCGATGCATATCGCCTAAATTCTTCCCCCTTTTGGCATTAGCAAAAAGGGTATACCAATTGTTATTAAAACTATTGACGATACCAATTGTAAAAAAATCATATCAATGTTAAATAATACCAAATGTTAGTAAAAACATTCCAATCATAATAACGGTCATTTTTTGCAAATATACCAACTGTTATTTAAAAAAAATCATCAAAACATGAATTAATCATTTAACAGAAAAGTAATTGATACCAATTTGTTATTCAAAATAACACTTATCAAAACATGAATCAATAATTAATATCAATTGTTAGCACATATCAACTATTACGTTTTTATTAAAAATACGATAACTAACCGACTTTTCCCCTCGATGCAATAAGGTTTCGTGCTTGGTGCATCTACTACGATATTGTAGTCTTCAAGCACACCTGCAAATGTACCTAAAAATAGGTTTTCGGTACCCAACTTCTTTTGGGTCCTTGGGGGTTAGGCAAATAATAATCATAATCAAAATATGAATCTCTATGTTTAGCAAAACATACGGGTGCAATGTGTCCTACCCGGTTACAATAATGACATATAACGTTCGGGTTGTGCATATGTCTAGGTTGAGCCAAATACGTTCTAGGTGATCTAAAGTTGTTATTCCTAGAAGCGTTGAAATTCCTAGAGTCATTTCTAGGTGGTCTAAAATTATTAATTTTAGACTCATTAACAATAATCCTAGAATCATTTCTAGGTGGCCTAAAATGATTAATTCTAGGCTTATTAATAAAATTCCTAGAGTTGTGCTAGGTGGTTTAACCTCATTTCTATCATCCTTTTTAATTACTTCACTTGTTTTAGAATCATTTACACGATATTTTTCTACTGTATTTCTAAGTTCTACGTTCTTTATTTTCAAAGAGCTACAAGAAGAACAATTTGAACTTTGAACAATTAAAGAGGCTTCATTCATCTCCTTGATTTTATTTTTAATAAAAGTAATGTCATTTTCTAAAAGATCATTTTCTTCACAAGTCAATTTTTCAAAATCTTTTTCTTTTAAAGAAGGTTGTTTTTCAAAATCTTTTTCTTGCAAAGAAAGTGTTTTCTCAAAATCTTTTTCTTGCAAAGAAAGTGTTTTCTTCAATTCTTTTATGGTTTTGGAAGCTTTAACAAATTCACCATAATAATCCATCATAAGCATTTTGCAATTCTTCTAACGAGTAAGAGTTAGAAATACTTACCTCTTCTTTTTCGTTGGCCATGAGGCATAATGCGGCAGTTTCATCTCCCGAGCTGTCCGAATCCCATGTTACGCGCCTATGGTGTTTTTTCTTTTTCTTGTCCTTTGATTTTGGACAATGTGATTTGGTGTGGCCAAGTTTTCCACACATTTGACATGAAGGACTTGGTTCTTCCTTCTTTATTTCCTTCTTCATAAACTTACACAACTTTTCAATTATATCATTGGAAATAATATCATCGTCACTTTCCGAATCACTTACCTCTACTCTTTTAGAAGATGAGGCTTTGAAGGCAATATTCGACTTACTTCTAAGATACGGATTAAGAATTGTGCTTTCATAAGCTTTAAGATTACCTCGTAGTCCATCAATTGTGACGTCCGTGATTCCTACCGACTCTTGGATAGCATTTGCTTTGGAGCGCCATTTGGGAGTGAGACTCCGTAGGATTTTTCGAACTAGATCTTTGTTCGAGTGTATTTTTCCGAGAGCATGAAGATCATTGACGATTATTGAGAATCGTTCGAACATATTATCGATGTTTTCATCTTCCCTCATTCTAAAAAGTTCATATTCATGTGTTAGAAAATCAATTTTAGATTCTCGGACTTGAGACGTACCTTCATAAGTGATCTCGAGTTTATCCCACATTTCCTTTGCGGTTGTGCAACAAGAGATTTTCCGATAGTCGTCCGGATTCACCGCACAAAATAGTAAGTTGACGGCCGTATCGTTTCTTTCAATTTTCTTGATGTCCTCGGCATCATATTCATTTTCCTCCTTTGGAACCATGATTTCCCCAGCTTTCTTTGTTGGCATTTGTTCACCTTTCTTGATGATTTGCCATAATTGAAAGCTGTGTGATTGGATGAATATTCTCATCCGCTCTTTCCAGTATGTATAATTTCTTCCATCAAAAAATGGAGGCCTCTCGGTGGAGTGTCCTTCGCTCATTATTCCTGCGTTCAATATTCTCAACAAAAAAATATATATAGCTCTCAACCGGTTAAGGCTTTCAGAGAGTTAGGCTCTAATACCAATTGTTAGGATTTATGCCCGTCACTAGAGGGGGGGTGAATAGTGCGGCACAAGAATATTGATAAATATTGCGGAATTAAAATTGCAGGAATAAAATAAATTCGGTAATTAAAATAACAAGGAAAGAACGCACCGAATTAATCCTGGTTCACCACAACTTGTGGCTAGTCCAGTCCCTGAGAGACTCTCTCGAGATTCCACTAACTCCGTTAAGCTTACGGGTGCTTAACAAACCGTTACACTTGCTCGTAGATGTACACTCTACAAGACTTCAACTTGCTCGAGGATACTGCACCTCAAGACTTCACCTTGCTCGTGGATACCACACCACAAGACTTCAACCAGTAAGACTTAGGGTACTTAGCGAACCCGACAATCAATGAGAAGATATGTTCTTCTCAAACACCTTTCTCTTTTACAACAAGAACTCTCTCAAAGAGTAGATAAAGAGATACAAATTTAGCTCTATGAACAACTCAAAGTTGTCTCTCAAATGGCTCAACAAAAGCTCTAAAATGATGCTCAAATAATGTCAATATGTATATCGATATTGGGAGGTGTTGTGTCTTTAAAATCAGCTCAAAAGACCTCTTTTTATAGGTGAAAAATGGTGTATGTCCGTTGCTTAATTGGCAATCAATTATGCTGATTTTGTGCCCAGATAATTGATTATTCACAATCTGATAATCGATTATTCTCCAACGTTCAGAAAATCAGAAGCTGATTTTCTGCTGAATAATCGATTATCTGATACTGCATAATCGATTATTCTGAGGCAGTGTTCAAACGCCTGGCAATGGTTATAACATAATCGATTATGCACTTTGTATAATCGATTATTCTGTGGCAGTGTTCAAACACTTTGGCCACTGTTATAACATAATCGATTATGCACTTTGTATAATCGATTATTTTGAGGCAGTGTTAAAAATACTTTGGCCACTGTTATAACATAATCGATTATGCACTTTGTATAATCGATTATTCTGAGGCAGATTTGAAAACTTACTTCAAAAACCATTTTGGTTAAGATGGAAACTCTAACATCATTTCGTTTGAAGTATTTAAAATATGGTTATGATAAATATGATTTAATAAAATATGTTTATGATAAATATGATTTAATAAAGTGATTTTATGCATATTTATGATGACCTATGTTGAGCCAAAAGACGAGATAACTTAAGCGTTGCTCTTAGATTTGTTCTACCTAACGACCTACGCCTTGGGTCTTCGGTCTTGAACATTTGAGCTCGTCTTTGGCTTTTCCATTGCAATCCGTTCATCAATATGCTTCTCGGCATTCAAGCTTGATTGTTTGTCATATACTATCGTTGTTTGACACTTGACTTCATTGTTTGTCATTCATCAAAACCTATACCTGAAAATCATGCTCATACAACCAAAACGCACATATCATAGATAGAGTGATTTTCTACAAATCCAAATCTCAACAATGTTAGATAAAATATGTCGAGGATCGTGGTTGCATCTATATGACGTAGTTCAAGACTTATTTTTAATAACATTGCAATCTTTCTAAAAATAACTAAAGCGGTTATAAAGTTAAAAATGCACATAGGTTTTTAAAAGTATTTTAAAATCAAATAATTGGGCCAATTATAACAATTGAGCGACCGTGCTAAAACCACGAAACTAGGGAGTGCCTAACACCTCTCCCGGGTTAACAGAATTCCTTACCCGAATATCTGGTTCGCGGACTGTAAAACAGAGTCAATCTTTTCCTCGATTCGAGATTTGAATCAGTGACTTGGGATACCATAAATTATCACAAATGGCAACTCTGAATTTGTAATGAAATAAATCCCTCTTCGATTGTCATTTAAATAGGAAAACAAACTCCCTTATACCCTTCCGATGGTAGGAAAAAAGAGGTGTGACATGGTATATTTCCGCAATGATCATGGATATGATGCTAAATGGTTGTCCACCTATTCCTTCCATTAGAGTTTAGGTACCATATCCAGCCTAGTATGGATCCTCGCTTTTTTCGTTGAAAACACTATCATCCCTAGGAAGCAAAACATGAAGACAAAGACCATTTGGTGAATATGCCCCAATGACGTGAAGGCAAACTCGTCAGGATAGGTACAGTAGGATTTTTTGTGACTGTACCTCTCATACAAATAATCAAAAAGGATGTAGGACTCCTTCAAACATGTCAGGTCTGAATTCTTCTTTAGACCCATCATTTTGATGAAACCCCTGAACTTGCGGTTCTCATCATTAACAAACCCGGAGTTTCTCATGGTATACTAGCCAATCCTCCTATTTCTTCTAGCAAGGGTGTCATTTAAATATCCCTGAAGCGGAACACGGACCTATCACAATCCCAGAATAGAGCAGCAGCTTCTATGATCGGTTGGATTTCAAAGAGGGAAGGTAGGTTTCCCAGATATTTCACTGGAGTGAAGATCCTCACACCAGCTTAGCCATTTTGCGTGGATGTTGGTGACCATGCCAAATTTGGGGGACTTTGTGCCTCATATTTCTGCAAGACAAAAGAGTAAGACCCTCACCCCCACTGGACTCGACTATTAAGTATTAATAATTGGCATAACAACATTGAGTTCTCCAAATAAATGCACAGAACGTGATAGTGTTTGCTTGGGTTTTAGGGAAACTCAGTAGACTTTGGACAAGGCTATCTTATAGAGTCATTATGCGGGCAACATAACTAACTCGTCTAGGTTTGACCATGATGCATGCACATTTAAACAGAGTAAGGTTTCTATGGTTTTTAGATTGGTACACTTGAGCGGACAACTCAAGGGGGAAAGGTACAGAACCGTCAACTATACCGTTGATCGACTGGTATACCATTTGAAGAGCTGTCACCTAATGATTAGGGTGAATTAGGACACCAAAGGGATTTGAGTTGAGTAACCAGAGGTAGGGTAAGGGCTTGAAATTATTCTAAGGGGAAGGAGTTAGGCACCCCTCGAAATCCACTAGTGTAGTTTCCGGTCAGATAATTATTGTGAACTTAGGTGCAAATAACATATAAGCAGATAAGGCTCAAATAAGAGGGGATTTTGATACATAATGGTTTGAAGTAAACAAAGTTTGAAAGAACAATTAGAAAAGCTGATTTTTAAAAGAAAGAGCTGAAATTGCTAAAAGAAGTAAAGAATAAAAGGAAGGGGTCCTAAGTTTATTAAATATAAGGATCACCCCAAACAATGTCTGGTAATCACTCCTCGATAAGGGGCTACACGTGACATTATGGCGTGGTCGTCATATCCATATCTACCATTCCAACCTAGTTAAGGTATTAAAGCCCGAAATGGTCTCGATTACTTATTGCATGCTATTTCCCGTCCCAATCCTATATGTTCCGGAGGCACTTAGGACTACCAATCCTAAACGGGGGGGGGGGATATTGGACTTATTTGGAGTTTCAAAGGTAAAAATCTAAGGCGACATACAAATATATATATATATATATATATATATATATATATATATATATATATATATATATATATATATATATATATATATATATATATATATATATTACACATTTTAAGGGAAGCATACAAACAAACAGAGGCTCAATTATACCTCCTTAAACAGAAAAGGTACATAACTAGCATGACTTTCACATACTGTTTGGGTCTGATTTAAAAGTATTAAAGACGAAGGAGTTTAAATATTGAGGCAGACTGGTTTATTCAATAACTCAGATAAGAAGTCCGAATCAGGCCTGCTTGCAACATATTCAGTTTATAATTATTACCTTAAGGCTTGCCTAAGTGTTGGACAAGGTTCCTATAGGCATGGTATCTACTGGATTCATAAAATGATGAAATAGTAAGGCTTGAAATAAACTGTTTGAATGATGCTTGTTAAAATTGCTAAGTGAGGGGAGGCAATATTTAAACGAATTGATTATAAGTTCTGCTATTGATAGTAGCCATTATTACTGGTTTTATATCTAACGCTGAGTGAAGCAAATCAGGTTTATTTAGAAACTCCTTAGGCATGCTTTCTACACGCTGCTGATTTTAGGTACTTATAGACGTGGTGCAGAAATGTAGGAACCTTATAGACATGGTGTCTAAATGCAGTTGAACATGCAGAATTGAAAATTTCTGTAGGCATGATTTATATATAAAGTCGAATATGCAGAATCCTATAAATATGGTTTCTATATGTAATTGAATATGCAGAATCCGATAGACATGGTTTCTATATGAGGTTGAATATGCAGAATCAGAATATCTTATAGGCATGATTTATATATTAAGTTGAATATGCAGAATCAGAATATCTTATAGGCATGATTTCTACCTTTTGCATGCATAGTTACCCCAACCATGTTTCCCAAGTGTTCATTATAAATTATTACTAACCGGAATAGTAAATTACATCAGAAAATACAAATAAAAGTACAACTAGAGGAAGCCTGATTCTGACTTCCTCGATGAATTATGAGGTAAACCAACTCCAAGACCATTGATCCAAAGCCTTTCTCAAATCTGAGTGCGTCAAAATTCCCTAAGAGACTCAATGGGACTCCGGATAATGGTCACACCCAAATTGTATTACCAGAATGGGCTAAGTGTTCTGTGGAAGGGCCATCCCTCAAGTGTCCAAGTTCAGAGAGAGCTCAATGGGCCTCAAGGCAAGGCTCACAAGAGGGGGCAGAACTTAAAGGCTAAGAGAGAGTGCAAGTGAAGAAACAAAGTTCTGGAGGAATAAAAGTGAGAGAAACAACTACAAACAGGTACAAAAAGGGTTCAAGGGAATAGGGAAATTGCAAAAAGCCTATTGCTTAGGCAAGGGCAAGCTTTAGGCATGCCTAAGAAGGAAGGATGTTGGCATGCCTATAAGCCTGCCAGAACACATAATATTAGAGGCTAGGATCCCAGGGGATCAAGTTTGAGTCATGGATAATATTTGCAGTATTGCCACACCTCAAACAAACCATAGCATGAACACATAGGGGTGGGGGTTTATGGTTCATACTAAATCCAGAACATGTAGAAGGAAATAATAACATGCTAAAATATGTACTGAACTAAACACAAGCAACAGATAGATAAGAGACTTTGAATATCCCTGAAATTTACCTCATCATTTTCATCCTCTTCATCATCGCCAGACTAAGCCATCAGCACAAACAGTGAGTCATATTTTGTTGCTTCAGTTTCCACTGCCACAATGGAGTTATTTTCTGCATCTGGTTCCCTTTCTGATTCACTAGAAGAGTATCTCCAAGCAACAAGAGCTTGCATTACAATATTGTCAGCTACACTTTTTCAACTGAATCATTTGTCTAGAACCGGGTTCTTTTTTGCTGCTTTGTCATGGTTTTGTTTGTATTGCTCATGTTTCAGAAGTGGACAGTATTTGATGAAATGCCTTGGCTTTCCGCACTTGTGACAGGGATCATTATTCCTTTCCTTACTTGAACTGCCCCTCTTTTGTATCCACCATTTCTTTGAGCCATCTTTTGAAACCTTTTAGTAAGATAGGCCATATCACTATGTTCTTCACTTGAGTCCATGTTTTCAGCCTTGAGCACCAGGTTCTTTTCCTTCTTTGGCTCTCTCCTTTCATTGCCTTTCTTTCTTTTCATCTCGTATGTCTTCAGATTACTAATCAACTCATCCATGGTTAGAGTTTGTAAATTTTTAGATTCAGTGATGGAATTCAACTTACTCTCCCGAGAGCCAGGTAGAACAGTGAGAATTTTCCTTACAAGCTTGTTTCTGGGAATAACATCTCCAAGTGAATGAAGCTCATTTATGATAGATGTGAATCTAGTGTGCATATCTTGTATAGACTCATCATCCTTCATCCTGAAGAGCTCATACTCAGTGGTGGGCATGTCAATCTTGGACTATTTAACATGAGTAGTTCCTTCGTGTGGGGTTTGCAATGCTTTCCATATTTCTTTGACAGAATCACAAGCTGAGACTCTATTGTACTTATCGGATCATATACCACATACCAAGATTTTATTGGCACAATAGTTCTTTTCTACGGCTTTTCTGTCAATGTTACTGTACTCTTTTCTGTCTTTCGGCACCATTGGTTCAGTTTCTCCAAGCTTCTTCATAAGAACATGTGGCCATCACAGATGATGTCTCATAGTTCTGAGTCTTCAGCCATTATAAAATCATGCATACGAGTATTCCACCATACGTAGTACTGGCCATTGAATCTAGGACGTCTGTAGGTTGATTGTCCTTACTCAAAGTTAGGTGGAGCCGCCATTGGGATCCTTTTTAGGTGTTAACCTTTTTAGAAAGAACATGCTCTAATACCAATTGTTAGTTAATATGAGTCCATCAAACTATAGAGTACCTAGTCCTCTATGAGTTTTCACCGAGAATACTAATCAAGCAGTAAGTAATAGAGACACGGTATTTTTACGTGGAAAAATTCCACTCTAGGGGACATAAACCACGACCTACACTTGTAGTCTTTCAACTTCACTAATGTGTAATCACGCTATTACAAGCCACTTTGTAGTGACTCTATTATAAAAATTTCAACTCAACTAACTTGTGATACACATACCACAAGCTACCTTTTCACTCACTAGTTACAAAGACTTTTACTTGTGACATTTCTAGTTACAACACAAACTCAGAAGGTTGTGATTTTGGGTTTCCTAAAATACAGCTTCTACGAAAGCAAGATAGGAATTGCAAAAAAAAAAACAAATACAAGATTACAACTCAACTAAGGATACATATAGACTCATTGTGAAACTGATACATTAGTGGAGTTGTCTTCTTGTTCTTGACAAACTTATGACTTCAATGTTGGATTGATTCTTTTATGCTCGAGAGAATATCACTAGATGCTCAAGTAAATATCTTGTGCCTTGCACCATGTTATTATACTACCAAAGACATCACAAGGATGATGTTAATTCTTAGTTGGTACGTGGCTCTTTCCAATGGGAGGTGACTAGTGCACTGTCTGCTGCACTGTCGTGTGTACAGCTGCAGGCAGTCACTTCCTGTAGTTGCTTTCCAACTGTATAGTTGACTTGTACTTCTATCAAAGAATACCAAGGGATCAGGTCCATGTCTTCTTCCTCTTTCCTTTTGTTTGCAGCAGCTCACGTTAGCTGGAGTTCGGGCTAAATGTATACCAAGTAAGTCATATTTCCTATCTGATTCTTAAGAATAAATTTGTTAGATCATCAAAATATAAAACTAAACCATTAAAAACCCATCATTGTGGTATTATATACCATATAGTATTTTTCCAATACCTAAAGTCTTATAGGAGTAATATGCCGTCAAGTTAATGATTTTGATAAGCTTTTTGGTAGATTTTTAGCTCTTTTTTTCTATTGTTGACTTTTAATTACAAAACCTAAAAGGGGAAAAAGGATTTTGAAAATCTTCACCAAGCAAGAAGTCAAAAAGAAAAAAGGTCATACCCCTTTAAATTAAATCATAGTAATTGTCAAAATTCGGTTTCTTTTTCATCTCTAGACGGCATTGAAGTCTCAACTCTCAAGGATGTTAATTCACTTATTCAAATTTGCATCGTGTAAGTCCACTTAAAGAGATAAACAGCTCTCCCTACCGGAAAATTCAATATTTCCAAACCCTAATCGAGACCCATGATTAAGAGGAAGGATGTCGAATAGGCAGGTTAAGTTACATTTGGGTGAATAAAATTGGTACATAGATAACCAGTTTGAGTCATAACATACCCAAAGGCCTGGGGTGAAGGATGTGCAAGTAAATTTGATTTACACAATGAATTATAAGCTCAACTCAAAATCATTTTTTATTTCTTTGTTTGTTCTTTTGTAAGTTGTTTAACTATCAAATCAAACTAATAAAAGCTCTTCCTTTTAATTATGACTATCAAACAAGTCAAACCCTAAAAGATGTCGTATATTATATGTTTATTAAGTTTTTCTTGGTTAATTTGGGGTACATATACAACCCAAATTAGCCAAACATTTCAATGGTGACTTGGATTATATCTCCAAAATGATCCGCTAATGAATAGACGTGTTCAGCTCAAGTTAAATTTTTATGGGTTAAATTTGACACCAGTAATAAAGAAGGAAGTATTCGTATCATTCCAGCAGCATGGTGGATCCTTGTTATTGACAAGTGGTGGTGGCAGTACTGTTATGCGTACGCAATAGTTTCGTAATAACTTGCAATTGCAACAGAGCTCATACTAAAATGTTTAGGTTTTCATACATATAGACTTAGATAGTAACCAACTAACGAACGAAACGTCAAAAAGTTTTTTCAGATAATAAGCATCTCGCTAGTTTCTTTTGTGTATTAACATGCAGAAAAATTCTTCAAGTCCAAAAAACCATCATATATTTTGCAGACAGAAAGATACATTTCGTAACAAGTGATGCAGATGATTCTTATGGACCTACATACCCCTCCCCAGTACAAAGAGCAACAAATAAAAGATGCTTTAGAGGTCCCCAGTCTCATTCCCATGTTGATATGCCTATATATGAATTTGCAACTAAGTCTTTCAAGAATTTAACGAATGTCAACTGGGGTATCATCATATCTATGATTTTAAGTCAATGAGATATTCTCTTGTCAGGAATTTGAACTTTATGAATTCAGGATTCTACTTACGGGGTTTTAAATTATTAATTGTTGCATATTTAATGGATTGTTAAGACAAATACAAAATTTGAATCAACATTATTGGATTCGGTCAAACCTGTCAGTTGTTCTCTAGCTCCGCTCATGCCCTTGTAATAACTCTGTAGATTAATTTAAGAGCCTTGAAATGACCCCCAAATGCAAAATTCAACTACACAAAGAAAATTGAGGTAGCGAACGAAGGACAGGATAATAATCTAAAAGGTAGAATAACTAGCACAACGACTGTACTAGCTGTGTCAAATTGACGGATTAAACCGATTTTAGGCGGGTTAAAATAGGTTGAATAGGCAGGTCAATGACTAGCCCAAAAAGTTGCTTGAAATGTAATGAGCTAGGTCAAGATGGACTAAAATTTGGATCATAGCCAACTCGTCCAACTTTTATCAAACTTTAATTAATGTGTATTGTTTTCTTATGAATTATTTAATTATGAAATAATTTTTTTCTTTTATTATGATCATATATAACATGTCACATAAAAAATAAATATTTTTAAAATATTTTAGTAACGTTACTCAAGGGCTGAAAATTAGTCCAATTTTAAATGGGTTAAAATAGGCTGAGTAAAGACGAGTTGAATTCAACAAAAGGTGGACCAGCCCAACCTTTGAATGGATTGAACGGGTTAAATAGATTTGGACTCAAATTGGCACCCTAAATTTATTCATTGCACCTATTGCATAATGTTTCCTTTTTAACAATTTGAACTTAGTGTAAAACGAGGTACTCGCACAATTTTTTACCGTATTGTCGTAGCTAATTCGACTCCCGCCACTTATGCACGTAATCGGTTCAATAAAAGAAAATCAAACTCACAATTGTTGTAAGAGGACATTAACATACCTAAAATCTATTAATAAAATAGGCATACAACTCAATGACTATAGTCTAACGTCCTGTCTGAAATTACGTGTGCGCTTTAGGAAGAAAAATATTTTCATGTTAGATACGTTCTACTATAGCATGAAATTGGCAACAATTTGGTCCGCTCCTATAGTTTAATTCTTGTATTGCTATTTAAGGCATAAAATAACTTTAAGAGCCTTCGAAAAAGATAATCATAGAATGTATCATTCACATATGAGCACCATAAAAAGTAGGGGTGTACAAAGAAAACCGATAAACCGTACCAACCCGATAATCCAAGTCAAACCGGAAAAAAAAACCCGACTATGGTTTGGTGTTGGAAAAAAAAACCCGACCATAATTGGTTTGATTTGGTTTTAACTAAAGAAAGTCAAACCGAAACCAAACCAACCCGATATTACATATATCATAATTTTAGATATATTTAATATATAAATATACTTATTATAATGTAATTTATAAATATTTCCTTAAAAATTTCATAATTTTATCTTTTAAGGTATTATTTCAAGGTTTGATTTAGAACTTTTGAATGCTCCAATAAGTTTTATAGCCATTAATATTAGTAAATTAAGTAATGCTAGCAATCAATACTGATGCTAACAAAAGACATTCAATTCAATATTACGAACGTGAATGTATTAAATGTCTATTTTTTATTTTGTAATAATTTAGACAAAAATACATAACCTATTTTTATTTTTCTTTAGTCCTTCAAGCAAGGGACTTGGGCAAACAAAGTCCTTACTCGTATTCCACCAACAACTCGCGTATCGTATAGAGCTTTTTCCTATCCTTTCCGCATAGACTTGCTTCGCACCTGTGTCATATGTTACGATGCCTTCGTATGAAGGAGGATTGGGGGTACGGCAGATAAGAAGAGCGAGCCAAAAACGGAAAGAAGAGTATGAGGGGCAGCGGCTCACCGATAATAAGAAGAACTCACATTCTCGTCCTGACAGATGACCAACCTGTTAAGGCATCTTTCTCACGTTTTCGATAAAACCTTCTCGTAAAAGTATTTGAACAATATTTTCGGTAATATTAGTAGATGCTATTCGAACCACCCTTTTTCGATCCATATCAGCATTTCGTATAGAAGTTATTTGTCCAGATTCCATCGCCGCGGCCATCTGGTTCACCGGTACTACCAAAAAGTCTCATGCTTACGTTACTGTTATTGATGGTTTGATTATCTTGGACCACGAGGACCCCAGTCGTGCTTCTGTCAGGCATATAATTAATACTCCCTTATTAGTCTATCTAGTTTAGCATGAATTAGTGCTTTTAGATTATGTTTATTTTTATTATGACTTTTTAATTAGCAATATTTATAGTACATAATTTTAGTATTTTTTTTATTGTTGAATATTTTAGGATAATGTCATGAGTCATGACACATCTCATATTTTGTATTATTTTCTTGAAAAATACTTTATATAGTTGTATCTTACTAGGATTAAAGAAATATTTTGAGCATACGTTATAAATTTTGTTTACGAAGATTTTAGCGGGAAAAAAAATCCGAAAAACCCGAAAAAACCCGAGAAAAACTGATATTGAAAAACCCGAATTTATTGGTTTGGTTTGGTCTTTAGATTTAATAACCCGACACAATTGGTTTGGTTTGGTAATTGTAAAATCCGAACCAACCCGGTCTATGTACACCCCTAATAAAAAGTTCGGTAAAATGCCTAAAATTATAATAACATACCTTGTATAATCCTATAAGCGGGATTTGAGGATGGTAGGATCTATGTAATCTTGCCCCTACTTTATATATGAAATAGAGAGACTGTTTTCGATAGACCCTCGGCTCAAGAAAAGTATTTCAAACCTAAGAGTAAAAAAATATGATGATGAAACTACAGAAGAAAAGAAAAGTATTAACAGTAAAAATAGTACAAAAAAAAACCAAAGTAATAAAAACAATGGTAGTAATAGAATTGAAGAATAAGAATCTAGCTCTCCCACAAAAAAGAGAGAAATTGCTCGACTACCTATTAATATTCTATCATAATTCTCGATCCTCGTGCTCTCCTATCTAGAGTCATGTCCTCGGTGAGCTGAAAATATATCATGTCATGTCTAATCACATTTCCCTAGTTCTTTATCGATTTACCTCGAACTCTCCTTTGACCTATCATTGTCAACTTCTCGCACTTCCTCGCTAAGGCTAGTGGCGGAGCAAGAATTTTTATTAAGGGGTGCCAAAATTTATAAAAATAAATATATCATAAAATTAAGGTGAGTCAATACATAATATATATACATATAAATTAATTGTTTACCTACCTATATAGTGTATTTTTTCCGCGATGGAGTATCATTTGACACTCCTTCTTATAAGGTGACTCTGCCACTGACTAAAGCATTTGCACTCCTCCTCTTTATATGTTCGAACCATCGCAATCTCACTTTTTGCATCTTGTCCACCACGTAAATCAATCTCACTAGTAAAATGCCTAATACATATATTTAATGTGGTTTTAGTTTACAATTCTAAGTTTTTCTTCAAAAAACATGATATATATAAGATGATTGACACATATAGAATAACATGTCCACTAACCCTAACATTATAGTATAATCTGATAGTGCAGTTTGAGCAAAGGCAAAACAAGGTCATGAGTTTGAATGTGACATTTAACCATGTCACTAGTCAATTCAGCCATTTTTGGGAAAAGGGTTGCATGTGGAAAGTCCTTTATTAATGACACTAAATAAGATATTAAACATCCAATTTGGAAGTTTGAACCATATGATGTCTCTCTAATGATGATTAATAGCCTAGACATTATCGTCCCTAACCTATTAGGCTACTACATAAAAATAAAAAAAAACATGATTAACACTGTATATTGCCCGTCACATGGCTGGAGATTAAAAAATGTGGTTTGATTTATCCTTTACAAAGATTATCCTTTTTTTGAAGCTTAGGACTGAAGTGGTGGGGTCTTATTGCATCTTATTTCAAGATGCAAGTTGGGTAGGAATTGATGTCTCTTGAAGGAACATTATTATTGATAGGGGCGGAGCTCGAATTTGAATTTTATAGGTTAGGGATTATAGTTATTTTAAGTTATAAGATTTTAAATTAAAGATTTATACATATTTATTGAATTTCTTTATACAATTATAGCGTTTGAACAAAAGTTACTGGGTTGAGCCAAACTCGCAACCAACATTGTGGCTCTACCCCTGATGGTTGAGAAGTACCTGCAACTGCAAAGTGATTCATAGGACCACAGTATATCACAAGTAACAAACCCCACCCCAAAAGAAATTGAGAAAAAAAAAAAGAAAAAAAGTGCATTAATCAAGCTAGAGTTTCATAGTTTGACCATATTGTTAATATAGCACTAACTATAATTAATCATAATCAACTTACGTTAAATTATACTTTGAAAGAGCTTGGCTCATGGTTAACGGCTTAACGCTGTCTTAAAAAGTTCTGTTGAGCTATATCATATCTTATTACTTTAGGTTACAAAGATCTGGTGGTATTCTACCTACATTTAAAAATTTTGTTTGATTGCTCTGATTTAAGGACTGAATGTGTGTGAATGAAGAGTTTAACATCTGCGGAACAATAATGTATAGAAAATTTTTATCAAAGTTAATCTGACCTATAACTAGGGCTGTTCAAACACAACCGGAAAACCGCACCAAACCGAAAAACCAAACAAAACCGATATAAAAACTCAATTAGGTTTGGTTTGACTTGGTTTGGTATTGAGTAAAAATAAAACCGAACCAAACCGACATATAAATATATTGATTTTATTTATATATTTAAGACTTTATAGTGAATTTTCTTTAAAATGTAGAAATATTTGGGATCCTCTCACGTATTAACCTTGAAAACGTAAATTAACGAAAAACTGTTGTTAGACGACTAAAAAATAACTATCACATGTTACTAAAAAAATTCTTCCATTAGAATATTTTAATAGAACGTATGTTTGTCAATTTTTTTCATATATATTCACTTAACAAAATTTTATCTATAATTTTAACAAAGTTAGATTGAAATAATATTCATGTAACAAAGAAAACCCGAAAACCCGACAAAAACGAACCAATCCAAATCGATATAGTTGGTTTGGTTTGGTTTTGATAAAAACCGAACCAGCCGGTTCATGTACACCCCTACCAATAACAAGAGATTGCGGAAAGAAAAGGAGAAAGGTAGTAATGGAATTCGAACTCACGCTTATAGCCTGTTTGGCCACCTTTTAAATCAATTTATTTTGAGAAATATTTTCTGAAAAGTACTTTTGGTGAGGAGCAGTTTGTAAAGGACTAATTAATTTGAAAAGCATTTTTTAGTGGCAATTAGTGTTTGGTCACACTTTTATAAATTATTTTAAGTGTAATTTTCTTAAGAAATACTTTTGGAAAGAATTTTTTTTTTTTTTTTGCTTCTCTAAAACTGCCACAAATTCGCAAAAACTGCCAAGAAAATCGTTGGTCGGTCTTTCAAAATATTTTAATTTTTAATTTTTTTCGAATTTGGCGCAAAAATGTAGAAAACTATTTTTGAGTCCCGCGAAATTTATTTTTCAAGAAACCGACCAACTTTGGTCGATAAATTCAACCGCCATATGAAAAAACCAGCCAACTTTGGTCGGTAATTTTATTTTTTAATGAAACCGACCAACTTTGATCGGTTATTTTCGTGCAAAAATACAATTAAAGAGTATAAATAAAAAATAAGACAATCTTAAAACAAAATGCACCAATGGTTTAGTGGTAGAATAGTATACTACCACAGTACACACCTGGTTCGATTCCTAGATGGTGAATCTTTTGATTACATAATTAAAATACCGACCAACTTTGGTTTTTTTTTTTTTTTTGGCAACCAACCTTGGTCTGTAAACTAAAACGAGCACCAAAATAGCGACCAAGCATGTTTGGACGCGTTTTGGTCTGTGATTTGCCAAAAACGACAAACGTTTGGTCGGTTTTTGTGGTCGCTAATTACCGAATTTCTAAGACAGAATACCTGGAGTGCAAGTTTAGCGCTGAGCCAAGCGAAGTAGGCAGGGAAGTGAAGATTGGATCCCATGTCATCGCCAAGAAGGACAGTTTCAGATATCTTGGGTCAGTGATTCAGGGGGACGGAGAGATTGATGGGGATGTCACTCATCGCATAGGAGCGGGGTGGTCGAAGTGGAGGCTTGCATCAGGAGTCCTGTATGACAAGAAAGTACCACAAATACTCAAGGGGAAATTTTATAGAGTTGTGGTTAGACCTGCCATGTTGTACTGAGCGGAGTGCTGGCCGGTAAAGAACTCTCATGTTCAGGGAATGAAGGTTGCTGAGATGAGGATGCTCAGGTGGATGTGCGGGTTCACCAGGTAAGATAAGATTAAGAATGAAGTTATTCGAGAGAAGGCGGGGGTGGCCCCGGTGGATGAGAAGATGCGAGAAGCGAGACTTAGGTGGTTCGGGCATGTGCAGAGAAGAAGTCCAGATGCCTCGGTGAGGAGTTGTGAGCGGATGGCGGTGGTCGGCGTGAGGCGAGGCAGAGGGGGGCCTAAGAAGTATTGGGCAGAGGTGATTAGGCATGACATGGCTAGGATGCGGATTCCCGAGGACATGGCCCTTGATAGGAAAGTATGGAGGTCTAGTATCAGGGTTGTAGGATAATGGCTCCTAAAATTTTTCGTACTCCTTTCCCGGGATTGGGTGAGGCTTGGTAGGGCTATCCTTAGACGATTTGTGTAATGGATTATGTCCCCCTTATGGTAGTTATTTATGGTAATTACTGTTTGATATTATTGCATGCCTTTTTATTTATGGTTATTATGTTTAGATAATTATTTACGCAATTTTTGCTGGAGTTACTAATGCTCTTTTGCTTTTGTTTTTGTTTTTGCTTTTCCTTTACTTCCCTGAGCCGAGGGTCGATTGGAAACACCCTCTCTGCCCTTTCGGGTAGGGGTAGGGCCTGTCTACATGTTACCCTCCTCAAACCCCACTTTGTGGGACTATACTGG
This sequence comes from Nicotiana benthamiana, assembly GCA_034376525.1. Classification (NCBI taxonomy): domain Eukaryota; kingdom Viridiplantae; phylum Streptophyta; class Magnoliopsida; order Solanales; family Solanaceae; genus Nicotiana; species Nicotiana benthamiana. Next base: position 123,239,388 of record CM067330.1, read on the forward strand.
ATAGTAGTTGTTGTTGTTGTGCTTTTGCTTTACTCAAAAGCACTTTCTTTGTCTTCTATAAGTTTGATCAAACACTTCAAATTTTAAACAACAAAAAAACAAAAAAAAAAGTTTTTTAAAAGAAAAAAAAGTGTTTTTGACCTCGGAGAAGGTTGGCCAACAAGCTATAATAGTCTATCGAATATTTCAACAACTGATTTCAACTTTGGTGGTAATAATTCTGTGTATTCCATGTATACTTCATAAAATAGAATAGTAAGTTATAAATATTAACATATTAACAATGTAAAAAATATCTACACAATCAATACTATTATTTTATTCTACCCCATTGATCCACCACCATTTGGCTAAACGCAACATGATCAAATCAAGATTGTAATGACCCCACTTAGAGAAGTCTCTTTCTCTCCTTTTTCTTCGCTCTACATCCTATACAATATAACAATATATGTCTTTGAGGTATAGTGTTAATGCATAAGCATGTAGACCAACGTATCTTCTCTATACATATATATGGGATTCTAAAAGAAATTAGCAAGTCAACGACTCTCATTAAAAATGACATCAGCTTCCACGTCACTCTCCAAATTGTCCATTTCCTTTTAAGAAGGTATGCACACACCAATTGTCTTCTCATACATTCTCAATCTCAACTTAAGCTTCACTCACTTCCACTCTTTATTTACTTTCTTTCTTCAAAATCTCAAAAACCCTATACCAAAAAAAAAAGAAGAAAAAAATTTCTACACTATGTACGGATACAACAATCATATGGAAAACACATCTAGTTATGTGTATACACATTTTCCAACTTCACAGACTATGCCACTGGTCTCTTTGGCCATACCCTCTGTGAATAATATTGAATATGACTCATTATCTCCATTGAAGTCTGAGGTTGGTTATAACAGTAGTAGTTGCAGTAGCTATGGTTCTCCTACAAGTTATGGAACATATGATCCAAGTAATTTGATTCAAAGAAGCATAAGCAGTCACTCACTTCTCAAGAATAACATGGAGGGCTTTTGTCCACTAATTTCTTCACCAACTGGTTTTCTTGACTCAGAAACTACTTCTGTGAGAAAAGTTTTAAGCACCGGCGATTTGCAGGTGAATTACACTTAAACAATTCATTTAACTTATATACATTCACAACATAAAATAGCAGTCATGTATTTTAACCGGTTAACATGTAATTTTTTAGGTTGACAAATAATTAAGGATTACTATAGACAGCTTCTTGTTGTAGATCATAATTTAAGATGGTGTACAAATATTATACATTGTTAATGCACAGGAGTCAAACCCTTACAATACATAATCCAAACTCATTTATCTATCTTATAGGAATTTTATTTATATATAAAAGTTTACATACACTTATAATGTAAACAACTTCTTACAATTTTAGTGTATTTTAAATATTGTAAGGCTAATCTACCTTATTATTCATGTTACTAATCACACTTTTGTGGACGGTTACATATAGTTATCTTTTAGTTTAGGTCACCTTAAAATGTAAACATTCTTTTACACTGTAAATGTATAAAAGTATATTCTTTAGTTATATAAATACAGGTACGGCAGCGTAAACACCTATCAAAATTATTTCTCTTAACTTGCTGTCTTGCCATTACATATATGTAACAGGTAATGCACCTATTGCAACATAATCAAAGGTCAGTAAGCAGTTTGTCCAGTGAGAGTAACAGCATAATTGAAGGAATGAATAAAGCTTGCAGATACAGTCCCGAGGAGAAGAAAGAACGGATTGAAAGATACAGAAGCAAGCGAAATCAAAGGAATTTTAACAAGAAGATTAAGGTAACGACGTTGATGACATATTTTCACCTTAATTTAGCTGATAATTATAAATATTTTTTATATAATAATAAATACTGATTAAGACTCATCAAATGATGACACCAAGTAGTATTATGTACAAAATGTATATCTATACAAAAAATATACACATTTTCGACTATTATTTTGAAAGCGGCTATACAATATCATTTTCTCTAGTATATATTATTTCACGGGTTCGAGCCATGGAAACAACCTCTTGGCAGGATAAAGTTGCGTACAATAAACCCTTATGGTCCGGCCTTTCCCAAACCCCGTGCATAGCGGGAACTTAGTGCACCAGACTGCTTTTTTTATATATTTAATTAACATAATGCATGGCAATTACCATGTGCATACAAGACTTGTGATATGTCCTTTAGATGTTAATGCGCTTTAGGGACCACAATAAGGACTTCCAAAATGATAAAAATTAATCTTTCGCACTCATACTTTCTATCTTGGGTTAGGTTGGTTTCTATTAAATCTCACATCAATTTTTGCGTCGTCAAAAATCAGTATGAGTGCAGAAAGACTTTAGCAGATAGCAGACCTCGCATAAGAGGAAGGTTTGCAAGAAATGATGAAATAATGGAGAGGACTCCTCAGAATGAATACTGGACTCAATCAAGGTTAGAGGAAGGCGAAGAAGATGATGAGAATTGGATTGGATTTCTTGATGCTTTTTCAGCAAACCTTATTCCATAATTTTATTTAAATTAAATTAAGGGGAGAAAACAAAAAGAGTTCCACAAGTTTTAATGTTCAGGAACTCTTTTCATTGTGTGGCAGTTATTGTTTTTTAGTTTTAATGATGTTTAATCAAGAATCCCTTTAAGATTGATTATATTATGTCATTTCGCTAATTGCATAATGATTAAAAAATGTCCATTTGGAGCTTCTGTTTGCAAGTCTTATAGTTGCATATTTTACGGGTCAATGAAAGACTTATTAATTAATTATTATTATTTATTTATTTTTGGCTGAAGGACTTATTAGAGTGGACCATGGGATTCTTTTAGTTCTTGGGGGTTGGGATCGAGTAGGTTCGTGAATAATGCGGATTAGAAGATAAAATGGGAGAAAATTTATAAGATGAAAAAATATACATTAGCGTGATGCAAAGTGAAATTGAAACTAAGTATATTTGTTTACCACTTATTCAGAATTAATTTTGTATTTTATGTCTTAATCTCTGCTATGGGAATATATAGATTTCTTACCACAAGAACTTTCATAATCCATGCCAAGGACAGCATGTGTTGACATTAAGGCTGTATCCGGTTCCGGTTCTGGGTCTATTTGAGTAAACGATTCCGGTTCTGGCGGTTCCCGGTTCTGGCGGTTCCGGTTCTGGCAGTTCCCGGTTCTGGCGGTTCCGGTTCTGGCGGTTCCCGGTTCTGGCGGTTCCGGTTCTGGCGGTTCCGGAGCCGGAACCGGAACCATACGGTTCCGGAACCATCCGGTTCCGATTCTGGCGGTTCCGGAACCGCGGGTCTGGCGGTTTCAGGCGGTTCCCGGCGGTTCCGACATTTTTTTTTTTGTTTAAATTAAATATCTTGTGTAGTAGTGATTAGTATATTGTAGAATATATTTTTATATGGTGTACTATGTTGTTACTATAGCATATATTGTGTTTGGAAATTAGTATATATTCAAAATAAGTAGTGTATATTTTGTATATAAGTAGTATATGTTGTAGTAAAGTAGTATATATTGTATATAAATAATGTATATTGTGTAGTAGTTAGTATTAATAGTATTATGTGTTGTATGTTATATATTATATGTTATATAAATATTTTATATTCAAGGATTGATATAGAAGTAAAGACAAAGAAATATTGAGACAAATATATTCAAGTATATGATAAAAAGCATATTTATTGACCAAAATGGCATATCTTTCTTAGTCTTCCTTCCCCCAATGGAATGAGCACAACATGGTACTAATACCACCATTAAAAGGAAAAAAAACTAAAAGAAGACATGCCAATGTACAAGTTACATCATTATTTAAGTATTATTTCTAACAGATCTCATAAAACCTTCAAGGTTTGGAGGTGGTTGTGTTGGCGGTGGTGGAAATGAAGCTTGTTCATCACCACTTCCGGGTGAAGATGATTCTTGAGCAATTTCTGCTAGCATTTCTTCATAGCACTCATCTATTTCGGGTTGAGATTCAGCTAGCCCAAAGTTTCTTCTTTCAGAGCGGATCCAATCTCGGAAGAGCACTGATTTTTCCAAGCTGTCCCGCATCGACGCTCTATGATTTCCTATTTGTAGTCTGGCTTGACTAAATACGCTCTCCGATGCAACAGTTGACGCTTGAATGGACAGAGCATCCCGAGCCATCCTTGCAAGAACGGGAAAATGTTTTTCCCTTGTCTTCCACCAATCCAAAAGGTCGAAAGATCCGTCTGGATTATCATTCTCTAGCCCCTGCGACAAATAAACTTGAAGTTCGTTTAGATGGGAAATATCATCTAAATTCTCACCTTGAGTACCCCTGAACTCCGTCCACGATTTAAGAGCTGCTAAGCCAGCAACTCTTTTAGACGATTGTGACGTGGACGAAGTAGGAGTTGGAATATTAGGCCTAGCATGCTCTAAGGCCTGTTTATAAGCATTATAAACAGTTTGAGCATTCACTGTAATTGATGCTTTCGCATCAGATAGTGTAGCCATTTCTTCTAGTGAAAGATCGAAACATTGATAAATACTAGTTTACCAAAAGTTAGGACCTCCTGCTTTCATAGTAGGGTTTAACAAAGCAGCCACACCAAAAATAGGAGGGATTGGAAAAAAATATTTTTTAAGTTTCTTTTTCATTTCAAATATTGCATTTTCATAAATTTCCCCTCCCTCGTTAAAATCAGCAAATAAATTAGCAAGTGCGGCAATATATACTAAACAGTTTGAAATTGTAGGATAATATTGGCCAGATAAAGCAGGTGTAGCCACACTAAAATGTTCTAAAAAATCTAAAAGAATCTTAACGTTATTCCAATCTTGATTAGTTTTCATCCTCACAATCCCTAGAATAATAAGTAGCGGTTATTGGGTTTCTATATTCGTACGCCACTACTAAGCTTTCATACATGTAGTTCCACCTAGTCGGACAAGGTTTAGGAACCTTTCTTTCTCTAAGGCCACTTTCGTTACATTTTTATAATATTCTCTAAGTCTACTTCTACGGTTTGAATAAAAAAGCCAATTAAGAGCGAATTTAACTTTTTCAATTTCTATGTTTAAAATTCTCATACCATCTCCAACAATTAAATGATAAATATGGCATATACATCTAACATGGAAAATATTTGTAAAAGCAGGATTAAGTTTTCTAGTTAAAATACATATTGCAGTTGTGTTGCTACTAGCGTTATCCATGGAAATTGACATTATTCTATCACTAAAACAAAAATATCTACAAACATCATAAACAGTGCTAGCAATAAACTTACCTGTGTGCCGTGAATTAATTATTCTATATGCTATAATGCGTTTTTGCATGGTCCAGTCTTCGTCTATCCAATGACTGGTCACGGTTAGATAATCACAATCATTTCCACTTCTACCAATATCAGTTGTAATAGACATACGATTACTTATATGAGTAAATAAATAGCGCAAGTACTGTTCATATTCATGCTTATATTTATAAATGTCGGCCTTAACTGTGGCGCGAGGCCAACCTTTATATGTAGGATTAAATACTCGTCTAATATATTGAATCCAAGCAGGATTAGAAGCAAAAGAATAAGGTAAACACATAACAGTAATCATTTTAGCTAATTCTTCACGATCCTTATTAGGATCGTAGTACAATATACCTCCGGTGACAGTGTTTATTCCTGGTTGAACCATGTTAGAACCAGTACTTTGGTTAATTGTAGTATCAGGACTTGACTTCCCCTCTTGTTCCGCTTTTATTTGAAAATATCTAGCCTTATCGCTAGGATGTATATATATATGTTTAACTAAACTACCTGTTCCGCTACGATCACCTGTATACCTATGAACAAGTTCTTTACCACAAGTTTTGCATTTAGCCCTATCTTTATCTCTTAGTTGAATAAAAAAATGCCAAACTAATGAAGTTTCTGTACGTTTCCGAGGTTGTCTACTAAAAGTGGGAGTTTGTACGGGTGTGTGTTCTGGGTCATTAGGAACAGGACTAGTAGGTGTATCATCTAAATCTACCGGAGGTTGGGTTTCGTCATCATCATCACCCTCATTTCCCTCTGATATTGGTGCATTAGGATAAAGCAAATTCATAATATCATCATCTATTCTACCACCGACTGCTATATCATGTAGAAAATTAACATCGCTAAATTGAAAACACGGGTGATCACTATCAAGTATTCCTAAGTTTTCATTAGTATTTCTAGGTTGGCTACTAGTTTGAACTTGTTTATCTTTTCTAGGTCTAGGAGCCGGGGGAGGGGTAGGATTTTGGCTACTACTTTCACCGGATTTAGATGTACCTTTTCCGAACATTTTTTTCAATGAAAAGGCCATACTAATTATAATTAAGGAAAATATCAACACACAACAAATATTCTTAGCACGTAAGAGTTGAAACGAGTTTACCGGATTGACGAACAACTTCTTGAAAATTGACAATCGTTGTAATTGAACACTTGAAAACTTCAATTCAACAACTTCACAATGTTTCACGAATTTGCAACAAAAATTAAGCACTTGCACAGAAAGATTGTAAGAGAGCTTGAGAGAGATTGAGAGAGATTGAGTAAGATTGATGAATTGGTGAATTAAAATGAAAGAATGAGGGAGTATTTATAGTTGAGAAATGGGAAATTATGTAATTATATAAAGTTTGGGGTTAAATTAAATTTGAGGGGTCAAATGGCTAAATTTTAAAAATGCCAAACGGCTATTTCTGCAATACCAACGTTCTGATTTTCAGAATTTAAAAAAAAAAATTTATTTTTTAAAAAAAAATGGCCGTTGGGAACCGGATAGAACCGGAACCGGTCCGGTTCCGGCGGTTCTAAACGGTTCCAAACGGTTCCGCCAACTGTCCGAATTTAAAAAAAAAAAAAAATTTTTTTTTAATATCGGAACCGTTTGGAACCGTTTAGAACCACCTGAACCAGTCCGGTTCCGGTTCTGGCGGTTCCGGTTCCACGGTTCTAAAGGGTGGAACCGGCCCGGAACCGCGGAACCGAAACCGTATAACCGGAACCGTTTAGAACCGTGGAACCGCCAGAACCGCAGTTCCGGTCACGGTTCCGGTTCGGAACCGTTATTCTTCCAGCCTTAGTTGACATACCACAGTCTATTCCCACTTGCAAAAATAACTTGTCCTAGCTAAATATTCATATAAAACGTTATACGGTTTCACCTCCACCTCAACGTTTTGGGAAAAGTTAATTGAGTTTGGGTTCGAATTGTGTTTCATTAATCATAAGTTGTCCGACCATTCTTAAACCTCTAAATTTTGTCACTCCAAAATCTAATTACCATTTCTAATGAAATTGTTCGGATAAGGAAGATTTCAAGGTGTTAAGAAAATTAAGAGCGATAGTTATAGCTAGGGGTGTACAAAGAAAACCGACAAACCGCACCAACCCGATAATCCGAGAAAAAAAACCCGACTATGGTTTGGTTTGATTTGATTTGGTGTTGGAAAAAAAAAACCCGACCATAATTGGTTTGGTTTGGTGTTAACTAAAGAAAGTCAAACCGAAACCAAACCAACCCGACGTTACATATATAGATATTTTAGATATATTTAATATATAAATATACTCATTGTAATATAATTTATAAATATTTCTTAAAAATGTTCATAATATTATCTTTTAAGGTATTATTTCAAGGTTGGATTTAGAACTTTTGTATGCTCCAATAAGTTTTATAGCCATTAATATTAGTAAATTAAATAATGCTAGCAATCAATACTAATGCCAACAAAAGATATTCAATTTAGTATTACGAACGAGAATGTATTGAATGTCTAATTTTCGTTTTGCAATAATTTAAATAAAAATACATAACCTATTTTTATTTTGCTTTAGATTTTAGGCATATAATTAATACTGCCCTATTAGTCTATCTAGTTTAACTTGAATTAGTGCTTTTAGATTATGTTTATTTTTATTATGGCTTTTTAATTAGCAATATTTATATTACATAATTTTATTGTCTTTATTGTTGAATATTTTAGGATAATGTCATGAGTCATGACATATCTCATATTTTGTATTATTTTCTTAGAAAATACTTTATATAGTTGTATCTTACTAGGATTAAAGAAATATTTTGAGCATACGTTATATGTTTTGTTCAACGAAGATTTTACCGGAAAAAAATTCCGAAAAACCCGAAAAACCCGAAAATTCGAAAAACCCGAGAAAAACCGATATTGAAAAACCCGAGTTTATTGGTTTGGTTTGGTCTTTAGAATTAATAACCCAATACAATTGGTTTGGTTTGGTAATTGTAAAATTCGAACCAACCCGATCTATGTACACCCCTAATTATAGCCACAAGAGTGACAGCTAAATAAAAGGGTATTATCACTTTTCAGAAACTATTTATATTTGGTAGTCGAAAAAGTACATAAAATTTATAAAATTTTTACATATAACATACAAAATATATATACACACAAATATATATATATATATATATATATATATATATATATATATATATATATATATATATATATATATATATATAAATTTTATATATTTTTCAACTACGTGTCATTTTTCCTTAATAAAACTTGCTTCTTAAAATGGATAGCACAATTCATGGGCGTCAAGAAATATTCATCCTTGGTGCTTATTGCCTAATTAATACTTGGCTATCACTTTCGAGGCAGACAAGATGCATTGAAGCAACAAAAAGCATTTCCAATAAGCGATTACCACTTCCCATTGGGAACAATTATTGAGTTTTATTTCTACATAACGACGATATAATATTTACACGATCAAATCAATTAGGAGTCAAGGCAATTGTATGTAAATTTCTCTTCTAAGCATCTATATATAATATAAAAGTGGAAATAAATAAGGTGACTTGACACTTCTCTTTGGCCAAGAAATCTATTTATCTTTTTTCTCTATTTTTTGCCTTTTTCTCTTATTTAGTTTTTTTTTCAGTTACCAATTCTTTCCACTTTTAAAAGACACCAACAATTACAATTTATTAATTACAATTATGTTATAAAATAATAAAAGCACGAGAGCAATATTGCATAGAAAAAGAGAGAGAAAATTTTTATTGAATTTTGGGGTAATTTACAATGGGATAAGACCTCTCTATTTATAGGAGGAAAAATGACTTAGCCTCAAAGTAAAACTCTCTACAAGATAGACATTCACTCTAAATAAAATTCTATTCTTAACACTCCCCCTTGAATGTCTACTCAATAAGTAATGTGCCTCATTAAAAACCTTAACTAAAATAAAACCCAATGGGTAAAAAATTCTAGAAAAGGAAAAAGATTACACATATTTAGAAATGCGCCTATTGGGTGCCTCGTTAAAAACCTTGCAAGAAAAACCCAATGGGACAAAATCTTGTAAGGAAAAAAGAGTGCAACACGCATTAACTCCCCCTGAAGAGAGCATCAATTCACATCCTTGAGCCTTCGCATCCCCTCTTCAAAAGATCTTTGGTAGAGATTTGATAAATAAATCAGCCATATTAACTATAATGAATATTTGCACCTTGAAATCATAACTCGGTATATATATATATATATATATATATATATATATATATATATATATATATATATATATATATATATATATATATATATATATATATATATAAATAATGTCTTCACAAATATCGTGGAATTTCTCTTCAACATCTCCATAAAGATATCCTTGCTATCACAATATCATGCTTATAGTTATAGCAAGATACATTTGTGCATAAATTGCACTGAGGAAGTGGTACCTCAAGATCAAGAATTGTAGATGCTTCAAGCAACTTAAATCCTTCATGGATTGTCATATAAGTTAAGTCATATAATCCATATTATAGACTTTAGATGCATAAAGTTTTCATGTCATGCTAGACAAATAAGATATCAAAACTGATTGCACATACCATTGACTTTATACGTTTAAGTATTTGAACTACATGTCCAAAACTACATGTCTTTCACATGGAATCAATTCTACTTGAATTGTATCTCTTCCATTTGGTCAATACTTTTATGTCTATATTCGATAGACTTAAGATCACCATCTATACTTAGATCTATGATAAATGTCGTTGACGAACATGTTAAATCGGTTCCAATAAATTTTCATAAAGACATAACATATAGATCTCTTCATTCATATATTCAAGTACTTGAATCTCTCTTGAGATTTTATGAAGTGTTATATTATGCGATCTTCTAGATCACTTGCCTCATTATTATGGTCGGTTTGATCATTTTCTCATCTTCTTTATCAAGAAGTTTATTTGAAACCGATTTGTCTATATGCTTTAAGCGTACCATGGACTTTGTCCTTCTAGGACTTAATATGAGCATTTGCAATGAGAATATAGTTACTTTTTTTGGGTCAGCAAATGTGTATGGCATGCTTTGCAATATGTTGTAAATGAATTATCCTTTTATGAACTTCAAGTTCATATTATCCTATTCGAGGATGTATAAATAATAATTTATTCCATATAACTTTTTTCTCAACTATTGTATCTTGTCTCCCCCTCATGTTAGAAAAATTGACTTGCTTCCTCAACTTTGGAAATCCATCTTTGTGCATTATAGTGTTAGTGAAAATATACACCGCACATCAATAATAATAAGATGAAATTATTTGGTTCCTAACCCTGAACCATTTGTGATGGGAGAATGCAATATACTTTCGTATATAACACATATCAAATTGATATAGATAACTTTGTTCTCATAAGCAATAATTTAGCTATTAAGTGGAGGCACTCAATAAATTATCTTGCTAAACCCGCTGTGATGTAAACTAACTTATCAAGACAAACTATCTTGAATAGAAAATCTGAAAATTGTGCTCTAAATTGAATTATTGAGCAAGTTACCTCGCAAAACACCATGTTGCGGGTCAATAATAATTGCACATGTAACCATCTCATAGATGCATGTTATGTGGTATACATGGCAGATGAATGGGCCCATATTCATCTTTGATATTTCCAACATTCATGGGATTCAATCCCAATTTTAATTGGTCTATCAATTAACGAGAACAAGCAACCTAAGAGAATTCGTAAAGATCTTTCTAGTTCTTTAATATTTATCCATATAGATTCTCGTTTATTTTTGCACATCATACTTTAATTAATATGACTAAGCCAGCTATGCCAACTGGATATCAATAAACTCCAAGCTTATTATGGTATGAGTTTTATGTCAATAAAGTTCTATTTTATTGTGGCATTCTTTTATTTGTGTAGTACAAACTGGAGAATAAAGCGGATAGTTTTTCGCATACATATTATTCTGATACAAGTTGTAGTAATATAAGATATCAAATCATTCCTTTATTTATAGTCTCAATACCATCAACCGCTTTCGTATATACTTTGGAAACTGAATAAATGTCTTTGAGACTTACTACAACACAATACCATATTGGTAATCAATTTTGTTTCTCCAAAATAATATAATTGGCTCTTACAGAGTTCTCAATTAATTTGGTACTACCACATATTCATCAACATTCATATGGTGAATATCTCTTTTAAAGAGAAAGTTATACATTATGGTCAAAATCATTATAGGCAAGATATGTTGCTTCTATTCCTTTTGCCATGTAATAATCGCATTGCCACTTCATGCCATAATAATGACATTATTTTCTTATTTTCCCTCAAACCTCTTTCTAGAGGTGAGTGTGGTATATTCACCACCACTAACACGTTCATATTCTTCCAAAAATGAATATGTATTCATAAATTAGATGTTGTCACATTCACATCATGAATGGACCTTAGTTATCTGGATGTGCTTTATGAAATCTCATGTCAAATTGACAACAAACATTACTTTCATTAGGCAACTTGCCCAATGTCAGTTGTTAATGATTGGTTATTATGAATACTACACATCATCTTCGTCATAAGGCAACTTTCTTCTTTTTCTTCATTACTGATTTCTCTCAATTTCGTTCGAAGCTCTATATATATAAAGTGTCTTTCTTCTTTTTTCTCCCAACGTTGGTGCTTTTGTCGCAATTATATTATTTTATATAATATTTTGTGTATAATTTTCATTTTCATTATTTGTAAAATAGGGAAGAGATGAACATATAACGTGTTATTTGTGCAATACTTGCAAATTCAAGTTCAACGTTGATGATGAGTAACCTACCATTAACGATATTATATGCATACTTTTTTACTCTTTTACTATGTTGCAGGCTTCTTGTGTAGTGCATATATTCAAACGCAATAATCTTGCCTTTTGTTTGGCATGAAAAAGCTGTATATATCTATCTAGATTTTAGGAATGACCATACAAAATGTATATTAAATTGTGGTTTTTTTTTATTGTTTACAACAACAAAAAATTATGGATGTATGTTACATATATGCTCAAGCAACTTATAACTTGAGAAAAATATAATAATTTTGCTCTTCTCAGACAACTGATATGATTTGTGCATAATTGCATATGCTAACAATAAGAAAAGAAAATAGGAACCTTAGGGGATAAACTTCCTTGCACGTGTTATAGGCCTTTCGATAGAGTTTGAAGCGACCATCTCAACAATTTCTTTGAATAATCTGCTATGCTTCTCTGTGTATTGGTTAGCCAGGATAATGTCTCTCTTAAGCTAAATTTGATTGAAAATCCACAAGTATGACCTATTTTATAAAATTGCATTTGCTAGACCTATTTAGGTAGTGTATAACAAAGGAAAATTGAAGTGTTTAGAAAGTTCAACCAACATTAAAAAGTAAATGCTGAATAGTTCACAGAAATGAAAGTAACATGTCCGTCAAATTGGCCGAGCTGTTCATGATGAAAAAGAATTATGTTTGTGATATAATCAATTTTTATAATTAATCTATATATGCATACTGATAAAAGCTACGTATTTATTTTCTACAATATAATATTATTTCAAAATTTATCCAATTAAACCGCGCAAAGCGCGGAGAAATTCACTAGTTAATTGATAAGACGAATATTGTGGAAAGTACCGTTAGCAATACAAGATAGCATAGTAGCAACTATATCCTATGGACTGGACAGTAGCAAAACACAACGTAACACGTCTGCGTACTTGAATAACTCAAATCTGATCAAGAAATTAACCAAAAAAATGACTTGACTATTGTTGGTCTCACACTCTCACCTATTTTCACTCCTTTGGATGTTTCAAACGAGTTTATCATCAAAGGATGTCGAAAGCGCTTTGACAAACAAAAGCTTAGTGCTCCTTCTGTCTCATCTCATCCAACATTGCTTATTATTCTAGAGTCAACTAACTAGTTTACATATTAATCGGGCATCAGTACTCTATTATTTATCACAACAAACTCATAGATTGTAGGCAGATGTAGCCTTCACCATCAGATGCAGGCATATTATATTCATACTATGTTTCTACTCATTCATGGACGGAGACAACCGCAAAAAGGTGGTCAATTGAACACTCTTGGTCAAAAAGTATACACTTATATTGCATATATAGGTCAAATATTACTTTCATTACCAGAAAAGAGTAATTAGTGCATTAGCCATCCTATTGATTCAAAATCCTAAATCAACTTCTACAAGAGGAAGTATTGAACACATGACTGAGAACAACTTAAGACAATCGAAAAGATTTGTGGCCAACTAACTGCAATATTATTAATGCATGTTCCGTACTACGCAGTATTCAGGTTAAAAAAAATTAACAGAAATACAATCAGCAACATGATCACTAATTCTCTATTTTCTTTAAGACCAAGAGACTCCACTTTTTTAAAATTTTAAATACAAAAGCCCTAAGAAAAGTACCCCCACCGTCAGGGAAAAGTTAACGCTGGAGAAATGATGGATATAAATAAACTGCTAGTTGTATTATTTAATAGCTGAAGATAGCTGTGGCTTTTCCCTACACTTCTCAGGTGCCTTTGAAACTCTAAAGAGTGTATTTGGCTTTAAGAGTCTGTAATGCTAATTTTTTAATTGTAAGATGAAACCATTATGGCTATCAGCCTACACTTTTACACTAAATCATTTGGTTTCTCATGTTACTGAATGATGAGTTGAAGTATATTAAAATCATTTACCATGAATGACTTTGACTTAGATGTCATCAGAATCTGAATATGGAATTTGTTTACTCAAAGGCTACTTACTATCAAGTTGGCCCTAACGGTAGGGAGGAAGGCCAGTTCTTTTCTGTCGGATGGCGGTGGGCTTCCCACTAATTAAGAGACATAATCTAATAAACTTAGCTGCTTAGATCCATGTGTGTGTATCCTTTAATGGGATTAGCAAATCTTATTACCAAAATTGTGTATGGTTTGGTATTTATCCGCCTATATCATGTTTTGTTTACAAAAATTGTACCAAACCAAAAATAGATAGATTCTACCATAAAAAGGCTCCAAATTTGTAGGAATATTTCGAAATTTAAAACGGAACAAAATCTATTGCCACGTAATTCTCTCCTTCTCCATATATTTTCCACCATTGATAGCCATTAAAAAGCTTGAAAGCTTTGAATTCAAATTTGTATTTTCAAAAATCATTATTTGTTTGGATTGAGTGTTGTTGTAAATAATTTGAAATATGTTTAGGAGCTTATATCTCAATTTTGAGGGGTTTTGGTGAAGATTAGACTTGGTTTTGACTGATTTTCAGATTGAAACTCGTCGAAGAAGAAGAAGACATATTTTTCCAAAAATTGTAGTTCAATTGTAGTTAAATTGTAGAATTGTAGATAAAATATAGATAAATTGTAGATAAGTTGTAGATAAATTGTAGATTGGGAAGACTAAAACTTCTACAAGTCTTCTACAATTATGTCGAAAATGCCAATTATGCTACGAAAATCCCTTGGATTGGGTGTTGTTGTAAATAATTCGAAATATGTTTAGGAGTTTATATCTCAATTTTGAGGGGTTTTGGTGAAGATTAGACTTGGTTTTACTGAATTTCATATTGAAACTCGTCGAAGAAGAAGAAGACATATTTTTCCAGAAATTGTAGTTAAATTGTGTAATTGTAGTTAAATTGTGTAATTGTAGATAAAATGTAGATAATTTGTAGATAAATTGTAGATTGGAAGACTAAAACTTCTACAAGTCTTCTACAATTATGTCGAAAATGTCAATTATGCTACAATTGAAATGGGAATTGGAATATTAAAATTCAATGTATTCAGTTTGTAGATACAATTTCTACAAATAAACTACAAATCAGTTTAAGTATTGTATAAAGTTGTATTGTTACATTTATACTAAAATTAAACCACAATCTTGTGTCAAACGTTATTAAGTTTTTTTTCCTTTTCTTTTCTTTTTTATTTTAAAATAATAATTCTGATGCATTTCTCTTGCACGTGAAAGAACTTCGTCATATCCCTTCCATGATATACAAACATATGATATCAGAATTAAGAACAAAAGAAAGAAAAAGATTTAGTATAAGTTCGATTCTTCAATGTTCAATAATCTCGAGATATGTATATTAACTTTACTGTATATTAAGGTGGAGGAAACATAAGGAAAGAGAAAACGAGGAAAAAAAGGGAAAATGAATATATGCTCCTAAAATCATGCCTAGAATAAATGAAGCAATAATTATACCCTTAATTTGAATTATGGTACATAAATTGAAATTTGGTATGCTTAAATGTAATAAACACAACCTTAAACATGGGAGGTAATAAGGTTTGCTATATGGTATATATATGTAAAAATCCCTTCTTTAATTCTGAGTGATTCTAACCTTTTTATAGCTTCATAGACTGGTCTGGTGCATGAGTCATGAATCTTAAGCTGAAACTCCTTGTCAAACTACTTAATTCGATAACTCATAAGGGAACTTAGAGAATGGAGGGTAGGATCCAGACATAAGGCCTGAGAAAATATTGTTTGTTCGCAAACAAAACAAAAAGTTATGTTTCTAGTTCCCCAGTTCCATGTGGACTACATCAGTCACCCTCCATTTCACACGACGGCTCATATAACCAAACCAATACTCAGCCCTCCAAAGCCAGAATCCTCAACAAACAGCAAATCTGACCAAAAAACTGATCTTAAATGCTGGTTCCAGCTCCCAAAAAGAAAAACGCAAATAGGACACAATTTTCGACCTAATAATGGCTATCAGCAAGATTCTGAAGATCCTACTATCTTGGGTAAAGCATGTCCTATGTCACACCTATGCAGCCAAAAAAAAAAAAAAAAAGACCAAACGCAGTCACAGTCCAATGTCATGCAACAATAGATTAATCCTCGTCATTCCCATGATAATGATAATGGAAGCACATGGTACCTTTAGCATCAACTGAGTCCTCAGGGGGGATACTAAAAGTTCAAGCGCATGAGTCCTCAGGGGAATAAACTTAAACTTCAACATCATACATTATTGCTATAAAATTCAAAAGATACAACCAGTAGCGAAGCCAAAAATATTTCCAAGGGTGTTCAAACTTGAAAGGAGAAAAAAAATTCCGACAATGGGTGTTCAACATAGGTTTTATATATTTAAAATTAATATTTTACTTCTATACACAGTGTGATTTTTCATAATTTTTCGGCAAAGGGTGGTCGGCTGACCACCCTTTGCAAAAGGTGGCTTCGCCCATGGATACAACTAAATACTTTATGCACCTTTGATTTCCTCAAGAGCCACATACTACACATACTACACATATACAGGGAGGATGTAAGCATGGAGTAGCCAATAATTTCAGATCGAACTCTCTATGTATAAATATGCGTGTGCACACATGCACTAAGCTCGCCCCGATTATCACTAAGGAATAATGGATATTGGACTTCCCTCCGGATAAATTTCTACATAGTCATAAATAACTTCTCTTCCCTCATGTTTCAATCTTTCTACCTAAATCACCGAAAATACTAAATTTCGGAGAAGTACTTACCATAACAGGAAAAAGCAAGTCAACAACTCAAAACTAGCCGAAAAGAGAAAGTGCAGCAAAGTGATCGTGAAACAAACCAGGGCCTCTTTTTCTAGTAATCAGTGCAGGTCTAATCCATGTACTGATTTCAAATCCTTAATCCACTCTCAACTGGAAGGAATTATTCCTCATAACTACAACTTACTAAGATAAAGTTAAAAAGTTTCCTGGCCACTGGCCAGTGCTATACTGTTAAAATGTTAATGAATATTCCGTACTCTGCAGTATTCAGGTGAAAAAATAAAACAGAAATACAATCAGCATCATGATCTCTAATTTTCTATGTTTCTTTAAGAGCATAGAGGCTCCCTACATTTTTAAATACAAAAGCCCCAAAAAGTACACCCACCATCAAGAAAAAGTTAATGCTGGAGAGATGAGGGATATAAATAATCTACTAGTTGTATTGATTAATGGCTGAAGGTACCTACAGCTTTTCCCTACTCTTCTCAGGTATCATTGAAACTAGAAAGAGCATATTTGGCTTTAAGAGACTAATGCTAGTATTTTATTATCAATGAAACCCATTATGGCTATTACTTTTGCACTAATCATTTGGTTTCTCATGTTACTGAATGATGAGTTGAAGCGTAACAATAATTACATATCATGAATGACTTTTCGACTATAGAGGTCACCAGAATCTGAATGTGGACTTTGTTTACTCAAAGGCTACTTACTATCAAGTTGGCCCCTAACAGTAGGAGGACAGCCAGTTCATTCTTGTCGGACTGCATTGGGTTACCCACTGATGAGCATCTACTTAATTAAGAAACATAATCTAATAACGTAAGCTGCCTAGCTATTTCCGTGTTTGTGTACTTTTTAACACTACCTGACGCTAAGCTTTTTAATAGCTTCATCGTAGTTCTAACTATTCTGTTTCCCCTGTTCTGGTGCATGAGTCGTGATTCTTAAGCTGAAACTACACATCCAAACAAATAAGTGAAACTTAGACAAGAGTTCTTGTCTATCATCATGTATATCTGAAAGGATCCAGCATAGGCTTTTTTTGAAATAATGTTGGTATCTAGGCCATGTTGAGGGTACCTCAACTTCCATGATTGTCTTGGCTTTTTATCTTGACTCTTCCTTTCTGCTATCTTGGTGGAAAATGTGACAGTGGTATCGCTTATTTTCAAGAACCTATGAACACAATCTGACCAAAAAACAACTGATCGTGAACGCGGCTTCCAGCCAAAAGAAACAACAACAACAACAACAACAACAGCAACAACCCAGTATAATCCCACTTAGTGGGGTCTGGGGAGGGTAGTGTGTACGCAGACCTTACCCCTACCCTGGGGCAGAGAGGCTGTTTCCAAATAGACCTCCGGCATCCTTCCCTCTAAGAACTTCCCACCTTGCTCTTGGGGAGACTCGAACTCACAACCTCTCGGTTGGAAGTGGAGGTTGCTTACCATCAGAGCAACCCCTGTTGTCACAGCTCTGTCACAGTCTACAAGGTCATGCAATAATAAACATATAATTAAATAGCTTTGAAATACTGTTAGCTTTAGCATCAATTTAGTAATACTTTTGACACATAACAGCAAAAGCTCATGTGAAGGAGTTCTCAGGAAAACAAAAAAACTAAAACTTCAATATCATAACATTGAGGCCCCAATTTTAATAGATACAACCAGATCCTTTATGCACCTTTGACTTCCTCAAAGCACCAGAAACCAGGCACAAGCGTGGAGTGCATCCAGTGCTTTCAGATTGTTCTCTATAAATATATTTAAATAGCTTAGAAATAGATACATTTATTCAAGTTTCTTTGATTGTCAGAAAGGAATAATGGGCTATGGTAATCCGAACCCATCAATTTAGAATTCTAAATTTTGCCTCAGGGCACGTATGGAGTTCTGATAATTTGGACATAACCATGACTGACTTCAATTTCCCTAATGTTTCATTACATGTCTAATGACACAAAATTACTAACTTTGTAGAGCTTATCCAGAGCATGACAAAAGGAAGTCATCTACAAGCTGGAAACCAGTAAACGGAGAAAAAATTGCAGCAAAGTGGCCATCATATGAACCAGGAAAAAGTTCCTGAAAAGAATGGATCTTGGGCCTAACTCAACCCCAAAAGCTAGCTTATGAGATGAGGATTGCCCAAGCCATAGAAGGAGACCAAGGACCTCAAATTCCTCCGATGTGGGACAACTCAACACCCCCCTCACGCCCAGATCTCTGGAGCGTGGACAAAATAAATGGGGGCCCAACATCGGTAACAATAATTGGGATGAGCCTGGCTCTGATACCATGAAAAGAATGGATCTTGGGCCTAACTCAACCCCAAAAGCTAGCTTATGAGGTGAGGATTGCCCAAGCCATATAAGGATACCAAGGACCTCAAATCCTCCGATGTGGGACAACTCAACTGTTACTATATTGTTGTTTTGCTTGTTTGGGTGGGTTGAGGAGGGGCTATATATGGGGATGAGCATATTCTTTTTGAGACTAGCAATAGAGAGTTGACGTGAAATGTATTAAAAGTAACGGAGAATACAAAATTTTGCGCTTGTGTATAAGAACCTTCTTCAAGAATAATACTTAAAACTTAGAAGTGGGCAATATGCCAATCCGTCAATAAATTGGTAATACATGGCTAATCAAAGGGAAAGGAAAGATGGCTGCTCAACGTGCATTTGACGTCTAAGTTAACTTACATGAAAGAATTTTAATCAGTTTCACATCAATGACATAATTGCAGCAACCGATATGCACTCATGAACTTTAGCACAATGCTATACCACCAAAAGTCGATACCGCATCCATGAATTTTGGCATGCTCTTCTGCTCATTTTTGCCACCTTATAATCGTGATAAAGTTGACTGTCAGCGACACATTTCCATCTATAACCATTTTTTTTACTTTTCCTCTGAAACCATCTCTTGTTTCGTATAATATTATAAATATAACTTTTCCTCGTTAACCATTTTAATAGGATTACCTTCTTGCTTTAGAAATGATTTATCACAACTCTCAATTGAGTTGTCAAAATAGATTGTTTCTGACGAGATAAGAAGAAACTGTATTTATGACAAAAATTTTCAAAAGTTCTAGCTCATTTTCCTTTCTTTTTTCCCCTTTGATTCTGCAAAGTTAGATCAGAGTAATAAAATCGAAATTCAAAACGAAGATGATTGGCCTTACTGTCAAGAGAAGTAGAAGCAAATTTATTGAGCAAAACAAAAACAGAAAAGCAAAACGAAGAAAAAGAAAGAGACGCAATTGACAGAACAGATTAGCTTTTTTGCTCCAGTTCTGACACATACTCGTTATGGATCTATGCAGAATTCTTGATAACTGTGATTAACTTGCTACTAAGTAAACTGAGACTGTAATGAGAAGATTTTGATGATCATGCTGATAAACATAATATTTAATGAGCCATCAATATCTGAGTGAACCTATTAGATAAGCCACGTGATATTCAGAGCTTTGATCCAGTCAAATTAACAGAAGAATCGGAATAACAAGCAAAAGAGCTCAAAGGACATTATGCAAGAATAAAGTAGCTAAGCTAAGACGATACACTTGCCAATTGACAAACAAAATAATTAGACAAACTCACAAGTTGTAACCTAATTAGCAAGCGCCTGGAAGGAAACATAGAAAGTCAACAAAAATCTGCTAGGTATCAAATTCTTCTCCCTGCAATATATAAGATCGAAGATTTAATATGTTTGTCATGTGCAAATACAGAAGAAAAGAGCAAAATGAGCTGGATGAAGCTGATAGATTCAAAACGAAAAACAAAAACCACGCTAAATACTTGAAGGGAAATAAGTTGCGCAGAGCTATTGATCTCACAAGTTCCCAAACATTCCTTCAAAAAAGTCCAACTTTTGTGGCTAATAATCGTACTTTTAATAGTCCCTAAATTCAGTAATATTTATTTGCAAATGAAACTTAATCAACATTTGGAACCAAATCAAAATTGTTTCAGTTTGACTCCCCGAAATAACCTGGCTAATTAAAGTCGGAGGAAGAAGCACAATATTCAGAACACTTCTTATCTACTAGTAAAAGAAATACTTCATTTTTTTCAATTTTATGTTGCGCAGATACCAGTTGACTAGGCGTGGAGTTCATTATATAAATTGGGGAAAAAACTATGGTAATAACTGAAAAGTTACTTTCACGTAAACGTTTAAGTTTGTAGTTAAACAGATTTGAACTTTTAAAAATTGGGCAAGATTAGAATTACTAAAATGCTGTTGAACAGTTTAAACATCCCAAAATGGAAGTGTCGTATAAATTGGGATATAGGTGGTGGTAGATCTATGTCTGTCAGAGATTCACCCTGGATCTGATAACTTCGATTATTGCCAATGTGTCTCAGCTCCCCCTCTAAATTGGAAATTTTCTGCGACCAAGTGATATTCCTCTACTTCCATTTGATTACTAAGCTCATTAGTGGATAATCCATCAGCTATGTAGAGCAATCATATCTCATATCCCTAAATAGTTCTTTCTTCCTTTGACAGTTATGAAGTTGTATCTCAATCAGCACATCACCTACTGTTTTAACTTTTAGGGTACTTTTGATCTTAATGTCGATTTTGCCTAAATAATGTGCTTTGAGATGTCTATTGTTGACAAGAGGGGTTGCTCTGATGGTAAGCAACCCCCACTTCCAACCGAGAGGTTGTGAGTTCGAGTCTCCCCAAGAGCAAGGTGGGAAGTTCTTGGAGGGAAGGATGCCGGGGGTCTATTTGGAAACAGCCTCTCTACCCAAGGGTAGGGGTAAGGTCTGTGTACATACTACCCTCCCCAAACCCCACTAAGTGGGATTATACTGGATTGTTGTTGTTGTTGTTGAGATGTCTATTTTGATAAGCAGAATTTCATGATGTCTTGCTTCTCAAGATAATCTCTTTTGCTAATTAATTTCCTTCAGAAAACTTAATGAATGTGCAATGTGCTTCCGATGCCTTCCCCATTTTGAATCATAGCCAAGTCAATAGATCTCTTTTGATAGAGAATTGCACAAGTCCTGCCGTTCAAATTCATGAATGTGAACTGTGAAGAACAAAAAATAAGGTCAAAATTTTGGTTTGGTCTCTGAACAACTAGCAAAATGAAAGCTCATAAAGATATTATTTACACACTATTCCTTTTATCTGGCCATCCTTTACCTAAAACGATAGGATAGGAGAGGCCAACCCAGAAGGTAAGAGTTTACCGTGCAGCCCTTAAAATTTGGCCCCAAGGACGTATGCTCATATAATAAGTGGAGCTTCTGGCTAACAAAGGTAATACCTGCTTATATAGTGAAGTACATAAGGTGGACTGTTAGAAAGCAAGGAAGTGGATATAAATGAGAGACAAGTTCAAGAAATTGCCAGAGGCATTTCCAAATTGATGGAGTTATGAGAATGGTGAAAGAGAAGTTTCATTTTTCTAATTAAAAGAGCTTGAAAAGGGGACTTATGATCCGATTAGAGAAGCAGCCTAATCTATATTAAGAAACATGCAATCATTCCTCATCAATTCAAAGTCAAAAACGAAAGATTTCTCCAGCAAATCTTCTCTCAGCAGTTCTTAAATTCAATCACTTTTCATTGTGACAATTCACAATTCAACCGTAGCATGTCACATCATCTTGTCCCCATTACATCGAGCGGTCGAAGAGTACCAATGGTCACCCTAGCCTATTGAGTGCTTTACCTCAGGCCATCAAAATCATACACTCTACCGAATGGATTTCGCAGAAAACTAGCTATGTTCGTTCATGGTTGGCCTTCCGCCCCTAGCCACTATTCATCCCTGTATTTTGCAACATACGTGGGATCGATCCTCCAAAGCTTGTTAGAACTCTCATTTCACTGATAAAAAATATAGCATTGAAGTGTGGTCCTATGATATGATACTTAAGATAGGAAACCAAACATTTGATTTAACAAGTGTACTTTGGATTCTATGTGCTTGACATTTTTGGTCCTGTTGATCCAACTAGCCCTGGATTAGTTCAATTGGTATAACTATCTTGTGATTACACTAGAGCTTTGAGAATGGACTTTCTGTACGACATGCCCTTTTCTCAATGATCAGAGGTAAAATTCTATTCAATAAACAGTACCAAAGAGGTACTCATCAACAACAACAACAACTACCCAGTATATTCCCACAAAGTGGGGTCTGGGGAGGGTAATATGTAGACAGGCCTTATCCCCTACCCGAAAGGGCAGAGAGCTGTTTCCAATCGACCCTCGGCTCAGTAAAGGAAAGGGAAAAACAAAAACAAAAACAAAAGAGCATTAGTAACTCCAGCAGAAATAGCGTAAATAATTAGCTAAACATAAGAACGATAAATAAAATAGCATGCAAATATATCAGACTGTAACTACCATAAATATCTGTCATAAGGGAGACACAATCCAATGCACAAATCATCTATGGATAGCCCTGCCAAGCCTCACCCAACCCCGGATGAGGAGTACGAAAAACTCTAGGGTCCCCTATCCTACAACCCTGAGGATAGGCATCCCTATGTCCAGCATCCCTTGCATGCAATATGCAGAAATCATAATTCTTCATTGTGGAGGACTCAAAAAGATGTCTTGGTTATGTGTTATTTCATGAGGTATGCGTTTAACACATTTGTAATCATGAGGACTGAAAGCAGATGATCCATCATAATCTCAGGTAACATTGCATCTGTAAGACGGTTACATAAAAAGGAAAATTAACCAAAGGCAGAACTACAAGTCAAATAATAGTAATAACCAAGGTAAAAACTTCCATAGTAAAATCACTTTTCTCCAGCAAACAGTTCATTCAATGTAGTTTTACTCGGAAACGAAATTATTTTCTTGTTCATAGTTTTTATCATTTCTATTACTAGAGTATATAAACGATTTAAGATCCCAACTTGCACTTCCATTCAAACCCTAATAAATTTACATAGTGGTCCTCTCCAAAAAAGTTGATCAAAAACAGATAAGCAAATGTAACTTTTATGACAATGAAGTAGAAGTACACACCTCAATTGCAGCTTTAACCATAGATTGCTTCAACGTAAATGGCAATTTTACCGAGAAATCAATAGCAATAAGAATCGCCTGAAAAGTAGAAAACAACAAAGTAATCACATAAAAATTTGCATATTCTGATCAGAGGCGTCTAATAGTTCGAGTTAGTAAATGTAGACTACCGTTGCATTAATTACGTCTGTGTGGCAATAGTTCGAACTTAGTACAACTATATACAGCTACAATTACCAACGCCTTTGATTGTGCGGTTGTAGGCTACTCTGATGTAGCGCAATTGCCGCGTAGTTTTGTAGTTGGCGGGTTTGATCAACCCGAAACTACTCTACCCTGTAAAATTGAGTAGAGTGGTTTAGCATGCTAAAGCAAAATAAAAACTTTAAAATATTTCCTTAGATTTTGTTGGGCTGAAGGACTCCTCGAAAAAAATACAAGGCCCAATAGTAATTTTTTTATTAGAAAAATAGGATTTTTTTTCCTAACTATACAATATATGAAACATTATTACCTTCAATATGCATAGTTTGTTAATTGCCCTCCTAGTCCATATTTTACCTAAAACATTTGTACCTTTTGACTATAAGGCATTAAAAGGGTAGAAATTTTCCTAAAAATGCGCTAAAATTAAGGAGAGAATCTTGGTGTTAATTAATTCTACATTAAATTTAATTTTTAAAAAGAGAAAGGAGATTTCTCATCTGCATATTTTCCTCCAGAACTACAATTCAAATTCTCAAGAAAAAACCGCTACTAAAACTACGAACAGATTCAAGTACTAACAACTTCGAAAATTTGAAATCAAATTGTAGAATTCAAATTTTCAAGTTTCACCAACTCAAAGTTGAAAAATTTGTTCTTCGTCGTTTCTTCTATCAAATTGTCTCTCATATATATCTCTTCTTCATCTTTTCTTCTCTCAATCTAGAAATCCAAAAAAGAACATCAACAACAGCAACAAATCATGTCCAAAATCATAATTATACTACAATTTGATGGCAATTGGGATAACTATGGCAGATTTAAAGATTTTGAAGTTGATGCCATTGTGGTAGATGAGAATTCAGGTTTGTGTAGTTCAAAAATGCTTGAAATTTTAGTTTTATGATATTATCTACAAATTTACTACATATATCTACAATTTCTTTATTTGGTATGTAGTGTTTTCATATTGTAGATAAATTGTAGGCAAATTGTAATTTACTTGTACTTTGTAGTTAATTTGTAGATATAATGTCGATACTATATTTTTAATATTGTAATTTTTTTTCTTTGTATTTTTTTTTTGAAAATGTAGATGAGGGCTTCAACAGATCACATACCTACTATATTGGATAGTGTGAAGCGGTACATTGTGTGTCTAAAAAACAAGAAATGTAGTTATGGCCAATTCCAACTTGAAGAACTCCCATGTGTAAATTATTTCCAGATTGTAATTATAATGTAGGTTAAATATAGTTAATTTATAGATTTTGTAAAATTTTGTAGAAAATTTGCAGATTAATTGTGGGTAACATATTTCTACGACTGGAGCATTTATTTAATTTAACATTTTCAAATTTCGGCTATTGGGCTTTTTCTTCTGCTTGGCACCTTAAGAAAATTTCATATGAATTTGGGGAATTGGATGTATGTGCGTGCTTTCTTGTACAAAACATTGTGAATAAGGTTCTGTAATAGTGGATTAAAAAGTACTGACAAGAACTCTATTGAGCCCCTATGTTAGAATCATTTATATTTGTTATTTCTTTTAACAAAGTATTGTGAATTCTTTTAATTCTTTTGTTTCTAGTGAACATAACTAATATTTTTTTTTACTGTTTTGGGATTGTAGAAGAAGGTGCCTGCAAAAGATATTCAAGAACTGATAAAACTAACACAACTCGGCTTTCTCTTCTTTAATCTTTACAAGGAAAGAGATGAAAGGAAAGAGAAAGTGGGAAGATACCCTCCTAAATTAACGCCTAATATAAATGGAATATTAATTATATCCTTAATTTGAACTATGATATATAAATGGTAATTTGGTATGCGGAAATATAATTAATACAAACCATAAACATTGAGAACAATAAGGTTTCATATATTGCGGATAATAGCTTTATTATTTTGGGCTCAATTTGTATAGAACCCGGGCCCAGTTAGTTTTGTAATAGGTCATGTTTGACTATATATGTCAGCTGATTTTGTTCTAGAAGGATACAGAAGAAACATAATAAAAATATCTTTACTTTTCAATCGCTTCTCTCTCGTTTTAGTGTTTTTTTGTCATTTGAGATTTATCCAGTTGACTCAAATAATGGAGTCTAACATTATATCAGAGCACTTCAATCGATCTGCCTCACTCACAGCTTTCATCTGATGGTAACCATCAAGTTTGGTTCACCAATTTTGTTCAGATCGAAGAATCTCCTGTCAGAATCTTCTGGAAACTTCTCTAAGCTCTTTGTCTCTTTCACATTATTAGAAGACCTTAGCTTCTTCATGTGTGCGAATAATTAGGGTAAAACTCTGTTCTTTTATTTGCATGTGAAAATCTAGGTGAAATTAGGGCATTTTTGTCATACTTGTGAAATTTGAGATATAGACTGCTTCTGTGATTGTCTACAAAGTATAGAAATTTATTTTGTGTGTAAATATGGGCACTTCTTCGTCTTCTATTGATGGTTTTGTTGAGTTCATTGCAAACTCGTCTCACCCGTTTTATGTTCATCCCTTTGATGTCCCTGGGAGTCAATTAGTTGTCATACTATTCAATGAACCGGTGTTGTGCATTGGCGCAATAGTATGCTTACTTCCGTATTTACCAAAAACAAATTAGGAATAGTGACTGGTAAAGTAGATCAACCTCCACCTAATTCTCCTTATTATCCCTTCTGGGAAATATGTAATTATATGGTGAAATCTTGGATCACCAATTCTTTGACTAGGGAGATAGCAGTGAGTGTTATATGTCTCAGCACTGTTAGGGAAGTGTGGAGTGACATAAATGAGAGGTTTGGACAGTCCAATTGATCTAAACACATTCAAATCCAAAGAGAAATTAGCTCTACCTCCCAAGGATCTTCTGATATTGCTACTTATTTTGCCATAATGAGAGCTTTGTGGGATGAATTCAATTCTTCTTATGTTGGTCCCATATGCTCTTGTGGAGCACTACCCAAAGTTAATGAAGACTAACACATTTTCCAATTTATGTGTGGTCTAAATGAGTCATATTCCACAGTCAAGAGTAGCATTATGCTTATGTCTCCACTTCCATCTATTAGCAAAACACATTCTTTGCTTCAATATGATGAAAGACAAAAGGAAAACCAACCTCCAAATCTGGGGTTTTCTGGTGATTCAGCTTCCTTTTCTGCTACTTCTGGAAACTATCAACATAATGCAAAGCCCTTCAATCAAAGAATCAATTTTGATCAAACTAGGAAGTTTTCTTCTCTATCTTGCAAGTACTG
This sequence comes from Nicotiana benthamiana, assembly GCA_034376525.1. NCBI lineage: Eukaryota > Viridiplantae > Streptophyta > Magnoliopsida > Solanales > Solanaceae > Nicotiana > Nicotiana benthamiana. The sequence goes on from CM067330.1 coordinate 123,266,835, forward strand.
TAAAAAACCTAGGCATACAGTACACAAATGTTATGGGATTCATGCTTTTCCAACTGACTTTAAGTTCAACAAGAACAAAAGGTCTGCTTTTGCTTCTTTTGCACAAATGAAAGATAATTCTTCTCAAGTGGTACCTTCAAATGAAACAACAGCTTATGGCATTAGCAAAGAGCAGTATCAACACCGTATGTTCCTATTTCAACAGGCTCACATATCTTTTGGGAATCAATCTTCCACTTCTGCCGACAATATTGCCTTTGCTAACTTTGCAGGCATGTGTCACGTTGATCGCTGCCGACTCAACGCCACACGAATGTAGGAAGAGCGGGTCGCAACAGCTTTTACCCGAATACTGACTCGGGATCGAATGTTTACATAATTCATCCTAATTTATGTAAACATAACATTTTTTGTTTGAAAGTTCCCTGCTCGTATTCGTGGAGAAACAATGGCACTCACGTACTCTTGATTTGGGAAAACTCTTGGGGCTACTCTTGGTGGAGGCAGATGAGGGTCTGGAATGTTCTCATTTGCATTGGCATTTGCATTGGCATTTCAATTTCTCCTTTGAGCTTAAGGTAATATATCTTCTTGTTCAAGATCCTCAACCTCCTCCCCCGCGACCATGTTGCCAAGAGGGTCATTTTCATTTAATGCCATGTGTACCCGAGTGATAGACACCAATAAAATTAGTAAAAATAAGGAAAGAGAAGCAAAACACAAAACTAACTAAACAAATAGTCAATACCGTAAGCTCCCTGGCAACGGTACAAAAAAGTGATTGCTGCCGACTCAATGCTACATGAATGTAGGAAGAGCGGGTCGCGACATCTTTTACCCGAATAGCGGTTCGGGATAGAATTTTCACAGGGAGCTAGTAGTGGAGTTGTATTGTCTGTCTAGTCTAGAGATGCGTTTGTGCTTCTAATTGCACTTCAAATATTTTTGGGTTTTTATACTTATAACTACTATTATGAGCTAAGTATTAAAGCTAAATTATGCTAAGATAATATTGCTAGGTTGTGTTAATGGAGAGAAAGGCACTAAGGTCATTGTCATGACCCAAACCAACACTGGTCGTGATGGCGCCTCTCGTGAAGACAAGGCCAGCCAACTAACCCAACTCACCTCATGTTAGAATTATTTAAACATAAATGAATACAATGATACAGCTTATCCGCAATAATAATCAGGATTGCAACCCCACACAACCCGACCGTAGTGTCATAAGTCACGGGCATCTAAAGAGTAAGGATATTACTATAGGGCCAATAATTTATATATACAAGATAAAACCGGAATTCAAAGATGAAGTGCGGTGCCGCGAACGTTGGCGGTCACCTTGCTCAACTACCATGGTAAGACCTTCAATCCGCTAATAACCTGCTACCGGGTGAACAATACCTGCAATTGCACGTGAGGTGCAGGGAGTAAAATGAGTACTTCCAACTCAGTGGTAATAAGAGTAAACAATAACTGAGCGGTAAGAAATCATGTAATTAACACTCCATCATGCTATATAGGACAGTATAACCCTTGAAAAACGGTAATTCCATGAAAATCCTTTAGAAAACATCTGACTTAGTAAAAAAACCTCTTTTGAAAATATTTTTTGCTTTCCTTTTAACGGTTAAGCATATGAATGCGATATCAGGTAGTGCAAGTCCGCACACAAGTCAGCCCCTTGGTCACAACACTCTATTAACAAATAACACCAGGGTATCTGGTACACAGTGCAAGAAATTGCATAGATGCCAACGATATCAGAGTGCTACATGTCATGTCACGTAGTACAAACAGGAATCAATGCATAAATGCAATGCAATGCACATGACCGCCACGGCGTACAACCCGATCCATTTGGGTACTCGCGCTCACTGTGGGGGTTCAGACTCCGGAGGCGCTCCTACCACCCAAGCGCATATCAATATCACACCGCTGTGGCGTGCAGCCCGATCCATGCACAGTCTAGAAATACATACATAACACTGCTACGGTGCGCAGCCCGATCCATGCTCAGTCCAGAAATACATATAAGCCCTTTGGGCAATAGGAAAATAGCAGGTCTAAGCTCGAAACGTCAGTAAAATATCATTTAAGTTTTCAATTCTTAGAAAGATGGTTGAGTTTGTAGAACAGTATTTAAAACCTTGGACCGAGATCAAATAATATGCAAAGTAATGCAAAAAAAGTGATATCAATCCCTGAAGGATTCAAATAATCGGCACGAAGCTCAAAACATGTCAATCAGCCCAAATCATGGTAGCGTCAAGTAGGTTTCAGTCAATCACGCAGTAAAATCAACAACCGCGACGGACCAAGTCACAATCCCCAACGGTGCTTTACCCCACGCTCATACCTGGCGTGCAAGTCACCATAATACAACACTGTGATGTGCAAATCTGGGGTTTCAAACCCTCAGGAGATCATTTCCAAGTATTACTCACCTCGAACCTGCAAAATCTCAAACTCGTGACGCCTTTGCCCCTCAAGTCAGCCTCCACGCGTGTCGAATCTACCAAAAGTAGAGCGAATGCATCACACTATGCCAAGGGAACAATACCCAATCAAAAATAGTCAAACTAACAAAAATCTCGAAACTAGCAAAACCCAGGCCCCTAGCCCGCTTCTCGAATAATTAAAAAATTCACATTATCGGATTCCTCGTCTCGCCACGAGTCCATATATACAAAGAACTCCCAAAATTCGAGCTCAAATAACCTATCAAATCCCAATTTTAAATATCAAAATTCAAGCCCTAGCTTTACCTCTTTTAAATGAATTTTAATCAATTTCCATGTTAAATCTAACATAATCTTGAATAATTAGGCAAAGGAACTTACCTCCGATGAATTCCCAGTCAAAACTCTCTAAACCTCCCGTCAATAGCTCTCAATCTTGCTCAACATTGGAGGAAAATGATGGAACTCGCGGATGAAATAAACCCTTTAACCCTTCTGAGCACAGTCATTTTCGCTTATGCGGTCCCGCTACCGCTTATGCGGGATCGCTTCTATGAACAAATAACCGCTTATGCCGTTTTTCATTAATTACACAGCTTCCACTTTTGCGATTCACTATCCGCTTCTGCGGATTCCCAAGACCGCTTCTGCGGTTACACGAACGCTCATGCGGACCCGCTGATGCGAAAAGGGTCTGCTTTTGCGGAACTCGCCAACCAAGCACCAAGATTGCTTCTACGCCCTCATACCCGCTTCCGTAGAACCACTTTTGTGGTCCATTTCTCCAGAAGCGGAAATACCAGATGACAGCAAAATAAACCTGAAGCCAACCTCAAAAACTTCTCGTTTTAACACCCGATCTTACCCCGAGGCCCCTGGGACCTCAACCAAAAGCACATACATGATCTAATATCTTATTCAAACTTGCTAAAATATTCAAAACACTATCTTTAACATCAAAATCCTCAAATATCATCAAATCAAAGCCTACGTTTCTTTAAAAACTTCTGAATTGCACATTTGATCAAAAACCCGACCTAAATACCTCCGAATGACCTGAAACTTTGCACACATATCCAAAATTGCCTAAAGGAGCTATTGCAACTCTCAAAATTACATTCCGACCTCGGATCAAATTCTTACCCATCAACTGAAATTTGCCAAAATACTAACTTCGCCAATTCAAGCCTAATTCTACATCGGACCTCCAAATTAAATTCTGATCATGCTCCTAAGTTACAAATAATCCCCCGAAGCTAACCAAATCATCAAAAATCAATTATGATCCCTCCAACTCACAAGTCATTATCTGGTTGACTTTTCCAACGTAAGCCTTCCTTAAAGAGGCTATGTGCCTCATTTCTTAACCAAATCATTCCAAATCAACTCTCACACACCACATACCGATAATGAAATATGAAGAAGCAATAAACAGGGAAAATGGGACGGTAACACATGAGACGACGGGTCGAGTCGTCATAGTCACTGAATTACTTAGGTGGTTAACTAACGGGTAGAAACTACTAAGGATAGATTGACATATTTGGTACTTATGGTATAACCATTGCATAATTGTACCCACTCTCACACCTCTCATTAGAGAGAGTGATTTTTTCCAGTTAACTCTCTCGAGACCAATTGGGTAGGCCAATTAGACCAAGTAACTAGGGTTCAAGTAGGGTGGTTACTCTATCGAGATTTAACCCGTTAATTGGGACTACCAATTTCTCATGGGTCCATTCCAATTTCTTGTTGGGTCAACTTTTGGGGTCATAAACTCTCTTTCTCAAGAAGAGTCAAACCCACTAAACTTAAATCAATATTTGCAACTACTTCTTAATTAAAAGTATAAAATCAACCCAAATAACAAACACTCAATATCAATTTATCATTAGATGGCAACACCCATCAATTACTCATACTAGGGTTGAGTTACAACCCTAGCTAATGGGTTTAGATAGACATAATTAAAGAAGAAGCATAAGAAATAAAAGAAGAACTAAACATATTAATTAATTACTAAGATGAAACTATAAGAATATATTGAGAATCTAAAGCTAAAGTGCCAAAATTGGCTATAATTTAGGTCTCCACGAGCACATCTCAATCACTGATACAAAACTTAATCTAAAAATGGTAATATATATTATTTTACTGGGCTGAAAAATTATGACAAAAATACCCATGTGGGGTCAGTGCCAGGACGTGCAAACACGATCGCGGCTGCATTGGCTCTTTGACTTCAACTTTTCATCTCTCTGAGTTTGGGGCCGCGGGCCGCATAAAAGGGCAGCGCGACCGCGTTGGGATCTAGAGTGGATCGTGTAAGACAGGTCGAGGCCGCATGGCTTTCTCTTGACCAAAATAATAGCTCTTTGAATCTCCTGAGCGGACGACATGAATAAGTAGTGCGGTCGCGTAAGCCGAACGCGGACCGCATGGATCTGACCACGACCACTTTGTCGTTATTCTGAATATGCCCCATCTCTGAACCTCCTAGTGCGGCCGCATACACTTTTGTGCGGTCTGTACTAGGATCTCTTTCCTTCACTGCACCTGTTCTTTGATACTTGAGCAGGTTTCACTCTGCTTTGAGCCGATCTTTATATTTTGTCACTTTGTCGCTCAAACCTGCAATCAAGCACAACCTATGAGCATTTTGGAACTATTTTGTAGGAATTTATACTCAAAGTATAGGCAAGTAGGGGCATAAAACATGTTAAAATCCTACTTATCACACGTGTCTATGGAATAGTTGCCTGTAGTTAATTTTGAAGTTCAATGTTTGTCTGCTCAGTTAGGAAGGATACCTTGCATATTGGATTTAGGTGCAACAAATTACATGACCTCCAATGAATAATTTCTACACAATCTACAACCTTTACCTAAACCTTACTTAATAACTCTATCAAATGGAAATAAAATTAAAGTAATCCCTATTGGTATTTACAACTTAGAACATACATTATCTTACACAATGTACTGTTGGTTCCTTCTTTCCTCTTCAACCTTATTTCTGTATATCAACTCCTTCCTCAATTACAATGCTTAGTATTATTTAGTAGTTTCTCTTGTTTTCTACAGGGCCCTTCTTTGAAGAGGCCATTGAAAATTAGTAAAGCTTCTCATGGGCTGTACTTTCTGCTTCCTGATATGCCTGAATGTTCATCTTCTATTCCTTTCAGTCCATCTGATAATGCATTTAATGTTTCTAATACATGTAATGTTTTCAATTCTGTAATCCCTTTCCTTAGACCCTCTTGTAATTCTACTACAAATGTTAATAAAATGGAATTATTTTGGCATCAAAGATTAGGCCACATTCCTCTTTATAAGATGAAATCAATTTCAGCTTTATCTGACATCATCCCTTCTAGACAATCCTTTTCATGTTCTATTTGTCCTATATCTAGACAACAAAGACTTTATTTTCCTAAAAGTTATATAAAATCTATTTCTCCTTTTCAGCCAGTCCACTTAGATCTTTGGGGACCCTATAATACAAAAACATACAATGCTTTTAGATATTTTCTTACCATTATTGATGGTTTATCTAGAGTAACATGGACTCACTGATTATCTTGCAAAATCAATGCCTTCACAATCATTAGAGCTTTCATAAAAATAGTTCAAACTCACTTTCAATCATCTGTTAAAACATTCAGAGAAGATAATGCTTTTGAAATAGGTGGAGGTTCTGAAGCAAAAACATTCTTCTCTGACAAGGGCATTCTTCACCAAACTACCATTCCTCACACACCACAGCAGAATGGAGTAGTTGAAAGGAAACACAAACATCTTTTGGAAGCGATCTAGAGCCTTACTATTTCAATCCCATCTTCCTATTAAATACTGGTGTGAATGTGTACTTACTGCTACGTATATCATAAAAATGATTCCTCTTCTGTCCTAGACAACATCTCTCTCTTCCGAAAACTTCACGGCACTCCTCCATCATATGATCACCCCAGATCATTTGGATGTATATGTTTTGCCATTAGCCTCAAACTTGGGAGGGAAAATTTCCAATCTAGATCTATCAAATGTGTCTTCTTAGGATATCCTTATGGTAAAAAGGGATATAAGCTACTTAATCTCACTAATCATTGCGTATTCTTCTCTAGAGATGTTGTGTTTCATGAACACATATTCCCCTACTCTTCTCCCTCCTCTCCTCAACAACCTTTTTCTTCTATTCCTTTTGAGGATAGTATACCCTCTCCATCCTCTCTTCCCTTTCTTTCTCAAGTTCTGCCTTCCTCTTTTAATTCTCCTGCCCCTAATCCTTCTCCTGATCCTCTTGATTCTTCTCCTTCTCCTGTTCCTAATCCTATGGATCCTCCTCCTCCTTTTTCCTTCTCCTGATCCTATGGGTTCTCTTCCTCTCATAAATTCCACTAGGACATGTCACCCTCCTACTTACCTCAAGGACTGTTTGTTCTTTAGTTATTACCAAACTTCTTATGAAATTCCTAACGTTTCCTCCACTGAGTTGCACATGCAACAACCTTTTTGTTACCAGCAGGTTGTTTCTCATCCTTCTTAGCAAGAGTCCATACTACAATTATTTAAGGCTTTAGATGCAAACCATACCTATTCCTCCTTACAAGAAGCCTATTCCTTGAGTAATAGACTCCAAGAAAGCAAACTATATCATAGATACGAAAGGTTCCCTACAAAGGGGGCTGGCTTCAACAACCCATAAGGGACGGCTTGCCAAGCTACACAAATAGGTAATTTGTTTATAGTCGCAAAAGTTTTCTTACCAAAGGGCTAGCTTCAATAACCCATAAGGGACGGCTTGTCAAACTACACAACTCAGAAAACTTTTGTACTATAACCAACGTTAGTTGTTCATAACTCAGAAAACTTTTGTACTACAACAATCTAACTTTATCAGAGTATTCTTACTCTATTTTCATACATGGACCGGCCTTTCCATCCATTTGAAAGAAAGAACAAGAGCGAAATTTAGAAAGCACTCATATATAATATATCACAAAAGATTTCCAAATGTTACAAGATGATCCTACCATTACTACAAGGCCTCCTTTATATAAAGCTAGGAGGTTATTGTAAGACAAACTTTCAAGATAGAATAAACCTATCTTACATGGCAAACTTATCTACATGTGGGTCCTTCTTAGCATGTGAAGGACTTTAGGAAAACCAACTAAAAAACACCTGAAAACATGTGAAGGTTGTGAAATATACATCGTGTAGCATTTGAAAGCATGAGGTAGCATGTGACGCCATGTGAAAATATTGTGTCGCATGTGATAGAAGCATGTGGAGGCATGTGGAAGCATGTGAAAATAAGTAAAAGGGGGGCATGTATGGTATGGAAAGATGTGGTAATTTGTCTTGGCATGGGTAGGATATTTTTTAGGGTTTTTTGGTAGGTAATGTAGGATTATGGTGGGATTATCAGGGATTTAGATAATTAATTCTAGGGTTATCTTCTAGGCATCCTTTCAAAGACCTTGTGTAGTAATGCCTTAAAATGGACGGTCCTTCTCCGTTGTGCTTTTTCTCTTTTGGATTGAGAGATGTAATCCGCAACTTTAATCTGGACAAGTCATGAGTGATCTTTTCTCAGATGACTTCGTATGGAGTTTGATATTCTTTTGCTACTTCCCGGACTTTTTCCCAGTGAGGATGAGTGTTGGTATAATTCCAGCTAGTCCAATCTTTTGGCCATATCTCTTTGGGGATGGACCTATTTTGCTGAAAAAGGATTCTTTGTGCCTCGCTATATTCTTCCTCCATTGATAAAATGGACACGGGAAATTTCCACCAGAATGATGACTCTGCTTGTGCCTGGACTTTTCCATTGATGATCTTTACTGGCCTATAGAACATGAATACCTTTGCTGTATAGGAATCGCTGAAGCATTTCATCCAGTATCTTCTAGGCTTGAACCATAATAAAAATACTTTAAGAGCTGGTGCAATGTTATCAAAATCCGTGAAGACGTTGCATTTGAATTCCATGAAAATATAATACTGATGGCATAGAATAAGTCTTGTGAAAAATCCTTGGCTTGAGCGATGAATATGTGGCAGAATGGATATTCTGGATTGACCCCATAAGGCTTGAGAATAGACCCTCCTATTGCCGGAGAACATGGAGCTCATATAAGTTCTTCTTTCCATAATAATTGATGGGTCAAAGGGATCCATGAGGTTGAACAACTCCGGTGGATGATCCGATAGCTTTAGTGAACTTGTTCCTGATGCATTTGAAAACATGAAGATGTGGCTGATTTGCTTCTGTTTTGTCTTCATTTTGCGGGTGAAAATCTCTTTGAGAATTCTTCTGGTTGAGATAGAAAATCAGCGAGAATATTATCCTTTCCCTTCAGGTGCTTGACTTGAAATTTGTATAGAGAGAACCATTGAGCCCATCTGAGAATTTGAGGATTGGGAATAATTTTTGAATTTATCTGGATCATATTTGGGAAGTCATTCATATCCATTTCTATTAGAAATTATGTATGGATCAGGAAGAAATTGAATTTCTTGATTCCATTTTTTACTGCAAGAATTTCCTTGAAAGTGGAGTGATAATGTTGATCGGCATCTTTGAACTTTCCACTCCCGTATCCGCATATTTTCCTCTGGCCATATTTTTCTTCAAATTAAACAGCACTGCAATATTCATGACTGGAATCAGTTTGCAATATCTTTTTTCCATCTGATGGGATGTAGAGAGACTTGACATTTTTTGATATTTCCTTTATTTTTCTGACTGCTTCATCGTGTTTCTCTCCCCATGCTGGAGCATTTTTCTTGAGCTTTCTGTGAGAGGTGAAATGTATGTAGAGATATTTGGGATGAAATCTCTTACATAATTTATTACACCTAAGAACCGTTGGATCTGCTTTATTGTGAGATTGGTATCCGAAAATTTGAGCAATTCCTGACATATATGTGGTCCTGGACTGTATTATCCTTGGGAAAAATGCATTGCAAGAAAATCAATCTCCTTTTGAGCAAGAACCATCTTTTTTTGCAGAAAGCATGATCTCGTACTGTATTACTAACGCCTTAAATTGACGAAGCAATTTGACATATTCCTCCAATGCATTACTAACTAACAGGATGTCATCAATGTAGACTAACGATATATGGAGGATGGGTTGGATGATTTTTATCATGGATTTTTGGAACAAAGAGGGTGCAGTTTTCAACCCGAAGGGCATGACTTTCCATTGGAAGTGATGGTCGGGGATGCAAAATCCCATTTTGGGTCTATCTTTAGGGTGGATTCCCAATTGCCAAAATCCAAATTTTAAATTTCACTTTGAAAAATATTTGGCCTTGGCTAAGTGGGAGAAAAAGGTAAGTTTATTTGGGATAGGAAATTTATCATCTTGGAGGAAATGGTTAAGCGGCTGATAATTGATGACTAACGTGAGTTTTCCTCTTGTCTGTTCAGCTATTTTGTTGACATAAAATGCTTTGCATGCCCATTGTGAGTCTGATGGCTCTATCCGATCAAATTCCAAAAGTTCTTCACATTCTTCCTTTGCAAGTTGAAGATGATCTGGATTCATCCCTGAATAGCTGGCTTTTGTTGGATTGATATTTTCACTCTTCTTAAAAGGGAGCTTAACAAAAAACTTTTAGTTTTTCCGTAACAGGCGTTTCCCTTTCTTCATGAAATCATTGTGGGATTCCGCACATGAATGTTCAATAAGAGTTGCTCAATATCTTTTATTTTTGTTCATCGTTGATGATTTGGAATAGCCTTGAAATTTCGAATAAGGTCTGAACTGTTTTAAAATCTGTCTCGTTAGCCTTGATCAGGATTTGATCTCTGAGTTATTTGTAAATGTCGAACCCGATAATAAGATCCTTTACTGATACATCAGAGCCTAGTAGCTTGGTTCTATACTTCAATCCTTTAAAGAACCCAATTGTGACCGAGTGCTTTGGAATGACAGTTACGGTCAAAATTGCATTTGATGCAGTTTTGAAATCCTTAAAATGCGGCACCCATTGATCTTCAGGGATAACAACAGGATTTATGAGTGAAGAAGCAGCTCCAGTATCAATAAAAGCAATAACTCGAGTTGGTTTATCCCATTTGGATGAATAGACCTTGAGTTCTACTTGAGGAAAGACTGTGAGAGCATTGATCTCCTCTCGGGCTTCGATCACTGGTTCTGAAATTTGGTATTGCTCATTGACTTGATCTTCATAGATATCAAGAGAGAATAAAGTTCCTTCATTAGGTTCATCATCTACAGAGAATATGGATTCAATGTCCTCCTCCTTTCCAAGATGTATGCCAGTGTAATATTCGATTTCTTCAAGGAGTTTGACAGATCTTCTTTATTGTGGACAATTTTTTGCGAAATGTCCTATCTTATGGCAAATAAAGCATCTGTTCTTCTTGTGAAAATTTCCTGGCCTTATGTGCTTGAAATACTTTGTGCGTCTCTTAGACCTTGATTTTCCTTTTGGAATTCTTGACCTTCTGAACCTCCTAAATTCTCTCCTTCGCCTGGATGCGCGGCAGGAACATCCTGATCCAGTATTTAGATCATATTCTTGGCATGCTTTCTCAAGCGCTAGATTATGTTGGATAATTTGCTTTAGGTTTGAGCACTTTGTACAAATATCATATAATGCCACAAAAATGGCTTGCCTGATGTAACCAATTTGTGGGATTGTTAAGAGTTAAGAGTTTCTCCTCCGGGAAGGCAAGATCCATGGCATGATTTTGGACTCGCCATGCCATTTGGTGGTGAAGGGTAGCTTGGACGGAATCTTTGGCTTGTGGGGATCCCTGGTTTTGGACTTGGATTTTTAAGGCTTCGGTTAGGTACGTGTCATAAAGGGACATGTTTAAATTTGGAAAGATAGTTATGAAGATAGTTCCAGCATTTGGAGTAACTTCTGCAGTACCCAAATTTACATGTTGGTACTCTAAGTATCTTGTATCTAGAAGAGAAAGTCGAGCTACAACAGGTTGACCTTTTCTTCCATGATATGTTAAAGCGATTCGGATAGCTCCAAAATGGATATGGTTGAAGCCATGATCTCTCCATTGTCTGGGAAAATCATCTGGGATTTGAAGGGTGATAAATTGTTCCTCTCGAGTGGCAAGAATAAGATGCTGGTCAAGCTTTGAGGCAGCAACATATTCTTTGACTGTGTTGGACTAAGGAACGGATTTGGGTCCAGGGTGCAAAGGATTTTTTTGCGAAAGCTGACTAGGGGTTTATGAGGGGTAATTCAGTGGAGGATACTTTTTGTTCATAGGGTAGGATATCTACTTCATATAGGTAATCATATTTTTTAGACAGAGTTTTGTATAGAGTAGGAGACATATTTATTATTGCTAGGGAAGAGGATGATGGAAATGACTCAGACATATTTAGCTAACTATTCCTCCCTCCGAAAGGATGGGCTGGCTCTGATACCACTGTATAAGGAACAGAGTTACGGACTCCAAGAAAGCAAACTATATCATAGATACGAAAGTTTCCCTACAAAACGGGCTGGCTTCAACAACCCATTATTTGTTTATTGTCGCAAAAGTTATCCTATAAAGGGCTGGCTTCAACAACCCATAAGGAACGGCTTAATGAGCCAATTAAAGGATCTTTATTTTCATATTTGGCTCGAAATTGTTTTTCAGTTTTTCCATTTTTCTTGGATTTTGGCTTGGTTTGATTGAGGCCGACCCGTTCATCATATTCTCCAATTGGATCTTCCAAACAGTCTTGACAATCGCAATCAAGATCCCAAGGGCAGTGTCCCGTAAAGGGGCATTTGAGCCACCAAGTTCTTTTTCCTTCTTTGTCAAAATTTTGACACCAGTCATGTTCTTCCATGATACTCTTTATATTCCAAAAGAACTCTCCATCAGGTTCAGGATATGTATGTGTTGTATCTTTGGGTTGAATCATTTGGCAATAGAAGATGGTTTTATTTGGTTTTTTGAAACGGGAATAGTCAAAGCTTATGCAAACGGTTTTGTCATCTCTTTTGGTAAAAGTTGGTTCACTAGATTGCAGAGATTCCTCCGATTTTCTTAACTTTTCATAATTTTTGGTCCAGGAATCAGGAAGAATTTTGACAAGTTCATCTCTGGAAATTTGTCTGGGTATTTGGATGCACATGGTGTTTCCTTTGGTAGCATCAATATTTAAGAGTAAAGTGTTTTCTCCTCCGGGTAGGCAAAGATCCATGGCATGATTTTTGACTCTCCATGCCATTTGATGTTGAAGAGTGGCTTGGATGGAATCCTTGGCTTGTGGGTCTCCCTGGATTTGGACTTGAATTTTTAAGATTTCGGTTAGATACGGGTCATAAAGGGACATGTTGAAATTTGGAAAGATAGTTATGAAGAAAGTTCCAACATTTAGGGTAACTTCTGCAGTACCCAAATTTGCATGTTGGTACACCAAGTATCTTGTATCTAGAAGAGAAAGTCGAGCTACAACAGGTTAACCTTTTCTTCTGTGATATATTAAAGCGATTCGGATAACACCAAAATAGATATGGGTAAAACAATAATCTCTCCATTGTCTGGGAAAATCATCTGGGATCTGAAGGGTAATAAATTGTTCCTCTCAAATGGCAAGAATATGATGTTGGTCTTTAATAATTTGTGATCGAGGAATCAGGAATAATTTTGACAAGTTCATCTCTGGAATCTAGTGAACCAACTTTTACCAAAAGAAATGACAAAACGGTTTGCATAAGCTTTGACCATTCCCATCTCAAAAAACCAAATAAAACCATCTTCTCTTGCCAAATGATTCAACCCAAAGATACAACATATACATATCCTGAACCAGATGGAGAGTTCTTTTGGAATATACAAAGTATCATGGAAGAACATGACTGGTGTCAAAATTTTTCCAAAGAATGAAAAAGAACTTGCTGGTTCAAATGCCCTTTTACGGGACACTGCCCTTGGGATCTTGATTGCGACTGTGAAGACTGTTTGGAAAATATAATTGGAGAATATGATGCAAGGTTCAGCCTTAACAAAAGCAAGCCAAAATCCAAGCTAAAGGAAAAATCACTGAAAAACAATTTCGAGCCAAATAAGAAAATAAAGACCCTTCAATTAGCTCATTAAGCCGTCCAGGTAAATATGAATTTCTTGTCACTTACAAACCCCAGGAATGGACAAAACTACCAGAAAAATTCACTCCAAGCTGGGAGGATAGTGAAACCATACCCAAATCACCATCAGCCCATACCCCATAATAAAAAAAGCCACCGGAACCTAAAACTTCACCAACTCAAAAAACCACAAATCCCCCACAACCACAAATATTCAGGCTAAGTCCTTCAAGCTCCAGTCATACCCTAGATTTTCCTTCACTTCAACCTTTTGAAAAAGAGGGTATAAGCCATGCTCCAAAAATTCCCAAGAAAAAACATAGTGCTGCCTACTGGAGAAAACCCCCCCAACAAGTGACATCGAAGCAACAATGAACTGGAAATCAGAAAACTCCAACTGCCAAAACAAGGTGCTGAACAACATTGGCAACACCATAAAGAATGTAGCCCATACACAAAGCAAAATGATGAGCAAGGTGGACACAATTGAGAAAAAGATGGAGCAGGCATCGTCTCACCATGGCGGACTAATCAAAGCCTTGGAACTAAGATTGGCAAATTTACAATATGAGATTTGTCCGCCAAGAACTTCACTTTTCCAATTCTTCCAACAACAAATAAAGGAAATGATTTCCATCAAAGAAAAAATTCAACTTCTGAGAAATGACCACTTTGAGCCACAAAAAACCCCAATCAACTCCTCAAATGTACCTTTTTCCCCATGTCTCCACAAGCATATTCCCCACCTAAATTAGACTACACCTTTTCTCCTTTTCCATCTACCTCAAAAAACCCAATCTCTTTCACCCAACCCTTAAAAGAAGAACATGATTTTGATATGGCAAAAATGGTTTGGGAAAGGAAAGATGCCCTTGAAGCACACCAAGAAAAGATGAGACCAAGGAGAAAGTTCAAAAGGGTCCAACCCTGAAAATCTGATGATTTCTTACCAGAAGGCTCCAGAAATCTTTGTGTCTCAACCAAGATACATACCAGAAGAAGGTATTCCATGGTCGGAATGTCTGAATTCTTCAGACGATGAATCAATGGAGCTTACAGTCTAGAAATGAATCCATGACGAACTCTTTTGAAGAAGACAATCCCTCAATATTTGTAAACCAACAAAAAGACCTAGAAGTATCTGAAGTAGATGAGGAACAAGAAGGCATGACAGATGAGCCAATGCCACAAAGAAGATATGAGCCCATGGCGTCAAAACCAATTGGAATTGGCTTCCACACTTTCACCTTAGATGACATCAAGGTTTCAAAATGGCCTCAAAGGATCCAAGACTCCTATACTTGGATGGTGACCAAAATTTGGTGGAACGAGAAAAGTATATCATCCTGTTAGAACTTACTTCACGGTTCTCAAGAATCCTCAGAAACTAGTGGAACACACTTGTAATTCAAGACAAAAATATTTTCTTACTTTTCTGCAGAGATATTGGACAAAGACGGGAGAAAATGCGAAGTCAACTCTTTGAGATGAAGTGTGTGACATTCGACAGAAACGACATTGACAGATATTTTCAAAAAATGGTAATGATATACTTTGAAATTGGCGGAGACATCAATCTAATGCAAGCCTTTGTCTCTTCCCTTCCGAAGTTGTTGGTAAGCTAAACCATGACCATCATTGAAGAAACGTTTCAGTCCATAAAATTCCGAAAAATTGGTTACATCAGGCAAACTATTTTCGTTGCATTGGATAATATTTGTACAAAGCGCTCATCCCTAAAGCAAATTATCCAGCATAATTCAGTGCTTGACAAAGCATGCTGCAAATCTGATCTAATCACTATATAAGGATGTTCCTGCCACACATCCAGGCGAAGGAGAGAATTCAGGAGGTTCAGATGGCCAAGAATTCCAGACGAATAATCAAGGTCCAAGAGACACACAAAATATTTCTAGCACAGAAGCCAGGAAATTTTCACAAGAAGAACATATGCTTTATTTGCCATAAGATTGGACATTTCACAAAAAATTATCCTCAATCAAGAAGATCTATCAAACGCCTTGAAGAAATCGAAGATAACACTGGCATACATCTTAGAAAGGAGAAGGACCTTGAATCCATATTCTCTATAGATGATGAACCTAATGAAGAAACTTTATTCTCTCTCGATATCTATAAAGATCAAGGTAATGAGCAATATCAAATTTCAGAACCAGTGATCGAAGACCGAGAGGAGATCAATGCTCTCAAAGTCGTTCCTCAAGTAGAACTCAAGGTCTATTCATCCAAATGGGATAAACCAACTCGAGTTATTGCTTTCATCGATACTGGAGCTACTTCTTCACTCATAAATCCTGTTGTTCTCCCTGAAGGTCAATGGGTGCCACATTTTAAGGATTTCAACACCTCATCAAATACAATTTTGACCACAACTATCGTTACAAAGCACCCAGTCACAATTGCATTCTTTCCAGGACTGAAGTACATAACCAAGCTACTAGGATCTGATGTACCAGGAAAGGATTTTATTATTGGGTTCGACATTTACAGATAACTCAGAGATCAACTACAGATTAGGGCTAACGGGATAGCTTTTAAAAAGCAATTCAGACATTATTCGGAGATTCCAAGGCTATTCCAAATCATCAACGATTAATAGATCAAATAGATTGAGCAAAATCTCATTGAACATTCATGTGCTGAATCCCACAGGGATTTCATGAAGAAAGGGAAACGCCCGTTATGGAAAAATGAAAAGTATTTTATCAAGCCCCCTTCAAGAAGAATGAAAATACCAATCCAATAAAGGACAGTCATTCAGGGATGAATCCAGATCATCTTCAGCTTGCAAAGAAAGAATATGAAGAACTTTTGGAATTTGATCTGATAGAGCCATCAGACTCACAATGGGCATGCGAAGCATTTTATGGCAACAAAAGAGCTGAACAGACAAGAGGAAAACTCAAGTTAGTCATATATTACCACTCCAAGATGATAAATTCCCTATCCCCAATAAATTTACCCTTTTCTTCCACTTAGCCAAGGCCAAATATTTTTTCAAGATTGATTTAAAATCAGGATTTAGGAAATTGGGAATCCACCCTGAAGATAGACCCAAAACAGGATTTTGCATCCCCGACCATCACTTCCAATGGAAAGTCATGCCCTTCGGGTAGAAAACTATACCCTTTTTGTTCCAAAAAGCCATGATAAAAATCTTCCAACCCATCCTACATACCTCCTTAGTCTACATTAATGACATCCTATTATTTGGTAATACATTGGAGGAACATATCTACTTGCTTCGTCAATTTTGGGCATTAGTAACACAGTACGAGATCATGCTTTCTGCAAAAAAGATGGTTGTGCTCAAAAGGAGATTGATTTTCTCGGAATGCATTTTTCCCAAGGAGAATACAGTCTAGTACCACATAATTTCTAAAGAAAAATGCTCCAGCATGGGGAGAGAAACATGATGAAGCAGTCAGAAAAATAAAGGAAATATCAAATAATGTCAAGTCTCTCTACATCCCATCAGATAGAAAAAACATATTGCAAACTGATGCCAGCCATGAATATTGGATTGTTATTTTATTTGACGAAAAAGATGGCCAGAGGAAAATATACGGATACGCGAGTGGAAAGTTCAAATATGCCGAGCAACATTATTACTCCACTTTCAAGGAAATTCTTGCAGCAAAAAATTGAATCATGAAATTTAATTTCTTCCTGATCCATACAGAATTTCTAATTGAAATGGGTAGAAGGCCTTCCAGAAGATGATCCAAATAAATTCAAAAATTATTCCCAATCCTCAGATTCTCATATGGGCTCAATGGCTCTTTCCATACAAATTTCAAGTCAAGCACCTAAAGGGAAAGGATAATATTCTCACAGATTTTCTATTTCGACCAAAAGAATTCTCAAAGATATTTTCACCCGCAAAAATGAAGACAAAATAGAAGCTAATCAGCCACATCTTCATGTTTTCAAATGCATCAGGAACAAGTGCACTAAAGCCATCAAATCATCCACCGGAGTTGTTCAACCTCATGGATTCCTTTGATCCGCCAATTTTTATGGAAAGAAAAACATGTTATGAGCTCCAAGTTTTCCAGCAACATGGAGGGTCTATTCTCAAGCCTTATGGTGTCAATCCAGAATATCTATTCTACCACATATTCATTGCTCAAGCCAAGCATTTTCCACAAGAATTATTATGGTTTTTTTGGTACTTATGCCATTGGTATTATATTTTCATGGAATTCAAATGCAACGTCTTCAAGGATTTAGATAACAATGCACCAGCTCTTAAAGTATTTTTATTATGGTTCAAGCCTAGAAGATATTGGATGAAATGATTTAGTGATTCCAACACAGCAAAGGTATTCATGTTCCATAGGCCAGTAAATATCATCAATGGAAAAGTCCAGGCACAAGCAGAGTCATCATTCTGGTAGAAATTTCCCGTGTCCATTTTATCAATGGAGGAAGAATATAGCAAGGCACAAACAATCCTTTTTCAGTAAAATAGGTGCATCCCGAAAGAGATGGCCAAAAGATTGGGCAAGCTGGAATTACACCAACACCCATCCTCACGAGGAAAAAGTCAGGGAAGCAGCAAAAGAATATCAAACTCCAGACGAAGTCATCCGAAAAAAGATCACTCATGACATTTCCACGTTAAAGTTGTGGATTACATCTCTCAATCCAAAGTAGAAAGAGTAGAGCGGAGAAGGACCATCCAGTTCAAGGCATTACTACACAAGGTGTTTGAAAAGATGTCTAGAAGACAACCCTAGAATTAATTATCCAAATCCTTGATAATCCCACCATAATCCTACATTACCTACCAATAAATCCTCAAAAATATCCTACCCATGCTGATACAAATTCCCACATCTTTTCATACCACCCGGGCCCCACTTTCACTTGTTTTCACATGCCTCCACATGCTTCGTCACATGCAACACAATATTTTCACATGGCGTTGCATGCTACCTCATGCTTTCACATGCTACCCCATGTATATTTCACCACCTTCACATGTTTTCAGGTGTTTTTTAGTTGGTTTGCCTAAAGTCCTTCACATTCCAAGAAAGACCCACATGTAGATAAGTTTTCCATATAAGATAGGTTTATTTTATCTTGGAAGTTTATCTTGTAATAACCTCCTAGACCTATATAAAGGTGTCCTTGTAGTAATGGTAGGATCATCTTGTAACCATTGTAAATCTTTTGTGATATATTACATATGAGTGCTTTCTAAAGTTTTCCTCTTGTTCTTTCTTTCGAATGGATGGAAACGCCGGTCCATGTATAAAATAGAGTTAGAATACTCTGTTAAAGTTAGCTTATTGTAGTGCGGAAGTTTTCTGAGTTATTAACAACTAACATTGGTTATAGTACAAAAGTTTTCTGAGTCGTGTAGCTTGGCAAGTCGTCCCTTATGGGTTGTTGAAGCCAGCCTCTTTGTAGGAAAAGTTTTTCGACTATAAACAAATGAACTATTTGTGTAGCTTGGCAAGCCATCCCCTATGGGTTGTTCAAGCCAGCCCCTGTTGTAGGGAAACTTTCGTATATATGATATAGTTTGCTTTCTTGGAGTCTCTTACTATGTTCCTTATATTCGTATCTATGATATAGTTTGATTTCTTGCAGTCTCTTACTCTGTTCCTTATGCTGTGGTATCAGAGACAGCCCATCCTTTCGGAGGGAGGAACAATTAGCTAAATATGTCTGAGTCATTTCCATCATCCTCTTCCCTAGCAAAAATGAATATGTCTCCTACTCTATACAAAACTCTGTCTAAAAAATATGATTATCTATATGAAGTAGATATCCTACCCGATGAACAAAAAGTATCATCCACTGAATTATCCCTCATAAACCCCTACTCATCTTTCGCCAAAAAATCCTTTGCACCCTGGACCCAAATCCATTCCTTAATCCAACACAGAGCCAAAGGAGTCAAAGAATATGTTGTTGTCTCAAAGCTTGACCAGCATCCTATTGTTTCCACTCGAGAGGAACAATTTATTACCCTTCAAATCCCAGATGATTTTCCCAAACAATGGAGAGATCATGGTTTTACCCATATCTATTTTGGTGTTATCCAAATCGCTTTAACATATCACGGAAGAAAAGGTCATGTTGTTATTTATCAATTTTCTCTTCTAGATAAAAGATACTTGGAGTACCGACAAGCAAATTTGGGTACTGCAGAAGTTACCCTAAATGTTGGAACTGTCTTCATAACTATCTTTCCAAATTCAACATGTCCCTTTATGACCCATACCTAACCGAAGCCTTAAAAATCCAAGTCCAAATCCAGGGATCCCCACAAGCCAAAGATTCCATCCAAGCTACCCTTTCATCATCAAATGGCATGGTGAGTCCAAATCATGCCATGGATCTTTGCCTACTTGGAGAAAAAAGTGCTTTACTCTTAAATATTGATGCTACTAAAGGAAACACCATCTGCACCCAAATACCCAGACAAATTCCCAGAGATGAACTTGTCAAAATTCTTCCTGATTCCTGGATCACAAATTATGAAAAGTTAAGAAAATCGGAGGAATCTCTACAATCTAGTGAACAAACGTTTACCAAAAGAAATGAAAAAACCGTTTGCATAAGCTTTTGACCATTCACATCTCAAAAAACCAAATAAGACCATCTTCTCTTGCCAAATGATTTAACCTAAAGATACAACAGATATATAAACTAAATCGGATGGAGAGTTCTTTTGGAATATATAAAGTATCATGGAAGAACATGACTGGTGCCAAAATTTTGACAAAGAAGGAGAAAGAACTTGGTGGTTCAAAGCCCCTTTATGGGACACTGCCCTTGGGATCTTGATTGCGACTGTGAAGACTATTTGGAAGATCCAATTGGAGAATATAATGCAAGGTTCAGCCTTAACAAAAGCAAACCTAAATCCAAGATTAAGGGGAAAACCGCTGAAAAACAATTTCGGCCAAATATGAAAATAAGGATCCTTCAATTGCCTCATTAAGCCGTCCAGGTAAATAAGCCGTCCAGGTACTTTCCAGGACTGAAGTACATAACCAAGCTACTAGGATCCGATGTACCAGGAAAGGATTTTATTATTGGGTTCGACATTTACAGATAACTCAGAGATCAACTACAGATTAGGGCTAACGGGATAGCTTTTAAAAAGCAATTCAGACATTATTCGGAGATTCCAAGGCTATTCCAAATCATCAACGATGAATAGATCAAAGAGATTGAGCAAAATCTCATTGAACATTCATGTGCTGAATCCCACAGGGATTTCATGAAGAAAGAGAAACACCCGTTATGGAAAAATGAAAAGTTTTTTATCAAGCCCCGTTCAAGAAGAATGAAAATACCAATCCAATAAAGGACAGTCATTCAGGGATGAATCCAGATCATCTTCAGCTTGCAAAGAAAGAATATGAAGAACTTTTGGAATTTTAACTGATAGAGCCATCAGACTCACAATGGGCATGCGAAGCATTTTATGTCAACAAAAGAGCTGAACAGACAAGAGGAAAACTCAAGTTAGTCATATATTACCACTCCAAGATGATAAATGCCCTATCCCAAATAATCTTACCCTTTTCTCCCACTTAGCCAAGGCCAAATATTTTTCCAAGTTTGATTTAAAATCAGGATTTTTGCAAATGGGAATCCACCCTGAAGATAGAGCCAAACGGAATTTTGCATCCCCACCATCACTTCCAATGGAAAGTCATGCCCTTCGGGTTGAACACTGCACCCTCTTTGTTCCAAAAATCCATGATAAAAATATTCCAACCCATCCTTCATACCTCCTTAGTCTACATTGATGACATCGTATTATTTAGTAATACATTAGTGGAACATGTCAACTTGCTTCGTCAATTTGAGGCATTAGTAACATAGTACATGATCATGATTTCTGCAAAAAATATGGTTCTTGCTCAAAGGAGATTGATTTTCTCGGAATGCATTTTTTCGAAGGAGAATACAGTCCAGGACCACATATATGTCAGGAATTGCTCAAATTTCTTGATACCAATCTCACAATAAAGCAGATCCAACAGTTCTTAGGTGTAATAATTTATGTAAGAGATTTCATTTCAAATATCTCTACATATGTTCCACCGCTCACAAAAAATGCTCAAGAAAAATGCTCCAGCATGGGGAGAGAAACAAGATGAAGCAGTCCGAAAAATAAAGGAAATATGAAAAAATGTCAAGTCTCTACATCCCATCAGATAGAAAAAGGTATTGCAAACTGATGCCAGCCAGGAATATTGGAGTGCTGTTTTATTTGAAGAAAAAGATGGCCAGAGGAAAATATTTGGATACGCCAGTGGAAAGTTCAAAGATGCCAAGCAACATTATAACTCTACTTTTCAAGGAAATTCTTGCAGTAAAAATGGAATCAAGAAGTTCAATTTCTTCCTGATCCATATAGAATTTCTAATAGAAATGAATATGAAGGCCTTCCCAATGATGATCCAGATAAATTCAAAAATTGTTCCCAATCCTCGTATTCTCATATGGGCTCAATGGTTCTCTCAATACAAATTTCAAGTCAAGCACCTGAAGGGAAAGGATAATATTCTCGCAGATTTTCTATCTCGACCAGAAGAATTCTCAAAGAGATTTTCACCTGCAAAATGAAGACAAAACAGAAGCTAATCACCCTCATCTTCATGTTTTCAAATGCATCAGGAACAAGTTCACTAAAGCCATCGAATCATCCACCGTAGTTGTTCAACCTCATGGATCCTTTGACCCATCAATTATTATAGAAAAAAGAACTTATTATGAGCTATAAGTTTTCCGGCAATATAGTGGGTCTAATCTCAAGCCGTATGGTGTCAATCCAAAATATCCATTCTGCCACATATTCATCGCTCAAGCCAAGGATTTTCCATAAGAATTATTATGGTTTTTCTGGTACCTATGCCATCGTATTATATTTTCATGGAATTCAAATGCAACGTATTCAATGATTTTGATAACATTGCACCAGCTCTTAAATTAATTTTATTATGGTTCAAGCCTAGAAGATACTGGATGAAATGCTTCAGCGATTCCTACACAGCAAAGGTATTCATGTTCTATAGGCCAGTAAAGGTCATCAATGGAAAAGTTCAGGCACAAGCATAGTGTCATCACTCTGGTTAAATTTCCGGTGTCTATTTTATCAATGGAGGAAGAATATAGCGAGGCACAGAGAATCCGTTTTTATCAAAATAGGTGCATCCCAAAAGAGATATGGCCAAAAGATTAGGCAAGCTAGAATTACACCATCACTCATCCTTACTGGGAAAGAGTTAGGGAAGCATCAAAAGATTATTAAACTCCATATGAAGTCATCCGAGAAAAGATTACTCATGACATTTCCAAGTTAAAGTTGCAGATTACATCTCTCATCCAAAGGAGAAAGTGCACAGCGAAGAAGGACCATCTAGTTCAAGGCATTACTACACAAAGTCTTTGAAAAGATGCCTAGAAGACAACCCTAGAATTAATTATCCAAATCCATGATAATCCCACCATAATCCTACATTACCTACCAAAAAACCCTCAAAGATATCCTACCAATGCCAAGACAAATTTCCACATCTTTCCATACCACTCGGGCCCCACTTTCACTTGTTTTCACATGCTTCCACATGAATCTACATGCTTCGTCACATGTAACACAATATTTTTACATGGTGTCACATGCTACCTCATGCTTTCACATGCTACTCCGTGTATATTTCACCACCTTCACATGTTTTCAGGTGTTTTTTAGTTGGTTTGTCTAAAGTCCTTCACATGCCAAGAAGAACCCACATGTTGATAAGTTTGCCATGTAAGATAGGTTTATTTTATCTTAAAATTTTATCTTGTAATAACCTCCTAGCCCTATATAAAGGGGGCCTTGTAGTAATGGTAGGATCATCTTGTAACACTTGTAAATCTTTTGTGATATAATACATATGAGTGATTTCTAAATTTCCCTCTTGTTCTTTCTTTCGAATGGATGGAAAGGCCGGTCCATGTATAAAAATAGAGAAAGAATATTGTGTTAAAGTTAGCTTATTGTAATGCGAATGTTTTTTGAGTGATGAACAGCTAACGTTGGTTATAGTGCAAAAGTTTTCTGAGTTGTGTAGCTTGGAAAGCCGTACGTTATGGGTTGTTGAAGCCAGCCCCTTTGTAGGATATCTTTTGTGACTATAAACAAACTAACGGTCTATGTGGCTTCACAAGTCGGCCCTTATGGGTTATTGAATCCAATTCCTTTTGTAGTGAAACTTTCGTATCTATGATATAGTTTGTTTTCTTGGAGTCTCTTACTCTGTTCCTTATACTGTTGTATCATAGCCAGCCCATCCTTTCGGAGGGAGGAATAGTTAGCTAAATATGTCTGAGTCATTTCCATCATCGTCTTCCCTAGCAAAAATGAATTTGTCTCCTACTCTAAACAAAACTCTGTCAAAAAAATATGATTACCTCTATGAAGTAGATATCCTACCCCTCATAAACCCTACTCAGATTTGGCCAAAAAATCCTTTGCACCCTGGACCCAAATTCGTTCCTTAGTCCAACACAGACCAAAATGAGTCAAGAATATGTTGCTGCCTCGAATAAAAGTCTGATAGTTCTATTAAAACATATAAAGCAGGTTGGTCATTAGGGGTAATACTCAAAAGGAGGGCATTGATTGCAATGAGACTTTCTCTTCTGTTGTCGAATTCACCACCATCAAGTGCCTACTTTCTCTTGTTGCTAAGAGAAACTGGATTGTTTATCAACTTTATGTGACTAATACTTTTCTTCATGGTGACCTCCATGAAGAGGGTTACATGAATCCTCCACCTGGTCTTCAGATTTCTGCCCCATTCTCCCCGGCTTCTGGTTCATCTCCTTTGGTTTTCATGTTTCTCAAGTCTCTCTATAGCCTCAAAAAGGCTTCCAGGTAATGGTTTTCTAACCTGTCTGAAGCTTTATCTTCAAGGGGCTACATTTCTAGCACGAATGACTATTCACTTTTCACCAAATCATCTACCTCTTCTCTTACTGTCATTGTTGTTTATGTTGATGATATTTTACTTACTGGGGATTATGTGAGTGAGATTGACAATTTGAAGTCTTTCCTGGACTCCCCGTTCAAGATCAAGGACCTAGGGCCTATCCATTATTTTTTGGGTCTTGAAGTTCCGAAGACTCTTCATAGGTATTTTATTAGTCAGGACAAGTTTGCATCTGATCCATTGAGTGAATTCAACTGCCGCTATTTCACTCTTGTGGTCACACCTGTTGATTCTTCTGTAAAGCTAACCCCTGATATGGGGCAACCCCTTATTGATCCCAGCCTCTACAGATGTTTGGTTGGCAAATTAAATTTTTTTCAACACACTCGACCAGATATTGCCTTTTCTGTACAATATTTGAGTCAATTCCTTTAGAATCCTCAGGTTCCTCATAAGCTAGTTTCCCTCCATGTTCTTAGATACTTGTTAAATGATCCTGGACAGGGTGTTCTTCTCTCCAACACTTCTAATTTTTCCCTTGTGCCCTATGATAATTCTAATTGGGATGCTTATACTCAGTCTCGCAAATCTATAATTGGTTTCTTCATTACATTTTGTGCTGCCCCATTTCCTGAAAATGCAAAAAAAAACCACTATATCTCTTTTCTCTGTTGAAGCTGAGTATAGATCTTTGAGGAAAGTTGTGGTTAGTATATCTTGGTTGGTTCGCATATTTGGTGACCATAGGTATGGTAATATTCTCTTCTCCTATTCCAGTTTTTTATGACAGCCAGGCTGCTCTGCATATTGCCAAGAACCTTGTTTTCCATGAAAGGACCAATCACACTAATATTGACTGCCATTTTGTTCATGATTGTTTGCAATCTGGTTTGACATCACTCCACCATATTTCTACTATTGATCAACCTGCTGATATTTTTCACCAAGTCTCTTGCAGGCCCTATTCATTATTATTTACTTAGCAAGCTGGGAGTGGCTTCCCCCTCCAGCTTGAGGGGGTGTTGGGCTGAAGGACTCCTCAAATACAAGGCCCAATAGTTAATTTCTGATTAGCTTTTAGCTTTATTATTTTGGACCCAATTTGTATAGAATCCAGGCCTAGTTAGTTTTGTAATAAGTCATGTTTGACTATATACATCAGGTGATTTTTTTTTAGAAAAATACAGAAGAAACATAATAAAAATATCTCTCCTTTTCTATCTCTTCTCTCTCTCGTTTTATGGTTTTCTTCTTATTTAAGATTTCTCCGGTAATGTAGTCTAACAGGTTTGTGGTAACTTGAAATGCACATTCTTCGGAGAAGAATCAAAGAATAAAATAAAATTATATTCATAATTAATTAACAAAAAATTTTAAATGATAACTATATTTTAATACCAATCATATAATTATCAAGATATGTTGCCCTCTGTATGAAAAGTTAGTTTTGTTTACCGTTTAGTCACACAACTTATTTACAATTTGGAAATTATTTAAAAATTTTGCCTCAAGCTAAATAATAATTTACTATTGTAAAGAAATTTAACTCTAATATGCATAGTTTCACCAGAGTAAATATTTTAAAAAGTGGAAGATGATTTTCTTTGATAAAAGCAGTGCCTCAAATGGAAGAGAAGCAAACTACTTTATTGTTTCATCGATGGGCTTAGGTTGTACATTTATATGTGCAATATTGACAAAAGCCATGATGTGTCCTAAATAATTAATAGAGCAAATTTCATTTGTAGCCTGCCGGTGAATACAATTATCATTCGCTAGCCATGAATTAATCCATACAATTTATAGCCACAATCAAATTATAATTACTAGCCTAAATTGGTCTTCTCCTCTTGCCGACAAACATTATGGTAAAGCCTAAATCATTCATTCACATTCTCCTTAAAGTTGTCGCGTGTTCCTTAGGCTACTGATGGTCTAATCCAGATTAACTTCATCATCCATTTATTTTTCTTATTTTTCTTTTTGAAAAAACGTCTCGTGTTGGTTCTCATTAAACAATTGTAAGGCCTAAATTATGCATCCATCATTAGAAAATATGTGACTTGGCCATAATTAATTTTTGTCCTAACCTCATCATGCTTATTTTTTGCTTATGTGCCACGCTAAAGCTAATAAGAATCAAGTTTAAGAGCTAAAATATTATGTGTTCTTTACTTTGAATGAGGGTTTTATATACGCAAAGTACTTGATTCTTGATGCTACATACAAAGTTTTTGTCTTTTTCGAGTTGATGGTTAAGGACTCAAAGCTTCATGTATTGTAGACCATAATAATAAGGGGAAACATTTTATACTCTCTGCATTTTATTTAACTATTTTTACACGAAATTTAATAAAGAAAAAAGTATATTCAAAACTTATAGTTTTAAATATGCCATGAGTTTTTTTTGAGAGGTCGAATTTCAAGAAAAGAGGCAATGCGGCAACACTCGATTTAGTGCGATCCGCAGATCCCAAGATCATAGAGGTGCCAACTTAAGGATTGAAGCCTATGCGGTCCGCGGTCCATTTTATGCGGACTGCACTAGAAGCCTCTGCGGCCGCAATCCATTATGTGCGGTCCGCATTTCCAGAGTTCAGAGACGTGGATTTTCAAGTTCAGAGCCTTAGTGCGGCTGCACACCATTCTGTGCGGTCCATACTAACCTCGCAGGGGTTTTTTTGTCCAAATTTTTTAGCTTAGTATAAATAGTTTCTTTTTCCATTTTTATGTATCAGATAGTTTTGTAACGTAGTTGTGCTCGTATGTTCGAAGATTTTAGCCATTTTGGGAAATTTTATCTACTTTTCATCATTAAATCCTGTTATTTAGCTTAGAAATTAATTAATATGAGTTCTTTTTCTTCTTCTATTTCTTGCTTTTCTTTTTTAATTATGAGTATCTAGACCCATAAGTTAGGGTTGTGGCTCAATCCTAGTGTGGGTAATTGATGGGACTTGTATTTTAGGGCTAAATTGACTACGAGTGTTTGATATTTGGACCAATTTCATGGTTGATTGTTGAATTAGTAGTTGCAAACACTAGTTTGTGTTTAGTTGACTAGGGCTTTTCTTGAGAAAGAGAGCCTAAGTCTCCAAAATTTGTCCAACAAGGAATTGGGGAATATTCAAGAGATTGATAGCCTCAATTAAAGGGTTAAACCTCGAGAGAGTAATACCCGACTTGAACCCTAGTTGCTTGTGCAAATTTGCATACCCAATTGGGTTTGAGAGAAAGTCAATTTGGGCAAAAACACTTGAACAACCGAGATGTGTAGAGTGGGTAAAGTCGTGCAACGCTTATATTATACTCCCCAAATATGTCAATTGTGCCTTAAACTCAAGTACCAGTCAATTGGCCACCTAGGCATAAGTCACTACCCTAGTGCCTTTTAAGACATTTGAACAACCCGTAGCATTTAACTCTTAGCTTAATCTAGTTGCATTTACAATTTGTAATTTGATACTAGTAGAAGTAAAAACAAAAACCCAAAAATGATTAGAAGTATAATTTGGAACACATATGCAATCCTAAACTAGATAGACACTCGATTCTAATTCTAGCTCTCTGTGGATATCGATCCCGACCTTAAATCGGGTAAAATCTACTCTGACCCTCTCTCACTACTTAACTAGTTAGTGGAGTAGGTTGCGATCAATTTTGGCACCGTTGCTGGGGAGCTAACAATTTTGGCTATCTATTTAGTTAGTTTTGTGAATTGTTCTTCTTCCCTTCTTTGTTGCTAATTTATTTGTGTCACTACTCAGGTACCAAAATGGCAGAGAACAACGCTAATGACCCTCTTGGAAATGTGATTGCGGGGGAGGAGGTAGATGATGTTGGAGATGATGAGGTGCCTCTTATACATCAAGGACAACATAGAGGCCGCCAGGCAAATGTAAATGAAAACAACAATATTCTAGACCCTCCACCACCACCTCCAAGAGTGGCTCCCAGAGTACTTCTGAACCATGGCTATGCAAGTGCCATTTTCCAACCCCGAATCGGGGGAGGCAATTTTCATATAACCAATGTGATGTTGACCTTACTTGAGCAGCATGGGAATTTTATGTGCTACAAATCAAAATGCTTACAAATGTCTCAAAGGGTTCGTGGATACATGTTGGGGGAGCAAGTAGACAAATGTGTCCAAGGATGCTCTTAGATTGAGAGTGTTCCCGTTCTCACATAGAGAGAAGGCATTGGATTGGCTCGAGCGACTTCCCAACCATTCCATTATAACTTGGGATGAGTCGACGAATAAGTTTATTGCTAATATTTTCTCACTGGGGCATTTGGCAGCATTGCGTGAGGAGATATTGGCCTTCAAGAAAGAGCCCACGGAACCTTTGTATGAGATTTTAGAGCGGTATAGAACGATGCTGAAAGAATTCCCTGACAATAACATGACTGAGGCTATGATACCGGGGCATCAGTAGAACAAACCAATGCATAGTGAACCAACTTGACGGGGCAACTTTATAAAGTTGTCATATGATGAGGCATGTGATATACTTGATGAGATGGCTGATACTTCATCTACATGGCTAAGTAGAGCTAATGTGCCTCAAGACCCCATGGTCACTAATTTGCACAACGAATTACATGATCATGAGCAAGATATAGTTGAGCTTATAACTACTATGAACAAATTGGAAAGACACATTTGCAACAAGTTCAAAATCCTTGCCAAGTGAATGCCATGGAGGGAGTTAATATGTTTGTCAATAAAAGAAGGAAAAGAAGGCAACAAAACAGGGGGAATTCTGAGCAATTTGATGATGACTATGATGGGTTTCAAAATGATGGTTATGATGAACAAAGTGAAGAGGTTCAATATGTGAAAAATTGCCAAGGACAACGAGGAAACTCTTCCAACCAACAACAGTGGAGGCCTCAAGGCAACTGGGGCAATCAATAACAAAATAGTGGTAATTGGGGGGGGGGGGGACAACAGCCAAAACAACAACTGGAGAAATCAGAACAACAATCAAGGCAACCAAGGGAATTGGAATGGTAATAACAACAATTGGGGTGTCAATAACAATCAAGGTGGATGGAACAATGGAAACCAAGGAAACCTGGGGCAAGGCTTTAAAAAGGCCTCCAATGTACCAACAGTCGAAAAATCCACCCATATTTCCATATCACGATCCTATTTCTTTTGGCAATGATATAGGTAGAATTGAAATCATGTTCGAGCATATGATGAAGAAGAATGCGGATTCGGATGCAGAGTTAGCTTCCCACAACACCTCTATCAGAAACTTGGAGGTGCAATTAGGCCAAATCTCTCAGTCTTTAAATACTCGCCCTAAATTTGCTCTACCAAGTGATACGGTGGTGAATCCTAAGGGTAGGAACAATCATATTATGGCGGTTACAACAAGAAGTGTGAGAGGCGGTGATGTGAATGTCTCTAAGTAAAAACAACTTTTGAATGATGATGTTGAGTTGCAATAAGAAGAAGTTCCTTTGGAATTTGAAGATCTAATTGATGAGAATGTGAACAATGAAGTGAGGATTGATATTCAAGATGTTGAGGTGGAAACTCAAAATGATGTGAACTCATCTAGGGAGCACATAATAGACATGCCAGAGCCGGTTGTGCCTAAAGCCAAATCACCTTTGCCAAGACCACCTCCAACTTATCCTCAAAGGAACGCGAAGCAAAATAATGAGAATCAGCTTAAGAAGTTCATCGACATGATGAAGAGCTTGTCCATTAATATCCCTTTGGTGGAGGCTCTTTACAATATGTTGGGCTATGCAAAATTCATGAAGACTTGGTCACAAAGAAGCGTTCTATGGATATTGAAACTAGAAAGATGACTCACCAAGTTAGTGCTATAGAGCATTCAATGGCCCAGAAGCTTGAATATCTTGGTGCTTTCACCATTCCTTGCACCATTGGGAGTACGGACTTTTCCAAGGCTCTATGTGATTTGGGAGATAGTATCATTTGATGCCCTACTACGTTTTCAAAACTTTTGGTATTGGGAAACCTAGGCCGACGTCCATGAGGTTACAAATGGTGGATAGAACGATGAAGAGACCATTGAGTATTATTGATGATGTGCTTGTCCGGGTGGACAAATTTATCTTGCCAGTTGACTTTGTGATGTTGGATTGTGCGGTGGACTATGAAGTTCCTATAATATTGGGAAGACCTTTCCTAGCTACGGGGAAGGCATTGGTAGATGTGGAAGCAGGGTAACTCACCTTCTGGGTGGGTGATGAAAATGCGGTCTTTCATCTAAGGGACACCCCTTAAGGGAAAATCCAGCTATCCTAAAGAATCCTCGACAAGCATCAATTGGGATTCACAATTTCCATCAATATGAATGAATCATTAACAACATTTAACCTTTTAAAACCCATGGATCAAGTGTGACACAAGAGCATCAAGAGTTGACTCATTGCATCAAAGAACTTTCTTAATTACTTTGGTCATTATGGAACCCAAACTCACACATCCTCAACTCTCCGTAAGCAAACCTTACCTTTTAGAGTATTGGCACACAAATCGAGGTTAATGGGATTTTACTCATCTATCTCAAGAAAAGGTCACAAGTCCGGCTCTAAGTGCCATATGCTTGCCCCTTATGTAAGTATTCGCTAATGTAATCTTCATTCAACTCAAGATCATAGGGCTTTTGTGGAGTCATTGTGAAGGCTTTTGGGTTATGGTAGGACATGTTTTTTGTTCAAGTGGACTCAATCTTCCCTTAAGCACTTCTTTTGATTCATTATGCACAATTCACTTGACTCTTTGAGTCATTTCACTTCTTTCTAAGGGGTTAGAGATACACAATGATAACAACTAGGTCGGGAATCCAAACAAGAGTAAGATATGAGAAGTAAATGCGGAAGCAATAACAACAAGGAATTGAACAACTAGAATTTAAATAGAGAAAAATAAAGGATATGAGAAAATTCAGGGAAAGAATTCCTACAACTTCCAAGAATGCAAGTTCTATAGCCTTGACAAGATTAAAGTAACAACGTGTTGATTTATGGAGGAAATCAAACGCCTTTACTTAAAAGCAAATCAAAATAATAGATTCGGACCTTGACCGCTTTACGAGTAACTTGAGACAATAATTAATAACTAGTATTAACCACCTTCTAAGAATACCACAAAGGAATCAAAGATATCATAAAAGAGAAGAAATCTTACTATCTTGAACTATGAACTAGTAAAGGTTGAAAGATAAATCTCAAAGCACAAGTAACAAAGGTTCAAAAGAACTCTCAAAGTATGATATACTTAATCAATAATTTTGTATCTTATGAATGAGAAGAACGTCTTATTTATAGGAGAAAAAACCCTTAAAATAATGTAAGGGGTTGCTAAAAAGTCATCTAAATTAGGTAGGTGGCTCCTAAGGGGTAACAAAAGTCATCAAAATTAGGTGGGGGGATAGCCAAATGATTTTGGGGCAGATTTGGGCCTTCAAACTACTAGTTTGGGGCATTGATTTGGACTCCAATTGGACTCCTTTTGAACGACCCCCTTTTGGACCTCTTTTGAGGTCATTTTGAGCCCTTTTGGTGGACTTGAAGGGCTGATTTGGTGACACAATCTTCCTCATTTTGGACTTAAATTTGGACCACCAAATAATTGTAGAAAAGGATAATTCATCTCCTTTGAGCTTGAGCTCTTCCTCTACAATTAAAAGCTTCTTTATTTGCCATTGAAGTCCAGCAACCTTAGCTTGCAACTCTTTAGCTTATGATATAGAAAATGGCCTTGGAGCTTCCAAAACTCTATCATTGTCCTTAATTATATCCTTTTCCTTGATGCTATCACACAATGTCACTCTTTCTTATGCAATTAAAACCGTTTCTCCTTTTTCAATTTTCCACACGTGTCTTCTTTTGCTTTTCTTGAATCCCTTTTTATTCTTTTTCACATTGAGCATTCATTTTGTCTTTTGATTTTCTTTCTTTTTCATTGACTTTCCTTTTCTTCATTTTTTTGCCTTATACCACTTTGTTGTCATCCTCGGCTCTCCCCCAAAAACTTATACTTTTGCCATGTGCTCAAGGAAAAATCCAGTGCCAACAAATGGTATCTTTTAGAACGGGTATAGGCTTTTAACATGGTTCTTGAAATAAGAAGGTATAAGGATCAAAAGGGTTAAATAGGGATCATATTATTGGTAGGCTATGGAATTTATTCAACTATCATTTAAATCAAGAAGAGCCTATAATCACTTCTCAAGTAAAATTTCACTTAAGATTTCACCTCAACAAACATTTAGGGCAAGTTCTAGACCATTGGCTTGGAACTTGGACTCGTAATTCAATTACTTACCACACAAGCTAAGGGACTACTAAAGACATGGAGTCGGGGGCCCACAACGACCTTAGTTATGATGCAAGCACACAATGGCCCGAAAAACCATTTTGATGATTGTCAGTAACCACGAGAGTCTCAAGGGTATGACTTTCACCATCCTAAACACAACATTTTATCTTTGACCATGGGATCAAAGGCAAATGTGCTAGGCCAAGTGAAGCCTTGCTTGAGGTACCCTTAACTACAAACTACTAAAAAAAAAGAACAAAAAACATACTCAAACCCTTAAGAAGGTTGTCACGCCATCTATCATTGGAAAGAGCCACCCGGTTCCCATATTCCACCTTTGGAAAGTACCATGGCATTAAGAAAACCAAATGATTATTAAATTTCCAAAACAAAACAAAATTCTAGAGCCTATATAAAAAGCAAAAAATAATTTTTTTGTGAAAATAGAAAATAGAATGAATATGTACAATAGGGGAATGAATATATACAATGATGTAATTTTATATACAGACCAAAGGAAAGATAAAAAGTGCGATCAAAGTAACTAAATATAAGATTATAACCAGACCAAATGAAATCAAAGAAAACATAAACTAAATCAGTATATATACAATCATCCAAAGATAAAATGTAGCGCGCACCCCCTCAAATAAAAGCTGGCATTGTCCCAAATGCCAACTAAACAAATAAGCACCAAAAAGTAATAAGGAAAGGATATGAAGACTTCTTAAGACATGTCTGTTTGCATAGGATCATGAGTGGCCCCTGGGTCCTCGGTATGCTATGGAACCTCAAATTGGTTCCCGGTATCCTACTGCTAAATTGCTCGGACCTGGGACTGGACCTGTACTCGCTCTGATGTTGGTACATCCTGTGGCTAACTGGAGGAAGCCTTTGGTGGGTTAGCTAACTAGATGATGCCATCATCTGCTCTAGGGATTTTCTTCCTATTCTTTAGAGGCCTCTGTGTCTACTCTGAATCTGTGACTGTTGCTGGCACTTCTGCTGGAGCTGGGTTCTCAAACAACATGTCTAAAGGTAGTTGTTCTGCCTTTAGTCTATCCACGTCCGTCCGTAGCTCCTTCACAGACTCTTTGGAAGCCCGTGTCTTGCGCAACTTCTTGTGCTCTTTTGAAAGATCCTTTAGAGCCTTTCCATGTGAATCTAGTGCATTTGCCAAATTAGCCTGGGTACTGAGGATCTTCTCATAGTTTTCAAGTATCTTCTTCAATGCATCCTCTATAGACTGTGGAACCTATGCTGGCTGTGGTGCCGACTGAGCTGCAATGGTAGAGGTCAAGGTAGACAACTTGGATAAAGCAGTATACCCAGTTGTTCAGGCTCTGAAGCGTTTGGCTCAATTGATGGGCAGTGATAGGATGGGCCCGGGAAGAAGGAATCTCTGGGCCACCTGAGGTAGAAGAACCATGTGGCAAGTCAGTATTAGTGGAAGGTCTGGGAGGCATGTCAGCAACTCTGGAGCAGGCTCAGTGGAGGCCTCTACCACAACTGGCTCTTCGGAGTGGCCAGTTGGGGCAGAAGTAGAGGTCTTGTAGTTCTTGTCCTTGGGGTTGCCTGGCCCCTTCAAACTATACCAGGAGAATGGGGCTATTGCCTTGGCCTTGACATCGTAGGGCTTCTTTTCCACCTCCAATTCTCGAAAGCACATAGAGAGGGTGTTAGGGAAAGGGTAGTTCCTATCAGTGTCACGACCCTAGTTTACAAACCGTGAACATGTCATGACGGCACCTAGTCCCCGCGACTAGGTAAGCCTAATATTGCGAAAAAACATAATTGGTGCGGAAAAAATAGAAAATACCAGATTAAATATCTAAAGGAAATAATACCGGATGACGCTTGACATATACAACTCAATATCACTAGACAAAACAAATCCCAAAACCTGAAAACTCACGGGCAACACAGGCTATAGAAATGTATGCCAAAGGATCTAAACTCTAGAATGTTTAACAACAGAAAGATAAGAAGGAAAAGTACTACAAATAGAGTATAAAAGGAGACTCGTCAGACTGCGGACGCAGTAGATCTACCTCGAAGTCTCTGCAGTCCTCCTGCCTCACGAATAGTGTGCCTGAGAAGAGGTACTTAGATCAGCACATGAAAAACATGCTCAGAATAGGTATGAGAACACCACAGCGATACTTAGTAAGTGCCAAGTAAGCCTGTCAAACGGGCCGGGTCAGACCAGAACCGGACCGGCCCAGACCGGTTAAAACCAGAACCGGCATGGTTCATAGGGGCCAGGGTGAGCTGGGTTGGTGGGCGGAAGGAGTTTGTTTCGTTTAAAAAATTACTGGTTAACCGAACCCAATAAGCCCGGTCCGGATATGAACAGTACCCAAACCGGTTTAACCAGCCTGGAATAACGGCTATAATTTTTTTAATTTCTAGAAGGTGTGGGTCCCATTGACCATTGGCAAAGGTCAGAAATTTTCTGTTAGCCAACAGATCAATTACAAAAATAGCCTTTTGAAAAATATTTTAACACTTTTTGATTTTACAAAAATAACCTTCTCTAAAACTATAAATACCCTCATTCTCTTCTTCATTTCTCACTCAAATCTCATTTCTCTATCTCAAGTTCTCTTATTCTCCTATTCTCCAATTTTCAAGACTTCAAGTCTTCAATTCATCCTTTCATCTTGTGATTTTATTTGGCTCTCTTTTCTTGAATTTAATTTATCGTGTTTTATCATTTGGGTTTTGAATTTTATACATTTGAACTTCAAATTGAAATACTAGCTTGACGTTTGTTTGTGGTAACATCGGAATTCGTAACATACTTTGTATTAATATAACTTACAATAGTTAATTAGTTATACAAAGTTTCAATAAATGAATGCTTAATATACTTTTTGTTAATTTACCTTTTCAAATGCAAACTTTAATTTTGAATTTTAAAAATGTAGTACTTGCGATTTATAAGTGCAATTGTTTTCCAACTTTCATGTATTCTTTAAATTAATATGAATTATTTATATAACTTAAAATAGTTACAAAAAATTCCAAAAAAAATTAAAAATATACTAGACCCGACCCGACCCCTCCACCCGTACCCTTATGGTTCAAGTTTTACCTGGATTAACCCGAACCGGCTAAACCCGTTAAAAGCCAACCCATAACCGGCCTGGAACCCGACCTGAACGGGTCAAAAAAATGGGTCTGGACCAGCCCGGCCCACCCGTTAGACACCTTTAGTGCCAAGCCTAACCTCGGTCGAGTAGTGACGAGGAAGGTCATGGCCCTACTGAGATGAATAATAATAATAATGTGCAGTATAAAAATAGGTAGAATAATAGAAACAACAGTGAAATAAGACATAATCTACAAGTCAACAACAAATAACCGAAATTAGGAATAAACATGGAGAAGTACATCTCTATATCAATGATTCCATGAGTATCTACCAGGATACCGTCCTGTAGTCCTTTCTTATTGTCCAGTGGATCTCCCGGGATACCATCCCGTAGTCCATCTTATAAGTATGTCAAAAGGATCTCCCGGGATACAGTACCGTAGTCCAACCACTAATGAGCAGGGGATCTACCGGGAATCTAACCCGTAGTTCTAAAGTAAAAGTGAAGGGGGATCTATCGGTAATCGAACCCAGAGTCCCAAAGTAAACAAACAAGGGAGAAGCTACCGGAATCCCACATCCGTAGTCCCAAATACAAATGTGCAACCACAACCAGAGAATAATCGAAAAAATGAAATTAAACACCAAGGCAACTGGGAATCTAGCCTAACATACTTCATGTATTGCAACAAGGAAATTAAACCAATTAAGTCAACTAGCATGTCTTTTCTAGGCTACAACATGCTATATGGCAAATAACAAAGCAAGTAAGAAAGAAATAGCAACTTGATCATTTAAGTAAAAATCGGGTGTTCAATAATTAGCACAAGTACGCGCTCTTAACATCACTTACAAGGCACGCAATTATCAAATAACAAGTCTTAAGGGGAGAAGGTCCTTCACAAGAAGTTAGACAAGCCACTTACCTTGAACCAGTACAAAGTCAACTATGGAACCACGCCTTTGCCACGAGTATCCGACTCTGAATGGCCCAAATATATTCAATTCAATTACATAACGTAAATAACATTGCAAGCAACTGATTTCATTATTAAAATAAAAGCTAAGGCGCAAAAATAGGTAAAATAACCAAAATGCCCCTCAGACCAACGTCTCACGATTGAATAATTTTAATATTTTCAGAACTCCCGTACTCTCACGAGTCTAACCATATAAAAATCTCCCAAATCAGAGGTCAATTGCCCACTGAAAACTCAATAATTAGGTCTATAAAGTTTCTTCCAATTTTATCCTATTTTGACCTTGAATTCGAATTCCAATGGTGGATTTAACAATAAATTGATGGAATACAACTAAATAGGGTCAAGAAACATTACCCAGTGATCTTCTCTTCAAAATCCACCCAAAATCACCTTTTCCCGAGCTCCCAATTGATTTTTCTAACTTTTCAATTAACCCTCGGATTATCCCCTTTTCAGAACAGTGATAACCGCTTCTGCGGTCCCGCCTATGCAGAATCCAAGTTGCTTCTATGGTTTCATTAATTACCCAGCCTTCCGCTTCTGCGGTCTTAACATCACAGAAGCGATTCTGCTTCTGCAGTCTTTACATCGCAGAAGCGATTCTGCTTCTGCAGTCTTTACATCGCAGAAGCGATTATCCTTACCGCTTCTGCGGTTCCTGCCCAACGCCCATGCTTCGCTCATGCGGCTGCCAAGCCACTTCTGTGGCTTTGCTTCTGTGGTTCCCAAGCCACAGAAGCGAAAATACCAGAAGGCAGCTACTGCAATTTTCTTCCAACTCCAAAATTTGCCCGTGGAGCATCCAAAACACACCAATAGAACCTATTTCCTTATTCAAACTTGTACCAATCCTTGAAACACCTAAAACAACATCGTGAACTCGATTAAATCAAAGATTCAAGCCTAAGAACTTCAAGTTCATCCCAAATATGCTTTCGATCAAAAACCTAACAAACACTTGTCCGATTGACCCAAAATTTCGCTTCCCAAATGGCATGACGGTGCTATAGCAACTTCCGGAATTCCATTCCAACCCTTGAATCAAAATTCACTATCGGATCAGAAATATCAAAATTCTAACTTTCAGCATTTCTAGCCTAATTGAGCTACGAGCTCTAAAAATACTCTCCGAACACGCTCCAACCCCGAATTCACCTAACGGAGCTAACGAACCATCAGTTTTCCATTCTGAGGTCCTGTTCACACTGTTCCGATTAGGGACCACTTTCTAACACTTAAGCTCTCATTTAGGGACTAAGTGTCCCAAAACACTATGAATCCTAATACCGAACGTCCCGACAAACCAAAATAGCCGAAATAAACTTAGGGGAAGCAGTAAATGGGGAATCGGGGCTAAATTCCAAAAATGACCGCCAGGTCGTTACATCCTCCTACACTTAAGCATTCTTTCATCCTCGAACGAGCATAAAGAACATTCCTAAAGTAATGAAAGGATGAGGGTATCGGCTGAGCATATCCCGCTCGGTCTCCCAAGTCGCTTCCTCAGCCGGTTGACCCCGCCACTTAACCTTTACTGAAACGATCTTTTTTTACCTCAACTTTGTGATAAACCTATCCAATATAGCCAGTGGCTCCTCAACATAATATAATTCCTTGGCCAACTGGACTGAAGTGAAATCCAATACATATGACGGGTCACCATGATATCTTCGAAGCAGGGAGATATGAAATAACAGATGAACTCCTGCCAGGTTGGGAGGTAAGGCAAGCTCATAAGCAACCTCCCCAACTCGACTCAAGATCTCAAAGGGCCAACAAATCTCGCGCTCAACTTTCCTTTCTTTCCAAACCTCATGACGCCCTTCATAGGCGAAACCCGAAGCAAAACCCGCTCACCGACCACATGGAGTATCGGTACCAGAGCAATGGACCGACTCTCGAGACCTCTTGGCCTCTCTCTCCCCTTGCTCCCTGGCGAGCATACCCTCGATTCTCCTATTAATGCTCACTACCTGCTGATAAGGGATTTTGATCTCCAACTCTCGAGCCATGCTAGATCTGATGGGAAGGACAATGCCCTCTCGCGGACTATGGTAACCAAAGCCGGTGCATGTCTAGCCAACCTAGTGTAACAGATGGCATACTATGAAATTGTCATAGTACCCGGTGCAAGTTCTCAAACTCTACACGCCATGCATCCCTAAGGCTCTAGGGAACAAACTCTCTCAAAAACATGTCCGAAATCGGGTCCAAGTCAGTGAAGCAGCCTCTCAGGATTGTCTATCTCATAAGTGTGCCACCAATCATAAGCGGCTCCCTGAAGCTAAAAGAGGCTCTACTATACCCATAGTGCGAATAATGTGATGACACTTCTCTAGAAATACCAAGGCATCCTCTGATTCCAAACTACTAAACACAGGAGGATTATATTTCTTAAACCTCTAAAGCCACAGCTGCTCGTCCTCTAATACAACTGACCCACCCTTGGGCTGAACTGGCACTCTATGCTCAGAAGTGCAGGCTGTGGGAGATTGGGCCCCTCCCCCAGCTTGAGATGTGGCTGCAGTGAGGGGAAGCAACCCCGCCTGAGCCAAGGTAGTGTACGTAGATATGAACTGAACTAATGTCTCCTGAAGGGTTGGAGTAGTAGTGATGGTAGGCATGTCAGGTGCCTGAACTCTGGTTGGATCAGCTGGCGGTACCTCAGCGGTGGCTCGCACATGTGATCTGGCTGCACCACGTGCACGTCCACGACCACTACCCCGGCCTTTGACGGTTGCAGTAGGGGGTGTGGGTGCCTTATCATCCTGAGTAGCACGTGTCCTCACCATCCGTGAGGGAATAGTAGTTTTAGAATTGATGTCAAAATATAGCACGACAAGGAATTCAATGAAGTAAAGTTTTTTTCTAAACAGTTACATATCCTATCGTAGATAAGTTCAGACGTCTCCGTACCGATCAGCGAGGCTATAATAAACTAGCATGTGTTATGTGACTCCTATAAACCTAGAGCTCTGATACCAAGTTGTCACGACCCCAGTTCACCAACCGTGAACATGTCATGACGGCACCTAATCCTCATGACCAGGTAAGCCTAACATTGCAGAAAAACATAATAGGTGCGGAAAAAAAAGAAAATACCAGATTAAATATCTAAAGGAAAATGTACCGGATGCCGCTTGGCATATACCACTCAATATCACAAGATGAAACAAATCCCAAAAGCCGGAAACTCATGGGCAACACAGGATATAGAAATGTATACCAAAGGCTCTAAACTCGAGAATGTTTAAAAACAGAAAGATAAGAAGGCTAAGTACTACAGATAGAGTAAAGAGGGAGACTCATCGGTCTCAGACACAGCAGATCTACCTTAAAGTCTCCACAGTCCTCCTGCCTTACTGATAGTGCGCCTGAGAAGAGGTACCTAGTTCTGCACATGAAAATATGCGCAGAAGAGGCATGAGTACACCACAAAGGTACTCACTAAGTACCAAGCCTAACCTCGGTTGGGTAGTGACGAGGAAGGTGTTGAAACATGTTCTCAAGGCACTAAACTAAATGTGTGTTCATATTTGTAGGTTTTGATAAATGACAAACGACGCGCAATTGACATATGACGAGGTCCAAGCACAAGCCCGCAAGTGACACATAACGAGGTTCAAGCACAAGACGAACAAAGATCATGATCAAGCAAAGAAATAAAGTTATTCATGAGTCGTTCTTTAATTGTGATCTTGATCCGACAATTAACTCAAGACTTGGCTTCTCTCGTAAAATCATCTTTATCAAATCATGCATATTTAATTTAAAGCAAAATAATTTTCAAACATTTTATTTTAGCCAAAATGATTTTTAAACATGCCTCTCAAATCTGGACAAAGATAATCGATTATGTACTTTATGATAATCGATTATGTTAAGACAATGTACACCAGATTTACAAAGCTAAACAATAATCGATTATGTACCTTATGATAATCGATTATGTTAAGGCAGTGTACATTAGATTTTTCAAAGCTACAAGATAATCGATTATGTACCTTATGATAATCGATTATGTTGAGGCAGTGTCCATCAGATTTTTCAAAGCTATAAATTAATCGATTATGCACATTATGATAATCGATTATGTTGAGGCAGTGTCTATCAAATTTTACAAGACTGGAAAATAATCGATTATGTACTTTATGATAATCGATTATGTTAAGACAGTGTTGTCCGAAGTTTTCAAAATATAAAAGATAATCGATTATCCTTATAGCATAATCGATTATGCAAATGACTGTTGCCAAAGTATTTTTAAACTCTGAAAGATAATCGATTATACACAATCTGATAATCGATTATGCTAAGTAAAATCTGCATATGATTTTTTGAACGTTGTTAGATAATCGATTATACACAATCTGATAATCGATTATGTTAAGTAAAATCTGAATATGATTTTTTGAACGTTGTCAGGTAATCGATTATACGATTTGGATAATCGATTATTCTGCTGAAAATCTGGGATTGATTTTTGAACGATTGGAAAATAATCGATTATGCAAATCAGATAATCGATTATCTTAGCACAAAATCAGCAATTCTTGATTGGCAATTAGGCAACAGTTGTGGGGGTTTTGAACACTATAAATACAACTAAAAATCAGTCTTCTAAGTACAACAACTGATTATATTCTTGCTAAAGCTTGCATACTCTCATATTCATCATTTTCTATTCATTTAATAAGTTTTTGAGAGCCAAACTCTTGACGAAAGTTGTTGTGTTCTTGAGTGTATTTATTTTACTCATATCTACTCTTAAAGAGAGTCTTGTCTTGAGTGCTAAGTGTTTGTATACACTTGAAGGGAAGTGTTAATCCCTTGTGGTTGTAAGAATGAACGTTTTCATTCCTTCGGTTGAAGTCTTGAAGTGTGGTATCTTCGAGCAAAGGTTGTTGAGGCTTGTGTGACTCAAGTTCTCAGTTTGTAATGGTTTGTTAAGCACCCGTAAGCTTAACGAAGTTAGTGGAATCTCGAGAGAGTCTCTCGGGGACT
Organism: Nicotiana benthamiana; assembly: GCA_034376525.1. Lineage (NCBI taxonomy): Eukaryota > Viridiplantae > Streptophyta > Magnoliopsida > Solanales > Solanaceae > Nicotiana > Nicotiana benthamiana. The sequence continues at coordinate 123,308,759 of CM067330.1, forward strand.
GGACTAGCCACAGGTTGTGGTGAACCAGGATAATTCCGGTGCGTTCGTTCCTTATTATTTACTTACCGCACATATTTCAATCCTGCAATTTTTCATTCCGCAAGTTTATATTGATTTTTATTATAACGCTATTCACCCCCCCCCCCCTCCTGCGTTAAGCGTATATTCTAACAGAAGGTTAGGGCCCTACTGAGATAAACAATAATAATAATAATAATAATGTGCAGTACGAAAATAGGTAGAATAATAGAAATAACAGTTAAATAAGACAGAATCTGCAAGTCAACAACAAATAATCGAAATAAGTAATAAACATGGAGAGGTACCGCTCAATATCAATGATGCCATGAGGATCTCCGAGGATATCATCATGTAGTCCTTTCTCAACTATCCAGTGGATATCCCGGGATACTGTCCCCTAGTCATCTCATATGCATGTCCGAAGGATCTCCCAGGATACCGTCTCGTAGTCCAACCACCAATGTGCAGGGGATCTACCTGGAATTTAATCCATAATCCCAAAGTAAAAGTGCAGTGGGATCTATCCGGAATCGAACCCGCAGTCCCAAAGTAAACAAACAAGGGGGGAAGCTATCGAAATTCCACATCTGTAATTCCAAATATAAATGTGCAACCACAACCATAGAATCTACCCTAACATACTTCATGTAGTGCAACAAGGCTATTTAGGCAATAAGACCAATTAAGTCAACTAGCATGCTTTTTCTAGGCTACCACAGGTTATATGGAAAATAACAAAGCAAGTAAGAAAAAATAGCAACTTGATCATTTATGTAAAAACTGGGTGTTCAACAATTAGCACAAGTACGTGCTCGTCACCTCACGTACAAGGCACTCAATCATCAAATAAGAAGTCTTAAGGGGAGAAGGTCCCCCACACAAAGTTAGACAAGCCACTTACCTCGAACCGGTACAAAGTAAACTAAGGAACCACGCCTTTTCCATGAGTATCCAACTCCGAATGGCCCAATTCTATTCAATTCAATTACATAACGTAAATAAAATTGCAAGCAACTGATTTCACTATTAAAATTAAAGCTAAGGTGCGAAAATAGGTAAAATGACCAAACATGCCCATCAGGCCAACGTCTAGGAATTAAATAATTTTCACATTTTCAGAACTCTTATACTCTCACGAGTCTAACCATATAAAAATCTCCCAAATCGGAGGTCAATTTCCCACTCAAAACTCAATTATTAGGTCTATGAAGTTTCTTCCAGTTTTCCCCAATTTTGACCTTGAATTCGAATTTAATGGTGGATTTAACTGTATATTGATGGAATACAACTAAATAGGGTCAAGAAAACATTACCCAGTGATCTTCTCTTCAAAATCTATCCAAAATCGCCTTCTCCCAAGATCCTAGTTGGTTTTTCTAACTTTTAAATCAACCCTCAGATTATCCCCTTTTCAGAACAGTGATAACCGCTTTTGCGCTCCAGGGACCGCTTCTGTGGTCCCGCCTATGCGGAATCCAAGCGGCTTCTACAGTTTCATTAATTACCCGGCCTTCCACTTCTGCGATATTTACATCGCAGAAGCAATTTTGCTTCTGCGGAATCCTTACCGCTTCTACGGTTCCTTCCCAACGCCCACTCTTTGCTCCTACGGCTTCGAAGCTGCTTCTGCGGTTCACAAGCCGCAAAAGCAAAAATACTAGAAGGCAGCAGCTGCAATTTTCTTCCAACTCCAAAATTTGCCCGTGGAGCATCTGAAGCACACTCGAGAACCCCGGAACCTCAACCAAAATCACTAATACCACCTAATACCTTATTCAAACCTGTACCAATCCTTAAAACACCTAAAACAACACTGGAAACTCGATTAAATCAAAGATTAAAGCCTAGGAAATTCAAGTTCATCCAAAATATGCTTTCAATCAAAAACCTAACCAACACTCGTCCGATTGACCCGAAATTTTGCACGTACATCCAAAATGGTATGATGGTGCAGCAGAAACTTCCAGAATTCCATTCTGACTATGGGATCAAAAAGTCACTATCAGACCGGAAACTTCAAAATTATAACTTTCGGTATTTCTAGCCTAATTGAGCTATGGGCTCCCAAAATACTCTCCGAACATGCTTCCAACCCCAAAATCACCTAAAGAAGCTAAAGGAAGCATCGGTTTTTAATTTCGAGGTTGTCTTCACTCTGTTTCGACTACAGACTACTTTCCAATACTTAAGCTCTCATTTAGGGACTAAGTGTCCCAAAACACCCCGAATCCTAATACTGAACGTTCCGGTAAACCAAAATAGCATAAATAAACTTAGGGGAAGCAGTAAATGGGAAATCGAGATGTAAATTCAAAAATCATCCAACCGGGTCGTTACAATCAGCCTCTACCCCCACTAATGAGATAATGCGAGATATCACATTCCCCACGTTTATGGGGTATCCTGCCATAATATAAGCAACCAATATAGCCCAGTGGAGAGGAATGGTCTGGTCATGTGTAGTAGGGTCCGACTAACTTCAAACAAAAGTCAACCAACCCCGAGCCTCAAAGTTCAACGTCCTCCGCAATATTTTTACTCCAGCGGTCAACCACTCCGGAACGCTACCTGGGATTATCGTGTACTGAGCTAACAATGGGCGGACCTTCTCACCCATCTCCAACTTTTCCAGATATAGAGTCTCATCCTCTTCATTGAAGCCCAAGTATTCATTCAGTTGTACCCCTTCAAACAACACAGTCTTGTTGCGAACCTTGGTCATTTTGGAGCCCTATTTTATGTGGGCTATATTGCAATAAAACTCCTTGACCATGTGTTCGTCGGCCTCTATACAATTGTCCATAAAGTGTTCCTAGCCCACTCTAGTCCTGAATTGACTTTGCACGTCAGGGTTGTGGTTTAATAAGTCTTTGTCAATGAAACTCCGCTCCGGTATCAATTGTCTCACCGGCCACCACTCCCTAAACTTGTGGTATGCCACCTGGCTTACAAACCTATCCTCCCAGACTATGGATTTCCAAGTACGGGCAATCCCCCCCAACCTGAGGCTCACCACCATCTTGTACCTCCTCATATACCTCATCTCCGTCTGCACCTTCCTCGGATATTTAAGCTGTGGGGGAGGTGGAGTACTCACCCCTTTTGGCTGTTGAGACCTCAAACAACTCAGTTGACACCTGCTCTGGAGCTTTAGGCGGGGTTGATGGTGGAGAAGAGTCATCAGTCAGTCTAAATCTCCCGGGCCAGTGGGGGACATGAGTGGGAATGGAATATGAGGAAGCATCCTGTGATGGCTCGTACTCATTCCCAGATTTATCACCAGCTTCATCAGCTGCTTTTATTGCTTTTCTCAGCCTCTTTATACTTTCCCGAACTTGAGAGTGAATTTTATCATCTTTCCTTTGCTGCCCCGGGAGGAATCACCTCTATCGGGTTGTTTGGAGCCTTTTCCTCTTTGTTTAACCATTGTCTACAAGCACAAACATCTAACTTTGTTAGTATAAATAGAAGCAGTGAAACATATGTGCATAATGAATTGCATAACAGAAGAAGATAGTTGCAGACATAGCTGTAGAAACAGTGCAATGCGAACCGCACAAAAGAGGAGTACGGCCGCACTGGGGTCACCGCGGACCATACAGAAATGATTGCGGTCCTCGCAGGAGTAAGGTCTATAAAAACCACCCTCTGAATATGACCACCGTGACCCACACAAAGTAGCACTGTTGTCGTGGTGGGTCAGCGCAGACTGCACAAAATGAAGTGCGATTGCGTTGGACAAGAGGTCAACTTTCAGAACATCATCACCACGTTCCGCACAAAGTGGTAGTACGAACCGCAGCAGAGCACCACGGACCACACAAACAGGACCGCGATCCGCGGAGGGTGCTTAGTCATGGCACTGAGTTTGGGTTTTGGGATTTGCTTTTTAATTCAAATTTGCACCTAGATATGGTCCCTACTCATTTTCTGACACTATTATCTTTTCATTTAAGCCAAGGGTCTCCTGGAAACCGCCTCTCTATCCTTCTTGGGTAGGGGTAAGGTCTATCCTTCTTGGGTAGGGGTAAGGTCTGGAAACCGCCTCTCTATCCTTCTGTGGGGTCACCACGGACCACACAGAAATGATTGCGGTCCTCGCAGGAGTAAGGTCTATAAAAACCACCCTCTGAATCTGACCTCCGTGACCCGCACAAAGTAGCACTGCGGTCGTAGTGGGTCAGCGCAGACTGCACAAAATGAAGTGCGATTGCGTTGGACAAGAGGTCAACTTTCAGAACATCATCACCACGTTCCGCACAAAGTGGTAGTAACCACACAACAGGACCACGGTCCGCCGAGGGTGCTTAGTCATGGCACTGAGTTTGGGTTTTGGGATTTGCTTTTTAATTCAAATTTGCACCTAGATATGGTCCCTACTCATTTTCTGAAACTATTATCTTTTCATTTAAGCCAAGGGTCTCCTGGAAACCGCCTCTCTATCCTTCTTGGGTAGGGGTAAGGTCTGCGTACATTCTACCCTACCCAGACCCCACTAGTGGGATTTTACTAGGTAAGTTGTTGTTGTTGTATATGGCCCCTACTCAATTACCCAGTTCAATATTCTCACCAAGAACACAAAAATTAACATTTAAACTATACTAACCTAAAAATTGAAGAATTAGGGGAGAATAAGATTACAAAGCTAATAGAAAAAAAAGATAAAATGAAATAAAAACAATTAAACTAAAAAAATAAATAGGTGACGTGTTACCAGATATTGAGAAGAAATGAATCAACACAATGCAAACAAGCTATTGCGATGAAGAGAAAAGATGAACAGTTGTTTTAGGGTCTCTGAGAGTTAATTTTTCAAAAAGGGTAACAGGAGGCCCTTGAGGTTTATTTATAGAGAAGCCCGTGGTACCAACTCTTACCTACCAGCACGACCGCACAAAATGGACCACGGTCCATGCTGGGTTTTCTTATGCAACCCTTAGGGAGAAGGGCTCTACTATCCACACAACAGGGACTGCGGCCGCAGAGCTCTACCACGGACCGCACTAAATGCTATGCGACCATGGTGGCTAACTTTAGAGAGACCTCACATTGTCTCACACCAGTGCGGACCACACAAAGTGCAGTGCAGCCGCACTGGCAACTATAGAGACTTTTTCAATTTTTCCATCATATTTGCACTGCATCAACACAATCCCTGCAACATCTCACAACCAATTAGCCCAAAAATCAAACCTAAACTACAAAAGAAAAGAAGAAGAAAAAAGACATGGATTGCCTCCCAAGAAGCACCTGATTTAACATCGCGGCACGACGTATGTTACCATAACATCACTTGAAATGAAGGAGTGCCACCACGTGGCTGTCATCAAACTTTCCAAGATAATGCTTGACTCGGTTCCCATTGACTCTGGAAACTTCACTATTTTTCTTCTTGAGATATAGAGCACCAAACAGGGTCATAAATACAACTTAAAATGGCCCACTCTACTTTGATTTGAGCTTTCCAGAAAACAAACGTAACCGGAAATTGAACAAGAGAACCATATTTCCAACCCTGAAGTCCTTTCCCCGAGCATATTTATCGTCAAGGTACTTCATATTGTCCTTATTCAAGGATGAGCTTGAGTAGGCATGGAAGATAAACTCATTATGCTCATTGAGTTGTTCAACATGGATATTGGCCACAACATCCCATTCCAAATTCAACTTCCTCAAAGCCCACATAGCCTTGTGCTCCGATTCGACCGGAAGATGGAAAGTTGTCCCAAACACCAACCGATACAGAAACATACCAAGTGGAGTCTTGTAAGACGTCTAATATGCCCATAGAGTGTCATCCAAATTTTTCGACCAATCGGTCCTATTAGACTTGACCGTCTTCGACAAGATACTCTTAATTTCTCTGTTGGATACTTCCACTTAACCACTATCTTGAGGATGATAGGGGATGGACGCCTTGTGATTAACTCCATATTTTGCAAGAAATGAATAAAAATTCCTATTACAAAAGTGATACCCCCATCACTAATATCGCACGATGAGTGCCAAACCTTGTGAAGATACTTTTCCTAAGAAATACCACAACACTCTTGACTTCACTTTTAGGCAAAGCTACGGCTTCAACCCACTTTGAGACATAATCAACTGCCACTAGAATGTAAGTGTTCCCACAAGACCTAACAAATGGACCAATGAAATCGATGCTCCAAACATCAAAGATATCCACTTCAAGAATTGTATTTAGAGGCATCTCATCCCTTTTTGAAACTCCACCCTCTCTTTGGTATTCATCACATCTCTTGACAATTTCACCCGCATCTTTGAACAAGGTTGGCCAATAGAAATCACAACTAAGCACCTTATAAGCCGTCCTTGCCCCTCCATGATGGACACCTTAGGGAGAGGAATGGCAAGCCTCCAAAATACTCAATTGTTCTTCTTCTAGGACACATCTACGAATCACACAATCCGTGTAAATCTTAAACAAATATGGCTCGTCCCAACAAAAATCCAAGTTATCCCTCTTGAGATTCTTCATTTGGCTAGAACAGAGCTCATACGGGATTATTCCGGTCACAAGATAATTGCTAACATCGAAAACCACGATATATCATTCATTGACACTGCAAAGAGTTGTTCGTTGGGAAATCTATCATTGATCTCAAGGCCATCACAAGGCCTCTCCTCCTCCTCTAAATAGGACAAGTGGTATGCGACTTGATTATCACTACCTTTTTCGGTCCACAATTTCTAGATCAAACTCTTGAAGAAGTAGCACCCATCTCATCAATCTTACCTTGGAGTCTTTCTTTGTCATCAAATATATAAGGGCGGCATGATCGGTGTGCACTATGACTTTGTCCCCCATAAGGTATTGTCAAAACTTTTCTATTGCAAGCACTATAGCCAACAACTCTTTCTCGGTGACTGTAAAGTTCCTTTGAGCCTCAAATTATGGTCTTGATTTTTGTAGTACACCGGATGAAACATCTTGATGATCCTTTGGCCCAAAACAGGCCCAACCGCAAAGTCACTAGCATCACACATGAGAACAAAAGGCAAGCTCCAATTGGGTGCGGTAATGACAGAGATAGAGGTCAACTTGAGCTTGAGAAGCACATTTCTTGCATACAACACTCATTGAACACAAACTTTGCATAATTTTCTAGCAACTTGCACAAGGGGTGTACCACTTTGAAAAAATCTTTTATGAACCTCCGGTAAAAACTTGCGTGACCAAGGAAACGTCTCACCCCTTTGGCAGAATTAGGAAGAAGAAGCCTCAAAATCACCTCTATCTTGGCATTATCCACTTCAATTCCTCGCTTTGAAATTTTTTGACCCAAAACTATACCCTCTTCAACCATGAAATGGCACTTTTTCCCAATTGATTAAAAGGTTCGTATCTTCACACCTAGACAACACTTTGTCTAAGTTACCCAAACACTCTTCAAAGGAATCCCCAACCATGCTGAAATCATCCTGAAAACCTCCAAGATATCTTCCACCATGTCGGTGAAAATAGCCATCATGCATTGTTGGAAGGTCGTCGGAGCTACACAATCCGAACTGCATCCAACAGAAAGTGAGTGTGCTTAACGAACAGGTAAAGGTGGTCTTCTCTTTGCCCTCCAAGGCAATTAGGATTTGATTGTACCCCAAGTAATCCAAAAGCAATAAAAAGCACGTCCCGTGAGACGATCCATCATTCGGTCAAGGAATGGCAATGGGAAATGGTACTTTCGGGTCACCTTGTTTAGCTTTCGATAATCCATACATATCTCCATCTAGTGACTGTCCGAGTAGGAATAAGTTCATTGGTGTCATTGGTCACCATAGTCATACCACCCTTCTTTGGTACATATTACGCCGAAGAAGTCTATGAGCTATCACAACCCCGTCATCCAACCATTTGATCGCCTCTTTCTTTACCACTTATTGCATAACCTCATTCAATATTCTTTGATGCTCTAAGGAAGGCTTTGAATCACCCTCCAAGATAATTTTGTGCATGCAAAATGCGGGGCTTATTCCCTAAATGTCATCTAAAGTCCATCCAATTGCCCTTTTTTGCTTTTGAAGCACCGCCAAAGTGGCCTCAACTTGCACGTTAGTAAGGCAAGAAGAAAGAATAATTGGTAAAGTAGAATTTGAGCCCAAGAATTCATACCTGAGGTATGGAGGAAGTGGCTTCAACTCCAACAACGGTGGCTCCTCAATTGATGGCTTTGTTGGTGGAATTTTTAGGTTTTCAATATCCAAAGATAATTTCCTTGGGTCATAAGAATAACAGCCTATCCCATGTAGGGGTTTCACGCACTCCACTCTACTTGCATCATCATTAGCATCCATATTCAAGAGCACGACCTCAAGAGGATCCTCCACATTGATCATAGCACGGGTACCATCCTCGATCATGGCTGTGACAAGGTCTACAAATAAGCACACCTCGGTGCTATTTTGCTTCATGGATTTACAAACATGGAAGACTACCTCTCATCACCCACTCAGAAAGTGAGCTCACCCGCTTCAACATCAACCAATGCCTTCCCCTTTGCAAGGAAAGGTTAACATAAGATAATAGGAACCTCATAGTCTACTTCACAATCCAAGATGACAAAGTCGGCTAGAAATATGAATTTGTCCACCCGAACAAGAACATCATCAATAATTCCCAAAGGTCGCTTCATTGATCGATCTGCAATTGAAGCCTCATTGAAGTTGGTCTAGGTTGCCTGATGCCCAAATTCTTGAAAACCGATAAGGCATCAAATTGGTACTAGATCCCAAGTCACATAAAGCTTTGGAAAAATCCACACTTCCAATAGTACAAGGGATAGTAAAAGCTCTGGGTTCTTGAAGCTTTGATGCCATGGAATGCACTATATCACTCACTTGATGAGTCATCTTGATCGTCTCACAATACATAGACCTCTTCTTGATCACTAAATCCTTCATGAACTTGGCATATCCCAGCATTTGTTCAAGAGCCTCCACTAAAGGCACATTTATGGACAAACTCTTCATCATATCAATAAACTTCTTAAATTAGTTATCATTTATTTTCTTTTCAAGCCTTTGAGGATAAGGTGGAGGTGTCCTAGGCAAGGGTGCCTTGGCTTTTGGCACAACCTGTTCGGGCAAGTCAATCACTTGTTCCCTATACGGGTTGACGACATCTTGAGTTTCTACCTCGACCTCATCAATATCAATCCTCACATCATTGTTCACATTTTCTTCAACCATATCTTTAATAATCAAAGGTACATCATCATCTCGCAACTCAACATCATCAACCACAACTTGTTTTTCTCTCGAGGAATTCACATCACCACCTCTACCACTTCTTTTTGTAACCTCCATCACATGATTTTTGTTCCCACCCTCCGGACTCACTACTGTATCACTTGGTAGAGCACCATTGGGGCGAGTATTCAAAGCTTGAGAGATTTGGCCTAATTGCACCTCCAAGTTCCGGATAGATGTATTATGAGAAGCCAATTGAGCATCGGAATCTTGGTTCTTTTTCATTATTTTCTCGAACATATTTTCAATTCTACCCAAATCACTTATAGAAGAACTCGGACCTTGAGAAGGGAAAGAGGGTGGGTTGTTCGGTTGTTGGTACATTGGGGGCCTTTGAAAGCCTTGTCCCGGATTGCCTTGGTTTACATTGTTGTTCAACCCACCTTGATTGTTGTTGTTGCCCCAATTATTGTTATTCTCATTCCAATTACCTTGATTGTTGTTTTGATTACCCCAATTGATGTTTTGGCTATTGTTGTTCCAATTGCCTCCGCCTTGTTGTTGATTTTCCCAATTTCCTTGGGGTCGACATTATTGATTTGAAGAGTTGCCTTTATTGCCTTGGTAATTATTGACATATTGAACCTCTTTGCTTTGATCATCATAACTGATTTGAAAAACCACCACCATCATTGTTATCATATTGTTCACAATTCCCTTGATATTTGGCCCAATAGGTGGATGGAGGGCATTTTTAGACCTACGCTGATAGTTGAAAGGCATTTTAGACCCTTTTCCCTTGTTCCAAATATCACTTCCAATCATTTTTTGTTTTTATTTTATAAGCTATTATTATCAAACTACTAATTAAAATTAAAACTAGATTATACTAAGAGATAATTGCTAAAAGTTGTATTTAATTGATTAAAGGGCACTAGGGTAGTGACTTTCACCTAGGTGGACAATTGACGGGTAATTGCTTGTAAGACTCGATTGACATGATTGGGAAAATATGCTATAACCATTGCACAATTTTATCCGCTCTCACACATCTTGGTAGAGAGAGTGATTTTGCCCAATTGACTCTCTCTCGACCAAATGGGTAGGCAAATTTGCTCAAGCAACTAGGGTGTAAGTTGGGTAATTACTATCTTGAGGTTTAACCCTTTAATTGCGACTATCAATTATCTTGAGTCCATCCCAATTCCTTGTTAGGTCAATTTTGGAGACTTAGGCTCTCTTTATCAAAAAGAGGCAAGTAAACCAGTTTTGCAACTACCAATTCATAAATTAAACCATATAATTGACCCAAATAACAAACACCCATAGTCAATCTAACCTAAATCACAACACCCATCAATTACCCATACTAGGGTTCAGCCCCAACCCTCACAAATGGGTTTATCTACTCATGCTTGAAGAAGAAACTAAAGAAATAGATGAAGAAGAAGACATATTAATTAAACACTAAAGTATAATACAATAATCTATCGTTAAAACTAAGCAAAGATGCCAAAAATGGCTACAGATGATGTTCTCACGAACGTGTCTACTTTCTGGATGACTAATACCCTAAAATGGAAAAGGATTCTATTTATACTAAGCTGGAAAAACTGGTCAAAAGTACCCCTACGAGGTCAGTGCGGGCCGCACAAAATGGACTGCGGCCGCACTAGGATCTTGGACTCTAAAATCTTGGCTCTGAACTCACGTCTGCAGACCATGCAGAATGAACCACGGACGTGGAGGTCTCTAATGCGGTCTACTCAAATATGACCGCAAACCGCGCAACTTGAACCTTGGAAATTTTAAATCTCTCGGACCGCATGAAATGGTTGTGCGGCTGCAGAGGCTCCAGTGAGGACCGCACAAGATCGACTGCAGCCCTACTGTCTTGAAGCTTAATTTTCCATTCTATAATCTCCCTAGTGCGGACCGCACAAAGTGTAGTGCGGCCGCTCTAGGCATATTCTCCTCAGTTTTTCCTTGTCTTTGATACTTGTGTAGATTTTTACTCCTTTGGAGCCGATCTTTGACATCTCGTCACTTTGTTGATCAAACCTGCAATCAAGCACAACTTATGAGCCTTTCTGGGACTATTTTGTAAGAATTTACAATCAAAGCGCAAACAAGAAGGAGCATAAAACACGACAATATCCCTAGTTATCAAGCCTCCCAAGAGGAAGAGGACGATTCCCAAAGCGGATGATGTCGTCATCCAGTTGGCCGACCCACTAGAGGCATCCTCCAGTTAGTTTACAGAATGCACTTTAGGAGCATGTCCAGGTCCAGGCTTAGTTCCCAGTAGCACAGCAACAGGACATCAGGAACCAGTCTGAGGTTCCCGAGCACAGTGAGGACCCTGGGACCACTCAGGAGCCTATGCAAACAGATAGGCCATAGAGAATCCCTATATCCTTTTTTATTTCTCTTTTGATTCTTTATTTGGTTTAGTTGCATTGGGGACAAGTCCAGCTTTCATTTGAGGGGGTAGGCCTTACTTTTTATTTCATGGATTCATTCGGATGACTGTATATATATTTGATACTTTTTATGATTTCTTTATCTTTTTATCTTTGGGTTATATATAATTTTAACATTTCGTTACATTTATCACACTCTTATTTTACTTTGGGTCTGTATATAAAGTTATGTTACATTGAATATATTCATCCCATCAACTGAATATTCAAATCCTCTCTTGTATGTATTGATTCTACTTTTCGCAAATTTTTTGTTCTTAGCTTCTTATTTGAGATTCGTAGCTTCTTGTTTTGAATATTTGCAATAATCCTTTGATCTTCTTAATTCCACGATTCTTCCAAAGACGGAGTTTTGTGTGAACCGGGTGGCTCTTCCCAATGATGGATGGCGTGACAACCTTCATAAGGATTTGAGTCTATTTTTTGTTTTTGTTTTAGTAGTTAGTAGTTAAGGGTTCCTCAAGCAAAGCTTCACTTGGGCCTAGCACATTTTCCTTTGATCTTATGGTCAAAAACAAATTGTTGTGTTTAGGATAGTGAAAGTAGTGACCTTGAGACTCTTGTGTTGACCGATAATATCAAGTGGTTTTTCGGAACTATTGTGTGCTCAAATCTTATCTAAGGTCGTTGTGGGACCCCGACTATGTGTCTTTAGCAATCCTATATCTTGTATGGTGAGTAATTGCATTGCAAGTCCAGGTCCCCAGTCATTGGTCTAGAACTTGCCCTGAATGTTTGTTGAGGCGAAATCCTAAGTGAATTTTTCCTTGAGACATGATTATAGGCTCTTCTTGGTCCAAATGATAGCTTGAACACTTCCATAACCTATCAATGATAAGATCCCCATTCAACCCTTTTAAGACTTAGTCAAGAACCATGATACAAGTCTATACACGTTCTAAAAGATACCCTCTCTTGGCACCCGATCTTTCCTTTAGCACATGTCAAAAGTATAAGTCTGAGGGACAGACTAGAATTGCAAGAAAGTGCTAAAAAGGGACAGAAATAAAGAAAAAGGAAAAGGAAACGAAAAATAAAGAAAATTAAAATGGCAAATAGAATGTCCAATATGAAAAAGAACAAAAAGAGATTCAATAAAAGCAAAGAATGAAAGGTGCGAAAAGTTGAAAAAGGAGAAAAAGGTTTGAACTGTATAAGAAAGAGTGACAATGTGTCTCTAACCCCTTGGAAAGAAGTGAAATGACTCAAAGAGTCAAGTGAATGTGTTCCAAATGAATCAAAAGAAGTGTTTATGGGAAGAGGGAACCTACTTAGACCAAAACATTTCCTACCTTGAACTAAAAGCATTCACACTGTCTCCACAAAAGCCTATACGATCTTGAGTTGAATGAAGCTTACATTAATGGATACTCACATAAGGGGAAAGCATATGGTACCTAGAGTTGGACTTGTGACTTTTGTCACACCTTCTTTTCACCTACACCCTGCAAGGGTAGTAAAGGCGTTTTTCCAATTAAAGGACAATCAGAACGGGATTTATTATTTATTATTCAGAGTCGCCACTTGAGAGATTAATGGTGTCCCAAGTCACCAATTGAATCCCGAACCGAGGAAAAAATGACTCTGTTCACAGTTAGTGAATCAGAAATCCAGATAAGGAATTATGTTAACACGGGAGAAGGTGTTAGGCATTCCCGAGTTTCGTGGTTCTAGCACGGTTGCTCAATTGTTGCATTTAGCTAACATCTGATTTTATTACATGAATAACCTATGTGCCAATTTTACTTTTCACTGCTTTTATTCGATATGTATTTTTTAAGAGAAAGTAAACGTCGTTTAAAGTGTGCCTTCGGATCGCATCACATGAAATACACCCGCAATACTAAGCATACCATATTCATCATTTTGGGATTTTATTTGGGTTGCATGAAATGCACACCCGAATTTAAGAAAGTGATTTTATTAAGATCGCGCCCAAAGAGTCTAACGTGTTATTATCTTTCGGGAGGGTCGTGAAATTTGCTAAATGACCCTTCCTAATTTTCTAATATTTTTTAAACCTTTACTGGGGGGCCCCGTAATTTTACATTTTATTGGGCGAGGCTCGTCCCATTTTATTTTTAAAGGATAAACCTAAGAGTGACTATTTTTTTTCTATTGTTATTTTTATCTCTAAAAGAAATAAAAACCTAATTGATGATTATCCGAACTCAGGTTTCAAGTTCAAGTCCGAGCCCAAATAAAAAGGACCTTTTAGCTTAGACCCGCTACCTAACTCAAAACCCAAATTCAAATTAGTTAACCTTCAAAATGAGTTCTTAAATGGGCCCAAATGGATGGCCCAAAGAACCAACTAGAGAGGGCAGAGGCGGGTTGTTGGTTGGGAGATCGGATCTCCCTGATTGAAAATAAACAAATCCAAAACTGTAGCCCAAGCTTAACGTACAAATCATTAGCAAATGGGCATCCCACATAAGGCTTAATGCAACCGCCCAATTGGACCGTGATACAGGGCATCGAACCCCAGCAATGGATTATAAGGTTAAGCTTAATGATTCCTAAACATGTTCAATAATAAAAAAACTAAACATTTTTTTACAATTTATAAGACTTAACTAATCAAACTAACTATTTAAATTCCTTGTCGATACTCAGGCAATTAACAAATTTAGAAGGGGAGCTACTGCAGTTGTGCGTGACTCAACTTGTATAAAGTTGTTGCATTAATTTTCAGTCTATGAACTCATACATTAGTGCTCAACAGATTCAATTCCTGTTTCAAGTATTTTTCTGAATTAAAAAAAAGTAACTACATAGAAATAATAAACTAAGCTAACCAAAGCTAAACTACAAATTCAAGTTGTCCAGCTTATAATTTTAAAGCCATATACAGTCTACGCTCCACTTTAACAAACCAATGATGTCCACAAGTACACATTTCATAACCCAGATTAATAGTCAGCATTTAACTAACTATATTTAAAGTAATTTCAACACAAAAAAAAAACTAAATAACTACATATTAGACAAAATCAAATCAAAATTGTTCCACAAATTCCAGTGTGGCCAACGTGTTTTCCATTTCAATCAGTGAGATTACATAGAGTGTGTACCTGGAAATAAGGAAACAAATGGGGAAGAAGAAGGATCAGCAGCAAGCAACATAAATAATTGAACCACAACAGTAATCAACAGAATCCAACAGCAGAACCAGCTTATAACCAAAATCGAGCAAGAAAATCAGTTGAAAAACTGTTCCTCTTTATCAGCAAACCATAACAACTTCAAAAATTACCCTCAAACACCCATTTCAATTCATTTTAACATGTAGAATCAGAAGATCTTTCAGAAACTGAAAATTTGGAGAAAAACACTGAAAAATCATTAACGTGACAGTAACTTCGGCATTTTTTATTTTTCAAGAGATTTCTACTGTTTTTGGTTTTTTTTCATTCAAAAGCTAGATCTGAAATTGAAAATGAAAGGAATAGTTCAATGTAAGGTTTTTTAGGGCTGAAAATTGAAGACCTCTTTCCACAAGGCACCTCATGCCCTTTTATAGGCAACAAAAGAGATTAGATCAGATTTTTTTTATTTATTTTTAGTCCTTCTCTTATTTTCAGTTTGGTCCCTCTATTTTTGACTTGCTAAACAAGTAAATACCTTGGAATGCGAGCTTATATGCTTTCAGGTATAGGCACCATTCACCTGACTTTCTTGAAGTACTAGGATTCTCCCCTAGTATTCCATTCTCTCCCCCTCTCGGCCTTGCTTTCATTCCTGTCTCATTTGAAATAGCTCCTAAGGTAGGCAAATCGCTCTAGGTTAAAATATAACCTCTATTATGCTGAAATGCACACTAAAGTACCATTCTATACTACCCCTTCCCTACTTCGGAATTACTATTTCTCAAGAAACTACCATTTTCCATCCCTAAAATACCCTTTTACTACTCTGAAATTTACTGACTAAATGAACTGAACCCAATCCCTCACCCTAGTTAGGAATTAACCAAAGTTAACTAAAATCGGCTATATCCAATAAATCTAACCTAGAAATAAACTATTAACACTAACAATGACTAATACTTAACTGGAATTAATCCAAAACGAGTTCCAAATTTAACTTCAAACAAACATGGTAAAATGAAAACCTAATTACACTAATGACTAATTAGTAATTGATTATTTATCTAACAAAATCCATACAGTGATTGAACAAAAGACGAAAATAAAACAAACATGAAAATCAGATCTTAACAAAACAAGGAATCACATTAAAGGATTAAACAAGGAATTAAACAACACTGAAAATTAAAGAGGTAAACCAAACAAGGCACCAAAGAATTACGATTGCACAATCCAAAGAGGTGAGCTTGACTAAATTAATGCTTATTTGTCTAAATTGATTAAACAGAAATAAAACGAAAGAACAAAGGGAGCATGGATTACACGAACAAATATCAAACCTGACGAGAACGAACAAAAGAAACCGATAAAAACAAAAAAATACTTACACAGACTTCTGCCCGGAAAACCCCATCAGAATCGAAATCTGATTAATATTATTTGCTATTTAACCCAAAATAAGCAAATAACAGTAACGGGAAGTCGATTCGACTTTGAGAAATATTCGAACGTGTCGAAACTGACAAAACCCTAACTCCACAGTTTAATGAGCTTCAGAGAGATTTGAAGGGTTTCAACCAAGGATTCGTGGCAACGAAGGTCAGGAGATCATTTGGTATCGATTGCATGCATTTTGGGGCATAGGGGCCGAAAAATCTTTGAATCCAAATTCGAGTCGTTACGGTTATATTTGAGGGATGAGGCTAGGAGGGTTGGATAGAGGAGACTCAGGCAAGGCTATGGTGTAAATTTGGGGTCATTTGGTATAACCGGCGACTTGGCCGGAAAATCTTCTGATGAAGATTCGACGAGATTGAGAGGGTTATGAGGAAATTCGATGGTGGATTTTGGATGAGGAGAAGAAGGAGAAATGATGGTGTAAAACCGGAGGTATTTGGTTGTCGGTAGCCGCCGCGGGCGATTCCCGGCGGCAGCAGGTGGTGGATCTAGGGTTAGCAGTGACAAGTCGAGAGAGAGAGAAGGGTTCTGAGAGGGGGGGTTAATTTTTAGACACTGAACATCCTAGGCAGTTCGAAGCCGTTGGATTAATACGATCAATGGATGGGATTAATTCAACATAAAACATTGTCGTTTTGCCTTATGGGGGACGGACCGGGTAGGGGGTAAAATTGGGCCTGGACTGGGTGCTAATATTCTGGGCCATTGAGATTGGCCCAATTTAGGGCAGCCCTTTTTGTTACCTCTTTCTTTTTTCAATTGTTTTCTTTTTATTAAAATTGTTTTTGTGCATTTTCATTTTGTATTTTTTGTGTTATTTATTTTTTCTGATTTTTGTGCGTATGCAAGAAAATTAAACTAGAAATTAAACTAAACTACTTAATGCATAAAATTGTTCTAAAACTAAATTAAGACAATTTCACAATAAAAATGCTAAAATGTTAAGTGAACTATTTTTGTCATTTTCTTTATATTTTACTCCAAAACAAATTAATCCTAAAATATGAAATTAAATCCTAAATGCAAATGCACTTTTTTGTATTTTATATAAATTAACATGCAATAACAATTATCAGAAAATGACACAAAATGCACAAAAATTGTAAAAATAAAGAAAAATCATTTTGTTTGGATTTTTGGGAATAATTTTCTTAGGGAAAAAATCACGTACTCATAACCTTTTCTTGAGAGAGATGAGTGAACTTCCATTTATCTCGTCTTGAGTGCCACTATTCTAAAGGTGAGGTTTGCTTAGGGAGAGATAGGATGTGTGAGTTTGAATTCCATAATGACCGAAGTAATAGAAAAGGGTTCTTTCATGTGTTGAGTCAATTCTTCATGCTCTTGTGTCACACCTAATGCATGGAGTTTTAAAGAGTAAAAGTTGTTAATGATTCATTTGTAGTAAGGGCAATTGTTAGTCCCAATTGATGCTAGATGAGGTAACTTTAGGACAGCTGATAATTTCTTGGATTTTCCCTTAAGGGGTAATTCTTATTTTGTTTGCTTGAGGACAAGCAAAAGCTTAAGAATAGGAGCGTTGATAACTAGGGATTTTGATGCATTTTATACTCCTTCTTGCTTATGATTTAATTAGAAATTCATACATAATAGTCCCAAAATGCGCACAAGTTGTGCTTGATTACAAGCTTGATCAACAAAGTGACAAGATATCAAAGATCATCTCAAAAGAAGTGAAACTTGCACAAGTGCCAAAGACAAGACAAGCTCAGGCAAAACAGGTCCATTGCGACCGTACACCATTCTGTGTGGTCCGCACTATGAGATTCAGAGAGGTTGAATTTCAAGCAAAGAGGCAACACGTCGCACTAGCTTTTGTACGGTCTGCACTGAAGGCAATGCGGCACTCGATTTGGTGTGGCCCATAGAACCCAAGATCAAAGAGGTTCCAGATTTGAGGATTGAAGCATATGCGGTCCATTGTCCATTTTATGCGAAACGCACTACAAGCCTCTATGGTCGCAGTACATTATGTGTGGTCCGCATTGCCAGAGTTCAGAGACATGGATTTTCAAGTTCAGAGCCTTAGTGCAGCCGCACACCATTTTGTACGTTCCACACTAGCCACGCATAGGTATTTTTGTCCAAAATTTTCAGCTTAGTATAAATAGCTTCTTTTCCCATTTTTAGGCAATCAGACAGTTTTGTAATGTAACTGTGTTTGTGTGTTCGAAGTTTTTAGCCATTTTGGGAAATTTCATCTACTTTTCATCATTGAATCTAGTTATTTAGCTTAGCAATTAATTAATATGAGTTCTTCTTCTTCTATTTCTTGCTTTTCTTCTTTAATTATGAGTATCTAGACCCATAAGCTAGGGTTGTTGCTCAATCCTAGTGTGGGCAATTGATAGGTCTTGTATTTTAGGGCTAAATTGACTGCGGGTGTTTGATATTTGGACCAATTTCATGGTTGATTGTTGAATTAGTGGTTGCAAACACTAGTTTTTGTTAGTTGACTAGGGTTTTTCTTGAGAAAGAGAGTCTAAGTCTCCAAAATTGGTCCAACAAGGAATTGGGGCCTACTCGAGAGATTGATAACCCCAATTAGAAGATTAAACCTCGAGAGAGTAACACCCGACTTGAACCCTAGTTGCTTGTGCAAATTTGCATACCCAATTGGTCTCGAGAAAGTCAATTTGGGAAAAATCACTCCAACCATCTAGAGGTGTAGAGTGGGTAAAGTCGTGCAATAGTTATATTATACTCCCCAAATATTTCAATCGTGCCTTAAACTAAGTACCCATCAATTGACCACCTAGGCGGAAGTCGCCACCCTAATGCCTTTTAAACTATTTGAACAGCCCGTAGCATTTAACTCTTAGCTTAATCTAGTTGAATTTACAATTTGTAGTTTGATAATAGTAGAAGTAAAAAATAAAACCCCAAAAATGATTAGAAGTGTAATTTGAAACACATACGCAATCCTAAACTAGATAGATACTCGATTCCAATTCTAGCTCACTGTGGATAATGATCCCGACCCTAAATCGGGTAAAAGATGCTCCGACCCTCTCTCACTACTTAATTAGTAGTGCGGAGTAGGATGCGATCAACAAGTTACCGCTTCCCATTGTATGAAAGCGGTGTCTCTGACGCAGCAGCGGTCAGGTTTTCGCCCTCAGCAAAAGCAAGAATTAGAGAACCAAAAGTGGAGCTACAAATTGAATATTTGAGTCCGTGCTTGCTTTTGCGCGAACACGGTAGTCATAGCGCTACAGCGGTCCATTTTCTCTTTCAATGGAACCTCCGTAAGGGCGTGTATAAATAGTTCTTTTTCAGATTTTTGGCTCATCTATTATTTAGAAGAGCATGTGAACAACCTTTTTTAGCCTTTTTGAGTAGTTCAAGAGCTTGGTTAACCATTAACCTTATATTTTTCTATTGTAATTACTTTTTATGGGTTATATTTCATCTAAATTTTTCATTTCTTCTTTGATTATGAGTAATTAAATCCATTATTTAGGGTTGTGGCTCAACCCTAGTATGGGTATTTAATGGCTCTTCAATTTTAAGGCTTAAATATTTATGGGTGAATGATATTTGACTTGATTTATGCTTTAAATGTTAAATTGGTAGTTGCAAATACTGATTTGTATCTTTTTGACTTAGTTCTTCTTGAGAAAGAGAGAGTAAGACTAGGTAATGATTGGAATTGTAATTAAAAATATTGCACATTGCTAGATTAGATAGGAACCCAATTCTAAACCTATCTTAGCTCTCTGTGGATTCGATCTCGACCTTTCGGGTAAAAGTTACATCGACTGCTCTTGCCACTCTATAGTGGTATAGGGTTGGAGCCGATCAATGTTACATCCCATATTTTTGTACATTTAAGTGTGCCGTAAGTTAATCCACGTAAATTTGAGAATGAGATTATTTTGGAATTATAAGTGTTATGCTATTTCAAACAAGTGATAAGTAAATTCGTAAAGGTGAGAGGGTAAGCGATTCGAAGGAAATGACTTTTCATCGAAGAGTGACATTTTGAGAAAAAAATACGTTCTAAGATATAATGCCATGTATTTATGGACTAGTGTCATACAAGGTACCACATGACTATAATATTAAGGTGTACAGAGTGTATTAAAAATAAATAGTATTTTAAGTAATTTGAGATAGTTTCTAATTATGTAGATAAGTAGATAATTATTGGTTAATGGGAAATTAACAAGTTAATTAAGAAAATTGTGGATAAGCTTAATCAAGACAAAAACGCGGCAGCACTATATGTCTATTTGATGACTCTTAAGTCACTTTGGAAGGTGGCAAAATTTAAAGTAATTACCTTATCTCATTTTTTATTAAAAGATGGTATTAAACCTTATGAAGGCTATCACTACAATTTACGGATGAAGCTTCAAAGATCATACAAGATCATGATGAAATTCACAAAGCAATCATACGGAATTTGCTATAAAAATTCATACGAGATCTCATAAAGTAATGGCAACGGGATTTTGCAACTTTAAAAGGGTACAGTGCAAATTTTTACAAGAATATCATACAGATATTACCCTACTTCGATTCGTTGCTATGTGATTTATCACAATTAATGTGTGTTAAAGGGATTGTCAAGAGAATCGGCTCCGGTATATTAAGGCTAGGCCCTTTCTTCATTTTGGCACGATCTCGTAACTACATGTGTTTGATAATGAGGCGTAAAGAGAAGTTCAAATTCCCGAATTTATATCCATTATCCTACTCTTATAAGTTATTGTATTCTTCCTTATCGGGACTTTATATTCAATTAAGTAATGTGTTCTTCCAGTCAAGAGAGTTAGGGTCTACACACACACACACACACACACACACACACACACACACACACACACATATATATATATATATATATATATATATATATATATATATATATTATTACAGTATTTTCACCACCATCGAGCTATAATCGGTGGGCAGTCTCCTATTGTACAATCTCTAATCAGATGGTAAGTTATTATGGCCGAGAGCCTATGAGAGAGCCCAGCATGGCAGAGATACAAAGCCTAGTATGGCCGAACGCCTATGAGCGAGCCTACTACGATAGAGAAGTTATATATATCCAGCCTTATAAGGCAAATTATTTTACTTACTATATTGAGAGAGTTGAGTCAGTATCAGTAGGTGAGCATATCTTCAGATTGTCTTTCACTCACAGTTACTTTCAGTTATTAAATTATTAGTTCAGTTTCAACTTTCGATATATTTTCTTACATACTTGGTATATTATTTCGTACTGACGTCTTTTTTATGGGAGCGGTGCATTTCATGTGTGTAGGTTCAGGAAGACAAACTGGTAGACCTCCTCATTAAGTGTTGCCTGAGTTCAGTTTAATCGGTAAGCTCCATGCCCTTCAGAGTTGCTGGGTCTAGAGCTTTATGTACATCTTGTGTGTGTAATATACATATATATATATATATATATATATATATATATATATATATATATATATATATATATATATATATATGAGTAGATCGGGACCCTATTTCGATCGTCGTATATTCATTAGTAGAGGCTTGTAGACATATCCTATCAATTAATGCAGTATGTAGGACTTGTAGGGCTTGTATATATATTTTGATTGGTTTGCCAGCTGTAGTAGTTATGCTTGGCTTGTCGGCCCAGTTTTTATATTGATATTTAGTCAGCATTTGCTAATTATCTTACAATGTGGTCCATGGCCAAAGTATGACATTATTTGTTCAAAGTCCCTTAGTTGCAAGTTGGTACATAAGGATATGCAAGGCATCGGGTGTCGGTCTCGCCCCTTAGGTTCGAGCGTGACAAGTAGACCGTCACTATATATAAAAAAATATACTAAATTAGACTGTCACTATAAAATTTATATTCAATAGACTGTCATTATACAAAAAATATACTAAATAGACTGTCATTATATAAAATATGTACAAAATAGACTGTCATTGTACAATTTATATAATAGGCTACACTAACAAAAATATGCTAAATAGACTACTATTATACAAAAACTATATTAAATAGACTGTTAATATATAAAATAGACTGTCTCTATATAAAAAATATACAAAATAGATATTTCTGGATATTAGATGTAATATGTTTGGGCAAGAGGAATATTTCGTGTCAATGGAAAAAAAAATACGGGCCATTAAAATTTTGAGGGCTATAGAGGGTCATTTTTATTTAAGGGAATCTTACATAAATATTCTAAATAAGTTCCAACTTATCTACCTTTAACCATTAATCATAGATTTATCAAAACTAACCAAGCACATATAAAAATTAAAAATCTAAGTAAATAAGGTTATTTCGCTCCAGGAATTGCATGCAAAGATCTCATTCCATATTTTTAGTGTGATAAGTAATATTAGACGCAAGACAAAAAGAAAAATTTATGGATGAGATAGAAAATAAGGTAACGAAATATACATATATATATATATATATATATATATATATATATATATATGTAATATTCTAAAATTTTAAGCAAAACATGACCTTTTGCATGGGTATAATTGAAATTCATTGAAACATATAGATAAGTCAGTATTCAAATTTTGAGGAAGATTGGAGGTGATTTGGACTAATTTGGAATCAAAATTTGTAGTTAAAATCGAGTTCAAAAAACTCTTCTGCGGCACATGCATCAAACATGTATCATACATGTATCACATACACACATACACACTCACACACACATATATATATACATGTGATACACATCCGATATAAATATAATGTATACGTGATACACAAATGATACACACTATGATAAACATATCAATTTTTTTATGTTTCATCTTCCACATTGAATTTTCAATTCAAACCACCTCAAAACTCCAAAAAGTCATCCCAAAATTGAGGTTCGAACTTCTTAAGATGTACTAAGTCTATTATAATAACACTCACTCAAAAAAAGGTATAAAGTTGACATTTTTTGGCTATAAATAGCTAGTGGCGAATATTGGCTACTCTAGCTAATATTAGTAATATTTTATGAATTGACTAATTTTTATAATAACTACTTATAAATAAAAATAACTAATACTTTTCCTATATAATTGTGGACCTAACCAAATTGTACAAATTAAATCATGTATAATAGAATCATATTAATTATATTAATTCTCTTTCTTAAGGTATGACCCTTGATAGGATGGTGTAGATGTCACGACCCAAAATTCACTATAGTTTGTGATGGCACCCAAGTCGCCATTAGGCAAGCCAACGATAAACTACTAACTTGATTACACATTTTATTATTTTCAAAATCATACATTTTATCAGATAAAGATATCAATGCATTAAAACCATGGAAATTTACACTTTAATATAATAGATAATAAAAGTGTGTAAATGCTAAGTATAATCACCACAACATCTAGAACATCCCAAAATCTAGTGTTACAAGTGCATGAGCATTAGCGAAGGAGTACGATAGTAATACAACATCTGTCCATAACATAAATAAGACAGGATAGAGTAAGTAGTACGATGGAGACTCCGTGGCCTGCGAGGCGTAGCTTGAAATGCATCTCACCGTAAAGTCTCCTCAACATCTACACCTGCGTGCCAAGATAACCACAAATTGAACCTATCAGATCCAGCACATTTAGTGCAAAAGTGTAGCAAGAGTACATAAATCAATACGTACACAGTAAGTATCTAGAACCCTAAAAAAATAGTGACGAGGGATCGACATCGACACTTACTAGAGGTCCAATAAAGCAATATAATAAACCATAAGCAGATATGAAGCAAACAACAATAATGTGATAAATATGTAAGTTACATAATCTTCCATAGAAAAGTTTTAAAGGTATGCATTTCCTAGTCTTATATTCTACCTCAACAGCTCACATATATCAAGTGTCAATATCAAACGGATAAGAAATACCATACAAAATTCCAGGCATCCGAGGAAGGATAACCTCGTGAATATTCAGATTGCTAGTGAAATAACGCACGATTATGCTAGGTTGTTTGGTCCGATCCAGAATAATATATACACTGTCGAGGATCGAGCTGCGCGAATCATATATGCATCTATTATGTTGTCAATGCGCTTTGCCCACTGCACAAGAAAAGAAGGAAATTAGCTAATTATGTGGCACATGCTTACAATACAGTATATGAGCACAAAGTGAATAGAACCTTTACATAAAAATATAGATTTGATTAAACTAACTAAATGTATGTAATGGGGGGGTTAAACTTAGTTAATAATAATAACTTCTAATCTATAACCGATTAATGAGAATAATGTAGTGCGATACTAATAGCAGATCAAACGCAAGGAACATTTAATATTTTAAGACTACTAATGAGGAAAAAAAGAAGAAGCAACAAATGATAATAAATGGCACTAGAGTAAATAGGGGTAATGTTTAACCGAATATTAAATGAGGTGGATGATTGCTTCTTCTGGCTGTCACGACCCAATTCCTAAATCCGGGTGTGATGGCGCCTCTCGTGAAGACAAGGCCAGTCATACCGTTTCAAAACACCACTTACAGCAATTAGTCAGTTATATAACAGATCGAATTTGAATTTATGATATTGATTAATGTGAATACCAATACAGTCCAACCAGGGTGTCACAAGTTACGAGCATCTAGGAGTGACTTTATTAAAATTTAAAAGTCTATAATACGTAGAGTAAAATACCGGAATCAAGAAGAAGAAGAATCTCGATGCCGCGAACGCCGGCAATCACCTTGCTTAGCTATGATAGTAATACCTTCAATCCGCTACTAACCTGCTACCAGGTGATCAGTACCTGCAACTGCACGCGAGGTGCAGGGAGTAAAATGAGTACTTCCAACTCAGTGGTAATAAGAGAGAATAATATCTGAGCGATAAGAAAACACGTATGAGCATACCAAACTGCTATAAAAGACAGAACAACCCTTTTTGAGAAAAACTGAAATACTTGCAAAATATCCCTTTAGAAAAATCTCAAGATCAGTTCAAAATCTCTTTTGAAAGTATGCCTTTTCAACAATTGCAAAGAAAGTTTTTAACAAGTAGGAAGTAATCATGCCCCTCGGGCTCAGCATCAACCTCTCAGTACAGTATCAGCCCCGCGGGCTCACTCCCAACTCACAATACACACATCAGCCTCTCGGGCTAAGCACTCCTTAACATATAACACCAGGGTATCTGGTCAACAAAGCAAGTAACAGTATGTATGCCAATGATATATGAGAGCTAAATGTCGTGCCACATAGTACAAACAGGAGTGAATGCATGAATGCAATGTAATGCACATGACCGCTACGGCGCGAAGCCCGATCCATGGATATCCTGCGCTCACTGGGGGTGTGTACAGACCCCGGAGGGGCTCCTACAGCCCAAGCGCAAAAATGTTGCGGCGTGCAGCCCGATCTAATATATATATATAATGTTGCAGCATGCAATCCGATCCATGCAATATGCTACTGCGGCGTGCAGTCCGATCCATGCAATATGCTACTGCGGCGTGCAGTCCGATCCATGCAATATGCTACTGCGGCGTGTAGTCCAATCCATGCAATATGCTACTGCGGTGTGCAGTCCGATCCATGTAATATGCTACTGCGGCGTGCAGTCCGATCCATGTATGTATATGCACATGCTCATACAAGACTCGAGGGCTGAAAGCCTCCTTACAGCATCTTCATGACCTCACATATGGCCCTCAGCCTCAATAGTCCAAAATAGTCAAAAGCCCCTCGGGCATCCGTAAAACTGTTATACTCAGCTCAAACAATAGTTTAGATATCAGTTAAATCTCCAAGTTTGAGAAAGATATAGCTGATTTCATGAAACAGTATAAATCACATGGACTGAGTTCAAATAATCTTTCAAATAGTAAGGAAACTGTGATGATAGTTCATAAAGAGTTCAAATAATCGGTAATAAGCCCCAAGTACGGCAATGAGCCCAAGTCATAATGATAACAATAAATCATTTGCAATTTTGCGGCGAAATTGGCGCCAGGCCGCGAGGCTAGGCAAGCCCGACCAATCCACAATCCAAGAACGACATTCCAGACCAAGAAGAAGAAATTCAAGATTTAAAGCAACCAGTTCCATAATAAAGCTCCTAGTCATGGATAGACAACATGATTTAGAACACAATTGAACAATAATTCCCCCAAAAACCGAGGAGTCACAAGTACAGAGCCTCTAATGAGTACCAATACATTGACTAAAAGGGACTTCAGTTTCTGACAAAACAATAAGTGAAATAAACTGATAAATACAGAGTAAACAGGTTCTGTGGACGCTGGCAGCTACCTCAATACTCTGGTACGTCAAAAATAGATGGCATCAGCAACTCTACGTCTCTGGAGCACCTGAATCTGCACACAAGATACAGGGAGTATGGGGTGAGTCTACCAATTCAACGAATAATAAGCATGTATAAAAACCCGAAAGCAGGAAATCCACAATAGAGCACAATGTAAAGCTAGCTACACAGTTCTACACAGTACAGTCTACAGATATAATCCCAGTAAAGCAACAGAAAATGTATGAATGCGATGCAATGCAATGCATCAACACTGCGGTATGCAGCCCGAGCCATCCATATGGGTACCCGCGCTCACTGTGGGGGTTCAGACTCCGGAGGGGCTCCTACAGCTCAAGCGCTAGGTCAATAGTTACCCCTGTTTCCTTTACAATCCACGGTTTCAATAGTTACCACCGTCCCATGAATCATATGCAGTCAAAAATAGTGAAATAGTATTCATCAGCCCAAAACCTCTTTATAAAACCATTTAAGTTTCAAAGCATATAAATGGGGCTGAGTTTGCAAAACAGTGTTTTAAAACCTTTGGACTGTGGTCAAATAATATACATGTCATGATGATGCAGATATATCAATCCCTGAAGGATTATACAAGTCGCCACAAGGCCCCAAACATGGCATCAAGCCCAGATATCAACACTATATAATGCGAAGCAATCTCCAACATAACATAATTTATCCCTCGGATTGAGCCGAGTCACAATTCACAACACATACGACCCTGCACTAACCATGGAGTGCGTGCCTAGCATCACAATAGCATCACAATAGCATCACAATATTAAATACTGGTGTTTCAAACCCTCGGGTAATCATCTACACCCATTACTTACCTCAAACCGGCCGGAAACTAGCTCGAAATGCCTTTTCCTTTAAAATTCTCCTCTACGAGCGTCGAATCTGGTCAAAACCACAATGAAAATATTACAATAGGCTAATAGGATATAACCCAATCGAAATAACTCAAAATACACCCAAAAATACGAAGTTGGAAAAACCCGAGCCTCGGGCCCACTTCCAAAAAATTACACAATTCCCATTTTCGATATCCTCGTGTTGGCACGAGTCCATACATATAAAGTTCATTAAATCGGAGTCCAATAACTCCTCCAAATCCCCAATTTTCATTTGAAAAACCAAACCCTAGTTCTTCAAATTTTCCATCTCAAATCACTAATTAAATGATGAATTCAATGGTATATTCATGTACTTTAACCAAATTTGAGTTAGAATCACTTACCCCGATGAAGTTCTTGAAAACCCTTCGAACAATCGCCAAAATCCGAGCTATATAGCTCAAAATATCAAATAAAACCCAAAATTTCGTATTTATACAAGAACCCCTCGGATTCAAGTTGTGCTGACCGCACAAAAATAACTGAGGTCCGTGCCCAGGTAGTGCTCGCCGCACAAAAATGGTCGCGGCTGCATGGAAATTTGACTGCAGTGACAAGCTTCACTATTTTGGCCACAACTTTCTCTACAGATGTCCAAATGCCTAATATAATACGTTTTGGAAAACTAGATTCAAAGATCTACAACTTGCGTGTTTGAATCAACCCCAAATTTGTTGTGGATCAAAAGATACGAGCTTCCAAAGTAGGACCAGTGAACTGCCGATCTCCACCTACGCGGCCGCGCAGAAACGATTGCGGTCCGCCCCAGCTAGCGCGGCCGCGCGAAAAGTGCCGCGGTCCGCGTCCAACTGACTGCCACTTCCATTTTCTAAGTTCCGGGATGTCCGTACTCACCCGAATCACACCCGAGGCCCTCGGGACCTCAACCAAAAGCACCTACAAGTCTGAAAACGCATCACGGACTTAGTCGAGGCCTCAAATCATATCAAACAACGCTAAAATCATGAATCAACCTCCAATCCAAGCTTGATGAATTTTGAAGTTTCCAACTTCTATTTCCGATGCCGAAACCTATCAAATCACGTCCGATTGATTTCAAATTTTGCATAAAAGTCCAAAATGACATAACGAAGCTACAGTAATTCTCGGAATTCCATTTTGACCCTCGGATCAGAATCTCGCATACCAACCGGATTTCTCCAAAATCCAACTTCGCCAAATTAAGCTAACTTCTACACCGAGCCTCCGAATTCACTTCCGATTTCTCTCCTAAGTCCTAGATCATCCCCCAAAACTAGTCGAACCATCGGAAATCCATTCCGATCCCTCTAACTCATAAGTCAACGTTTGGTTGACCTTTTCAACTTAAGCTTTCCTTAAAGAGACTATTGGTCTCATTTCTATCCAATTTCAACCCAAACCACTTCAAACTTACCAAACACCTATAATCACACACGGGGAATCATATAACGGGTATAACGAGACGGAGATACAAGAGGCGACGGGTCGGGTCGTCACATCCTCCCCAACTTAAACAAACGCTCGTTCTCGAGCGTACTCAGAGTTGTACTAGAAGTAGCCCAACAGCCAAATGACCTTACCAAGTATATGCCCGGGGTGAGACCACGTCACCCTAACTCACATAGGTACCGATAACACAACACAGCCGAAATTTCACAATCCATCTAGCCCATAAACTGTAGAACCACACTGCACTACCCGAAACCATACACAAGAGCTGAACCTCACACATATATTAAGAATTAACCCGAACCAGTTGTAACAACTCACACCTGCAACCTCAGGTGAATTCATGCAATATACAACCCATTTCAACACTCGCAATGATAGCCTTTATTCATAGCAGTTGCCCACAATACTTAATACCCATAGATAACTTCTTATTTAGCTAGAATCTTATTCCAACACTTTCGTATGCTGTCAAGGATAACTAAAACACGCAATGAACTGTAGCAATTCTTTAGTCCAACCATTCATGAAGTCACTTCCATCTTGACTATTACCACAACAGATTTTCGGGCCAAACCTCGATATTATCCTTTTAACCAGCTGAAATCAAATCTGTTCATACTCATTAATGACCCCAATGATCACCTCGAATTGAACAAACCACTGCTGGTGATATGATACCTCAATATAGGCCTAAGCCACAATTTGCATAATACACGCGCCAATAAGAAACGGTCTACACATACCCAACTCAGGGCTAATGACTCAACCGGAGGAGTTATAGCTCAAGCTCATCAATAGCTTTACAAAACCAAGTTGAGACTCCGCCTCACATCATAGGGATCGAGTACCTGAATCCTCCTCGAGCGGTCATAACTTCACGTGGCCTCGTCACAACGAGCAATACTATCCCAACAATGTTATACATGAAGCACCTCATGTTACCATGCTCAAATTAGACAGCCATGCACAGATCGATGTCAGAAACCAAAACCACCCATCACACTCACGGTGAAACAGGTAATATACACCATTCATTCCTGAAAGGACACAACCGAAACGCTATTCGCAAAGAAATTCTCAATACGAACTTTCCTCGGAAGCCAGAAAGCAAGGAATACCAAACAACACATGGAAAGCCATGCTCAACATCACACTGTTGCGGTGCGCATCCCGTTCCAAATAACATACTCGTGGCGGCGTGCCACCCGATCCACACAACATACCTCACATAGGGAGGTGCACATCGAGCCAAATTTGCTTATAATAACAAAATACCAACATCGGTATTAAGCAACCGTGTGCATAAAGATATTCAACTAGCGTTGTAAGCCACAATTGCCACTACCATAACTCATACCGGAGCCGTACGATATGGTGCCCGGCACTAATAATTACCGAAATCCACAGTCTCGCTCGGCCGTAAGGACGCATCTGAAAAGTCCCTCAATATTGGAACAGAATTCAATGGTAGAAGCCTCTGAACTGACATCCACCTTGAAGGCCCAATTAAGGAACGCAATCCTTCCCAGCTGATTGCTAGACTCTGGAACACAACCATCCAGCTAGAACATAATCTGATATACCCCGCCACGCAACCTGTGGCATTACCCAACATGACTTATAGCACAATCATTTAGAATAATCCAACTCTAAGACAATCACTCTACATTCCCATATCATATCAAAAATTCAATATACTAAACCAAGAAAGATCCTCTTGGCTTCCAAGTCCCAATAACCGCTAACAGTACCAATAAAAAATCCACAATCCATAACCACTACATAGACTGCACCGGAGAACTCTCAGTCTCCGACTAATCATAGCACATGACACACTGTACCGGATCCCAATTTCCATAGTACTAATACAGATTGCACCTCAAGTATCCAGTTACCCCATGAGAGATATATTAAAACTCCCATGTGCCATCAACAACTCAGATATCCGCAGTCGATCCTATAAGAAAATGTCGCACACTACTGATGTACCATTTGTGGGATTACCCTCTTTCCAAGACATATGCTATCGTGAAATCACTTCCAATTAACAGTACCGATTCCTTGATTACCTGAAGCTACTTACTACCTAAGACATAGTCAAATCCACCATACCCTTCAGAACTGAACCGAAACCTCGCACACGCCCATCTCAGTCTTTTACAACATACCGCGTATACCATATCCTCCAAGGATAACACGAGAACTTTCATCTCCCTTCTGCGCCGCAAACATCGACATGCTTAACTAGTCTAGAACTTGCATTGATCCCATGTAGAAGAAAATTATTATACATCTCATGACATCTCTCATCCGTAGAAAAATGCATCTCTCCAAACATGTATTAATCAATAAGAACTCTCCCAGTTCCATCTGCACAACTAAACCGCCATGACTGAATCCTTTTTAATTACAACACGCTAGGAGAATCGTCAACACCCAAGAGCATTGCTGCAAAAATTACACGTGCTAACCCATTACCTCGAATACACAACGAGACTAATCATACCCTTAACTTGCTGAATCTGGTCTGTTATCAAGCTACTCTATATGTCCAAATTTCTTCTAGTTTGCCTTCAAATTGATTTCCATGTTGCTGTAGCACCACAGTTCTTCCACTCAGACTCACTATACGAGATCCAACACCGGACCACACTGTCTAAGGCCCATTGGCCACTGAATACTTCCTCAATCGTCCTCAGAAATGCCACATTCCAGAGTACCTTACGCGAAGAACTTCCTACGACTCTGAATTAGATGCCATTACTTCCCAAATACTGATACATAGAAGCCCATAATTAACATAGAATATCACAAGTCTTGACCTGTTATAATGAAAACACTGGCTTGGTCACATACTCAACCTTAAAACACCTGAGTGATACAGATAGAATCCTCAACACATCAAAACCATTCTCAGAAGTCATCCACTCTTACACACACTGCAAATCACTTGACTTAATGAATCGACCCACTCGTGCCTTGTCAACATTCTGACACCACATGACGTGATCTCATTATGATACAACGAAACAACCTCCTTCTCTTTACACCAAGCATCATTTATCGACAACTCGAGATATTCTCTTATTTTCTCAAATCTACGAAGCACCATATAACCTTGGAAACATTTTGCTTCACTTGTGCCACCCTCGGCTCACTTTCTGCAACCAGAACTGATTCACTCGCCTGCATCAAATCGAAACTAACTTAGTATATAACCGTACAACCAGCTCATCAACAGCAACCTCCCCAACTTAGCTCGAAGCCACATATATATTAAATCATACACTCTATAGCCATCGTAATATCGTGGACATATCAAAATCACTCTTTCATAAGCTTGTGGAAACACAAATCATCAGAAATTCTAGCTTTTCTCCAATTTTGCACTCATTCACACAACATTTAAGCCCACTCTTTAGGCGACAAAATTTCTACTAAGTCCCAAATGTTTTGTACAATTTTGGGAGAGTTTCCTTTGTAATTGAGCCTATCCAACTGCCAGAGAACCACCAAACCATCCTAACAACACGTCCTTGACAAAATATCACAATGTATATCAATAACAGAATCTCCATGCTACACGTATTACATTATCAAAATTGACACATGAACATGCGTTGCACCTGTTCGAATCATAACATATAGAAAATACATTTTTAATTACACATAATATCTTCTAACATACACAAATGATCATACCACTTCAGAATAATTTGCAGGAGATACCCACCTCCTTGCTTCGATATAATACTTCGGTATATCATCCACCACCACACACCCCACACGATCACTTAGTCTTCTTGAATCTGGACTCATACCGCAACATGCAATCTACTTCACTCCTAGATAGGAGACTCGAAAAGATCCTTCACGCGGCCATAACCCGGCAACACATCTGATCGCAATGGAAATCAATCACTTACTGGTTTGTTTATCATCTAGTAGACCCTCTTCGACATTACAAAGTCATACAGACACATCACCCGACACCCACATACTCATCATGAAGCTATTCAACCGCCATTACCACAATTAGGGACACTACTGAACTTATAAGCTCATAACATTAACTCGCGCAATCAGCACCTTGGTGCTCAAGACACAGACAAAGATTCAGCCTCAAGTCCTCCAGACTGGCCCAACCTCTACTTATTGAAATCCTCACTCGCCCCTCGATCACGGAGCCAGCAGCCATCAAGGCACGTATAATACTGGGCGCCCACAGGCGCATACAAATGTAAGGAAGGAATTTTCAACCAAGATTAATCAAGTACGCACGATATGAATTCCAAGAATGTGAAGTGTTTCCTAAAGTTATGTAGCCTCCCGTGGATATGATACGGATGTCTACGTACCGATCCACAAGACTCTACTAAACGGGCTCATAACTTGTGAGGCCTAGCAACCTAGGCTCTGATACCCACTTGTCAAGACCCAAATCCCGGTCGTGATGACGTCCGGCCGCGAGGCTAGGCAAGCCCAACCAAACCACAATCCAAGAACTACATTCAAACCCAAGAAGAAGAAATTCAAGAGTTAAAGCAACCAGTTCCATAATAAAGCTCCCAGCCAGGGATAGACAACATGATTTAGAACATAGCTGAACAATAATTCCCCCAAAACCCGAGGATTCACGAGTACAGAGCCTCTAATGAGTACACATACACTTACTGAAAGGGACTACTGTGTCTGACAAAAAACAATAAGGGAAATAAACTGATAAATACAGAGTAAACAAGTTCTGTGAACGCTGGCAGCTACCTCAATACTCTAGTACGTCTGAAATAGACAGCAGCAACAACTTTACGCCTCTGGAGCACCTGAATCTGCATACAAGGTTAGGGAGTATGGGGTGAGTCTACCAACTCAGCGAATAATAAGCATGTATAAAAACCCAAAATCAGGAAATCCACAATAGAGCACAATGTAAAGCAATCTACACAGTTCTACACAGTACAGTCTACAGATATAATCCCAGTAAAGCGACAGAAAATGTATGAATGCGATACAATGCAATGCATGAACACTGCGGCGTGCAGCCCGAGCCATCCATATTGGTACCCGCGCTCACTAAAGGGGTAAGACTCTGGAGGGGCTCCTACAGCCCAAACCCTATATCAATATCACATAGTATCAATAGTTACTACTATTTCCTTTACAATCCACGGTGTCAACAGTTACCACTGTTGGAAACACGTTTCAAATGCAATATACTAAACGTGTGTTCTTTTGTAGGTTTTGATGAATGTCAAACAAAGCAATAAGCGATATATAGCAGTGCTCAAGGACAAGCACAAAATGGATGCATTACAAGAAGCTCAAGACAAAGTTTAGAAATGTTATAATTGAGTCAATATTAATTGTGATCTTGATTCCTCAATCTTGGCTCATAACATGGCTTCTCTACTAAAATTATTTTTCCAAAATCATGCATATCTAACTTAAGTGTCAAATGATTTTAAACTATGCATATTTATATTTGTTAAAATGTTTTTCAAACATGCCTCAAAAATCTGGGCTAAGATAATCGATTATGTACTTATGATAATCGAGTATCTCTAAGCCAAGACTGCATGACAATCGATTGTGAATTAATGATAATCGATTGTGAGTAAGTCAGTTAACATCAGGTTTTTGCAAACTGCATAACAATCGATTGTGTACTTTTGATAATCGATTGTTAACTGAGGCAAAGTTTTCAAAACTCAGAAAAATCGATTATGAACTAATGGTAATCGATTAGAATGAGAAAAATGTCTCCCAGTGTTTTTAAATAAATTAATAATCGATTGTGGCTTTTTGATAATCGATTATATATGAGACAGAAAGTTTTGAAATTAATTAATAACCGATTATGGCTTTTGATAATCGATTATATATGAGACAGTAAGTTTTGAAATTAATTTATAATCGATTGTTCTATTTGATAATCGATTGTTGGAACTAACCGTTGTCATACATTTTCAAATTACCTTCAGGTAATCGATTGTTGATATTTAACAATCGATGTTTTGCGTAAAATCTGGAAAAGATTTTCTGAACGTTGTTAAAATAATCGATTGTTGATTTCCTGATAATCGATGTTTTATGCCAAAAATTGGAAAGGATTTTTTAACGTTATAAATAATCGATTATTGATTTGAAGTAATCGATTGTTGACGTAAAATCTGGGATTGAATTTTTGATCTGATAGGCAAACAATCGATTGTTTAGTCTTGACAATCGATTGTCACTGAGTAATTTCAGCAATCCTTAATTGGCAATTAGACAACGGTAAGACTGAGTTTTTCACCTATAAATACAGGCTTAACTCAGTGTTTTCACAACAACAACATATACAATTTAAGTATTTTCATTGCTAAAAGCTTTCTTACATTGATCATCATTTTCATTCATCCATAAAGCTTTTTGAAGAGCCATTCTATTGAGCTAAGTTGTTGTGATCTTGAGCGTACTATTTCTACTCATATCTACTCATTGAGGAGTACTTTGTAAAGTGAGTTTGTTTTGTGTTTGTAAGAGAATTGCGATTCTCGTTTGTTGAGGAACTTGTGATTCCTCAGTTGAAGTCTTTGGGATTGTTATCCCCGACAGTTGAAGTCTTTGGGATTGTTATCCCCGAGCAGTTGAAGTCTTTGGGATTGTTATCCCCGAGCAGTTGAAGTCTTTGGGATTGTTATCCCCGAGCAATTGAAGTCTTTGGGATTGGTATCCCCGAGCAATTGAAGTCTTTGGGATTGTGATCCCCGAGCACCTAGGTGAGGCTTGTGTCCTCAGCTGTAACGGTTTGTTAAGCACCCGTAAGCTTGACAAGTTTAGTGGAAATCTCGAGAGAGTCTCTCGGGGACTGGACTAACCACGTTTGTGGCCAACCAGGATACATCATTGTGTAAGTTTATTTTACTGCACTTGTTTTAATTTCTGCAAAGTTTTTAAATTCCGCACTAAAACGCTTAATATTTTTAAAACGCTATTCACCCCCCCCTCTAGCGTAAAGCGTTATTTCCAACAATTGGTATCAGAGCCATACTCTCTGAAAGACTTAACCGTTTGAGAGAATCTTTCCATGGCTTCTACTCTAGACTCTTTTGCAGGTATTGATGAAGGACAGTGCCCCACAAGACCTCCTTTGTTCAACGGGACTAATTATTCATATTGGAAAGAAAGGATGCAGATATTCGTCAGATCAAACAGCCCTTACTTGTGGAAGGTGTACACCAAAGGAAATGAGGTTCCTGTCAAACAGGTGGAAGGAATATGGGTGCCAAAAACAGAAGAGGAATTCAACGCCGAGGATAATCGAATGGTCCAAAATAATTTTAAAGCTATTAATTTATTACTCTGTGCTGTTAATGCTAATGATTACAGGAAAATCTCCTGCTGCAAAACAGCGAAAGAAATGTGGGACAAGCTTGAGGTCACTTACGAAGGGACTGACCAGGTAAGAGAAGCTAAAATTGATTTTTTAACTCATGCTTACGAATTGTTCCATATGAAGGAAGGCGAAAAGGTAGACGAGATGTTTGAGCGGTTCTCATCAATAGTGAATGATCTCCACGCAATCAAGAAGACGTTCACAGACAAAGAACTAGTTCGAAAAATCCTTAGGAGCCTAACACCGGCATGGCGATCAAAGGCCGATGCGATTCAAGAGTCAATTGGAATCACGAACGTCACCATAGACGCTCTTAGAGGTAATCTTAAGACTTATGAATCCACTATTCTTAACCCTGTTGTTGACGAACAAAGAAGGCAAAAGATTGCTCTAAAGGCGAGCACAAGTCAATCACCAATTGAAGAGGATGGAGATAGCGAATTTGGACTCATCATCAAAAAGTTCCAAAAATTCATGCGAAAAGAATATGACCGCAAAGGGAAAAAGCAAGGTGAGCAAGTTAAATGTTATGAATGTGGTGAAACAGGGCATATCAAAACAAACTGCCCAAATCTTAAAAAGGAGAAGAAACCCTTCAAGAAGCAACGAGCATACATATCTTGGGGAGGAGATTCCGGAGACGAATCCAGTGAAGAAGAAAACGAAGAAGCGGCAAATCTCTGCCTCATGGCACAGGAAGAAAATCAAAGTGAGGTAAGTCAAATCTCTTCTCAAAATTTTTATACTCTTGATGACATGAGAAATGCCTTTGATGAATTGTATGCTGAATTTCTCAAAGTTACAAAAACCGTCACTAGTTTAAGAGAAAATGCTTCTCTAAAAGAACAAGATTTTCAAAAACAGTTTTCATTAAAAGAAAAAGAATTAGAAAAATTGGCTTTGGAAAATGAGAAGCTACTAGAACAAAACAAGTTTTATGGGAAAAGAAGTTCTGACAAGCCCGAGAGTTCTACAAAAAATTGTGCTTCTTGTGTAGACCTTAAGAATGAAGTAGGTAGATTAAAAGGCACACTAGATAAATTCAACTCCTCTCATAAAAACTTGAATGTGGTGCTTGATAACTTGAAATCAACCAAGCATGGAATAGGCTTCATAAATGAAGAAGAGGTTGATGCAAAAACCCAACCACCTAGAGCTCAACCTAGGATTAATAACAAAAATGCCTTTCCTAAAACAAACATGCATGCTAGACAAAATATTAGGAGACCTAGACATGACCTTCCGCCTAGCAATCGTCACCATAGACATGATGCATATTTTAGGCACAACAATGATCATGCTAGAAGATCCCGAAATGTTCAACCTAGAAATGACTATGGTGTTCAAATTAGGAGAAATGAAAATAGAGTAAACAATGTGCATTATTCTAGCTACTATGAGCCTAGACGCATGCATAATCCAAATGTGACATGTCATTATTGTAGACGAATTGGTCATATTGCTCCCGCATGCTTTACTAGACATAGACATGCTACTCAAACATATCATTATAGTATGCATAACCCTCAAGGACCCAAAATGGCATGGGTACCAAAAGAGCATTGATTTGTTTTGCAGGTGTGCTTGAAGGAATCAAGTGTAGTGGATGCTCCAAACACTTGACGAGAGACGAATTCAAAATTCCTTCAATTAAAGCACAAAGAAGGAGGAAGAGACGGAAAAGTCGACTTATGTTTTTTTTTAAATCGGAAGTATTTTCGAAAAATTCAAAAGGCAAAATTGTGGAAAAAGCTTCGTAAATTGGAGAATGAGCCAAAAGACCAAAATGAACGGAGGATGTTCAAAATCAGGTAATTGGCAAAGTCGAAGGGAAGGTAAGTACCCTAAACCCTCTTAAGAACATCCTAGGACAAAATTCTTAAGAGTTCATTTTTTTTCACCCGACTACACGAGTTTCAAAGTTATTATTTCATTTATAGATTACTGACTTGAGCGTCGGAGATGTTTAATTCTATTTTGCAGGCATCCCCCAAAAGGTAAGAGGAAAGTATGAATTATCTTGATACAAGAAAAAAAATCGATCATAATCGATTATTTATGCTTACAATCGATTATCAGTATCAATAATCGATTATTTGTTGATTCAATTTTTTTGCCATGAAATCTTGTTAAATGTTTACATTGCCTGATAGAATTAAGTCTCATCATTTCAGCATCCCCCTTCCAAACAATCGATTATTTGTTCTGCCAATCGATTATTTGCCAAAATTCAAACTCTCTGTGAGTGAAACAATCGATTACTATATATTGACAATCGATTATCTGTTTTAAACTTATGTTACCGTTTTGGCTCCATAATCGATTCCTAACAGGTCATAAATATGAAAAACAATCGATTACCAAGTTTGACAATCGACTATCTTTTTCAAATTTTCTTACCGTTCTGGCGTGTAATCGATGTGTCAGATCATTTTCATTAATGACAATCGATTATTCCATTCAAACAATCGATTGTTGAACGGTCAGTGAATTTATTTTTACCGTTTCAGACTTCAAATCTCTTCAAATCATTTCCAATAAATGTAAGATTCATTCCTTCTCTATATATAGGCTGCACATATGCTCTTGTATACTCACTCAAGCCTCCCAAGCATCAAATTCTCTTGTTTTCTTTGAAAAATCCTAGCACATCCTTTCAAAAAAAAATGTCAAGCCGCAACTCAAAACGTGCTCGTTCCAAACAAGGTGCTTCTTCTTCTCGCCATCCATATCAAGATGGATCGGTTCTATTCTTTGAATCCAATGAAGAGCTCACCCGTTTCTTAACCAAATTTGAGAAACGCCTTATTCTCCCTCCTCGCTTTTCAACAAACGCTCTTGTTGCACCATTCATTCCAGCCGCAAATATGCTAAGAGAGTGCAACCTTTTCAATTTCCTACTCCTTACTCACCCCTACTACAACATTTCTTTGGTTGAAGCTTTTTACTCCAACCTTCACAAAGATGATGAGGGTGAACTTGTTACCAATGTTAACGGCATTCCCATTCTAATTTCTGAAGATAACCTCCACCTCATTGCCGGCATTCCGCATGATGGTGAAGACATCTACCAGTACATAAATGATGCCGGGGTCATGATTGATGAAGCTAATCTCTTCCGCCAAGCCGGAGTAGCCTATGATGAGTCCTCTTCCCGTCGTCCCACCATAAAGGGTATGGACCCGAATTATCGTTTCATTCTCTATTTCATCACTCGTGTTCTCAAACCCCGTAAACTCAATCACACCACCATTTCCCAAGAGGATGCCAAATTTCTTCATGCTATTGTCACCGGTGTTAAAATAAATTGGTGCAAGCTTATTCTATCTCATATGTTCAATGCCACCAGAGATGACATACCTCTCCCCTATGCCCTCTTAATAATGAAATTTCTTGAAGCTTCCGGAGTCAATATTGCTAATGGTCCTCTCAAAAAGAGCACCAAAATCTGGGAAATTTCGGAGTCTTCCTTTCATCATGATGGTGATCATGCTCCCGCTCCTCCTCAAAATCGACAAGCCCGTCGTGCTCATCCTCCTCAGGAGCCTACCCTCCGGACCATTTCTGACCAAATTACTCAACTAACCCGTGAGGTCCATGGTTACTTTGATCACGTGCATTATGCCTATGCTCAGATGGTGCCATATCAAGCGCCTACCAATGATGATGAAGGGGATGGGGGTGATGAATGATGAAATTGTTGTTGTTATGAGAAATTGTTGTTTTTGGTCTGTTTGTTCTTGATTGGTTAGTTATGTTTGGTTTCACCCTTGTAATGTTATCTTAATTTTCCAATAAATAAACTTGTGTTTATTTCACATTTTTTTTCATATTCTTCCCTTGTGTAAATTTTTGCTAATGGCAAAAGGGGGAAGAAACGGGATATCAAGAAGCATGCTATATCACTCTCAACTTCATTCATGCTTAAAGTGAGGGGGAACATGAATTGAGGGGGAACATCAAATTGCATACTTTACTCTTGTCTTGGATTATCAAAATAATTATTACATATATCCCGCTTATGTTTGCCATTATCAAAAAGGGGGAAATTGTTGGAAACACGTTTCAAATGCAATATACTAAACGTGTGTTCTTTTGTAGGTTTTGATGAATGTCAAACAAAGCAATAAGCGATATATAGCAGTGCTCAAGGACAAGCACAAAATGGATGCATTACAAGAAGCTCAAGACAAAGTTTAGAAATGTTATAATTGAGTCAATATTAATTGTGATCTTGATTCCTCAATCTTGGCTCATAACATGGCTTCTCTACTAAAATTATTTTTCCAAAATCATGCATATCTAACTTAAGTGTCAAATGATTTTAAACTATGCATATTTATATTTGTTAAAATGTTTTTCAAACATGCCTCAAAAATCTGGGCTAAGATAATCGATTATGTACTTATGATAATCGAGTATCTCTAAGCCAAGACTGCATGACAATCGATTGTGAATTAATGATAATCGATTGTGAGTAAGTCAGTTAACATCAGGTTTTTGCAAACTGCATAACAATCGATTGTGTACTTTTGATAATCGATTGTTAACTGAGGCAAAGTTTTCAAAACTCAGAAAAATCGATTATGAACTAATGGTAATCGATTAGAATGAGAAAAATGTCTCCCAGTGTTTTTAAATAAATTAATAATCGATTGTGGCTTTTTGATAATCGATTATATATGAGACAGAAAGTTTTGAAATTAATTAATAACCGATTATGGCTTTTGATAATCGATTATATATGAGACAGTAAGTTTTGAAATTAATTTATAATCGATTGTTCTATTTGATAATCGATTGTTGGAACTAACCGTTGTCATACATTTTCAAATTACCTTCAGGTAATCGATTGTTGATATTTAACAATCGATGTTTTGCGTAAAATCTGGAAAAGATTTTCTGAACGTTGTTAAAATAATCGATTGTTGATTTCCTGATAATCGATGTTTTATGCCAAAAATTGGAAAGGATTTTTTAACGTTATAAATAATCGATTATTGATTTGAAGTAATCGATTGTTGACGTAAAATCTGGGATTGAATTTTTGATCTGATAGGCAAACAATCGATTGTTTAGTCTTGACAATCGATTGTCACTGAGTAATTTCAGCAATCCTTAATTGGCAATTAGACAACGGTAAGACTGAGTTTTTCACCTATAAATACAGGCTTAACTCAGTGTTTTCACAACAACAACATATACAATTTAAGTATTTTCATTGCTAAAAGCTTTCTTACATTGATCATCATTTTCATTCATCCATAAAGCTTTTTGAAGAGCCATTCTATTGAGCTAAGTTGTTGTGATCTTGAGCGTACTATTTCTACTCATATCTACTCATTGAGGAGTATGTAAAGTGAGTTTGTTTTGTGTTTGTAAGAGAATTGCGATTCTCGTTTGTTGAGGAACTTGTGATTCCTCAGTTGAAGTCTTTGGGATTGTTATCCCCGACAGTTGAAGTCTTTGGGATTGTTATCCCCGAGCAGTTGAAGTCTTTGGGATTGTTATCCCCGAGCAGTTGAAGTCTTTGGGATTGTTATCCCCGAGCAATTGAAGTCTTTGGGATTGGTATCCCCGAGCAATTGAAGTCTTTGGGATTGTGATCCCCGAGCACCTAGGTGAGGCTTGTGTCCTCAGCTGTAACGGTTTGTTAAGCACCCGTAAGCTTGACAAGTTTAGTGGAAATCTCGAGAGAGTCTCTCGGGGACTGGACTAACCACGTTTGTGGCCAACCAGGATACATCATTGTGTAAGTTTATTTTACTGCACTTGTTTTAATTTCTGCAAAGTTTTTAAATTCCGCACTAAAACGCTTAATATTTTTAAAACGCTATTCACCCCCCCTCTAGCGTAAAGCGTTATTTCCAACAACCACCGTTCCATGAATCACATGCACTCCAAAATAGTAAAAATAGTATTCATCAGCCCAAAACCTCTTTTTAAAGCCATTTAAGTTCAAAGCATATAAATGGGGCTGAGTTTGCAAAACAGTGTTTTAAAACCTTTGGACTGTAGTCAAATAATATACATGTCATAATGATGCAGATATATCAATCCCTGAAGGATTATACAAGTTGGCACAAGGCCCCAAACATGGTATCAAACCCAAATATCAATAGTATATAATGCGAAGAAATCGCCAATATAACACAATCTATCCCTCGGATTGAGTCGAGTCACAATTCACAACACATACTACCCCGCACTAACCATGGAACGTGTGTCTAGCATCACAATAGCGTCACAATGTGAAATACCGGTGTTTCAAACCCTCAGCTAATCATCTACACCCATTACTCACCTCAAGCCGGCCGGAAACTAGCTCGAAATGGCTTTTCCTTTCAAATTCTCCTCTACGAGCGTCGAATCTTGTCAAAACCACAATGAATATATTACAATAGGCTAATAGGATATAACCCAATTGAAATAACTCGAAATACACGCAAAACACGAAGTTGGAAAAACCCGAGCCCCGGTCCCACTTCTCAAAAAATTACGAAATTCCCATTTTCGGAATCCTCGTCTCGCCACGAGCCCATCATATAAAGTTCGTCAAAATCGAAATCCAATAGCTCCTCCAAATCCCTAATTTTCATTTGAAAAACCAATCCCTAGTTCTTCAAATTTTCCATCTCAAATCACTAATTAAATGATGAATTCAATGGTATATTCATGTACTTTAACCAAATTTGAGTTAGAATCACTTATCCCGATGAATTTCTTGAAAAACCTTCAAAATATCGCCAAAATCCATGCTATAAATCTCGTATTTATACAAGTACCCCTCGATTTCCAAATGTTCTGACCGCACAAAAATGACTGAGGTCGGCGCCCAGGTAGTGCTGGCCGCACAAAAATGGTCGTGGCCGCATGGCAATTTGACTGCAGTGACAGGCTTCACTATTTTGGCCACAACTTTCTCTACAGATATCCAAATGCCTAATATAATATGTTTTGGAAAACTAGATTCAAAATCTACAACTTTCGTGTTTGAATCAACCCCAAATTCGTTGTGGATCAAAAGATACGAGCTTCCGAAATAGGACCCGTGAACTGCCGATCTCCACCTACGCGGTCGCGCAGAAACGACCGCGGTCCGTCCCAGCCAGTGCGGCCGTGCGAAAAGGGCCGCGGTTTGCGTCCAACTGACTGCCACTTCCATTTTCTAAGTTCTGGAGTGTCTGTACTCACCCGAAACACACACGAGGCCCCAGGGACCTCAACCAAAAGCACCAACAAGTCTGAAAACACATCACGGACTTATTCGAGGCCTCAAATCATATCTAACAACGGGAAAATCATGAATCAACCTCCAATCCAAGCTTGATGAATTTTGAAGTTTCCAACTTCTATTTCCGATGCCGAAACCTATCAAATCACGTCTGATTGATTTCAAATTTTGCACACAAGTCCAAAATGACATAACAAAGCTATAGAAATTCTCGGAATTCCATTCCAACCCTCGGATCAACATCTCGCATACCAACTGGATTTCTCCAAAATCCAACTTCGCCAAATTAAGCTAATTTCTACACCGAGCCTCTGAATTCACTTCCGATTTCTCTCCTATGTCCTAAATCATCCCCCCCAAACTAGTCGAACCTTCGAAAATCCGTTCCAAGCCCTCTAACTCATAAGTCAACGTCTGGTTGACTTTTTCAACTTAATATTTCCTTAAAGAGACTATTGGTCTCATTTCTATCCAATTTCAACTCAAACCACTTCAAACTTACCAAACACCTATAATCACACATGGGGAATCATATAACGGCGATAACAGGACTGAGATACAAAAGATGATAGGTCGGGTCGTCGCAAAAAATTACGAAACCTACATTACCAAAATCCTCGTTCGCCACGAGTTCATACATACCAAGAACTCACAAATCCGAGCTTAAATGACCTATCAAATTCCAATTTGAAATATCAAAATTATAGCCCTAACTTTAGCCCTGTTTTAATGCAAGTTTCCATGTTATTCATCCATAAATTTAAATAATTATGCTAAGGAACTTACCTCCCTTTGTTTCTCTTCGAAACCTTCTTCATTTGCTCCCAAAAGCTCTCAAAATCCTCAACAATGGTGGAAAAATGACTTAAACTCGCGGAGGAAATGTTTTAAACCCTTCTATTCGCTACAGTGAAATCCTTCAATGCGATCGCGTCCTTGACCATGCGATCGCAGAGTACAAAAATTCATTTCCAGAATTACCTCTATGCGATTGCAATGAAACCCCAACGATCACAATAGCATAAGCTCCTGAAGCTATGCGAACGCACACCTCCTATTGCGAATGCAGAGAACAACCTAAGCTGGCCCCCAGATCTCCCTATGTGATCGCAACA
This sequence comes from Nicotiana benthamiana, assembly GCA_034376525.1. Taxonomy (NCBI): domain Eukaryota; kingdom Viridiplantae; phylum Streptophyta; class Magnoliopsida; order Solanales; family Solanaceae; genus Nicotiana; species Nicotiana benthamiana. Next base: position 123,353,377 of record CM067330.1, read on the forward strand.
TCACTCCGCGATCGCATTGAACAAAAAGCCCTGACCTCATAAAGCTCTACTCGATCGCAATAGAACCCATGAGATCGAAATAATAAAACCTCTGCAACTGAAGCCTGCACATTTCTGCTAAACTTTTACAACACCAAACTTCCCGATAACCATTCGAAATCACCCCGAGGCCCCCGAGACCTCAATCAAAAGCACAAACATGACCTATTTTACCTTATTCAAACTTGCTCGATCCATAAGAACACTATCATTTACATCAAAAACCACGAAATTCCTCAAATCCAAGCCTAAATTTCCTAAGAACTTCCGAAACTCATATTCGATCAAAAACCCGACCAAACGACGTCCTAATGACCTGAAACTTTGTACACATACTCAAAATCACCTAAAAAAAGCTACTGCAACTCTCGGAATTCCATTCCGACCCTCGGATAAAAATCTCACCTATCAACCGGAATCCGCCAAAGTTCAAACTTTGCCAATTCAAGCATAATTCTACACTGGACCTCCAAATTTAATTCCGATCGCTCTCCTAAGTGAAAAATCATCTCCCGAAGCTAACCGAATCATCGAAAATCACATCCGAGCCTTCTAACTCGCAAGTCAACTTCCGGTTGATGTTTTCCAAAACAAGCTTCCTTCTAATAGGCCAAGTGCCTTATTTTCAACCAAAACCAATTCAGTTAGACTCGATCGACTCTAATACTGATATTGATATATGAAGCATTACAATAAGGGGGAAACGGAGCAGTAACACATAAGTCAACCGGTCAGGTAATCATATCCTCCCCAACTTAAACAAACGCTCGTCCTCGAACGTACCCAGAGTTGTACTACAAGCAACACAATAGCTGAATGACCTTATCAAGCATATAGTCGGGGTGATCCCACGTCACCCTATCTCACATAGGTCTGATAACACAATATAGCTGAAATCTTTCACCCATTTCACCCATTTAGTCCATAAACCATAGAACTACAGTTCATCCTCTGAAATCTTACACAAGATCAGAACCTCACATTTTTACTCAGAATAAACCCAAACCAGCTGTAATAATCCATACCTGCAACCTCGACTGCAATCATATGATATACCACATAACTCAACACCTTTATATACTGCCAACGGCAACTGAAACACGCGATAAACCGAACCCATCTCTAAGATCAACCATTCATGAATCCATTTCATTCTTGTCTGACACTACAACAGATATTTCGAGCCAAACCTCGATATTACCTTTCCAACAAGCTGAAATCAAATCGGTTCATGCTCATTAATGACTCCAACAGTCATCTCCACTACAACACGCCACTCTGGTGATATGACACCTCAACACTGGCCTAAGCCACAACGTGCTTAATATAGGCACCAATAAGAAATGATCTGAACGCACTCAAATCATGACAACCGACTCAAACAAAAAAAGCAATAATTCAAATCCCTCCGTACGATCACCACACAGAACTGAGATCCCATCTCCATCATAGAAATAGAGTACATGAATCCTCCTCGAAAGATCATAACATCACGTGGCCTTGCCACGACGTGCGATTCTATCCAAACACTATTACCCATGAGGCACCTCAAGTCGCCATGCTCAACACAGACAGTCGCGCACAGATTAAGGTCTGAAACCAAGCAATCCATTACACCCACGGTGAAGCAAGTATTATACATTATTTAATCTTGAAAGGACACAACCGATGCGTTACTCGCCGAGCAATACCCAATACGGATTTTCCTTAGAAACTAGGAAGTAATGCATACAAGGTAGCATATAGAAAACTATTCTCCACATCACACTGTTGCGGTGCGCAACCCGATCCAAATAACATATCCGTAGCGGCGTGCCACTCGATCTGCAAATATATCTCACAAAAGAAGATGCTCATCGAGTTAAATTTACTCATTACTATAAACACATATAGCCTCATGCCCGGTCACAAGAAAATGCATCCGAAACCTCAATGCCGGAACTGAATCAATGGTAGAAACCTCTGCAATGACATCCGCTACGAAGGCCCAATCAATAAGCAATGCTTGTCAGCCATTCGCTGGTCTCTGGAATACAAGCTACCCTGCTAGAACATAATCCGATGTACCTTGCCACGCAGCGTGTGGCATTTTTTGACATAGCCCATAACACATTAGTCTAGACAACCTGACATTGGAACAACCAGTCTGCAATCTAATACTATAACCCAAATTTAACATACCAAGCAAAGAAAGATCCACTCGGACCTCCAATTTCCAACAACTGCAAGACGATGTCGATACACACGACCTACAACTACCGCATGGTCGGATCACGAGAACTTCTAGTCTCCAACACATATAACGCATGAATCACTATGCCTGATCCCACTCTCCTCTGTACGAATACGTAACACACATCAAGTATCCATCCATACCACGAAAGATATTCAAAATTTCGTGCGCCATCAACAAGCTCAAATATCCACAGTCGATCCAACAAGAAAATGCCACAATACTACTAAAGTATCATCAGCTTACATCACCGTACACCTTTGACTGAACATATACCCTTGTATAGCAATACCATCTCTTTAATCATCTGAAGGTCGATTCTTCATTCACCTGCAACTGCCTGTGCTGCTAAAAAATTTAATGACTCCCCATTATAACTGAACCAAAACCTTGAACACGCAAATCTCAATTCTCTATATCATAACACATAGACCACACCACTCTAAGATAACATGAGGACTTCTATCTCTCCCCTACGTCACAGACATCGACGCACTTAACTAGTCAAGAACTTTCATGATAACCATATAGGAGAAAAATTATTACACACTTCATGCTTCGCATACCCATAGGAAATATACTCATCTTCAAATCACGGTAAGACATATTAGGAACTCTTTCTCCCAATTCCATTACACAAGCTAAATTGCTGGGACTGAGTCCTTCTATCGAGATCAAGTTAAGCAAACTGCCAACACTTAAAAGCTTTGCTGCACAATACCCGTAAGGCTCATTACCTCAAACACATACAAGAATTAATCATACTCTTACCATACCGATTTGGTTTATTATCAAGCTATTCCACTTATCTAATTTCCTTCATGATTCATCATTAATTTGATATTCTCCCTTGTTGTAGCACCATAATACCTCAACTTAGGTTACCACATGGGACTCGCACATAAGACCATACTATCTAAGACCCATAGGCCACTGAATACCCTCTCGAATGCTTCCCAGAAATAAATATTCCAGAATTCTTTACCTTGAATAACTTCCTCCGAATCTGAATTTGTTACCATTACCTTCCAAATACGGAAATATAGAGTCCCATGATTAACACAAAATACCACAGGTCTTGATCTTTTCTAATGAAAACAAAGTCTCTAGCCACCTACAGAAACTTAAGACACCTGATTGTTACATGCAAAATCTTGAACATAGTAAAACAATTCTCGAGAGTCATTCACTCTTATTCAGCTGCAATTCACTCGCTCTACACGAACGGAACCACTTGTGCCTCATTAGCACCCTAACACCACAGAACATGATTTCATACAGATACAAACAACCATTTTCCTTCTTTATGCACCGAGCATTCTTTATCAACAGTAGCTCAATACATCCTAGTGTTTCCTCACATTTACGAAAGCACCATATAACATTTGTACAAATTTTCCTTCACACGTGCCATCATCGGCTAAATTTTTGTAACCATAACTGATCCGCCATCATACCTCAAAACGAAACCAACATAGCACATAACCATGCAATCAGCTGACCAACAGCAACCTCCCCAACTTGGCTCGAAGCCATATATCAAGGCACACTTAACAACTCATAGCACTTTTACCTCCAACGATGCCACAATGTTATAGTGAGATTAAACTCAAGTCATTTACTAGTTTTGTGAATACACAGATCATCTAGCACTGATATTCTCTGCATACCTTGCATTCACTTCCACATTAGCTGGGTCCACTTTCTTAAGCATCCCAATTCTTCAAAATACAACACATGCCCTTCAATTACGCATGAGATATTTTCCGTACACATATGGATCATATCACTCATAACACATGGCAGGAGATAACCCACATGCTTTGCCTCATTTCAATATTTCCACATACCTTCCACCATCATATACGTAATACACAGCTATTTAGTCTTTCTGAGTCTGAACTCATACCGCCACATATATTGTGTCTCACTTTCCAGCTAGGAGATATGAAATAATTCTTTACGCGCCCATGCCTTGGGCTACACAACAGAGCGCAATAGGAAACAAACACTTAATAGCTCATCTATTGCCCATCAGACTTCTTCGTCACTACCAAAATTATATAGACACACCTCGCAGTACTAACATACTCATCACATGGGTATCCAATTGTCGTTCCGACCAATAAGAAAAACACTGAACATATCAGTTCAAAACACTTGCTCACACAATCTGCACCTCGGTGCTCAAGACATGGGAAAACATCCGACCTCAAGTCCTCCTGACTGGCCCAACATGAACTCGCGGAGATTACCTCTCACCCCTCGATCAGGGAATCATAAGCCATCAAGGCACATTTACTACTAAGCACTCACGTGCGCATACAGACGTGTGGAAGGAATTTCAAGAATTATATCTCAAACTGAATCAAGTACGCACGATAAGGATTCCGAGAATGGGAAGTTTTCCAAAAGGTTCTGCAGCCTCTCAAGTATAAATACAGAGTCTCTATACCGATCCGCGAGACTCTACTAACCCTGCTCATTACTAGTGAGACCTAGTAACCTAGTCATGACCCAATTTCCAAATTCGGGCATGATGGCGCCTCTCGTGAAGACAAGTCCAGCCATACCGTTTCAAAACACCACTTAAAGTAACTAGTTAGTGATATAACAGATCAAATCTAAATTTATGATATCAATTAATATAAATACCAATACAACCTGACCGGGGTGTCACAAGTCACGAGCATCTAAGAGTGCCTTTATTAAAATTTAAAAGTCTATAATACGTAGAGTAAAATCCGGGAATCAAGAAGAAGATGAATCTCGGTGCCGCGAATGCCGGTGGTCACCTTGCTTAGCAATGATAGCAATACCTTCAATCCGCTACTAACCCGCTACTGGGTGATCAGTACCTGCAACTGCACGCGAGGTGCAGGGAGTAAAGTGAGTACTTCCAACTCAGTGGTAGTAAGAGATAATAATATCTAAGCGATAAGAAAACACGTATGAGCACACCAAACTGCTATAAAAGATAGAACAACCCTTTTTGAGAAAAACCGAAATACTTGTGAAAACTTCCTTTAGAAAAATCACAAGATCAGTTCAAAATCTCTTTAGAAACTATGCCTTTTTCAACAATTGCAAAGAAAATTTTTAACAAGTAGGAAATAATCAGAAACATGACCCTCGGGCTCAGCGTCAAACTCTCAGTACAGTATCAGCCCCGCTAACTCCTAACTCACAATATACAACATCAGCCTCTCGGGCTCAGCACTCCTTAACATATAAAACCAGGGTATCTGGTCAACAAGGCAAGTAACATTATGTATGCCAATGATATATGAGTACTAAATGTCGTGCCACGTAGTACAAACATGAGTAAATGCGTGAATGCAATGCAGTGCAATGCAATGCAAACGATCGCTAGGCGTGCAGTCTGACCCATGCAATATGCTACTGCGGTGTGCAGTCCGATCCATGCAATATGCTACTGCGGCATGCAGTTCGATCCATGCAGTATGATACTGCGGCGTGCAGTCCGATCCATGCATGTATATGCACATGCTCACACAACACTCGAGTCCTGAAAGCCTCCTTACAACATCTTCATGCCCTTACATATGGCCTTCAGCCTCAATCAGTCAGAAATAGTCAAAATTCCCTCGGGCATCCGTAGAATGATAATACTCACCTCAAACAATAGTTCAAATATAAGTTAAATCTCCAAGTTTGAGAAAGATATAGCTGAGTTCATGAAATAGTATAAATCACATGGACTGAGTTCAAATAATCTTTCACATAGTGCGGAAAACTGTGATGATAGTTCATAAAGAGTTCAAATAATCTGTAATAAGCCCCAAGTATGGCAATGAGCCCAAGTCATAATGATAACAATAAATCATTTGCAATTTCGCAGTGAAAACCAACAACCAGGACGGACCAAGTCATAATCCCAAACGGTGCTCTACCCCACGCTCAGATCCAGCGTGCAAGTCACCACAATACATCACTAAGTTGTGCAAATCCAAGGTTTCAAACCCTCAGGATATCATTCCCAAGTATTACTCACCTCGAACCGACGAAATCTCAAGCTCGCGATGCCTTTTCCCCTCAAATCTTCTTTCACGTGCGTTGAATCAAGCCAAAAATAGAGTGAATACATCACAATATGCAAATGGGACAATACCCAATCGAAAACAATCAAATTATAGCAAGAACCTCGAAACTAGCAAAACCCGATCCCCGAGCCCGTTTCTCAAAAAATTACGAAACTTACATTTCTGAAATCCTCGTTTCTCCACGAGTTCATACACACCAAGAACTCCCAAATCCAAGCTCAAATGACCTATCAAATTCCAATTTGAAATATCAAAACTCAAGCCCTAACTTTAGCCCATTTTTAATGAATTCAACCAAGTTTCCATGTTAATTCTTCCATAAACTTAAATAATTAGTCCAAGGAACTTACCTCCGTTTGATTCCCTTCGAAACCTTCTACATTTGCTCCCAAAAGCTCTCAAAATCCTCAACAAAGGTGGGAAAATAAATTAAACTCGCGGAGGAAATGTTTTAAACCCTTCTGTCCGCTACAGTGAAATCCTTCAATGCGATCGCGTCCTTGACCATGCGATCGCAGAGTACAAAAATGCAATTCCATAATCCCCTCTATGTGATTGCAATGAAACCCCTGCAATCGCAATAGCATAAGCTCCTGAAGCTTTGCGAACGCACACCTCCTATTGCGAACGCATAGAACAACCTACGATGGCCCCTAGATCTCCCTATGCTATCGCAAAATCACTCCGCGATTGCATTGAACAAAAAGCCCTGCACTCAGAAAGCTCTATGCGATCGCAATAGAACCCATGCGATCTCAATGAACAAAACCTCTGCAACTGAAGCCTGCACATTTCTGCTACACTTTAAAACTCCAAACTTCTCGATAACCATTCGAAATCACCCCGAGGCCCCCGGGACCTCAATCAAAAGAACAAACATGACCTATTTCCTTATTAAAACTTTCTCGAGCCATAAGAACACTGTCATTAACATCAAAAACCACCAAATTCCTCAATTCCAAGCCTAAATTTCATAAGAACTTCCGTAACTCATATTCGATCAAAAATACGACCAAACGACGTCTGAATGACCTCAAAATTTGTAGACATACCAAAATCACATAACGAAGCTACTGCAACTCTCGGAATTCCATTCTGACACTCGGATCAAAATCTCACCTATCAACTGGAATCCGCCAAAGTTCAAACTTTGCCAATTCAAGCCTAATTCTACACCGGACCTCCAAATTCAATTTCGATCGCTCTCCTAAGTCAAAAATCATCTCCCGAAGCTAACCGAATCATCGTAAATCACATCCGAGCCTTCTAACTTGCAAGTCAACTTCCAGATGACTTTTTCCAAAACAAGCCTCCTTCTAAGAGGCCAGGTGCCTTATTTTCAACCAAAACCAATTCATTTACACCCGGTAGACTCTAATACTGATATTGAAACATGAAGCAACACAATAAGGGTGAAACGGAGCAGTAACACATAAGAAGGCGGGTTGGGTCGTCACACTAGCAATGATAAATAATAGATAAAGATCAGAATATTTGGACTCATCTCGGATCTGGTGGAAAAGGTGCAAAATAATAGAGGATCGAATCTCACTAGAAAGTTAGTATTTGTATTCAATGTAGAGAGAAAGTTTGCTTTTCAAAAGGGTTTTTATCAGAGAATACTACATGCCTATCACCTTATTTCTCTTTCTATTTATAAGGGACATACCCCCTCATCAACCCTAAAAGACAAACAAAGGGAATATAAAATGGAATATTCTCTCAAAATCCTGTTACTTAACTAGCCGTTACTGATTCTTCAAACACTCGTGTCACGCCCCAAAATCCGAGGAGCGCGACCGGAACTCAACGGAGTAAATCTGATTGAGCCAGCCTGCTATGTTTCATTCTACCTAAACTAATTCATGAATAAATAGGAGATGAACTCCATTAATCATACTTAGTAAGTATTTCATGAACAACTTCCACTTTATTTCCAATAGAATCTTAAAACATGATTATCAAAATATTGCAAGTTTATAAATCTTTGCCAAATGTTAATATTTCTACTTTAATTCCCAATACCAAACACCACCCACAACCTGTCTACGGAGCCTCTAAATATAATTGAATAATACTATGGAAATGTCGGCAACAAGGCTCCGTCTATACCTCAAATACAAAGTACATGATGAGAAAATGAACAAAAGATGCATGATATGACCACAGGATAGAGTGGGGCTCGCCAAGTCTTGGGAAGAGAATAACTATATCACTGACCGATGTCGTTCGATGTGGAACAACCTTTATCATAAAACGATACAGCGCCCCCGGCAAAGGGACATTGGTGTCATTGAATAGCACTAGTATGTATAACTAAACACCATAAAGAACTATCATGCAAGGACGAGGAAATCATAAGAGTTTAATAAATGCTTTAGACAATCACCACATTACCAAATAAAAGGGATCACATAGATTTCACATAATTTTAATAGCTTTAGGTTGGGCACTAAAAAATTATACAATTTTCACATTATCTTTCCATAATCTTTAGTTTGGGGCATTCCACATTATTTATCATTTGTTTCCAATACCACTGCTATCACGAGTGGAGTATGATCTCGATCCAATCAGCTAGGTCACCTCAGTCGAGGCATATATTCCAATCACAATCTCACCTTTCCTTTTATTTTCCGAAATTCATTCATAATACCACTGCTTTCTTGAGCGGAGTCCGATCACAACCCGATTGGCTAGGCCGCTTTGCCAAGGCGTTGTTTCCTTCTCATTAATCATAATACCACCGCTTTCTTGAGCGGAGTCCGATCACGACTCGATCGTCTAGGCCGTCTTACCAAGATGTTTTTTCTTTTTCATTTATCATCTTATTTCAATCTTTGTTTTGCATATATAAATTCATAGGCACTTGGGGCCACAATTATCACATCATACTTGGCACTAGGCCGCATTTCATAACTCAATCTCTTCCCCTCCCCCCCCCCCCCATTTCACATCATTTCCACATATTTCACATCTCAATTTCAACAACAAGCCATTCAATTCAAGATATCAAGTAAACATGAGAGGAACCATGAATCCCCGACATTTAAAATATCTCACAGATCATAAACCTCAAGTTTATTGACAATGGAATTTTAAACACAAGGGATTCTTCCAAATCAATAGAGGGGATACACCAACCCGCAATAAAAACACACATCAAAAGCATAAGCAAATAATATACCAATTGTTATTGAATTATTCTTTTCCAATCATGACAATATACAATTTCAACATCGAAGTATGAAACAACTTGGATCATATTGGATGTACTCATAAGGCAAGATATTGTCTCGAATAGCCACTTATGGCATAATTTGTTTACAAAGCCTTTAAGGCACTTTATTATTGAATTCATTTATGGAAAGCAAATTCGAGGCTCATTTAATAATCTATTTCATATTTTCTCATGTCTAGGCATCACTAGGTACAATTATAATTCACGTTCCCGACACATTGGCCATACTCTATTTCCCAAAGTCATTAAATTTATTTCAAACATCTTTATACATAACGAATTTCACATATTTTGGCATAACAATCTCAATTTCAATCTTTATTTAAGGTCTAGGAATTTCAATACATCATTCATATTTTTTGCCCCTTTCAAGTTATCAAGATAGCATGTTGATCATGTTGAGACACAACTTTCACGCATATAGGGTTACAACACCAATTCATGTAAAATAACAATCAATGCAACAATTCAACTTTAATCTTACCATATTCACCCAAACACCGATGAAGCTCAATTTCTAAAAGACGGGTTTTTAGCGATACATACCTCAAATTTTCCCCACCTCAGATTTTCCCCTTATTGATACTACAATGATCCAATACACTTAAGCAACTTCAATCTACAATACAACATTCAATGGAACCAATATTAATAACAAATTCCATAACTTAAGCCAATTAGGCATATTATCACCTTGTATGTATAGATCTCTACATCTCATAACCATAGTATTTGTTCATCCAACTATCACCATTAACCAAAAGATTATTCCACCATCATTTCGAATAAATTTATAACTTCCATCTACACAAGTATGATCATCCATTCACACCCAACCAACGAATCCTATCAAATATTTACCTTTCAATCTCTACAATAATTATGTATTTATATTAGAAACGTATGACTTCCAATCACCACACCATAAGTTGTAATACTTGATTAATACTCATATCCTCATAGTATATCTGTATATGTAAGTCTAAGGTGTAGGATTTACCTTTTGAAAGAAATTTTGCAAAACCTTCCTTTGAGTTCTTGAAGGAATTTCTTGAAAATCTATGTGTTTTATGATAAGATTTTATCAATAGTAGTGTAGGAATGATGGAATTTCACATCAGGATAATGGAGATTGCATAACTTGAAGATTGGGGGAGTTGAAGGTCTTGATAGGGTGAAAGAAGACCTCAAAATTTGGGCGTCAAAAGTGGCGTTGGGCGCTGCCTGTGGTGCTAATTCCAGTAGCTCAAAATTCCTGGCGCCATAGCTAGTGCCCGGCGCTACCCAGGGCACTGGCGACGCAAGGGACACAAAAATGGTCATAGCTTTTTGTGTACACCTCCAAATAATGAACGGTTTGATAAGTTGAAAAATAGACTAAAAGAGCTTTAATTTGATAGGTTTTGCATCACACAAATCCTTATATAACTGGAGATATGATTGTCCAAAGTGAGGTCTTGTGCGCACTCATTTGCAACTTTCATCTATTATAAAATTTTCCAACTTGGCTTGGACTTAGGCCCTTTCTTGGATTCCAATTTACTTACCACAAGACTTGTACACTTATTTACCCAGTCATATTGATATTCACCATGTTAATAGCATATAAAATATTATAATAAGCCTACATGGCACTCAAAAATCCTATATCGCCTAGCAAAATTTTTCGGGGCCTTACAACTCGACCTCGACCATGATCGACTGCCCGGCGGTGAGTTTTATTAGTCATTAGTCTACCTCGGGCAAATTACTTTTAGTAATACTATTTCATGTCGAATATCCTTAGTCATTTTTTGACTCATACAGTTACTCCCTTCATTTATCGAGGTCGTCTCTCGGATGACCTCGATGAGCGGACTTCGCTAGTCGTAGTTGAGAGATTTAGGTGGTTAGGTCGAGTAATAACACTCATGGTGAGGTGGTAATGTGGTGCTTCATGAGCCACAACTTACTATTACATCGGTTCAAAATGACGTCATGATATCATGCGTCATTATTATGCATTTTCCCAATGCGTTGGGTTGCTTCCCGTGCTCTACCGTTTCGATATTTGTGCATCGACAATTTGTATTCTCAATTAAGGTGCATGTGGTTTTTATAAATAGTTGATAGAAAACCCATTACTTAATTCTTTATGTTTTCAAGTATTCGAGTCTTTATATATTTCTTTCTTCTTCCCCTATTGCTCTTGCTTTTGTTATTTTCACCTTTACATCCTAGTTTTTTCTGATTTCAGTAACTTATGCTATTCATGCTTCCTCTATGTTTGCAATTTCTTCACATATAAACAACCAAATATGGTTAAAACATCTTCTAACCTTGGGGAAAATCTAACCTAATTCCATTGGCAATGAGCATGCCCCTCATGACAATGAGGCAACCATTGTTGCAAAGGATAACAACTTTCCTATTGTAGATGAAATAATTCCGCGCAACGAGAAAGCTAGGTTGGACTTATTGAAGCGGCCCAAGGACGATCCTGAGGCTGTGGAATCTGAGATGGATGTGCATGCCTTTGTTGACTTCAGGGCCAAGTTCAAAATTTCGGCCCACATCGACCTAATCCCGACCGGTCCTGATGTGGTACAGATTCACCGCCCTCCATATTGCACGTTCTATGCATATCCATTCTACGTGGGCTATTTTTTCCCCTTCCCTTATTGGCGGAGGAATTCTGCCGCTACTACGGCACCTGCCCAGTCCAGTTTTCCCTTACATCAATAAGCATATCCTCATGCTGACAAAGTACGCAGAATTGGCCTTCCACAGAATCTCTATTCGCCACCTGATGCATCACTTTGCGCCCAGTTTCTACTAGGGGACGATGTTACACCTTCATCACCGTAGAAGTAAGAGCTTGGTAGTGAAGATAGATGATAAAGCCAATCGTCGGTTCTGGTTAAACTTCTTCTACGTCAAGACCAAGGACATAGTGAAGAATGCTAAGGGATTTATTGAGGCATGGAATTATGCCCGTACATACCTCCGTTGTGTCTATTTTGCTTATTTTGGCCGTAGAGTAATCATTCTACTTTTTCTTTATTCAACCTAGGCAAAACCCCCTCCATTGGTTGCAGAGATTCATGAATGGGTTAGCCAGGTCTTGTCTCAAATGGTGGGGGATCCGTGAATGGTCGGCCTTCCACAAGAAGTTTAGGCCCAAGACCATAGTGACTGGTGAGTTGCTTGTTTGTGAGTTTTGTTGCTTCAACCTTAAAGTTGTCTGCCTTTTATTACAATCGTGGGGTGGTTTGACTTAACCTTGTTTTTGTTATTAGGTTAGAGAGCTTTGAGGAGGGAGAGGGTTTCTACTCCTGCATTTCTCCAAATGAGTATCACGATGGGATCTGCCCTTGCTGCGACTGTGGATAAGCATGCTTAGCCGACCACTTCTTCTCAGCCTTCGGCATTAAGTATAGCTAGTCGATCGTCGGCGGCCCCAGCAGCAGAGACTCAATCTCTCCTATGCACCACTTGATAGATCAGACGTCAGTGAGGGATGGAGATCTTATTCCCCGCAAAAGTAGGTTGGTGTATGTGGGTGACGGGACCACCCGAGCTGTGGACTCTTTTAGGGATGATCATGGGATGACCGCTGCTGTGTTAGAAAGTGGCACCATCCCTTCGCCTCCCTAAAATCCTTCTATTGACTGGTCCATGGAAGGTGTGCCATAGTGTAAGGCTGGGGTTGGAGTTGGCAGGTCAGAAGACACAGATATTGTGCCGAGAGATGAGTTCTTTAAGGCCACTCGTTGTTCCCTCCATGTCCACTCATGAGAGAGATAAAGGGTTCTTCAAGGTCGGGATGCTGAGCGAGGGGTTTACTTGCATCGAGGTTAGGTTGGACGGGTCCTCAAGGAACATAGTTGTTCCTATGGATCATGACTTGTTGGTAAAAACGAAAGATGTAGTCCTCCTTAGGTCCCTTTTGCTCCAATATAGAGGGTAGAACCCTCGGGACGTTGGACGATGTTTCCATATTTTCAGGCATAGCTAGTCTCGCCCTTAGGGTAAGTTTTCCGACCTTTCTGATTTTTTTACCTTGTATTTTACTCTAATTTTATTCTTTTTCCTCCTTTCCTATCAGACCATTATTTTGGAGATTGAGAGCTCGCCGAGGGAGAGGTGCAAGACTATTTTCAATAAGATGGATAGGAAGTACCTTGAATACCGCAGCAAGTATCGGGAGATCCATATGCAATTCGGTGAGAATGGAAACTTCCAAGCCATCAAGGATGAGCTCAAGCAGAAAGACGACGAGCTAGTGAGAGTCATCAACAAGTGGAGTGTCCTCGAATGGGCGTTTAAGGACAAAGAAGAGGAGCTCAAAGTGAGCAAGGAGTTGAGGCCCAATGTGCGGACCTTCGAGTCCAGGTGGTATCTCTGCAGGTCGAACTTGAGCAAAGTTTGGTTAGGTCCAATGCTTTGAGTGATGAGATCGCCAAGAAGATGATATATTTGGAGAAGGCCAAGTTGGTTCGATTTGTGGCTTCGACAAAAGTGAAAGCTTTGGAGGATACAAACAATTTGGAGCTGGCTAAGCTCAGGTAGGCTCGGCTTGATGATCGGATAAGGGAGCTACAAAAAAGGTTTCTAATCTTGAAGACCAAGTCACTGTTCTCGAGACTGAGAAGTCCCGGTTATTAGCTCATCAATCCTCCTTTGATTCTTCTACCTTTCCTGATGTTCCACGGGATTTATACGAGAAGTGGATCCATACTGAGTCCAAGCTGGACATATTCAGAGATTTGATGACGGCAACTCCGATCGCCTGCGAGTATGACCCTGCTACACCGGGGACCGGCGATGGTAAGGAGGGTTTGGATGGGCTTGAGCAGGATTCTTGGTACGAGGATGAATATATTCATGGCGACGGTCGAGATGGCGTTGCTGGGTCGGGTGGCGAGTAGTTTTTCCTTTGATTTGTAATTTTTGAGCACATTTTTGTAGGCATCTGTTTAGCCCTTTTAAATGATATTTTGAAGAATGAAATGCTAGTTTTGCTTATTCATGACTAAATCTTCTTTGCTTGGTCTTATGTGTGTCAATAACTTGGTCACCTTAATCGTAATAATTTTGGTTTTGGCCGTGCTTGAGGATGGTAAGTATTAATTCGAACAAGGTCGAATGTAAGTTAATTCGAACTAGGTCACATGTATTAATTAGAGCGAGGTCGAATGTCACTTTAGTTAATTCGAACAAGGTCAAATGTGTTTGAATGAGGTCGAATGTGAGTTAATTCAAAAGGTCGAGGGTTTAGTTAATTCAAACGAGGTCGAATGTGAGTTAATTTGAATGAGCTCGAATGTGAGTTAATTCGGACGAGGTCGAATGTCTAGTTAATTTGAACAAGGTCGAATGCCACTTTAATTAACTCGAGCGAGGTCTTATGTGAGTGAATTCAAAAGAGGTCGAATATATATATTGAATTTGAATGAGGTCGAATGTCACTTTAATTAATTTGAACAAGATCAAATGTTATTTGATTCGAGCGAGGTTGAATGTTATTTGATTCGAGTGAGGTCAAATGTTATTTGGTTTGAGCGAGGTTGAATGTTATTTAATTCGAATGAAGTTGAATGTAAGTTGATTCGAGCAAGGTCGAATGTTATTTGGTTTGAGCGAGGTCGAATGTTATTTAATTCGAATGAGGTCTAATGTAAGTTGATTTGAGCGAGGTTAAATGTAACTTTTGCTTAATTAATGCAGCATTGTTTTGGCAAAAACATGGGTGAACTTCATGTATTTGTGCTTTGCTTATATATATTGGAGATTTACATGTTTTTCAGGCTGGCATTCCAATCCCAGTCTATCTAGTCCCTTCATTGGTCGACCTGGAGAACTATTGAGAGATTGGGAAATGAACTAATCGACATGCGTCCTCATCTATTCGTACTTTAGCCTGAACTGTCCTCCTTGTCACCTTATTAAAAACCTTTCTGAGAAACCCAATTGGGACAAAACTCAAGTGAGGGGAAAAAGTACGGCTAGAGAATATTTTTCCTTAGAAGTTAAAGTACTTGAGGTGGACGACATTCCAGTTGTTTGGCAGTAGTTTTCCTTCTGTGGTTTCAAGTTATAATGACCCTTTATTTGTTATTGCCATGATTTTGCATGGGCCCTCCAATTCATTCTCGATTTGCCCTCCCGCGGGTCTTTGCTTGCTTGTATTTTAGCCTTGAGCACGTAGTCCCCGACTTTGAGTGGTTTGACCTTGTCTTTTTGTTATTATAGTATTTTGCATGTTTTTTTTTGGGCAATCGTCTATATGTAGGCCATATCTCTCTGTTCTTCGGCTTTATCGAGGTCTTGCCTTCTGCTTTCGTCGTTCCTCGACCCGTTCTCATAAGAGCATCTCAAACTTGGTTATCCAACCTCGACTAGTATTACTGCATCAATCCCATAGACTAATGAGTAGGGTCTCTCTCATTTGCTCATTTTTGACGTTGTGCGGTATGCCCATAGTACCTCCGACAGCAGTCTTGACCATAGTCCCTTGGCGTTCTCGAGCTTTTTCTTCATAATGTTCAGTATTGATTTATTATAGATCTCCACTTGCCCATTCCCCACGCGATAGTATGGGGTGGAGAGTATTCTTTTGATATGCCACTTCTCGAAGAACTCGACCAACCTTTTTTCAGTGAATTGGGGTCCTTTGTCACAACCGATCTCTTTGGGGAGGGTAAAGTGGCACATAATAGTTTTTCATGTGATGCTGATCACTTCTTATTTGCGTATCTGGGAGAATGCTCCTGCTTCTACCCACTTAAGGAAATAGTCAGTTAAAACTAAAAGAAATCGTATGTTACCTTGCCCTGTTGGGAGGGGGCCGGCGATGTCTATCCCCCACTTGATGAAAGGCCAAAGGGAGGTGACCGAGTGGAGGTGCTCGCCTTCTTGGTAGATCATATGGGCATATTTTTGGCATTGCTTGCATTTTCTCACGAAGTCAACGACCTTTGTTTTCATGGTGGGCCAATAGTAGCCTGCTCGTATGAGACATCTCACCAGAGGCCGATTGCCGGAATGAGCTCTGTAGTGGCCTTCGTGGACTTCTTCTAGAACGTGTTGTGTCTGATTTTTGCCTAAGCATTTTTCTAGGGGGCACCGTACGTCCTTTTGTACACATAGATGTCGATGATGTTGTACCTGGCCGTTGCATTTGAAGCTTCTTGGCTTCTTTTTTATCGTCTAGGAGCACACTGTCCTGCAAGTATGTAATAATACGGATGCGCCGGTCCCAAGTTACTTTTATAGTCCTTACCTCGATTTGATCAATTAATGAGTGGAGGAGGGTGACCACGTTTCCTTCTCCTGTTATACTTTTAGTGGTTGCTGCTAGTTTGGCGAAGCTGTTTGCTTTGATATTTTATGCTTGAGGGATCTGATCGAGCTGCAATTCATCAAATTCAAGCAACAACTTGCATATCTCGACCTGATATTTTTGTTACCTTTGGTTTTTGATCTGGAAAGTCCCTGTGATTTGGTTGATGACGAGTTGAGAGTTGTATCTTAGGACAACCCTCCTCACTCTGTACTTGAGTTCCAGCCTTAATTTTGCAATCACGACCTCATACTCGGCCTCATTGTTAGTCATGTCCGGGCATCTTATGGACTGGTAAATTACTTCGCCTGTCGAGACCTCAAGTACGAGTCCCACTCCGGACCCTGATGCATTAGTGGTGCCATCGTTGTACAAAATCCATAGATCCTGTATTTGAGGAGAGGTGTGGGTGGCTTCTCTTTCGACTTCGAGCATTATTTATGCTAAAGTCTGGCAACAATGTCTTAGGCAAGCACTTGTGACTTTATCTCCATTTGCAGATGATATGTGATATCACGTTCGCTTAATTCTATGACCCATTTGGCCAATCTTCTCGATAGCTCGGGTTTATGCAGAATACTTTTCAAGGGAAAAGTCGTGACTACCGAGATGGGGTGGTAGTGGAAGTAGGGTCTGAACTTTCGTGAAGCTACGACCAAGGACAGAGCTAATTTTTCGAGGTGGAGGTACCTCTTCTCGGCGTCGATCAAAGTTTTGCTAATGTAATAGACGAGAAATTACGGATACCTTTATTTTCTTGGACCAGGATTGCACTCACTACCACTTTAGATATAGGTAGGTAAACGAGGAAGCATTCTCCGCGCTCCGCTTTGGAAAGTAGGGGCAGTGATGATAGGTAAGATTTTAACTCCTTCAGGCCATCAATTCACTCGGAGGTCCAATGCAGGCCGCTGTCTTTCTCGAGTATGCCAAAAAACTTATGGATAAACAGTAATGGTGACTTTTTGATTGTATTAATTTCCAAACTGGATTGCTAGTTTGTTTAGTAATAAAGGCAGTATGGTGGTGCATTTCTATATTTCAGAACAGCTAACTTAGATTTTTCTGTTAATTCTCTTACCTGGACATCCATAGAATCTGAAATGCTCATTCTAGGGCTGATCACTCTGGCCTCAATATCTCAGGTAAATTCTCTTCAAAGTGTGGTTTTTTGTTCAATTGTATGTTGACAATATTTTTGCCGCTGCATTGGAGGAGTGTTCATTTTTGTTTTGGCTAGTGGTCTGAACATATTTACAATATTACACCGTAACTGCAAATCTAGGAGCCGTTTGTCCATAAATTTTTTGAGAAAGTGATTTTAAGTTATTTTGAAGTAAATAATGGTTATCCTCCAAGATTGCAATACTTTTCAAGTGAAATGTATGTCCAAATACAATTTAATTTTTAAATACCTTTTTTGCAACTTAACTTCAAAAACTACTTTCTTATAAATCTCGCATATTGTATGTCCAAATGCATACCTAGTCCATTGGTAAATGTTTTGGGATATAATCACTTTTACCCCGCACCAAAAACTATTTAAATTTGGTAGCGGACAAAAATATATTAAATTTGTATACTCTTTGTATATAACATGCATAATGTATATATATGCAAAAAAATAAATGTTTTTTTTTAACTAGGCAAATATCTTAAACCACCCTAAACTTGACTCAGATTATTAGGACCTCCCCGAACTATGCCCAATCTTAATTACCCCCCTCAACTTGGCCTTTTGAGGGACATTATCCCCTTAGACGCTGATGTGACAAAAAGTATGGATGCACTCGCCTGCCACGTGAACTTTTCTGTCTATGTGGCATTTTTTGAAAAATTAAATATTTTTTATCTTTTTAAAAATATTACTTTTTGGATAAATTTTTTCGAATGAAATGACTATTTATTTTAATTGTATAAATCTTTATTTTCAAGTCACATTCAAAAAAGATTAACTAAAACTTTATTATTTTTTACCAAATAAAAATATTTAGCCTAAATAATGTAGTTATATACAAATTTTATTATAAATTTTATTTGAAAAAAATTATCCAAAAAAATAATATTCTTAAAAATGTAAAAGATATTTAATTTTTCGGAAAAATATCATATATATAAAAAAATCCCCGTGGCAGGTGAGTGCACCCACACTTTTTGCTACATCAGCGTCTAGGGGTAATGACTCTCAAAAAGTTAAGTTGAGGGAGTAATTAAGATCAGACATAGTTCGGAGATGATACTACTAATCGGAATAAAATTTAGGGATAATTTAAGGTATTTTGCCTTTTAACTATTATTTTGAGAGCGAGGCTATACGATGTTATTTTCGCAAATGTATTAAAATATAAATTTGGGATTACAATTTTGGGTTATACCTGAGAAGAGTATCCAGAAGGGATTTTTACCTATCAACCCATATAGCAAACCTTATTACCATTATTGTGCATTGTTTGGTTATTACCCTCATATCCCATGTTTTTGTTACAAAATATGTACCAAACGAAATCTTTCCTGATGTTGCATCCTAAATAACGCCATTTATTAAGGCTCAAATCTATGTTAAATAAATTGTAGCTTAAAATAACGTCTGTATTTATGGCTCCTAATTAATCTTTGATTTTGTACCAAATAAATGCTAAATCAGTTAAGGTAAAATCTTAAATGCTCCTAATCGAATCTCTCCTCTAAACTGAACCGAAATCATACTCTCATTCCTCCATTGAAAATCAGATTTTCTAGTTATTCTGTGATAGCCAGTTTCGTAGTTCTTCCGTGATCATACTCTCATTCCTCCAGATTCTCTCAGATTTTCTCATATTTTGTAGTTCTTCCGTGATTGCCAGTTTCGAAAAACTTTCATTTTTGTACATCAAATACTGAAAATCATAATTGACACGGTGATAGTCAATCAGTACGGAGATTCTACAATGTCAAAAATTCCGATAATGCTTAAATGTAATGGTTATTGGGATAACTGTGGCAGTTTCCGAGATTTTGAAGTTGATGCCATTTTGGTTGATGATAATGCAAGCTACGGAATTCTCCAGTCTACAATTGCAGAACAATTATCGATTGATACATCGGATAAAATTGTAGAAATAAAATACATTGTGAATGAATAAATTGTCCTCCGTTGCAGATTAGGAACGATATGGGCGTTCGTGTATATATGGAAACGAAAAAAGAGAATAAAAACTTAGGTTCGTATCCCTTATGTATTAGCATAAGAGATTTCAATATGGAATTGGTAATCACCAATGAGTGCCCCACCAATATAGGTAAGTTTGCGTCGAAACCGAAATATGAGATTTTTGTGTTCTCTATTCAACTACAATTTGACGCCATTTATCTATAATGAAAATACAATGTGAATGTATTGTCTGCAGGTTCTTCAGGATCATTAAGGTAAATAGAAATTCCATCTTCACCAGCTATTGAGGAATATCAAAGTGAAATAATAATTGAATCTTCTCAAACATGTATTGAAGAAGGTCAAGTGTACCAGGACAAGAAGACGATAGTTGCTGCAATGAAGAATTATGCAGTTATGCAGAAGTTCCAGTTCAGAGTTAAAAGATCAAGTTGTAGAAGGTTTGTGGTTACTTATTCATTTTCAAAATTACTGTATTATTTCTATATAGGCAGTTGTAGTTAATTGTAGTAAATTGTAGTTAGTTGTAGTTAATTGTAGTTAGTTGTAGTTAATTGTAGTCAATTGTAGTTCATTGTAGTCAATTGTAGTTGATTGTAGTCAATTGTAGTGACGGGAAAGCCAGTTTGTAGGTAATTGTAGTCAATTGTAGTTAAATGTAGTCAGTTGTAGTTCATTGGGGACACATTGTACTTAATTGTGGTCTTTAATAAATATGTCTGAAAATTGAATTTTTTTGTAGCTACTGGCTTGTATGTGTTGCTGAGAACTGCAAATGGCATTTCAAGGCAACGTCTATTCATGATTCATCATTGTTCAAGATAAGAAGTTTTAGCCGACAACACACATGTTGCCGAATGGACGAAACATTCATAAAGCGCAAGTGTACTGCAACAGTAGTTAGTAGCATTCTCGTTCCAAAGTTTTGTGATCCTAAGATTGTTTACACGCCAAAGGACATACAAACTGACATGTTATCCGAACATGGAGTCAACCTAAGCTACATGCAAGCATGGAGAGCAAAGGAAAAAGCATTACGGTTTCTGCGAGGGAATCCGTGTGACTCGTACAACAGATTACCAAAATATTTTGATATTCTTGAGAAGAATTATCCCGGTTTTGTTGTTAAATTGAAGAAGGCAGCAGATGATTGCTTCTTGTATGCATTTGTTGCTCTTTGTACATCAATAAATGGTTGGTAACATTGTAGGCCGGTAGTAGTGGTTGATGGGACATTCTTAAAATCAGCATATAGGGGTATTATGCTGACAGCAAGCACCATGGATGCAGCAGGTAATAGATGTAATGATGTTGTAGTTACAACGTAGTTAGTTTATATTTATAAAAATCAATGTATTTAAAATGCCTAAATTCTCCATATATATTTGTATTTAATAGTTAGTCTCAAGTTATGTCTACAAATTGTAGGTTCTATTTTGCCCTTGGCATATGCTGTTGTTGATTCTGAAAACGACGCGTCTTGGAGGTGGTTCTTTGAACAATTCAAGGAGGCATATGGTGAAAGACCTTCTATGTGCGTTGTCTCAGATAGGCATGAGAGTATATCGAAGGCAACATCAGTTGTCTATCCGGGAATGGCACACTACTTTTCCATGTGGCATATATGGACAAATATAAGGTCAAAATTCAAGAAGGCACATCTACAATTACATGAATTGTACTTCGCTACAGCACGGTCATATACTCTGGATGAATTCAATGAAAGGATGATGAAGATTCAGGAGGTAGACCCACGTGTATCGTCTTACCTATATGATATTGGCTATCATAGATGGTCAAGAGTACATGCAACGGCGAATAGAATTTTTACTATGACGTCAAACATTGCAGAGTCGTTGAACGCTGTTACAATTGAAGCAAGAGAGCTGCCAATATTTGATCTATTGGAGTATATGAGGGCTATTATAGAACGTTGGACAAAAGATAAGTTATTGAAGGCAAAGGGTACTTTCACATTACTTGGGCACAAATTCAACAAAGAATTAGAAGATAACAATACATTATCCCAGAAACTAAAGGTAATATATTCTTGTTTGGTGCATGAAAAAAAAACAAAAAAAGTAGTAGCTGTTGAACTTGTTTCCAGTGAGTTTTTAAAATATAGTCAAATGTAGTTAAATGTAGTTAAGGCTATATAAAGTGTTTCCGGTGAATTTTTAAAATGTAGTCAAATGTAGGTAAATGTAGTTAAGGTTATATGCAGTATTTCCAGTGAGTTTTTAAAATGTAGTCAAATGTAGGTAAATGTAGTTAAGGTTATATACAGTGTTTCCAGTGAGTTTTTAAAATATAGTCAAATGTGGGTAAATGTAGTTAACGTTTATATGCAGTTTGTTTGTAGTTGATTTGTAGTTAACATATTGTTGCTAACATAGTTAACTTATTGACACCTTATTATTTTCTTTTTGATCTTGAATTGTAGGTGAGGGCTTCAACAGATCATATACACACTGTGTTAGATGGTGTGAAGCGGTACATTATATGTTTAGAAAATAAGAAATGTAGCTGTGGACAATTCCAACTTGATGAACTTCCATGTGCACATGCTTTGGCATCATTAAGGCATAGGAATGAAAGGCCGGACAACTATTGCTCACCGTATTACACAACGAAGAGCCTTCTTCTTACATATGAATTGCCAGTTAATCCTCTTCCTGATGAAGCGAAATGGGATGTTCCACAACATATTTTGGATGACGTAATAAAGCCACCGGCTGGAGATAAAAGGCAGCCAGGAAGACCTCACAAGGAAAGATATAAAAAATTTGATGAAACAAACTCAAAGAAGTACAAGGTGTCATGTGGAAATTGTGGAGGTGAAGGGCATAACAAAAGAAGTTGCAAGAATGCGCCGAAAAAGGCATGAATATAATGTAGCTACAATAGTTATCAAAATAAATATTAGTGATCCCAGATTATCGGAATTTATTGTGTAACTGTAATACGTTTTGACGATAATAAAGAAGTTTACTAATATACTTGAGTAATGTAAACTGTTTGCGTAAAGAATTGGAAGATAACAATACATTATCCCAGAAACTAAAGGTAATATATTCTTGTTTGGTGCAGGAAAAAAAACAAAAAAAGTAGTAGCTGTTGAACTTGTTTCCAGTGAGTTTTTAAAATGTAGTCAAATATAGTTAAATGTAGTTAAGGTTATATGAAGTGTTTCCAGTGAATTTTTAAAATGTAGTCAAATGTAGGTAAATGTAGTTAAGGTTATATGCAGTGTTTCCAGTGAGTTTTTAAAATGTAGTCAAATGTAGTTAAATGTACTTAAGGTTATATGAAGTGTTTCCAGTGAATTTTTAAAATGTAGTCAAATGTAGGTAAAAGTAGTTAATGTTATATGCAGTGTTTCCAGTGAGTTTTTAAAATGTAGTCAAATGTAGGTAAATGTAGTTAAGGTTATATGAAGTGTTTCCAGTGAACTTTTAAAATATAGTCAAATGTAGGTAAATGTAGTTAAGGCTATATGCAGTGTTTCCAGCAACTCATTGTAGTTAATTGTAGTTATTTGTAGTTAATCATAGACAGTTGAAAAATATGTCTGAATAACATATTTTTTTGTATCTACTGGATGGTATGAGTTGCTGAAAACTGCAAATGGTATTTCTATGCAACGTCAATTCATTATTCTTCATTGTTCAAGACAAGAAGTTTTATCCGAAAACATAACTGAGCAAATGTACTGCAACAGTACATGTAGCATTGGACTTCCAACAATTTGTAATTATGTAATTGTAGTTATATGCAGTATAGATGTGTAGTTATATGGAATTGTAGGTAATTGTAGTCACTACATTAGTAATTTCTAATGTATTCATGAAGCTATTGTTCAGTACAACCAAACTGACATAATTCTCCACTAACTACAAAATTGTTCAGTATTCATGAAACATTGTGGGGTACAACTAAAGTTCATTACAACAGTACACTCTACTTCTTCTTTCGTTCAACTTTAGTTCTCTCATTCTTTGGCGGTGGACCCTTCCTCCTTGCAAGCCTGCCGGCAACCTCACTCTCACTGATTGAACCATCACTTAGCTTCTTTGTGGCGTAGTCCCACAACAGAGCTCCATAGCGTCTACGGTGTTTGTCAATATCAGTAAGATCTTCATTTGGTATAGACAAATCACCATTGCTAATATATTCCGCAAAGGCAGCCACAAATACACCGCAATCCCTGCAGAATATGAGTAATTTTCATTAAATACCAAACCATAAAAAATAACTAATTAAACATATAGAAAGGGAGATTAGTTTTTTATAGTGAGCCTTCCTTCTGTTGTGGAATCTCGGCAACCATCCATTGTATGTCTAGAGGGTCCGTAACTGGCTTCTCTACGTATGACTTTGTAGTCTTGAAGTCAATGTCTTTGCGTTTACCATAGAAACCAGTGCATGACAAATAAAGAGGAATAATGACTGAAATTTTTCAACCAAGGTTTGAACAGTTTTGTTACGCTTTGCCCTCACCAAAGAATCATAAACATACAGTTGCCGGTCCTTTATGTCAAACACTAACAACAACCAATGAAAGTTCTCTACAAGGTTAACAGGCATTACCACATAATCCACAAGATCCCATGCTACATTAGCAAGAATTCTATAGCCCATAATGTATTCTCCAATATCATCATCGGCTTTAACAACAGAATTCCTTTGATTCATTGGAGCAGTAGAGAACTTCTCATAGATACTTTCAATTTTCGTCTTGAACAAGCAATCGGTTGTTGTAAATCTACATTTGATGTTGGGGCCATATTTCCCCTTTTTTCTCAAATAGTACATTATAACATCAATGTGCTGAAAAAAGTAAAAGTTCAATTTATAATAAGTTGTAGTGTAGACAAATCAAAATTGATGTACACCACAAAGACAATAACAGTGAGCCAGCTACAAAATACAAATAACAGCTACAATATACAAATAACAGCTACAAAATATGTACTTCAAGTCTGTGTATTTCAATTTACTGATATCCAAATCTAGTTATATGTAATCTAGTTATAAGTCTGTACATTAAGGCAATCTGTACTTTAAATGCAATCTGTAGTGTTCAATAACTATATATTGTAGTCAATTGTAGTTAAATGTAGTCAATTGTTTTTACTGTAGTTAATGCAATCTGTAGTTAAATTTGATTCAACATTATAAATTGCCAATCAAATTAGAGTCAACAGAGACAGTACCAAATAAAAATTACATGCAACTACATTAAACTACAAAAAACTACATTAACTACAAATTTGATTCAACAGTATAATTTGCCAATCAAATTTGAGTCAACGGAGACAGTACCAAATAAAAATTACATGCAACTACATTAAACTACAAAAAACTACAATTAACTACAAATTTGATTCAACAGTATAATTTGCCAATCAAATTTAGGTCAATTGTGACAGTTCCAAATAAACATTACATTAAACTACATTAAACTACCAAAAACTATAATTAACTATAAATTTAATTCAACAGTATACTTGGCAATCAATTTTGAGTCAACTGCGACAGTTCCAAATAAACATTATATTACACTACATTAAACTACAAAAAACTACAATTGACTACAAATTTGATTCAACAGTATATTCTTCCAAATCAATTACACATTAACTCCGAATAACAACAATTAACTACAATTTGTATAAGCAACCCTAATATGCAATAATACAATATAATTTTACAAAAAACGCTTAGACGCCAAAAAAAAATTGAATTCTAATTTTTTTGCAAAAAAATATTAAACTACAAAACATCGTCGAGACAAAAAAAGTTGTTTACCTTAACTGGAAATTATTGTGGAACCAATTTTGTGGTTTTTTTAGAGTGTTTCATCTTTTTTTGCTTTGAGGGGGAATGAGACACCTTCTGTATTTTTGTTTTTTGAACTTTGGGTGAATCGTCCACAAAATCATCATCATCGACCCTCAAGCTTTTCCCCTTTCGCCTGCGTTGTTTGTCGGCTTCTGTTTCTACACCGGTATCATCAACATCCTACAAGTGCCTTGTTCGAGTTTCAGCTCTTATTTGTCTCGGCGATGCAGGAACCCTTTCTTTCCCACTTGCATGGATAGATTGTTGTCTTTTTACTGGAGATTTAGGTGTTAAAACACCCAAATCAAATGTTGGAATATCCGCTACTTTTTGTCGTTTGGGAGTAATGTGTTTTTTCACCATTTGACTATGGATAAGATTTTTTCACTGAATATGTGTTTTCTTTACAAAACTTTGAAGAGGTTTTGGAGATTGAATGATGAAATTGAAGAGGATGACAATGGAGAGAAGAAGTGAGACCAGAGAAATCGGTAAAGGTATGTAAATAAACGTGGGGGGGTGGGTGGGTGGGTGTACTTTTTATTGGGAAAGCTGATAGGTTTTGGAAGAAAGAGAAAAATGGACAAAAATAAACTTGGGGGTAATTAAATGTAGTAAAAATCGATTGGAAGAAAGAGAAAAAAGTGGGGAAAGAAAATATGGAAATATTTTGTTCCACAAATCAAGCACCTAATAAATCATTGATAATTAAACCTTAAAATAAATTTTGGTACATAAATTGAAACATGGTATACTTAAATGTAATAAACACTAACCATAAACATGAGTGATTATAAGGTTTGTTATATGGGATGTATATGTAAAAATTCCTATCGAGAATGGTAGGCCCAAGCTATAAACCCAGTTGCTTCTGGCCCATTTTCTACTATTCATCTATGGCGGTAATCGCCAATCAGTTGCGCCCCAATTTCTAGTTTCCCCCACCCTACAATAGGAGAAAAACTTTCAAATTTTGGATCCTCAATTCAAACAAACATAGAATGCCAGGTCATCAATCCTTTCACTTTAATCACATTTCATCTCAACCGTCAAACATCCTCATCGACGGCATATATTAATCCACGTGACAACGACATAGATCGAAGCTCTCACCAGCGTCACCCTCCTTATATATCCCAGCAATATAGCCCCTTTCTCCATTATCATCTCTATCTTCATTATTCAAGCTCCTGAGCTTCCAATTGTTATTAGGTTTGTCATTCTATCCTTCTCTATCTCGCTCTATTCATTTGTTGACATTAGTTTTCTAATTTTGAGATGGATTTTATATTTTATTTTAAGAAATTTAGCTACTGTTTGTTGATTTTTTTATAAATGTTTGCAGAGAATTGAAAGTTGATTGAAGATGTCAGGACGTGGAAAGGGAGGAAAGGGATTAGGAAAGGGAGGAGCAAAACGACACCGTAAAGTCCTCCGCGATAACATCCAAGGTATCACAAAGCCAGCAATCCGGCGTTTGGCACGTAGAGGAGGAGTGAAGCGTATCAGTGGTCTGATCTACGAGGAGACACGTGGCGTGCTGAAGATCTTTCTAGAGAATGTGATTCGTGATGCTGTAACTTACACTGAGCACGCTAGGAGGAAGACTGTGACTGCTATGGATGTTGTGTACGCGCTCAAGAGGCAAGGCCGTACTCTCTATGGTTTTGGTGGTTAGAATATTGGAATTAATTAATGTTGGTTTTACGTTTAATGTAATTATGTTCTTATAAGAGTAGTTTTGGCAAGAAACGTTGTTGCTTAAATTAATGAAATTGCACACTACATTTTTCTCACTATTGATTTGTCAATTTGACCAATTCTATCCCTTTTGATGGTGCTAACAAGTCTGCAATGGGTAAAATTTAGAAAATAGTTACTTTTAAGATAGATTTTTGAATTTTGGATTCGCTTTTACTTATAATCACGTATATTCAAGGAGGTGCAAAGCTTTAGATTTATACGACCATTACAATATTGCATAGGAAATGCCAACAAAGATTAAAGCATTAGTGGGGTATGGCCAGTAATGCTTGTGATTGCTTCTCATATTTGAAACCATTTGATTTAGAATCATCAGCACTCCACACAAATATTCCACCCAGTTCTCCTTTACTTTTCAGCTTAGTACATGCTGTGAAAAATCCATTTTCTGGAGATAACCCCCCACTTCCATCAGTGCTGAAACTAGCCAACATCTCTCCCCCTTCATACTTGGATCTTTGTGTACCAAAATAGTTCATGAATTGAGACACGGTGGTTCCCTCATCGTATGCGTAAAATTGGAAATTAACATAGTCTATAATGTGACCATAGCTTTTCCATAGCGCCTGATAATGACTTTGAACTTCATCATCATCAAATGGAGCTATTGAAGCGAAGGAAATGACTCCATTATTCTTTAGTGTTGTAATAAGTCTGCCTATGCACTCCGAAAAAGTATCAGGATCAGCTTGAAAATGTTCATAATCGATATCTATCCCATCCAAATTGTGTTGCTTAATTGTATCAGTAAGAGAAGAGACTGCATTTGAAACCCAAGAATCAACAGAAGAAGGGTTGAAATAGGCGCTGCTTCCTCCAACACTGTCTCCTCCTAAGCTCAATGCTACTTTAACATTCGAATGTTGGGTTTTAATGGATGAAACTGAAGAAGGGGTGAGGTTGTCTGTGTCCCAAAATATGTTGAATTGACCATTGGTGGGAGATGCAGAAGAAGTGTAGTCAATGGCAAAGGAGAGAATGAAGTGAAATTCAACGCCAGAGTGAATGGGGACATCACTAAACTTGACATTCTTGAACTCTGCCCCAATGTATTCCCTAAATATGTTGGAATTTCCAGGTGCTGCCTGGATTGGTGATAGAAAAAGTACAAAGGCTTGGAAAGCAAAACTTGAAATTAAAATATAGGAGAAATCCATGAAGTTGAGATATTGAAAAGTTTGATATGTTAATTAGCACAGTAGAATGGTTTGAAGCTATGCAGTTTAAATATAGGTTCATCAATAGATGGATGTTAAAGCATCAGTCACAAGGGAAAGTTAAAAATTGTTACCTTTAGTTTGCCGTTTCAGCAAGTTGTTGAATCGGTAAAAAGTTACATTATCTTTCTTTTTTTTAATTAGCACAAGTGGAACACTGATTTGGATCTGCGGCTTGACTCCAAAAATTATTGCATTCTTTGGACATGTATGCCAAAATTCTAGTCGAAACTGATAACCTGGTGCTTAATAGTAGTCACCAATCAATAGGAAAACGTCTATGTGGATCTCATACAATGTCATTAGTTATAATTCACATTCATTTGTTATAAAGGAATTGGACTAGAAATTAGCCGAAGGGAGTGCATGGAAATGAAAAATTTAACGTGATGGGATATTTAACATGAACAACTATGCAATAACAACCAACAACAACGTCAATCCAGTGGAATCCCACAAGTGAGGCCTGGAAATGGTAATGTGTACGCAGATCTTATCCCTATCCATGGAAGGTAAAGAGGTTGTTTCCGAAAGACTTGTTTCGAGAGGAATGAACAACTATGCAATGTAATTTATAATATTAATGGTCTTGTTAGAAGAAGAAAAATCTTTGACGAGAGTAACTAAGATAAAAGGACAAATATTAAGATGAACTCGGCACCTCAAAGCTCCACTGGCACCTTCCGAACACCAAAGATCTTGGGTGACCGATTCAGCAGTCCATAACAACTCAAACGATAAAGAAGTATGTTAATCTCTTCATGCTCGTTCCGAGCTCGAAGCACCATTTGTACAAATAAGAATTCCGAGCTCATTCTCCAACGGAACACCATAAAACATTCTGACTTATACAAAATACAATAGACTGATCGATACTGAGAAAAACAATAAAGTTCAAATGCAGTACTACATGTTGTGTAACCATTATATGCGTATGCAAACCTGTCAATGAAGTAGTAGTAAACTTTGGAGTAGGAATGATGAATGAGGCTGGTGGAAAGAAAATTTCTGAACGAAATTAAAAGGATCAAGTACACAAATAAAGAGCGTATTCATCAATACTATTCTGGTTATATAGTTTTTCAAGTTACAAACGTATAATATTAAATTCGTTACTGCGGTGCTACAAGGATAATACAGTCAGACTTCTTTATTACAACATCTCTGTATAACAATATTTTACTATAAAAGTAAAGTTTTCCGAAACCAATTTTTATGTTATGTTATAATATATGTTCTCTATATAAAACTTCACTAAAACATTCAAAAATATTCGGAACAAACACGATTATTATAGAGAGATTTAATTTTACGTGAAATCGTATTAGCACTTTTGACTCAAAAAGTATAACTATAATAAACTTCTATTAAATTGCAACTACAGATGACAAATCACCAACTAATAAACTTACAAAAATTATTATTCTATAGTTATGCCTCTTATCCCAATAATATAAGGACTTGAGTTTTGTATTGGGAAAATTTGGTTCCCTACGTTCCTACGCTATCTACATACATCCTTAGTGAAGAAAGCGGCCTAATTATGATCGACTCAAGTAAGACCGGCCTCAGCTAATAGACGGATCGAGTGACATGACTCACTGCGATGTCGTTTCGAGCTCTGACACTCGTACACTGAGGCTACCAACCCTTGTACTTTTCTTTGATTATTTCGAGGAAGGTCCCTTAGTATATAAAGGGGACCTTCCCTTTGTAAAAACTCATGTGTATTTTGCTATTAAAAATATACAATTCTCTCTCTATCTCTAGATCTGACACTCTATCTTTCTCTCTTGTGTAAAGCTCACTACTTGTCTTATTGTTCTTATATCTTGAATTACTTACACTATAATCTCAGATCTCGATCATATTATAATCTCCAGTTCATATTACCTTTGATTCCGATTAGCCCATATTATTTTTGATTGTTTTAGAGCTATTTAAGTATTTGCATAACTTTTTAGCCAAACAATTTGGCGTCGTCTGTGGGGATTTAGAGAATCAAAGTTGTTATTGCATAGCCAAACAACTATGCAATAACAACAACAACATCAACCTAATTCCACAAGTGAGGTATGGAAAGGGTAATGTGTACGCAGACCTTATCCCTATCCAAGGAAGGTAAAGAGGTTGTTTCCGAAAGACCGTCGTTTCAAGAGGAATGAACAACTGTGCAATGTAATTTATAATATTAATGGTCTTGTTAGAAGAAGAAAAATCTTTTACGAGAGTAATTGTTTGGCTCAAAGTTCTCACACACTTTATAAGCACAAAACAATCAAAATAAATGAAGGGCCGATCATAGCAGATGGTAATAATCAAATAACCAAAATGGAAAGTGCAAGAGACAAATGTTAGTTTTAAAGAAGAGGATGGTAGATATCTTTTATTGATAACATCGATTTGGTCTTCCTATCCATGGAAAGGTTCAGAGCCTTACAATGACATTCTCTCTTCTTTAGGGAAGTGTGATGAAGAAGAGGAAGTAGCCCTCCTTTTTAGGGTTCCTTCTCTTAGTATTTATAGTTGTGCGCCTTACCAGCTAGCATTGGACGGTTGTGGTCATGTCGAGGGGACGCCCGTCAATAGTATACAGGTCGTGGTCTCATTGATCAAGCTGAGTGATCTTCGAGTGCTTATCATTAACGAATAGTTGTGCCATTTGTTAGCCTGAATATGCTTAAGAGCGAATTAATCTAATTAATTATTATGAGTCAGGTTTTGACCCTTCCGCTTATTGAGGTCAAGATTCGGTCGAACTTGATGAGCAAATTTTACCAAATACGACTCAATAGATTCGGAAGAGGGGATTGGATATCGTTTGGCCGTGACCTAGGAGGGACGTAGCTTTTCATGCTCCGAAGATGGTCGTAGCCGTTGATACTTAAAGGGCAGCCGTATCCATTTGCGTACCTGGAGGATGGCCGTAACCATTTTACATTTTTTGGGAACGGCCATAGCCGTTTATACTCGGGGGATAGCCGTAGCCATTTATATTTAGGAGACGGTCGTAGCCATTAACACTTGAAGGATGGCCGTAACCATTTTACATTTTTTGGGAATGTCCATAGCCGTTTATACTCGGGGTATGGCCGTAGCTATTTATATTTAGGAGACGGCCGTAGCTATTAACACTTGGAGGAGGGCCGTAACCGGTTATACTTAAGAGATGGTCGTAGCCATTTATACTTGAGATATGGTCGTAGCTATTTATATTTAGTAGACGTCCGTAGACGGTTATACTTAAGAGATGGCCGTAACCATTTATACTTGAGAGATGGCCGTAGCCATTTATATTTAGGAGACAGTTGTAGCCATTAACACTTAGAGGAGGGCCGTTTGATGTTTTCATCCGGAGCCATGTATTCCAGTTGGTGGCCGCTGAGGATATGGGTGTGCTTGACGTGTACTGTAATGGTGCTTGGTGTATGGAGATATATAGGACGTCCTTCCAACATACCCAGGTCGTTAAACCCACTTCGAAGACGAAGTGGCAATTGACGGTTGCGAAACCATTTCGTGGAATCTGCCATAATGACACCCGTTACTGTGGATTCAAACCGTTTTACGGTTGGTTGTGCAGTTAATGGTGAATTTTAGAATTCGTGAAAGCCACTTTTGTAGTATAAATAATGAGTTATGTTATTCGTTTCTCATTTTTCAGTATCTGTCTAAGTAAGATTTCTGAAGAAGCAACTTCTCTCACTCATTTTCTTTGTTAGTTTGTGTTGTTCTTTGCCTTCTTTCACCCAATCTCCATTTTTATTCCTTCTTCGGTGAATCTCGTTCGCTCATTGTCGAGTAATCAGTAATGGCAAGTAGTTCTCACATAGAGCTTTCTCTGGCGACTCTTCCGGCGGTCGATGGGTCTTCTGCGGTGGCAAGGGCCACTGAATCGGCCGAGATCAACCGGGTCCCATTGGCAGTTGATATTATTTCTCTGCCCAGAGGTCCGGCAACCGAATTCACCACCGATGAGGGGGAGGATCAGGTCAATAAGGCCCCACTAATAGGAGAGGTAGGTCTTGCCCAGTTAAGGGAGCGATGGGGTATCCCTCGTTCTGCCTACATCTCCCTTGCCAGGAGCGAGGAAAGGGTTCACATCGATCGCCCCAGATATTGCATTTTGTACACTTACCCTTTCAGATTAGGGTTCAAGCTTCCCTTTTCGTAGCTGGTAGCTGATTTTTGTCATTATTACAAAGTGTGCCTGGGCAACTCGTCCCTTCCTTCTACAAGCTCTTTGCCATGCTCGCCAAGTATGCAGAATTGGATCGAAGAGAAATAACGGTGCGGCACGTGCTGACTTTGTACGCCCCTCAGAGGGTCAGTGGTACCATAATTCGAATGGTCCCTCGTGGGGTCAGGGGTTTGACTGTGGAGCTGGACGACACGGTCGACTCTCATTCTTATGAGAACTTTTTCTACATCAGGACCGAGAATTTGGTGGGAAACATTAGGGAATTCCCAGAGACTTGGAACCATATACGTGAGTTTTCTATTCGTCGGGTTCTGCCTTCCGTTCCTTCTTGTTCTTTGTTCTAATGGGTGTTGACTTTATCTTGTGTTTGTAGATGAGAGGCAATTATTGGCTCCTCTGTCCAGCATTAGTGAATGGGTCAAGGCCGTACTCCCTCAGACAGCGGGGATTCGCACATGGCTGTCTTTCTGGGAAAGGCACGGCCATAGGCCCCTTTCGGGTGAGTGTTTGAGTTATTTCATCATTCTTGTTCAGTCGTGTTGAGTTTTTCTCCTTTTAATTCTTCTCTTTTGTTGATTAGGGGCGGTGCACCGTGTGAGGGCTCATCAGCTTGATTTCCACAGGCCGGGTGAGAACGCTCAGCTTTCCATGGCGCCGACACCATGCCCAGTTCTGCGGGCGACTTCAGTTGAGTCGTCAGCGGCCCACTCCCCAGCACGATCTACAACTTGGGTCGAGGCATCTTCGGGGGTTGTTCGTCCTAGGGAGGAATCATCTTTGAACGTGAAAGGGGGAGAATGAGAAGAGACTGTTGGTTAGGCGAAGGGTCACCTTCATGCCTACTGCGGAGGTGGTACATTTGGACTCTCTGCCGCTGGATACGGAGGGGAATGAGGCGACTGTGCATGCCCTTGAGGGCAAAAACACAATGGGGGTTGCCCCGATCGGCTCCGGCCGTAATAAAACCGTCGCTTCGGCGGCTCAATCATCAGTCCCAGCTGCTGAGAGGAAAGTTGGTTCTTCAGCAG
This sequence comes from Nicotiana benthamiana, assembly GCA_034376525.1. Classification (NCBI taxonomy): domain Eukaryota; kingdom Viridiplantae; phylum Streptophyta; class Magnoliopsida; order Solanales; family Solanaceae; genus Nicotiana; species Nicotiana benthamiana. Next base: position 123,387,483 of record CM067330.1, read on the forward strand.
CTGCTTTGGTCAGGGAGCAAGTGCCAACCCGTTGGCTGGGGGAGGAGCCTCGACCTCTCGGCCGGCTGAGGAAGGAAGGGGCGTCGCAGGAGGGGAATTGGACTACGAATATGACTTGTATCCCGACGACGTTCGCATTATCCAGGAAGGCTTCACCAACACGATGACGCATATAGAGGGACCATATTGGTGTGTTAAGATTCCTATCGAGCAGAATTTGCTGCTTGAATAGGTAATTTGGTTCTGATGTTTGCTCCTTTGTGCTCGGAGGAGGAGACTATGTCACTGAGGGACGTTACAGACGTCGAATTAATGACCGAGGCGGCCGTGACGGGTTTTAGTGTATGTGTGATGATCTTCTTTTGTTTCTTTTATTGCCTTGGTTTGCTTCCTAATTTAACTGTTGCTTTTGTTTTGCAGACCTTTCTTTTAGAGGTAGAGAGCATGCACCGAGCCAACGTCCGCTCGGGACTCTTCTTGCGATTGCTGGAGAAGTATCGCCGCTACAGGGATAGGTTCCGTGTGATGCGCGAGCGTATGAGGAATGACCCCCACAGCTGGGAGTTGGTTGAGGAGTTGGAGAGGCGGGAGCTTCTAGTGCGGCGGGCTCATGACAGGGTAAGCACTCTCGAGGAGCAACTTCGTCGTAAGGACGAGGAGGTGGAAGCCAAGAGAAGTGCTCCAGTTGAGAAGAAGCGCCGGAGTCGGTAAGCCTTGGCAGAGGCCTCTGAGGTCTTGATTAGGCAGGTGGTTAAGTTGGACGAGGAGCTCACTGCTTCGAGGCGTCAAGCCAGGGATGCTTCGACGACGGCTGGGGCGTTGGAGGCTGCGGTCCGCGTTCATGAGAGGGAACGGAAGCTGGAGAGATCTACTACGGCCTTTAGAGTGGCAGGGCTGGAGGAACGCATTGGCGTTTACGAACGGGATGCCCAGATTGCAGCAGATTGTATTATGGCCTTGGAGGCCGAGAATCAGCGCTTGACGGATCAGGTTGCCTCGTATGGCCCTGCTCAAGATCTTTGGTTGTTTGACGAGGCCCAGCTTGACGTGTAGAAGAAATTGTGGGAGGTCGGAGTTGTGCCCGAAGCTGTTTATGAAGGGGACTATCAAAAGGCCCGTGATACTCCTCTTGGTTGTGGCTTCAACCTGCCCACTCCAGGGGCTAATGATGGTTTAGAGGGCACTGGTGGTGGCGCAGGTGGCGCTGAGGGTGGCGCTGAGTGAAAAGTTTTTTGTAGAGTTAGTTTTATTACGTTTTGTTTTTGCTGCTGCTTGGATCATTTTTCATAGTTTGCCGGCCTTGGCCGTATGTAAATGGAGGCGACCTGTTGTAAATAAGGTGTGTTTACAAACTAGGTGGGCTGCTAGCATCGATGGCCTTAGTCGTGATTGACCGCTTTTTGTTTATCGTTTTCCTTTACTCGGCATAAGTAAGTTGTAGCGTACATCCTTAGTCCTAGTTCGGGCATGGTCGAATTGTTGGTCGTGGCCTTTTAATTCGACTCGGGCCGAACTTATCGCAGCCTGAATCTTAGTTTGAGTTAGGCGTACTTACTTGATTGGCGAGGGAGCTTAACTTGTCCCTTCGCTCATAGAGGAACATGCCTTGCAGCGTCCAATGGTGAGGGCGCTTGGCCTACGCCTTGATTTATTCTGTAGTTGAATTTTTTTGTGAGATCGCGTGTTCTGAGTTGTTGTTCAATCGTAGTTGAACCTTTTCAATATTTGTGTCGAGGCATATAGCCTGAGTTGTTGTTCAACCGTGGTTGAACCTTTGTAATTTTTTTAATGTCGAAGGCACATAGCCTGAGTCCAGTTCAACTCATAGTTGAACTTTTGGGTGAGGCCACGTAGCCTAAGCTGTTGTTCAACCGTGGTTGAACTTTTGCAATTTTTTGATGTTTAAGGCACATAGCCTGAGTCTCAGTTCAACTCATAGTTGAACTTTTGGGCGAGGGCACGTATCCTGAGCTGTTGTTCAACCGTGGTTGAACCTTTGCAATTATTTGATGTCGAAGGCACATACCCTGAGTCCCGGTTCAACTCATAGTTGAACTTTTGGGCGAGGGCACGTAGCCTGAGCTGTTGTTCAACAGTGGTTGAACCTTTGCATTTTTTTGATGTCAAAGGCACATAGCCTGAGTCCCAGTTCAACTCATAGTTGAACGTTTAGGAGAGGGAACGTAGCTTCAGCTGTTGTTCAACCGTGGTTAAATCTTTGCAATTTTTTTATGTTGAAGGCACATAGCCTGAGTCCCAGTTCAGCTCATAGTTGAACTTTTGGGCAAGGGCACGTAGCCTGAGCTGTTGTTCAACTGTGGTTGAACCTTTGCAAATTTTTTAAGTCGAAGGCGCATAGCCTGAGCTATTGTTCAACCGTGGTTGAACCTTTGCAATTTTTGATGTCGAAGGCATATAGCCTGAGTCCCAGTTCGATTCACAGTTGAACTTTTGGGTGAGGGCACGTAGCCTGAGCTGTTGTTCAACATTGGTTGAACCTTTGCAATTTTTTGATGTCGAAGAAACATAGTCTGAGTCCCGATTAAACTCATAGTTGAACATTTGGTCGAGGGCACATAGCTTGAGCTGTTGTTCAATTGTGGTTTATCCTTTGTAATTTTTTTATGTCGAAGGCACATAGCGTGAGTCCTAGTTCAGCTCATAGTTGAACTTTTGGGCGAGGCCACGTAGCATGAGCTGTTGTTCAACCGTGGTTGAACCTTTGCAATTTTTTGATGTCAAAGGTGCATAGCCTGAGCTGTTGTTCAACCATGGTTGAACCTTTGCAATTTTTGATGTCGAAGGCACATAGCCCGAGTCCCAGTACAGCTCATCGTTGAACTTTTGGGCAAGGGCACGTAGCCTGAGCAGTTGTTCAGTCGTGGTTTAACCTTTGCAATTTTTTATGTCGAAGGCGCATAGCCTGAGCTGTTGTTCAACCGTGGTTGAACCTTTAGAGTTTTTTATGTCGAAGGCACATTGACTGAGTTGTTGTTCAACCGTGGTTGAACCTTTGTAATTTTTTGATGTCGAAGGCACATAGCTTGAGTCCCAGTTCAACTCATAGTTGAAATTTTGCCTTTTCACCTGACTTGTTTTCTTGGGTGGTTAGGTTTTCGTTTGAGATCTTGTCTGATTTGTACGTAGCCTTCTTTACTAGTTTGTAGAGGCCATTCTGTCAGGATCTTGTTTCAAGATGTCTTCGTGCCACTTTCCGGCAGGGTCTCGTATCGAGGGGATGAGGATCTCTCGCTCGTGTTCTCCCCGTAGGGAGGGGGTATCTACTTTTTCTCCTTCTTCTTTCTTTTTCTTGAGAACGGGGAGGGGGGGGGGGAGAGTTGGGGCTTCGGACTCTTGCCGGAGCTTTCGAGTTCCTTTCACCCGCTGTGCCACTTTGGCTCGTTCGAGCTGGGTTGCTTCCCCTTTTGGGTGTTTTCTTTCCTTTTTGATCTGAGGATGAGCTACGTGATTCTACTATGAAATCCCCACAGACGACGCCAAATTATTTGGCTCAAAGTTCTCACACACTTTATTAGCACAAAACAATCAAAATAAATGAAGGGCCAATCATAGCAGATCGTAATAATCAAATGACCAAAATGGAAAGTGCAAGAAACAAATGTTAGTTTTTAAGAAGAGGAGGGTAGAAATCTTTTATTGATAACATCGACTTGGTCTGCCTCTCCATGAAGAGGTTCAGAGCCTTACAATGACATTCTCTCTTCTCTAGGGAAGTGTGATGAAGAAGAGGAAGTAGCCCCCTTTTTTAGGGTTTCTTCTCTTAGTATTTATAGTCGTGCGCCTTGCCAGCTGGCGTTGGACGGCTGTGGTCATGTCAAGGGGACGCCCGCCAATAGTGTACAGGCCGTGGTCTCATTGATCAAGCTGAGTGATCTTCGAGTTCTTATTATTAACGAATAGTTGTGCCATTTGTTAGCCCGAATATTGCTTAAGAGCGAATTAATCTAATTAATTGTTATGAATCAGGTTTTGACCCATATAAAGATAAAAGGACAAATATTAAGATGAACTTGGTACCTCAAAGCTCCACTGGCACCTGGGGCCGAAGACCAAAGATCTTGGGCGATCGATCCAGCAGTCAGCAGAACAACTCAAACGATAAAGAAGTATGTTAATCTCTTCATGCTTGTTCGAAGCACCTTTTGTACAAATTAGAATTCCGAGGTCATTCTCCAACAGAACACCATAAAACATTCTGACTTATACGAAGTACAATAGACTGATCGATACTAAGAAAAATAATAAAGTTCAAATGCAGTAAGTACTACATGTTGTGTGCAACTAACTATATATGTGAATGCAAACCTGTCAATGAAGTAGTAGTAAACTTCGGAGTAGGAATGAAGAATGAGGCCGGTGGAATCGTCGAGTCACGACCAATAGGCGGCTCGTTGAAAGAAATAAGGGTACGGACGCTGCCATCTTGAAGGTCAATTATGTTCAGATCATTACAAGAACTTAATGAATAGTATCCACTCTCAATATAGTATATGGAATTTGATTTGCATCCCAAAAAATTTGGAAGCCAAAACAGACATGGAACTACATTCACACAAGAACCCAAATTGTCCACATGATCTACAAACATGGATTTTCTGGTCGTTGGGTTTGTGACCAACTTTGAAATCTTAACACTCACGACATATTTCAAGCCTTAGCAGCTAATCAGTTGCAGTCTTTACGAGATAAAACTTTCCCCAGTCACACAAATTAGAATCTAGATTTGTTAAATTGTCATATTTTAAAGTAGTTTTATCAATAAGATTGTTTGGCTAAAAAGTTATGCGAATACTTATTAATCTCAAGAACAATCGAAAATATAAAAGGGTGAATCGGAATCAAGTGTAATATGAACTAGAGGGTATTATCTGTTATCGATTGTCCGTGTTCAAAGCAACGAGAAACTGGAAACCAGTAAGAAGAAGAGACACAAAAAACAGAACGTATGTAACGTTAAAAAAAAAAAAATCACAGAAATGAAGAAATCCGAGACCACAAAATTCACTGTGTGTCCTTAAGGAATTTAACCCCCTCACTGTACCCGAGGTTGTGGATTATTTCCTCCCAGGATATAACGGATATACCTGTCGTAGGAGTGGCGGTACCTCAAACGCCTACGACTTCGACGAACTCAAACTCGGGAACGAAATCACACTATGACTCGATATGTTTCAGTTTGCAGAAAAGAATGCAGAATTTTTAATGTTTTTCAGTATTCGAAAATGAGGCATTGCCTCAGTTTATATAGCCTCGAATTGTGACTGTTCGGAAAGGCTTGGTGCCTGTTCGGGAAAGGCCATGCCTTTTCCTGAAAAATAAGAACGTTGGGAAGTTTACAGTTAACAAATTATATATTAATTTTTTCTCGCAGGAATTAAAATTAATTTCAGAAAATGAAGATTGAATTTTAAATAAATTTGGTCCAAAAAGATTATCAATCAATCAGATCATTTGACCAAATCCAAATCCAAATCCAAAGCCAAAGCCGAAGCCGAGCCGAGCGACGACGACGGCGCGAGGGGAGTCCCTCTTCTTAACCCTTTAAGAGCTAGAAGAAGTGCTTTCTAATATAAGCACATAACTTTCTCTTTCTACCACAAATGTGGTACAAAGCTCCTTTTCAAAGGAACTTTGCTTTGAAACTTCATTTTCCTTCTATTGTCTTCTTCCCTCCATTTCTCATTCACACCAACTTAGCTAGCTTTAATCATTAACTAGCTTTAACAATCCCCCACATGAATGGGGAATGGCTATATGATGAAAAAACATGCATGAAAAAAAAAAACTGTGTGATTCGTAAGCAAGGATTAATTGCATCTGGATAAGTAGATTTCTCTTTGAACTTTCCGTAGTGAGCATATGTCGGATATACTCGGTCAATCGGTAGATTTGATATCTTTGAACCGTCGAGCTTTGGTGTATACCTAGACAACCACATGTCACACAATTAACCCTTTAACCGTTTTTGGTTCTCATTGTTTTGTTCGTTTCAGCCATGAACACTTCCTGGTTCATAAGTGCGTAGAGAGCTGGCCTTACGGAGTTCTCCTTGAAGCGGCTTACACTTCACACTTACATAGGTGATTCCTAAATGTGTCATCCCGTAGATACACTATTTGATATACCCCGTATCAAACTTAGAAACCATTAAAAAGCCTTAATGCTTTATCCTGGTACTGAACATTGTCTCATCACGAGAATAGACCAAAAAGTTATTGTGACAATGTTGAACCGTCATCAATGATTTTGTTTGATCTCTTTGAACCTAGATCTTGGGATCTCATGTATTCTAGGTAGAGTTACCGCCACGATGACTTGTCCTCGGCCATAGTCCCATTCCCCTCGATGATCTTTCAACCACTTCTCTAGTTAGGCCTTTAGTTAGTGGATCCGACACATTATCTCTTGACTTAACATAGTCAATTGTGATAATTCCACTAGAGAGTAGTTGTCTAACGGTATTATGTCTTCGTCGTATGTGACGAGACTTTCCGTTGTACATAACGCTCCCGGCTCTTCCTATTGCCGCTTGGCTATCGCAATGTATGCATATAGGAGCCAACGGTTTGGGCCAAAATGGAATATCTTCTAAGAAATTCCGGAGCCATTCAGCTTCTTCACCGGCTTTGTCTAGAGCTATGAACTCAGATTCCATTGTAGAGCGGGCGATACATGTCTGTTTGGATGACTTCCAAGACACTGCTCCTCCACCTATAGTAAAAACGTATCCACTTGTGGATTTAGTTTCAGTTGAACCGGTGATCCAATTTGCATCACTGTATCCTTCAATAACTGCAGGATACCTGTTATAATGCAAAACAAAGTTTTGAGTATGTTTCAAATATCCCAAAACTCGTTTCATTGCCAGCCAATGATTTTGGTCGGGATTACTCGTGTAGCGACTTAGTTTACTTATAGCACACGCAATATCAGGTCGCGTACAGTTCATAATATACATCAAACTTCCCAACACTCTGGCATAATCCAATTGAGAATGACTTTCACCTTTATTCTTTGCAAGAGCAAGGTTCATATCAATTGGCGTCTTTGCAACTTTAAAGTCCAAATACTTGAACTTTTCAAGTACTTTTTCAATATAATGAGATTGAGACAATGCTAGACCTTGAGGAGTCTTATGGATTTTAATTCCCAGAATTAAATCGGCAACTCCTAAGTCTTTCATATCAAACTTACTAGCAAGCATGCGCTTAGTAGCATTTATGTTAGCAATGTTGTTACTCATTATTAACATATCATCCACGTATAAACAAACAATGACGACGTGGTTCGGAGTGTTCTTAATGTAGACACATTTATCACATTCATTTATCTTGAATCTATTTGACAGCATCGTATGGTCAAATTTTGCATGCCACTGTTTTGGTGCTTGTTTTAGTCCATAAAGAGACTTAACAAGTCTACATACCTTCTTCTCTTTCCCTGGAACTACAAACCCTTCGGGTTGTTCCATGTAAATTTCTTCCTCCAACTCTCCATTTAAGAAGGCTGTTTTCACATCCATTTGATGGATTTCAAGACCGTACACGGCGGCTAATGCTACTAACACCCGAATAGATGTAATCCTCGTTACCGGCGAGTATGTATCAAAGTAATCAAGACCTTCTCGTTGTCTAAACCCTTTAACAACTAGTCTTGCCTTATATTTTTCAATAGTGCCATCAGCTTTCATTTTCCGCTTGAAAATCCATTTGGAACCTAAAGGTTTATTCCCTGGAGGAAGATCAACCAATTCCCAAGTATGGTTGTTCAATATGGATTCTATCTCACTATTGATTGCCTCTTTCCAAAATTGAGCTTCCGATGAAGACGTAGCTTCGTTGAACGTTCGAGGCTCATTTTCCAACAAAAATGTTAAAAATTCTGGTCCAAAGGAAGTAGTCGTCCTTTGACGTTTGCTACATCTTGGATTTTCCTCATCAGGAATGTTTTCCTTTATTTCTTCCCGAGGTCGTTTAGATTCTTTGCTAGACGACGCACATTCTTTTTTATACGGATATATGGTTTCAAAGAAGTCAGCATTATCTGATTCAATTACCGTATTCACCTGAATGTCGGGATTTTCTGATTTGTGAACCAGAAATCTATATGCCTTACTATTTGTGGCATATCCTATGAAAACACAATCAACGGTTTTTGGTCCTATTTTTACCCTTTTGGGTTTAGGAACTTGCACCTTGGCCAAACACCCCCACACTTTGAAGTATTCCAAATTGGGCTTCCTTCCTTTCCACTTTTCGTATGGAATAGATTTTGTTTTGCTATGGGGCACTCGATTGAGTAGTCGGCTAGCTGTTAGAATGGCTTCCCCCCACAAGTTCTGGGGTAAACCAGAACTTATTAACAGGGCATTCATCATTTCTTTCAGTGTTCTATTTTTTCTTTCCGCAATTCCGTTTGATTGTGGCGAGTAAGGAGCAGTTGTTTGATGAATAATGCCATATTCCAAACATATTTGTTCAAAAGGAGATTCATATTCACCACCCCTATCACTCCTTATCATTTTAATCTTTTTGTTAAGTTGAGTCTCAACTTCAGTTTTGTATTGCCTGAACGCTTCAATTGCTTCATCTTTACTATTAAGTAAATAAACGTAGCAATACCGCGTACTATCGTCAATAAAAGTTATGAAATACTTCTTTCCACCGCGAGATGGAATTGACTTCATGTCACAAATATCTGTATGGATTAAGTCTAAAGGACTTGAATTCCTTTCAACTGACTTATAAGGATGTTTAGCATACTTAGATTCAACACAGATTTGACATTTTGATTGATTGCATTCAAACTTAGGCAATACTTCCAAACTAATCATTTTTCGCAAGGTTCTATAATTGACATGTCCTAAACGTGAATGCCATAAATCATTTGACTCAAGCAAGTAAGACGAAGCAGAAACTTTATTATTATTAGCAACAACCATTACATTCAGTTTGAAAAGGCCCTCTGTGAGGTAGCCTTTTCCTATGTACATTTCGTTCTTACTTATTACAACCTTGTCAGAAACATAAACACATTTAAAACCGTTCTTCACTAGAAGTCCGGTAGATACAAGATTTTTCCTAATTTCAGGAACATGACAGACGTTGTTGAGAGTCACCACCTTGCCAGAGGTCATCTTCAGCAGTATCTTTCCATAACCTTCAATCTTGGCCGTTGCAGAATTTCCCATATATATTGTTTCGTCGGGCCCGGCGGGAGCATATGAAGCAAAGGCTTCTCTAACAGCACAAATGTGGCGAGTGGCACCAGAGTCAATCCACCACTCTTTCGGACTTCCCACTAGGTTGCACTCGGACAACATAGCGCACAAGTCATCAACCTCCTCGTTTGTTTCAACCATATTAGCCTGACCCTTCTTCTTTTCCTTTTTCGGAGCACGACAGTCTGCAGCTTTGTGTCCGATTTTTCCACAATTATGGCAGTTTCCCTTGAATTTCTTCTTGTTGGGATAGTTCCTTGGTCCCGATGCCTTTTTCCTCTTTTTCATATTAGTTGGGGCAGTTTCAACTATATGTGCTCCCCCTATGGTTGATCTCCCATTTGCCTTTTTCTCCGCTGCCTTGTTATCTTCCTCGATTCTCAACCGGACGATGAGATCTTCCAATGTCATCTCCTTTCGCTTATGTTTCAAGTAATTTTTGAAGTCCTTCCATGAAGGAGGCAACTTCTCTATCACTGCCGCAACTTGAAACGCCCCACTAATCACCAAACCTACAACAAACAACATGTAAGTGACGGGGCACTGAATACTTTTGACAAAGGCATTAATTAAATTTATACCTTCAGCGAGGAGATCATGGATGATAACCTGCAACTCTTGAACTTGAGTGACAACAGACTTGCCATCTACCATTTTGTAGTCCAAAAACTTGGCAGCGATAAACTTCTTTAAGCCAGCATCTTCTGTTTTATATTTCTTTTCCAACGCATCCCATAGTTCTTTTGATGTTCCCACATTACTATAGACGTTGTAAAGATCATCCTCCAGTCCGCTAAGAATGTAATTCTTGCACAAAAAATCTGAGTGCTTCCACGCCTCAATTACAACAAATCGTTCATTTTCAGGTGTTGATTCCGGCGGAACCGGAATATCCTCCTTAATAAACTTTTGAAGGCTTAAAGTAGTTAGATAGAAGAACATCTTTTGTTGCCATCGTTTGAAATCAATCCCGGTGAATTTTCCGGGCTTCTCTGCCGGAGCCGGTGCTGGTGCAGTACGACTGGAGGACGCAGCATTGCTCGTAGAACCAACCACGGGGGCTGGTGTGGCAGTAACAGTAGCAGTAGCATTCAAATTTGGAGTTTGGTCTCCCATTTCTGTCGTAGGAAATAACAGAACACTTTAATAATCGGTGAAGTTTTTATTTCTTCAAACCGAATCAAATTTACACAAACAGAATTAAAACAAACTTCAAATAGAATGTAATATACTGTATGTAGTATACTTGATGAAGTTTTTATATCTTCAAATCAAGTACCCAAATGAGTAGAAAGTTCTGAAAACTTTAATCTCAACCGGAGTAGAAAATCCGAAGATTTAGTCTCCAAACAACATACAAGTTCGTTAACAACAGATGAACACGGAAATAAACTAAATTCCTTAAGCTTGTTATCGATTGTCCGTGTTCAAAGCAACGAGAAACTGGAAACCAGTAAGAAGAAGAGACACAAAAAACAGAACGTATGTAACGTTAAAAAAAAAAAATCACAGAAATGAAGAAATCCGAGACCACAAAATTCACTGTGTGTCCTTAAGGAATTTAACCCCCTCACTGTACCCGAGGTTGTGGATTATTTCCTCCCAGGATATAACGGATATACCTGTCGTAGGAGTGGCGGTACCTCAAACGCCTACGACTTCGACGAACTCAAACTCGGGAACGAAATCACACTATGACTCGATATGTTTCAGTTTGCAGAAAAGAATGCAGAATTTTTAATGTTTTTCAGTATTCGAAAATGAGGCATTGCCTCAGTTTATATAGCCTCGAATTGTGACTGTTCGGAAAGGCTTGGTGCCTGTTCGGGAAAGGCCATGCCTTTTCCTGAAAAATAAGAACGTTGGGAAGTTTACAGTTAACAAATTATATATTAATTTTTTCCCGCGGGAATTAAAATTAATTTCAGAAAATGAAGATTGAATTTTAAATAAATTTGGTCCAAAAAGATTATCAATCAATCAGATCATTTGACCAAATCCAAATCCAAAGCCAAAGCCAAAGCCGAAGCCGAGCCGAGCGACGACGACGGCGCGAGGGGAGTCCCTCTTCTTAACCCTTTAAGAGCTAGAAGAAGTGCTTTCTAATATAAGCACATAACTTTCCCTTTCTACCACCAATGTGGTACAAAGCTCCTTTTCAAAGGAACTTTGCTTTGAAACTTCATTTTCCTTCTATTGTCTTCTTCCCTCCATTTCTCATTCACACCAACTTAGCTAGCTTTAATCATTAACTAGCTTTAACATTATCGAGCTAAGATCGGTGATAATGATGAGATGTAGGTATCTTAAGATGTAAGAATAATAGAACAAGTAGTAACCTTTGCACAAGAGATAGAGAGAGTGAGTTGTATATTCTGAGTAGCCAAAATACACATGAGCCCTTTTATAAAGGGAAGGTCCCTTTTATATATTAGGGGACCTTCCTCAAAACAATCAAAGAAAGGTACAGAAGTTGGTGGCTTCAGAGTACGAAAGAGTCAGAGCTTCAAACGACGCCGTCTTGTGTCATGTTACCCGGGCCGTCCACTTACTGGGGTCGACCTCACTTGGGTCGGCCTCAGCTGAGCCGGCCTTGATGCTAAGGACGTGCATAGATAACATGAGGACGTAGGGAACCAAATTTGCCCGATACAAAGATGAAATGACACCTTTGTTATTCACAAAGTAGTATTTGTTGTGTTTATGTATTTAATTAATAAATTAAATATTTAAAAGAGGGTAAATGGGAAATTGAGAGAAATAAAATTTTTTTGAGTGAAATTAAGTTTTTCCCCTTGGCATATGGACATTGTCTCTCATTGAAAGAGGAAGAAATTTTTTATGGGTATATAAGCAATTGCTCTCCTTCTAGCTCTTAAAGAGTTGAGAAGAAAGCCTCGCGCCATCGTCGTCGCTCGCTCAGCCTCGACCTCGGTCAATTGATTGATTAACTTTTTGGACCAAATTTATCTGTTAATAGTAAATTATTAACATAAATATGTTATTAAATATGTGTTTTAATAACAAAATATTAATATTAAAATTCAAATCAGTTATCCAGATTTTTGTTTTCTGTTTTTGTTACAGAAAATTAACTACCCATCAATTTTCCTTCTTTATTTTCCCTCTTTATTGTTGAGTAAATAGACATTTGTGTAATGACATTTATGCTATGGTAGTTTTGCAGAAACAGCCATTCTGAAGAGTTGCACCTCTTCATATTTCGGCCCAAATTTTGGCTATAAATACAACACTATTCTGTTCAGAATTTCAATACGAATTTTTGAGTTTTCTCTCCTTCTTCTGCATACTTTTAGCATACAAACAAAGCAAAAAGTAAGTGTGATTTGCTACTGATCTTTGTGTTCGCTGAAACACTGGCGTTTGAAGTACCACTACACCAGTGTATAATTCGTTCTATTCTGGGAGGAAATAATCCATAACCTTGGGTGCTAGAAGGGGATTAAATTCCTTAAGGAAACACTGTGAATTTAGTGAGCTCGAATTGTTTATTTAATTTCTGTTTATGTTATTTTTGTTTATGATAATTTCTGTTCATATTCATTAATATTTCCAGAATTATTTTACGAATACAATTTACTTAACAGTATTTCCCACCATGGTCTATCATAAATAAGCTGAAAACAAGTAAAAATCCAAGTTTTACTGCCAGGTTTTAGGATAGCTAATTTATACTCGGGCCAAATTCTTGCCACAAGCACGACGACCTCAAGAGTATTTGGATTGGTTGAAGGATTCTTTGATAGAATAACTTTAAAAGCATAAAAGGTAGAACAAGGAAGATTGATTATGTCACCAGTGAAAGGATTGAAAAGGCCCATATGACTTTGGATGTTACACTCATAAACCAAGACGAACCACGACATATGTCAACCCGATGTAATGGTACTTGAAATCCAATAGTATTTTTTATCTTTGGTTATACTATATAAGCTTGAGTTAGTGATCCAGCTGTCGTGATGTCTAAAGATCATTAACAGAGGAAGTTCAATTGAATTGATGCGTTGTTGTAGGGCGTTATAATTGTTGGATACGAAGGAAAACCGTGACTTGCACACTCCACTAAAGCGCACATAATCAGACAATATTTGCAAAATCAAGTCGAGAGCCCAATCAGAAAGCCCTGCCCAGTCTCTTCATCTTAATTTGATATCCATGTGTTCGTCCATGTATTCATCACTTCACCATATGGCTCAGACTATATATTAGGCTCTCAAATCTGGCCCAAGTCCATATGGTCCATTTAATTCGTTCAAGGTTGGGATGATTATTGACCCGCCTATTTATTGAATTTAACCATCTTGATCCAATCTATTTCAACCCATTTAAAATTGGGCTAATTTTTAGCCCAAATTGATCAATGAGTAAGTTTATCAAAATATCTTAGAAATAATTTTATTTTTTTATTTAATATTTTAAATATGACCATAACAAAAGCAAAAAAGCCTTATTTAGTAATTATACAATTTATAAGAAAATAATGTTGGGATATATACTATTAACCATGGGTTTGGTTTAGATATAATATTCATTATGAAACAACTGTTTATTCAGTTTTAATAAAGTTTTAAATAAATCATATATTAGTATGTGTCCTTTGCTTATATAGTAAATGATTTAGTGTATAGAGTTTAGCTTATACACGAAAGATTAAATCATCGGTTCTTATAAGCATAAAGATTGAGTTCACAATTTAATGATGGAATTGGACAAACCATCAGGAATGATTGTAACCCAAGATTAAATATAATTATCTTGATTATGGGAGTGATCTAATTCCAACTTCTTGTGCTAGTACATTTTGTATGTATTGAACAGATCAGGTAGAGATAAGTATTTTATACTGACTTAATAAAATAAAGTCTCTAGTCATTAAATGTACTTATACTCTTAATCTTGATATAATTATTATTAGCCATTTATATTATTATTGTTTTGATTTATTAAAAGGCTAGATTCTTTTGTGGGTCAATATGCCTGGTAAATTGGATAAAATTAATGTACATTGGCGAAGTAATAGTTAGTTGATGGAATCTATGTCTCGGTTTAGAGATTGATGATACACCTTTATGAAAGTTTATAAAATTTCATGCGTAAACCCGGCCGGTGAATTTTGTTCCGACACAGGAAATAAGTTAAGCGAAAGTCCAAAGGAAATAATCAATTAAATGGTCAATAATTTAATTTATTTTATTAGTACCTGAATCTTAACATGAGGAGTTAGATAAAATTTAATGGATGAGTTTTGAAATTGAATAAGGAGTGCAATTACGAATTTTTAGTGGAACAATTCGTAATTAATTATGGTGTATATTAATTTTGAAAATTAAAAATTAATTCCATAATTGGAAGCCTTATTAATTAAATTATGTGGTCCCTGCTGTGCCTAAATAATAGGAAATAAAGGAATCATTTTTCTGGTGGAAAAGAAAACCCAACAGGTCTTAGAAAAGATCTTAACCCTTAAAACTTGTGCTATAAATACATAAGGTTTTCCACCTAGATATAGTAGTACATGGTGGCTGAAGTTTTCAGCCAAGTTTTCCTAGAAATTTCGCCCACACGAAATTGCTATTTCCGGGTATTATTTGGGTAACACAATAGAAGACCGTGGAACTTTTGAGGATCATGATTGTGCGGGTAATGGAGATTCCACTGAGAAGTTATGGAACTAAAGGCTCACATGGTAGAAGAGATATGTTCACGCTTCAAGAGATAACCCGTGAAATTCCGTTTATACTAGTTGTCTAGATTACATGTGATTTTAATATTCCGCTACATATAATAATCTATCAAATAACACATATTAATTAAAGTTTAATAAGAGTTGGGCGGGTTGGGTTATGACCCGAATTTTAACCATCTTTACCCAACCCATCTTAGCCAAGTAACTTTTGGGCGGGTCAATTATTAACTCAATCCATTTTGACCCGCCCAAATTAACCCAATCCACCTATTTGGCACCCCTAGTATATACGGTAGCCTTTTTCAAAGAATTTGGTATATTAGAGAAGAACTCGAGTTTGGAGATCAAATCCGTCCCTAATATATTGCAGTATGAAATCTCCTTTTTTTCCCCTTTCTTCTTTTTATTGCCCACCTTCTCTGCTGGTGGACTGAATATTATAGACATGACATTATGGAATAAGGCAGCACTTAGCAAGCACCTCTAGAATCTGGTTAAGAAGAAGGACTGCTTGTGGATTAGATGGGTCCACAGCTACTATATCAAACAGAGGGACATTGAAACAATGTCCATACCTAAAGCAGCCTCTTTGGTTGTAAGGAAGATACTGGACAGAAGGGATGACATTATGGGGGTTCAAATGACACAAGGCAGCCTGACCAGTAGATTGCAAGTCTTCTGCAAGCTGGAACAGTTCCATATTCAGAAGGTATATCTGGCATTGGTTCCAGCCTACAGCAAAGTTGCTTGGAAGAATCTGATATTGCTTGCTCATACTCAACCTAGACACAGGTTTACTGTCTGGCTAGCTGCTCAACAGAGGTTGCCTACAGTAGACAGACTACAGAAAATTGGCATCATAGTACCTGGAAATTGTGTGTTCTGTGATCAAAGTACTGAAACCTTAGCCACATGTTCTTTGACTGCCCAGTTACAAAAGGGCTGTGGAATAGACTATGCATCTGGCTGGGGCATCGCATGACAGTGGGTGACTGGAAAACAGAATTGCAGTGGGTGTGCTGTAAGGCAAAAAGTAGAGTGGTACTTAATAGTATAATAGCTTGTACCTTCATCAACTCAGGTGCACTAATCTGGCGAGAAAGGAATAACATCAGATTCAATAGGACAAAATATCAAGAATCTCAACTGTGCAGAGAAATAGCCCTGTCCATCCATATTCGAGGCAGAAATTGCAGGCATTGGCGAGCTGGATTGGACAAAATTAACAAGTTTCCTTAGTTTACTTGGTTGTGTTGTTTAGTCTACTAGTTGTTCCTATACTATAATGTACTTAGAGCAAGTTAGAATTCAGTATAGAAGATTGATGTAAATGAGTAGGAGCATGAGTAGTCCAAACTCTTACTAAAGCTTCAGCTTGTAAATACTTTTTGATATTAATGGATAGAATGTTTACCCAAAAAAAATTTGTTTTAAAAAAATTATATATACTGCGCCAGAATAATTGGACAGGGATATAAATTCCTTGTAAATAAAAAATTTCCCAATTCCGTTTCATAAACGAGGCCATGCAATTAGGTTTCATATTCTACATTTAACTCTTAAGTTGAATTAGGATTGCCTTCAACGATACAAAATTTTATAGAAAATTAGGACTTGAAACAAAGTTGTGCATTTTATAGGAAATTAGGAATGTCGTAAATACTTATAGAAGGCATGAAGCAATATTAAAATTTTGTAACTTGCTACTCCAATTGAATATGTTGCTATTGGTAAGGTAAATGGGACATCTGAAGACACTAATGCTCTTTTGTTTTTGTTTTTGCTTTTCTTTTCTTCCTGAGCCAAGGGTCAATTGGAAACGGCCTCTCCACCCTCTCGGGTAGAGTAAGGTCTGTGTACATATCACCCTCCCCATACCCCACCTCGTAGGACTATACTGGGTAATTGTTTTTTGTTAAAGGAAAAACAAGCTGCGAGTTCTCCAATTGTTCTAAATACATAGGTTAACATCTACTAGCTTGTTTGGCCAAAATTCTGGAAAGATTACATGTTTCTAAAGCTGAAATAAAGATGCGTTAAGGTTGCATGTTTTGAAATTCATTTGGTGTTTAAGATGGGTGCTTTTGGTTCTTGAATTCCAAGACCAGAGATCAGATAGGAGAGAAGAGGTATCAATGCTATCATCCTGTTAAACAAGGGGAAAAGTAATTCATCCAGAAAATACGTCAATATTAAGACTAATACTATCATCTGAGTGTTGCAAAGTGTCTAATGAATCTAATTAAATTTGGCAAGGTCCACACCAACCCTCATCATTTAACAGCGACTGGGGTTAAACAAGGACCAAGAGTATAGGCTAATCAAACCCACTTGCGGGTACGAATAACATAAACTCTGTTAATAATATGTCCCAAAACATTTGTCGTATTCTGAGAAGCTCCAGCTGAAAGTCCATTGCTTTTACCTCTACTCTTCCTTTGGCTTTGTGGGTCTCCTTGCACTCGTTCGAATACCACTCGTGCACCTTCCAATAAACTTCAAAACCTCGTCAATTAGTATGACGGGCAATGCAACAGCCAATACTAATAGCCACTCATTCAGGCTCAGTGGAACGATACCAAATACTTGAGCAAGGAAAGGCACGTAGAGGATCAAAAAGTGCAGACCAAATGAGACAGACATGGCCAAAAGAAGCCATGGGTTGACCCATGGTGGCATTGTTAAGAGACTTCCATCTTCCGAAAGGGCATTAAGAGAGTTGAACATTTCAATCGCAACCAATACAGAGAGGGAAAGGGTCATGGCTTTCACCTTGCCTTCCACAAAGTAATCACATGGTTTGTCAAAGCTTATCACTTGTGACCCTGCAGTGAAAGGTGAGGCGGTGAAATTATCCCATGTTTTGCACTGACCCCAATTAGCAAGCTGGGAGTAGGTGACGAGACTGTGGCCATCTCCACTTAGATCAATGCCAAGGAAAGAGTCATGTGTGAACCAGATGATAAAAACTCCCACAGTAGCAACTCCAACATACAATCCAATCACCTGCATCAAGCATTTAGAAATGATAAGCACAAGGATTTCATTCTGACATACAAAAGCAGGAATTGGGAAAAAAAACTAAAAATAAACAAATAACGAAAAATGTAAAGGCAACCAGATAGCGAAATAAAATCCAGGCACTGATCAATGAGTCATCGCTTCTCCTTGGTGGTTTCTTCATTATATCCTTGTCTGGTGGATTAAATCCCAATGCTGTAGCAGGGGGTCCATCAGTGACCAGGTTGACCCACAAGAGTTGAACTGGGATAAGACCTTCAGGAATGCCTAGCGCAGCAGTAAGGAAAATAGAGGCAACCTCACCGATGTTGGAGGAGATCATGTACCTGCAACAAGAAAGTGTTAATCTATGCACTTTTGTAATGATGACTAAAGACTAATAACACACAAGAAGATCAACGAAATGTTGGAAGGATAGCACATATGATTTATTCCCCTTTAAAAAATGATACAACATGGAAATCAACCGCCACCCACTAGTAGAAGAAAGTCACTCGAAGCGTCATACTGAATGGATTGCACGTATGATTTACTCCCAATTAAAAAAATGATAAAACATGGAAATCAACTGCCACCCACTAGTAGAAGAAAGTCACTCAAAGGGTGATAACCAATTTATACAAATCGCTTAACTCAAGAATGCCTCATACAACTGAACAACAAAGAATTAAAGCTTAACTCAAGAATGCCTCATACAACTGAACAAAAAAGAATTAAAGCTTACTGCAAGTTCTTCAACCCAGTCAGTAACATATATTTCATTCTTAGAACATCAAAACTGTTTGAATGCATGTCAAACCCAAAAGAGTTATTATTGCACACATGTAAGCATAAACAGCAACAGGTGTTATCTTTCCCAGATAAATAACTTTTAAGACTGCACAATTTTCTTCTTTTTTTTTGGGGGGGGGGGGGGGGGGGTGATGATGGTGTTTGGAGGACTGGGTACCAGTACCCCTTAGGACCTGTAGGGGTACTGGCACGGTACCCCTAAAAATCCCTTACCCTGTAACCTTAAATCCCTTAACCAAAGTCCCTTTAAGGAATCCCCCACCCCCCCCCCCTTCTTTTCCGGTACCACCCCCTTGAGTACCCAGAACCAAAGTCCCTTTAAGGAATCCCTCCCCCCCCCCCCCTCTTTTCCGGAACCGCCCCCGTGCCCAGTCCCCCTTGAGTACCCAGAACCCTCCTTAGACAGCCCTACCTGCTACCTCTCACCAGCACCGATATTGGTATCAAGTAACTCTACCACAATTTTGTAAAACAATAATTCCAACTTTAACAAGTAACAAAAGTTGAATAATATCTGATAGCCTAATATTAAATTTTCCAACCCAAATGATGAAAGTAGAGTCTCTTTTTCTTCTTTGTTCATTTGATAATAATGTCCAAGCCAACTTGTGCGCACCTCGTTGTTCCACCAGGTACCTGCTGCCACCCACAACGCAGGTACCACGAAGCGCTATTCAACAAGGCTTAGCCACATCGGGAAAAAATTGCCCAGTTCTATATTAGCAACAACAACAACAACAACCCAGTATAATCCCACATAGTGGGGTCTGGGGAGGGTAGTATGTACGCAGACCTTACCTCTACCCTAGGGTAGAGAGGCTGTTTCCAAATAGACCCCCGACATCCTTCCCTCCAAGAACTTCCCACCTTGGTCTTGGAGTGACTCGAACTCACAACCTCTCGGTTGGAAGTGGGGGTTGCTTACCATCAGAGCAACCCCTAGTCCCTAGTTCTATTTTAGCCTCCGCTAGAATTTGAACATACGGCTACGACCTCGTGATAGAAGTAAACTATCATCCAATCAAGAGTACCGCTGATAGAAATATTGCTAACTGAAGGACACGAGGAAGAAAAATAAACCTGATGAAAGCCTTCATATTGTTATAAATGGATCTGCCTTCACCAACAGCAGATACAATTGTACTAAAATTATCATCTGCCAAAACCATATCTGATGCTTCCTTTGCCACCTGAGACCAAAAATCAAACATAAGCAACATGACAAGAAGACTGTCTTCAAAAACCCTTCAGGAGTCTCATTAATAAGAATAGAAAACCTGACAGTAAATATACATGTATATATCCACAGGATCTATTTTGTCCCCCAACCCCATCAGAAACTACAGGAATTTGCGCATTGAAAATGACAATCAAATTGACACGAGAATCAGCTATAATAAATGCTATCACTGGAAAATGAAGCCAAGTTTCTATCCGTAAGCACATAAATGGATAGTGTTAAACAACCCAAAATAAGATGAGCATACAATATGATAGGTTAGCCTCTTTCTGGGTAGACACACATAGGTATACAATCATCCAGGACCAGAGTAAGATGACTGCCAACTGGGGTACATCAATAATTGGCAGACGAAACCATACTTTATGTAAGTACTGCAGGAAATAAATTCAAGATACATGCCTCCATTGACATGGTACACAAAAACTAGTACTAGTATCGTCCTTTTTACCTCAGTTCCAGCAATTCCCATTGCAATTCCAATATCGGCCAACTTCAGGGCAGGTGCATCATTCACTCCATCCCCAGTCATCGCAACCACCTCACCATCTTCTTTGAGTAATCTCACTATGTCTTGTTTATGCCTTGGCTCAGCTCTGGAGAATAGGAGACCTCCACTTTGCCTTATATGTGCTTTGGGGTTCGCATGCTCCATAAATTCTCTTCCTGTTAAGCTCCTCGAACTGATATCTTCATGGCTTCCAAAGACACCTATCTCACGGCAGATAGCTTCTGCTGTATTCTTGTTATCTCCTGTAATAACCATAACACGTATTCCAGCTTGTCTGCAATCCTCAATTGCTCGGCGTACCTCTTTTCTAGGAGGATCCTTTGAAAAGATGAAAAACAAAGCAGCCCATTCAATATCTTAATGCTCACAATAGATGCAGGTTGTAAAACAAAAATGAAACAGACAGTCCACAGCAAGTTAACTTACCCTTATCCCAGCCAAGCCAACAAATATGAGTTTACTCTCAATGGAAGGGTAATTAGCAGGATTAAGTAAAAGCTCATGAGCTGGATGGTCTTCATCACCATTATAGGTTGAAAATTCAGGTAGATCCTCCTTGTATGCGAAACCGAGGACACGTAATGCCTTGGAGGTCATTCCGTGAAGGCTTTGCAATATATGATTTCTTGAAGAATGATCCAATTCTGCAACAGAACCGTCTTGAAGTTGCACATAAGAGCTTCTTTCCAACAGATTTTCCACCGCACCCTGAAAATGAAGCGCCATATGTTTAGATATATAAATCCCAAACAGCACATACAGCACACATCGCCAAAGAATTATCCAGGAGTAAAACATCTAGAACGAGTCTATACTAACCCGTGAACACCTGATCACAAACAGAATGAAAAGAGTAAAAAGATCAGTTGAATAGTTAACCAAAGCCCGGATGGAGGAGGATGATTGGGCTACGCTGGCAGCCAGCGCAAACTTGCCAGTTCATGATGAATCCTCATGAAGGTGTTAAAAGGGAACGGGGTAGACCTAAAATCACATGAAAGGAAGTTGTCTCGCAAGACCTAGGTGATATCAACTAGTTGGGATTTGGGAATAAGTTTTAGACTTGTAAGATAACTTACTAATATTTTTTGTTAACTCTGAAGTGAAAAATCACACAGATCCAAAGTAGCAGTTCCATCCATTCGCATAGTAAAAGTTGATTCTTAAGCCAGAAAGAAAAAATCAAAAGGGAGCATAAATGTGAAGTGCCACAAAAACAAAAATTGCGACACAAAGCAGCCAATTCAGAATCTGCACAGAACCAAATATGCATGCTGATGCATATAGTGCCAAGAAAAATCAAAGCAAAAGTGTAGGCAATCGTAATAGAGAATCCAAGGGAATAAATAACATACCTTCACAAGTAATGACTTTCTACCAGAGGGGGAAGTCGTGATGACACCCATGGATTTCCTATCACGGTCAAATTCAAGAGTAGCAATACGCTGTTCAATTTTGTTCCATGCGTAAGAGCAGCCTACATTCAGCCAATTGAAATCAGGCCATGTTGTGTGCAAATGAAGTCCCATTATGAACATAACAATATAACAGAAACTGCAACTTACGGAGGCCATCTTTGTCACTTGAGGAGGAATTGGATCTGATGCCATCAGGAAGTCCCATTTTCTCAACCAGAACCTTAAATCAAATCAAGAAACTCTAAACCATTCAACGGAAAGCTTTAAGACAGCGAATAAGACAAAGTTCTTAAAGTATATACACAATATCAAGCAATGTACATCAGAGATAATTTACTTAATTCACTCTTTGTTTGTGTTGGGAGGGAAGGGGTGATAGCCAGCAGAAACTAAGTAGAGACAAAAGATAAACAATGTAGAGGTCAGAATTCTGACTTTTACCTTCTATAAATGCCATTGATAAATCAAGGATCCACATTCCAGACAGTGATAAATGACCAGTTCAAATAAATAAAGCTTACGGTTTAGCATAATACAATAACATACTGGATAGAAGGCAGAGATACTAATCAAGTAAGATAAGCAGCAATCTCAAATATAAAATCAGTACCTTCAGTGCCGCTTCAGTGGGAAGTCCGCTGGCTATATAGTGCTGTCCAGATTTTTCAACTCCAGAATCATTGCAGACAGCAGCAATTTTTGCGATCATTTCTAGGTTAGAGTCCATCCGACCCATTGGCCAGTCCTGTATTTTTCCATCAAAGGGATCATATGTGGTCCCTTCAACATCGAAGGATCGAACTGTGTTAGCCTTGGCACCCATTGCAACAAGCTTTGACACAGCCATCTGATTAGTAGTCAATGTTCCTGTTTTGTCAGAGCAAATAACAGTTGTACAGCCAAGAGTTTCAACACTAGGCAATTTACGAACAAGTGCATTCTTAGCAGCCATCTTGCGTGTGCCAAGCGCCAAACAAGTTGTAATAACTGCTGGCAAACCTTCTGGAATGGCAGCAACTGCCAATGCCACTGCAATTTCAAAATAATAAGTGCACTTCTCAAATGAAAACTTGAAATTCCTTGGCCATCCATCAACAAACTCCCAAGAGAGGAAGTATTTCACATTAATCAGCCAAACCAAAGCACAGATGACACCAATTATGGCAGTCAAAGCTTCTCCAAACTCATTTAGCTTTTTCTTCAATGGGGTATCTTCCTCGTTTTGTGCCGCTTCATGAATCTGCGAATGCACATTCCCTATCTCTGTATCCATCCCTATTTGAGTAACCAAACAAATACAATTTCCATTCACCACAGTCGTTCCAGCAAATACCATACATTTCTTCCCCTGGATATCAACATCCTCTTGTACAACTTTAGTGGTCTTACTAACTGCCTCACTCTCACCGGTCAATGATCCCTGCTCAAGCCGAAGAGTCGAGCTGATCAAACTCAAAACTCTCATATCAGCCGGTACTTTATCTCCAACTTTCAACTCAACAATATCCCCCGGTACAAGCTCTTTAGCAGGCAAGCTAGAGATCCTTTTACCATCACGGATCACACAAGCAGTCTCCGACTGAATTTCCTTCAATGCCTCCAATGCCTTCTCAGCATTGCTCTCTTGCCAAACACCGACTATAGCATTAACAATTAGGATCAAGAAAATCACTAAAGGCTCCACGAAAGCCGTGATTTCCTTCTCACCGCCTTCTTCTCCATCTAACCAAGCCAAAACAAACGAAATCACCGCGGCACCAAGCAAAATCCTAACTAATGTATCATTAAACTGATCTAAAATCAACCTCAAAATCGACTGTCCTTCGTGCTTCTCCAATTCATTAAAACCATAGATCTGCCTCCTTTTAGCAACCTCATCCTCGCTCAAACCGCGATTCCTATCCACCTCGAACTTCTCCTCACATTCCTTCACATCTTTCGACCAAGCGGGAAAAACTTCCTTCTCCGACACACTTTTACCACCTATATTCTCTCTCTTCCCATAATTTTCACCTCCTTTTCCCATTTATAACCTCCAGAATCAGCAAAATCTAGTAAAAACCCAGCCAAAATCTCTAAAAAATACAGATTCACCTGAAGTTCAAAACAAATCGAGAAAGTTCAAAATCATAATTAAACCTCATGATCGGACCATTTTATTATCTCAAAACTCAAAACAGGTAACAAAAATTAACCCTAACAATGATCTAGAGCAATCGCAACCATAATAGAACCTCCATTATCACAAAATTCAAAACAGGTAACAAAAATTAACCCTAATAAATATCTAGAAAATCGCAACTACAGTCGAAGCTTCTAGAAGAAAAATAAACAAAAATACGTAAACGATAGAGATGTTTGAGGAAGCGGAATTTACCAGAAGAGTGGAGATTTGGAGGAGAGAGTGAGAAATGTTACTGTGCAAGCGGACTTAGGATAGTTGTGGTATGGGTCCCTCTCCCTCAATATCTCTCTCGGGAAACTGTAGAGTTGAGAGAATCGAAAAATAAGAGATCTCTGCTCTTTACTTTATAATACTACTAACAAAGAGAGAGATAATTGATAAATAAAATTAAAAAAAACAACGATAATAGGAAGAGAAGGTGAAAAAGCTCGGCTTTTGCTATTAGCTTCTGCGTACTTTCTCACTTTTAATGGACTCTGATTTATTTTATTCTTTTATTTTTTAACTCTTTTGTGCTTTTTGCTATTTCCACTCCTGAAAAAATGTCTAGAAAGCTCCATGGTTTATGAATTGACAATTTTGGCCTTTGATAGCGAAACTTAACTGAAATATAGCTAATTTAGATTAGATAATTAAAATCAGTACTTGTGAATTTAGAACGACAATAGTTTGGAGAGTTTAATTTATTAGAATGACAAATATCAGATGTAGAGTGGTCCTACAAGGATAAAAAGAGTAAATTCATACAAGAAAATGGCATAATTATTGTTGAAATATTAATATATCTGATTTTGAAGTTTGTAGGAGTTATTTATGCTATTGAATATCGAAGATAAATATATTATTTTAAAGAAAAAAATTGGCATTGTTACTAATATAGCACGTCTATCCAATTTTAATATTGTGGACTTTATAGCACATTATACTTATAATCTCAACAATTAAATTATCAAATTCTTTTCCAATAACTTATGCCAAAAAGGGGACAAGAAATAGACAAATGAAAATGGGAAATGATTTATTAAAAGAAAAGGAAATAATTGATGCATCACTTTCTGAGTGCTCAGGGGTTATTTTGTCATTTACTAGGTAAGTGGCCATATCATATTCGCTCACAAATGGTTTGACCCGTTATGAAATCGTTTTAGGGGAAAAGTGGGAGGTCATCATAAGCTTAACCAAGGAATCCGACACGTAATCAAACAGTTGGAAAACTCCTACGCTTACGACCTTAGGATGACGTGTCAAGATATCAGTGGATGCACGTATTTAGAACGATTTCGTGGTAGGACAGGGAACTGTGAATCAACTATTATATGATTAAGTTAATTCATTTTAAAATTTATCTATTTAATCATATTTAATGAAAAGAGAAATTTCCAGGTGCTTACCTTGTGCTAAAGAAAAAGGAATAGAATAATACAAAGAGTGATGGCTGGGGATGCCTAGGGTACAGCATATTCCTTCTTTCTATACTTTTACTATTCGTATTTTACACTACTAGTCATACGATACGCGCGTTGCGCGTGAATTCTGTCTCAATAAATATATATATATTTATTTAAAAAGAGTATTAAGTTATAAATAAAAGTATAGGTTCTTAAAGATAATTATAAATATTGATTGTATATAACTAACTCAATAATTAAAGAAACTGTCTTTAAAGTCCTCAATGTCAATAATTCAACTTAAAATTTGTTCTAGTTTATAATTTAAAAATTGTTATGAAATAATATAAGAACAAGAACAATAGAGAGAAAAGTAGAGAGAGGAGTATTCTTATTGATACTTTGGGATGGTTTGGGATGGTTTACAATGGTAGAAGACCCCTTTATTTATAGGAAGAAGTAAACCCTAGAATCTCTCTAATTATGGACATTCACCTAAAATAGGAGATTTTATAACACTCCCCCTTGAATGTCTATTCAATGATGTGCCTCGTTAAAACCTTAACTAAAACAAAACCCAATAGGAAAAAAAATTTAAAGAAAAGGAAAAAGAGTACACATGTTTGAATATGCGCCTATTGGTTGCCTCGTTAAAAACCTTGCAAGGAAAACCCGGTGGGACAAAACCTTGTAAGGGAAAAAGAGTGCAACGCGCATTAACTCCCCCTGATAAGAACATCAATTTATATCCTTAAGTCTTCGCATTCCGATCTTGTGAACTAGCTTCTTGAAGGTTGACGTTGGTAGAGACTTTGTGAACAAATCAGCCATATTATCGCTTGAACGAATCTGTTGCACATTGATATCACCATTCTTTTGAAGATCATGTGTGAAAAATAACTTTGGTGAAATATGCTTTGTTCTATCTCCTTTTATGAATCCTCCCTTCAATTGAGCTATACATGCTGCATTGTCTTCATACAAAGTCGTGGGTAGTTTATTACACTTCAAACCACATTTGTTTGTATATAATGTATGATAGACCTCAACCACACACACTCCCGACTTGCTTCATGAATAGCAATTATCTCGGCATGATTAGATGAAGTAGCCACAATTGATTGCTTAGTCGATCGCCAAGATATGGCGGTGCCTCCACAGGTAAACACATAACCCGTTTGAGATCGAGCCTTGTGTGGGTCAGATAAATATCCAGCATCAGCATAACCAACAAGATCGGGACTGCAATTATTGCCATAAAATAAGCCCATATCAGTGGTCCCTTTTAGGTACCGCAATATATGTTTGATCCCATTCCAATGTCTCCTTGTAGGAGCCGAGCTAAATCTTGCTAAGACATTAACTGAAAAGGATATGTCAGGCCTTGTAGTATTTGCAAGATACATTAGTGCGCCAATTGCACTAAGATATGGTACTTCAGGACCAAGTAGCTCTTCATTCCTTTCTTGCGATCGGAATGGATCTTTATTCACATCAAGTGATCCAACAACCATCGGTGTACTTAAAGGATGTGCTCCATCCATGTAAAACCGTTTCAGTACCTTTTCTATATAGGTAGATTGATGAACAAAAATTCCGTTTGCCAAATATTCAATTTGCAAACCAAGACATAATTTTGTCTTTCCGAGATCTTTCATCTCGAATTCATCCTTTAGATAATCAATTGCCTTTTGGAGTTCTATGGGGGTTCCAATAAGGTTTATGTCATCGACATATACGGCAAGTACAACAAATTCCTATGTTGTTTTCTTTATTAAAACACACGGGCAAATGGCGTCATTTATATAGCCTTCTTTTAACAAATACTCACTAAGACGATTATACCACATTCGTCCTGATTGCTTTAGACCATACAAAGATCTTTGCAATTTAATTGAAAACATTTCCCGAGACTTTGAATTATGAGCGTTTGGCACTTTGAGTCCATCGGGAATTTTCATGTATATCTCATTATCAAGTGAGCCATAAAGATAGGCAGTAACCACATCCATTAAATGCATGTCAAACTTTTCAAGGACAGCAAAACTGATGAGATAACGAAAGGTTATAGCATCCATTACAGGCGAATATGTCTCTTCATAATCGACACCAGGCCTTTGAGAAAAACCTTGCGCAACAAGGTGTGCCTTATATCTTTGTACCTCATTTTTCTCATTTCTCTTGCGTACAAAGACCCATTTATGGCCAACGGGCTTAACACCATTAGGTGTTTCAACTATAGGGCCAAAAACTTCACGTTTTGCCAGCGAATTCAATTCTGATTGAATTGCTTCTTGCCATTTTGGCCAATCATGTCTTTTTCGACATTCTTCAACAGATTGAGGTTCGAGATCCTCACATTCTTGCATAATGCTAGATGCGACATTATAAGCAAAGACATTATCCACCACTATATCCACTCGATTAATATTTGCCTCAATATCAATTGGATTTATGGATAGTTCCGTATTTTCCAGAGTCTCGGGCTCAATGGATTCTTCATGAATCTCAGAATTTGTTAAATCATGAATTTCCTCATGTTGTAAACACGTTATCAATGCAATATACTAAAACGTGTGTTCTTTTGTATAGGTTTTGATGAATGACAAACGAAGCGAAAATTGATATATGACGAAGTTCAAGAAACAAGCGCACAATTGATATACATCGAGATTCAAGCTCAAGAGAAAGTTTTATAGTTTAATTGAGTCATTCTTAATTGTGATCTTGATCCTACAACTTGACTCGTAACATGGCTTCTCTCATAAAACTATTTTCCAAAATCATGCATATTTAATTTAATGCTAAATGATTTTAAGTCATGCATATTTTCATTAGTCAAAATGATTTTTAAATGCCTCTGAAAACTGGACTAAGATAATCGATTATGTACTAATGATAATCGATTATGTTGAGCCAAGACTGCATGACAATCGATTGTGTTAAGGCAGTGAACATCAGGTTTCTTCAAACCTGCATGACAATCGATTGTGAACCTTATGACAATCGATTGTGATGAGGCAGTGTCCATCAAAGTTTTTCAAAACTCAGAATAATCGATTGTGAAGCTAATGACAATCGATTGTGAAGAGACAGTGTCCTTCAGTTTTTTCAAAGTCACAAAATAATCGATTGTGAACTAATGACAATCGATTGTGTTGAGGCAGTGACTTCCAGTGATTTTCAAATTTATTAAATAATCGATTGTGAGTATATAACAATCGATTGTCAAGAGGCAGTGTCTAAAATATTTTTCAAAAACTGATAAGTAATCGATTGTTGACTTTGTGCAATCGATTGTGAAGCTGACCGTTGTCGTAAAGTTTTCAAATACCGTCAGGTAATCGATTATTGATTCTGTATAATCGATTGTTTTGATTAAAATCCGGAAAAGATTTTTTGAACGTTATTGGGTAATCGATTATTGATTTTGTATAATCGATTGTTTTGATTAAAATCCGGAAAAGATTTTTTGAACGTTGCTGAGTAATCGATTGTTGATTCTGGACAATCGATTGTTTGTGGTAAAATCTGGAAAGGATTTTTTGAACGTTGCCAGTAATCGATTATGGATTGTAAGTAATCGATTATCAAGCGTAAATTCTGGGATTGAATTTTGATCTGACTGGCAGACAATCGATTGTTGGGGTTTGACAATCGATTGTCAGTGAGTAAAATCAGCAACTCTTAATTGGCAATTAGGCAACGGTAATGCCAAGTTTTTCAACTATAAATACAACTTCATTTCAGTGTTTTAAATACAACAACATACTATAACTGATCATTACATTGCTATAAGATTGCATACTTTTGTTTATCATTTTATATTCAATTTCATAAAGCTTTTGAGAGCCATATTCTTGTCCAAAGTTGTTGTGATCCAGAGCTTACTTCTTTTACTCATATCTACTCATTAAGGAGTATTTTGTTTGAGTGTTTTAGTGTTGTATACACTTGTAAGAGAATTATAATTCTCTTGTTGTAAGGAACTTGTGTTTCCTTGGTTGAAGTCTTGGAGTGTTGTAACT
Organism: Nicotiana benthamiana; assembly: GCA_034376525.1. Lineage (NCBI taxonomy): Eukaryota > Viridiplantae > Streptophyta > Magnoliopsida > Solanales > Solanaceae > Nicotiana > Nicotiana benthamiana. The sequence goes on from CM067330.1 coordinate 123,417,014, forward strand.
CCGAGCAAAGGTGTTGAGGCTTGCGTCCTCAAGTTGTAAAGGTTTGTTAAGCACCCGGAAGCTTGACACGTTAGTGGAAAACCTCGAGAGAGTCTCTCGGGGACTGGACTAGCCACACGTTGTGGTGAACCAGGATATATCTGTGTGTAAGTTATTATTTATCGCACTTATTTACTTCCTGCAAATTTTAATTTCCGCAAGTTTACGCTAAATTTTATTATAAGGCTATTCACCCCCCCCCTCCTCTATCGTTAAGCGTATTATCTAACACCACATGAGATTCTTTCGTAGTGTCATTTTTATCATTTGCTTTCCTCTTTCTAGGATTTCGATCTTTAGAACCTAATGGCCTGCCACGCTTCAGGCGTGCATTCGACTCATTGGTTATGACACTAGATGATTGTCCAACAGGGACATCAATACGGATTGGAACATTTTCCGTGGGGATGTGGGATTTCGTTCCTTTTCAAGTCCGTAAATGCGTCAGGCATTTGATTTGCTATTCTTTGCAAATGGATAATCTTTTGTACCTCTCTTTCACAAATAGAGGTATGTGGATCAAGATGAGATAATGATGCATTTTTCCACAAAATTTCACGGGAGGTTTCACCAACTTCTCCCCCTAATTTTGGGAAAAGTGTCTCATCAATTCGACAGTCTGCAAATCGTGCAGTAAACAAGTCCCCTGTCAATGTTTCGAGGTAGCGAATGATGGAGGGCGATTCAAACCCAATATATATTCCTAACCTTCTTTGCGGACCCATTTTGGTGCGGGATGGCGGTGCTATAGGCCCATATACTGCGCATCCAAAGATTCTTAAATGGGATATATTGGGTTCATGACCCAAAACCAATTGCAATGGGGAATATTTGTGGTAATTCGTCGGTCTGAGACAAATTAGCATTGCTGCATGCAAAATGGCGTGACCCCATACCGAAGTGGGGCAGCCTCGTTTTCATGAGTAATGGCCTTGCAATCAACTGCAGGCGTTTAATTAACGATTCTGCAAGACCGTTTTGAGTGTGAACATGAGCTACAGAATGTTCCACTTTTATCCCAACTGATAAGCAATAATCATTAAATGCTTGGGATGAAAACTCAGCAGCATTATCCAGTCTAATAGACTTGATTGGATTATCAGGAAATTGTGCTCGTAGTCGAATTATTTGTGCCATTAATTTCGCAAACGCAAGGTTGCGTGATGACAACAGGCACACATGAGACCATCTACAGGATGCGTCTATGAAGACCATAAAATACCTAAAGGACCCACTGGGTGGGTGAATAGGTCCACAAATGTCCCCTTGTATACGTTCCAAAAACGTGGGTGACTCAGTCCCAACCTTTGTTGGTGATGGTCTGATAATCAACTTGCCTTGATAACAAGAAGTGCAAGGATATTCATTATTTGAAAGAATTTTGAAATTCTTTAACAGATGCCCATATGAGCTTTCTATAATCCGTCTCATCATGATCGATCCCGGGTGTCCCAATCGATCATGCCAAAGTACGAAAGTATTGGAATCAGTAACCTTTTGGTTTTCTGTTGAATGTGCCTCAATTGTACTAATTCTTGTCCAATACAGGCCACAAGATAAAGATGGAAATTTCTCAATAACCCTCTTTTGGCCGGAGACATTCTTTGTAATGATGAGATATTCAAGATTATCTTCATCTATTGTCTCAATATGATAGCCATTCCGGCGTATATCTTTAAAACTCAATAAGTTTCTCTTAGACTTGGAGGAGAACATTGCATTATCTATGATAAACATCGTGCCTTTGGGCAGAGTTACAGTTGCTCTTCCGGAGCCTTCAATCAATTTACTACTACCAGAGATTGTAGTAACATTTGCCTTACACATATTTAGTTGAGAGAAATATTCCTTTTCTTTGAGTATCGTATGTGTAGTACATGAATCAACTAGGCAAATATTTTTACAGCTGGACGTTGATCCAAGCTTGCTTTGTGAGATATCCATATTCGCTTTCCCATAGTTTGACATACAAAAGAAAGACACGAACATAAGAATAAACAAGTTCAATTCGTTTGTGTCACATTTAAACAATATTTTCAAAATCTGCTGAGGTCAGTTGACTAACTAAATCAGATAGTCGATTATATGTTTTCCATAATCGATTACTATGCAGTTTGAAAATTTCAGTTTAAGCATTTTCTTAAAACAGTCGATTGTTAAACACACACAATCGATTGTTGAACATTGACAATCGATTGTTAAACACACACAATCGATTATTTGCTATTTTGAAAAACTTCAGATCACACTGTCTTAAGACAATCGATTGTTAAATATAGACAATCGATTGTTGACTATTTTGAAAAACTTCAGATCACTGTCTTACGATAATCGATTGTTAAACATAGACAATCGATTATTTGCTATTTTAAAAAAATTCCAGATCACACTGTCTTAAGACAATCGATTGTTAAATATAGACAATCGATTGTTAAATATAGACAATCGATTGTTGACTATTTTGAAAAATTCCAGATCACTGTCTTAAGACAATCGATTGTTAAACATAGACAATCGATTGTTGAACATTGACAATCGATTGTTGAACATTGACAATCGATTGTTTTGCAGTTTTAATGCGAAATATTAGATAATCGACTAACTGTTAGGTTAGTCGATTACCTCTACTTGAAAATAAAAATATTATTGAAATTTGAGCATATTGAAACATTCTAACGAACTAATACTAACATTATATCATAAACTAACTAATACGAGCTGATACTAATGACTATTAGTTTATTCACTAACTATTACAAATAAGTGAAATAAAATCAAACAACTCTATCTTCCTTCATCACAGATCCATCACCGATTAGGTGGTCTATTTTCCCATCGGGTTGCTCAAAGAAGTCTGCCACATCCAGGTGGGTGATGTCAAAATTGTCGTCAGAGACAAAATTTGTTTCAGGGCCTTTATTCTTTAGAGAAGCTTGATAAAGATCAACCAAATGTCTTGGTACACGGCAAGCTTTTGACCAGTGCCCTTTTCCACCGCAACGATAACATATAGTTTCTGAACTTTTTGCCTTAGGATCCTTATAATCCCGTTTCTGCTTTCGGCGGTTATCTCTCCTCGGGGGGTGACGGACATCATGGATATTTCTTCCTTGTCTACGTCCACGGCTATGACCCCGATTACAACCACGACCATGGTTAGATCCATGGCCCTTTTCATGATTGGCATAATGAGAATACACCTTATCTGCTACAGGCAGTGGTGTAGACCCAGTGGGTCGACTTTCGTGATTTCTCATGAGCAGGTCATTATTTCGCTCAGCCACAAGTAGAAGAGAAATCAGTTCAGAGTACTTTGTGAAGCCTTTCTCTCTGTACTGTTGTTGTAGTACCATATTGAAGGCATGAAACGTTGTAAACGTTTTCTCAAGCATATCATAATCGGAGATTTTATCTCCACATAGCTTCAATTTAGAAGTAATTCTGAACATTACAGAATTATATTCAGAAATAGACTTAAAGTCTTGGAGCCTCAGATGAGCCCAATAATATCGTGCTTGTGGCAGAGTGACCAACTTCAGGTTGTCATATCTCTCCTTTAAGCCTTTCCACAAGATGAGTGGATCCTTGACGGTGAGATATTCAATCTTCAAACCTTCATCAAGGTGATGGCGCAAGAAAATCAAGGCCTTAGCACAATCTTGGGTGGATGCTTTATCTCTATCTTTAATGGTGTCTCCAAGACCCATAGCATCTAAGTGGATTTCAGCATCCAACACCCATGTCATATAGTTCTTGCCCGAAATTTCAAGGGCAACGAACTTTCTTTTCGTAATGTCAGACATAATCCAAAATCAAATTTGGAAGAGAGAAATACCTTAGTTTTTCTCGAGAATGATTCTTGAGACGGTAGAGTCTCGTGCTGATAACGTGTTATGAAATAATATAAGAACAAGAACAATAGAGAGAAAAGTAGAGAGATGGGTATTCTTATTGATACTTTGGGATGGTTAGGGATGGTTTACAATGGTAGAAGACCACTTTATTTATAGGGAGAAGTAAACCCTAGAATCTCTCTAATTATGGACATTCACCTAAAATAGGAGATTTTATAACAAGAATTTCAGTTTTACAGGAACCTTGGAAATCTAAATAATTTTGAAGGATAGAACTTACAACATATAAGCAGGTAACTAATAATCTACGAACTTTAAATAGATACAAATCAAATTGCAATGATGAACAAAAAAAAGATATTAAAATAAAATAAAGCAAGTTAGTAAGAGAATCTACAATTGAAGGCTATCTAATAAACTCACTCAAATTAGCTAATTGTATCACTGATTAAAAATTAAAGAATCTTACATATTATCTTGTTAATTTTGTGCCTTTTCTTGTTTTCTGATCAACATTGCTCATAATTATAATAGTGTATTTAAAACTTTTCAAAGTTAAAGTTATAATATTGAATAATATTATTAGTGCAATAGTCTTATATTTTTTTAAAAAGTGAATTATCTAAGTTATGTCCAAGAACTCGTACCTCTTCTTTCTTAAAATTTTTTATGTTTTCTTTCTTTTTTTATCATTTATATATAGTTTACGTGTAAGAAATATACAAAATTCAAAATGAAAGAAAAACAAATTTTAACTTTCTTGATTCAAATAAGAAACAAACTAATAAGTAAATTTTAATTAATTTTAAGCTCTAAAATTTTTTAAATAGTAATTAAATAACAACTAAATGAAGTGTTTCTTATAATATTTTACATAAAATAGAGGGACTTTAGAATATATTTGTTTATGTAATAAAGTAATGAAAAGAAAAAATATTAGTTTTAAATTCTAGTCCTTTATTGTAGGTTATTACCAATTCATAAATAGTATTTTATTAGGGGTAAGAAACTCACGTTTTCTTTTTAGTTAATATATTATATTATGATGGCCAAAGGGTAAAAAATAGGACTTCTTACTTAGTTCAATAAAGAAATATTGAATAACTAAAATTTTAGGTGATTTAAATACCTTAAATATTAGGAAAGTAACTTAAATTACAATTATATTCAATATGAATTTATTTTTAGAAGATAAAAAAGGCGAATGATATTTCGGTAATGGCCTTCATGCTTTTAATATTATATAGATATAGATTATTCTATTTATTATTTTATATTATTTTGAATCTATGGTAGCTCTCCTTTTCAAAAAAAGAAAAAAGTGTTTAAAGTTTACTTACTAAAGGGAGAAAGAAAAATAGAAAGAATTACACGAAAATACATATGGCTTCACCCCTTAATAAAAAATGGCTTATGTTTTAAGTTTTGCATGGCCTAGCCCATATTATACATATTTTGAAAATACTAACAAATTCAAAATTTGCGTTTTTACAATCATTGCTTCTAAAAGCTATGAAGTTAAATTTGTATTCTCACAACTATTGTTTTCACCTTCTCTTCTTCTCACATCTTCTACATATATGCTTTAAGGGACCGCATATTTTCTACTTCTCCTCTAGTGTCAACTGGTTGCAATGTAAGAAAATTGAAGAGTAGAAATCACTATTGAAGACCATTCAAAGCTTAGCTATCGAAAATGGGTTTTTTTTGAGTTTGTTAGTTGTTTAGATTGTGTGTTGTTCCAATTGATTGAAAATATCAAACGAAGTTCAAAATTTAAATTTGAAGTGATTTGGAGTATATTTGAGCAAGATTTGAATTAAATTTCAGAAAAGACGCAAGGAAGAAGCCGAAGTCAGTTTTTTGTATAATTATGTATAATCTTGTATAATAGTGTATATGAGTGTATAAACACATCTTATACACTATTATACACTTTTATACACCTTTGTACAAGCGCCTGTAGACTAACTTCTTTCACGGTTTTTAATTATAATTCTTGTTCAAAACCAGTCAAAATCTCCATTAAATGGTTTCAAATTTTATATACAACCTCCTTATACTATTTCTAACAAGTCTAAATAACACCCACTCTAAATTTCTCAAAGAATTAAATTTGAAATTTAAACCCACATATTTAAGCTTTTAAAAATCTAATTTTCACCACCTAGATGAATTTGGTTTGTTAAAATAATATTTGAGTCACAGTTACTGATTCGAAAAGTAACTTAAAAGCTTGAGGAATCTTTTTTAAAACTTAAATAGTAATTTTGAGAACCTGTTATAGATGGATATTGAATCTTAGCCTATTATTTTTGGGCTAGTTGATTGTAAATTGAAATATAGCCTATAAAATTGAAAAGTAAGGAGCCCAGTTGTACTTATGTGAAATTGTCCCAGAAAATTAATACGTATCAGTTATAAGTAGATTGCAAGTAATTATCGACGCTAAGATTGTGTTGGTCAGGGGCATACCTATGTGTAGCCTTGAGAGGTTACCAAACCTTGTAAACGTCGGGTAAAATTTTGTATATGTACATATACAACAACAACAACTACCCAGTATAGTCCCACAAAGTGGGGTCTGGGGAGGGTAATATGTAGACGAGCCTTACCCCTACCCGAAAGGGCAGAGATGCTGTTTCCAATCGACCCTCGGCTCAGTGAAGGAAAGGAAAAACAAAAATAAAAACAAAAACAAAAACAAAAGAGCATTAGTAAGTCCAGCAGAAATAGCATAAATAATTATCTAAACGTAAGAACCATAAATGAAATAGCATGCAATAATATCATACAATAACTACCATAAATAACTACCATAAGGGAGACACAGTCCAAAACACAAATCATCTATGGATAGCCCCACCGAGCCTCACCCAACCCCTAGTGAGTAGTACGAAAACTCTAGGGGCCCCTATCCTACAACCCTGATACTAGACCTCCAGACTTTCCTATCAAGGGTCATGTCCTCGGAAACCCGCATTCTAGCCATGTCATGCCTTATCACCTCTCCCCAATACTTCTTAGGCCTCCCTCTGCCTCGCTGTACGCCGACCATCGCCAGCCGTTCACAACTCCTCACCGGGGCATCAGGACTTCTCCTCCGCATATGCCCGAACCACCTCAGCCTCGCTTCTCGCATCTTCTCATCCACCGGGGCCACCCCCACCTTCTTTCGAATAACTTCATTCTTAATCTTATCTTATCTGGTGAGCCCGCACATCCACCCAAGCATCCTCATCTCCGCAACCTTCATTCTCTGGACATGAAAGTTCTTCACTGGCCAGCACTCCGCCCCATACAACATTGCAGGTCTATCCACAGCTCTATAAAATTTCCCCTTGAGTTTCTGTGGACTTTCTTGTCACACATGACTCCTGATGCAAGCCTCCACTTTGACCACCCCGCTCCTATGCGATGAGTGACGTCCCCGTCAATCTCTCCGTCCCCCTGAATCACCGACGCAAGATATCTGACACTGTCCCTCTTGGCGATGACCAGAGATCCAATCATCACGTTCCTGCCTACTTCGCTCGGCTTGGCGCTAAACTTGCACTCCAGGTATTCTGTCTTAGATCTGCTTATTTTGAAACCCTTAGACTCGAGAGTCTGTCTCCATACCTCTAATCTCTCAATAACACCGACCGGTGCCTCGTTTATCAAGACTATATCATCAGCAAATAGCATACACCAAGGCACATTCCCTTGAATATGTCGGGTTAGAGCATCCATCACCAAGGACCGATCCTTGATGGAGCCCCATAACCACTGCAAAATGGTCTGAGTCGTCACCCACCGTCCAAACATTAGTCTTAGCTCCATCGTACATGTCCTTGATTACTCTGATGTAGGCTTCCGGAACGCTCTTCACCTCCAAGCACCTCCATAGCACCTCCATTGGGACCTTGTCATATGCCTTCTCCAAGTCGATAAGCACCATGTGCATGTCCTTCTTCTTATCCCTGAACTGCTCCACCAACCTCCTGACAAGGTGGATAGCTTCTGTAGTGGAGCGACCCAGCATGAAACCGAACTGGTTCACAGATATAGATGTCATCTCCCTCACCCTCGCCTCGATCACCCACTCCCATACCTTCATGGTGTGACTTATTAATTTGATACCCCTATAGTTGTTGCAGCACTGGATGTCCCCTTTGTTCTTGTACAAGGGCACCACTGTACTCCACCTCCACTCATCCAGCATCCTTTTGGTCCTGAAGATTGCATTGAACAACCTGGAGAGCCACTCCACTCCTGACCTACCCATGCACTTCCAGAACTCCACCGGGATCTAGTCAGGCCCGGTCGCTTGACCCCTACTAAACATACGCAAAGCCCTCAAGACCTCCTCCGCCCTAATGCGCCTGCAGTACCCAAAGTCTCTATGTTGCTTTGAACGCCCTAACTCTCCTAGCTCTATGCTACGATCCCCCTCCTCGTTAAGCAAGTCTCGAAAGTATGCCTGCCACCTCTGCTTGACTTGGGACTCCCCCATCAGAACTCTACCATCCTCGCCCTTGATGCACCTAACTTGGTCAAGATCATGCGCCTTCCTTTCCCTTGCTTTAGCTAACCGGAATAACTTCCTGTCCCCGCCTCTCTCCCCTAGTTCCTCGTACATGCGACCAAATGCCGCATTTTTAGCTTCCGTAACCGCCAGCTTTGCTTCTTTCCTCGCCACCTTGTAGATCTCCCTGTTCGCTCTGCGTTCTTCCTCGCTTGTGCTCCCTGCCAACTTAGCAAACGCCGCTTTCTTCACCTCCACTTTTCCTTCGACTATATCGTTCCACCACCAGTCACCCTGATGTCTGCCTAAATATCCCCTGGCCACCCCGAGCATGTCCCATGCTACCTCCCTAACCAAGTTCGCAGTCTCTAACCATATAGTGTCCGCTTCCCTAGAACTTCTCCAAGCTTCGCCCTCAGCTAACCTCCTCTCCAACTCCTGTGCTTTCTCCTTAGTCAAGATACCCCATCTAATCCGCGGTTGTCCCCGAGCACCCCTCCTCCTCTTCTTCACCCAGAAACCGACATCCATCACTAGGAGTCTTTGAAGAGTGGAAAGGGACTCTCCCGGAATAACCTTGCAGTCCTTGCACATACCCCTATCGCTCCTTTTGAGGAGGAGGTCATCAATCTGAGTCCTCGCCACCGAACTCTTGAAGGTGACCAAATGCTCCTCCCTCTTCTGAAATGTCGAGTTCGCAATGAGAAGCTCGGAAGCCCTGGCGAAATCAAGCAGTGACGTGCCTCCTCCGTTCCTAACCCCAAAGCCAAAGCCACCGTGCACCTCACCATAACCACCAACATCAGCCCCAATATGACCATTGAAGTCCCCTCCAATAACTAACTTCTCAGATTGGGGAATACTACTCACCAAATAATCGAAGACCTCCCAAACGCGCCTCTTAGCCTCCTCGTCTAAGCCCGCATGCGGCGCGTAAGCACTGATGACGTTGAGGACGCAACCCCCAACAACCAACTTAATAGACATTAACCTATCATTCACTTGCCTAACCTCGACCACGGACTCCCTTAGATCCCTATCCACCAAGATTCCCACTCCATTCTTACCTCTCACGACCCCAGAACACCACAACTTAAACCCGTCTACATTCCTTGCCTTCGACCCTTTCCACCTAGTCTCCTGGACATAGGCTATGTTAACCGCCAGAGTGCCTATGTTCCACGATCTAATCCTTAATCTATGAGCGTCCGCTACCCTCTTCCCACCCTTACCTCCCGCCCTACCTGCAGGACCACTCCCTGCCCCCCTACTCACCCCCACCACCGCCCCCACCCCCGATGACATGACCTTACACTATCATCCCCCGCCGCGGCCACTATCCCTCCAGCCGATTATGGAGAATAGTGATGCACACACGCACTGTAGCGGAATACGCAAAAAGAGGCAAAATAGATAGCAACAGAGTAAACCTCTCACAGAAAGCTAGGTAAAATATGTAAAAGGTGTACAAAGTAAACAAGAGAGCGGGAGGTACCAACTCCTGGTGGAAAAACCTGAAAGTAGGCTTTGATGCGCCCAAGGTCAACTGCTACCGACTCTTGCATGTCCTGGCCGGTGTTGCTTAGCTCTTCACTCCCATACGCCGCGAACTGGCCTCGCTGCCGCGACTAGTACCTGGGGTAACTTTTCCTGAAGCTTATCGGAACGTGTAGTTACGTTGTGTCCTGCGAAAAGACTGAATGGGAGTCGACGGAAGTACTGTAGCTTGCCAGAAATCCTCGCCGGAGAAATAAGGCACCTTAGAGAATAACGCGAGAGAGAAAAAAGAAAGGGAAACAGTCAGTAGTTATAAGCAGAAAATGCAAAATAGAGATTTCTTTCACCGATCCCAACAGTAGGCCGACGGACTCCGACAAAGAAAAATCTGAAATCTGAACTTGGGAAAAAGGAATTTGAATTGCAAATATCGTTAGCGAAAGAAGGAGAAGGAGCGAAAAAGAAAGAGTAGATCACTAATAACAAAATGAAAAAACACTGGTTGGTAAGGGAAGCCAGAGAAGAAACAACCACCAGGTTCCAGGAAGAATGAAAATAGTTGGTGCACAAACCATGTTAAAAATATATTAGCTTGAAAATAATAATCTTGAATACTAAAAGACATTAGGAGGAACTAGTTGAGCGGAATACTAGTGCCCTCATTGTGCATAATATGGTAAATGCCGAATTACCATATCAAAATAAAAGATTTTGGTATATGGTATTCGGTATTTTGGTATTTGGTTTATCACTTTTAAAATAATTTGATATTATGTACGGTATTTAAAAAAATAATACCGAAATACCAATACTTTACCGAAATATATATTAAATTGTTATTAATTGACATACTAAGTTATGCAATACTTTTCTTTGGCATTCATGTTGACATTGGCAGTAAAGTGTGACGACCCGACCCATCGTCTCATGAGTTACTACCATGTTCTTCCCATTTTATACTTTCTTAAGTTTCAATATCGGTATTGGGTGCGTTAGAACTGATTTGAAATGGTTTTGATAAGAAATGAGACACTTAGTCTCTTGTAAGAAGGCTTAAGTTGGAAAAAATCAACCGGATGTTGACTTATGAGTTCGGAATTGAATTTCGCTGATTCGATTAGCTTCGGGTGATGATTTCAGGCTTAGGAGCGCAATCAGAAGCAATTTTGGAGGTCCGGTGAAGAAGTTAGCCTATTCTGGTGAAGTTACTATTTTGGCGATTTCCGGTTGATAGGTGAAATTTTGATATGGGAGTCGGAATGGAATTCCGAGAATTTCTGTAGCTTTTTATGTCATTTTGGACTTGTGTGAAAAATTTGAAGTTAAGCATACGTAATTTGATAGGTTTCAGCATCGGAAATAGAAGTTGGAAAATCCAAAGCTCTTCAAGCTTGAATTGAGGTGTAATTCATGATTTTAGTATTGTTTTATGTGATTTGAAGCAAGTGGCAAGTTCGTAATGTATTTTGGGACTGGTTGGTGTTATTGGTCGGGGGTCCCGGGGTCCTCAAGTGTGTTTCAGATACCCAGCGGGTCATTTTTGGAAGATTTTGTCCGTTTTGAGCATAAATGTAATGACTAAAGGTTCGTTTTTAGTTCTAGAGATCTACATTTTATTTTGAGACTTCCAAAATTTAAATCATTAATTATAGGACTGATCTGGAAATTTTGGTTTTGTTTCATCAAGTCGCGATTGGGTTTTTGACGCGAAATGTGAGTTAATTATTTAACGAGCAAAATAGGTATTGAACTTGTCAAACGAACTCTGAATTGAGTTTCGATTGAAGGGTTGTGTTCGTATTATTATTTTGACTCATAGGAACAAGAATCATCTAATTCCGAGTTCGTATAATGAAGTTAGAGCCATTTTAGTGAAAAAAGTGGTTGTGCTGCAAATTTCTTGAAAAGCTTTTGTATTTTCTGCAGCAGTGAACAGTACCCGACGTGAACAGTAACCGTAGGGATGAACAGTGAATAGTGACCCCCACACGTATGAACAGTGCCCCCGCATGAACAGTACCGAAATTTCTGGACAGATTTTACGTCAAGCAGTCCGGGTTTTGTCATTTTTTTGACTTTCAAGCTCGGATTTTGGGCGATATTTAGCAAGAAATCATGGAAAATCTTGAGGTAAGTCACTTGTGATTATTTTTACTCTATAATATTAAATTATCGTCGAATAATCCGACTAGATTACATGTTTTTGAGGAGTAAATTGAGGATTTAGGCCTAGGGAATTAAAAATATGATTTGAAGATTTGAGGGGACATTTGAATTCCGATTTTGATAAATTTTATATGTACGGACTCGTGGCGAGACAAGAAATCCGGTGATGTGACTTTTGTAATTTTTGAGAAGTGAGCCCAGGGCTCGAGTTTTGCCAACTTCGTGATTTTTAGTTTTTTCGAGTATTTTCGATTGGGTGATATTTCTTTAGCTCATAGTAATGTATTCGTTGTGGTTTTGGTTAGATTCGACGGGCGTGGATGCCGATTTGAGGTGCAAAGGCGTCTTGAGCTAGAGATATTACCGATTCGAGGTGAGTAATGATTTTAAATGATGCAATGAGGGTTTGAAACCACGTATTGCACAACATACTGCTATGTTTAGACGATACAAGCGTTATATGACGAGCGCGGGGTCATTTACTATTGAGATTGTGACTTGGTCCATCTGTAACGACTTGACTCGTCGTCCCGTGAATTACCGTCCTATTTTCCCCATTTTATGTTTATATGTGTTTCATTATATATGTTTGGAGAGTTTGAAGTAATTCGGATGGAGTTTGGGTAGAAATAAGACAATTAGTCTCTCTATGAGAAGATTAGTTTGGAAAAGTCAACCAACGTTGACTTGTGAGTTAGAGGGCTCAAAACGGATTTTTGATGATTCGACTAGTTTCAGGTGGTGATTTTTAACTTAGGAGCGCAATCCGAATTGAATTTGAAGGCCCGGTGTAGAATTAGGCTTGAATTGGCTAAGTTAGAATTTTGGCGAAGTCCGGTTGATAGGTGAGATTTTTATCCGGGTCTCGGAATAGAATTCCGATAGTTAGAGTAGCTTTGTTTGGTTATTTTGGATACGCGTGCAAAGTTTCAGGTCATTCGGAGGCGTTTAGGTCGAGTTTTGGAGGAAATGCAAGCTTGAGAAGTTTTAGTTTAACTTAGGCTTGAATCCGTGGTAATTTGATGATTTTGATGTTTTGGATTGTATTTTTATGTTGCGAGCAAGTTTGAATGAAGTAATAGAACATATTCGTGCTTTTGGTTGAGGTCCCGAGGGCCTCGGGGTGGTTTCGGATGGCTAACGGAGAGTTTAAACTTGGAAATTTGCAGCAGAAAAGTGCAGCAGCGTGCAAGCCTGTTTTGGCATTCGGTTCGCGAAGAAAGGCTCGCGTTCGCATAGAGTGGATGGCCTAGAGCATCGCGTTCGCGTATAGATGATCGCATTCGCGTAGTGTTACCAGTTGACGCATCGCGTTCTCGTGGGAGATAACGCGTTCGCGTGGAAGGGCCTGAGGCCCTGCCTGGTTTTGTTCAATGCATTCGCGGTGAGGGGTCGTGTTCATGTAGTGGGAGGACTCAGAGCATCGCGATGGTGTTGCCGCATTCATGAAGGGTAAATTGCGGGTTAGCGGAATTTGTTCATCGCGAACGCGTGGCTTGGACCGTGTTCGCGTAAGGTTAAATCTGGGCGACATAAGGGTTTTTATATGTAATTTCATCCGCGAACCAAACATAATTTCCTCCATTGTTAAGCAACCAAGAGAGCTTTTTGAGTAATTTGAAGCGTGTTTTCAAGGGTATCGATTGTAGGTGTCACACCTCCTTTTCTACACACCTTACCCCGAAGGATAAATGTATAAGGGAGTTTTTCCATTTAAAGTGACATTATTCGGATCGGGATTATTTATTTGTTCATAGTCACCACTTGGGAAAGGTTTGGCTTTTGGTGTCCCATGTCACCGGTTTTTTCTTGAATCCCAAACCGAGGAAAATTTCGACTTCCGGTTGGAGTCTGTGAACCAGAAATTCTGAATAAGGAATTCTGTTGACCCGAGGGAAGGTGTTAGGCACCTTCAGATCCCGTGGTTCTAGAACGGTCTCTTAAATTATTGTATTTTATTAAAACCTGATTTTAAAGCATGCTAACTTATAGCCTTTTATTTATAAACTGCTTTTATCTCTATTTATTTTTAAAGACTTGCGACGTCGTGAATACGCGTCTCTGACCACATCGCCATCAAGGCACACGTAGTCATTGACCCATTTCGACTTCATCGAGATTTGAATTTGGGTCGCAATCAATGAACACCCGAGTGTAAGAAAGCAATTTAATTAAAACGTGTTTAAAGGTTCTAAAGTAATATTGTCTGGGAAAGGTCGTTGAAATTCGCTAGACGGCCCTTCCAAATTCTAACCGTTATTAATAATCAATTATTGAGGGCCCCACATTTATTCTTGTTCGGTGAGGCTCGTCTCTATTTTTGAACCAATTTTTTTATCATTATTTGTTTTACAAGAATTGCGACGTCATGAAAACGTGTTTCTAACCCCGTCGCCATCAAGGCACCCGTGGTTATCAACACATTTCGAATTCGTTGAGATTTGGATCTGGGTTGAATCAATGCATACCCAAATTTAGGAAAGTAATTTAATTAAAACGCGCCTAAAGATTCTATCGCAATATTATTTTGGAGAAAGCCGTAAAATTCGCTAAATGGCCCTCCCAGATTCTAAGTATTTTAAACCTTTATTGAGGGCCACGCAATTTGCATTTTTATTGCGCGAGGCTCGTCTCATTTATTTTGAAAGGATAAACCTACAAAATGACTATGTTTTTCTATTTTTCGTTTTTGTCTCTAAAAGAAAAGAAAAATTCCTAATTGATTATTATTAAAAGCTCGGGTTTCGAATTCAAATTCGGGTCCAAATAAAAGGAGGAACCTTTTAGTTTAAAACCTGCTACCTAACTCAAAACCCGAACGTCAAAACTAATGTAGCAATTGTTATTTTAATTTTGGGCTTAAAGAGCTCAAACCACACATATTATGCAGGAATCTCAAAAATTCCAAACTGGGCCAGAATTGGGCCCAACTTCAAAACTAATCGGCTGCTTGGGTCAAGGAGCAACTTGACTCCTGCAGCAACAGGTCACACAAACACACATTGAAGCACAACTGACCAATATCACCATTATTTCAATATATGAACATGAGCTCCAAATTTCTAATTCGAGCTATTGTCTGACCTCAATGTTGGATTACTAGTCAACTATTCATATCGCGCGAACTTCTTTCAAACTGAACGCCCAATTATTTTAAATGTTGAAGTTACACGATTAAACTAATTAAAATAATCAAACTAACATGAGATGGATATTTTGGACTCCAAATACCAATTTTACTCAAATAAACTAGTTCATATGCAGGTATGACCATTGCATTTTAATAAACCAAACCAAACTTCAAATTGAGTTCAGATGCTTGGATTCTACTAGACGACTAATCAGTTGATTTTGCTTGGTGCCTACGGACAACTAAAATTTTCACTCAATCAACAAAAGTACATCACACCAAAGCAACATTTTATGAAAAATTAAACACTACTCCCAAATTGATAGTCCATTACAGTCCACACTGATTTACGCTAGATATCCAGTTCAAACACAAGATAAAATCATTCAGACATTAACAGGAGTGTCAGACAGTAGGTTTCAACATAACTTCAGTCTTATTTCATTTTTCAGCAACAAATCTACATTGAAGTGAGCTCGAAGGTGTACCTGGAATAGGAAAGGGAGCAATAAAATAGAGGAGAGTCAGTAGCAGTTCTAAATTAGCCAAACCACAGCAATAAGAAGCACAACCGCCTTTGGAGGCAAGATTCAAGTGTTTTAAAGTTTTCAAAACCAAATTCTAGGCCAACAGACCAATTTCAGAAGCAAAAATGAACACCCCAAAGAAAGTCTAGCTTGAATACACCCAACATGAGTTGAAATAACACCCAAAACACGAGCAAGAATTCCAGCAGTCAGAACATGAATCCCAGCTAATGCAAATTCACATCACACTTTGAAATTGAACTAATAATGCAATGAAATAGTGAAATTTGTCGTTTTCTGGTTTTTGTATCTATTTTTTTTTGGATTTTCTGTATTTAAATGCTAAAACTAAACTGAAGTTGAAAATGGAATGAGAATCAGATTTGTTCTGATGAGTTTTTGAGCTGAAAATTCTAGACCTCCTCCCCAAGGCATAAAATGCCCCTTTTATATAGACAAATAAGGGCAACAATCAGATTTTTTATTTGCACCATTACTCCCTAGTTATTTACAGCTTTTAACCTCAATTTCTAACTTGTTCCTCAAGTTATTCCCTAAGTTTTTAGAAATGTGCACTAAAGCCCTATTCTAGGAGCTTCTAGGATGCTCTTTGAGCTGCACAATTCCTAGACTACCCTTAACCCTTTCTTTCAATTACTGATTCTCAATATTCTACCATTTCCCATGCCCAAATTGCCCCTGAAACCTCCCAGAATTACTGTTCAAACCAAAGCTCAATCAGCTGCCCCTCACCCTAAGATGTACTACCCAAAACTTCTAATAATGTATTACTACTAACTAAACTGAAGAACTGATTAGCCAAACCCTCACCCCCAGTTAAGAATTAACCAAGGTTACTACAATCAACTATATCCAGTAAACCTATACCAACAATAAACTACTTAGACGCTAAGAATGGTTGAAAACAAACTAATACTTAACCCTAAATTGAATTAAAACTAGATTAATCCATATGAACTGAAATGAACACAACTCAAAACCCCAAGTCCAAATCTCATGCAAACAAAATCAAGAAGAAAACCTAACTACTATGTCAAAAATTAACAACTGTGCATTAAAACTACTAACAATCAAATTTAATCAGAATTTTAAGCAAAGAAATGAAAACTAATCTAAAATAAATTAACCTAGACAATTACCACAATGAAATTAGACTAACTACAAACTAAATTTATACTTGATTGAAACGACCAAGAAAAAGATGAATCAAACTAGATGAACAGAGGAACAGAAAACTCACTGGGAATCAGACTTCATAAAAAAAACCTTTCGAAATTAACCCAGGTTAATATTATATTCATTTCATCAGAAATGAACATATAATATTAACCCGGATTCACTCGACTCGCAAAATCCTCGAAACAGCCCGGAAATGCATGAACCCTAGATTTGGAATTGGGGGCGGCTTGATGAGAATCGGGGGTTTCTGGGTAGGGATTAGCGATAAGGAAGGGGTGGGGGTACATGGTATGAATTTGAGTTCATTTGAACACTTTGACATTTTGGTTGAATTTTTCGAATTAAGATTCGCTAGCTTTGGTGATGATTCGAGGGAAAGTGAACGAGGATTCATGATGAGGGAGAGGAGAGGGAGCTATCGTTTGATTTTGGAAGCGTTTGGAAGCGGCGGCGCCACCGGTGTCTTGGAATATAAGGGCGGAGCCATTAGGGTTTGAGGGGATGGGGTGAGGTAAAGGAGACGATGAGGGGTAAAGGGTCTGTTCGGACAGTCTTTTACTTAGGGATGAGGGCTTCTGGGCCGTTGATCAATCAAACCTCGACGGATGAGATTGTGTGACACCATACGGTGTCGTTTTGGTTTAGAGCTTTGGACCAGGTGAGGTTAGGATGTAATCTGGGTTGGGTTTGGTTTGAATTAATCTTGGGCCAGGCGGTTTCAATGTAAAATGGCCCAAATTTGGTCCCAAATAAAATCCTTCTCTTTTCAACTGTTTTGTTTTTATTTCAATTAGATTTCTTTTGTTTTATTTATTTATTTTTGTGTATTTTCTGATTTTATAAAAGTGCAAGAAAATTAAAATAAAGTCCTAACATATTTTTAATGTTAACATAATTAATTCCTAAAATTATTTAAAACTATTTCATGACAAATTCACATTTAAACCATTAAAATGCAAAAGTGAACTATTTTTGTGGTTTTCATTTTTGTAAAATAGGTTAATTAATTAATTAATCCTGTAATGCTAAATTAAATTCTAATTGCAAATGCGTCTTTTTTGTATTTTTTTATGAATTATCATGCACAAATAAAATGCAACAATTATTAGAAAATGACACAAAAATGCACGAAAATTGTAAAAATAAAGGAAAATCATTTATTTGATTTTTATGGGAATAATTCATGTATAGGGAAAAAATCACGTGCTCACAGCTGCCCATCTTTACTCGGAGACACGAAGGGTTTTCAGACAAAGAGAAAATGAGCAATTACGAGGGATTTTTGCCCGTTCGAAAATTCCATTGTGAAGCGGTTTGAAAAGTTTTGACCGCACGCTGCTTCAAAGGTTGCCTACATATCCTGGGCTAAACAGGAATCAGGTTAGTGTAGTTCGGAAATGTTTGGTAGCTGGGACTACTAGAAGCTGTGATTTCACTGCTGTTGTTGCTACTACTGCTTGCTGGCCTCCTTATTACACCAAAGGAAAATCAAGGTTAAGCTAACTAAACCTCTCAACTATGAGTTACATGATTCTTATCTATAAATCTCTTCAAGCTTGATCTTGAGTCTTAGCTGGTTCTTGTTGTAGGCTTCAATCTGAATCTTGATGCTCACGGGTATGAGGGCCTATTCCTTCATGCAATATTGGGCCGAGGTAGCTTGTGACTCCTGAGTAATCCGCACTCTTGTTTACCTCACATTCGAGTTCATTTCTTTTTGTTCTTTTCTTCTTTTCTTTTTTGAATTGGGACTCATTTCATCAGTCATCTCGCACCTTGTGCCCTGCGGTCAAACCTGTTTAAAAATATCAAAACAAACAAACGAAATTCTCTGCCCCAGTTTTACTAGAAAAATTTCGTGAGTAAGTTGTGACACATAAGACAATCAAATAAGGAAAGGCTCTTCGATTCTGTCCCAGAGATTCTTAATTTTTAGACTAGATTTTGAAAAGCAAACGCTCCACGATTTTCTGGCCGGGAGATCCTCGATTTCTGGCCGGGAGATCCTCGGTTTTCTAGCCGGGATATTTTGAAAAGAAAAAAGCTCCATGGTTTTCTGGCCGGGATATTTTGCCAATGAAAAAGGCTCCACGGTTTTCTGGCCTGGAGATCCTCAATTTTCTGGCTGGGATATTTGGCAAAGAAAATGCTCCATGATTTTCTGGCTGGGAAATCCTTAGTTTTCGGGCGGGGATATTTTGCCAATGAAAAAGCTCCACGGTTTTCTGGCCTGGAGATCCTCGGTTTTCTGGCCGGGAGATCCTCGATTTTCTTGCCTGATTATTTTGCAAATGAAAAAGCTCCATGGTTTCTGGCTGGGAGATCCTCGGTTTTCTAGTCCGGATATTTTGCAAATGACAAAGCTCCACGGCTTTCTGGCCGGGAGATCCTCGGTTTTCTGGCCGGGATATTTGGAAAAGAAAATGCTTCACGGTTTTTTTGGCTGGGAGAACCTCGGCTTTTTGGCCGAGATATTTTGAAAAAAATGAAAAAGCACCATGGTTTTCTGGCTAGGAGATCTTCGGTTTACTGGCCGGGATATGTGGCAAAGAAAATGCTCCACGATTTTCTGGCCGGGATATGTGGCAAAGAAAATGCTCCACAATTTTGTGGTCGGGAGATCCTCGGTTTCTAGCCGGGATATTTTGAATAGAAAAACTAAGCTACCATGATTTGATTCTCTTTTGGGATTTTTCATTTCCCATTTCTTTTCTTCTTCCTTTTTGGGGTTTGCTTTTTAGATGTTATTCATTTTTATTTATCAGAATGCATGAAAGAGTGTTTGAGAAAACTTCCTTTTTGGTTTTTTCTTCTGCTACAACGCTATTTCAACGCTTGCGCATTTCATTTCTTTTGGGCTGCACCTGCTTCTTGCACAACTGTTTTGAATAAGGCCTGTTTTCAACAAAGAACAATTTGTTAGTCGAAACAGTGGTTGGTTTTGTGGCCTTGATAATCTTCATCGCCTGATCCCGGCCTTATTTCCATTGAGAAATTTGCTGCTTGTTGGCCTTGAGAGTGAATCTCTTTCACACTGACCGAGTTCAGTGTTTGGATTTCATGATGATTCGCCCGTGTACTCTGGTTTTCCACCTCATTTCGCTTTCCAGACCTTTGCTTTTGGCTTTCTTTCTTTTCTATTGGCTTTCACTTTGGAGGCAATCAATCACCATGGTCAGTCGGGATTGGACTGGCGCACCACTGAGGCTAAGTATTTTCTTTGACCCTTGCCGGGCGGAGCCCTATGAAACCGGTCCTACCACCTTTTCTTTGTAATTACTATGGAATCAGAGTTAAACCGAATGGGATTCAAAGAAAATTATGCAAAAGGCAAGTATATGAGTTTAAAGAGAAACGTCCCTTTCGGGGGAAAAGAAGAACTTTTCTGGGGTGCATGCTGGCTCCAAATTAACATGACATGCTCCTTGGACTGGACACCTGACACGCACCAGCTTCCGACCGCTCATGAACCCATTGACCCATATTTCTAAACTTGGGAACCTTACCAGGACTTTTAGTGATGAAGTATCCTCTTTTCGGCCGACAACGCCCTTTGCGAGTTTTCGACCATTCGACCTCTCTCATTTCTCTTCTCACTGTCGCCTAATAGTGCTCATTGCGAGTTTTCACTAAGCAGATTCTCTCATTTTTGTTTTCACTACTCACCATCGCCTTATGGTGCCCGAAGATTTTCACCAATAAGACTCTCTCATTTTATTTCTCTTAATTTGAATTGTATCAAATTCCAACAATGACGTTCCCACTTTCATGTCTTTGCCAATTGATCAGAAGGACTCAGACAAGGTCTTTAGGGGAAAAGGATTTTGGGGCGGAACTACAACTTTGGAACCATTTCGGCGGTCTCATGGCCGAACCATTATATCATCTGCCCCAGTTTCCCTTTTGGGGAAAATTGGGATTTTTGTTTTGGTGTGACTGAACCTCAGGGATAGGCTGCCTACGTATCTTTCGTAATCAAGTCAGACATAGTTCAGGAAATATTTTTTGTTTGTGTTTGTGTTTTTGTTTTTGTTTCGGTTTTGTTTTTCTTTTCTTTTCTTTTTTCACTTTTTTTCTTTTCTGTTTCTCTCTTTTTTTTTTCCTTTTTCTTTTTTTTTCTTTTCTTTTCTTTTTGTCTTTTCTTTTCCTTTCTTTTTTTCTTTTCTTTTTCTCAATAGCACTTCCGGTTTCCAAAGAGGGTAATCAAAGAAAGGTAACCGACTCAAAGGTTTACGAAGGATTAATGGTGTTTGGACAGCGGGAATGAAAGCCTTCGTCATCTCAACTGTGCAAAGACATCGCCGGAACGAGTTTAGACATAGTACCTTTTTGCTGCATCCGCTTTCACAGCTGCTTCGGGATCATTTCCTGCGATGTCACCCAAATATAATGCTCCTATCGGCAGTATTTATCCAATAGTATATGGACCCTTTTAGTTAGGAGTAAACTTTCCTTTTGCTTCCTGATGATGAGGAAGATTGCACATTAACACCAACTGTCCTACTTCGAAATTCCTGGGTCGTGCTTTCTTATTTAAGTGTGGGCCATGCTTCATTGATGCAACTACCCGTGACACACTGCAGTCATCTATTTCAATTAAGGCCAACACTCCATACGAGTCTAGACCCACTTACTGTCCTCAAACTCCGCTTCAATGACGGACCCTTCCCAAACCACAAACCAATTTTCCTCTGTTGTTCCGATTCTTTTCTTTTATCTTCTCAAATTTAACTTCTTTGTATTTCAAATTTTGATTTCATTATTTCAAAGTCTGACAGAGTTCTTGGGATCTGGGCATGAAGTCCGCGAGCATGTCATGTTATTTAAAGCTACATTATTAGAGAAAGAGAAAAAACAAAGAAAACTCTGAAAAAAATAAAGAAAATGAACGATGAAATGGTTATTTCATTTCTTGGAATTTGGGAAGATAACAGGGTTAAACATTCAGGAATTTAAAGACAGGAAACTAAAGAAAACATCCGTGTCACACCCTGGAATAACTCGCGATGCATAAAAAGTGGCAGGACAAGTCTACTCGGACTCCCACTTGACCAGGAATGGCGTAGCCTTCCAGTTTTGAAGCTTGGTGCTTGGTCCCATGTATAACACCTCAGCAGTGCTAGTGCCTTCTCCTGGCTGGACCATGTGGGTATTGCAGAGCATTTTCCTCATTGCCTCACATATTCCTCGCTCTCTTCAGTCGTGAAAACCTCATCATCTTCCTCTTTACTGTACTTCGGCTTCTGTGGTATGCGTCCAATAACCACTGGCTCATTCAGCAGAGGTGATTTGATTGTCCCCCATACCAATAGGCTTGCTTGGGTACATATATTTCCTTTTCCGGTTCTGTCTCGGTGATTTTACTCTTCTTTTCCCCTTTCTCTTGTTTTGGGGTTGCCCTGGGCTTCCTTTCCATATCAGCAATAACAATTATGGCCTTAAGCGCCGGATCAAATTTTTTGTCTTCACAAATCATCCCAATTACTGACCCGTTGTTGTGGGCTGAAAATGGATTGTTTTTCACATTAGGGACATCCTCGTCCTTCAACACAATTTTCCCTTGCTCTATTAAATTCTCCACCTCTTGGTGTAAGCTGTCCTAGTGGGACGTTTGGGTGGCTAATGGGAATGTTAAAGGTACTCGTTGGTCTTGGGAACAACTCAGGAAATCGAGGGATGAGACTCGGGGGTTCTTTTCCATTTGTCCATGCGTCTCACATCTCCATTACCCTCAGACATAAGATTCTATTTTCTTTGGCCACTATGGACTCTGAGGCCGGGACGCCTGGGAGTGGGCTATCTTCCGAAATAGGGATTGTTGGCAGGGTCATTTCTGACGACATCTCTATAATACCATTAGATATTGTAAACTAGTGGTGCCAAGCGAGTTTTCCACAAAACCAACCACCTGTTTCTATAAACCTGAACTCTGGAAATGACATCAGCGAACTGTTAGTTTTGAGACAAATACAAATAGGTAATCACACATAACCAGTTGCATGTATCATCCCGATTCTTTTGTTTCCTTGCTTTTTTTTCTCTTTTTTTTTCTCATTTTGATTTTCCTTATGTTCTTTTTCTTTTTCTGTTTTTCCTTTTCTTTTGCCATGGTTTTTCTTTGATTTCTCTTCCGCTCTTTGTTTCTTTTATTTTTTCTTTATTTTCTTCCCTCTATTTTTGTTTTTCTCTTATGGCGACGGTTGAATCCGATGAGGATTGCCTACGTATCGCGATCCCGCACGAATCAGACCAAGCGTAGTTCGTGCAAATAAGGTAAATAAGCTAACTATTTTTTTTTGCTTTTTGAAAGAAAGACTTCAAATTTCCTTTTCAAAATATTTTGTATTTTTCTATTTTCTATTTAAAAAGACATCTAAGGAATATTTCAATGATTTGTTTGACCTAAAAGGAAAAGTGGCTATTTTTCCAAAATTTCTTTGTTTAGATAACAGGGACTTGATTTCGCAGATATGGCCTTTAAGCACTTCTGGGAGGAAGATTTTAAGGCCGTGCCCGCAAACCATTTAAAAAATGACTCAGGGTGGTTGTTCTTGCAAAAACAGCCTTCCGACGCCCTTTTGGGACATTCGACTTATTTTTGACAAGAATGGCGCCGCCCGACTTATTCATGACGAAACTAAATTTTGACTATTTTTTGCAAAGGGGAGGTTGGACCCTTTGAGGGTTGCCTACGAATTCCACATCCAGTGAGAATCAAACCAGCGTAGTTTGGAGATTGAGAATGGAGTAAATAGGTTAACTCTTTTTTTTGTTGGAAATTTTGAAAGAAATGCTTTTAAAAGAAGAAAGGAAATATATTTTGTTTTTGATTTTTGATTTTGAGTTTTTTTGTTTTGCTTTTTTGAAAGAAAAACTTCTTAAAAGTCATTTGCTTTTGATTTGAACTTGGGAATTTCAAAAATAAAAGACTTTTTTTTGAATTTTCATTTGTTTTACCTTTTTCTAAGGAAGAAAGAAAATATTTTTGGATTTCGGATATTGCCTCTTAATTTTCGAAAGAGCGATGAAGAAGGGGTGGGGAGTACATGGTATGAATTTGAGTTCATTTGAAAACTTTGACATTTCTTTGCCGAATTTTTCGAATTAAGATTCGAGAGCTTTGGTGATGATTCGAGGGGAAGTGAACGGGGATTCGTGATGAGGGAAAGGAGAGGGAGCTATGGTGTGATTTTGGAAGCGTTTGGAAGAGGCGCCGCCACCAGCGGCTTTGAATATAGGGGCGGCGCCGTTAGGGTTTGAGGGGATGGGGTGAGGTGAAGGAGATGATGAGGGATAGGGGGTCTGTTCAGACAGTCTTATACTTAGGGGTGAGGGCTTCTGGTCCGTTGATCAATCAAACCTCGACGGCTGAGATCGTGTGACACCATACGACGTCGTTTTGGTTTAGAGCTTTTGACCGAGTGGGGTTAGGATGTAATCTGGGTTGGGTTTGGTTTGAATTAAGCCTGAGCCAGGCGGTTTCAATGTAAAGTTGCCCAAATTTGCTCCCAATTAAAATCCTTCTCTTTTCAATTGTTTTGGTTTTATTTCAATTAGATTTCTTTTGTTTTATTTATTTATTTTTGTGTATTTTCTGATTTTATAAAAGTGCAAGAAAATTAAAATAAAGTCCTCACATATTTTTAAGGGAAAAGGGTCAGAACTGCCCCTAACGTATTGACTCCATGTTAAAAATACCCTCCGTTAACCTATTTTGAAGAAAATGCCCCTACCATTAAAATGTGGCATATTTGTGCCCCTAAGTCTAACAACTGACTGTACTTATATTTAAATTGGTAGGGGCATTTTTTACAAAATAGGTTAACGGTAGGGGCATTTTTAAACTAGAGTCAATATGTTAGGGGCACAAATATGCCAGAATTTTAACGGTAGGGGCATTTTCTTCAAAATAGGTTAACGGTAGGGGTGTTCAAAACCGATCCGAAACCGAAAACCGATTCAAACCGAAGCTTAACGGCTTACTGGTAACGGCTTAACGGCTTAACGGACGGGGAACAGATTGAATTTTTTTTATTAACGGCTTATCGGTTTGGGGATGGATTATTCAATTTTCTTAACAGCTAATCCGTTAACCCGTTAAAAATATAAATATATATATATATATATATATATATATATATATATTATTTTTATCTATATATATTAAATATAAAAAAAACTAAAACCCTTGAAAATGATTAACAAAAGATTATTTCTACTTCTAAGCATTTTTAATCTCGGGATCTAGATGATTTGCAGGTACTCGCTCAACATAAAGGAGATGAAGGTGCTGGACAAGAAAAAAGTGAGGAGGGCAAAGCTATACTACCTCAGTTATAAAATGAATGCCCTGAAAAGACATTAACAAGCTAACTTATATGAAGGTATACTGGAATAGGTGTTTGATCTATAATTGCCTGAAGAGATCTATCAAATTCTAGTAAACATGTATGTTAGGCCGATAAGCCGCCCAATAACTGCCCTATAAGAGCTAAACCGATACCAATCTGCCCGATATCTTATCGGGTGGCTAACAGATTAATACATTTAAAAGCCGATAACCGTTAAGCCAAACCGTTTAGAGTAAAAAGCCGCCCAAGCCGCCCGATGAGCACCCCTAGTTCACGGAGGGCATTTTTAGCCTGGCGTCAATACGTTAGGGGCAGTTCTGACCCTTTTCCGTATTTTTAATGTTAAAATAATTAATTCCTAAAATTCTTTAAAACTATTTCATGATAAATTCACATTTAAACCATTAAAATGCAAAAGTGAACTATTTTTGTGATTTCATTTTTGTAAAATACGTTAATTAATTAATTAATCCTACAATGCTAAATTAAATCCTAAATGAAAATGCGTATTTTTGTATTTTTTTTATGAATTATCATGCACAAATAAAATGCAACAATTATCAGAAAATGACACAAAAATGCACGAAAATTGTAAAAATAAAGGAAAATCATTTATTTGATTGTTACAGGAATAATTCATGTATAGGGAAAAAATCACGTGCTCATCGGAAGCAAGTTTCTTAACTTAAAAACACAATTTTTAGGAAGAATCAACCATTAATTCCATGAAATTGTGTAGATATTTTGGAGAACTAGGGCTTAGTTTTTAGAAAACGAATTTTAGGGATTTGAAAGGTCATTCGAGCTTCGTTTTCGACAAACTTTATATGTACTGACTCGTGACAAGACAAGGAACCCAAAGATGTGATTTTTAGAGTTTTTTGAGAAATGGGCCCGGGGCTCGTGTTTTGTCAACTTCGTGATTTTTAACGTTTTTCGAATAATTTCAATTGGGTTATGTTTATTTAGCCTATAATAACATATTCGTTGTGGTTTTGGCTAGATTTGACGCGTGTAAACGGATATTCAAAGGGAAAAGGCATCGCGGACCGGTCTACGACCGGTTAGAGCTGAGTAGTTTGTATAGATGATGGCCTGAGGGTTTGAAAGCCCGGTTTAGCACATCATGACGCTATGTTAGGGCATGACCCGCACCTCATGGCAGGTGCGGGATGGTATATTATTGGGGATTGTGACTTTTCCCATCCCCGAGAGCTGAATATAAATTATTGGTGGTTGATACGCATATTGCATTGATGATAAATTGGGCTTAATGCCATGTTTGGGGCCTTGTGCCGATCTGTAGTATCCGTCTAGGGTAAATATCCGTGTGATAACATGATTTGCAAAATTATTAATCTCAGTCCTGTGCTTAATCACTGTTATTAAATTCGAAGTCACCTTATTCCTGAGATTGATTAATTAAATTACATTTACCTTAAAATTTAGAAAAATGGGAAATTATATTAAATTTGTTATTTGACTCATATGAATACTGTGGACTGAGCATGGGTCGGGCTGCATGTCGCAGCGGTGATATGATAATATTGCGCTTGGGCTGAAGGATCCCCTCCGAAGTCTGTACACACCCTCAGTGAGCATCGTCGATGTTATACGGATCGGGCTGCACGCCGCAACATATTCATGTGCATTGCATTGCATCTTTATCTGATACTTGACTATTACATTTGTTATTCCTTTGCTGTTAGTTCGTAGTTAAGGTATGTGATGGTTAGTTTTAGCTTTGCTTTGTGGAATTTCGTGGATTTCTTTCTTTCAGACATTATATGTGCTTATTACTCACTGAGTCGGTAGTACTCATCCCTACTCCCTGCACCTTGTGCGCAGATTCAGGTACACCGGAGGCTTAGCTGGGCACTCGTTGTCTCAAAATATTTTCAGAGTCGTTGAGGTAGCTGCTTGACGTTCGCAGGACCTGGCCGCTCTTCATAATTCAGTTTATTTTATTACATACATTTCCAGACTTTTAATATTTTCGTTCAGCCAATTTTGTTTAGAGGCTCTAGACTCGTGATCCCAGATCTTATGGGTGTGTTTATTGCTTTTTTCGTATTTATCCATGTCACTCTATTAATATTTTTGGATTATTATTCTAAAATTACTATAATATTCTTAACTTGTTAGTTTTTGAGACTTAGTGTTAAATGGAAAGCGACTGTTGGCCAGGCTTGCCTAGCTTTAGTCTTGGGCGCTATCACAACCGGGTTGGGTCGTGACAAGTTGGTATCAGAGCCTAGGTTACTAGGCCTCGTGAGTCATGAACCGGTTTAATAGAGTCTCGCAGATCGGTATGTAGATGTCTATATCTATCCTCGGAAGGCTACAGAAATTTTACGAAACACCTCACTTTCTTGAAATTCTTATCGTGCGGTTTGTTGATGTGAAAACTAAATCTCTGTATTCTATTCTCTCGCAGATAGCGAGAACCAATACTAACGGACGTGGCGGACGACCACTAGTACCACCTGCTAAAGGCCGTGACGCGATCGTGGTGTTGGATAAGGCGGACCAGCAGGGGCAGCACCTGCAGACCCACCAGCTGCCCAGGTCGAGGATCAGCCTCCAGCTCTGGATGCTCCAGCAACACCTATTCAGGCACCAGCAATGCCCACCGTGATCCCTATCTTCATGAGGCTTTGGCTCAGATTTTGTCCGTCTGCACTGGCCTAGCTCAAGCTGTTTCGGCCACCGCAGCAGCGACTACTTCTCACACCGGGGGTGGTCATCAGACCCCCAATGCTCACACACCCGAGCAGGTTGTTCAGGGTTTACAGACACCTAAGATAGCTCCAATTCGGCCAGTTCAGCCAATTGCTCCAGTTGCAACGGTTGTTTCAGTTGTTCTAGTTGCTCCAGTCGCGCTGGCCCCAACTCATGTGGTCCCGGTTATGCCGAACGACGAGCAGAGGCATTTGGAGAGGTTCGGTAGGCTTCAGCCTCCGACATTTAGTGGTGCTGAGGGCGAGGATGCCTAGGGTTTTCTGAATAAATGCCAGCATAAGCTTCATACTTCGGGTATTTTGGATTCTAGTGGAGTAGTTTTTACCACCTTCCAGTTCACAAGAGCTGCATTTACTTGGTGGGAAGAGTTCGAGAGGTGTAGGTCTATTGGGGTAGCGCCCCTCACTTGGCAGCAGTTCTCCACGGTATTTTTGGAGAAGGAGGAGCTGCATCGTCAGTTCGACTGGTTGACTTAGGGGATATGACAATGGCTCTGTATGAATTGCGATTTACACAGCTGGCTAGGCATGCTATGTGGATGATCGTGACCGATAGAGAGAGGATCAGGATGTTTATAGATGGCCTCAACTATTCGATCCTTATATTGATGACTAGAGAGAGGGTTACAGCAGCTACATTTAAGGAGGTTGTCGATGCGACTCGACTGATTGAGACAGATCGCTGTCGGGAGCATATGGAAAGGGAAGCCAAGAGGCTCGAGGTTCAGGTAATTTCAGCAGTGTTCCCTCTAGGGGCCAATTCTAGCATGCTAGAGGTCGTTCCTTCAGGCAGCTGCACTGAGTGCTCTTCCAGCTCAGAGCTCTACTCCTGCTCAGCTCGGGGTTTGTCTGCAGCGAGGGTTCTTATCAGTCCCCTTCTTTAGTTTCAGTTCGTTGCTATGAGTGCGATGAGTTGGATCACATGAGGAGACAGTGTCCTGGGCCCCACAGTAGGCAGTCTCAGTAGAGAGATCAGCCCTCGTCTTCTGCTCAGGTTTCTTCGGCTCCTGCTCAGTCAACTAGGGTGGAGGCCAGGTATCTACAGGTCGCCCCAGGGGTGAGAACTGTACTAGCGGTGGCCAGGCTCGTTTCTATGCCCTTTCAACTAGGAGGGACACTATTGCCTCGGATGCAGTCATCACATGTATTATCTTTGTCTGCCACAGGAATGCTTCTGTTTTATTTGATCCCGGATCCACCTATTCATATGTATCTTCCTATTTTTCTCATCATTTGGGTACGACCCGTGGTTGTCTTGCCTTTCCCGTGCACGTGTCTACCCCAGTGGGTGATACTATTATTGTGGATTATGTATATCAATCCTGTCTGGTGACTATTGGGGGTCTGGAGACCCGAGTTGATTTATTATTATTGGTCATGGTAGGTTTCGATGTAATTCTGGGTATGGATTGACTATCTCCGTACCATGCTATTCTGGACTGTCATGCTAAGATATTTACATTAGCTATTATGGGTATTCCAAGGATCGAGTGGCGAGGCGTGACTGATTATGTAACCAGCACGGTAATTTCCTTCCTAAAAGCTCAACGGAATGTTGGAAAGGGGGTGTTTATCGTATTTGGCTTTCGTGAGAGATGTGGAAGCGGAGGCTCCTAGTCTTGATTCGATTCCCGTTGTAAGGGATTACATGATGTGTTTCCAGCAGACTTGCCGAGCTTGCCGTCGAACAGGGACATTGATTTCGGTATTGATCTGGTGCCGGGCACTCAGCCCATCTCTATTACTCCTTATCGTATGGCGCCAGCAGAGCTAATGAAGTTGAAAGAACAGCTTCAGGAACTCCTCGATAAGGGGTTCATTCGCCCGAGTGTGTCACCTTGGGGTGCACCGATATTATTTGTAAAGAAGAAGGATGGCACAATGAGAATGTGCATTGATTACAGACAGTTGAATAAGGTGAAAGTGAAGAACAAGTACCCACTACCCCGTATTGAGGATTTATTTGATCAGCTCCAGGGAGCAAGGGTATTCTCTAAAATTGACCTTCGATCAGGCTATCACCAACTGAATATTAGGGATTTAGACATTATAAAGACGACTTTCAGGACAAGATATGGGCACTACAAGTTTCTAGTGATGTCTTTCGGGCTGACTAATGCCCCAGCCGCATTCACGCACTTGATGAACAGTGTATTTCGGCCGTATCTAGATTCTTTTATGATCGTGTTCATTGATGATATTCTGGTGTATTCGCGCAGCCAGGAGGAGCACGTGCAGCACTTGAGGGTGGCATTGCAGAGATTGAGAGAGGAGAAGCTTTATGCGAAGTTCTCTAAATGTGAATTCTGGCTTAATACTGTGACTTTTCTGGGACACGTGGTGTCCAGTGATTGTATTCAGGTTGACCCAAAGAAGATTGAGGCGGTGCGAAGTTGGCCTAGACCGTCCTCAATTACTGATATTCGGAGTTTCCTCGGTTTGGCGGGTTATTACCGTAGGTTCGTTCAGGGCTTTTCATATATTGCTTCGCCTTTGACAAAGTTGACTCAGAAGAATGCTCCATTTGCGTGGTCAGATGAATGCGAGGAGAGCTTTCACAAGCTTAAGTCGGCTTTGACCACAGCTCCAGTATTAGTGTTGCCATCGGCTTCAGGTTCGTACACGGCGTATTGTGATGCTTAGAGAATTAGGATCGATTGTGTATTGATGCAGGAGGGTAGATTAATAGCTTATGCTTCTTGTAAGCTAAAGCCCCATGAGAAGAACTATCATGTTCATGAATTAGAATTGGCTACAATTGTTCATGCCTTAAAGATTTGGAGGCGTGATCTTTAAGGTGTATCTTGTGAGGTATATACAGACCATCGCATTCTTCAGCACTTATTTAAGCAGAAGGATCTTAATATGAGACAACGGATATGGCTTGAGTTAATCAAAGACTATGATATTACTATTTTGTATCATCCCCGGAAGGCCAATGTAGTGGCCGATGATTTGAGCCGGAAGGCTATTAGCATGGGTAGTCTGGCGTACATTCTAGTTGGGGAGAGGCCCCTTGCGGTTGATGTTCAGTCCTTGACCAATCAGATGGTCAGGTTAGATATTTTCGAGCCCATACGGGTGTTGGCTAGTATGGTTTCCCGATCTTCTTTGTATGACCGCATCAGAGAGCACCAGTATGATGATCCGCATTTGCTTGTCATGAAAGACAGGGTCCAGCACGATGGTGCCAGAGATGTGACAATTGGTGATGATGGTGTGTTGCGGATGCAAGGCCGGATTTGCGTGCCCAATGTGGATGGTCTCCGGGAGTTTATATTAGAGGAGGCCCACAACTCGCGGTACTCGATTCATCTGGGTGCCGCGAAGATGTACTAGGATTTGAGACAACATTACTGGTGGAGGAGGATGAAAAAGGATATTGTGAATTACGTGGCTCGGTGTCTCAACTGTTAGCAAGTCAAATATGAGCACCAAAGTCCCGGTGGTGTACTCCAACAGATGGATATTCTAGAGTGATGGGAGATATTACTATGGATTTCGTGAGTGGTCTTCCTCGTACCTCGAAGAAGTTTGATTTGATTTGGGTGATTCTGGATAGGCTGAACAAGTCTGCGCACTTCATTCCAGTATGCACTACCTATTCTGCGTAGAAGTTAGCAGAGATTTTCATTCGGGAGATTGTACGGTTGCATGGGGTCCCAATTTCCATTGTATCAGATAGGGGTACCGTGTTTACTTCCCAGTTCTGGAGGAATTTTCATCGGGAGTTAGGTAGACAGGTACAATTGAGCACGACATTTCATCTACAGACAGACGAGCAGTCCGAGCTTACCATCTAGATATTGGAGGACATGTTGCGTGCCTGTGCTATTGATTTTGGAAGTTCTTGGGCTGAATTCTTGACACTTGCGGAGTTTGCATATAATATTTGCTATTAATCCAGCATCCAGATGGAGCCATATGAGGCCTTATATTGGAGAAGGAGTAGATCTCCGGTTGGTTGGTTTGAGCCCGGTGAGGCTAGATTATTGGGGACAGAGTTAGTTCAGGATGACTTAGAGAAGCTGAAAGTAATCCAGGAGAGTCATCGTACAACTCAGTCGTGTCAGAAGAGTTATGCGGACCATGTATCTTATTCAGTGGGCGAGAAGGTCTTGTTTAAGGTTTCGCCTATGAAGGGCGTTATGAGGTTTGGAAAGAAAGGGAAGCTGAGTCCAAGGTTCATTAGGCCTTTTGAATTACTTAGGAGGATTGGGGAGGTGGCCTACATGCTTGTGTTGCCACCAGCTTGTCGGGAATTCAACCGGTGTTTCATGTTTCTATGCTCCGGAAGTACGTTGGGGACCCGTCTCAGGTGTTAGACTTCAGTACAATCCAGTTGGATGAAGACTTGACCTATGATGTAGAGCCGCTGGCTATTTTAGGTCGCCAGATTCGAAAGCTGAGATCTAAGGACATAGCTTTGATCAATGTGCAGTGGAGAGGTCGGCTCGTAGAGGAAGCCACTTGCGAGACCGAGCATGAAATGCGCAGCAAATATCCTCACTTGTTTGATACTACATGTATGTTTCTTGACCCACTCGAGGACGAGCGTTTGTTTAAGTTGGGGAGGATGTAATAACCTGACCCATGAATTACCGACCCGTTTTCCCCGTTTTATGTTTATATATGTTCCATTATATGTGTTTGGAGAGTTTGAAGTAATTCGGATGGAGTTTGGGTAGAAATGAGACAATTAGTCTCTTTATGAGAAGGTTAGTTTGGAAAAGTCAACCGAAATTTGACTTATGAGTTTGAGGTATCAGAACGGATTTCCGATGATTCGACTAGTTTCGGGTGATGATTTGTGACTTAGAAGCACAATCGGAATTGAATTTGGAGGTCAAGTGTGGAATTAGGCTTGAATCGGCTAAGTTAGAATTTTGGAGAAGTCCAGTTGATAGGTGAGATTTTGATCCGGGGGTCGGAATGGAATTCTGATAGTTGCTGTAGCTCTGTTAGTTAATTTTGGATACGCGTACAAAGTTTCAGGTCATTCGGAGGCATTTAGGTCGGGTTTTAGAGCAAATGCAAGTTTTAGAAGCTTTAGTTTAACTTAGGCTTGAATCCGTGGTAATTTGATGATTTTGATGTTTTTTGGATAGTGTTTTAATGTTGCGAGCAAGTTTGAATGAAGTAATAGAACATATCTGTGCTTTTGGTTGAGGTCCCGAGGGCCTCGGGGTTGTTTTGGATGGCTAACGGAGAGTTTAAACTTGGAAATTAGTAGCAGAAAAGTGCAGCAGCAGTGCATGTCTGTTTTGGACTTCCCGTTCGCGAAAAAAGGCTCGCGTTCGCATAGAGTGGATGGCCTGGAGCATCGCGTTCACGTAGTGTTAGCAGTTGACGCATCACGTTCGCGTGTGAGGTAACGCGTTCGCGTAGAAGGGCCTAGGGCCCTGCCTGGTTTTGTTCAATGCGTTCACGGTGAGGGGTCGCGTTCGCGTAGTAGGAGGATTCAGAGCATCGCGATTGCGATGGTGTTGCCGCGTTCGCGAAGGGTAAATGGCGGGTTAGCGGAATTTGTTCCTCGTGAACGCATGGCTTGGACCGCGTGCGTGTATGGTTAAATCTGGGCGATAGAAGGGTTTTTATATGTTAATTCATCCGTGAAAAAACATAATTTCCTCCATTGATATGCAACCAAGATAGCTTTTTGAGCGATTTTAAGCGTGTTGTCAACAGGTATTGATTGGAGGTAAGTCTCTTGACTTTAAAAAACTATTTTTAGGAAGAATCAACCCTTAATTCCATGAAATTGTGTAGAAATTTTGGAGCGCTAGGGCTTAGTTTTTAGAAAATGAATTTTGGGGATTTGAAAGGTCATTCGAGCTTGTTTTCGACAAACTTTATATGTACAAACTCGTGGCGAGACGATGAATCCAAAGATGTGATTTTTAGAATTTTTTGAGTGGGCCTGGGGCTTGGGTTTTGCCAACTTCATGATTTTTAGCATTTTTCGAATAATTTCAATTGGGTTATGTTTATTTAGCCTATAATAACATATTCATTGTGGTTTTGACTAGATTCAACGCGCGCAGACGGAGATTAAAAAAGAAAAGGCATCGCGGACCACTCTACGACTGGTTAGAGGTGAGTAGTTTGTATAGATGATGGCCTGCGGGTTTGAAACCCCGGTTTATCACATCGTGACGCTATGTTAGGGCGTGACCCGTACCCCATGGCAGGTGCGGGATGGTATATGATTGGGGATTATGACTTGGTCCATCCCGAGAGCTGAATATAAGTTATTGGTGCCTGATACACATATTGTGTTGTTGATAAATGGGGCTTAATGCCATATTTGAGGCCTTGTGCCAATATGTAGTACCCGTCTAGGTTAAATATCTGTGTGATAACATGATTTGCAAAATCATTGATTTCAGTCCTGTGCTTAATCACTGTTATTAAATGCTATGTCACAGTATTCCTGAAATTGATTAATTAAATTACATTCACCTCAAAAATTGGAAAAATGGGAAATTAGATTAAATTTGTTACGTGACTCATGTGCATACTGTGGACTGAGCATGGGTCGGGCTTCACACTGTAGCGGTGATATGATAATATTGCGCTTGAGCTGAAGGAGCCCTTCTGGAGTCTGTACACACCCCCAGTGAGTGCCATCGACGTTAAATGGATCGGGCTACATGCCACAACGTATTCATGTGCATTGCATTGCATCTTTATCTGATACTTGACTGTTACATTTGTTATTGATTTGCTGTTAGTTCGTAGTTAAGGTATAGGACGGTTAGTTTTAGCTTTGCTTTGTGGTATTTCATGGATTTGTTTCTTTCAGACATTATATATGCTTATTACTCACTAACTCGGTAGTACTCACCCGTACTCCCTGCACCATTTGTGCAGATTCAGGTACACCAGAGGCTTAGCTGAGCACTCGGAGTACTCACATTACTCCCTACACCATGTGTGCAGATGCAGGTATTGATCACCCAGTAACGGGATATTAGCTGATTGAAGGTATTTCTATTGTAGTTGAGCAATGTGACCGCCAGCGTTCGCAACACCCTATCTTTTCCTTTGATTCTAAGTTTCCAATATGTATATTACTAGTTTTATAGTAGTTTTCAGATTCCTTAGATGCTCGTGACTTGTGACACCCCGGTCGGGATATGTTGGGCCGTAACCACTGGTTATTATTGTGTTTAGTTGTATTTATTTATTCATTTATGTTTAAAAATTATTAAAGAGACAATTTGGGTTAGTTGGTTGGCCATGTCTTCACGAGAGACGCCATCACGACCGGGTTTGGGATATTGGGTCGTGACAAGTTATAATCAGAGCCTAGGTTACTAGGTCTCACGAGTCATGAGCAGGTTTAGTAGAGACTCGCGGATTGCTACGGAGACATTTGTATTTATCCCCAGGAGGCTGCAGAACCTTTAAGGAAACTTCACATTCTTGAATTCTCATCGTGCGTCCTTGATGCAGCTTGAAAAGAAACTCTTGAAATTCCTTCTGCGTGATCATATGCACGAACGAGCGCTCAGTATCAGATGTGCCTCGATGACTTTTTATTCCCCAATCGAGGGGCAAGGTGTAATCTCTGTGAGTTTGAAGGTAGACCAGTCTGGAGGACTAGAGGTCGAATCTTTGTTAATGGATTGAGCACCGAGGTGCTGATTTTGTGAGCAAGTATTTTGAACTCATATGTTCATTATTTTCCTTTTTAGCCGGAATGGCGGTTGGATATCCATGAGATGAGTATGTTAGCGCTGCGAGGTGCATTTATACGACTTGGTAGTGGCGAAGAGGCCTACTAGATAGTAGATGAACTGTTAAGTGATTCATTTCTTATTGTGATCTGTTGAGTAGCCCCGAGTTACGGGCATGTGAAGAATATTTTTCGCGCCTCCTAGTTGGAAGTAAAGTGCATTACATGTGGCGGTATGAGTTTAGACTCAGGAAGATTAAGTGATGGTGTAATGTGTATGGCGTGGAAGGTATACAAAAATAGTAACTAAACGTAAAGCTAATGGTAATTGGCTTATAAGGGAAATCTATTTGTCATACTAGTTAGATAAGTCTGGGAGCTGAGATCGCTTCTGTAAATGTATTATGATGAAATCGTTAAGTCAAGGAGACCACCTTGAATACCGAAAACATTAAAGAAAGAATATGTTCCTACTTGGTTGATTAGCCCAATAATGGAGGGTTGAAGGGTATTTTCTATGTGTTATGATTCAAATAGGTGCAACGCATGTCCATGTACAAATTTTGATAGTATAATAAATGTAGTATTGAGATTTATGTAATTGATATGCATTGTGATGCTTTGTCAAGTTGTGGATGTGTTGTTAAGATGGTTTTGGCGATTCTCTAGCAGGTGGATAGGCCAAATTACAAAGGAGGCTCTTCCAAAATTTTTAAAAAAATTGGGACTTGGTAAAAGTTTGGTCACCTAGAGAGTAGGCTTAACTGTTGTATGAGTAAATGCAAGAACTGCAGAAGAGTTAAAATTACAGATGATTCATGTTCACGAGCTTATGATCGAGTGAATTTAATCTCACTATGATATTACGATAGCAATAGAGTATATGTGTTGTGATCTATGGCTTCGAACCAAGTTGGGGAGCTTGTTATTGGTTGGCAGATTGTACGGCTATGTACTATGTTAGTTCCGATTTGATGCATGCTGGTGAATATGTTCCGATTGTTGAAATTTGGCCGAGAATGGCACGAGTGAAGGAAACTTTTTGACAAGATGTCATGAGCTCGGATGAGCAGGTGTTAAATTTCAATTTTTACGGTAAGTTGGAATTGTCTTCAGCGTCACCTAAGATCGGTGTTTTGTAAAAAAGGACTTTGCGTCCTGGTAAATGATTCTTGGTCGCTCTTCAATGTTAGTACGATCAGTGGTTTGGAGGTACGCTCCAGATATTTTTATGGTAGGTTGTGGGAGTGTGTTCCACTGGAAGAGTTTATAAGTGTGACATGTGATCACTTGATTGATAAAGATGTAAACCAAGTATGAAGTTTGTGATGATGTCGTTAAATTAAAAATTCATGCCTGAAGCACACTTGGCATATTGGGTTGTGAACTGGGGAGGATTACTCCTATTGTGATGATTGTTCTTGTTTTTTATGAAGAAAATGGAAGTTATTATGGACCTTTGAAAGGTTATTAGACTAGTTCAGTGTGATCAGAATCGGGTTGAAGTCGGTGGATAGATTTAATGTGAATAATGGCTCTATATCAGGCCAGATGTGTGCATTTTTGTAATTCGTTCCTCGTGGATGAGTAGTTAGGTTGATGTTTCTTTGCTAGATATTTTTCATAGTTATGCATTGCACTGTGTAAGTTGTGAGACGGCTTGAGAAATTGCTATATGTTAAGAATCCGCGTAGGAATGATGTTATATGAGCATCTTGGCTCTTGAGATTCAGATTGTACATCGCAACTCAGTTGTGCTTGAGTTTTGTAGCTTATAACGCTATATGCCCCTCAGAGATATTATTATGCACTTAGCATGCGTACGACCAATACTCGATATTATGTTGTAATGAGCAAATTTGGCAAGATGTGCATCTCCTTATGTGAGATCTATGTGTGGATCGGGTGGCACGCCGCCATAGGTATGTTATCTGGATCGGGTTGCACACCGCAATAGTTTGATGTTGAGTATAGTTTTCTATATGATATTTTATATGCCTTGCTTCCTGTTTTATAAGGAAGATCTGTATTAGTGTGTGGGATTGGTAATTTCTTCTAGAGATCATTAAATTCAAGATCCGTGCAATCTGAGTATATGAAGTAAATTAAGGGGCTAAGACCATTGTTTGATTCAGAATGAGGTGATAGATCTTGCCAGAAGTATAGAACCAATGAATTGTTGATTCGGCAGTGTTATGAGTTTATACAGATCTTATCTGTCGTGTTGTATTGTAAGAATTTGAACAAGACCTATGTATGCCATGCAGAGTATGTGATGTGTAATGATTTTTCTTCTAGATGGGATCAATGGAAGTTCTTGACTAGTTTAGTACGTAAACGTTCATGGTTTGGAAGGGATGAGAAGTCCTCATGTTACCTTAGGATGATATGGTATATGCAATATGTTGTGAAAGATTGAGAATTGTGTGTGTAAGGTTATGGTTCAGTTCTGAATGGAAATTCATAACATTCTTAGGCAGTACGGGCAGCTTTGGGTGATTAGAGAAATGAGCTTCAGATGATTAGGGGGAATGATCTTCAGATGATTAAAGAAATTTGATTTCTAATCATAGTGCATTGTACAAGTTACATGTTTCAGAAAAGACCAATGTGATTAAGTTGATGGCACTTCAATAATATTGGGGTCAGGTATGATGATGCGTGTGCTATATATGGTTGGAGACTAGGAGTTCTCATGTTCAGGCTATATTGTGGTTGTGGATCGTGTGCGTCGGTACTGTTTAACGACTATCAGGATTTGGAGGCTCGAGTGGATCTTTACTTGCTGGTATGTCAGATTTTGTATGTGATGTCAGAATTTAGACTAGTTGTCTTAGCGTCGGGCAATTTTGAACTATTGTGCCATGGGCTATGCCGGAAATGCCACGGGTTGAGTGGCGAGGTGAATTGGAATATGTTCTATCAGTGTTGACTGGTATGTGTTATTTGTTTCACCGTAGGTGTCATGATTTTCTCTGGCTCCAGTCATCAATTGACCATGGTTGTCGATTTCAAGCATAGTGACTTGAGGTGTTTCATGTGGATTAATATTTGGATAAGATTGCGCGTTGCAGCAAAGCTGTATGGATACATGACCTTGCAGGTAAAAAATTTGTGTGTCCTATTTCTATGATGTGAGACAGGGTCTCAGCCTTGTGTGTGGCAGTACTAGTGAATGTGAGGTACAACTCTCTCAGTTGAGTTATTTTCATGATTTGCGTATGTTCGGACCGTTTCTTATTAGTGCACGTACTATGCGAGTTGAGTCTTAGGCCTGTGTTGAGGTGTCATATTACCAGAGTGGTGTGTTGGATTCGAGGTGATCATTGGATTCATTGATGAATACAAACAGATTTCATTTTGGTTTGTTAGAAGTATAATATCGAGGCGAGGCTCGAAAATCTGTTGTGGTATTAGTCAAAGGGAAGTGGATTCATAAGTGATTGGTCTGAGAGATGGTTATGATTTGATGTGTGTCTCGTTTATCATTGGCATTATATGAAAGTGCTGGAATAAGACTTTAGCTGATAAGGGATTTTGTATCGGTAATTGGTTGTTGTGGACAACT
Organism: Nicotiana benthamiana; assembly: GCA_034376525.1. Lineage (NCBI taxonomy): Eukaryota > Viridiplantae > Streptophyta > Magnoliopsida > Solanales > Solanaceae > Nicotiana > Nicotiana benthamiana. The sequence goes on from CM067330.1 coordinate 123,456,275, forward strand.
ACTGTGAATAGAACTTATCATTTTGAGTACTTTGATTATGCGTAGATCATATGATTTCACCCGAGGTTGTAGGTATGGGTTATTACAGCTGGTTCGAGGCTATTCAAGGTATAGATGTGAGGTTTTGATCATATCGATGGTTTTAGAAGTAAAAAGGTAGTTCTATGATTTATGGGCTAGGCTGGATTCTGTTAATCTGATTTAAATGTGTTATCAGACCTATATGACATAGGGTGACGTGGGATCACCCTGGGTGTATGCTTATTAAGATTATTCAGCTTTTGGTTGGCTTCTAGGACAACTCTGGGTACGCTCGAGGACGAGCATTTGTAAGTTGGGGAGAATGTGACGACCCGACCCGTCTTCTCATGAGTTACTACCCTGTTCTTCCCATTTTCTGCTTTCTTATGTTTCATTATCGGTAGGTGTGTTAGAATTGATTTGGAATGGTTTTGATAAGAAATGAGACACGGTCTCTTTTAAGAAGGCTTAAGTTGGAAAAGTATACCAGATGTTGACTTATGAGTTAGAGGGCTCGGAATTGAATTATGATGATTCGGTTAGCTCGGGGTGATGATATAAGGCTTAGGAGCGCAATCAGAAGTAATTTTGGAGGTCCGGTGAAGAAGTTAGCATATTTTGGCGATTTCCGGTTGATAGGTGAATTTTGATCCGCGAGTCAGAATGGAATTTCGAGAATTTCTTTAGCTTCGTTATGTCATTTTGGACTTGTGTGCAAAATTTGAAATCAAACAGACGTGATTTGATAGGTTTTGGCATCGAAAATAGAAGTTGGAAACTCTAAAGCTCTTCAAGCTTGAATTGAGGTGTAATTCATGGTTTCAGCGTTATTTGATGTGATTTAAGGCCTCGAGAAAGTCCATAATGTATTTTGGGACTGGTTGGTGTTATTGATTGGGGGTCCCGGGAGCCTCGGGTGTGTTTCGAATGCCCAACGGGTCATTTATGGAAGATTTTTGCCGTTTTGAGCATAAATGTAATGATCTAAAGGTTCATTTTTAGTTCTAGAGATCCAAATATGATTTCGAGACTTCAGAAATTAAATCATAAATTACAGAACTGATCTGGAAATTTTGGTTTTGATTTCATTAAGTGTCAATTGAGTTTTTGACGCGAAAAGTGAGTTAATTGTTTAACGAGCGAAATGGGTATTGAACTTGGCAAACGAGCTCCGAATTGAGTTTCGATTAAAGGGTTGTGTTTGTATTATTATTTGTGACTCATAAGAACAAGAATCGTCTAATTTCGAGTTCGTATGATGAAGTTAGAGCCATTTTAGTGAAACAATGGTTGTGCTGCAAATTTCTTAAAAACCTGTTGTATTTTCTACAGCAGTGAACAGTACCCGGCGTGAACAATAACCGTACTGGTGAACAGCAAATAGTGACCCCCCACGCATGAACAATGCCGCCGCATGAACAATACCGAAATTTTTGGACAGATTTTAAGTCAAGCGGTCCGGGTTTAGTCATTTTTTTGACTTCCAAGCTCGGATATTGGGCGATGTTTAGCAAGAAATCATGGGAAATCTTGAGGTAAGTCACTTATGATTATTTCTACTCCATAATATTGAATTATCATAGAGTAATCCGAATAGATTACATGTTTTTGAGGATTAAATTGAAGATTTGGGCTTAGGGATTTGAAAATAAGATTTGAAGATTTGAGGGGTCATTTGAACTCTGATTTTGGTAAAATTATATGTACGGACTCGTGGCAAGACGAGGAATCCGGTGATGTAACTTTTGTAATTTTTCGAGAAGTGACCCCGAGGCTCGGGTTTTGCCAACTTCGTGATTTTTAGTATTTTTCGAGTATTTTCGATTGGGTGAGGTTTCTTTAGCTTACAGTAATGTATTCGTTGTGGTTTTAGTTAGATTCGACGCGCGTGGAGGCCGATTTGAGGGGAAAAGGCGTCTCGAGCTAGAGATATTACCGGTTCGAGGTGACTAATAATTTTAAATGATGTACTGAGGGTTTGAAACCCCGGATTGCACAACATACTGCTATGTTGAGATGAGACACACGTTGTATGACGAGCGCAGGGTCATTTACTATTAGGGATTGTGGCTTGGTCCATCCCAGTTAATATTTTTACCGCGTATTGGATAAAGATTTATTGCTTTTCGCTATGATTGGGGCTTATTGCCAAATTTGGGCTTTGTGCCAAATATCTGAAATCTTTTGTGAATTTACATCACTATTTTCCTCACGAATTGAAATATTATTTGAACTCAGTCCAATTGAATTATATTATTTTGTGAACTCGACTACATATACACAACTCGATACTTAATGATATTTATAATGCTGTTGAGCTGAGCACTATTGTTTTACTGATGCCCAAGAGGCTTATGATTATTTTCTGGACTGGTTGAGGCCGAGGGTCATACATGAGGATATGTTGAGTGATGTGAGGAGGCTTTCACGCCTCGAGTATTGTGTGAGGAGGCTTTCAGGCCTCAAGTTTTATATGAGGAGGCATTCAGGCCTCAAGTGTTATGTGAGGAGGCTTTCAGGCCTCAAGTGTTATGTGAGGAGGCTTTCAAACCTCGAGTGTGATGTGTGAAGGCTTTGAGGCCTATTGATATTGCGCTTGGGCTGTAGTAGCCCCTCCGTAGTCTGTACATACCCCCAGTCAGCGCAGGTTACCCAGGTGAGTTGGGAGCGGGTCCGAGAGGCCGTTGTTTGTGTTTTGGTGAGTTGGGAGTGAGCCCGAGGGGCAAGCTTTTGATTATTCCTTACTTGATGAAATTGTTGTTTTCACTATTTTAAAAAGAGAATTATCTGATACTCCACAACTTTATTGTATAATTGATTTTACTGCTTGAGATAGAATTATATCGTGCCTTTATGAGATTTTATGTTTTCAGTCGTTATTTATTTTTATTACTCATTGGGTCGGAGTACTCACATTACTCCCTGTACCATGTGTGCAAATGCATGTATTGATCACCCAATAGCGTGATATTAGCTGATTGAAGGTATTTCTATTGTAGCTAAGAAAGGTGACCGCCAATGTTCGCGACACCGTATCTCTTCCTTTGATTCTAAATTTCCTATATGTATATTAATGGTTTAAGAGTAGTGTTTAGATTTATTAGATGCTCGTGACTTGTGACGCCCCGGTCGTGATATGTTGGGCTGTAACCACTGGTTATTATTGTGTTAAGATATATTTTGTTTATTCATTTATGTTTAAAAATTGTTAAAGAGACAATTTGGGTTAGTTCGTTGGCCTTGTCTTCACGAGAGGCGCCATCACGACTGGGTTTGGGATATTGGGTCGTGACATAAAGCCCATGCACTTCTTTAGAAAAATAGAAAAACAAGGTAGGATGCAGATTCTATGTCACGGCCCTAGTTCACCAATTGTGAACCTGTCATTACGGCACCTAGTCTTCGTGACTAGGTAAGCCTAACACGTTGCAAAATTAACAATCTCTATGAAAAATAACCACAGAATACCCAATAACATACAGAAATGTATAGAGTTGCCGCCTGGCACAATACATTGAAATACCAAGATGCTGTTAATAACTCCCAAAACCCGGAATCCCACGAGCTACACAGGCCATAGAAGAACATACGATGCTCTAATCACCAGAATAGTCTAATACAAAAAGAATGGTGTAGCGACTAGCTAACTATAGGTAGAATGAGAGGGAGACTCTTCGGATCTGCGTACGCGGCAAATGTATACCTCAAGTCTCCGAGTATAGCTCCTGGATCACCGATAGTGCGCTTGACCAGAAGTATCTGGATCTGCACATGAAAAACATGCGCAGAAGAGGTGTGAGTACACCACAACAGTACTCAGTAAGTGCCAAGTCTAACCTTGGTCGGGTAGTGACGAGGAAGGTCTGGGCCCTACTGAGAATAAACATGATAACAATAATGAATAGTGTAAGACACAGAATAATCAGGAAAACAAACAACGATAAAAATAGGATAGAAGCTGCAAGTCAATGAGAAATAAGCTAAGAAAGGAAATAACACAACAAGGTATCACTCAATATCAGAGTGCCATGTGGTCCTCGCAGGATACCGTCCAGTAGTCCTTTTTCCTCAACTGTCTAGTGGATCTCCCGGGAATCTAACCCGTAGTCTATCGCATTTGAATATCTGGAGGATCTCCCGGGAATTTAACATGTAGTCCATCATATTTGAAATATCTGGAGGATCTCCCGGGAATCTAACCCATAGTCCATCGTATCAATACCCAGTACTGGGGGAATCAACCGACTGCATTGCCGTAGTTCCATATAATTGTGCAGGGGGATCTCCCGGCAATCGAATCCGTAGTCCCAAATAAACAACAAGGGGGAACTCCTGGAATCCCACATCTCGTAGTCCCAATTTAAGTGTGCAACCACATCCAAGAATTTATAGGAAAAATGAAATATGGAACAACAACAATTAGGTATGACTAACCTAGCATGCTTCACGTAGAAAAACTTAGGCAAATAAGCAATTAAGCAATTAATTCTATCTAATCATGATTTTCTAACTAACACAGATTAAATCTTCCATTGAACCCAATCAAATAAAGCGGAGAAACACAGTTTAGATAATTCAAGTAAAGTGAATTTTTCAACAATTAGCACAAGTACACGCTCGTCACCTCGCATACAAGGTATTTAAATTAGCAAATAAGAAGTACTAAGGGGAGAGGTCCCCCACACAAGGTTAGACAAGCCACTTACCTCGAACCGCTACAAAAATCACTATGAAACGATGCCCTTTCCATGAGTATTCGACTCCGAGTGGCCAAAATCTATTCAAACCAATTACATATTGTAAATAACATCGCAAGTAACCAATTCCACTATTAAAATTAAAGCTAAGGCGCGAAAATAGCTAAAATAACCAAAACACCCCTCAGGCCAACATCTCGGAACTGAATAATTTTTAAATTTTTAGAAACCTCGTGCTCTCACGAGTCTAACCATATAAAAATCTCAAAAATCGGAGGTCGAATGCCCCTCAAAACCCAATAGTTTAGTCAATGAACTCCCGCCCAAATTCTTCCATTTTTTATCCTTAATTCGAATTTAAATGATGGATTTAACTACTAATGATGAAATATAACTAGAAAGGATCATAGAAACGTTACCCAATAGTCTTCTCTTTGAAACCCACTCAAAATATTCTTTGCCCGAGCTCAAATTTGATGTTTTTAGCTTTTGAAATTAAGCCTCGGATAAACCCTTAACATAACAGTTATTTTAGCTTTTGCGATCTAGGGACCTCTTCTGCAGCCCCGCTTGTGCGAAAAACCAATCGCATTTGCGGTTTTACTTAGCAGGGCCGGAGTCCGCTTCTGCGGATTTATGACCGCTTTTGCGGCTCCGCCTTTGTGGATATCTGACTGCTTCTGCGGTCTCTAAGGGAAAAGTACAAACTCACTTATGCGGTGCAAGGACAGCTTATGCGGCGCTGCTTCTGCAGTTTCCAAGCCGCAGAAGCGAAAACAGTAGAAGCCTGCTGCAATTTTTCCTTCTAACTTCCAAAACTAACCCGTCGAGCATCCAAAACCTACCCGAGGCCTCTGGGACCTCAACCAAAAACACCAATACCACTCAATACCTTATTCCAACTCATGTCAATCCTTATAACACCTAAAACTTACGAAACCTATATTAAATTAAAAATTCAAGCCTAAGAACCTCAAGTTCATCCAAAACACACTTTCGATCCAAATCCTAACCAACACTTGTCCGATTGAGCTGAAACTTTGCACGCACGTCCCAAATGACATGAGTGCTTTAGCAACATTCGAAATCTCATTCCGACCCTCATATCAAAATTTTACTATCGGACCAGAAATCTTCAAATTCTAACTTTCGGCATTTCTAGCCTAAATGAGCTACGGACATCTAGAATACAATCCGAATACATTTCCAATCCCAAAATCACCTAACGGAGCTAACGAAACCATCGACTTTCCATTCCGAGGTCGTCTTCACACTTTTCTGATTACGGACCATTTTGCAACACTTAAGCTCTCATTCAGGGACTAAGTGTCCAAAACACTCCGAATTCTATCATCAATTGTCCCGGCAAACCAAAATAGAATAAATGAACTTAGGAAAAGCAGTTAATGGGGAACGGGGCATAAATTCTGAAGACGATTGGCCGGGTAGTCACATTCTAATTATTACTCTCAAGGTGGTGAAACAGTTTAATGTAATGTTTCAATGATTTTTATTGTTGTTGCATATGTTGGATTAGTCCTTGTTGTATTCTTTAATTTCAACCATCTACGCAAGTAACATGATATTTCTAAAGATTAAATGTATTCCTTCAGCAACATTTTTTTCCTCTTATTTGATACTTGATAGTTTTGGACAAAGGTTTTATCAACATTCAGGTGAGTTTACAACATTTTTATTAAGTACTTTAATTAAGAATATTACAATATATGGCTCTATGCACTAATTAATATTCAAGTCGAATAAACCAAGATTATTGAATAAAATAAACAAAAACTAGAAGGAGAGAAGCCGACCATACCGAATATAATTAGGTATGGCATTGATATAACATTTTGAGAAATCAAATACTGAAAATACCAAATTAAAATGACTAAATATCGTACTGTACCGATGACGAGGCCAATGTGTATAGGATTTTTCTACTCATACTTTATCAAATTCTAGTATAGTTTATGATATCTTCCCACATAGATTGGAACATCTATGCTACAAACTTTTAATATTTCAACTACTATTTGAGAGAATCAATATGATGGAAAGTGAGTGATGTTTAAAACTTGTTAGTTACTTAAATAAAAATCAAGAACTTGCGGAAGATTTATAATATAAAGGAGTTGGAAATTGTTGGATTCACTTGATAATATATTAGAATAAAATCTCAATTTTTACATGTATTTCTCTAAGGGATAATTGCTTATTGCTAATACAATTATATTTAACTCACTAAGAAGTAGTTAATAACACTCCGCGAGGTTATGTGATTAATTGAGTTAAAATTAGTGACGATTAGACCAAAATATTTTTCTTGCTTGAATTGTACTAAGAGGTAGTAAAAACTTCGTGAGAATATTTTTACAGAAAAATCAATAATCTTGCCTAAAACAGTTCATCCTTGAGAATTAAAACTGAGGCAAGCAAGATTATCGACTTTTAATAATAGCTTGCTAATAATTGCTCTCACTCCACTATTTTATTCAATAGTTACTATATATTAATTTTGCTCCGTGAGAATTACAAAATTAATATGATAGTAACTTAAAGATAAAATATATATAGAAGTGATAACAATGATTAGTTAACAAAATTATTATTATAGCACAACATAAAATATAAATAGAAAGTTTCAAGACAAGGATGTACTAAACTGAGATAGTATTATAATATATATATCAAGCTTCATCAACTATCCCAACAAAAGAAGTTACTCCATTAAGAAGTACTAAAAACTAATTTAAAACAAAGAACTTATGAAGTAAAATTATTCTTCTAAAAGAAAGGCAACTAGTTAAAAATACAAAAGACAAAGAGAGACTATAAAGTGATTTCGTCCAACAAGACTCAATGTCTTCTTTCAAACAGGCAGTCTCTATTTATAGAGGTTTTTGGCCTAAGATTCTCCATAGTTGCAACTTAAAAATTGTAGTTGCAACTATGAAAATTATAGTTGCAACTATGGTCTTATAAATTGGCCTTTCTTTTGCAAAGAAAGACTATAGTTTCAACTATAGTTCTCTAGTTGCAACTATGGTGATTTTCTTCATGATTCTCAATTGCTATCGTCACATCTATGGTGCTTTAGTACATCTGCTTTTTCATTTTCAGTTGACTACTCAATTCTCACTCTTTTTGTTTTTTTTCTTCGATTTTCATATGCTTTTTCTTCTGCAAAATATGTTAGAAAATATGGAAGAATATAATATGTTTATTCATGTTTTATTTAAAATATTTAATATTTACATATAAAATATTTAATATTTACATATAAAATATTTAATATTTATATATAAAATATATGAATAAATTACATTCATCAACCGGTTACGAATACCCCTACTCCGTCTCACTAAAGTCCACCTACGGTGTTCGTAGCCTTTTTGATCCGGCTAAAATACGCTGATGAATATACAATCAACTGTACTCGCTAAAATATTTTATTGATTACCAATTACAATTGCAGAATTGCTCAATGTGATAGTTATATATGGTTGACTTTTGAATAACTAAATAAATTTAAAATATTTAGACGGCAAGTGTATGGAGATTAAGCTCCAATTAATAGACATTAGGAAAGAAACTATAGTTCAATTACATTGAAGCCCACAAGACCTTTCTTTAAAAAATCTATTACGTTAGAAAATAAAATTTACATTGATACTTTTTGTTTGCAGCAAATTTATGTAGAAAAAAATAAAATTGTAATCACATCAACTGTAAAGAAAAAAGAATTTTATTGATAAATATTACAGGTTACAAGTCTGTTTATCCCTTGATTCTTCATTCCGATTTATTTTATGTGATTCGAAGGCCTTATCGGTGAATTTCTCGAACATAGGACTTTAAACAAGATATATTTAACATGTCTTTGATCTCTTAATGAATATTCCAAGAGTTTCAAGGAATTTTAGAGATCTTATATTTGATCTGTCTGTGCATATTTCAAGAGACATGAATTAGGGTTTGGGCGAAGTAGCCACCAAGTAACCATAATAGATTCTTAATATTTCAAAAATTGTGTTGAATTTAAAATTTATTTTGATTTGTTAAAATTTGACTGTTTACACTATTAAAACAGTAAGTCGTGGACCTTGGTAAATCTAAACTTATTGGGATCTCAAATATATGATCAAACATATTAGGAATGGTGGTTGGGTCCATTTTTAGCATGAAGAAACAATATTATAAATTGGGATTTTTACATATACATTCCATATAACAAACCTTATAACCACTCATGTTTAAGGTTAGTATTTATTACATTTAAGTATACCATGTTTCAATTTATGTACCAAAATTTACTTTTAAGATTTAATTATCAATGATTTATTAGGGGCTTGATTTGTGGAACAAAATATTTCCATATCTTCTTTCCCCAATTATATACTTATTAATTATAAATGATTATCTCTTAATTATAGATAGTTAAATAGGTAATAATTGATACCTATTTAAGGCTCAAATCTCGAAAATAGTAACTAAGCAATCAAAGTCACAAATATATTAAGAGTTCAATTTATAGGCAGTAGGCACAATCAACGCAAACGTACATATTAAGAGTTCAAATCTTGTCTTCATACCTAAACTTCATATCTATTCGATTTGTCTTTAGATATGAAGGCTCAAATCTTGTCTTCTTCAAAGGAATTCAACAATGGATTTCAATTGTTTAGGTATGAAGTTTTAATTTAACAATTTTTTTTCATGTCGAAAAGTTACTGTTTGAATTAAAATTGCTAATTCATAAAATTTGCATGAGGGTGTTTGATTCTCCATCACTGAAAACTATTATAAAGTTTCGAAACTTTGAATTCGATTTTGAGTTTTGAAAAATATTATTTACGAAAAAGGACCAATTTGACTAGTTTGCTATCGAACTAGTGATAATATATACTTTGAGCATCTACTCTCTTCTGCTCTCGTCTCATGTGAATTCTTATGATTGCGCAGGGTCCTCTATCATCATCATTTCCCATTGAAAACAAGAATATTCCAGTGAGCATGAGAGCATTAAAAGATCATTTCAATCGAACAAAGAGTCTCTCTTTTGTGAAGCGAATCTCAGATTTCCATTTTGCTACTGCTGGCCAAATTTTTGGACATCAATGCAGATGTTCCAGCGTTTAATTACAATGCAGATGTTCCAGCGTTTAATTACAAAAAAAGTAGTAGCTGTTGAACTTGTTTGCAGTGAGTAAAATGTAGTCAAATGTAGTCAATTGTAGTTAAATGCAGTTAAGGTTATATGAAGTGTTTCCAGTAAATTTTTAAAATGTTGTCAAATGTAGGTAAATGTAGTTAAGGTTATATGCAGTGTTTCCAGTGAGTTTTTATAATGTAGTCAAATGTAATTAAATGTAGTTAAGGTTATATGAAGTGTTTCCAGTGAATTTTTTCCTTTCGTATTTATTTGTTATTGTAATAAATTTCTCCAGAGACAGTTGGAATTTTAATGTAAGGGAAGAATCTTAAAAATGGCGACTTCTCTACTTTAATGACATCATGTAGTGCAGGCACAACCATTCCTGCTAAATTTCTTTTTTCACTTCCTTCACAATGTCATCTTAGCTATTGTGAATTCTGTTTAAACCACCAAAAAGGAATTAATAGTCATTAACTCCCTCATATCCAATAGAAAATTCAGAAGAAATGTGATTGGTGGATGCCCACCAGTAGTGTATCTTCTGAATCTACAAACTACTACAGGTCCATAATATGTCCTCTGTTACACTTCTTTCAAATTTTCTCTTAAAGAATCCACAACAACAATATTCCATGAACATACATAACAACATTAATTTGAGACTCAATTTAATCACGAAAGTAAAAAATTCACTGGAAACACTTCATGTAACCTTAACTACATTTAACTACATTTGACTACATTTGACTACATTATAAAAACTCACTGGAAACACTCCATATAACCTTAACTACATTTACCTACATTTGACTACATTTTAAAAATTCACTGGAAACACTTCATATAACCTTAACTACATTTAACTACAATTGACTACATTTGACTACATTTTAAAAACTCACTGCAAACAAGTTCAACAGCTACTACTTTTTTTGTAATTAAACGCTGGAACATCTGCATTGTAATTAAACGCTGGAACATCTGCATTGATGTCCAAAAATTTGGCCAGCAGCAGCAGTAAATGGAAATCTGAGATTCGCTTCACAAAAGAGAGGCTCTTTGTTCGATTGAAATGATCTTTTAATGCTCTCATGCTCACTGGAATATTCCTATTTTCAATGGGAAATAATGATGATAGAGAACCCTGCGCAATCATAAGAATTCACATGAGACGAGAGCAGAAGAGAGTAGATGCTCAAAGTATATATTATCACTAGTTCGATAGCAAACTAGTCAAATTGGTCCTTTTTCGTAAATAATATTTTTCAAAACTCAAAATCGAATTCAAAGTTTCGAAACTTTATAATAATTTTCAGTGATGGAGAATCAAACACCCTCATGCAAATTTTATGAATTAGCAATTTTAATTCAAACAGTAACTTTTCGACATGAAAAAAATTATTAAATTAAAACTTCATACCTAAACAATTGAAATCCATTGTTGAATTCCTTTGAAGAAGACAAGAATTGAGCCTTCATATCTAAACTTCATATCTAAAGACAAATCGAATAGATATGAAGTTTAGGTATGAAGACAAGATTTGAACTCTTAATCAGTACGTTTGCGTTGATTGTGCTTACTGCCTATAAATTGAACTCTTAATATATTTGTGACTTTGATTGCTTAATTACTATTTTCGAGATTTGAGCCTTAAATAGGTATCAATTATTACCTATTTAACTGTCTATAATTAAGGGATAATCATTTATAATTAATAAGTATATAATTGGTAACATAGATTTGAGCCTTAATAAAGGCGTTATTTTAGGAGGCAACATCTGGAAAGATTCCGTTTGGTACATATTGTGTAACAAAAACATGGGATATGAGGGTAATAAACAAATAATGCACAATAATGGTAGTAAAGTTTGTTATATGGGATGTATAGGTAAAAATTCCTTATTTATAATTTATAGTACAAGTAAAATTTATTGATTGTTTACTTTTAGGGTGATAGAATGTGTTATTTGATAATATTTTTAAGAATTGTGATTTTTAATTTTTTGAAAGTTAAGACGTTATACTCAATTTGTACTTCATAATAACTTTAACACTATAGTATTGTTTATACTTGTAAGAACATACTAGGGGTACCCGACATACTAGATATTCTATTTTCTATGAGTTTCTTTAATTTCTTTTAATCTTTTGAGCTTTTAATGTATTTTTTAATACTATTTGTGTGTGTTATGCTATATCATTAATTTATAAATTTGTTATGAAATATTAGATTATGGTGGATGTCCATAACTCCTATAACACCTACTACTTTTATCCATTATCTCCATAACTCCCACTACTCCAATACTTATGGCTGTAACTCCCACACCTCCATGATCTTCCTCCATGATCTCAAAAGCTTAATGACATATTTATGGAATTCTTTTAGTATACCTCTATGTAGTACTATAAATAGAGGATGAGAAATCATTTTGTAATACACTTGGATACATAGAAGAAATATATTCTCTTCTCTATTTCTCTCTACTTTGTTGTCTATCTTTTTGTTTATTACTTTGAGCTAAGTTTTGTAATACGTTATCAGCACGAAGCTCTACTATCTCAAGAATCTCTTTGAGAAAATTAAGGTAATTTTCTCCTCCTAATTTTGTTTTAATTATGTCTGACATTATGAAAAGAAAGTTTGTTGCCCTTGAAATTTCGGGCAAGAACTACATGACATGGGTGTTGGATGCTGAAATCCATTTGGATGCAATGGGTCTTGGAGACGCCATTAAAGACATAAATAATGCATCTACCCAAGACTGTGCTAAGGCCTGATTTTCTTGCGCCATCACCTTGATGAAGGTTTGAAAATTGAATATCTCACAGTCAAAGATCCACTTATCTTGTGGAATGACTTAAAGGAGAGATATGACAACTTAAAGTTGGTCACTCTGCCACAAGCACGATATGATTGGGCTCATCTGAGGCTCCAAGACTTTAAGTCTGTTTCTGAATATAATTCTGTAATGTTTAGAATTACTTCTAAATTGAAACTCTGTGGAGATACTATAACTGATTATGATATGCTTGAAAAAACGTTTACAACGTTTCATGCCTCCAATATGGTTCTGCAACAACAGTACAGAGAGAGAGGTTTCAAAAAGTACTCTGAGCTGATTTCTCTTCTCCTTGTGGCTGAGCGAAACAATGACCTGCTCATGAGAAATCACGAAAATCGACCCACTGGGTCTGCACCATTGCCTGAAGTAGATAAGGTGTATTCCCATTATGCTAAGCGTGGAAAAGGCTATGGCTTTAATCATGATCGTGGTCGTGGTCGGGGTCATGGCCGTGGACGTGGACAAGGAAGAAATTTTCCTGGTGTTAGTCACCCCCCAAAGAGATATAACCACCAAAAGCGGAAATGGAATTATGAGAATCCAAAAGCAAATAGTTCAGAAACTATATGTTATCGTTGCGGTGGAAAAGGGCACTGGGCAAAAATTTGCCGTGTACCAAGAGATTTGGTTGAGCTTTATCAAGCATCTCTAAAGAGTAAAGGCCCTGAAACCAATTTTGTCCCTGACAATAATTTTGACATCACCCACTTGGATGTGGCAGACTTCTTTGAGCATCTTGAGGGGAAAATAGATCACTTGATCGGTGATGGATCCATGGTTAAAGAAGATTGAGCAGTTTGATATTTTTATTTTTACTTATTCGTAGTAGTTAATGAATAAACAATTATCATAGTTTACATAAGTTATCTATTATTGTGATATGGTTCAAATTTTATATTTTCTGCTTTAAGCTAGTAAAAAGCTAAGTATCAAGCAAGTATTCGTTAAAATTATAATATGCTTGAAATAAAATAAAAAAAAATGTTAAACAGAATGATCAGTTTCATTTTTGTAATCCTTTCTAATCTGCTCGGTGTTAATGTGTTAACACATTAAAGGTGCTATTATGCTAGTAGTATTATGAACCTGAACAGATTCACTGCCAACAACAATTAACTCAATTAGTTGAATCATTCTAGGTGAAACATTCAGTTCAAAACAATTCAATCAATGATCAAATATCGATATGTACCTTAAGAGTTTTATCAACTTGACAAATAATCTGTATTATGGTTTTAAAATATATAACTTTAGATTACACATTCATCTTATGCTTTATTTGTAGCACATTAAATATAGTAATAAAAGAAATAGTGTGAAGACTCTTTATGCTACTACTAATTGTTAATACTTTGATATTAAAAGGAGAATAACTATGATAAAAGATTTTTTTTTTCATGATGACCGCACTGAAACTATTATGTTGAATCATAGACTTAAATTTGTTTATTCTCATATCTATAAAAAAAATACTAATATTTTTCGTATATTTCTTTTGTATGTCAAACCATGGGAAGCAAATATGGATATCTCACAAAGCAAACTTGGATCAACGTCCAATTGTAAAAATATTTGTTTAATTGATTCACGTACCACACATACGATATTCAAAGAGAAGAAATATTTCTCTCATTTAAGTATGTGTAAGGCAGATGTTACTACAATTTCTGGTAGTAGTAAATTGATTGAAGGCTCCGGAAGAGCAACTATAACTTTGCCTAAAGGAACAATATTTATCATAGAGAATGCAATGTTCTCTTCCAAGTCCAAGAGGAACTTGTTGAGTTTTAAAGATATCCGTCAAAATGGATATCATATTGAGACAATAGATGAGAATAATCTTGAATACCTCATCATTACAAAGAATGTCTCTGGCCAAAAGAGGGTTATTGAGAAGTTCCCATCTTTATCTTGTGGCCTGTATTGGACAAAAAATTAGTGCAATTGAGGCACATTCCACAGTAAACCAAAAGGTTACTGATTCCAATACTTTTGTACTTTGGCATGATCCATTGGGACATCCTGGATCAATTATGATGAGACGGATTATAGAAAACTCATATGGGAATCCATAAAAGAATTTAAAGATTCTTTTAAATAATGAATTTTCTTGCACTTCTTGTTATCAAGGCAAGTTAATTATTTGACCATCACCAACAAAGGTTGGAACTGAGTCACCTACGTTTTTGGAACGTATACAAGGGGATATTTGTGGACCTATTCACCCACCTAGTGGGTCCTTTAGTTATTTTATGGTCTTAATAGACGCATCCTCTAGATGGTCTCATGTGTGCCTATTGTCATCACGCAACCTTGCGTTTGCAAAATTAATGGCACAAATAATTCGATTACGAGCACAATTTCCTGATAATCCAATTAAGTCTATTAGACTAGATAATGCTGCTGAGTTTTCATCCCAAGCATTTAATGATTATTGCTTATCAATTGGGATAAAAGTGGAACATCCTGTAGCTCATGTTCACACTCAAAATGGTCTTGCAGAATCTTTAATTAAACGTCTGCAGTTGATTGCAAGACCATTACTCATGAAAACGAGGCTGCCCACTTCGGTTTGGGGACACGCCATTTTGCATGCAACAATGCTAGTTCGTCTCAGACCGACGAATTATCACAAATATTCCCCGTTGCAATTAGTTTTGGGTCATGAACCTAATATATCCCATTTAAGAATTTTTGGATGCGCAGTATATGTGCCTGTAGCACCGCCATACCGCACCAAAATGGGTCCGCAAAGAAGGTTAGGAATATATGTTGGGTTTGAATCGCCCTCCATTATTCGCTACCTCGAAACATTGACAGGGGATTTGTTCACTGCACGATTTGCAGACTGTCTATTCGATGAGACACTTTTCCCAAAATTAGGGGGAGAAGTTGGTGAAACCAAACGGAAAATTTTGTGGAAAAATCCATCAGTATCTCATGTTGATCCACATACCTCTATTTGTGGAAAAGAGGTGCAAAATATTATCCATTTGCAAAGAATAGCAAATCAAATACCTGACGCATTCACGGACTTGAAAAGGATAACAAAATCTAACATCCCCGCAGAGAATGTTCCAATCCGTATTGATGTCCCTATTGGACAATCTTCTAGTGTCATATCTAATGAATCGAAAGCACGCCTAAAACGTGGCAGGCCATTAGGTTCCAAAGATCGAAATCCTAGAAAAAGGAAAGCAAATGATCAAAATGACACTACGAAAGAATCTCATGAGGAAATTCACGATTTAATAAATTCTGAGATTCATGAAGAATCCATTAAGCCCGAGACTCAGGAAAATAAGGAACTATCAATAAATCCAATCGATATTGAGACAAATTTTAATCGAGTGGATATAGTGGTGGATTATGTCTTTGCATATAATGTTGCATCTAGCATTATGCAAGAAAGTGAGGATCTTGAACCTCAATCTGTTGGAGAATGTCGACAAAGACTTGATTGGCCAAAACGGCAAGAAGCAATCCAATCAGAATTGAATTCACTTGCAAAACGTGAAGTTTTTGGGCCTATAGTTGAAACACCTAATGGTGTTAAGCCTGTTGGCTATAGATGGGTCTTTGTACGCAAGAGAAATGAGAAAAACAAGGTACAAAGATATAAGGCGCGCCTTGTTGCACAAGGATTTTCTCAAAGGCCTGGTGTCGATTATGAAGAGACATATTCACCCGTAATGGATGCTATAACTTTCCGTTATCTCATTAGTTTTGCTGTCCTTGAATAGCTTGACATGCATTTAATGGATGTGGTTACTGCCTATCTTTATGGCTCACTTGATAATGAGATATACATGAAAATTCCCGATGGATTCAAAATGCCAAACACTCATAATTCAAAGTCCCGGGAAATGTTTTCAATCAAATTGCAAAGATCTTTGTATGGTCTAAAGCAATCAGGACGAATGTGGTATAATCGTCTTAGTGAGTATTTATTAAAGGAAGGCTATATAAATGATGCCATTTGCCCATGTGTTTTTATAAAGAAAACAACATCGGAATTTGTTGTACTTGCTGTGTATGTCGATGACATAAACCTTATTGGAACTCCCATAGAACTCCAAAAGGCAATTGATTATTTAAAGAAGGAATTCGAGATGAAAGATCTCGGAAAGACAAAATTATGTCTTGGTTTGCAAATTGAATATTTGGCAAACGGAATTTTTGTTCATCAATCTGCCTATATAGAAAAGGTATTGAAACGATTTTACATGGATGGAGCATATCCTTTAAGTACTCCGATGGTTGTTCGATCACTTGATGTGAATAAGGATCCATTCCGACCGCAAGAAAAGAATGAAGAGCTACTTGGTCCTGAAGTGCCATATCTTAGTGCAATTGGCGCACTAATGTATCTTGCAAATACTACAAGGCCTGACATAACTTTTTCAGTTAATGTCTTAGCAAGATATAGCTCTGCTCCCACAAGGAGACATTGGAATGGAATCAAACATATATTGCGGTATCTAAAAGGGACTACCGATTTGGGCTAATTTTATAGCAATAATTGCAGTCCTGATCTTGTTGGTTATGCTGATGCTGGATATTTATCTGACCCACACAAGGCTCGATCTCAAACAGGTTATGCGTTTATCTGTGGAGGCAGTGCCATATCTTGGCGATCGACTAAGCAATCAATTGTGGCTACTTCATCTAATCATGCTGAGATAATCGCTATTCATGAAGCAAGTCGAGAGTGTGTGTGGTTGAGGTCTATAATACATCATATTCGAGACAAATGTGGTTTGAAATGTGACAAACTACCTACGATTTTGTATGAAGACAATGCAACATGCATAGCCCAATTGAAGGGAGGATTCATAAAAGGAGATAGAACAAAGCATATTTCACCAAAGTTATTTTTCACACATGATCTTCAAAAGAATGGTGATATCAATGTGCAACAGATTCGTTCAAGTGATAATATGGCTGTTGTTCACAAAATCTCTACCAACGTCAACCTTCAAGAAGCTGGTACACAAGATTGGAATGCGAAGGCTCAAGGATGTGAATTGATGCTCTTTTCAGGGGGAGTTAATGCGCGTTGCACTCTTTTTCCCTTACAAGGTTTTGTCCCACTGGGTTTTCCTTGCAAGGTTTTTAACGAGGCAACAAAAATGCATTTTGTTAGATATGTGGACTCTTTTTCCTTTTCTAGAATTTGTTTTTCTCATTGGGTTTTATTTTAGTTAAGGCTTACGAGGCACATTATCTTTGGACATCCAAGGGGGAGTGTTATGAAATATTAGATTATGGTGGATGTCCATAACTCCTATAACACCCACTACTTTTATCCATTATCTCCATAACTCCCACTACTCCAATACTTATGGTTGTAACTCCCACACCTCCATGATCTTCCCCATGATCTTCCTCCATGATCTCAAAAGCTTAATGACATATTTATGGAATTCTTTTAGTATACCTCTATGTAGTACTATAAATAGAGGATGCGAAATCATTTTGTAATACACTTGGATACATAGAAGAAATATATTCTCTTCTCTATTTCTCTCTACTTTGTTGTCTATCTTTTTGTTTATTACTTTGAGCTAAGTTTTGAAACAAAATTAAAAATTTAAAGATTTGTTGGGCTTGTGCCCCATATTTTGAGACTTACACCTTACCCCGTATCAAGTAAAACGCTACATCTCACCCCTCCTTTTAAAACACTTACAAACTAGCAAAATTGATGGAGAATAAGTCGTAATAGGATATTAGTTTTTCGAAATACTGTTTTGCATTCATCTTTATGAAAATGTTCACAACAGAAAAATTACCCAAATAAATGGATGATGTTGTCTAATAATGTCAGAGACCAGAAAAGAGAAAAAAATTGTTGGAATATTTAGAGTTGAAAGCACGAGAACATATAATTAAGTAGGTTTACAATAAGATTGTCAAAGGTGTATAAACAAATGTTATAAGCTATGACAGTAATGTGTGACGAATAATGTGAAACTGGAGAAGATCATTTCCAACATATTATTAAGTTTTTTCTTTGTATTTTATTGCGTTAGGATGCGAAGAAATGGTTTGCTGATTTAACTATATTATCTTCTAGATATGAAATACATTTACAAGTAGTGTAGTTTTTTTCATTTCCCAACCCGATGATCAATATTCGTATTAGTCCCCGATTGAATTTGCGCTGCATAAAGTCTATTAATAGAAGAAGCGATCCTAAATAATTATTAAAAAAAAATCATTCTAAGAGCTAAAATTTGAGACGTCTAATTAAAGATGATAATTTCTATGCATCCAACCTAACCCTTTAGAGGAGCTTCTTCTTTTGCAACAACAAAAACCGATTTAATTCAAATTTATGCGTCAGATAAGCCTACTTACATGTTAAATGTTGTCTACCAAAAAAAATGTAACTCTAAGGGCATTTCCAGCAATGATTCTATTTTTGCATCATTTTTCATTCTAAAATAGTGCAACATCAAATTTACTTTAACCAATACATTATTTTTCATACCAGATTTTCTCTCTCTTTTATATTTTATTATTATCTTCTACTCCAATCACTCTATTTCTCTCTGTTATCATCTACTTACTTTACATCAAATAAATAAAATATTATTAAACTAAATATAGAGTAATAAATAATGCAACAAATGAAGTACTATTGGAACCATTTTACTCCATTTCTTGCACCAAATATAAATTTGGTGCAAAAAATAGTTTGTTCTTGGAGATGGCCTAATGAAGAATCTCAATAATCCCATCACATCCATAATTATTATTTTATTTATAATTGTTTTATTGCTCCAAAATGATGTGAACTTGTGACTTTCTAGGGAAGGAACGAATTACGCTTATTGTTTACAAAAGGAAAAGTCTTAAGTAAGAAGCAATGCCTTGATAAGTAGTAAGAAGCAATGCCTTGATAAGTACTAAATTTTTGCTTTTAAGAAGGCGTTTGGACATAACAATCGTAAAATTTTGAAAATAAGTACATTTATTTTTCAAGTAAAAATAAAATTTAAAATTCAAATTGTATTTGGACATAAATATAGTTTTAGATTATTTTTTAATTTTTGTGATTGATCTGAGTGAAAATTTTAGAAAATAACCTTTTGGAGTTTTTAAAATTTTTGAAAAATTATAAAATTCATCTTCTAGTAAAAATTAGAAATTTTATGGCCAAACACTGATTTCGAAAAAAGTAAAAAAATTCGAAAAAAAATATTTTTTTTAATGGCCAACCAGTCTCTAAGTAGCGCGAACGACACAAATAGCCACTAAAAGCAGTGACTTTTATTTTAAAGCCATTGTTTTCAATGTATTTAGATATAAGCCACTCCCTTAATAAACTTCTACCTGACTGGAAAAAAATACCCTTCTAGTATAACTTATACCTACGCTATAACCACCAGCAGCAGTTACACAAAAAAGAAGAAGCGAACAACAGCAGCATCAGAAACGACGATCAACTGAGGCGAGCAACCATTTCTCTTCCGATTTCAAAAATTCAGCACTCTAATCCAAAAAAACGACGTAGATAAACAGTAAGTTCTATTTTATTGTGTTTCTATAGATTTTTATTTCGCTATAGTTATACTTTTTTAGATCTGTGTTGATTTGATTACACAGTAGATAAGGATTTGCCCTTAACTTTGAATTTCTGGATTGATAAAGTTTAGGACATCGCCTCCTATGATAATTTTGTATTTCAGACATAGTGTCTTTATTTTGGAAATTGAATTCAAAAATTAAGAACACAATGTCCTTAACTTTGATTCTACTGCCCTCATTTTGCAATATCATTTAAAAAACTTAAGGACTCAATGTTCTTAACATTGTTGTTGTTCTTATGTATACAAAGTTCTGTAGTTTTAGTTTCAAATTGTATGTTTACATTTCTGATTCAAAAGTTAAGGATTGACTGTCCTTAACTTTTGAACCAGAAATTCAAAATTAAGGACTGTATGTCCTTAACTTTTAAACCAAATTAAAAGCTAATGACTGCCCATCCTTCAACATTAAAACATGGAATTAAAAAGTTAAGGACTTTCGGTCCTTAAGTTTAATTTCTGGTTCAAAAGTTCAGGAATAGAAGTCCTTAAGTTTTAATTCCATGTTTAAATGTCAACGACTGTTAGTCTTTAACTTTTAATTCAATGTTTAAATGTTAAGGAATGGTAGTCCTTAATTTTTAATTCCATGATTAAATGTTAAGGACGGGCAGTCCTTACCTTGGTCTTGCACTTACAGTACGCCTGTTCCTAGATGTTCTCTGTTTCCCATTTTCTTGACTTGCAGGATGGAAACAATATGTGTAATAGTTGCTTTTAATGGTATATAGACTGAAGAATATAAATATCTTGATCATCAAACAAAGCTTTTCATAGCACCTGACTCAATTCAGTTTGAAGATTTCATTACACAAATTTTTGAGCTTATTGAATTGGATAGAGAAAAGTTTGAATTAGTATTATGGTTTGATATCAACCTTGGAACAAGCAAAGGAATGCTTGTATCCAAAGATTTATATTTTCGCACATGTATAGAGTTGCTAAAAACTCATTCACTCTTTAAGGGCTGTCTTTCATAGTTGATATTTCGGAAAGAATTTTTGCATCAACAAGCAATGAACATGTCAATACAGAAACCGAAAATGCAAGAGCAATCCCAACAGATAGTTGAAATAGATATGGTTGAATCTCAACCATTAAATGAAGAGGTATTTCAAACATTTGAATCTAATAACATAGAAGGACAAAGCATTATTGAGATTGACAACGAGCAAGCTTTGGATATTCAAGTGTTACAGAGTGCACCATTAATTGAAGAAGTTGCTGACCAAACTTGTCCACAAATAACTAGACGAAGATCAAATTTGAAACAAAAAGAATCCCCAACTACGATATTAAGAGAAAATGCTTCATTGGATGAAACAAAAGTCGGATCAGTATTTGACTAGAAGAAGAGTATAATTAACTGTTTTTCCAATATAGCAATCAAAGGACATTTTGAATTCAAGGTTGTTAGATCAAGATCAACAAGATATTCGTTGACATGCAATGATGATAGGTGTTGTTGGTGTGTGCGTGATTTCAGAATAAAAGATTCAACATTGTTCAAGATAGTAAAGATTGAGAAAAAGCATGACTGCTCTGTTAACACTAGGAAAGCAGATCAAAGGAATGCTACTTCAAAGTTGATTAGTGGTTACATTATCTCCAATCTTTGGGGCCCAAGATTTGAAGTTACACTAGCTTTTGTCATGGCAGAGATGCAAAAATTGCATGGACTAGACATTGGATATCACAAGGCGTGGCGTGCTATTCAACATGCTTCCGCTTTAATAAGAGGAAGTCCTGAAGAAAATTATGAATTATTGTGTTCATACTTGTATATGATGACAAGTAAAAACCCGGGAACCTATACTAACATAAAGATAGACGACAACAACAGGTAAACAATTTAGAACATGCTGTATTTTAATCTTGTTAACTTTTGAGTTGTGACCAGAAGTTTGAGGACTGTCTATCCTTAAGTTTTGCACTTGTAATTAAAAGTTAAGGACCTTCAGTCCTTAAGTTTTAAAATTTGAAATAAAAGTTAAGGATAATATGTCCTTAACTTTATTACTTGTAAATATAAGTTAAGGACTGACTGTCCTAAAGTTCAGGTATTATAACATTATTTTATATTAAATTTACAGGTTTGTTTATATGTTTTATGCATATGGATCATCAATAGCTGGTTGGAATCATTGTAGACCAGTGATTGCTGTTGATGCAACTTTTTTGAAGTCAAAATATCGTGATGTTTTAATTATTTCAGTTTCAAAAGATACAAATAACCAAATTTTCCCATTAACCTTTGGAATAACTGAATCTGAAAACAACAACTCCTATGAGTGGTACTTTTATCAGCTTTGCAATTCAATTGGGAGCCGTGGGAATTCAATTTTTTTATCAGACATGCATCAAGCTATTGAAAATGGCATTGCAAAGGTATATCCTGAAAGCCATCATAGAATTTGCATCTATCTTTTGGAGCAGAACCTAAAGCGAAGGAAGGTGAAAAGTGAGGTGATAAAAATTTTCCAAAGTGCTGCAATAGTATACATGCACAAAGATTTTGAGCTATACATGTCAGATATTGCTAATGTAGATAAGAATACATATGACTAATTGATGGAAGAACCACCGGAAAGATGGCACGTTCTTGTAGTCGACGACAAAGATATGGCATGCTCACAACAAACATAGTGGAGTTAATGAATTCTGTCCTATTAGATGCAAGGGAGCTGCCCGTACTAAGAATGATGGATTTCATTCAAGTTAAGCTACAACGTTGTTTTTATGAAAGAAGAAACAAAGCCGAAGGAACATTTTTTGATGTTTCTTGTTGGGTTGAGGAGGAATTGACGAAAAAATAGATTTAGCTTTTACTTTGAATGTAAGTATTATGTTCCATATTTATAGTATGATTTTAAGATAATTTAACATAATGTATTGACTTATAGTTTTTCAACGTTGAAGGTCTTTCCCGTTGATTCATGGCGTTCTAGAGTTGAAGAAGAAGGAATAAATTTCCTGGTGGACTTAAACAAAAGAACATGTGATTGTTTTCAATTTCAATTTGATGAAATGTCATGCATACATGCAATTGCAGCTATCGAGAAGAGAAACATCAAGAAGTCTGACTTTTGTTCGCATTGGTACTTAAGGGAATCTTGGCTGAAAACATATGAAAGACAAATACATCCTGTAGGACATACTGATTCTTGGAATGTACCAGAGGGTGTTAAGTCACAAATTGTTAAGCCACCAGATTTCAAAGTGCCACCAGGTAGAAGACAAAAGAAAAGGTATATTCCTGCTACCGAGCCATAAACAATAACATACAAATGTGGTCGTTGCAGAAGAATTGGTCATAATAGAACAACTTGTATATATTCTCCGGCACTCCATCCATTTTCAAGAAAGCATAAAGAAGAGTAGATATATCCATTTATGTTTATTGACTCTTTTAAGTTTCTGCTATAGATTGTATTCATTATTATTCTAATTTGAGCGGACGTCTGAATTTTTAATATTTCTATCATGTGAACATCTTTTAATTTCTTTAGAGTTCAACAATTAAAAGTTACGAATAGGAGTCACTAAATTAAACTTGCAATTTCAAAACATTAGGACTAACGGTCCTTAACTTTGAATTTCAAGTTAAAGAGTTAAGGACATTGGGTCCTTAAGTTATAGTACCATGTTCAAAACATTATGACTGACGGTCCTTAAATTTGAATTTGAAGTTAAAAAGTTAAGGACATTGGGTCCTTAAGTTATAGATCCATGTTCAAAACATTAGGACTGACGGGTCCTTAACTTTGGATTTCAAGTCCTTAAGTTATAGTAGCATGTTCAAAAAATTAGGACTGACGGTCCTTAAATATGAGTTTCAAGTTAAAAAGTTAAGGACATTGGGTCCTTAAGTTATAGTACCATGTTCAACGTTTGGACTGATGGGTCTTTAACTTTGAATTTCAAGTCCTTAAGTTATAATCCCATGTTCAAAACATTAGGACTTAATGTCCTTAACTTTGAATATCAACTTCGAAAGTTTAGAACATGAGATCTTTTACTTATACTTCCATGAATAAACCTACGCACTATTGGACTTTAACTCTACACTATTCCTTTAGTTAGAATGAGTTACATTTTCAAAATGTTAAGCACAACCAGTCCATAAATTTAATTACATCCTCAAAAATGTTAAGGACAACAAGTCCTTAGCTTTGTGTTTCATGTTCAAAAGTTAAGGACATTTGGTCCTTAACTTTGAATTTGAAGTTCTCTTAGACCTGATCATAAAATAATACTAACAAACTCAATGGACAAATAAAGACTCCAGAAAAAACAATGATATAACTAAAAATATACCTTGACATATACTTCTGCAATTGTAATTTTGCATAGCACTTACCAAAAATTATGCTATGCCAACAAAATATAAGTACCTTTTCACAAATTTACATACTATTTTAAGAAGTATCCTAAACTGGCAGAATTCACAGGTGGGCACGTAACATTTACAGCAGTTTTATACAAAACAACACCACAATTTCATTACAATTCATTTTCACACAAAGTTTCATTCTCACTTTCATAATCATCATCCACATTTTCTTGTGGAGCGTCATAACCAGAGTTTCTCTTCCATTCACCATGTGCCCAAAGATTTGCAGCAAGTTCTTTTCGAAAGTTTTTTATATCTTCGGATTGGAATTGTTGCAGTCCTTTCCAATCATCAGCAACTCCACAAATTTGACCAGAAATGCACCACAATCAGTCCTAAAATAAGAGAAAGATATGCAATGAATTAAACAACAAAATATTAAGTTCGTATAAATACTACAACGAATAACAATACGTACGATCCAGTTTGGTGCGGTGATCTTTGCCATTGTATATCAAACTTGTTGAAGACATTCCCAAAAGACTTATGATGCTTGTCAAACTGTGCAAACCTTAGCATGTGGGGGATCATGCGCGCATACATTTCCATATGATTCATTCCAGCTTCATATGGCTCACTGTATATGGAATCATATACATCAATCTTTTTCAGATTCAAGTCCAAAACTCCCAGCAGAAAATGTGTCACAGCTTTGTCATCTTCTGAAGGAAGGCGACATGGGAAAAAGATTTTATCAACCTCAGTCCAAGAAATCCCACATCTGCGGCTGTCCCCCCACACATATGATGTTAGAAACAACGAGTCATCAGTAGCACACCAAAAATCATCACTAGCATCTTCACTAAAATCCTTATACACACAGGCCATGTAGTTATCAAAAAGAATGTCAGTAGTTGTGTATTTAAAAGGATGTTCGCGAGGGTGGTAGCATTTTTTCCTTATGAGATAATATAGAGCAATGTCAATATGCTTCATAAAAAGGCAAACAATAAACAAATCCATCAGTAATAAAATAATTAAAAAATAATAAATTAATAATAGAAAAAATAAATGCCTTGTGAATTGTATAACCTTATCATCCAGAACAAATTTGCTATCTGAGAGCTCAAGAAAGAACATTTTGCTGCTAATTTTCTGATGATACAATTGATATGGATTTTTCCTGACACTATTATCATCAACATATAAATCAGTCTCTCCCTGAAAATTTTGATCATATCAAGTTAGAATTTAATCATGAACTTAGCCTTTCATGTTGAAAATTTAACGACATGCGGTCCTTAAATTTGAATTATAAGTTCAAAAGCTAAGGACTGTCCTTAAGTTTGAATTCATAATTCAAAAGATAAGGACAGGCAGTCCTTAAGTTTAAGTATGAAGTTCAAAAGCTAAGGACACTTGGTGCTTAACTTATAGATTCAAGTTTAGAACTTAAGGACTGTCTGTCCTGAACTTGGAATTCCAAGTTCAAAACTTAAAGACACGCAGTCCTTAAGTATTAAACTTGAATATATATGTTAGAGACAGTTAGTTCTAAAGTTATTGTAATAACCGTAGAAGTTAAGGATGTGGTGAAACACATTAACAGACTTACTCTTTTTTGCGACCTCGCCTCTTCTCCTTGACCAACCACACAGTGAATTTCTTCATCAATTTTTCATCTTCAGAGGTATAATGAAAAATACACCTACGAGTGTATGTTGCTTTTACCCAACCTGCACTCTTCGGTGTATTTTGATTGTCCGCCTTGGAACTTACTACTTTTCTCTCCTTATCAAAGGGAGATTTCAACTGCCAGCTAAGCCTTTTGTTCCTTTTCCCTCTACCAAGTTCTTCCTCAACATTTTGTTCGACCTCCATAGTCACAGCAGCATCAAAGTCCATTTGGGTACTTGTATGAGTAGGAGTTAAAAAGAAAATGACGGACCATCGTAACCAATACTGTCTCTCTGTCTTTTCCTTGGACATTGGTTAAGATCGTCATCATTGATGTCCTCTTTGTTCTCCTCTGCTATATATATATATATATATATATATATATATATATATATATATATATATATATATATATATATATTAGTTTGCACCAACTCATCAAGAGACAAAATTTTAATTGTCAATATAATAATTAGAAGACAATCACTGCATGTCTTCTCCACAAAAACTTCTTTTGTTTTTTCACGACACAACTCCGCTAAGATACTGCGTGCAGCTTTTTCTTCCTCTTCCAGTTGAACATTTTCTTTATATTTCAGTTATTCACCAAGTTCTTTACTTGCTTCTTCACAAGATTCTGGAAAAATATTGACAAGAGCTTAAAATGTTAATAATTTTTTATTAGAACAAAGATATATAAAATTTAAAAAGCCCTATCTAACCATTTGCAATCTCCAAGATCATTCCAGCAATATCATCATCTTCATATGTTGCATCTACAGACTTGGAACCAATCTCACTTATGCCTATCTCTTGAGTTGTATTCCAGTTTCCTCTGGATATTGCACTCCTCCTTCTTTGCTCACTCCAGCTTCTTCATTTACTGCTTGAAAAGATTCTGTAAAATTTGCAAAACCCATTCTAATAATTCACTAAAACTAAAACACTATGTATAATGAAAATTTTATCTATCCTTGATTAGGAAAACTTTGAACACCAAATTTTTCTTTGTATGACAACGGTGTCGAGATATTATATGTTCCTTCAAGGCATTTACATACAATCTCACAGACACGTGTCCCCAACGGACTTTTTTAAATCGTCCCGGTGATTGCAATCCACACACTCTACAAAATTTGTCTGAAACTCCTTTCTCTTATTGACTGTCCTGGTTTTCTCTTAAATCTTCAACTTCTGCATGGACATCCATAGTTTATATGTATTATTCTATTGAATATACATTTCAAAGAAAAAAAATACAAAATCTATATCTAACCTTTCCCACTGTTTCATCATCAAGATGCGCATCTGTGAAATCCCTTTCATATTGAACCTCTATATGTACATTGATATCATCATGTTCAAAATCACTTGCATCTTCATTGATAGTAGGCTCAGCACCACGACAATCATCATCAACTCCTTCTTTCCTAATTAGAACGCTAGATTGTCTTTGATCAGCATTCCCAAACATGTTGATCAAAGTATCCAGCTTTGATTCCATTGTTTTCTTTAAATCCTGAGAAATAAAATGCCTTAGAAAAATAAGGACAGGTTCAAAACTTAAGGACATGCAGTCCTTAAGTTTGAATTCCAAGTTCAAAACTTAAGGACAGCCAATCCTTAAGTTTGAATTCCAAGTTCAAAACTTAAGGACAAGCAGTCCTTAAGTTTGAATTCCAAGTTATAAACTTAAGGACACTAAGTTCTTAACTTTGAAATACAAGATCAAAACTTAAGGACAGGAAATTACCTTGATTTCATTCTCAATTTTTTTCTCTGACACAGCAATTTTCTGATTCACTCTGGTAACTTCTGCTTGCAAATGTTTCTTAAAACTTTCTGATAATCTCTGAATCAAAAAACATAATATAAATAACAAAAGGGTGTTCGTAAGCATCAAATAAAAACTAAAACTATCCAAAGGCAGAAACACATACTCTAACGATTTCTTTAAGTACGCCTTCATCAAATTGTGACGAAGAAGACCTTGAGCTTTGTTCTTGTGAAACTGGCTCCTCAACATGAAGAGGCTCTGTATCTTCTTCTTCCACATTAATAAAGGGTGACACCTCAATCAACTTAAACAGCTATAATATAAGAAAAAGTAAACATAAGTATACATAACTTAAACAAATAAACAAATAAATAGATAGTAATTACATAAACTTACTTTTTCATTATGGAAATATATTTTTGCAAAGAACCACAAATTGTGGAGACTTCATATCAGAATAACATAACATTCTAGGATAACCCAATTCTGTGAATTTTCACAAATTGTTGTTCTTGGAATATAGGAAGTACTTCCATAATCCACACACAAAAAGCAAAAGGAAAGCCAACTAAAGTGTAGCTATTCAGATCTTTTTCATTCTCTTTAACCTTCTCAACCTCATTCTCATTATGCTTCAAACAACTCTTCATTGATTTTAGTAGAGTCTCATAAGCAACAGAGCCCCAGTTGAAGGAAGTGCAAAGTACATCATCCTCGATAATTTTCATTATTTCGTCTGACACATTACTATTTTTCCTCTTCCCCATCAAAACAGACTCAACAAAATACAGAGTTGCCAACTTCAAAGCATCATCAGCACTGCCAACGAATGTTGATGTTGTACCATATGGGCGAGTATTCATAAACTTATACAAATCAGCCAGCTCAATCTTGTCCTTTCCACGGAAATAGAGTCTTAAAAGACTATTTTCTCACTCATGTAAACCTTTCATCTCAAGCGACGAATAACAATTCAAATCAATAATAATATGGAATTGATCACGAGTAAACTTAATATTATGGTCAAATACGTTGAAGCTCATAGAATCATGTTCATTGCTTACAATTTCAGAAAGCAATACACAGTGCATAAGTTTACCAG
The DNA here is from genome assembly GCA_034376525.1 of Nicotiana benthamiana. Taxonomy (NCBI): domain Eukaryota; kingdom Viridiplantae; phylum Streptophyta; class Magnoliopsida; order Solanales; family Solanaceae; genus Nicotiana; species Nicotiana benthamiana. The sequence goes on from CM067330.1 coordinate 123,485,482, forward strand.
AAAACTTCACACTTTTTAATTTGAAAAAGTTACCAAAAATACTTTCCCTCAACTTTGTCCATTGGCTATTTGACAAAAAGCTTTTAATTGTTTCCTTAAAATAAAAATCGCTTTTCCAATATACAAGATAATTACGCTATTGTGGAAAATCAAACAGACGGTCTCCTTCCATTATGACACTAGAAAATAAGGAAAACAAAGATTAGGAGATACAGTCCTTAACTTTAAGTTTTAAGTGCAAATATTAAGGAAATACAGTCCTTAACTTATACTTTCAACTTCCAAAGTTAAGAACACTTAGTCCTTAACTTCAAGTTTCATGTGAAAAAGTTGAGGACAATTAGTCCTTAACTTGGAGTTCCAACTTCAAATTTAATAACAATTCTTCCTTACACTTCACGAACACAGTTAACTAAAAATTCATAAACACAGAAAATAAGAAAAAACAAACTAAGATTAGGAAATACAGTCCTTAACTTTAAATTTTAAGTGCAAATATTAAGGAAATACAGTCCTTAACTTATACTTTCAACTTCCAAAGTTAAGGACACTTAGTCCTAAACTTCAAGTTTCATGTACAAAAGTTAAGGACAATTAGTCCTTAACATTGAGTTCCAACTTCAAATTTAATGACGATTCTTCCTTATACATCATGAACACAGTTAACTAAAAATTCATAAACACAGTAAATTTATGAATTTCTACAACTATTTTTACGAAATATCACTGCATAATCAAATAGATTGAACCAACCATAAACAAATTTCAACTTTCACACACTAAAAATTTATCAAAATCAGAATCAGACTACATATACGACACTGAATCAACATAATATTCTCATTTTTAAAATATCAAAACATACTTCACACGACATTGAACCAACTTACACATAAAGAAAAACGAAAATGCACAAAAGAAAAAAAAAATTACCAGTCACGATTGACAGAAGAAGACGTAGAAGATGACGGAGAAGATGAAGAAACAGAACTTTAACTGAATATCGAGATAGCAAGCGAGGAAGATGAAGAAGAAGAGAAGAGAAAACCCTAAAATCGCTCTCGTCTGAATGCAAATAAGGGTTCGAGACAATTTTGAGATTATAATCAATATAGAGAAAGGGTAATTATGTCTTTTTTGCCTTAGTAGTGGCTATACTTGATAAACATTTTAATTAGTGGATAAAAAGTAAATACAACATTAAACAGTGGCTACTACACGCTATTTTTACCTCTAAGTATACTACTTTATTTTCCTTTTCTTTTCTAGGTAAATTATGCTATCGTATTAATTTGTTGTATGAAAACTTCTTGCAAAGAAATTTCCGTGAACTGTACGTTGATTATTTTACTGAATATATTTGTATGGCCTATTTAAGCAGTTAAGGCACCCAACTTGTTAACTTATAATTAGAGCTTTTGGGCAACATAATTCAAAGAATAGGCAAAGTCGTTTCTTCTACATTGAAATGACATCTTGAAATAACAACTTCTTCATCCATGTAAAACAATTTTGATTGTGACAACTATGACATTATTAGACACTATAAGATAAAAGTCTCGTTAGAGATTTCTTGTTGTGCAATATATATTTAAAAATAGTTAAATAAAACGAAAGAAGTCAATGAATGTCGTCGACTTTGTTCTATTAGTTAATGATACACAATTTTTCTTTTATGGATTTAAGTTATATTCATTGAATATACACAGTTTTTTTACGTTATCAATGAATTCTTATTGTGTAAAGCCCTAATTTTTAATATTGGCACCCTATAGCCCAACTTTAAATTTTTATTTGTTTTGGCATAGGATATCCAACTTAACGTACTTGAGCACTTTCCCCTCACTCCTCCCCTTTCTCCTTATTTCACGCTTTTACTCTCTATCTTTTCCAAATTTCAAAATTTTCAAATCCCCCAATTCTCTCCATTTTTATCTGATTCTGTACTATCTCTACTTAAGGTTTTCCTTAACTCCTTTTATTCAAGTCCCATTGTAGAAATTGAAAGATATTCACATTCTTGCCAAGTTGACAGATTGGTAAAAAATTATATGGTAAGAAATCAAATTCTAAATCAAATGTGGGCAAATCTTCATCTCTTCATCTTGATTATGATTCTGATTTTGAACAACCAGTGTTAAAGAGGTGTAAATCACCACATGCAATAGCCATTCAAAAGAACATTCAAAGGGAAAAACGGGTTGAAGCAGCGTACGAAAGACAAAAGAAAAAAAATCGAAAATGCATCTGTTGTGCAATAAAATATTGCTATTAAACCCAAAAAGAGAAAGCGTGTTCCTACGGAGGAAGTTCAATATGATAAACTTCCTGTGAAGATATTTTTTATCTCAATTGATTTAATTTATTTTATCTGATTTATAGTTTACATTAGTTATAAGCATTCATTATTTGTATTTGATGCTATGAAGAAGTGGTAAAAAAAATGCTATTTGTTCTTCGACTATGCCTCACCTTGTTTTAAAGAGGACAAATTTGCGTTGTATAAGTAGAATCTACAACATCTTCTTTTCTCACATTGTCCTTTGTAAGATAAGCCTCCTATTGAAGTATCAAATTGAAGCATGCTATGTTCTCAGTGCATATGCAGTGTTGACTGCTCGTTTCTTGGCTAGTACAGATTTTTACAGGAAGAGATATGTTATTGATATGACCAATGTACTATATACCGACAGATCATTTGGTGATCCATTAGATATTCACTTGGTTGATGATCTGCCACAACAAAAAAATGCGTATGTTAAGTTTTTGTATATTTCAGTTCTTTAAAAAATTATATTTTATTAAAGGGCGTTGATTCGTTCTAACTTATCTTCACTTTATTTTAGTGACTGTGGTGTTTATGTGGCATTTTTGCGGAATATTTTATCCATCAAAGATCAATTCCAGTTATCTGCGATGCAGAGATACATCACAAACAACTTGGTACGTTGTTGTAGGATTATGGTAGATCTAAACAAGAGAATAAAGTTGAAAGTGAGCCAGATTTCCAAAAGAAGTTTCAGGATAAATGCTCCTGTAATAATGAAGAACAATTAGTCTTACTGTTTAGTTTAGTTATCTATTATTTTGGGATATGTAAATACATTTGTATTTTATTAGTGGCTCATTATGGCACAATATATGTAATATATTATTTATATTTTGCAGGTTAAGCGTGTCTTTTTTCTTTTTCGTCAAATTAAGAAATTACCAGTATCTCTATCCACATGTATATCTCTATCAACATGTATATCAGTACTTAATTTTACAACTACATGTAAATATTAAGTGTGCTTACTGGTATATACCGATATTTTTTCCGTGAACTAACTACATCAGTGATGTGAACATCTCCATCCCCATGTATATCAATAATTAATTGTCAAATACATCCATACGTTTGTTTTAGCTAATATGTATCACCTGTTCTGTATATCGTTCAAGTGACAATACCACTATTCTGTATATATCTATCACCTGTATGTCAATACTTAGTTTAATAAATACATGTATACATTTAATAGAGATAACATGTATATCCTACTATGTATATCCATTAAACTACAATTCTAGTGTTGTGTATATCTCCGTTCCCATGTATACCTAGTTGTACAAATACATGTTTACATCTATATATTTATTTTAGCTAATATGTGTATCATGTTCTATATATCGTTCAAGTAATAACACAACTATTATGTATATATCTTTCACCTGTATATCAATAATTAGTTTAATAAATACATGTATACATTTAATAGAGATATCATGTATATCATACTATGTATATCCGTTAGCCTACTACTTTAGTGTTGTGTATATCTTCGTTCCCATGTATATCAACGCCTAGTTGTACAAGTACATGTTTATATTTATTTGAGCTAACATGTATATCCTGATGTGTATATCCTTGAACTAACAACACCAGTATTTTGTATAACTTTATCCCCATGTATATCAATAGTTAATTGTTCAAATACATGTATACATTTTATTTTATATTTGTATCTGCAGAAGCACAGAGATGTATATCCAAACTTGTATATCCTAATGTAAAGTGAAATCTTTCCGTGTCAATAAAATTCAGTGTTCAGTATGATAACATATTAATTCAACTTTATATAAAATGATTAAATTGTAAAGATAACGTGCCAAAATATTTTTTACATGTCAATGCAATAATATACATGATGATATACATGTCCTCCACAACTTTATGTATCGAACTTGTCCAACAAATTTATATGCTACATTTTGATGTACAAACAAAAATGCTAAACTAAAACTTGCATACAAAAGTGCACAGCTTAAATAACTTCTTAATATGAGTAATACTTCAATCATTTAATAAACTTGATATGTGACGACCCAAAGGGTCATTAATGTAATTCTCCTTTTTTTTGTGCTTCTGAGGCCTTGAAAACCTCTTATTTGGTCATCTCGATTTGCGTGCACAGCCCGGGCGCAAAGCCAAAATTTTTTTTTTTGTGAAAATACTTGAGTTCCGTGTTAAAAACTATAAATTTTGATAATAATATTGCTATAGTAGACTTTGGTCAATATATTGGATAAACGGCCCAGGACCCGTGATGTGACGGTCCCGGAGGGTCCGTAGAAAAATATGGGACTGGGGCGAATTCCCGGAATCGAAATTCAAGGTCCCAGTCCCGAGTACGGAATTTTTGAAATAAATTATTTATCTGAAAATGATATAAAAAATCTAAATAAAAATGAGTTAGAAAGTGATGGTATCGGGCTCGTATTTTGGTTTCGACGCTCGGTACAAGTCTTAAATGAGCGTTAAGTGTTATTTGTATAGTTATGTTGAAAACAGATGTTATTTGACGTGTTTCGGACTAAAAAATGGGAAATTTAGAAGTTATGAACTTTGAAATGAAACTTTTAGGTTAATTATTTGATTTTGATGTTATTTTAGCGATTTGATCGCTCGAGCAAGTTTGTAGGAGGTTAATGAGTTAGTGTGTCTGTTTGGTTGGGAGTCTCGAGGGCTCGAGAGTGATTTCGGGGGTGGTTCGGGATGCCTTTACACTTAGAAACATATCCGATTTTTTGCAATGTTTGCATAGAGAAATCCTTCTACGCGATCGCGGCCTCAACAACGCGATCGCACTGCTTTGGCTCGTACCTCTGCGCGATCGCATCTTCGTTCATGCAATTGCATAGCTTCCAGCTTCCCCCTTCTCCGCGTTCACGTACCAGCGCACGCGATCGCATAGGCCAATTGACCCCTAAGAGATTTTTCCTCTACGCGATCGCATAGGCCAATTGACCCCTAAGAGATTTTTTCCTCTACGCGATCACAACAAACTTCACGCGATCGCGTGGCTTCCAGACTTCCTTCACCGCAATTGCATCCCCATTTCCGCGATCGCGAATGGCATTTACGCCCAGTGATTTTAATAGACTGAAAACAGAACAATGACGGGATTTTCACACACTTTACTCATAAACCCTTTTTCTTCACCCTCCATTGAAAAGTCTCAAGCTTCCCTTCCTCCATAACTCTTGGGGTAAATAATCTTAACATCGTTTCTTCACTGTTTAGTCATCTAATCACTAAAATCCTAGCCTAAAAACATGAAATCAAGGTAGAAATTAGGGCTTTTGGGTAAAGTTAGGTTTTTGAGAATTTTGGGCGATTCAACCTCAATCTGGGGTCGAATCTTAAAACAATTTATATATTTGAACTCGTGGGGTTGTAGATGATTGAGTTTTGGTCTGAGCCTCGAGTTTGGACTATGTGTTCCCAGTGTCGGATTTTGGTATTTTTGGAAGAAAGATAAAAATTCATTTCTAAGCTATGAAATTGCATCCTTGAGCTATTATTGATTATGTTGAATTAATTTTGGCTAGATATCATTGTTTCGGAATCGGATTCTAGAGGAAAAGCGGTGTTAGAGGCTTGATTGCTATTTTTTTCGGACCGAGGTAAGTGTTCAATCTAAATTTGGTTTGAGGGAATAGGATTAGGGCAATATTTGATATGTGCTATGTGGAGTCGGTGTATAGGTATGGTGACGGCTACATATGCGCCCGAGTCAAGCATGATCGTGAATCGTAATTGTTTTTAAATTTGAAAGAGGTGAAACAATTGAGTTAATTACTTGTTAAATGAATTATGAAGTGATAGTTGTGAAGCAAATGAGTTAAAGAAGGAAGTGTGGTACTCTTCCCTTGCCGGGAGTTATTGTTGAATTGTTCTCCCTTGCTGGGATGATTAATCTTGTTGTATATCCCTTTCCCTGATTGGTTGTGACCGTTGATTGGGTGAGGAAGAGAAATTGTGCACGAAGGGTCTTTCCGTGCCGTGTTTTGGTAATTATGCACGAAGGGTCTTTCCGTGCCATGTTTCTTGATTATTTGAGCACGAAGGGTCATTCCGTGCCTTGATGTGAGAGTTATGGGAGGAAAGCACGAAGGATGATGCCGTGCACTATATTTGACAGTTTTGATGAGGAAAGCACGAAGGGTGATGCCGTACACTATATTTGACAGTTTTGGTGAGGATTGAAAGTAAAAGCACGAAGGTTGGTGCCGTGTAGTTGTTGATTTATTGGCTCTCTTTATTTGATGTTAATTATTCAGTCTCCATTTTTGTTTGTTCGTTGGCCTTATAATTTAAATGTTACACTCCACAGCAAGTACCCTCCCCATTATCTGTTTAAATTTTGTTATCTCTCCGATATTGCACATATATCTGTACAGATTGATTGTGGTAGGTCTGGTCTACCTCGCCGGGGTTAGGCCAGAAACTTACGAGCACATGGGGTCAGTTGTGATGATATTACACTTCTGTGTCCTTTTGTGCACTAGTCAGGAGATAGATTACGGACCGCAGCAGTAGCCTGGGAGCGCGCCTTCAGTCTAGAGACTCCCAGATAGTTCGCTGGCGTTCATGGGCCCTGAGTCTCTTCTGTTTTGTTGCAGTTTGTTTATACCCAAATAGACACCTATGTATTTTCTTCTAGAATGATATTTTTAGTACTCTTTTAGTAGTTTGTGAGTAGTGACACCAGATACTAGGTAGAGACATGTTACAAACTTACGCACTTTACTATTGTTTATTTTGTTAAAATTCTTCCGCGTAGATTTAATTAATTATTTCAGTTATTATACTGTATTAGATTAAAGTTTTGTGAAATGTTTAAAAATATTTGCTTGCCTAGCTCCGACAATAGGCACCATCACGACTCCCGATGGTGGGAAAATCCGGGTCGTGACAAGTTGGTATAAGAGCACTAGGTTACTTGGGTCTCAAAACTCACGGACAAACTTGGTAGGGTCTGACAGATCGGTACAGAGACGTCTGTATTTATTCCCCAGAGGCTACAGGGTTAGGAAAAATTTCACCTTGTTCATTCTTGTCGTGCGATTCTGTTTCTCAAATATTGATTATTATTCTTCTCTGTTCTTTCGCAGATGGCGAGAACACGTTTGTCTTCTTCTTCTTCCGTGCAGCATCCTGATCTTCTAGCAGCAGCTCCCGCGAGGGGAAATGGCCGAGGTCGTGTCAGAGGCCGTGGTAGGGGCAGAGCTTATCCCCAGGCAGCAGTTCCAGAGGTAGAGCCTCATATTGACTTTGATGAGGAGATTCCTGCCCCAGCAGCTCTAGTGGGCCCAACTCAGGTTCAAGGAGGGGTTAGGTTTTCCCCGGATATCCAGGATGCTCTCGTCTGTATAGCAAGTTTTATGGACAGTGTCACTAAAGCGGGTCTTCTGCCAGTAGCACCAGCCACTTCTCAGGTTGGAGGAGGGGTTCAGACTCTTGCTACACGTACTCCGGAGCAGGTAGCTCCCCGGACTCAAGTTTCAGTGGTTCAACCCGCAGTGGCAGCTCAGACATGTGTTACAGCTTAAACCGCTGATGGGACGGCCATGTCGTCGGATGTCTTATAGAGACTTGATCTGTTCTCCAAGCTTTTCACCACCACTTTCGGTGGTACTTCATCGGAGGATCCCCAAGATTTTCTATTCAGTTGTCATGATATCCACAAGACTATGGGTATAGTGGAGACTAATGGGGTCGATTTTTGCACCTTCAGGCTTGCAGGATCCTCCAAGACTTGGCGGAGATATTATTGCCTATCTATACCAGTAGGGTCTCCAGCTTTGACATGTGATCAGTTTGCTGAGTTATTTTTGGAGAAGTTTCTCCCCTTTCACTCAGCGGGAGGCACTTCATAGACAGTTCGAGCGCCTCCATCAGGGCTCCATGACACTTACACAATATGAGACTAGATTTATTGATTTGGCGCGACATGCAGTTGTGATACTCCCTACAGAGCGTGAGAGGGTTCAGAGATTTATTGATGGATTGATTAAGTCGATCCGTCTTCAGATAGCCATGGGAGTTAGCAGTGATATATCCTTTCAGAAGGCGGCCAGTGCGGCCCACCGGGTAGAGATGGCACTGGTTCGAGGATGTAGTCATGGATGGGACAAGAGGCCTCGCCATTCTGGTAGGTTCAGTGGTAACTCATCTGGAGGTACGGATGCATATGACAGAGGCCACTCTCAGAGGCCCTTCTAGTCTGCACTTCAGGTTTCTCATGGCACTCCAGGCGGTGGTGGTCCTCAGCAATATTAACCAGATCAGCAGACCTTCAGCACACCATTCGCCCCCATTTGTGCACCGCCACTTCAGAGCTTCAGGGGAGGACATACAGGTTGATAGGGTCATCAGTCTCAGCAGCTGAGGGCATGTTATGGTTGTGGTGATCCGATTCATATTGTCAGGTTTTGCCCTCGAGTAGTTTTTATCAGTAGGATCCTCGCCCTACGATTTAGGTAGCATGTGATCCACAGGTCGCCTAGCCAGCTAGAGGCGGGGGTAGGGATCATAGAAGTGGAGGGAGAGACCGTAGAGGTGGAGCTCGGACTGCCAGATGCAGGGGTCAGCCCACAAAAGATCATCCCAGAGACGCAGTTAAGGGAGGTGGGGGCCAATCCCGTTGTTATGCATTGCAGCCAGGCCGGAGGCTGATTCATCTGATGTTGTGATTACATGTACTATACTAGTCTGTGATAGAGGTGCTTCAGTATTATTTGATCCGTATCTATGTATTCTTATGTGTCATCCTATTTTGCACCCTATTTGGTCATGCTTAGCGAGGCTTTGGACATTCCTGTATATGTGTCCACACCGGTTGGTGATTCAATAGTGGTAGACCGAGTGCATCATTCATATGTGGTGGTATTTGAGGGTCTTGAGACCCGTGTCGATTTATTTTTTTCTAGATATGATAGACTTTGATGTTATTTTGGGGATGGACTGGTTGTCCTCGTATCATGCTATTCTGGATTGTCACACCAAGACTGTGACTTTGGCCTTGCCAGATTTGCCTCGACTTGAGTGGAGAGGGACCCCAGATCATGCCACCTGTTGTGTTATTTTGTATGTCAAGGCTCGACGTATGGTCGAGAAGGTGTGCCTAGCATATTTGGCGTATGTTCGCGACTCCAGCGTAGAGGTTCTATCTATTGACCCTGTTCCTATTGTTGGGAAGTTCCCCGAGGTTTTCCCTTCAGACCTGCCGGGTATGCCGCCCAACAGGGATATTGATTTCTTTATTGATCTAGCTCTTGACACTCAGCCTATTTCCATTCCTCCATATCGCATGGCCCCTCCAGAGTTGAAAACGTTGAAGGATCAGCTTCAAGACTTGCTTGATAAGGGTTTTATTAGACCCAGTGTATCTCCTTGGGGTCCACTAGTGTTGTTTGTGAAGAAAAAGGATGGGTCGATGAGGATGTGCATTGATTACCGGTAGTTGAACAAGGTGACGATAAAGAACAAGTATCCACTGCCGAGGATTGACGATTTGTTCGACCAACTTCAGGGTGCTAGGGTGTTCTCGAAGATAGATTTGAGGTCTGGTTATCATCAGCTAAGGATTAGGGCGTCTGATGTCCCTAAGACATCATTTCGTACTCGGTATGGGCATTATGAGTTTCTGGTCATGTCGTTTGGATTGACCAATGCCCCGGAAGCATTCATGGAGTTGATGAACCGAGTGTTCAGGCCCTATTTTGATTCATTTGTGATTCTATTCATTGATGACATCTTGATATACTCCCGCAGTCAGGAGGAGCATGATGAGCACCTCAGAGTGGTTCTTCAGACTCTGAAGGATAGACAGTTGTACGCCAAGTTCTCGAAGTGCGAGGTTTGGTTGAATTCAGTCGCATTCTTGGGTCATGCCGTATCAGCAAAGGGTATTCAGGTGGACCCGAAGAAGATAGAGGCAGTCGATAACTGGCCTCGACCAGCTTCAGCTACAGAGATTCAGAGCTTCTTGGGGTTAGCTGGTTATTAGAGACGTTTCGTAGAGGGGTTTTCATCCGCCGTAGCCCCGATGACTAGATTGACCCAGAAGGGTGCCTAGTTCAGGTGGTCAGATGAGTGCGAGGCGAGCTTCCAGAAGCTCAAGACAGCTCTGACTATGGCACAGGTATTGGTTTATCCCACGGGGTCTGGGCCTTATACTGTTTATTGTGATGCTTCCCGTATCGGGTTGGCGCAGTGTTGATGCAGGATGGAAAGGTCATAGCATATGCTTCGAGGCAGTTGAAGATCCACGAGAAGAATTATCCGGTTCATGACCTAGAGTTGGCAGCCATTGTTCATGCCTTGAAGATCTGGAGGCATTATTTGTATGGTGTGACGTGTGAAGTGTACACGGATCACAAGAGCCTTCAGTACTTGTTCAAGCATAAAGAGTTGAATTTGAGACAGCGAAGGTGGTTGGAGTTGTTGAAAGACTATGATGTTTCTATTTTATACCACCCAGGGAAGGCTAATGTGGTGGGCGATGCATTAAGTAGAAAGTCCGCCAGCGTAGGTAGTCTTGCGTATATTCCGGTCAGCCAGAGACCGCTTGCCCTGGATGTTTAGGCCTTGGCTAACAGATTTGTGAGATTGGATATTTCTGAGCCTAGCAGGGTGTTAGCTTGCATAGTTGCTCATTCGCTATTGATGGAGCGTATCCGCAAGCGGCAGTTGACGATCCCCATTTGTGGGTCCTGAGAGACACGGTGCAACGGGGAGGTGCCAGGGAAATGACTTTAGGAGATGATGGCGTAATGATATTGCATGGGCGAGTTTGTGTGCCTAATGTTGATGGTATTCGGGAGTCGATCTTAGCGGAGGCCCACAGTTCTCAGTATTCCATTCACCCGAGCACCGCGAAGATGTATCAGGACTTGAGGCATCATTAATAGTGGTGCAGAATGTAGAAAGAGATTGTTGCATATGTGGCTCATTGGATACGAGCATCAGAGGCCCGGTGGGTTATTTCAAAGGATTGAGCTTCCCTAGTGGAAGTGGGAGAGAATCATAATAGATTTCGTTACTGGCCTTCCGATGACTCAGAAGAAGTTTGATGCTATATGGGTTATTGTTGATAGGCTGACCAAGTCAGCGCATTTTATTCCAGTTTCCACCACCTATTCATCCGAGAGATATGCTGAGATCTGTATCAGAGATATCGTTTACCTTCATGGGGGTGCCCATATCTATTATTTCGGACTGGGGTCCACAGTTTACCTAGCATTTCTAGAGAGCGGTACAATATGAGTTGGGCACCCAAGTCCAGTTGAGTACAACATTCCACCCCCAGACAGACGGTAAGTCCGAGAGGACCATTCAGATTCTTAAGGATATGCTCCACGCATGCGTTATTGATTTTGGAGGCTCGTGGGATCAGTTTTTGCCTACAACAATAGCTAACCGTCCAGTATTTAGATGACTGCATATGAGGCGTTGTATGGTAGGCGGTGTTGGTCCCCAGTCGATGGTTTGAGCCGGGAGAGGCTCGGTTATTGGGTACAGATTTGATACAGGAGGCCTTGGATAAAGTCAAGATCATTCAGGACAGACTTCAGTCAGCTCAGTCTAGGCAGAAGAGTTATGCAGATCGTAAGGTTAGTGATGTTTCTTTCATGGTTGGTGAGCAAGTATTACTCAGGGTATCACCTATGAAGGGCGCAATGAGATTCGGGAAGAAGGGAAAGCTCAGCCCCAGGTTTATTGGCCCATTTGAGATTCTCGATCGCATGGGGAAGGTGGCTTATAGACTTGCCTTGCCGCCTATCTTGTCAGTCGTGCATCCGGCTTTTCACGTATCCATGCTTCGGAAGAATCACGACGATCCCGCCCACGTGTTAGATTTCAGTACTGTCCAGTTGGACAAGGATCTGTCATATGAGAAGGAGCCGGTGGCTATCTTAGACTGGCAGGTACTTTTTTCTTTTGTCCGTTCGAGGACAAACAATTGCATTAGAGGTGGATGATGTGCTTTCTTTGTTTTAGATTTAATTCTCCCTTTCTTTGTGCTTCCAAGGCCTTGAAAACCTCTTATTTGGTTGCCTCGATTTGCATGCGCAGTCCGAGCGCGAAGCCGGAATTTTTTTATGTGGAAATACATGAATCCTGCGTTAAAAACTATGAATTTTGATAAGAATATTGCTATAGTTGACTTTGGTCAATATTTTGGGTAAACAAACCTAGACCCGTGATGTGACGGTCCAGGAGGGTCCGTAGAAAAATATGGGACCCGGGAGAATTCTCGAAATCGAAATCCGAGGTCCTAGGCCTGAGTACGGAATTTTTGAAAGATTTTGTTTATATGAAAATGATATAAAAAATATAAATGAAAATGAGTTAGAAAGTGATGGTATCGGGCTCGTATTTTTGTTCCGACACTGGTACAAGTCTTAAATGAGCGTTAAGCGCTATCTGTAAAGTTTAGTTGAAAACGGACGTCATTTGACACGTGTCGTACTAAAAATGGGAAATTTAGAAGTTTTGAACTTTGAAATGAAATTATGAGTTTTTGAGGTTAATTCTTTGATTTTGATGTTATTTTAGTGATTTGATCACTCGAGCAAGTTTGTAGGAGGTTAATGAGTTAGTGTGTGTGTTTGGTTGGGAGCCCCAAGGGCTCGAGAGTGATTTAGGGGGTGGTTCGGGATGTTTTTACACTTAGAAACACATCAGATTTTCTGCAATTTTTGCACAGAGAAGTCCTTCTACGCGATCGCGGCCTCAGCCACGAGATCGCGCTGCTTTGGATAGTACCTCTACGTGATCGCATATTTTTTCACGCGATCGCGTAGCTTCCAGCTTCCCCCTTCTCTGCATTCGCGTACCAGCCCACACGATCGCATAGGACAATTTACCCCTCAGAGAGTTTTCCTCTACGCGATCGCATAAGCCAATTGACCCCTCAGAGATTTTTCCACTACGTGATCGCAACAAACCTCACGCGATCGCGTATCTCCCACACTCCTTCACCGCGATCGCGTCCCCATTTCCGCAATTGCAAAGGGTATTTTCACCCAGTGATTTTAAAAGACTAAAAACAAAACATTGACGGGATTTTCACACACTTTACTCACGAACCCTTCTTCTCCACCCTCCATTGAAGAGTCTCAAGCTTTCCTTCCTCCATAACTCTTGGGGTGAGTAATCTTAACATCTTTTCTTCACTATTTCATCATCTAATCACTAATATCCTAGCCTAAAAACATGTATTTAAGGTAGAAATTAGGGCTTTTGGGTAGAGTTAGGTTTTTGAGAATATTGGGAGATTCAACCTCAATTTGGGGTCGAATATTAAAACAAATTATATATTTGAACTCGTGGGGTTATGGGTGATTGGGTTTTGGTCCGAGCCTCGAATTTGGACCATGTGGGCCCGGTGTCTGATTTTGGTATATTTGGAAGAAAGATAGAAATTTCATTTCTAAGTTATGGAATTGTATCCTTGAGCTATTATTGAATGTTGAACTAATTATGGCTAGATATCGTTGTTTCGGAGTCAGATTCTAGAGGAAAAGTGGTGTTAGAGGCTTGATTGCTATTTTTTCGGACCGAGGTAAGTGTTCGATCTAACTTTGGTTTGAGGGAATATGATTAGGGCAATATTTGCTATGTGCTATGTGGATTCGATGTATAGGTATGGTGACGGTTACCTATGCGCCCGAGTCAAGCATGACCATGAGTCGTAATTGCTTTTAAATTCGAAAGAGGTGAAACAATTGAGTTAATTACTTGTTAAATGAATTATGAAGTGATAGTTGAGAAGCAAATGAGTTAAATAAGGAAGTGTGATACTTCTCCCTTGCTGGGACTTATTGTTGACTTGTTCTCCTTTGTCGTGATGATTAATCTTGTTGTATATTCCTTTCCCCGATTGGTTGTGACCGTTGATTGGGTGAGGAAGAGAGATTGTGCACGTAGGGTCTTTCCGTGACGTGTTTTGGTAATTATGCACGAAGGTTCTTTCCGTGCCATGTTTCTTGATTATTTGAGCATGAAGGGTCATTCCGTGCGCTGATGTGAGAGTTACGTGAGGAATGAACGAAGGGTGATGCCGTGCACTATATTTGATAGTTTTGGTGAGGAAAGCAAGAAGGGTGATGCCGTGCACTATATTTGATAGTTTTGGTGAGGATTGAGAGTAAAATCACGAAGGTTGGCGCCGTGCAGTTTTTGACTTAATGGCTCTCTTTATTTGATGTTAATTATTCAGTCTCCAATTTTCTTTGTTCGTTGGCCTTATAATTGTATTGTTACACCCCACAACATGTCCCCTCCCCATTAGCTGTTTAATTTTTGTTATCTCTCATATATTGCACATATATCTGTATAGGTTGATTGTCGTAGGTTCGGTCTAGCCTCGACACTACCTCGCCGGGGTTAGGCCAGACACTTACCAGCACATGGGGTCGGTTGTGCTGATACTACACTTCTGTTCCCTTTTGTGCACAGGTCAGGAGACAGCTTACGGACCGCACTAGTAGCTTGGGAGCGCGCCTTCAGTCCAGAGACTCCCAGGTAGTTCGCTGGCATTCGCGGGCCCTGAGTCTCTTCTATTTCGTAGCAGTTTGTTTATTTGTACCCAAACAGACACATGTGTATTTTCTTCCAGACTGATGTTTTTAGTACTCTTTTAGTAGTCTGTGAGTAGTGACACAAGATACTGGGTAGAAACATGTTACAAACTTCCGTACTTTACTGTTGTTTATTTTTGTTAAAAGTCTTATGTGTAGATTTAAGTAATTATTTCAGTTATTATACTATTTTAGATTAACATTTTGTGAAATGTTTAAAAAGGTTGGCTTGGCTAGCTCCAACAATAGGCACAATCACGATTCCCGATGGTGGGAAAATTCGGGTCATTCATGATATATATACAAACAATTTATCTTTAAGGTCATTCAGTGGTTATAAGGTATATTTCTACATGTTTTTCTATTGTGGCCCTCACGTCCACATTGTCCGCACGAAGTCTTTGGCCAGTTAGCTTGTGTTTCTGAAACCTTTTTGTATCTCACCTTCTTCGGTCTTCCAGGCATCTTATTCCAGACTGGTGGCAACACAGCTTGTTTTACTATCTCTACTGGAATTGTCCATGTGCTTTCATCTGGAAGGGGATAAATTGGAATGTCATATGCTTTCAACATGTATTCATTGCTGTAGTACATAGAGCAGTAATCTTCACCCTCTAAGTTTTTTGACCTCAAAACTGCCCACGCATGCGGACAAGGAATCTGATCGAGCTGGAACTTTCTACAACTACATGTCCTTTCCCTAAGGAAAACGATGAACAACCTCCCATTATCAATAACCGAATGTAAGCTTTCAGTCGATGGTCTCACCTATATTTGGTAGGAAAGCAAGATTAGTCTACACTTTATGTATAAAATCCAAAAGAGTAACCTTATTGAGTTGTTCTGTATAAAAACATTTAGTTGAAAACAAGGAATATGTTATATACCATCATATGCTGTGATGCATCAAGATTTTAATCCAGTATAGCATTGTATTTAAAGATAATCTTTGTAAATGTCACTTGTACAGTGTTTCGATTTGCGTAGTTCCACCTGTTGATCAACATTCGAATTTCTTCCAGTAGTTGCTGTATCGGAAGTTCCCTCGCTTCCTTAGTTGCTGAATTTAATGATTCAGCAATGTTGGAAGTCATTGTCATTGTTCTGTTGACTTTTACATGCGTTCTACTCCACCTGTGATACCCAATATCAAATAAGTAATCCTTCACTCTTCCATCTATTTGTTCCATCTCTGTCATATGGTGATTAAACTCTTGAATAGTATATGCTCTTGCAGTAGCAAAAAATATCTCTCTTAGCTCTTCTTGGCTCCTCTTATATATGTCTTTTATGTTATTCCATAGATGCCATATACAAACACAATGAGAAACTTGAGGATACATGATTGAAGCTGCCTTAGCTATGCTCTCATTTCTATCCGATACAATGCGCATGTCATCTCTATCACCGAACACTTCTTTGAATCTTTCAAAGCACCACCCCATGAGGTATCATTCTCCTTATCAACAATTGCATATGCAAGTGGAAAAATCTTCCATGTTTACAATACATAAATTATATTCCTTCAACAAAGTGTTTATTATAAATATATTCTATTTAATAAATACTTATGGATGGTTAATTGATATGCAAAGATTTAAAATAACTATTTAAGTGTAAATGGCTATAAATAGAATTTTTATACCTATATGTATACTCTGATATATAATTAGATATTTGGATATATATGAATATGTTACTAATATTTATAATAAGTGAAATATAGTAGAGTATTTCTAGAACAAACCTCCAGCATCTTGCGAGCAAGCTGTGAGTAACATTCCTCTGTACGTTACTTTAAGGAAGCTTCCATCAACCACAACAATAGGTTTGCAAAATTTCCATCCCTTTATTGAATGCATATAAGGCGACAAAGGCATACATGAAGTTTACTTCATCCGATTTTCTCAAACTCACAACTGACCAGGGGTTAGAATACATCAACATATATAAGTAGCTTAGCAGCTTTGCATATGACTCATTTGAGTCTCCTCTTAAAAACTGAAGGGCCTTTTGCTTTGATCTATTTGCCTTCCAGTAGCTTAAGTCAATACCTTAATGTTTTTCATGTCTTTCATTATGTCCTTTGCAGTGTATATTGTTTTCGGATCAACATATTTATCACAAATAATTCTTCCAATAACAGGAGCAGTAGCTATACGTTGTGTAAAAAACCTATCCATCACCGCACTTGTGATCCTTACTGAATTTTCTAACCCTAAAGATTTTTGACTTGTTTAGCGATGAAGACTTGAACAACCATGTGCAACGGTCATTGACACACACTAGGCAGTATCAATAACATCTAAATTTACGCAATAGGAAAAGAATTAAGATAAACTATTGTGCTTTGTGAAATAAAAAAGGCTGACGATTGTATACAATAAGTAAATTTAGATATACATTCATACCTTGGTGGACTAGATCGATCAACCTTAAACTGAAATTTTTTCCGAATAGCATAGTTTTTTAAAACCATCATTAATGTCTCCTTGTCCTTGTAAAGTTGGCCTTCCGAAACACTATTATTTAGAGGATCATCTATTATTGGAGTTTCATTAAAATCTACAACTTCAGGATTATCTACGTTACCAAACGCAATCAACTGTAGTGTATCCCCGGTATGTATATCATCTGTATTGGCAATTTGTAGGCAGACATATGAATTTTTCTCGTTTCGATTAAATGCGTGGATATCTTTATCTTTCACTGTTAAACACAGAGGATACTCATTAAACGCATAATTTTTCTTCTTCAGCTCGACATATACACGCAATCCCATATCATTGTGTATCATCATTGGTGGTGAATCTTTATCGCATTTATATTGGATTTCAAACAAATTAATTGTGGTGTCAACCATCATTTGTTTTGAAATTGTAGAAACAAAATCAATAAATTTAGTGTCAGTAATAATCACCACGCCTTCAACTGACCATAAATCGATTGTTGATATCCCAGCATGCCCCGTGTTGTATCAAGAGCGGCAAAGTAGCCATTGAATCTATATTCTATATACAGATATTGAAACCCTTCTACAGACGATTTCTTAGAAATTGAAAAAAAAATTTGTTTCCAAAGAAAGAATGGATTATTCAGAATACAGAAGTTTGATATTCAGTTTCCTTGATGGATGAAAAATCTTTGCAACCTTTTTGATTGTTGAAGGAAATATATTTTCGGCATTTGGTTTATTTTGGTCGACTGGGTAGTTACTCTTATGAAGGGATACATCATGCATGCCTGATTAAGGAGGCGGAATCTTAAAACCCCCTACTTTTGAGGGTTGTATAATCGTATCTTTTGGGTTTTGGCTATTTTATGCCAATATTTTTGGGCTACTAGTGCCTACCTAAATTTATGTATTAAATGCCAATTATAGGGAAGGATTGTTATACCGTGTCAATGCAGTTCTCTCTACAAGCACCATAGCTCCAAATGGGCCTCACATTGTTTGGGCCAACGTCTACGAAATAGTAGATTTGATACGGGCTTTAGCATCAACTGGCTACAGGCTATCTGCACAGATAGCCACTAACCGCTCATGTCTTTATTTTAAAGCCAGCATTTTAAATGTCTTTAGTCTTTAGCCACTCGTTTAATATATTTTAAATGCTCGGACAAAAATGCCCTTTTACTCATGTCTTTAACTTCAGGATTTCAGGACTACATGTCCTTAACTTTTGAACTTGAAACTCTAAGTTCAGGACTTCAAAACTATATGTCGTTAACTTTTGAACTTGGAACTCTAAGTTCAGGACATCAAGGTTACAGTCCTTAACTTTTGAACTTGGAACTCAAACTTCAAGACCAAGCGTCCTAAACTTTTGAACTTGTAAGTCAAAGTTAAGGACCTATTATCCTTAACTTTTGAACTTGTAACTGTAAGCTAAGTACTGCCTGTCCTTAACTTTTGAACTTGTAACTGTAAGTTAAGGACTGTATGTCCTTAACTTTTGAACTTTAAATTCAAAGTTAAGGACATACAATCCTTAAGTTTTGAACTTGAAACAATAACTTAAAGACTGCATGTCCTTACGTTTTGAACTTGAAACTATAAGTTAAGGACTTCCTGTCCTTAACTTTTGAACCTGAAACTCAAAGTTAAGGACAGAGAGTCCTTAAGTTTTGAAGTTGAAACAATAACTTAAATACTGATTTTCCTTATGTTTTGAACTTGAAACTATAAGTTAAGGACTGTCTGTCCTTATCTTTTGAACCTGCATGTCAAATTTAAGGACTACATATCCTTAACTTTTAAACCTGCATGTCAAACTTAAAGACTCATGTCCTTAAATTTTAATCTTTGAACTCAAAAGAAATAAAAACAAGGTAAGAAGAAAGAAATTACTGTACGTAATTGAGACATCTGCTAAAAAATTCAGAATTTGAAAATTTTGATGATGCAAAAGAAACTACTGTACGTATTGGTAAAAGAAATAGTGAAGCAATATCAGAAGGATCTCGTGATGGACCTGGTTATGTCCTAATAATTGGTGCCACTAATAGACCCCATGCTATTGACCAAGCATGGAGGAGGCCTACTGTGAAATGACCTTGGGTATTCCAGATGAAAATGCAACGCGAAAGAGAGGAAGAACGGGTAAAATTATCTTTTTTCTATTAGTAATGGCAATTTTTGCTGAGTATTATAATTAGTGGATTAAAATTAAAGACACCCTTAATTAGTGGCTACTACTTAGTGAAAATAGCACGAGTTAGCCAATTTTTGGATTGGTAATTGAAATATAGCAGCATTTGCAAAGTTTTTTGCTGCAACACAGAAAGTTTCAACAAAATATATTGGAGATTGACGCATCTATATATGAATTACCAACATACGAAAAGTTCCAGCATAATACACTGGAGATTGAAGCACTTGTGTATGAACTTCCAGCATATTATGCTGGACCAGTATATTATGCTATAACTCCATTATATTGTATTAGAACTCTAGTATATTATGGTATAATATTTTCTGGATTTTGAATGGTGTTTTCATCCAGATTTATCTTAACTTGGAAAGCGGCTAAATTTCGATTACTCTTGAAACAAGCTATTTTTCAATTACCACTTGCAAATCTGTCTATTTTGAATTTTACCCCTACATTAGATTCCAAGTTGTTATGAAGAATTAACCCAAAATAGCCGCCCAATATATATATATATATATATATGTGTGTGTGTGTGTGTGTGTGCGCGCGCAAAGACTGATCTATGATTTTAATTCTGTGGGTTCAACATTTATAATTTTTAGCATTGAACCTATTATATTTTAAAGTTATAGGTTTATATCTACTATTTATTGTAGTTTTAGTGATATTCATTTAATAATTTTGCTTCGCATCGAAAGCAGTTGGTTCAGTTGAACCTGTTAACTGTAGGCTGCATTCGCCATTGAATATGTATATAATTGTGTACAATTAGTATACAATCTATGTATATCGACTCGAAAAAATAAATATTAAATTTGATTGGCTATTTGTGTAACAATATGAGCGGCTATTTAGGTTAATTATTCAAGTTCTCTAATGCCTAATTTTCTGAGGGCAAGTTACACATTGAGCTTCTCGGTCAAAACTAATTAAATTAGCTAGCTAAATATACAAATATATATATATATATATATATATATATATATATATATATATATATTTAGGTTATGAAAGTTATTATTTAACACTTAACTTTTTGAGTTCTTATGTCTTGGTTTAATAAACCAAAATTTATTAAAAATATGATTAAGGAACAAGTAGATTTTCCTGTCCAACAAGATTTATTAAATACTTGGGTGATTCCTAAAGTAAATATAGAGACTATTTATAAATTGGGAACTTTTGAAAAATTTGCTGGAAAAACTACTGTGAAAACTACAGAATTAAGTTTTACTATGGACAAAGATAGTGGAGTTTTCCATCTATTATCTCAAAATGACATAGATTATTACAAATCTAAAGATTTCAATTATTTACATATTGGTTTAGTTCAAGTTGCTTTTAAGCCATTAACATTGAAAGGCTTACCTGAAAGTTTTGTTGCTGCATTACGAGATGGTAGAAATTTAAATTGGAAAAATTCTTTGATTGGTTCTATACAATCAACCTTGGCTTATGGTGCAATTTATTTTAATGCTTATCCGAATTTAAATATTGCTCTAACTGATGTGAATATATTACAATCATTAATTTTGAATATTAAGATTAATGGATATGATTATTTACCCGGAACAGAAGTTATGTGTATTTGCACTAGAATTGTTTATAGACCTCTTTATACTTTATCTCCTAAATGTAAAATTGCTGAACAAAATCATGAGACTGTTTTGTTTGAAAATAATTTTTCTAAATCAAAAATTATTACTCGTAGATTAATTAAGTGGGAAGAAATAAATTTTCCTACTGAATGGATTATTGAAGAAGCTGCAGTACCTCGTGAGATTACTAGTGAGGAGATTTCTGATATCAGACAAAGTAAAGATGGTAGTGTAACTTTGAGTTTTAAAACCCACGATATCCCAAGACTAACAGATTCCTCTTCAAGATTAACCCGATCTGTATCTTCTTATATTTCTCCAGTAGATTATATTGTAGATATTCCATCAAGGGCTTCAACTTCTCAAATTAGAGATACAAATTTTGATAAAATTATTTTAGATAATAATAATATTGCTAAAGGTGAAGATCGTTTAAGTGATCCTACAGATTCTGACATGAATTTTCCAACTGGTTTACATGGATAGTAAAAAAATTGATTTTAGTCCAGGTTCTCTGGCACGAAAAAAGATTTCTTTAGAATTTTATAGTCCGAAATGGGAAGAATTTAGGAATTGGTTTTTCTCTTCATTTAATAAAGATGAGACAGAGTATTTTTCTAAAGAATTTTACAAAGAGTTAGAAGGAAATAATATTTCATTGCCATTTGTCCCATGGTTCATGATTAAATATGTGGGATATCATTTGTCAGTCATTGAACATGAGTATCATTTGTCTAATGGAGATATAATGATTTCTTCTTTACCTCCAACTCAGTCTTTTGATATCAATAGAGAGGGTAAAACTATTAATTTTACTGCTTTTGCAAAATTATTTGAAAACAAAGTTGCTGTAACTACTTGTGAACATGTCAATTTGATTCTTAAACAGCAGAATTATGCTAATTATTATTTGAATGTATTAGGAGAGCATGTCATGGCATTGCATAAGAATATAGACAATTATTTAAAACAGACACAGATTTTACAAGAAAAAATAGAAGCTTTTCATAAACCAAAACAAGAATTAAAAATTGTCAAAAATACTTTACAACCTCCTCCGGAAATAAAAAGTTTCAAAACTGATTCTACTGAAGAAATTGAACAGCTTTTAAAAGAGAAACTAAAGAATATTGTTTTTGATTCCAATATTACTGGAATTGATTTACAGCCTCAACCTGTTTTATCTACAAAACAAGAAAATTTTATTACTCAGAATGTTTCAGAAAATGATTTTGTTAATAAAATCAATACAAAATGGGCTGATAAGCCTATTCAAAGGATGTTTTATTACAATAGACCAACTCCGATGGATGTTTTAAATGAAGAAAGAGATCAGATTTTTAATAATAGTTACAGTAGCAAGGAAATTTATGAATGGAATATTGATGGTTTTAATGATAAACAAATTTTTACTACTGTGCATAGAATGTTGATGTATAGTACTATTTGTAAGATTAATAAAAATCAAGATCGTGATATTGCTGCTATGATTGTTGCTGGTTTCACTGGCCAACTTAAAGGTTGGTGGGATAATTTTTTAAATCAAGAACAAAAGAATACTATCATGAATACTACTAGTGTTATTAAAATTGAAGGGCAATTAGCCTATCAGACTACTGATCAAACAAGTACTTCTCAAGTACAACAAAATGCTGTTTATACTTTGATTACTACTATGGTTGAACATTTTTGTGGTAGATGGACTGATGAAGCAGAAACTATTAGAACAACATTACAAAATTTACGTTGTAGACAACTATCTGATTTTAGATGGTATAAAGATGTATTCTTAAGTCGTGTTATGGAATTGCATGACTGCAGTCATGAGCATTGGAAGTCTAAATTTATTGATGGTTTACCTTCGATTTTTGCGGAAAGAGTGAGAAAACATTTACGTGGTCCGCATAATAAAATTCCTTATGATTCCTTGACTTATGGGAAAATTATTAGTGTTTGTACTCAAGAAGGTTTAGCTGTTTGTAATGATATAAAGATGAATTATCATATCAAAAAGAATAGATTGAATGAAAGGAAGCAATTAGGAGAATTTTGTGATCAATTTGCTTTTGATATTCCTGGTTCATCAAAAAAGAAAAAGAAGTTTTTTAAATTTTCTAAAGATGACAAGAAAAGAAAGTATAAGAAAAAGTTTACTTCTCGTGATAAGTCCTCTTGGGATAAGAAAGAAAAGAAAGTTTACAAAAAGAAGGGTAAGAAAGATTATAAAAGAAGGATTAGATGTCACAAATGTGGTAAATTTGGGCATTATGCGAATGAGTGCAAAACTCAGGAAAAGATTAAGAGTTTGGATCTGGATGAAAAAATAAAAGATTCTTTGTGTAAGATTTTATTAAATTCTGATTCTGATTCTAATTCTGAAATATCTGATTATTCTTCTACTGATTATAGTTCGGATGATTTAAGAATTCTTCATAATGAAGAATTATATTCTGATTCTGATAGATCTTCTTCAGAAGATATTTGTGCTTGCAAGAAAGATGATAGTCTATATGATTTAATTTCAAATTTTCAGGATTTGAATGTGAATATGATTAATGATGAAAAAATTATGAAGATTTTAAAGAAAATAGATGATAAAGATTTAAGAAATAAAATTCTGGATACAATTTTAAATGATGATTTTGATATTGACAACCAAAACAATATATCTTCTAATACTCCTATCTTGAAGCAACCTGATTATTATTCAACTGCCGAGTTAAAAAGGATTTTGGTCCAAAGAAATTTTCCAGAAAAAGAAACTACTATTTCTGATTTAAAACAAGAACTTGTTATTTTAAAAGAAGAAATTATTTATTTGAAAAATCAGTCAAAAATTCATGATAGAAGAATTTCTAGCCTAGAAGATAATAGGACTTTTGATTTACATTTACAAGCAAACAAGGTTGAGAATTCTAAAGTAAATGAAACTGAGATTTCTGAGAATGAGATTTCTAAAAATAATAATACTGAGAAAATTAGCCAAGATCATACAAAAGATTCTTTTTTGACAAATATCTTCAGTGAAGATAGAAATGAATTTTTACAAAAAATGAGTATTATTACATCTCAAAAGTTTTATACTAAAATTACTTTACAAATTGATTACAATTTTAGAAAGGAATTCATTGCCTTATTTGACAGTGGAGCAGATGTAAATTGTGTTCAGGAAGGACTTATACCTTCAAGATATTTTCATAAAACAACTCATTGTTTAAGATCTGCTAATGGTAGTCAAATGAAATTGAATTATAAATTACCAAAAGCTTTTTTATGTAACAATGGTATTTGTTTACCTCAAAGTTTTATGATTGTGGAAGATATTTCTTGTCCAATTATTTTAGGGGTCCCATTCATGCATGCGATATTTCCTTTGAAAAGGTGGGATCATACTAAAATAATAGGAACTTATAATGATAAAGATTTTCAATTAGATTTTATCACTAAACCATTTACTAAGTCTATAAATCAAATTGTTGAAAAATTAATTTTAAAAAATCAACAAGTCAATTTTATAAAACAAGAAATTTCTTTATTAGAAATAGATATTTTACTAAAAAATCCAAAATTACAAGGAAAAGTGAATTTATTAAAAAACCAGTTTATTGCTAATATTTGTAATGATCATCCCAGTGCTTTTTGGGATAGAAAAAAGCATGTGGTGACATTACCTTATGAAGATTGTTTTGATGAGAATAATATTCCTACTAAGGCAAGACCTTGTCAAATGAATTCTGCATATTTGGATTTGTGTAAAAAAGAGATTGATAATTTATTGAAAAAGAATTTGATTAGACAATCTAGTTCTGCTTGGTCATGTACTGCTTTTTATGTTAATAAACATGCAGAACAAGAAAGAGGTGTACCTAGATTAGTTATTAATTATAAACCTCTTAATAAAGTTTTGAAATGGATTAGGTATCCTATCCCTAATAAAAAAGATTTATTAAATAGGTTACATGATGCAATCATTTTTTCTAAATTTGATTTAAAATCGGGATATTGGCAAATTCAGATTGCTGAACAAGACAGATATAAAACTGCTTTTAATGTTCCAATAGGACAATTTGAATGGAATGTTATGCCTTTTGGATTGAAGAATGCACCTTCAGAATTTCAAAAGATTATGAATAATATATTTATTCCTTTTACAGATTTCATTATTGTATACATAGATGATATTTTAGTATTTTCCAAAAATATTGAATTACATTTCAAACATTTAGAATTATTTCAAAAAATAGTTATTCAAAATGGATTAGTTATTTCTAAACCAAAAATGTGTCTTTTTCAAAGTAATATTAGATTTCTTGGTCATAATATTGGAAAAGGAACAATTACGCCTATTAATAGGACGATTGAATTCGGATCAAAATTTCCTGATATTATTACTAATAAGACTCAATTACAAAGATTTTTGGGTAGTTTAAATTATATTTCTCCGTTCATAAAAGACTTATCAAAAGATACTGCTATTTTATATGAAAGGCTAAAAAAGAACCCTCCTGCTTGGAATGATTCTCACACTGATGCTGTTAAGAAAATAAAATCCAAAATAAAAGAACTCCCTTGTTTAACTTTGGCTAACCCAAATTGGGAAAAAACTGTTGAAACTGATGCTTCAGATATTGGATATGCGGGTATTTTGACTCAATTTTCTCCTGTTGATAAAAGAGATTATGTTATACAATTTTATTCAGGAAAATGGAATGATAGTCAAAGAAATTATGCAACAGTAGCAAAAGAGATTTTAGCTATTGTAAAGAGTGTTTTAAAATTTCAGACGGATTTATATAATCAGAAATTTGTAATCAAAACAGATTGTCAAGCTGCTAAGTTCTTATTTAATAAGGATTTTAAGCACAATGTTTCTAAACAGATGTTTGCTAGATGGCAAGCATTATTGGCTCCTTTTGATTTTGAAATTGTTTATAAAAAAGGAATTGATAACAGTTTACCAGATTTTCTTACCCGAGAATATCTTACTAATGATTAATTTTCAGTTTTGTAGGATGAGGCCAAATTGGCCAAGACCTTCCTCTGGAAGGGGAAGAGGAGCAAATCAGAATAGATTTCAGACCCTAGGGCATATTCCAGCCCAGACAAGATTTCTTGAAGAAGGATCATCTTCATCATCAAATATAAGACCTTCTTTTGCAGATTACCAGAAATATCTAGATTTTATTGCCAGCAATGCTGGAACTACTGGGGGTAGCAATGCTACTATTCAACCCACCTCTATTGAGGATAATAAAGATTTTGAACCCCTTAATGAAGATTCTTATGCAGTTATAATTGGGAAAACTGACAATGAGATTTTTGATATAAATCCTATAAAAGAGATTATAATTTATGTTGATAACAAAGATTTTCAATGGAAACACAATCCTTGGATTGTTATGAAAAGGTATTTAAACAATGCATTATTTCCAATGCAAACTTACAAGAATAGATTGCACTATGAAATGATTTTAACATCTACTGGATCAGTAGAAATTTCTCATAACAATACTAGTAATTCTAATAAATCATATTTTTCTTTTTCCAAAATGATTATTAAGAAAATTATTTTACCAGATGAATGGGGACTAAGTACTTTAAAAGATTGTCAGTATATACATCCAATTCAAAAGATGTCAATTAATTATAATTATTGGGATTATGTGGAGGCATTTTCAAAGACTTTATTTTATGAAAATGATGATCATAAGCACTCTTGGTTTATAAAAATTTGTGCTCAAGTTTTTAAAAGTACCCAGATTCCAAGTTGGTTCATTAAATGGTGGTCCTTTTTCGGGCCTTCCCAAGGAATACTACCAGTACAGTTTAAAGAGTTATATCATCAATGGGTAGAGATTTCGCCAAGGATTATGGATTTGGACAAAGAGGACAGATTATACCCAAAGACTCCGATTATGAATTTTTTTATGGAATTTTCTGTTCCTTGGATTTACAAATGGACCATTGAATTAGGGAAAGATTCAGATGAAGTACCTTGTTTATTTAGAAGACATTATACAAAATTTTGGCCTAAACTAATCTCAAAAGGATCTGATGGAAAGATGGTTGGGCAAGAGCTATTGGATACTATTAAGACTACAATTACCAAATATGACAAAGAAATCCCAGATGATGCAGAAATGGAAGAAAGTCATTTTAGAAAAATTACTAAAAAGATTCAAATAAAGAAAGGAGGAACATTATCTAAAGAAGAGCTAATTGCAGCTTACATGGAGCAGATTAAAAAAGATATTCAGAAGCAAATTACTGATGATGATGTTTTAATGGGGGATAATTTTGAAGATTCTCAAAGTATAAATAGTATAACTTCAGAAGATTTGAAGAAGAGATTTTGAAGATCAAAAAAGCCACTTAAGTTTCTAGAAGGGGCTATTATGTAATTTTATTCAGTTTACTGTAGGATTATTGACTTTTATGTCGGTTACTGTGCACTTTTACTGTGCACAATATTTTCTATAAATAAGGTAGATTTCATTTAGAGGAGGCAGGTTTTCGGAACCCCTCTCTCTCTCTCTAAGATTTTCCTCTCCCTTCTCTCTAAAATTCCCTTTTGTAATACTACTTATAGTTATTGTGAATAAATAAAAGAAGTTCTGATAATCAGGTACTTTCCATTCCTTGAGTTATATTATTTTCTATATTATAATTGTGTTTTATTTGTTTATTTGCCCAATGATGGGCTAAATTCATAAGTGTTAAATAATAACTGATATAGCTTAAGTATGATCGGAAAAGGTAATGACTCTTAATGAATAGCTTGCCTTGAAGGGGTAAAGGTTGTGGTATGGGTGTTAGTTTAAATAATTTTATAGCAAACTAAGCTTAAATCATGGCGTTGGTAAGCCCTAAGAGGGGTGTTCCCGGCATGGTTAGTGAGGGATTATATCAGGTATAAACCTTGTGATTCCGTTGGTAAGTCCTGTATGGCTGATTAAATCGCCTATGGATGTTCCCGGTCGGGTTTATAATGAATAGTTCCGTGGTTTGCATAAAACAAATTAAACTATATAAACCCCATACTTCCTAAAAGATCCTACAGCCCTAAAAAGGTCCGCTTAAATATATATATATATATATATATATATATATATATATATATATATATATATATATATATATATATATGTTCATTTTTCACCTGGACCATTCAAGCCTATTCGTTTTCTCTGCCCCCAAAAAAGGACAGTCTCACGTCCCTTTCTTTTGTGGTCAAAAGCCACATGAAGAAAAAAGAGTCCAAGTTGGGGCCACTCTGATGGTTGAAATTTTATAATTTGGGTTTGGCTGAGCTTCTGTTTGCAGCCGTTCAAATTGTCTCACCTAAACCAACCATAAGTTCATGGCTTTGCGTATTTTGCTATATAAAAAGCTCGTTAATTTGAAAGTCACTTCATTCATTCTCACAATCTCACTTGTACGTTTAGATCAATGATGCATGCATATGCATTGTGTGCTTGCACTTAATTGCAAAATTCTGAATTTCTTATTTCAACTCAAAGAATTAAAAACATATATTTAATTAATTCTCAATTCTCTACGACTGTTAAATTTGCGGACCCAAACAGAATTTAAAAGCTAAGAACAGAGAAGAGAAAGTTGGAGAAGAAAACAATTCTTCATTTCTGTTATCTGACCACTGTACATTAGTATGTCCTCTTTTGTACAAGCATAATCTATCTAACGGTAGACATGTAATTTTTGACCTTTTCCAAAATTTTATATATTTTAGTGCTTGGATATTAATTTAGGCCTAATAGTACTATTTTCACTATTTTTTAATTTTTAACTTTATTTTATCTTTAAATAAAATCATAACAAATTTTCCTTTATTTTAGCTTGTTGGTATTTTGTCTAGCTAGTTTTGGTTTTCAAAATAATATTAATATAGCTTTGAAATTTTATTTTTAAAAGATAAAAAGAAAAGTTTTAAAAATAAATACTTTTACGTAGTTAGTAAGACTTTTAAGTTGTAGGCCTTTAATAAATATTGAGTAGTTTTAAAATTTCTTTAATGTAGCCATTATATTTTTATTTTTAGGTATTTCTTATTAATTAAATAATTAGTGTTGTTTGGCTTATCTTAAAAAAATGAGAGAAGAAAAATGAAAAAAAAAAAGAAACAGAACAAGAAATCAACAAAAAATGAATGAAAAGAAACGAAGTAGTAGAAAAGAGCAAGAGTATAAGAAACAAAAATTAAAAGTGGTCCCAGTCGTGCCTTCCCATTTTTTATATATTTTTCTTCAAAAATATTATCATATGAACCCCTAGAGTCACCTTTATCCAAGTTGCACGATACAGTAAGAGGGAAACATGGAGTAACCCAAACATAAAATAAGGGGAAATGAAAAATTAAAAATCTGTTCTAGCTTCTTTCTTTAGGAAACCACTCTCTTATCTATTAACTTACGTATTAGCTCTTAGTCTTATTTTTTAAATCTAGAAAAATAAAAACCAAAAAGAGAAAAAATTTGTTCATTTTCGATTTTGATTTTTGGTTTCTAAAAAATGAATTTCTTTGAAAGTGCTGGAATTGGATTCGAGTTCGACTGAGGTGAGGTTTATTGAGGTGTTCGAGTTGGAGTTCCCGTCAATTTGTTGCCATATCATACTTACGGTTTAGACTCGATTCGTCGAAGTTAGATATAATCAAATTTATATTAAAAGAAGTCTATTCATTTGAGGTTCATTTCTCCTTCTCCTCCTAATTTGATATTATTTCAGTATTTACTTTAATTAATTTATCCAGTATGCTTATTTGTGTTTAGTTTACTTACTATTTAAAATTTATTTGATAAATATTTAGCTATGGATTGTTTGTTTGCTTTATTCCTATTTGTATTTGTTGGATGAAAATACATGTGTAGAAAAATGCTTAACACCTTCTCCCCGAGTTAAATGAACCCCCTTTCCTTGAATCTTTGGTGCAGACTTAGTTTTGGAGTCTAAAATATTTTAAAAGGAAGAATTATTTTTAAAAATGGTGACCTAGCAAACCAAAATCAATATCTGGTGGCGACTTTGAGTTATTTTCTTTTGAACACAATTTTGTCATCTTTTAATTAAAACCCATTTTTGAGCTTTACTAAATCCTTTTATTAACTTTAAGAGGGTTAGTGGTAAAAAATGGGTGTGACAGCTCTGGCGATTCTGCTGGGGACTTGCAGGTTCGAGCTAGTACTTTATTTTGTTGGATTTTTAGGATATTCGATTAAGGTTTTTATATGTTTTATGTGTTTTATTTGATTTTTATTTTGTTTATGTCGTTTTATTTGCTAGTTGCTTATTTGTTTACTATATTTTTTTTTATGTGTTGCTGTTTTGTAAATTGTCTTTATTTGCATAATCTGAGTCTTCTTTTTGCAACAAGTCTTTCAGAGTACGTTTGAGCGTACAAAGTCTTTTTGTGAGTCACCCATGTCTTTAGGGGGTTGGCGTGGGAGCGTGGAGTGGGTGGACAGCTAGAGCAGACGCCATCGACCACGTGCCGCCTTGTCTAGTGAACTCCAAATGTAGGTCAACCTTTAGGTCATGCTTATTTGCATCATATCATTTAAACCTAGTAGGGTTCGGTCTTAGGCACCGTGTCTTTTTGTAGGAGGCCTATCCAAATTATGTCAAAATGGGTCCATGGCCTAAAAAGACATTCAATCATCCCTGTATGCTACAAGCTGCATTCTTTAAAGGTAAAAGAGTCATTTGGTAGACCAATGATAGTTGAGGGCAAATGAAAAAGAAAAAAAGGGTAAAGTATAAAAATGAAGCATGTAGGGCCCACTCCATCTTACTTTCATAGTTTTCCAAAAATTTTAAAAAATTAAAATTTAATAATTCAAAAAAGATTGTGCTTTCCCATCATTATCCAAAAATAAAAAAAATACAAAAAGATTTTACATTTCATATAAGTTTTAAAAAGACAAAAAATATAGTTTTTCCAAATTAATTATATTTTAAAAAGCTTTCTCCCATGTTTAATCTTCCCGAACTACGCATACATGATTCTTGTCTTTCGGGGTGGGATATGTAGGCAGCCTGTCGGCGCCCCCCTTTTTGCAACTACTAAAAGAAGCTAAAATCAGGTTTTACGACATTATTGGCAAAACAAATCTATTTCCCACTTGGGATTTGGGTTATGAAATTTGAAAAGTCGCCACCTAATGATTATAGTGCATCGGCGCAGCCTGCAATCCGAACTGAGGACGGGTTTTTGGGGTTAGCTCACCCTCGCGGGATCGCGACCCTTTGTCCTGGCCATTGTAGCACGTGTGTTGCCCAGGGCATAAGGGGCATGATGACTTGATGTCATCCTCACCTTCCTCCGGCTTATCACCGGCAGTCTTTTCAGGGTTCCAAACTCAACGATGGCAACTAAACACGAGGGTTGCGCTCGTTGGGGGACTTAACCCAACACCATACGACACGAGCTGACGACAGCCATGCACCACCTGTGTCCGCATTCCCGAAGGCACCCCTCTCTTTCAAGAGGATTCGCGGCATGTCAAGCCCTGGTAATTAGGACACTTAAGAGGGATTATTTTGAGAAGAAAACTAGAGTTCGGGTAAGGGCTTGAGATTATCTCGAGGGGAAGATGTTAGGCACCCCTCAAGCTCCATTAGTGTGGTTCCCGTCCGTGTTAATCGTGACTTTATGAAAGATGAAACAATTAAAACAAGTAAGGTTCACACATATATCATTCGCACAACTTGAAAAGCTTTAAACAAGAAAGAAGGACGTAAATTCAAAAATAAAAGAGAGGATTGATTCGAAAAAGCATTACAATAGAAGAATATTTAAATTAAGAAAACAAAAGAGATCAGGGTCCTAGGTTTAACTATAATATGGATCATTCTATGCAATATCTCACACATATTCCCAAAGAGGGGTCGCTTTGATATTATCGCATCGTCATCATCTCCATATTCTACCCTTCCCACCTAGTAGAGGTTATTTAAACGTGTGAATTGGTCACGAATGCTTATTGCGTGCTATTACCCGTCCCGTCCTATAGATCCTAGAGGGCATTTAGGATCACTATTCCTATGAGGTAAGACTAGGTGGAACCCTTAAGTTTAAAGGTTAAAATACTAGGAGACATTCAAAAACAACTAGGACTTGCATATAAAGGAATCATATAGAACATATAAAAGACTCAAATAACCCTCTAAAAGAGAACACGTAAGTAACACGTCTCAAACATATGTAAGGTCTAAGGACGAGAGAGTTTTAAAAGCTGGAGTGTTGACAAATATATTTAAGTTAGCAGCTGAAAAAGATTTAAAAACAGAATTCGCATAAAAAAGGTTGGATGAAAACTTTTGGGACTTGAGAAAGGCAAACGAATACTTGAAGATACATAAGCATATGATAAACCAATTTTCGAATAGGAGAGGTATAAAACAGATATAAAACTATTCAGAAATGTTAAAGAGCGTGTAAGCGTATTAGTTTTGAACCATAGCTTTAAATTTGCAAAAGATACAATATCCAAACAAGTTTTAAAAAACAGTAATCCAGTTCTGGACTAGGAAGAAAAGTAACTTAAGCAAATATTTGCACAGAAGGAAAATAAGGCGGAAGTTTAGTGTAAAAAATCAGCACACTTTAGAGAGGCAAACAAATTCGGACGGTTTAAAGAGGGTGACTAGCTTAAGCAGGATTTAAAGCGATTAATCAATTTCATTTAACCTAAGGTTTGCCTAGGCATTGTTTAACCATAAGAGAAAGGTGGACATACATGTTTGTTTCCCAAATTTAAAAACGAACAGGTTAACTAGTTTTACATTTCTTTAGCAAAGTTAGTGAGGCATTCAACAGTTGCAAAAGAAAGACCTTAAGCAAATGATATCTAATGCATATAAAGGCACTAAAACATGGTATCTAATGCAAGGCAGTAATTTGGTTATTAACTGATTGTGATTATAAAAAATAACAAGCTGAGAGTAAAAGACCTAAGAACATGATTTCTATATGTGAGATGCATGTCCGAGACATGGTTTCTATTATGCAAATAGATAAGTAAAGTCCTATAAACACGTTTTCCACCCATTCCCTTAATAATCATGCATAACCCTCCCCAATTTCACTATAATCCCTGCTGTGTTTTACAAGTTATTATAGACTAAGTAATTTAAAAAAAAATACAACAGTGAAAGAAAAGAAAAAGTTATTCTATAGAGCCTACAGCCAGACCCAAGCATCTCCAACCTCACTTCTTTCGAGTTTAACAGCCATTACCAAGGCTTGGGTGCGGCAAAGTTCCCTAAGGTTTCGTTTGAAGCCCTGGCCAATACCAAGCACCCAAAATATCCCAATTGGACAAATGCAAGCATAGAAGTGCCAGCCTTGTGCATCAGAGTTCCATGGGTGCTCAAGGCTCCCAAGGCAATGCTTACACTAAGGAGGCCGACCCTAAAGCTCTAAGAATGAGACTGTGATTAGAATTGAGGGAGTTGAAAAGAGTTGAGAGACAGTTTAAGAAAGTAGTTGAAAGAATTGAAAAGGTTGAGACAGCTTAAGAAAAGAGTTGAAAGAGTTTGAGACAGTTACAAATATTTGAAGGAGTTTGAAAAGTTTTTTCTGAAATCATTTAGACTAATCAGTTTAAGAATAACAGGGCATCACACAGATAAGGGCAAAAGGGGAAGGGAACAAATAAGCAAAGTAAATTACTTGCACAGGCAACATGTTGAAAGTAACCAACCATGATTGCAAACATGAGTTCAGCTCTTACTATTCCAAACTCTAACACACTTAGCCTCAAGCAAGGATTTTAAGTTAACCAAGTATCAAAGCAGACATGGATGCATGGTAGTATCACACAAAGAAAAAGTAAACATTTATTGAGACAGGGGAGGGGATAAGGGAACAAATAAGTAAAGTGTACAGACAACAAATTGGAGGAGAGTAATCAAGCATGATTGTAAAACAAAGGTTAAATACATACTGCACCAGACCTCAAATATAATCAACCTCTGAGAGAGGTTTCAAAGCTGTTAAGTGGCCAAGCAGTAGTGCACATGGAAGAGGAAAACATACATTGACAAGGAAAGGGGGATAGGGGAAAACATGCTAAGTTAAACTAGTAGACTAACAACTACATGCTAGTGGCAATAAGCGCAAGTGAACCATAGGTAAAAGCACACAAGAAATAATATTAATTGCAAAACTAAAAGGAGCATGTTGTTTTGGAGGCTATATCTTAAATAGGTGAGATACCAGTTGCAACTGATAGACCTCAATAGCAATAATTCACATAGGAACAAAGTGAGCAGAGAGTGTACGCAGCAGAGAGAATAACAACAATATGAAAATAGCAGCAACAATATGAGATTAGCAGCAACAATGTGAGAATAGCAACAACAATAGACCCATGTAAACAAACAATAGGACCCAATGGTATAAAGCAATCAGCCCAGGCTACTCAATCTTGGCTATTAGCCGATTGAGTGTTCAAATAAGAGAATGAGAGAGTAGAATAACAGAAGAGAAAGAGAGAATTCAGAGAGTCTGAGATTGTGAGAGAAGTGTATGTTGGTGTGTTCAAAGAGAAAGGAAAAAATTGTTGGTATAAAAATATATAAGAAAAAATTGGGTATCAACAGCTGCCCCTCTTTACGCGAGGAGGATGAAAGAGTTGTCGGGTAAAGATAAGATGACCAATTTTGACCGGAATTGGCGATTGTAAAAGAATTTCAACCGCGCTCGAGCCTTTGAGCTACCTACATATCCTTGGTATAACATGAATCGGGCCGTATGTAGTTCAAGAACTACTGGCGGGATATGCCAATGACATTTTGGAAAAGCGAACGCAACGGGGTTTGAGATTTGGTAAGGATTTGGAGATCAGACGAATCGCGGAGAACAGGAGCGGGATCGCTCCTGCCGAGAAGTCTGTGCCAGCCGGTGTACCTGCAAATGAATGATGTGCAAATATTTTGCATAATTTAAACGTGATGCAAGTTCCCATTGGACCATGAATGCCGTCTTCGGACGATTAGGATGGCATCCTCAGACTATGACGTCCCGGGCTTTGAAGAGCATAAAAGTAAAGATTCACAGACCATGAAATGATGTTCTCGGGCTATGCGGATGGTGTCTATGAACTATGACGCCTTTGAATAAGTTGGTGATATTTCAGCCTATGAGAAGGTGGCAATATTTCAGCCGAATGGATGCAATGGGTGGCTATATTTCAGCCGTAGCGCGAATTTAAAATACAGGGCGGCGATATTTTAGCTAAATCAGACAGGGTGGAGATTTTTCAGCCAAAATGCGAAATAAAGGAGGTAGAGATTAACCTCAAAAGGCAGAGAATAGCCTTATGCGATGCATGATGGAGACAGAGCTTACTCTCGAAAGGCAGAAGATAGCCTTATGCAAAATGCAAGATGGAGACAGAGCTTAGTCTCGAAAGGCAGAAGATATCCTTATGCAGGATGGAGGCAGAGCTTAGCCTCGGAAGGCAGAGAGTAGCCTTATGCAATGTAAAAATGCGGATGGAGACAGTGCTTAGTCTCGAAAGGCAGAAAATAGCCATATGTAGGATGGAGGTAGATCTTAACCTCGAAAGGCAGAGAATAGCCTTATGAAAGATGGAGGCAGAGCTTAGCCTCAGAAGGCATAAAATAGCCTTATGCAATGAAAAGATGCAGATGAAGACATGTCTTAGTCTCGAAAGGCAGAAGATAGGCTTATGCAATGCGAAAATGCAGGATGGAGACAGAGCTTAGTCTTGAAGAATGCAGAAATATAAAGGGGAGGATGGTGGTGATTTTCTTAGCTGGTAGATGATTTCACTATCAATGACTTTTAGGAAAGCGTTGAATGTAGATAGTGAGCCTTTGTGAGGTAAGTAGTGGTTTCGGGAACTTCAGTTTTGTAAAGCTCCTCCATTGCCTATTTGTACCCTGGATTCCTGCATCCAAAGAAAGATCGTGAGTTCTGTAAGGGGGAGGTTAGTTCGCATCCCTCGACTTGTGGCGTCTTGTACCATTTGGGGTAGCGTTGCTAAATGATATTGATCCGAATGGTCTTATGTAAAATTTGACAAATATGATGCAAATGTATATATATAAGTAAAGCAAAAGATAGTTTTTCCTTTATGATGAACCCCAACTGCAACGTGGTTCAAGGCACGGAAACCTCGCTGGCTTCGGAATTTTAAGGGTCCTTCTTAAAATTCTGCCCCAGTTTACTGAGCTGGCGCTGTTGACGGAGGTGCTGAATGACTGAAAGCAGATTGACCTTTGAATTTTGAGGGTGCCCCAGTTTGGGTCGATGTTGATACAAAAATTGGCAAGCTGACTTCGGAATTTTGAGGGTCCTCCTCAAAATTCTGCCCCAGTTCCAAATGCGGGGGAAAAATGGAATTTTATTAGAGATATGACTGAACCCATAGGGCTACCTACGTATCCCGTATTAAACGGGAATCAGGTCAGATGTAGTTCAAATTATATCATAAAGATAAGCATACATATTAAATGTAATATCTCTTCACTGCATCTGAGTTGATCAGTTTTTGCAAGATTTATCCGTCCATTTCTACAAGAATAAGGGCTCTTCCAGTTAGAACTCCGTGAACCATTTACGGGCCCTTCCAGTTGGGAGAGAACTTCCCTTTGCCTTCGTCTTGATGTGGAAATATCCTCTTCAACACCAGCTGCCCTGGTGTGAACTTCCTTGGTCAAACTCTCTTGTTGAAGGCTCTGGACATTCTGTTATAATATAACTGACCGTGACATATAGCATTCATTATCTTTCCATCTATAAGGGCTAACTGCTTGTAGCAAACCTTGACCCACTCTGCGTCCTCTAGCTCAGCTTCTTGTATGATTCTCAAGGACGGAATTTCTACCTCGGCGGGAATTACCGCTTCTGTACCATAAAACAGCATGTAGGGAGTTGCCCTGGTTGATGTGCGAACTATAGTACGGTAACCCAATAAAGTGAATGACAACTTCTCATGCCACTGCTTATGCCTTTCGATCATTTTCCTTAGTATTTGCTTGATATTCTTGTTTGCTGCTTCCACGACTCCATTCATCTGAGGTCTATAAGCTCTAGAGTTTCTGTGTCTGATCTTGAAAGTTTCACACATCGCTTTCATCAAGTCACTGTTGAGATTGGAACCATTATCAGTGATGATTGACTCTGGAAAACCGAACCGAAAAACAACACAATCTCGGACAAAGTCTGCCACGACTTTCTTGGTTACTGCTTTGTATGATGCTGCTTCAACCAATTTAGTAAAGTAGTCAATTTCCACTAGAATAAACCTGTGTCCGTTTGATGCGGCAGGCTCGATTGGTCCAATGATATCCATTCCCCAAGCGGCGAACGGCCATGGTGAGCTTGCTGCCGTGAGCGCATTTGGAGGTACCTTTATCATGTCCGCATGTATCTGACAGTGGTGACCCTTCCGGACATACTGAATGCAATCTGTTTCCATAGTCATCCAAAAATATCTTGTCCCGAGTATCTTCTCTGCTAGAACAAAACCGTTCATGTGCGGTCCAAAAGTCCCTGAGTGCACTTCTTCCAGTAAATTGATTACTTCTGTCGCATCGACACACCTTAATAGTCCCAAATTGGAAGTACTCCTATATAGGATTCCTCCGCTGTGAAAGAAATTATTGGACAACCTTCGAAGCGTGCGCTTCTGAGTAGCATTAGCAAGCTCTGGATATTCACCTGTTGTCAGGTACTCTTTGATATCGTGGAGCCAAGGTTTTCCGTAGGCTTCTTCATAAACATGTGCATAATATGCCGGTTGGTCATGAATCTTGACCTGGATAGGGTCGATGAAATTTGTATCTGGATGCTGAATCATGGATGATAAAGTGGCAAACGCATCTGCGAACTCATTCTGTATTCTTGGAACATGCTGGAATTCCATTTTTCTGAACCTCTTTCTCAACTCCTGCATGTGGTGAAAATAAGGGAATATCTTGGCATTCTTGGTTGCCCATTCCTCTCGAACCTTGTGTATGAGTAGGTCTGAATCCCCAATACTAGCAGCTTCGGAATGTTCATATCAATGGCCAGTTTAAGCCCTAAGATGAAAGATTCATACTCGGCCATGTTATTGGTGCACGGGAACCTGAGCTTGGCTGAAATCGGGTAATGTAGACCGATTTCTGATACCATGACTACTACGATACCAACTCTTTTGAAATTTGCGGCTCCATCGAAAAATGTCCTCCAACCGTCATAGGATTCTGCAATATCTTCTCCTATGAAAGCTAATTACTCATCGGGGAAATACGTCTTCAATGCTTCGTACTCCCCTTCCACAGGATTTTCTATGAGATGATCTGTCAAAGCCTGTCTGGGGTAACATAGACAATGTCGAATTCACTAAGTAAAATTTTCCACTTGGTGAGCTTGCCAGTGGGCATGGGTTTCTGAAAAATATACTTTTGTTGATCCATTCTTGATATAAGATAGGTAGTGTAAGCACAGAAATAATGCATCAACTTCTGAGCTATCCAAGTCAAAGCACAACAAGTGCGTTCTAGCAAAGAATACCGAGCCTCGTACGGGGTGAATTTCTTGCCGAGGTAGTAAATAGCTTGCTTCTTTCTCCCTGTCTCATCATGTTGTCCCAGACACAACCAAATGCTCCGTTCAAAACTGCGAGATAGAGCAATAAGGGCCTCCCAGGATCAGACGGAACCTGGACTGGAGGCGTAGAAAAGTATTCCTTGATCCTGTCGAAAGCCTTTTTACATTCATCGCTCCATTTAGTGGCGGCATCCTTTTTCAGAAACTTGAAGATAGGTTCGCAGATGACGGTAGACTGAGGAATCAACCGGCTGATATAGTTGAGTCTCCCCAGGAAACTCATTACCTCTTTCTTGCTCCTCAGCGGTGGTAACTCCTGAATAGATTTGATCTTTGATGGATCCAGCTCTATTCCTCGGAGATTCACGGTGAAACCCAATAACTTTCCCGCAGGGACCCCAAATGCACACTTGGCGGGATTCAGTTTCAAGTTATACCTCCTTAGTCTGTTGAAAAACTTTCGGAGGTCCTCCATGTGATCTGCAGCCTTCTTGGACTTAATGATGATGTCGTCCACGTATACCTAAATCTCCTTATGTACCTTGTCATGAAAGAGGGTAGTCATGGCCCTCATGTAAGTAGCTCACACATTTCAATCCGAACGACATCATTCTGTAGCAATAAATTCCCCAAGGCGTGATAAACGCCATTTTCTCTACATCTTCCTTATCCATTCATATCTGATGGTACCCCCCGAGGCAATCGACGAATGACTGCAACTCATGCTTGGCGCAGTTGTAGATCATAATGTGTATGTTTGGCAAGGGGAAATCGCTTTTGGGACTGACCCGGTTGAGATCCCGGTAGTCAACACAGACTCTAACTTTCCCATCCTTCTTCGATACTAGCACAATGTTAGCTAACCAAGCTGCATACTCTACCACTTGAAGAACTCTGGCTTTGACCTGTTTGGTGACCTACTTTTTGATTTTTAAACTCATATCTGGCTTGAAGTTCTTAAGCTTCTACTTTACCGGTGGACATGCTGGATCTGTCGGCAACTTGTGAACGACGATAGATGTGCTGAGGCCAGTTATATCATCGTAAGACCATGCAAAGATATCCTCATATTCCCTTAAGAACTCTGTATATTCTTCTTTCTCTGTCTATGATAAGTGCACACTAATGCGCGTTTCTTTGACATTCTCTGTATCTCCCAAATTGACGACTTCGGTTTCATCCAAGTTGGACTTAGGTCTATTCTCAAAATTCTCGTCCTCTTTGACAACCTCTTCTGGTATATCATCCTCCTCAGAGTGTATGTCCGTTTTTTCATAGCCTTGTTACAAGTTACAGTTGTGGGTTCATCATCAAGATACGTAATAATAATGCTGTGTGAAAATAAAGTAAATAGCAGAGAAAAGTAATGAATAGCGAGATATTTGATAAACTGAAAATGCTTTTGATTAAATTCATAAATGTTCAAAACATCATAGACCTTTTGGAAATTAAAGACAAATGTAGAAAATAAAGAAAACAACTAAACCAAGATGCATGGTGCTTGTTCAGCCTTGCTACCCCGCAAGTTTATGGGCGATGGTGGTCCTGATTGACCAGTTGGTGAGGCGCTCCCCTTGGTTCACAGCCTGAATGGAAGGGCCTTCGTCCCATTCCTCTTGAAAGATCACACAACTGTCCATGTCCTTCAGAAATAGGTTTTTCATTGCCGCAACAAGCTCGTCTTTTCTGACCTGTAGAGAGTGTCGGCTGGTTAAAATGTCTGCTCAAACTGAGGTATGGGGCACTCCAATGGGTAATATGGGCCGCGCCATGGTGGTGACCAGTTTCTGAATTCTTGCCAAGTGTACTCGTACCCTAGTCCGAAGGTAGTACCGTGTTTCTTCAACTGGATAGGGTTGGTGATACCTTGAAGATTCTTACCATGTCCATTCCCTGGTTCATACCCACTCCAATTCAGAATGCTCTCGACCTTGTTGCTCCACCATTTGTCCTTGTCCACTCCGTTGACCCGCTCAATATGTTGATATGTTTCTCCACCTATTCTTCTTCTGCCTCCGATCATTGGAATGGTCTGGCGACTGTATATGGGGTTTTTATCGTCGCCATGGATAATTACTTCCTGATGGTTCCACTCGAACTTCACGGCCTGATGTAAGGTTGATGCCACAGCCCCAGCGGCATGGATCCAGGGTCGTCCCAACAATAAGTTGTAAGATGTTGGTACGTCGATGACTTGGAAATTGACATAAAACCAAGTGGGTCCCATTTGCAAACACAACCTAATCTCCCCGAGAGTGGACCTCTGAGAACCGTCAAAAGCCTTAATGTTAATAGCCCCATCCTTTATCTCGTGCAATCCTTTGCCCAACTTCTTGAGGGTGATCAATGGACAAATGTTGATACTAGAACCTCCGTCAACTAGGATCCTGGTAATGAAATGATCTTCACATTGCACGGTGATGTGTAGTGCTTTGTTATGACTGAGCCCTTCAGGTGGCAATTCGTCCTCGTGGAAAGTGATTTTGCGACTTTCTAATATCTGCCCTATCATGTTTGCCATTTCTCCTCTTGTTATGTTGCTCGGGACATATGCCTCACTCAATATCTTCATCAAGGCATTCTTATGTGCCTCGGAACTCTGCAACAATGCTAAGAGGGAAATCTGCACCGGAGTCTTGTTTAGCTGTTCAACAACTGAATATTCCATAATCTGTATCTTTCTCCAGAGATCGTCAGGTCCAGTTTCAATGGGACGTCCAGAGGCCTACTTGCTGGACTCAGCTAGGTGCTCTGGTGTGTATACCCTGCCTTTTCAAGTCTTACCTTGTGCGGCGATTCCTTTACCTGTGCGTGCTTTT
Organism: Nicotiana benthamiana; assembly: GCA_034376525.1. Taxonomy (NCBI): domain Eukaryota; kingdom Viridiplantae; phylum Streptophyta; class Magnoliopsida; order Solanales; family Solanaceae; genus Nicotiana; species Nicotiana benthamiana. Next base: position 123,527,054 of record CM067330.1, read on the forward strand.
CCTTTCCTTCTTGCCTTGGATGTGTAGTCCCAGGGTATGGCATTTGACTGCAATGGGGTTATGTCTAACATGGTGACTGGAATGGGCACCCATGGAGGCAACATAGCAACTTCAATTGGTGCGGCATATTTGGAGTATCGAACTCCACCTCAATTGGTTTTGGCACTTTTGCAGGAGGTGCCTCAAACTCAAACGGTACAGATATATTCCCCACGTTGTCCTCAGATGGCTGGATTTGCACAACAATAGGATTAAGAGTGACCTCTGGTTTCTTGGGCTCATCTCCCTTAGATATCAAACCAATAAACCCTTCGGGGTCCCAGTGGTCTTCTACCTTAATCATGTGGATGCCTCCACCTTTATGGTCTGGCAGAGGGTTGTTACTAATATTAGGAACATGCTCCTTAGCTATGATGACCATGTTGTCAATTAAGGTCTGGATTTTGTCCTTCAACGAGTGGCACTCGTCGATGGTATGGCCCTTCATCCCCGAGTGGTATGCACATGTTTTATTTGGGTTGATCCATTGGGAAGGGTTTTCTGGGGTTATGGTTGGGATGGGTGTAACATATCCAGCGGCTTTGAGCTTCTCATACAGTTGGTCAGTGGGTTCAGCAATAGCAGTGTACTGTCTGGGCAGTTTGAGATCAAAGTTTGGTCTTGGTCGGGGGAAGTTTTGGCGGGTAGGCGGTGATGGATAGTGAGGAGGTTGGGAGTTGTAAGCTTGGTATACAGGTGCGGGTTGGGAATATACTGGCGAGGTGGGCTGATATGTTGGTGAAAGATATATTTGGTAGACGAGATGTGGGTTTTGATAGGTGGGTGGAGGTGCCTAGTAATTTAAAGAGGGTTGGTATGTGAGTGGTGTTAGAGGGTAGGGTTGGTATTTCATGGGAGAGTGTTTCTTTGCGCAGCCATTACGGAGTTTACATCCTTTTTCTTCGACGTACCGCCAGATTGCAAGGCTTTGTTGGTGGCCTGCAATGCCTTATGGTTAGTAACCATGCCATTTTTTATCCCCTCTTCAATCCTTTCTCCTAGCTTGATGATATCAGTGAACTTCTGCCCCTCTATCAGCATCAATCTCTTGTAATACTGTGGGTCCTGTGCACGAACGAAAAATCTGTTCATTTGTTCTTCTTCCATAGCTGGCCTAACCTTTGCTGCTTCCGACCTCCAACGAGCAGCGTACTCGCGAAAGGTTTCAGTGGGTTTCTTCTTCAAATTCTAGATGTAGAACACGTCCGGTGCGTCCTCAGTATTGAATCCAAAACAGTCCATGAAATCGGACGCCATGTTACCCAACTAGTCCACTTCTTCGCATCTTGGCTGATAAACCAAGATAGAGCATCACCTTTCAAGCTCCTCTTGAACATCTTCATGCGGATCTTTTCATCTCTACCAACTCCCACTATCTTGTCACAATACATCCTGAGGTGAACCCTAGGATCAACCGTTACAAACATTTCAAACTTAGGAGGTTTTTACCCATTTGGGAGTTCGACATCAGGCTGAATACACAGACACCTTTATTACCTTCCACGCCTTGAACCCTGCTAGTAAGTTTCTTGAGTTCAGCAGCCAAATTTTGAATGAGTGAGTCTGATTCTGACACATCTGGTATGGGCTATGTATAGTATGGCATAATATCTACAAAGATAGGGGTATCTTGATGATTTGGAGCATTCTGGGGCTCTGGGATGAGCGGTGGAGCATTGTTGCGGGATTGGGCTGTGATCTTATGTGGAGGTGCAGGGACCTGGTTGTTGACATCTGCTGCAGCAAGGGAGATGGACAAGCTTGCCAAACTCCGGACCTGGTCCAGTTCCTCTCGAAACCTTAGCAAGGTTTTCTCCAAGTGAGCAGCAATTTCTTTGGTGATCGGGGTACCCTGGGAAGTTCCTTCAATTTCCTTCCTTGCTTCATTATCTCCCATCTTTCCTTTGTTCCTATAACTGGGAGGACTTGGAGGAGGAGGAGGAGGATGACCCTTTGATCTTATTGAGTATGCTGATGGTGCCAGAATGCACGAACTAACCATTGGGGATGGGAATAAAAAATAAAAGAAAAACAAAAAGGTAAAAAGTTAGTGCAGATTCTGAGAAAGAAAACATTGTGCAATTTAAACACATTATTGCAGGGATATAAGTCGTTTCCTATTTGGGTGCCTCGTTATACCCGAGGTAGGCCTAGCGACATATACGATTTGGAGAATGTATAACACCAAGTGCCTCATTTTATTGATAGAAAATAGAACGAGTCAAAACAGACTGAAATAAAGAAAAATTGTCAGTAATGGGCCAAAGACTTATTACATTAGAAAAGCAGTGAAATCCTAACTACTTGGTCCCAGAAGGACCTTCCCCTGATTCGGTATCTTTGCCTCCCACGTACAGTTTCATCTGCTCGTGCAGTCCCAGCAACAAGTAAGCACGAGCGAAGTGCCCACCTTCGTTACCTTCTGCTTCCTGACAGTCATTGATCCTTTTCAGAAACTTGCCTTCCAGCTCCACTAGACCCCATTCAAAGTATCCAAAACAATTGTTTGCGCGGGCACCCATGTCCTTCCATTTGTTGATTACCTTCTCTTGAGCCTCTAGCATTTCCCGATGTTCACTTTTACACTTTCGCATCCGCTTGCGTAGCTGATTATACTTGACTTTTGCTGTAGCTTCCTCATCAATAACCCTATGACCATGGACAAAACTCGTTTTTCCCAAGCCAGTATGATCATCTTCTAGCCACCCCGGATTAAACGACGCACGCCCTGCGTGATACCTGTCTGGATCCATAGATTCCCTTTCCAAAATGAGCTTGGAGTGCCACATATGCTGAGCCCGACACCTGTGTGGGCTATCGTCATCCTGGAAGTCAGCCATGTAGTGACTCATCTTTTCCACCCTTGGTATAATTTGCTTCATTCCTGCTTGCTTCATGACTCGGAGAGGGACATAAGGGTAAGTTCCTCTTAAGCCGATGAGAACAAGGAATGGTGCATCCCTAGACCGAATTATAAACTCTTCAGTTGGAAACCACTCATACATCCATTGTACCTTCTCTTCTCTCAGATTCCCTAATAGTTCCACCCATCTACTGGCGTCTTCCGGGTGAGCAAACATATCCGGCATGAAGTGCATTCGCTTTGGATGATGGAAAGCAATATGGTCATCCCAATATCATCGTATGATCTCTTGTCTATACTCTCCTTTCGAAAGATTCTCAATGACCTAGAGTTGTAGTAGCAAATTGCACCCTTCAAAGTGCGGTGCCTCTTGTTGAAATTTTTCTAAGGCTCGGTACAGTTCTACAAGGATCATGGGTGCTATGCTGGATGTCTGCCCGTCGATACCCTCCATTACAGCCTTGGTTACCATGGCTAGTCTTGTGTGGATCCTAGCCTTCTTCACTGGAAATACTATCATGCCCAGGAAGCAGAACATGAACACAAAAGCTCTCCTATGTATGTGCCCCAAAGAGGCAAGGGCAAATTCGTCCATATGATTGCGGTAAGATTTGCTATGTCCGAATATTTCATACATGAAATCGAAGGATATGTAGGAGTCTTTCAGAATTGTTAGATTAGGATTCTTCTTGAGCCCCATTATTTTCAGGAACCCTCTACCTTTGCGGTTTTCCGGCATAAGCAACCCCGAGCTATCCCAATGAATTCCGGCTAGACCCCCAATTTCTTCTAATAGCAGCGTCATTTAAATACCCTTATTGCGGAAGACAGACCGTTCACTATCTCAAAACATAGTAGCTGCTTCCACATTCTTGTTATCTGGCCTAACTTCCTGGAGTGAAGGAAGATTTCCTAAGTGTTTGCGAACAAGAGCCCAATCACTACCATGCAAATCATTCGACCAGCTTAGCAACTTTGGATGAATGTTTGATACCATACTGAATCTAGGGACGTCGTGCCTCATTTTCCTGCAAAACAGAGAGTTAGGCCTTTAACCCCACTAGACTCGACTATTTAAATCAATAATTAGCAAAAGGTATTTAATTCTCTAAATCAATGCACATAACGTGATTGTTCGTTTGGGTTTCGAGGAAACCCGATGGACCTTTGGTTTAGGCTGTGCTAATGAGTCATTATGCGGACAACATAACTGACCCGCCTAAGTTTGACCATGATGCATGAACATTTAAAATGAGTAAAGTTTCTATTTTTGAAGTGCTAGACAAGGTACCCTTGAGCGGACAACTCAAGAGGGAAAGGCGCGGAACCGTCAACTACACTGTTGATCGACTAGTTTTATCGAAAATATGCCTTTGCCAAATTTAGCGGGTTTGTAACAATGGAAGAGCGCAACCACTCGTTATAAGCATTGCAATAGAATTTGTTTGGCACGAGTGGAAAATGATGTTGAAGGATGCAATTACAACAATGGAGTAAATACATGTATTTTCACGTTCATATAATGATGATTAAATGCTTAAGACGGAATTGAAGTAAAATGAGGTAATAAAGCAGTAAAACAGTTAAGGAAAAAGAAAGTCACAAAGAAACAAGTTAGTAATTGTGAAAAAATAATTAAAGCAATAAATATAGAAAGAAATAAAGTCACAAAACACGTAGTGGTAAAAGCCTTAAAGAATTCCCAGCAGAGTCGCAATGCTGTCAACGCCCATTTTTCAACTACTAAAAGAAGCTAAAATCGGGTTTTACGACATTATGGGCAAAACAACTCTATTTCCCATTTGGGATTTGGGTTATGGAATTTAAGGAGTCGCCACCTATTGATTATAGTGCATTAGGACATTTAAGAGGGATTATTTTGAGAAGAAAACCAGAGTTCAGGTAAGGGCTTGAGATTATCTCGAGGGGAAGGTGTTAGGCACCCCTCAAGATCCACTAGTGTGGTTCCCGACCGTGTTAATCATGACTTTATGAAAGATGAAACAATTAAAACAAGTAAGGTTCACACATATATCATTCACACAACTTGAAAAGATTTAAAGAAGAAAGAAGGACGTAAATTCTAAAATAAAAGAGAGGATTTATTCGAAAAAGCATTACTATAGAAGAATATTTAAATTAAGCAAACAAAAGAGAGAAGGGTCCTAGGTTTAACTATTATATGGATCATTCGATGCAATATCTCGCACATATTCCCAAAGAGGGGTCGCTTTATGATACTATCGCATCGTCATCATCTCCATATCCTACCCTTACCACCTTGTAGAGGTTATTTAAGCGTGTGAATTGGTCACGAATGCTTATTGCGTTCTATTACCCGTACCGTCCTATAGATCCTAGAGGGTGTTTAGGATTGCTATTCCTATTAGGTAGGAACTAGGTGGAACCCTTAAGTTTAAAGGTTAAAATACTAGGCGACATTCAAAAACAAATAGGACTCTCATATAAAGGAATCATATAGAACATATAAAAGGCTCCAATAACCCTCTATTAGAGAACACGTAAGTAGCACATCTCAAACACATGTAAGGTCTAAGGAAGAGAGAGTTTTAAAAGCTGGAGTGTTGACAATTATATTTAAGACAACAACTGAAAAAGTTTTAAAAACAGAATTCGCATAAAAAGGTTGGATAAAAACTTTTGGGACTTGAGAAAGGAAAACGGATGTGTGACAGTTTAGAAATTGGAGGGAAAACCTTTTAAACACACATGACGATACATAACACATATGATAAACTAGTTTTCGGACATGAGAGGTAGAAACCAGATATAAAACTATTCTGAAATATTAAAGAGCGTGTAAGCATATTAGTTTTGAAAAATAGCTTTAAATTTGCAAAATATTCAATATTTAGAGAAGTTTTAGAAAACAGTAATCCAGTTCTGGACTAAGAAGAAGTGTAACTTAGTAAAATATTTGCACAGAAGTGAAAATAAGGCGGAAGTTTAGTGTAAAAAATAAGCGGACTTTAGAGAGGCAAACAAATTTAGAGGGTTTAAAGAGGGTGAATAGCTTCAGCAGTATTTAAAGCGATTAATCAATTTCATTTAACCTAAGGTTTGCGTAGGCATTGTTTAACCATAAGAGAAAGGTGGACATACATGTTTGTTTCCCAGTTTTAAAAAGGAACAGGTTAACCAGTTTTAGATTTGTTTAGCAAAGTTAGTGAGGCATTCAATAGTTGCAAAAGAAATACCTTAAGTACATGTTATCTTAATGCATATAAAGGTCCTAAAACATGGTATCTAAATGCAAGGCAGTAATTTGATTATTAACTAATTGTGATTATAAAAAATAACAAGCTGAGAGTAAAATACCTAAGAACATGATTTTATATGTGAAATGCATGTCCTAGACATGGTTTCTATTACGCAAATAGATAAGTAAAGTCCTATAAACATGTTTTCTACCCATTCCCTTAATAATCATGCATAACCCTCCCCAATTTCACTATAATACCCGCTGTCTTTTACAAGTTATTACAAACCAAGTAATTTAAAAAAAATACAACAATGAAAGAAAAGAAGAAGTTATTCTATAGGGAGCCTACAACCAGGCCCAAGCATCTCCAACCTTACTTCTTTCGAGTTTCATAGCCATTACCAAGGCTTGGGTGCGGCAAAGTTCCCTAAGGTTTCGTTTGAAGCCCTGGCCAATACCAAGCACCCAAAATATCCCAATTGGACAAATGCAAGCATGGAAGTGCCAGCCTTGTACATCAGAGTTCCATGGGTGCTCAAGGCTCCCAAGGCAATGCTTACACTAAGGGGGCAGACCCTAAAGCTCTAAGAATGATACTGTGATTAGAATTAAGGGAGTTGAAAACAGTTGAGAGACAGTTTGTGAAAGAAGTTGAAAGAATTGAAAAGGTTGAGACAGTTTAAGAAAAGAGTGGAAAGAGTTTGAGACAGTTAAAAATACTTGAAGGAGTTTGAAAAGTTTTTTCTGAAATCATTTAGACTGATCAGTTTTAGAATAACAGGGCATCACACAGTTAAGGGCAAAAGAGGAAGGGAACAAATACGCAAAGTAAAATACTTACACAGGAAACATGTTGAAAGTAACCAGACATGATTGCAAACATGAGTTCAGCTCTTACTATAAAACTCTAACACACTTAGCTTTAAACAAGGATTTTAGGTTAGTCAAGTAGCCAAGAAGACATGGATTCATGGTAGTATCACACAAAGAAAAAGGAAAAATTCATTGAGACATGGGAGGGGATAAGGGAGCAAATAAGTAAAGTACACAGACAACATATCGGAGGAGAGTAATCAAGCATGGTTGTAAAACAAGGGTTTAGTTCATACTGCACCAGACCTCAAATATAATCAACCTCAGAGAGAGGTTTCAGAGCTGTTAAGTGGCCAAGCAGCAATGCACATGGAAGAGGAAAATATACATTGACAAGGAAAGGGGGATAGGGGAAAACATGCTAAGTTAAACTAGTAGACTAACAACTACATGCTAGTGGAAATAAGAGCAACTAAACCATTGGTAACAAGAAGTAATATGAATTGCAAAACTAAAAGGAGCATGTTGTTTTGGAGGCTATATCTTAAATAGGTGACATACGAGTTGCAAGTGATTGACCTCAATAACAATAATGCACAGAGGAACAAAGTGAGCAGAGAGTGTAAGCAGCAGAGAGAATAACAGCAGTATGAAAATTGCAGCAGCAACATGAGAATAGTAGCAGCAATGTGAGAATAGCAGGAGCAACAGACCCAAATAAACAAACAATAGGACCCAATGGTATAAAGCAATCAACCCAGGCTACTCAATCTTGGCTTTTAGCCGATTGAGGGTTCAAATAAGAGAATGAGAGAGTAGAATAATAGCAGAGAAAGAGAGAATTCAGAAAGTCTGAGATTGTGAGAGCAGTGTGTGTTGGTGTGTTCAAAGAGAAAGGTGGGGAGTATTTATAGTACTAAAACGAGTAACCAAATAAGGTATCAATCCATATTTAAGGAACTGATATCAATCATAATCAGATAATTATAAGGACTCCCCAATAATAAAGGAATCATAGTCCAAAGGTAATAAGCAGTAATTTTTAAAAGAAAAGGAATCACAAAGTATGGAAGGGTCACATAAGGAAACAAAAATAGTATAAGGTATACAATGAAGACTAGGTGCATGATACTTAACCAGGGAAACATGTCAAGCAAATAAATCAACATACTTGTGCACACATATAAGGAAAAATACCATTTTGATTCTAGAAAATAATTTTCGAATTAATGAGCGAGATTGAAAACCTAGGAGATCAGTTATTAATTGAGGAATGTATCCCACTGATTGAGGAAGAAATTCGAAATCAATATCAAACTATAAGGAGAATACACAAAAATCACAATTTAAATCCAGTAATCACATTCTTAAAGAGAGCTTTTAAGAATCAGTATAAAATCACCATGTAAATAGCCAGAAAACCTTAAGAGAAGAACACAGCATGGTATGGGAATGAAACACTAGCAACAAAAATCAAAGTAAAGAGCACATAACTCATAGAAGAACCCAGAAGAACATGCAAACAGGCAAATACAGATACAAACATGTAGGGTTAGGGATTTTCATCAAATTTTAACAAAATGTTTAGAAGTAGTATTGAGAGTTACGGGTTAGTACTCAAAATTAGAAAAGTAAAGTATTTTCAAAAGGGGTTAAGAAACCTTAGTTTCAGAAAAGGAACCAAATGTTCAAAACTCGAATAATTAGAGATATGAAGTAATTGGAAGTGTAGAAGACAAAGTTTATGCCAAAAGAAATCATTTAAAGACTGAAACCAACAGACTTAGGCAGAAAATTAGGGTTTGCAAAATAAATTAGTAATGAGAAACCTGGCTGTGAAACTCGCATATTATGCCATAGAAGGCATCATCAGACAAAAACCATCAGAGAAAGCCAAAAAGCAGACCCAAGTGAAGCTTCAGTGACCGTCTTTCATGGCGGAAGCTTCTGGGCTTTAAGCTTTAGGGAGAAAACAATGATACAATGACTTCATAGCTGCTAGAGGTCGAGATAAGTGAGGGAGGAGTGGCTGCTATATATTGAAGGCCATGAGAGAACCAGATGATTTTTCAGAGACGAGGGTTAGAGAGTATTTGGGAGTGAAGGGGATACAAGGGCAGTGGATTTGGGAAAATGAGTTTAGGGTTAGGGTTTATGGGGGTTAAAGATGGAAGGGTTAATCGTGGACCGTTGATCCAAATGATCAACGACCACATTTAAAATGGGGGTGCGGGTGGGTTGGTTCGAATAGGTTTGTGTCGGGTGATTTGGGGGGCGAATTTAGGTTTGCAATGTGACCAAAATTGAAAGACTAAAGGGCTATAATTTAAATGCCCAATTTCCCCCTAATTTAATTTTATAAAATAGTAATTTTTTTTATAAAAATCCAATAAAAATACTGAGATAGTAATATAAGTTTATAAACTAATTATAAATATAAGGAACGATTTTGTACTTGAAATACTTATTAAATTAAGAACTAGGCTAAAATTACAATTTAATGCGATTTTAGTTTAAAAATACCTAATAGCTTTGTAAAATCCTGTAAAAATTACATAAGTTATATTTTTATGTATATGAGAGAATAAAATAAATTATTTATTAAAATAACGCAATTTGATACTAAATATTGGATTTTCTGGTATAAAATAAGTTTTTAAATTGGTTTTAAAATACCGGAAAAAATATAGAAAAATACCAAACTTTTTGTGGATGCTTATGTATGCATTCACAAGCTATTTTAAAACTATTTTGGGTACAAAAATACATAGGGAAAAATCGAGTATCAACACAGCCTACATAGGGTTCGGTCTTCCTAGTCAGTCTTAGTTTCTTGGCTTTGTGGGGTCTTAGTCAAATCTTGTATGTCTTGCCACGTTTGGCCACATCAGTTATTTTTCAAAATAGGAATATTTTTGCAAAGTGACTTGTTAACCAATGTCTTAGAGTCCTAAGCCCAAAGCAAGGTGTCCTCTCAGTTTTAAGGTCTATTCCTGTTGAATTTACATATCTAGCCATTTTTGGCACATGGCCATTCTTGCAAAATGAGATTATAATAGCAAAAGTGGTTCGATTACCCATGCCTTAGAATTTAGAGTCCGCAACTAGGTGCCATATTACTTTAAAGTCCATCCTTTTTTTGATTTTGCATATTTAGCAACTCTTGTCCACGTAGGAATGTTAAAAAAATAGCCCAATCATGTCTTGCATGTGTCCAATAGGAGGTGTTGTGGTTTCACATAGTGTCTTGAGTCACTAATATATTTATTCAGTTATGGATTCATTTACCACAACTCGAGCATGATTGGTACCCCAGGACCACTGCATTCAGGAGCTGCTTAAGGAGCCTTTTTATATTTTGAGTTTGCTTTCATGTTTTTTCTTACAAATATTGTACAATAGTATTCATTCATTTAGTTGGTGTCAGAGTTGTAGTAGTTGTGTGCGGTGAAAATCGGGGAACCGATTCCCCCCCGAAGTGATACTTCAGAGAATTACCCCAGAAGAACGGGATCTCAGATCACTCGCCTCCTTCAAAACCCGTCGATGCCTTGCCGAGAATGTACATCTACTAAAATCCCGACGAACGCGCGAATCCCTCGAGGAATGCGCCTGGGATCGACCAGATCCATTCAAGTGGTTCGACGCCAGCCCTCACACGACATAAAGCGAGCGAACTATCATATCTCGTTCCTTTTTGTCATGACAAAAGATTCTATACTAAGTTTGGGCATCCCCTGAAGGGGGGGGGGGGGGGCGGAGGGCATTAACACTTTGTAGAGACAAAACTCCACTTCTTCGCGAAAGCAATAATATCTTCTCTATCTTTCTCTCTAGTTTGCTCATTCTCCTTGGCTCAAAGTCATTTATATTCGATCGTCCTTTTTATCATTCGGAATTGGCTCGAGGACACCTTACTTTTATCATCCCGTAACTTGTTATTCGTTATATAGCTCAATATTGCCCATAAAAAGCCTTACTTAATCGACTGCCTTTGATAGCTTGATCTTGACTTCAGCCTTGGCCCCGAGGCCTCCATCGATTTGCTTCGCGCTCGGGCAACAGGCCCATTCGATTTGCTTATTGCTTCGATTTAGCTGCGTATTCCTAACATTAATTGCATTAAAAACTAGCTCGAGAGTAGATCACGTATTTTTAGAATCACATTGACAAATTTAATTGTTGTTACCATTTTTACGGTAAACAGTTTGGCGCCCACCGTGGGGATAACAATAATAGTGATTATTTTCTTGCTAGTTTCGTCAGACAAACACACATTATCTTTCATACTTTTCTTGTCCAAGATCGTTTTGATTTTAGGCAAATATTTGCGGCTCGATAAATGGAGCCAAAAACAACAACCTCAAAATTCACGGGAAAATGTCGTGGCTATCCTGGCTGCTGGAGCACCTCCAAAGAATCCTAATATTGCCCCCTGTCCGATCCTAGCGGACGCAGATTCACAAGACGCACAACAAGTCGACGAAACCTCTCAAACTAATAGGAGCGTACGACACGACGACCAATTGGAAGCACAAAAAACCATAGCCCAGGAAGAACATGAATTTAGTCTTCACGTTATCTTTGATGCAAGAAAAATCAACTAGCCATCGCTCAGCTGCAAAGCCAACGGAGGACCCCCAGCACAGTGGCACCAGAGACGGCTCTCCCCGTCGAGCGAATACTCGAAAGTTCAAGTAAAAACGGATCAGTGGCCGATCCTGCCATTGTAAAATGCACGAGGACCTCACCAAAAGGATCGAATCATGTGAGAAAATGATTGCGGCCAACGACCAAAAGGTCTAAACATACAACTCTAGGGTCGATCATATCCTAGGTGCGCCCTCAGTCCTCAAAGGTTGGATTCAAAGAAGATCATTCAAAGGTCGTTCCCCGAGGAAGCGACCCCAAAGCCCATCCGGAAAACTTCAAAATACCGGAACTCCCGTAGCACAACGGCACCTCCGAACCTCATGAAACGTCACTGCTTACACCTGCGCGGTAAAAGGCGGCGACATATAAAATGACGAGACCGAGTCTGCGTTGTTGAAAATATTCGGAGAAACACTTTCAAAGGGGGAAATGATGTGGTACCAAAACTTGGCTCCCAACTCCATAGATTCATTCTCGTAGCGAGGAAATTTGACATTTTTAAAATCAAGCGAAGGGAGAACGAGATGTTGCGGGAGTTCGTATCCCGCTTCCAGATGGAACGAATGGAAGTGCCACCAGTCTTCGATGATTGGGAGGTGCAGGCTTTCACCCAAGGTCTAAACGAACAAAGCTCGGTGGCCTCGAAAGAACTAAAGTAGCATTTAATCAAAAACCAGGACGTAACCTAGTAGGACGTTCACAACCGATACCAAGCGAAGATCAGGGCCGAGGATGACCAGTAGGGAGCTCCTTCAGGCTCAGTATACCCCAACAAACTCTTGGTAAACGAGACTAAACCAAACAAAGAAAGGTACCGACCGTACATCGAAGACAGAAGGAACGTCACGAGGTGAAACTTACCCCGTTTGCACCGGAGGATAGATCAAGGACATGACCCTCGAGGGCTCGTCAATAGAACCAGGTCCGATCAAAATGTGGCACTTATGAGCGCCCCACTTATCAGAATACAAATTCAGCTCGACGTATCAGACATCATGTTCACTATCAGCAAAATCAAGGACGCCAAGTGGCCCTGACAAATACAGTCGGACCCTTCGCAGATGAATTACAACTTAGTGTGCGAGTTCCACAATACGCATGGTCACATAACTGAGGATTGCCAGAAACTACGAGAAGAGTTGGCACGGCTACTCAACAAAGAGCACCTTCGGGAATTCCTTTGTGATCGGGCCAAAATTCATTTACGGGGCAGGGAGGCAACCAAGAAAAATAAGGTAAACGAGACACAACACGTCATCCACATGATCATGAGAGGCGCTGATACCCTTCAGGAGCCCATAATGAGGAAAACAAAAATATCCATCACCAGGTAAAATGGACTTAGGCATATATCCCTGAATATGCCCTTACATTCAACGAAGAAGACACCGAGGCTCTATCTCAGCCCCACAATGATGCCCTGGTAATCTCTTTCCTTGTAATTTCTTTTCAGATAAAATGTGTACCAGTGGATTTGGGTAGCTCGACCAATATTATTAGGTCAAGGGTGGTAGAATAGCTCGAGCTAACTGAACGGATCTTACCTACCACTCTGGTCCTTAATGGGTTCGACATAGCAAGCGAGACAACGAAAGGGGAAATCATCCTTCTAATTACCATGGCTGGCACAAGCCATGTTACCAAATTCCATGTCATCGAATGAGATATGAGATATAACGCCTTGTTTGGGAGATCATGGATACACTGCATGAGAGCGGTACCATCCAGTCTCCATCAGATGATAAAATTCCTAACAAAGGACGGGATCAAAACCATCTATGGAGAGAAACATGCGGCAAGAGAAATGTTGGCTATGCACGATGTGCTACCAGCGCCCGTGCCTCTACTCCCAAATACGCCAAATGGTGAATCAGACTTTGGCCCCGGTTGGGTTTGACAAAAATAAAATCCGCATCACATATCCACCCACGGGCGATCATAATAAGCCTATCCCGAGGCGCCACCAACCTACCTCGTATTAAGGTACATCCATTTCTTTTATTTTATTTCAGAATAAGAACTAACCACCATGCAGGCACCCAGCCCGAGATATTAGGATGCTAACACTATCTGGAAAATTGAGACCCTAGGAGCAAGCCTGTTGCACTTTTTTCCTTCGACTGAGTTTTTTATCCCAAAAAAGAAAAGTGTTTTTACCGGCAAGGTTTATAACGAGGCAACAATGGCAAACGACTTAAAGGGGAAAACTCAACAGAATTGATTGAAGCCACCCTCACGGCCAATTTACAAGAGGCAAGGGGAATCCCCCTTGAGAGCCGCTCAATTCAAAGAAGGTGGAAAAATGCCAAACCGAAGGTTCCTAGGTGAAGACGGTGTATAGGGCCAAACAGCTGATATACTCAAAATCCGCCAGAGCGGAAGCATGTACTATTATCGGGAAATCAATACAAAATATCCATTTTTCTCCCATGAAAGAAGAGGAAGGCTCCTACTAGGAGTAAGGCAAATCACGAAAGCAACCATATTCGACCAAATATAAGTCGGCCCAACACAATAGCATGCGTATTACGCCGATAAATCGAAGAATATCTTCCAGCATCCCATTTTAAAGAAAAAGCGGTATTCAAGCTTAAACAGATCCGATATACTAGGAGACTTAGACGATTTAGCATTCCCACGACCCCAGGATAGGAACTCTAGGCTCACAAAGCCCTTGCAATACAACTCCAAGTTTATAAAAGGCGGTATCAAGCCTAAACTAATCCGATATACTCGGAGACTTAGTGTAAGCAATTCAAACAATTTGAATGACCCCAGGGTCAGAAGGCGGGGCTCATCAAGTCCCTGGAAAGCAACTCTAAGCTTACGAGAAGCTGTCTTCAAGCGAACTCCATGACCTGGAGACTGCTATTAATTGCTATACAACTGAAAAAATCCGAAACTATAAGACCCTAGCGGGCAACCTCGGCATAACCAGATCTACTCTAGAAAGCTGTAAGACCTCAATAGGCATGAAAAACTGTAAGGCCTCAACATGCATGACAAAATTATATGACCTCAATAGGCATGAAAATACCGATATTTGGGATATACATTGCATTTGTCAGACTCCCTAAGGGGCATACCCTCGATGTAGATGCCTAATCTATAAATAAGGGATAACAAATGGCTACGGCCAAGCGCACACGACTACGGTTGAAATGGCATATACAAGAGCGTCGATCTACTCGACCTACGAGCTATAAACCTTACGAGGTGCTCGAAACAACGTCGATAACGACTTGAAATTAAGGTTCCTTTGGAACCGACAACGGGTCAGGCGAAAATACTACAAAAAGACCTTAATGAGCGGATGCAAAGCCTACACAAAGCCCACAAGCAAAATACAACGTAAGAGCCATTGTCGCCAGCTAAGCAAGCGGGACACATATTGAAAGGTCTCTAAGACCAAACTACATTAGAGCCTTTGCCTCCAGCCAAAAGAATCTTGACAATTTGAGGATTAAAATGAGCTCGAATCGTAACCCGGATCCAAAACAGTTAACTATGCAAGCCGATGGGCTACATACTAAAAGGTCTCTATGACCAAACGGCATAAGTGCCACCATCACCAGAAACTCAAAGTAATTAACAGGTCAATTACAGTTCAGCACACGACTCGGAGACTGGACCCGGAAAATATGAAACGCCCAAGGGTGGGAAACGATAGCCACAATCGCCACCCAGAGATTCGAAGAAATTAAAGGGTCGTTTGCAGCTCAAGTCGCAATGCGACTTAGAGACTTGACCCAAGATAGTTAAAACACAGCTTGCCTAAGGGCATGACCCAAATGATACCGTCATGAAGTCTACGGGCCACGTGCCTGTGAGATTAAATTCAACCAAGAACACAAAGGCCATCTTCGTCTACCCATAGAGGAAGGGAAGAGCTCGAAGATCAATAGAAGCTCGAAGTTACAGTATGAGTCGGAGACTGGACCCAAAATAATTGAATTGCAAGGTGCCTAAGGGCACAACGCGAAAGAGACCGTCATCTGTCGAGTAAATTTCCAGGCCACGTTTCCGCAAGGTCGCTTCGACCCAAAGCACGAAAAGCCACCAGCATTCGTCCATGCGGAAAGGAAAAATCCCAAAGATCAA
Organism: Nicotiana benthamiana; assembly: GCA_034376525.1. Lineage (NCBI taxonomy): Eukaryota > Viridiplantae > Streptophyta > Magnoliopsida > Solanales > Solanaceae > Nicotiana > Nicotiana benthamiana. Next base: position 123,542,746 of record CM067330.1, read on the forward strand.
TTGCGGCTAGAGTCACAATACTGCTCAGGGACTAGACCCTAAAAACACCAAAATGCCTAATGGCAGAAGATGAAAACAACTACTACCTGCCCGCACGAGTATAGAGAATTCAAAGAGCAGGAAAGGTCAAGTGAGATCACAACTCGTAGGCCAAGCCGAAGCAGCTAGGCCAAATGCAAAATCATGAAACCCACTCACATAAAAAATCATGCTTGAGAACCCCCGATCTATTCAGAACCTATAAGGACCCCACCGAATGTCCAAAACCATCCCGCCCGGTCGAGAGTAACAAAAAAAGAAAAAGGTACCAAAGTTACGGAATTTTAAATTCCTTCTTATATATGGTGCGTGAAAAAAGGCACATTCCCCATCTACAGGAATACTCCGTGTGCATCAGAAAATGTGGAAAAACGGAAGAATCGACGCTCCACACCAAAAGAAGCCATAGCTTGTAAAAATTTCGCCCTCCGCAAGAGATAATCAAGCGCCACGCGTGTTCTCCTTGCTCGAGCCAAATCCTTCGGGATGACGAAACCCCTTGCACTAACATGCTCGAGTGCTCTTCTTCGGATCTACCACGACCACATTCCTTAACTCTCTACCCTCAATTGACGTCTCAAATTATCTTGGTCCTAAAGATCAAAATCAAGAGTTTCCTAGTCAGACACGACTGAACTTGGACGCGACCATAAATGAAGTCGGACCTTAAGAGATGAACACTTTATTCAGAGCATCCGCCCCCTCCAAAAAATAAGCCCGCACTTGAGCCCTTAGTTCCCCACGAGCCACTCTGGCAAAATTAACGTCGCCCTTAAGGTACTCCAAAAACTCCACTCTTTTTTCTACAGATGGTGTAAATAGAAATGGGGGGGGGGGGGTTAGCCCTAACGACATAAGGGGCGAAGCAAATATTACAAAATCCACCCGCTCTATCAAATAGCTCCCATATTGTGGGCCTGTCCCAGGGAATCAAGGGCTTCAGAAGCACCCGGCTTAACCGATGCATTCTCCTCAGAAGCGTAAAGCGGCCTTGCCTCAATAAAAGGCTCTGGAATATCCCATATCTCATTATCGGCGCCGCCCGCCGGGAGATCTACAAGCCCAGTTGGAGGCACATCCGCACCCCCACTGTCATCATAGATGGAACGGTGGAGCATAGGGAATGCTTCCCGAAGGACATCATTTCATCCCTACAAACAACTGACGAGGGTATCGAAGGAATGGTACCAACATCCGAAAGGAATGACTCGCCTGAGCCCAATCTTTGACATCTTCCAATAAAGCAGCCATTAAGGGCAGCGACCATCAGTGCTGTATCCCGCGCCGATATGAGGCCGTTGTAGAAAGTCCCCATCACGATTAAATAATGCTCCCAAAGGCCAACAACGCCTTCACCGACACAAATACGACGCACAAAGGCCTCCGCCAAAGGAAGTCGTCCAGCAAATGTAGTTGTGTCTTGATGAACGCTCGTGCAAAATGACCCCCAGACAACGGTCAAAGTGATCCAATTGCAGGCAGATCTCTGCCCAGAGGCTGCATTAGGAAAGGCGCCTGTATCCTTAAACCCACAGTCCTCGGTCAGGCGTCCACTCAAAGGCCATCACAAAGTCCGAAGACATCACCCTCATATTTACAATAATGATCCGACAGCCTGATGTTATTGTTCTCTTTTTGGGTCGAGACACAAAAAACCCTACGCGAAGCCATTTTATCAATTGAAAATCTCCACAAAGGGTAGAAGAAGTGCCTAGGCAAAAACAAAGATCAATCCTATACAGTCTGAAAATGGGATATCCACATCAAATACCAATAGGGAGCCTAGACAGTCGAAGGCAACTTTTATCTGGGATAACGTTCCAGAGGTCCCGAAATTCAAATGCATGATCTCCGAATAATTCGGAGGGTCCGATAACCCGGACATATCAGAGCAAATACTCTCACCCCAGTCAGATGTTGATAGTCTGCAAGATAAAGTAAGCATTCAAAGAGCTTCAAAGAGCATGAGAAAATTCAAAAAACAGAGCAAAGCATGGAAAGCAGAAGTCTGAAAAGGATTATTCATATTCATAGGGAATACATAAACAACGGCCCTCAAGGGGTCCTTACATATGATTACAAGAGCCCATGTGGGGATCATTAGACGGAAGAAATATATGAAGATATGCATGCAGCGGAAACCTAAGAGTGCAACCCACCTACTTTTCAGCGACATCTCTGTCATCATCCCCTCGGGCGTATGACCTCAAAGATAATGTCTTACAAGTCCGAGGATATGACCTCGGGGACCCTCCTCGATTCCTTAGAATGACATCTTCAAAAGGAAGATAGGTGGAGGAAGGAGAACAGAAAATGGCTGGGTGAAAAATCAGGCTGTAGAGAAACCCGCCAGTATTAATCCCATTTAACCACTTCTTGAGACGTTGCCCAGACCCGGGAGGCAAAAGCCAGAAGAAACCACTGCCGGACCCTCAAGGAATCCAAAAGGGGTGCAACACGCCAAGTTGAGGGAGGAGGGTGAGCAACGGTGTATAATCCGAGCCCACTCTTGAGCAGCAATGCATAATCTAAAAGAAAAAATGCTTAGGGTCGGAAGGAGTCAGCACTCTTCTTCATTGCCCGGAGATAATAGTGACAGTGGCAGCAGCAATAGCAGCAATAGCAGCAACAGCAGCAACAGCTACAGAACCATGACGGTACGATATTAACAAATCAAAAAGATATAAAAAAAGGTGTCAAGGCACATATGGAATGAAATCTTGAAGCCTGGGCCTCAAACACGGAAAGATGGTGGAACTTAAAGGTAGAAGAGCAGGAACGAGAGATAGGTATCAAAGAAAGTGGGAGTAAGTAAGGTAGCCACAAATATCCCTTGTTATAGGGAGAGCAATGCAATTGATGATGTTATTAATGCCTTCAAAAATATAAAGGCAGGCGCAATAAATGCGTTCATAGAAACTAAATCGATAGCAATGACTCCAAGGGTTGTAACCTTTCGGGTGGCCCCGAAGAAGCGAAAAGGCGAAGTACTTCGATACTTGTCACAGGAGGGCTGTGCCATAGGCATGATACCGCTACCAAGGATCAAGAAATAATGTGATCATAGCGTTTCTTATCACTCCGTTCTAAGAAATGCCAAGACTATCTGTGTGTGGTAAAAACCGGGGAACAACTGCCCCCCGGAAGTGATACTTCGAAGATTGACCCCGGAAGATCAGGATCTTGCGTCAGTCGCCTCCATCAAAACCTGCCGATGCTTTGCCAAAAATGAACATCTACTAATATCCCGATGAATGTGAGAATCCTTCATGGAATGCTCCTGGGATCGACCAAATACATTCAAGCGATTCGACGCCAACCCTCACACGACGTAAAGCTAAAAGACTATCACATCTCGTCTCATTTGCCATGTCAAAAGATTCTATACTAAGTTTGGACATCCCCTTTTCTATAAAAAGGGGGCCATTAACACTTTGAAGACACAGAGCTCCACTTCTCCACGAAAGCAATAATATCTTCTCTTTTTTTTCTTCCAATTTGCTCATTCTCCTTGGTTCAAAGTCATTTATATTCGATCGTCCTTTTTATAATTCGGAATTGGCTCATGGACACCCTTACATTCATTATCCCTTAACCTGTTTTTCGTTATGTAGCTCAATACTGGCCGTAAAAACCTTACTTAATCGTATTTTTGCTTGTTATCCCTTTCCCGACTACCACCGATAGCTCGATCTCGACTCCAACCTCGGCGTCGAGGCCTCCATCGATCTGCTCCACGCTCGAGCAACATGACCTTTCTGTTTGCTTACTTCTTCGATTTAGCTGCGTATTGTTAATATTAACTGCCTTAAAAACTAGCACGGGAATAGATCACCTATTTTTAGAATCCCATTTGTAAATTTAATTCTTGTTACCATTATCACGGTAAACAGTAGTACAGCTTAGTTTGCCGAGTCTCTCAATATCGTACCTCTTGTTTTGTATTTGAAAGAAAAAAGTTATAAAAAAGAATTCAAAAAGATTTTTTTAATTAATTTTATCCATTACTTTTCCAGAACTACGCTTGATCTGATTCATGAGGGATATGATATATAGGCAACCTACATGGGGTTTGATCGAATAATTTCTTTTGAAAAATAAGAAAAAAGAAAAAAAAGATGAAATTGTGGATGTGAGAAATGAGAGAAAAGGAAAGAGTGACAGTTAAAAAGAAAGAGAGAGGAAGGAAAATGAGCAAGCCAACAAGTGCTAGAAAATAAAGAAAATTGAAGGTCGAAATGAATAAAATTAGGATAATTCCAAATGACCTTGTGACACTCGAAGTCATTCTAGAATTGTTAATTGTTGATAGGGGCATTGCACGCAATGTGATATTTCTATATGATAAATGTCTAAACGCTAATATGTTAGCTTTGTTTTGCTCCTCTTTCTTACTTTCATTATAATAGAGGGTGATTAGTTTGTGGAATTTTGGTGATTTGTTCATACATCACAAGGTCAAAAAGCAAGGAAGACATGGCTAGTAAAGACTTGGATACAGGAGTTGTCGACCCCTCGAGGGACACTGTGGAGTTGGAATCTGAATTGAACGAGGAAGTCCAAAGGCTGGAACAACTAATGTCTAAAATGTGTCAAGCATAGGCCAATGGTCAAGGACCACCCCTTTCTTATGATTTCCCAGAAATCGTTGAATAAAGTTAATGATGTTGAAATTGGTGAAGGTCCCAGTAATTTTGATGTGCAACCCAGTGGCTAGGATGTCGAGCTTGGTGATTGGAAAGATACTACTTTCTTGGCTAGCCACGGAGGAGTTTTTGGTGGTTTATTTTGTTGTCATTTTTATTGTTCGGGTTATTTTGGGGTTGTAATCCGGACATTGTCTTGTAGCTCAAACCTTTATTTTATCTAGTTCATTTAGTTGTAATAACTCGTCTAGTGTTATTTAGGATTATTATAGGGTTGTAACTCATTTATATTTTTCTTGTTTAGTTCAAACCCTTTTTCACCATCGGTCTAATGCAATCTCTTGTTTTCTATTGGTTCTAGTAAGTTTTTGTTTAGTTCACTTTTCTTTTTATAGTTCTTTTCATGCCGACTCTAGTGTATAGCATGCACGCATAATGCTTAGCCCGATCTTGAAAGTTTGGTCTAATCATGAAGCAATGACACAGTTTTGAATAAAAGGAGGTAGTTGAGGAAACAAGTAAAGATTCAGGCATTCTGAGATAATATGAAGCTTGAATTGAGTGAAACTCAGACAGTTAGTGTGGAAATTCAAGAGGTTAATGAGAGCATGCAACAAAGGAATGTCTCACCAGCAGTTTGAGGTAGATCAGTTAGTGTTGAAATGCATTCTTCACATTAATATAAGGTTGAGTCAAGTCTACTTTGAACTGGCAAGGATCATTCATTGGGACAAAGGTATTGCCCGTCGGCATTTTCTATTTGCTATGATGCTATAAATAGATACTATGCATGATTTCATTGATTATCTTTAATTGCACGCTTGTACCTGGCATTATTAAAGTTTGGTATGGTGAAGGCATTTTATACTGCGACATCAACACTTTTGTCATTTTCTACCCTGATCGCAGCCTACTCTGTACCACTAATAAGTAGCGAGAGAGGGTCAAATAGCTTTTACCCGATTTGCGGGTCGAAATCGATTTCCACAAAGAGCTAGGAATGGAGTCGAGTATCTATTTAGGTTGGAATTGCGTATTTTTTCCAAATTGCACTTCTATTCGTTTTTGGGTTTTCTTTATAATCTACTATTATCAAACTACAACTTATAATTGCAACTAGATTAAGCTAAGAGTGAAATGCTATAAGTTGTATCTAATGGTTTAAAAGTCACTAGGGTAAAGACTTTCACTTAGGTGGTCAATTGACGGGTAATTGCATCTAAGGCAAGATTGACATGATTGGAGAATATATTATAATCGTTGCTCAATACTACCCACTCTACACCTCTCATTAAAAAATGTGCTTTTACCCAATTGACTATCTCAAGACCAATTGGATATGCAAATTATCCAAGCAACTAGGGTTCAAGTCGGGTATTACTCTCTAGAGGTTTAACCCTTTAATTGGGACTATCAAATATCTTGACTTCATCCCAATTCCTTGTTGCGTTAATTTAGAAAACTTAGGCTCTCTTTGTCAAGAAGATCCCAAGTCAACTTAGCACAAACTAGTGTTTGCAACTACCAATTCAGTAATTAAACCATGAAATTGACCCAAATGAAAAACACCCATAGTCAATCTAGCCCTAAATTACAACACCTATCAAGTACCAATACTAGGATTGAGCCACAACCCCAGCTAATGGGTCTAGCTACTCATGCTTGAAGAGAAAATCAGAGAAATAGATGAAGATAAACACAAATACAAATATTCATTGATAAAAACTAGGTAAAAATGCCCAAAATGGCTAAGAAAAGTCGCCTCATGAGTGCAACTACTGTATTACAACATCTGATACCCTAAAAATGGAAAATGATTATACTTATACTAAGCAAAAAAATCTGGACAAAAATGCCCCTACGGGGTCAGTGCGGACCGCACAAAATGGTGTGCGGTCGTACTAGGCTCTTGAAATTGAAAACTTGACTCTCTGAACCCAGGCTTCGTAGACCGCAGATAATGGATAGCGGCTGCAGAGGCTTCTAGTGCGTTCTGTACAAACTCGATCGCGGACCGCACATGCTTGAAAGCTCCAAACTTCAACCTCTTTGAATCTTGGCTCTACAGACCGCACAATATGGTAGTGCAGCCACATGTACTCCAGTGCAGACCGCACTAAACCTTTTGCGGTTGCATTGCTTTAATGCCTGAAATGCCAAGTCTCTGAACCTCCTAGTACGGACCACACAAAGTGTAGTGCGGCTGCACTAGGCCTGTTTTGCCAAAGTTTTTCTTGTCTTTGTCATTTATGCAAGTTTCGCTCCTTTGAGCCGATCTTTGACACTTGTCACTTTGTTGATCAAACCTGCAATCAAGCACAACTTGTGAGCCTTTTAGAACTATTTTGCATGAATTTATAATCAAAGTGTAAGTAAGAAGGAGTAGAAAATACGTAAAAATCCCTACTTATGAACTCCCCCAAACTTAAGTTTTTGCTTGTCCTCAAGCAAACAAAATAAGACCGACCCCTTAAGAGAAAATCCAAGAAATTTTCAGCTGTCCTAAAGCAACATCAACCACCATCAATTGGGATTAACAATTTCCCTCAACACACATGAGAATTTAACAACATTTAACCTTTGAAACATTATGGATTAGGTGCGACACAAAAGCATCAAGAGTTGACTGAACACATCAAAGAAATCTTTCAATTACTTTGGTCACTGTGGAACCCAAAAGAGCACATCTTCAACTCTCTCTAAACAAACCTCATCTTTAGAATTAGTGGCACAGAAAATGAGATTAATCGGAATTTACTCATCACTCTCAAGAAAACGTCACAAGTCCGGCTCTAGGTACGATATGCTTGCCACTTATGTAAGTATCCACTAATGTAAGCTTCATTTAACTCAATATCATATAGGGCTTTTGTGGAGAAATTATGAAGGCTTTTGGTTTAGGGTAGGACATGTTTTTGGTCTAAGTTGGTTCCATCTTCCCTTTAGCACTTCTTTTGATTCATTTGGCACACATTCACTTGACCCTTTGAGTCATTTCACTTCTTTCTAAGGGGATAGAGAGACACACAGTCACTCTTTCTCATGCATTTGAAACATTTTCTCCTTTTTCAACTTTCCACACCCTTCATTCTTTGCTTTTCTTGAGTCCCTTTTTATTATTTTCACATTGAACATTCTGTTTGTCTTTTTTGCTTTTCTTTCTTTTTTTATTGTCTTTAATTTTCTTCATTTTTGTGCCTTTTTACCACTTTTTTGCAATCCTCGTCTCTCCCCACAAACCTATAATTTTGTCATGTGCAAAAGGAAAGATCGGGTGCCAAGAGAGGGTATCTTTTAGAATGGGTATAGACTTGTATCATGGTCTTTTTTGAAAGAAAAAGGTGTAAAACTCAAAAGGGTTGACTAGGAATCATATCATTGGCAGGCTAAGGAATTTTTCAAGCTATCATTTGGATCAAGGAGAGCCTATAATCATGTCTCAAGTCAAAATTTACTTAGGATTTCGCCTCAACAAACATTCAGGGCAAGTTATAGACCAATGGCTAGGGACTTGGATTTGCAATTCAATTACTCACCACACAAGCTAAGGGATAGCTAAAGACATAGATTCGGGGGCCCACAACAACCCTAGATATGATTTGAGCACACAATGGTCCCGAAAAAACACTTGATGATTATCGGCCAACATAAGAGTATCAAAGTCACGACTTTCACCATCCTAATCACAACAATTTGTTTTTGATCATGAGATCAAAGGCAAATGTGCCAGGCCCAACTGAAGGTCTTTTCTTGAGGTACCCTTAACTACAAACTACTAAAAACAAAAAGAAAAATGGACTCAAACCCTTAAGAACGTTGTCACGCCATCCATCATCGGGAAGAGCCACCTGGTTCATACAACACTCCACCTTTGGAAAGAACTGTGACATGTCATGCCATCCATCATCGGAAAGAGCCACTCGGTTCACACAACACTCCACCTTTGGAAAGAACTGTGACATTAAAAAAACCAAAGGCTTATTGAAGATGGTCAAACCAAAACAAAAAGCTACGCACATAAATAAGAAGCTAAAAACAAAAAATTTTGCGGAAAATAGAATGAATTTATACAATAGGGGATTTGAACATACAATAGATGAGATGAATATATACAATGTGATGAAACTTCATAAACCGAACAAAAGTGACATAAAAGTGCAATAAATGTAACTAAATATCAAATTATATACAGACCAAAGATAAAAGGATAAAGAAAGCACAAAACGTGTATCAATATATACAATCATCCATCAATGAATAGTATGGCCTACCCCCTCAAATGAAAGGTGACGTTGTCCCCAATGCCTACTAATCTAAATAAGCACCAAAAGATAAAGAAAAAGGATATACAAGACTCTATAAGAACGGTCTGTCTGCATAGGATCATGAGTGGTCCCTGGGTCCTATGTGTGCTCAGGAACCTTAGACTAGTTCCCGATGGTCTGCTCCTCTGCTACTGGGACCTGGGCTTGGACCTCGATAGGCTTTGGAACTGGTACATCATGTGGCTGACTGGAGGAGGTCTTCGGTGGGTCTGCCAACCAGATGATAGCATCATCAACTCTAGGAATCATCCTCCTCCTCTTCGGAGGCCCCTATGTATGCTCCGGCTGCGGATAAGCTACTGATACTGGATCATAAAGCAACATCTCTAAAGGAAGCTGGTTTGCTTTCAGTCTATCAACATTTTCCCCCTATTCCTTCACGGACTCCTTGGAGTCCGGTGTCTTTCGCAACTTCTTATGCTCCATAGCAAGCTTCTTGAAAGCCTTCTATGAATATCAATTGCGTTTGAAAGCGTAGCTTGAGTATCGAGGATCTTCTTCTGGTTGTCAAAAATCTCCTTGAGCGCATCCTCGATGGACTAGGGCACCTGTGGGTCTGGGGGAGTAGATTGAGCCTCTACAGTGGTACTCAAGATGGACAACTTGGATGAGGCAGTCTGTATACAGTTGTTTATACTCAAAGTGCCTGGTTTAGCTGGTGGGCAGTAGTAGGATGGGTCGGGTAGATGGGATCTCCGGGCCTGCTGATGTGGATGGGCCATGAGGAATGACTGAGGAAATGGATGGACCGGGAGGGATATCTATAGATGTGGAGGTAGGCTCAACTGGCTCCTCAGACTGGCCAGTTGAGGCAGTAGCTGGTACTTTGCATTTCTTGGTCTTGGGGCTGTCATTCCCCTTCATACTATACTAGGAAAATGGGGTTGTCGCCATGACCTTGATGTCATATGGCCTCTTGTCCACTTCTAGGTCCGTGAAGTACTCAGTCATGCTCTGCTCCCACAATAGTGATAATCTGGGACATCATTCCCCACATTTATGGGAGACCCCGCCATAATAGAAGCAACCAATATAGCCCGGTGGAGAGGAAAGGTGTTGTCATGAGTGGTAGGGTCCAACCGGTTGCAAAAAAAAGTCTCCCATTCCCTCGCTTCAAAGTTCAAGGTCCTCCTCAATAATTTGACCCCAATAGTCAACCAATCGGGGATGGTACCTCGGATTTCTAGGTACTGTGCTAGCCATGGATGGACCTCCTCGCACATCTTCATCTTTGCCATATACAGAGTCTCATCCTCCTCATTGAAGCCCAGATATTCATTAATCGACTTCCCATCAAAAAACACCTTGATGTTGGCTACATTGCAATAAAACTCTTTGACCAAGTGTTCGTTGGAATCCACACAAGCATCAAGGAAGTTATCCTAACCCGCTTTTGTTCTAAATTGTCTCGGCACATTGGGGTTGTGCTGTATTAAGTCTTTGTCAATGAAACTCCGTTTCGGTATCAAATTTCTCACCGACCACCACTTCCTATACTTATGATACGCCACTTCACTTACAAACCTATCCTCTGAAGCTTCAGGCTTCCTAGTTGTAGCCACGCCTTCCACTTGAGGCTCACCACCTTCAGCTACTCCCTCATCACTCGCTACTTCCTCCTTACCTTTGTCTGCACCCTCCCTGGATAATGAAGTTGTGAGTGAGGTGGAGTATTAACCACTACCGGCTATTGATTCCTCAGATGACTCAATAGAAACATATGTTGGTGCTTGGGTAGTGGGTGATGGTGGAGGAGTATCATTTGTCAGTCTGAGTCTTCACGGCCAATCTTCAATATATTTTGGCACGGAGTCTGAAGAAATGTCCTGGGAGGGCACATACTCACTCCCAGACTAATCACGGGCTCTGTCAGCTGCTTTTATTTCTTTCTTCATATGTTTTATGTTTTGTCTAACTTGGGGAGTGAATCTAATCATCTTCTTACACTTCCCCCCGGAAGGATTCACCTCTGTCGGTTTTTTTTGAATGCTTTCCTCATTTTTAACCATTGATGAAATGACCTTGTTAATATCAATTGCAGCATTAGAGAAATAGATAAGAGTAGTGTTGCAGAATAAAGAAACAGAGTTGCAGAAGTTCACAAAAATGGCTAGTGCGGACCGCACAAAATGGAGTGTGACCGCACAAAGCTGGGGTTTAGAATGCACACCCTCTGTAAATTGACAGTGCGGTCTGCTCAAAATAGTAGTGCGGCCGCACTGGGGCCAAGGCGGTCAGCACAAAATGTAGTGCGGCCACACTGCCAAAGGTTCAACTTCTTAGAGGTTCATCAGTGCAGTACGCACAAAGTGGTGCCGCAGACTGCACAGGGGCACCGCAGATCGTACAAAAACAACCGCGATCCGCACATAGTGCCTAGAAGTGGCACTCACTTAGGGTTCATGAAAATTTACTTTTAGGTTGAAGTTTTCACCTAATAAATGCCCCTATATCATTTCCCAGTCCAATAAACTTACAAAGTCCTCATCAATCCAAATTTTAACTAACCTAATTTATCAATTAAAGAAATACGAGAGGAAGAGAAAGTAAAACCGAAGAAAAACATGGTACCAGATTATGAGAAGAATTGAATCAAAGCAATGCAAATCAAGTAATTACGATCAAAGGAGAAGGTGAACAGTGCTTATAATCTTTGAGGGTCAATTCTGCTAAAAAGGTAAAAGGAGTCCCTCAAGGACTATTTATTTAAAAGCCCCTAGGGCCCATTCTCACCAACCAGTGCGGACAACACAAAATTGACTTTTTCCGCGGTTTGCACTGCCCTGCTTTGTTTAAGTTTGAGAAGGCAACGATATGCGGTCCGTACAAAATGGATTGCAGCCACAGAGGTCCATCGCGGACTGCACAAAATGTAGTGCAGCCGCGGCGGCAAACCTCAGAGAGGCTTCATTTTACCGATACAAGTGAGGTATGTACAAAATGTATTGCGGCTACACTGGAAACTTCAGAGACCTGTGCATATTTCCACTATGTATTACACTACATCAACACAACCCTGCAACATCTCACAATCAGTTAGCCCAAAAATCAATCATATACTACCAAGATAATCAAAGAAAATAAGAAGAAAAACACATGGGTTGCCTCCTAAGAAGCACCCGATTTAACTTCGTGGCACGACGCATGTTACCATCTCATTATTTGAAATGAAAGAGCGCCACCACGTGGCTGTCATCAATTTTGCAAAGATAATGCTTGACCCGGTGCCCACTAACTCTGAAAACTTCACCATTTTTGTTTATTAAATCAAGAGAACTAAATGGGGTCACACACACAACTTCAAAAGGTCCACTCCATTTAGATTTGAGCTTTCCCGGAAACAAATATAACTGAGAGTTGAACAAGAGAACCAAATCAACAACTTTGAACTCCTTTCCACGAGAATATTTATAATGTAGGTACTTCATCTTGTACATATACAAGGACGAACTGGAGTAGGCATGGAATCGAAATTCATCAAGTTCATTGAGATGCTCCACGCGAAGATTGGCTGCAACATCACATTCAAGAGTAAGCTTCCTCAAAGCCCACATGGCCTTGTGCCCTAACTCAACAGGTAGATGACAAACTTTCCTAAACACCAACCGATACAGAGGCATACCAATAGGAGTCTTGAAAGCCGTCCTATATGCCCATAGAGTGTCATCTAACTTCTTCGATCAATCAGTCCTATTTGCATTGACCGTCTTTGACAATATACATTTAATTACCCCGTTGCCCTTAACCACTTGCTTGAGGATGATAGGGCTAGAAACTTTGTTATTGACACCATAGTTGGAAAGCAAAGTGTCGAAAGCTTTATTGCAAAACTGAGACCCCCCATCACTTATGATTGCCCGCTGAGTACCAATCCTTGTGAAAATTCTCTTCTTAAGAAATGCAACAACACTCTGAGCTTCATTGTTAGGAAAAGACACGACTTCAATCCATTTTGAGACATAGTCAACTGCCAAAAGAATTTTAGTATTCCCATAACAGCTAACAAATGGACCCATGAAATCGATGCCCTAAACATCAAAGATATCCACTTCAAGAATGGTGTTGAGAGGCATCTCATCCCTTTTAGAAATTCCACCCGCTCTTTGGCACTCGTCGCATCTCTTCACAAAATCACCCGTATATTTGAACAAAGTTGGACAATAAAACCCACAACTAAGAACCTTAGAAGTCGTCCCCTCCAAACCATGATGACCACCATAGGGAGAGGAATGATAAGCCTCCAAAATACGCAATTGCTCTTCCTTCGGGACACACCTTCGGATCACACCATCCGTGCAAATCATGAACAAGTATGGCTCATCCCAATAGAAGTCCAAACTATCTCTCTTAAGCTTCTTCATTTGGTTAGAAGAGAGCTCATACAGGATTATTCCGGTCACAAGGTAATTAGCAACATTGGCAAACCATGGCATATCATTCATTGACACCACAACGAGTTGTTCGCCAGGAAATGAGTCATTGATTTATAGGGCATAACAAGGCCTCCCCTCCTCCTCCAAATGGAACACGTGGCCTGCCACTTGGTTCCCACTACCCTTCTGGTCCAAAATTTCTAGATCAAACTCTTGAAATAGTAACACCCATCGCATCAATATTGCCTTTAATTCTTTCTTTGCCATCAATTACCTAAGGGTGGCATGATCATTCTGCACTATGACCTTGGCCCCTATAAGGTACGGTCGGAACTTTTCCATTGCAAGCACTATGGCCAATAACTCTTTCTCGGAAACCGTATAGTTCCTTTGAGCTTCATTCATGGTCTTGCTTGCATAGTACACCAGTTGAAACATTTTATTAAACCTTTGACCCAGAACAACCCCTAATGCGACGTCACTTGCGTCACAGATGAGCTCTAAAGGCAAGCTGCAATTTGGTGCAGTAATGATAGGGGTGGTGGTCAACTTGTGTGTGAGAAGCTCGAATGATTGCATACATCCCTCATTGAACAAAAACTTGGCATCCTTTTCTAGTAACTTGCACAAGGGGTTTACTACCTTTGAAAAATCTTTTATAAACCTCCGGTAAAACCCCGCGTGCCTAAGAAAAATCCTCACCCCTTTGATAGAAGTAGGGGGAGGAAGCCCTGAAATCACATCTATCTTGGCTTTGTCAACTTCAATTCCATGCTATGAAATTTTGTGACCCAACACTATGCCCTCTTCAACCATGAAGTGGCATTTTCCCAACTAGTACAAGATTTGTGTCTTCACACCGGGCCAACACTCTATCCAAATTACCCAAACACTCTTCAATGGAATCACCAGCCACACTCAAATTGTCCATGAAGACCTCCAAGATATATTCCACCATGTCGGCAAAAATAGACATTGTGCATCATTGGAATGTCGCCAAAGCATTATACAATCCGAAGGCATCCGAGAAAAAGCGAATGTGCCATAAAGACATGTAAAAGTTGTTTTCTCCTAGTCCTCTGGGGTAATTAAGATTTGATTATATCATGAGTATCCATCAAAAAGTCAATAAAAAGTACCCCATGCAAGACGATCAAGCATTTGGTCAAGGAATGGCATGGGGAAGTGATCCTTTCGGGTCACCTTGTTTAGCTTCTGGTAGTCCATGAAAACCCTTCAACCTGTGACTGTTTTGGTAGGAATCAATTCATTTTGGGAGTTTTTGACCACGGTCATACAACCCTTTTTCGGTACGCATTGCACCGGAGAAGTCCATGAGTTATCGAAGATGGGATACACAACCCCGACATCCAACCACTTGATCACTTCCCTTTTCACCACTTCTTGCATTGCCTCGTTCAATCTTCTTTGATGCTCCAAGGAAGGCTCTGCATCATCATCCAAGATAATGTTTTACATACAGAATGTGGGGATTATTCTTCGAATGTCAGCCAATGTCCATCCAATTGCCCTTTCCCGCCTTTAAAGCACCGCCAAAGTGGGCTCAACCAGCATGTTAGTAAGGCAAGAAGAAAGAATAACTGGTAGAGTGGAGTTTCAGCCTAAGAACTCATAGCTAAGGTGTGGAGGAAGTGGTTTCAACTCCAACACCGGTGGCTCCTTAATTGATGGTTTTGTTGGTGGAGTGTTTCGATTTTCAAGATCCAGAGACAATTTTCTAGGCTCATAAGAATAAGAGCCCTTCCATGCAAAGCATTCACACACTCTACCCGACTTGCATCATCGTTGACATCTAGATTTAATAGCACGGCCTCAAGAGGATCCCCAACGTTGATCGTAGCACTGGTGTCATCCACAATTACTATTCTATAAATGAGCACACCTCGGTGCTATTGGGTTGCTTCATAGATTTGCAAATGTGAATGAGGACCTTTTCATCGCCCACTCGGAAAGTGAGCTTACCCGCTTCAACATCAACCAACTCCATCCTCGTTGCAAGAAAAGGCATCCCTAGAATGATGGGGACATCATAGTCCACTCCACAATCCAAAAGGACAAATTCAGCCGGCAATATAAATTTGTCTACCTGGAGAAGAACATCATCAATAATGCCCAAACATTACTTCATCGATCGATCCGCCATTTGAAGTCTCATTGAGGTTGGCCTAGGTTGCCCAATTCCTAAGGTCTTGAAGACCGAATAGGGCATCAAATTTATTCTAGCCCCCAAATCACAAAGGGCTTTGGCAAAATCTGCACTTCCAATAGTGTTGGAGATGGTAAAAGCTCCGGGATCTTCATGTTTTGGGGCCATTGAATGTACAATAGCACTGACTTGGTGAGTCATTTTTATTGTTTCACAATCCATATATCGCTTCTTCGTCACCAAATCCTTCATTAACTCAGTATATCCCAGCATTTGCTCAAGTCCCTCCACCAAAGGCAAATTGATAGAAAGACTTTTCATCATGTCAATGAACCTTATGAACTGATTATCATTTCTTTGCTTTGATAGCCTTTAAGGATAAGGAGGAGGTGGCCTAGGCAAAGGTGTCTTGGCTTTGGACACCATCTGCTTGGTCATGTCTATCACATGTTCCCTAGACGAGTTCATGACATATTGAGTTTCCACCTCAGCTTCATCAATGTCTATCCTCACTTCATTGTTCACATTATTGTCAACCACATCTTCAACTATCAAAGGAACCATATCTTCTTGAAACTCAACATCATCTTCCACAACTTGCTTTTCTTTCGAGGCATTTACATCACCGTCTCTCCCATTTCTTGTTGTAACTGCCATCACATGATTGTTCCCACCCTTTGGGTTTACTAGCTTATCACTTGGTAGAGCACACTTAGGTAGTGTATTCAACGATTGAGAGATTTGATCTAATTGCATCTCCAAGTTCTGAATAGAGGTATTGTGGGAAGCTAACTGAGCATCAAAATCTTGGTTTTCTTCATCATTTGTTCGGACATTATTTCGATTCTTCCCATATTATTTCCAAAAGAACTAGACCCTTGAGATTGAAATGGGGGTGTATTGTTTGGTTGTCGGTACATTGGGGGACTTTGAAAGCCTTGCCCCAGGTACCTTGTTTCCCGTTATTTAATCCACCTTGATTGTTATTGTTGCCCCACTTGTTGTTACCATTCCAATTCCCTTGGTTTCCTTGATTGTTGTTCCCCCAGTTACCGTTTTGGTTATTGTTGTTCCAATTACCACCACCTTGTTGTTGATTTCCACAATTGCCTTGGGGTCGCCATTGTTGGTTTGAAGAGTTTCTTCTATTGCCTTGATAGCTGTTGGTACCTCTTCACTTTGGTCATCATAACAATCATTTTGAAAGCCACCACAATCATTGTCATATTATTCAAAATTCCCTTGAGATTGTTTCCCTCTTTGCCTTCTCTTACTGACAAGCAGATTGATGCCTTTTATGACATTGACTTGGCGAGGGTTTTGAACTTGTTGCAGCTGCGCCTTAGACAATTGGTTCATAGTAGTAGTAAGCTCAACAATAGCTTGACCATGATCATGCAATTCCTTGTGTAAATGGATGATCGTAGGGTCACCTTGAGCTACATTTCATGTACTCTCCCATGTTGAAGAAGTGTCCGTCATTTCCTCAAGTATATCACATGCGTCATCATATGAAAATTTCACAAAATTGCCGCCGGCCAACTAGTTTACTATGCATTGATTTGTAGTATTGTTTCCCCAGTATAAGGTTTGTTGGATCGTGGCCTCGATCATGTCATTATTGGGGCATTCTTTCACCATCGTCCTATACCTCTCCCAAATCTCATGCAAAGGTTCTGTTGGCTCTTGCTTGAAGGCCAATATCTCATCTCGAAGTGCTGCCATATGCCTGAGTGAGAAGAATTTAGCAATAAACTTGTCCGCCAACTCATCCCACATTGTGATGGAATGGTTGGGGAGCCTCTCGAGCCAATCTAATGCTTTCCCCCGAAGTGAGAACGGGAAAGTCTAAACGTAAGAGCATCCTCGGATACATTCATCTTCTTGCTCCCCCGACATGTATCAATGAACCCATTGAGATGTTTGTAGGCATTTTGATCCACAACGCATGTGAAGTACCCACACTGTTCAAGTAAGGTCAACATCATATTGGTTATCTGAAAGTGCCCACCCGGATTCGAGGTGGGACAATAGCACTTGCATAGCCTTGGTTCATTAATACTTTGGGAGCCACTATTGGAGGTGGTAGAGAAGGGTCTGGAATAGTGTCATTTGGATTAGCATTGGAATTGTGGCCTCTACGTTGTCCCTGAGGTACAAGAGGCACTTTATTTTCTCGGACATCATCTACCTCCTCCCCCGCAATCACTTTCCAAGAGGGTCTTTAGCGTTGTTCAATGTCATATTGGTACCTGAGCAGTGACACAACAAGTAAGTAACAAACAAGGAAAGAATAACAATACACAAAACTAACTTAATAAATAGCCAAAACCACTAGCTCCCTGGCAACAGTGCCAAAAAATGATCATTGCCTACTCCGTACTAATAATAAGTAGCGAGATAGGGTCGCAATAGCTTTTACCCGATTTGTGGGTCGGAATCGATTTTCACAAAGAGCTAGGAATGGAGTCGAGTATCTATTTAGGTTGGAATTTCATATTTGTTCCAAATTGCACTTCTATTAATTTTTGGGTTTTCTTTATACTCTATTATTATCAAACTACAAACTATAATTGCAACTAGATTAAGCTAAGTGTGAAATGCTACAAGTTGTATCTAATGGTTTAAAAGGCACTAGGGTAAAGACTTTCACCTAGGTAGTCCATTGACGTGTAATTGCATCTAAGGCACGATTGACATGATTGGAGAATATATTATAACCGTTTCTTAATACTACCCACTCTACACCTCTCGGTAGAAAGAGTGATTTTACATAATTGACTTTCTTAAGACCAATTGGGTATGCAAATTTTGCTCAAGCAAATAGGGTTCAAGTCGAGTATTACTCTCTCGAGGTTTATCTCCTTAATTGGGACTATCAAATCTCTTGTGTCCATAACAATTCCTTGTAGAGTCAATTTTGGAGACTTTGGCTCTCTTTCTCAAGAAGAGCCCAAGTCAACTTAGCATAAACTAGTGTTTGCAACCACTAATTCAGTAATTAATTCATGAAATTGACCCAAATAACAAACACACATAGTCAATGTAGCCCTAAATTAAAACACCCATCAATTACCCACATTAGGGTTGAGCCACGACCCTAGCTAATGGGTCTAGCTCTCATGTTTGAAGAGAAAATCAGAGAAATAGATAAAGATAAACACATATTAATTAATTGCCAAAGTAAATACAAAGGTTTAATTCTAAAAACTAAGTAAAAATTCCCAGAATAGCTAAGAAAAGTCGTCTCACAAGTACAACTACTGTATTACAATGTTTGATACCCTAAAAATGAAAAAAGATTCTATTCATACTAAGTTGGAAAATCTGGACAAAAATGCCTTTGCACTCCGCGGACTTCACATAATAGACTGCGGCCGCGGAGCTTCTAGTGCGGTCCGCACAAACGCGACCGCGGACCGCACAAACTTGAAAGCTCCAAACTTCAACCTCTCTGAGTCTTAGCTCTGCGGACTGCACAGAATGGTAGCGCGGCCACATAGACTCCAGTGCGGACTGCACTAAATCTTGTGCAACCGTATTGCCTTAACTCTTGAAATGACAAGTCTCTAAAACTCTTAGTGCGGACCGCACAAAGTGTAGTTCGGCCGCACTAGGCCTGTTTTGCCCGATTAGTCTTGTCTTTGTCATTTGGGTAAGTTTCACACCTTTTGAGCCAATCTTTGAAATCTTATCACTTTGTTGATCAAAACATACAATTAAGCACAACTTGTAATCCTTTTGGGACTATTTTACATGAATTAATAATCAAAGCCTAAGCAAGAAGGAGTATGAAATGCGTCAAAATCCCTAGTTATCATACCCCTTTTGAGCCTTAATTTTCTTTGTTCGATACCCATCTTTTGGAATAAGAAGTAGAGTTAGGAACTAGAAAAGGAAAAGAAAAGAGAAAAGAAGAAGAAGAAAAAAGGAGAAAAAAAGAAAAAGGAGAAAAGAAAAAAAAGCAACATTGTTTTTTGAACTATGTTCGGCCTGATTCTTGTCAGCTCAAGATACGTAGGCAGCCTTAGGGTTCGTCCACACCAAATAAAGTATTTCATAATCCCCCGAAGTCAAGAGTGGGGCAGCTTTTCTTAGAAATCCCATCAAAGCAAAAATCCAATAATAATAATAATAATAATAATAATAATAATAATAATAATAATAATCCTCAAACTCCAAGAAACTGGGGCAGCTGTTCTAATTTTGCCCAGTGACCTGATTCCAAAAGTAGTAATTTTGGACCCTTTCATCTTAAACTATTTTGAGCCTTCATGTCACCCTTTCTTTCTAACCCTATCCAAAAGCCTACATTGCGGTCTAAAGAAAGACCTTCCGATCAATCTTTGAGGATGCCAAATCAAGTGGGCTGTAAAAGTATGATATTTCTACATCATGGCTAATACCTTTGTTCTCAGTATAAAGAGAGAAATAATAAAATGAGAGAGTCTTATTGGTGAAAACACTCACGGACACCGTACGGTGATGGTAATCTAAGAGAAAATTTAAAATAGGAGAGTCTTATTGGTGAAAACCCTCACGGTCACCGTAAGGCGATAGTGAGTTGAGAGAAAATTTAAAATTAGAGAGTCTTATTGGTGAAAACCCTCACGGGCATCGTAAGATGATGGTAAGGTGCGAGATGAACAAATAAGAGAGGCTTATTGGTGAAAATCCTCTGGGGCACTACAAGTCCAGTGAGGTTCATGGCTTTACAAAGAAGTTGGATCAGTAAAATCCCGGTTTTGAAGTATGAAGACACGACATGAACTGAAAATATAATTTGTTGGACGGATTAGGTTGATCAATCCAAAATGCATGTCATGATCATTGGAGCTAGCCATTTCACTCAAATGAGTCTTCTTTTTCCCATTATTCTTCACATAATCATCCAGATTTAAAATTTTTATTTGTTTCCTTTGCCAAAAATCATTTCACTTTGATCTTTGATATCTTTATGAGTCTCTTTCGAGTTAGCCCTTGTTTACAGGTAGGAAAGGATTCCAAAGCCTACTACCGGCTTCTAAATTTCACAAAGTAGAGTTCGGCCAGACACATCACAATTGACATGATTTTGAATAAGCAGTATGGTGATAATTGAGGTTCAGGTAATCAAGTGAATCTTGAATTTTGAGAAAATACAAGGATTCAACATTTTTCAGAATGAAAACACAATGCAACAAGTGAGTTTGAGAGATCCAGATCACTCAAAGGTTTTTTGGTCTTTTTCTAATCAAAAGGTCAAACAACTCTTTGCTGGCCCGAAGCAACTAACCAGAATGAAGCGTGGTAATGGAAAAAGCAAACACTCAGCAATGCTACCACAAACTAACCACCACGTTTGCAAACTAATTTTATTTGTCTCAAACAGGGGCAAGAAAATTTGTTAATCCACAGGGACCCCCGTGAAGAAGGCATGGTTCAGGGGCAAGAAATTCTGTTCAGGACCCTCCTGGATAATGGGATTTTATTTTATATTTTCACGACCCTCATGGATAATGAGATTTAATTTTCAAGTTTCCAGTACCCTCCTAGATAATGAGATTTAATTTTAAGTCTTCAGGACCCTCATGGATAATGAGATTTAATTTTCAAATTTTCAGGACCCCCCTAGATAATGTGATTTAGGTTTTCGAGAATTCAGGACCCTCATGGATAATGTGATTTTATTTTAAGTCTTCAGAACTCTCCTGGATAATGAGATTTAATTTTATGTTTTCAGGACCCTCTTGTATAATGGAATTTAATTTTGAGTTTTCAGGACCCTCCTACATAATGAGATTTAGGTTTTCAAGCTTTTAGGACCCTCTTGGATAATGAGATTTAGTTTTCAAATTTTCAGGACCCTCCTGGATAATGGGGTTTAATTTAATGTTTTCAGGACCCTCCTGGATAATGGGATTTTGTTTTCAAGTTTTCAGGACCCTCATGGATAATGAAATTTAGTTTTAAGTTTTCAGGACCCTACTTTATAATGGGATTTAGTTTTCAAGTTTTCAAGACCCTCCTGGATAATGGGATTTAATTTAAAATTTTCAGGACCCTCCTGGATAATGGGATTTAGTTTTCAGGTTTTCAGGATCCTCCTAGATAATGGGATTTAGTTTTCAAGTTTTCAAGACACTCCTAGATAATGTGATTTAATTTAAAGTTTTCAGGACCCTCCTGGATAGTGTTATTTAGTTTTCAAGTTTTCAGGACCCATTATAATAATGAGATTTAGGTTTAAAACTTTCAGGACCCTCCTGGATAATGAGATTTAATTTTGAGTTTTTCAGAACCCTCCTGTATAATGGGATTTAGTTTTCAAATTTTTCAGAACCCTCATGGATAATGAGATTTAATAGTTTTCAGGACCCTCCTGGATAATGAGATTTAGGTTTTCAAGCTTTCAGGACCCTCCTGGATAATGAGATTTAGTTTTTAAATTTTCAGGACTCTCCTGGATAATGTGA
This sequence comes from Nicotiana benthamiana, assembly GCA_034376525.1. Classification (NCBI taxonomy): domain Eukaryota; kingdom Viridiplantae; phylum Streptophyta; class Magnoliopsida; order Solanales; family Solanaceae; genus Nicotiana; species Nicotiana benthamiana. The sequence continues at coordinate 123,564,751 of CM067330.1, forward strand.
TTTCTAAGGACCTTCTTGGATAATGGGACCTAGTTAAATTTCCAGACCTTCATAGATAACAAGATTTAGCATAAGTTCTACCTTTAGAAAATATAATTTAGCTTTAAAGTTGGCACTCTTAAGATGAGATATAATTTGAAGTTTTCATGGCCCTTATGGATAATGAGATTTAGCTTTTAAATTCTTAGAGCTCTTTTAGGTAACATGATTTTATTAACACTAACAGATGTACCCAGATACCAAACTGGGGCAGAAAAGTTTCTTTTATTTTGTCTGTTTTGTTGTAATGGCAGGTGCCCACCTGAAGAACAAGGGAATATAGTTCAAGTTTTGGCAATAAGAAGCCTACTTGGAGAACAAGGGAATACAGTTCAAGTTTTGGCAATCAGGCACCTAATTGAAGAAATGGGGAATACAATTCAAGTTTTGGCGATCAAGCGCCAACCTGGAGAACAAGGGAATACAATTCAAGTTTTGGAAATCAGGCGCCCGCCTGGAGAACAAGGGAATACTGCTCAAGTTTTTGCAATCAGGCACCTACCTGGAGAATAAAGGGATACAACTCAAGTTTTGTCAATCAGGCGCCCACCTGGAGAATATGAGAATGGAGTTTAAGTTTTAGCAATCAGGCACCCACCTGGATAACAAGGGAATACCATTCAAGTTTTGGTTATTAGGCACCCATTTGGAGAACAAGGGATACAGTTCAAGTTTTGGCAGTCAGGCTCCCACCCGAAGACTAAGGGAATACAATTCAAGTTTTGGCAATTAGGCGCCGACCTAAAAAACAAGGGAATATTGTTCAAGTTTTAGCAATCAGGCGCCTATCTGGAGAACATGGAAATACAGTTCAAGTTTTAGCAATCAGGTGCTCACTTTGAGAACAAGAAAAGTCATTTAAGAATCCAATTAAAGTTAGAAGTACCAGAAGCTCGCGGCAAGAATGCGACTCAACAATTCGAGATGATCAACAGAAGCAATCTCAATCCAGAATAAAAAGAAAAACAAAACAAAAAAAAAGAAAAAGAAAAGGGAAGTGAATCCAAAATGCAGAAGCTGAGAGAAGAGGTGGATTGCTAAAGACATGAATAAAGTCACAAGCATTGTGTCTCTGGTTTGATCCGAAAGGATGAAGAAGAATGAACTAGACCCTGCAGCTAGCTAGCGTCAAGGTTCAAATCTAAAGTCTGCATGAAGAACCATTCAAGACTCAAGATCAATCTTCAGAACACTTATAGATAGGGATCTTGTAACTCATAGTTGGCAGACTTAGTTAGTCTTTTTCATTTTTGATTTTGATGTAATAACAGGACCACGGATCGGAACCTCGACAGAACAGCACCTCGACCGGCTTTTTACCTTAGTATACTCTATCACTTCATTCACTTCAGAACTACACATGGCCTGATTCCTTTATTGCGAATGATATGTAGTCAACTCAAATACCAGAGCTCGGTCACATTCTCTTCCTTTCTCTGAGTTTTTTGTCTCTTTATTTAATGATCGAGTCAAAAAACATGTTTTATCGTTCTTTGTCTGAAAACTTTTCGTGTTTCTAGTCAATGAGGGGCAACTGTAGACATATTTTTTTTAATCCTCTACAAAATTTCACACATTTTTAATGCTTGGATATTAATTTAGGCCCAATTGTACTATTTTCACTATTTTGTTCAACTTTTTGCTTTATTTTATCTTTAAATAAAATCATAAAAAATGTTTTTCTTTAATTTAGCTTGTCTGTATTTTGTCTAGCTAGTTTTGGTTATGAAACTAATATTAATATAGCTTTGAATTTATATTTTTAGAAGATAAAAAAAAGCTTCAAAATAAATACTTTTACGTAGTTAGTAAGACGGTTAAGTTGTAGGTCTTTAATAAGTATTGAGTAGTTTTAAAATTTCTTTAAATTAGCTATTATATATATTTTTTAGTTATGTCCTACTAATGAAATAATTAGTATTGTTGGCTTATCTTTAAAAAATAATAAGAGAAGAAAAATGAAAAAAAAGAAACAGAGCAAGAAATCAACGGAAAATGAAAGAAAAGAAACGAAGTAGTAGAAAAGAGCAAGAGTATAAGAAACAAAAATTGAAAGTGGTACCGTTCATGTCTTCCCATTTTTTATATTTTCTTCAAAAATCGTTCTTTTTTCGGAACCTACTAAAATATTTTCATCTGACCTTTACACACTATTATTGATTCACATTTTTGACATAGATATTTTGCACACTCCAGTCGCTGAAATTTGGAGGACTCACCACACCAGACTTTAGAAAGAGGATTAAGAATAGAGGAACGCTAGAGTCACCTTTAGAGAACCAGCCGTAACTCTCAAAAACTCGTAACTCCACCCCTTCTTCAAAAAATAGCAGCAACAGTTCCTCCTATCAAAAAAAAAAAGGAAATTCCATCGCTGCCTCTGACCTCCTTCATTTCTCATGCCCAGAAAATCTTTAGTTAAAATATTATCCAAGTTGCACGATACAGTAAGAGGGAAACATGGAGTAATGCAAACAAAAGATGAGCATGGTTAGGCGGACCACACCTGGGTAGACAAAATTATAGGATATTATATTTGTTATTATTTTTTATGTAAGAGGTTTAGTTAGTTACTTAATCAGGGAAATGTCCCGAAGTGAGTGTAACGGAGATCATGGCATCATAGTTTTATGATAGTTGTATGTATTTTATTTTATTTTATTTTATTTTTATTAGGTGGGGATGAACTCGAGCCTCTTCCATATTTATTTTCCTTTTTCTGTATTTTTTACCTCAATTTGAATATTTCAAAAGGCAACTAGATCGAGTACGCAATTGTGGCTTTCATAGGACTCGAAAAATGCTTGTGGCTTTCATAGGACTTGAAAAATGCATAACACCTTCTTCCCGAGTCGAGTGAACCCCCTTTCCTTGATTATTTGGTGCAGATTTAGTTTTGGAGTCTAAAGTATTTTAAAAGGAAAAATAATTTTTAAAAATGGTGACCTGGCACACCAAAACCAATGTCAGGTGGAGACTCTGAGTTATTTCCTTATGAACACAAATTTATCACCTTTTTAGTTAAAAATCTTTTTTGAGCTTTACCAAATTCTTTTATTATTTTTAAGAGGGCTAGTGGTAAAAAGAGGGTGTGGCATTAACTAACTTCTAACAATAGTTGGATAAACTATGGTTAACTACTACTACTACTACCACTACCACTACCACTACCACTACTACCACTACTACTACTACTACTCTAAACACTTCCCCCTCCCCCCTCAAGCTAGAGGAGGTGAAGATGTTCTTCATCCCTAACTTGGATAATAAGCAGTTATGCTGCATTCTGTTTAAGCCTTTAGTGAGGATGTCAACTTGCTGATCAGTAGTGTTAACATAGATGGTGTGAATCAATCCTGACTTAATCTTTTCAGACACAAACGACAATCGATATCAATGCGTTTAGTACGTTCATGAAAAACTGGATTAGTAGCAATCTGAATTGCTGACTTGTTGTCACTGTAAATAGGAACTGGAGCTAGTTGAACAACCCCTAACTCTTTACACAAACCAACAAGCCAAACAATCTCAGCCACAGTCGAAGCAAGACTCCTATACTCTGCCTTAGTAGAACTTCTGGGAAACTGTTAATTGTCTCTTGGATTTCCATGGAATGGGGGAATCATCAAATTTCACTAAATATGCTATTATAGATCTCAACTGTAGGGACATGCTACCCAATCAACATCATAAAAAGATGCTAGAGATCCAGAACTTCCAGCTTTTATCAACACCCATAGACCAAGACAGTGTTTAACATACCTCACAACTCTGAGGACAAGTTCCATGTTAGATGATTTGGGACTGTGCATGAACTGCCTTAAGGTTTGAACTGCCAATGAGATATCAGGTCTGGTGATTGTCAAGTACAATAACCTACCAAGTAACCTTTGATATGGCCCAAGATCCTCGAGTAGAGTATCATTAGTTGTAGAACATATGTGTGTTTCTCTAATGTGGTCAACTTGGCATTCAACTCCAAGGGTGAAGTAATAGGTTTACAACCTGATAGACCAAATCAGCTATACTCCAAGCTATATTTCCTGTGATGCATCAAGATACCCTTTTTACTTCGGGAAAATTCAATTCATAGAAAATATTTTAGCTCTCAAAAATCTTTAATCTTGAAGCTATCTTGCAACTGTAAATTTGTCTCATATATTATTTGTAGATTATCTCTAGTGATAATGAGGTCATCTACATATACAAGGACCACTACCAGCTATCCTGAAGTTCTTTTGATGAACAAGGAGTAGTTTATGTGACTCTATTGGAATCCTGAGGTAATGAGTGTAGTAGTAAGTTTGATATTCTATGGTCGAGATGCATGTTTAAGCCCATATAGAGACTTATGCAATTTTCATACCAATGATTTATTGTTAGAGCCTACAAATTCAGGTGGAATGCATATGAACACTTCTTCAGTCAAATCACCTTGTAAAAAGGTATTGTAAATACCATTTGGTAGATGGTCCAATGCTTAGCCGCAGCTAAAGCAATTACACTTCTGACAGTTACCATATTCACTATTGATGAGAATGTTTCTTGGTAGTCCAATCCTTGCTTCTAATTGTACCCTTTGTCAAAAAATCGTGCCTTTAACATTTCAACCTCTCCAGTTGCCTTGTACTTAATATTATACACCCATTTACATCCTATAACCTTTTTTCCTGGAGGTAATGGTACTCTCTTCCAAGTTTTTCTATCCTCCAATGCTTTTATTTTTGCCTCCATAGCCTCAATCCATCTTTTATCTTTTGCAGCCTCATAGTAACTATTGGGTTTTTGTTCAGATGAGATATGAGATAAGTAGCTTTGATATTTGGGAGACAAGTGATCATAGCCTATGATATCAGCTATTAGATATCTGCAACTATTGGTAGCTTTGTCAGGTCTGACATAATCCTTAAGACAAATGGTAGGTCTAGAAATCCTGCTTGATCTTTTAACATCATCAACATGTGATGCAGGTAACTTAGGAGCTGCAGCTGATGAAGGAATTGGAAGGGACTCTAAATTTCCCTGGTCTGAATTAAGTATTGGTGAATTCTCTAAAGAATATGCAATGGTTGAATCTAAGACCGATTCAGCACCAGGAGCTGATGCAAAAGGAATAGAATCTTCATGATCTACATTATTATGATCGTTGAATGCTCTCATATCCAGATTATATAGAAAAGAATGACCAGTCCCTACTTTTGAATTCTAAAAAGGGAACGCTTCCTTAAAAAAAGGTTAGATCTCTGCTGACAAAAAACACATTGTGCTCAAGATCAAGTAGCTTGTATCCTTTTTTAAAGTGCTTCATATCAAACTAACACACACTTCACAGCTCGAGGGCCAGACTTATCTGTTTTAAGCAGTAGGGAAGAAACTACAAGCATCATATGATCCTTAGATAAGATAGGGAATGTTGTTTGTGATACAACAACTCAAAGGGTGATTTATCGCCAAGAATAGTATAGGGAATTCTATTGATAATATATACAGCTGTCTAAATACAATCTCCCTAAAATCCAACTGGTAGATAGCATTGGAATATGATAGACCTTGTAATTTTTGAAATATGTCTATGTCTTCTCTCTACTAACCTATTCTATTGGGGTGTATAAGGACATGAACTTTGATGTAAGATCCCATGTAACTGAAACAGTTTTCTACAATGAGTATTGAAAAATTCACTTCCATTATCTAGCTTAAACATCTTGACAATTTGAGTTTTAATCATAACAAGAAAGTTTTTAAGGATGAAAACTACTTCACATTTCTGTCTCAATAAAAAAGTCCAAGTCCATCTAGTGTAAGCATCCACTAATTTAAGAAAAAGCTTTATTCCATTATAGGTACCAACCTTGTAGGGTCCCCAAGCATCCATGTGAATTAGCTGAAAAGATTTAACACTTCTAGTAGTACTTAGTGGAAATGACATTCTAGTTTGCCTTGCCAAGGGGTAAATTTCACACCTATGAGCATTATTAAAGTCTATACAATTTCTGAAACATTGTAATTTCCTAAGAACTGGCAAAGGTACATGACCCATTCTCTTGTGCCAAATATCTGGATCTCCTTGTTTGATAACTGAACAAGCTTCCCAAGTCTGCAACCTATTGTGTGACTCCACTGAGCTCATAGTGTACAAACCATCTTCCTCCCAACGAATCTCCAACACCCTTCCAGACAAGAGGCCATGAAATACAAAAAAATGTAGGAAAGAAGGAAACAAAATTGTTCAGGTCTTTTGTCACCTTGGAGACAGACAAAAGATTAAACTTGAAGGTAGAAACATATAGAACATTCTTAATAGTGTCACCTCCTGACAATTGACAATCCCCTATGTGAGTAATTATAGCAGAATCCCCTGTAGGTAGCTGAATTTGACCTACATTTACTGTTTGTGTTTCATGGTACAACAGATTTTTATTTCCTATCAAATAATTTTGTCACGACCCTAATTCGCCCTCCGTGAACGGTCATGATGGCACCTAGTCATCTATGACTAGGTAAGCCTAACAATGTGGAAAAACAACTGAAACTTGCAGAAATATAACTTAAAACAAAAGTTTAAAATAGAAGAAAGCAAAATGTAAAAAGCCACTTGGCATATACAGCAGAAAACTCAAACTTCTACAAATTATCCTAAATCCTGAAATCTCACGGGAACACAAGCTGAAAAAGAATAATACAATGATCTGACTCCAGAATGTCTACTGAAATAGTAAGAAAAATGGGGCTAAATACTAAAATATGGAATGAGATATAGACTCCTCGGTCTGTCGACACGGCAGATGTACCTCGAAATCCCTGATAGCTAACTCCACCTCAATGGTGATATGCCTGGGTGGAAGTACCTGGATATCCACATGAAAAACATGCGCAGAAAGGGCATGAGAAGACCACATCGGTACTTAATAACTACTAAGCCTAACCTCGGTCAGTAGTGACGAGGAAGGTCAAGGCCCTACTGAGATAAATAAATAATAAATGAAAGGATAAAGAAGAAGTATAAATGATAATCTACAGAAAAAATCTAACAAGATGATAAGGATACAGTAATGGAAGACAGAAATAAGGCAAACGCAAGGAAATACCGCTCACAACATGGATGATAAATGGGGATCTCTTGGTATCTTCACCATATAATCTCTTGGTATCCTCAATCAATATGACAGGGATCTCTTGGTATCCTAAATATATATATGTGGGAGGAATATCTTGGTATCCCGCACCTCAGTCCATATCATAAACATGTGCGGGAGATCTCCCGGAATGCCGTCCCGTATTCCCAAATTTAAACACACAGTAGCAGCTCAAGAATATTCAAGTAAATGCTAAACTCGTAACAGGTCACACTTAATTCTAGCCTAACATGCTCCATGAAATACAATTAGGAAAGATTAAGCAAAAAGGCAATTAAGTAAACTAAACATGCTTTTCTAAACTAACACAGGCTATATTTGTAATTAGAAATAAAACAGGTAAGAAATGAATTCAGTTTACATACTTAAAGTAAAGCTGGATTTTAAACAATTAGCTCAAGTATGCGCTCGACACCTCACATACAAGGCATTTAATTACCAAGTATCATATCTTAAGGGAAAAGGTCCCCCGCACAAGGTTAGACAAGCCACTTACCTCGAATCGGCTTAAAATCAACTCGAAACCACACGTTTGCCACGAGTATCCGACTCCAAATGGTCCAAATCTATTCAATTCTATTACATAATGTTAATAACATCTCAAGCAACTGATTCTACGATTTAATTCAAAGCTAAGACGCAAAATTAGGTAAAATAACTAAAACGCCCCTCAGGCAAACATCTCGGAATCAGGTGAACTAATATTTTCAGAAACCTCCCACTCCCACAGTGTCTATCCACATAAAAGTCTCTCAAATCGAATGTCAAAAACCCACTCAAAACTCAATAATTTGGCCTATGAAGTTTTATCCATTTTTCATTTAAAATCCAAAATTAAAGGAGGAATTCACGCTTAGATTAGTGTTACAAGCAAAAAGGAGTTTAGAATAGTTACACAATCGATATCTCTCAAAATCCCTTGAAATGTCACTCAAATCCGAGCTCTTAAGCTTAAGTTTTTGAAAAAATGGCTAAACCCTTTATTTTGAAATTTTATATCTGCCCAGGTAATTTACTGAATGCAATCGTAGGAAATTGTCCGCGACCGCGAAGATAAAAATTCAAAGGTTCTAGAAATGGCGTATGCGAATCCAGCCTACGGCACGCAATCAGAAGAGGGAAAAGAAAGCTTACGCGTTCGCGATTGAAGCCACGCGAACGCAAAAGAGGGAAAAGGCAATGAACCACTAACTCTCATCTCTACTATGCGAACATGGAAGAGGAACTGCGAACGCAAAGAAGGAAAGGGGCAGAGCTATGCGATCGTGAACCAATCCATGTGATCGCGAATAAGGAATTGGGCCCCTCCGAAATTATTCTATGCGAACGCGAGAAGGGGTACACAATCACGAAGAAGAAAATGTCTGCAACAGACCTGAAGCAAAATCTGCAATTTTAAACAACCCAAAATGCCTCGTTGAGCATCCGAAACACACCTGAGGCTCTAGGGACCCCAACCAAATGCACCAACATATCCTAAAACCTTAATCAAGCTTGTGCGAATCCTTAAACCATCTAAAACAATGTTGGAAACTTGAATTAATTAAGGATTTAAGCCTAAGAACTCAAATTTTCCTCAAAATACGCTTTCGATAAAAAACCTAACTAAACCACGTCTGAATGGCCTAAAATTTTACACACACAACCCGAATGATATGATAGAACTACTGCAACTTCTAATTCCATTATGATCCTCGTATCAAAATCTTACTATCGAACCAGAAACATTTAAAATTCAAACTTTGGCATTTCAAACCTAAATTAGCTACGGAACTCTGAAATACAATCCGAACACGCTCCCAACCCCAAAATCATCCAACGGAGCTAATGGAACCATCATATTTCTATTCCGAGGCAGTCTTCATACTATTTAGACTACAAATAACTTTCAAACACTCAAGTTCTCATTTAGGACTAAATATCCTAAAACTCTCTAAAGCCCAAAATCGAACATCCCGACAAACCGAAATAGTAGAAACGAACTTGGGGAAGCAGTTAATAGGGGATTGGGGCGTTAATTCTTAAGACGACTGGCCAGGTGGTCACAGATTTTTAGCTTCTATACCCACAATCCAATTAGGAATGCTAATATCATTGTAAAGAAAAGTACCTGCCAGTGCTCCCACAGTGCTAGTTGATTCACCGATTGAGCTTTTGTTCAATAGATGTATAATCTGAGAATATTTTTCATTTGTGAACATGTGTGTTGGAACTCCTTTTTTTATTCGTGTTATACATTGCCTTCTATTTATGCTGCATTAGCTCTTCTCCTAGGCTTAAATTCATATGGATAGACCACTACTTTATTGCAATTATCCTTTGCATGACCTGGCTTGTTACAGAATTCACAATTTATCAACCTGTAGTAGCCTCCCTTTGTATGCCTTTTCTGGTGATAGTACTCACATTCTAAGCCAAAATGCTTCCTTGGCTTATTCCTTGACTGTATGGTAAACATAGCAGTAGGCTCAACCTGCCTTGTATTTGTGTTGAAGTGGTTGCCTAAAATTATTCTTTTGCTTTCATCTTAAACTATTGTAGCATATGCTTGGTTAATGGAAGGGAAATTAGGCATCATTATAATCTGACCTCTAGCTTGCTCAAAACTGTAGTTCAACCCGATTACTGTAATAACCTCTGAAATACCAACTGTTCAACATAGTCCTTAACAGGTGGTAGTGGTAATATAGCACCATATTCAGCCCATATGTCAGTTAATTTTGTAAAATAGATAGAAATAGACGATATCCCCTGTGTAGAAGTGAATTTTTTTGTGGTGCCCAAACAGTTTGAGCATTTTCTGAGAATAGAACCCCAGTAAGGAGGTGTAAATTAAAATTTCTTATCAACCACAAAGTAATACAATGATCCTATCATGACCCCGGTTAACCAATAGTGAACCTGTTATGACGGCACCCAGTCTTCGCAACTAGGTAAGCCTAACACATTGCGGAATTTAACAGTTTGAGATAAAAATAGTAAACAAACACTAAGTACAAAAGGAAATGTATAACGATGCCGCTGGGAACATACAATGAATACATAACTCCTGAAAGTAACATCCCTAAAGTTGGAATCCACGGGAAACACAGGCTGCAAAAAGTCTAACACTGCTCTAGTCCCCAGAATTTGTCTAATACAGAGAGAGGAATCGAAATAATAGCTAATAACTAGGGATAGAATGAGAAGGAGACTCTGCGAATCTGTGCATGTAGCAGATGTATACCTCAAGTTTCCAATGCTGCTCCCTGACAACAACTGGCAGTATGCCTGCTCAGATGTACCTGGATCTGCACAACAAAAGTGTGCAGAAGAGTAGCATGAGCGGTACTCATTAGTGCCAAGCCTAACCTCGGTGGGGGTAGTGATGAGGAAGGTCGAGGCCCTACTGAGATAAACATAAGAATAAATATGAAATGGATAGACAATCAAAAATACATTAAATCTAGAGTATCTAGCAGAATAATGAGTAACGGAAACAGGGTACAACTACAACTATAGTCCAGGAATACAAGAACTATCACAATGGCTATATATCGTCGGGGATCTCCTGGTATCCTGAAGATATCATGGTATCCTCATCATATACACGAGGGATCTCCAAGTATCTCGAGGATCTCCTAGTATCCTCATCATATACAAGGGATCTCCAAGAATTCCTAGGATCTCTTAGTATCCTCCAGTTAATCAGGCCTATGATGGGGATCTCTTAGTATCCAAAGTTAATTAATCCTGAGCAGGGGATCTCTTAGTATCCGCCAAATAATCAATCATGTGCCGGGGATCTCTTGGTATCCCGCACTTCCAAATCTCGGAACAAAATTCGAACACGGGAAGCTCCAGGGATGCCGTCCCGTAGTCCCAAAAGTAAACACATCACAACAAACTAATATTTAACAGAAAGAAACTAAGTGCGGACATCAAGTAAAATCTAGAGTCTAGCATGTTTCGGAAGAAAGACAGATATTGCAATTTAGTCAAATAGATCAAATAAGCTACTAACATTGTTTCCCTATGCTAAAACAAGTGAAATTGCATTTTTATCAGTTAAATATGTGAAGAAACACAGTTTAAATAAGCCAAGTAAGGTGAATTTTCAACAACTAGAACAAGTACACGCCCGTCACCTCGCGCACAAGGCATTTAAACAACAGCAAAGACACCCTAAGGGGAGAGGTCCCCCACACAAAGTAAGACAAGCAACTTACCTCAAACTGGTACCAAAATCGCTAAGAAACAATGCCTTTTCCACGAGTATACGACTCCGAGTGGCCCAAATATATTCAAACTCATTACATAGTGTAAATAACATAGCAAGTAACTAATTCCACTGTTAAAATTAAAGCTAAGGCGCAAAAATAGGTAAAATAACCAAAATGTCCCTTAATACAACATCTCGAAATATTATAATTTTCAAATTTTTAGAAACCTCATATTCTCACGAGTCTCACGATATGCAAATCTCCCAAATCGGAGGTCAAATTCCCCTTCAAATCCTCACAATTAGGTCTAAGAAGTTTACATCATTTTCATTCAAAAATCCGAAATGAAAGATTGAAATCACGATTAGATTAGTGGGTTTTAGTCATAGTGGAGCAAGGAATCATTACCCAATAGTTGCCTCTGAAATTCCCTCAAAAAATCTCCCAAAACCGAGCTCTTTAGCTTGAGTTTGATATAAATGGCAGAATCCTCGTTTTTGTAAAGTTTATAACTGTTATGATACTTTGTTCAATGCGATCGCATGAAGGGAGATGTGATATCGTAGAGTAAAATGTGAAGGCCCAAAAGTTTGGCCTATGTGAACGCAGGGCAGGTCCTGCGATCGCAGAAGGGAAAAAGCAGGACATATGCGATCGCAACATGATCTCTGCGATCGCCTAGAGGAAATTAGGTCCTGGGGCACCAGCCCAGATTACTAAGTGCGAATGCGTGAAAAGGAGTGTGAACGTGAAGAAGGGGGAGACAGAACTATGTGATCGGATGAAGATTTCTACGATCGCATTGAAGGAATTACGCCCCCATAAAAAGAGCACTATGAGATTGCATGGGCACCTATGCGATCGCATAGAAGAAAAGGGCCTGCAATATATCAGTGAATTTTTGCAACACTCAAAGTTCCAAATTGCTCCGTTGAGCATCTGAAACACACCCGAGGCCCCTGGGACCCCAACCAAACCTACGAACATATCCCATAACATCATTAAAACTTGTACCAATCCTTAAACCATCTAAAACAACGCCGAAAACTCGAATTAATCGATGTTTGAACTTAGAAACTTCAAAACTTAACCAAACTCTCTTTCGATTCAAAACCTAACCAAAACACTTCCGATTGACCTGAAATTTTGCATGCACGTCCCAAATGACATGACGATGCTACAAAAACTTTCGGAATCCCGTTTCGACCCTCGGATAAAAAATTTACTATTGGATCGGAAACTTTAAAATTCTAACTTTTGGCATTTCTAGCCTAAATGAGCTACAGACATCCAAAATACATTCTGAACATGTTCCGAATCCCGAAATCACCTAATGGAGCTAATGGAACCATTAGATTTCCTTTCCGAGGTCGTCTTCACACTGTTATGATTATGGATCATTTTCCAACACTTAGGCTCTCATTTATAGACTAAATTTCCCAAAACACTCTGAATTCCATTACAGAACGTCCCAACAAACCAAAATAGCAGAAATGAACTTAGGGGAAGCAGTTAATGGGAGAATGGGGCATAAATTCCAATGATGTCCGTCTGGGTCGTCACATCCTCCTACACTTAATCATTTTTTCGTCTTCGAACGAGCATAGAGAACATGCCTAAAGTAGAAAATAGATGAGGGTATCGCCTGCGCATATCCCGCTCGGTCTCCCAAGTCACCTCCTTGGCCGGCTGACCCTGCCACTGAACCTTTACTGAAGCTATATCCTTTGACATAAGCCTTTGGACCTGTCTGTCTATTATTGCCTTTGGCTCCTCATAGAACATGTCATTCCAATTGGACTGAAGTGAACTCCAACACGTGAGACGGGTCATTGTGATACCTCCGGAGCATCAAAACACAAAATACTGGATGAACCTAGCCCAAACTGGGAGGTAAATCAATCTCATAAGCAACCTTCCCAACCTGCTTCAAAATCTCAAATGGACCAATAAACCTCGGACTCAACTTCCCTTCCTTTCCAAACCTCATGACGCCTTTCATAGGGGAGACCCGAAGCAAAACCCACTCACCAACCATAAAGGAAACATCACGAACCTTCCGGTCCGCGTAACACTTCTGTCTGAACTGGGCTATACAGAGTCTATCCTGAATCACCTTAACCTTCTCAAACGTATCCTGAACAAAATCAGTGTCCAATAGCCTGGCATCACCCAGCTCGAACCAACCCACCGGGGACCTATGTCTCCTACCATATAAGGCCTCATAAGATGCCATATGAATACTGTACTAATAACTATTGTTGTACGCAAACTAAACCAATGGAATAAACTAATCCCAAGACCCTCTAAACTCAATCGCGCACGCACAAAGAATATCCTCAAGAATCTGAATAGTGCGCTCGGACTGTCCGTCCGTCTGAGGGTGAAAAGTTGTACTCATGGTATCCTGGGTACCCAACTCGTGTTGAACGACTCTTCAGAACTGTGATGTAAACACTGAATCCCTATATGAGAAGATAGAAACTGGAATGTCATGCAGATGGACAATCTCCCAGATATAAATCCCTGCTAACCGCTCCGCTAAGTAAGAAGTACACACTGGAATAAAATGAGCGGACTGGTCAGCTGATCCACAACAACCCATATAGAATCAAATTTCCTCGCCATCAGAGGGAGACCAGTGACGAAATTTATAGAAATCCTCTCCCATTTCCACTCGGGAATCTCCATTTGCTAGAGTAACCCTCCCGGTCTCTGGTGCTCAGCCTTTACCTGCTGACAATTGAGGCATCTAGCTACAAACTCTACTATGTCCTTCTTCATCCTCCTCCACCAGTAATGTTGCCTCAAATCCTAATACATCTTTTCGGCACTATGATAGATGGAGTACTACGAGCTATGTGCCTCAGTCAATATCAACTCCCGAATATCATCAACATCAGGCACACAGATCCGCCTCTGCATCCTCAATGCCCCGTCATATCCAATAGTCACATCCATAGCATCGCCATGCTGAACTGTGTCCCTGAGGACAAGCAAATGAGGGTCATGATACTGCCGCTCCTTGATACGATCAAATAATGAAGACCGAGAAACCACACAGGCTAGAACCCGGATAGGCTCCGAAAGGTCCAATCTCACAAGCTGACTAGCTAAATCCTGAACATCCATCGCCATGGGTCTCTCTCAAGCTGGTAAATATGCCAAACTCACCAAACTTTCCGCCCTGCGACTCAAGTCATCGGCTACCACATTGGCCTTGCCCGGGTGATAAAGAATAGTAATATCATAATCCTTCAGTAGCTCCAACCATCTCCTCTGGCGTAAGTTCAGATCCTTCTTCTTGAACAAGTGTTGCAAACTCGGATGATCCGTATAAATCACATAAGGCACACCGTACAAATAATGACGCTAGATCTTCAAAGCGTGAACAATAGCAGCTAATTCAAGGTCATGGACATGATAGTTCTTTTCATGTACCTTCAAATGTCTCGACGCCAATCACCCTACCGTCCTACATCAACACCGCTCCAGGTCCAACTCGGGAGGCATCACAATATGCTGTATAGGACCCCAAACCAGTAGGCAAAATTAGAATAGGGGCTGAAGTTAAAGCCGTCTTGAGCTATTGGAAGCTCGCCTCACACTCGTCTGACCACTAAAAAGGAGCCACCTTCTGGTTTAATCTAGTCATAGGGGCTGTAATCGATGAGAACCCCTCCACAAAACGACGGTAATACCTCGCCAGGCGAAGGAAACGACATATCTCTATAGCCGAGGAGGGCCTGGACCAACTCTGCACGGCCACCACTTTGTTCAGATCTACCTGAATTCCCCTACTCGATACTATGTGCCCTAGGACCGCCACAGAACTTAACCAGAACTCACATTTTGAGAAGTTTGCATTTAATTTCTTTTCTCTAAGGGTCTGAAGCACTGTCCTCAGGTGCTGCTCATGATCTTCCCGACTCCGGGAGTATACAAGGATATCATCTATGAATACAATGACAAACGAGTCAAGATAGGGCCTGAATAAACTGTGCATGAAATGCATAAACGCTGTTGGGGCGTTGGTCAGTCCAAATGACATGACAAGGAACTCGTAATGACCAAACCGAGTCCTGAAAGCAGTCTTTGGGATATCCGGCTCCCGAATTTTTAACAGGTGATAACCTGAGCGTAAATCAATCTTAGAAAATACCCGATCATGCGGCATGCCCAGAAGATCAGCTGGGAGCACATCGGGGAAATCCCGTACCACTGGAACAGAGTCAACAAAAGGGGTATCGGCACTGACATCTCTCACATAGGATAAATACGCGGCGCACCCTTTCTCTACCATACACGTAGCTTTAAGAAAAGATATAACTCTGCTGGGAGTGTGATCAAAAGTACCACTCCACTCAATACGTAGAACACCTGGCATAGCCAGACGTCACGGTTTTAGCATGACAATCAAGAATAGCATCCAGGGGCGACAACCAGTCCATGCCCAAGATAACATCGAAATCAACCATATAGAGTAATAAAAGATCTGCCCTGGTTGCAAAACCACTAATAGTAACCAAACATGACTGATATACAGGGTTCACAACAAGGGAATCTCCCACGGAATAGAAACATAAACATGAGAGCTCAAGGTCTCTCGGCCTGTACCCAAATGCGGAGCAAAATAATATGATACATAACTATAAGTAGAGGCTGTATCGAATAGAACCGATGCCTCTGTGTGACAAACCAATTTATACCTGTGATATCCAAATCGGAGGCGACAGCCTCGGCACGATCAGGAATAGCATAAAATCTGTCCTGGCCCCTCCCTCGAGGGCGACCTCTATCTCCCCGATCTCCGTCCCCTGCTGGCTGGGAAGGTGGGGTGGCAGTTGGAGCTGGAACAATGGCCTGAGATTCTCGCTGGGTATACTGTTGATGAGACTGTTTTAGAGGTGCACTCCTCCCAAGCCTAGGGCAATCCCGCACCACATGGTGGGTATCCCCGTACTCATAACAAGATATGGGAGGGTACGGTGGCTGTGACTGATTGGGCCCACCCCTGCTAGACTGGCCCCTGGAAGTACCCCGCGCGGGAGGCGCACTGGAAACCGGGGGGGACACAATAAGGCTCTTGAGATCTGGGAGGAGCTGGAGTAATGCTGGGTGAAGGAAGAGCTGAGTGAACTGGGCGACCGTATAGCCCCTACCATGACGTCCTGCTCCTGAAGTACGGGTACCAGTGAAATGACCAGACTCTCGAGACCTCTTGGCCTTTCTCTCCTCCCGCTCTCTGGCATGCATACCCTTTATCCTCCTGGCTATACTCACCACCTGCTGATAGGGTATATCCATCTTCAACTCTCGCGTCATGCCAGACCTGATGGAAGGAATGACACCCTCAATAAACCTAGGAACCC
Source organism: Nicotiana benthamiana (assembly GCA_034376525.1). Taxonomy (NCBI): domain Eukaryota; kingdom Viridiplantae; phylum Streptophyta; class Magnoliopsida; order Solanales; family Solanaceae; genus Nicotiana; species Nicotiana benthamiana. The sequence continues at coordinate 123,581,500 of CM067330.1, forward strand.
TCTCACAAACAGTAGCCACAAAAGCAGGCGCATGCCTGGCCAACCTAGTATAACGGATGGCATACTCAAAGATAGTCATAGGGCCCTGGTACAAGTGCTCAATGCGTGCCATGCATCTCGGAGGCTCTAGAGAACATACTCCCTCTGAAACATATCTGAAAACTAAGTCAAAGTCAGGGAGGCAGCCTCGTCCGAACTGTCTAACTCAAAAGTGTGCCACCAGTCATAGGCGGCTACCAAAAGCTGGAAAGCTGCAAAGGAAACCCCTCGCGAGGCAGTAATACCCATGGTGAAAAAGATGCGGTGACAATCCTCAAAAAACCCAAAAGCATCATCTGTAGATAGCCCGCTGAAAATAGGAGGGTCATACTTCTTGAATAGCTCCAATCTACGCTGCTCATCCTACAAAGCAATGGCCCCGTCCTCGGGTTGAATCGGTACTGTAGGCTGGGCAGGACTAATATCTGGAATCAGTCCTATATGCAACCTCTGCTCTGGAGTGCAGGCTGCAAGAGTCTGGGATCCTCCCCCAGCCTGGGACGTGGCTGTAGGAAGGGGAAGCAATCCCGCATGTGACACCGTAGTATACATGCTCTAAACTGCGCCAATGCCTCCTGGACAGCTGGAGTAGTGGTGGATGTGGCGTCTATGGTGTCTGAGTCCTTACTGGGTCCGCTGGGTTCACCCTGCGCACGTCCACAACTCCTGCCTCGGCCCCTGCTCCTAGCTACTGCAGGAGGGGGTGCGGGTGGCTGATCGTCCCAGGTCGTTCGTGTCCTCACCATATGTGAGATAATAGAAGACAGAAGTTTAGAATCGATGTCAAAAATGTAGCACGACAAGGAATTCAACAAAGTGAAGATTTTTCCTAAACAGTTACATAACCTCTCGTAGATAAGTACAGACATCAGCGAGACTCTAATAAACCGTCATGTGTCCCCTGACTCCTATGAGCCTACAGCTCTGATACCAACTTGTCACGACCCTAGTTCACGAATTGTGAACCTGTCATGATGGCACCCTGTCTTCGCGACTAGGTAAGCCTTATCACATTGTGGAATTTAACATTGCGAAAATAAAACAATAACAAACACTAACTAAAACATGAAATGTATACGGTACCGCTTGGCACATACACTACACACACCACTTCTGAAAGATAACATCTCAAAACCCGGAATTCCACGGGAGACATAGGTCTAAGAGAAAGTAAATACATCTCTAATGTCTGAAAAGTCTAATACAATGGAAATAATAAGGAACAGTACTGCTAACTAAGGTAGAAAGGACAGAGACTTTCTTGTCTGCAGACGCAACAGTATACCTCAAGTCTTCAATAGCAAGCTCTGAACTCACTGATGATATGCCTGACCGGATGCACCTGGATCTGCACAACAAAAGTGTGCAGAAGAGTAGCACGAGTACACTACAGCGGTACTTAGTAAGTGCCAAGTCTAACCTTGATAGAGTTGTGACGAGGAAGGTCGAGGCCCCTACTCAGATAATCATAAGAATAAATATGAAATGAAATAATAGTAGGAATACATAAATCTCGAATATCTAACAAAGAAATAAGAAGAACGGAATATGCTATAATATAATTCTATAAAACAAGAATAATAACTACAGGCTATCTATCATCGGAGATCTCCTGGTATCCCGAGGATCTCCCGGTATCCTCATCATATGCACAAGGGATCTCCAAGTATCCTAATCATATACATAAGGGATCTCCAAGTATCCCGAGGATCTCCCAGTATCCTCATCATACGCACAAGGGATCTCCAAGTATACCGATGATCTCTTAGTATCCTCCAGTTAATCAGTCCTGCACTGGGGATCTCTTAGTATCCGCTAGTTATATAATCCAGTGCCGGGAATCTCTTGGTATCCGCACTTCCAAGCCTCGGAACGAAGTACGAACAGGGGGAGCTCCCGGGATGTCGTCCCGTAGTCCCAATAGTAAACACACCACAACAACCAATATTTAACAGAAATAAAATGAAATGCGAATAACAAGTAAATTCTAGAGTCTAACATGCTTCACAAGAAAGGCAGATATTGTAATTTAGTCAAATAGAGCAAATAAGTTACTAACATGTTGTCCCTAAGTCAAAACAAGTGAAGTTGCATTTTTAACAATTAAATATATGAATAAACACAGTCTAAATAAGCCAAGTAAGGTGATTTTTTTCAACAACTAGCACAAGTACACGCCCACCACCTCGCGCACAAGGCATTTAAACAACGGCAAAGATATCCTAAGTGGAGAGGTCCCCCACACAAAGTTAGGCAAGCCACTTACCTCGAACCGGTACAAACCGCTAAGAAACAATGCCATTGCCACGAGTATCCGACTCCGAGTGACCCACATATATTAAAACCAATTACATGTTGTAAATAACATTGCATGTAACTAATTACACTGTTAAAGTTAAAGCTAAGGCGCGAAAATAAGTAAAATGACCAAAGTGCCCCTCAGGCCAACATCTCGGAATCGAACAATTTTAACATTTTCAAAAACCTCGTACTCTCACGAGTCTAACCATATAAAAATCTCCCAAATCGGAGGACAAATGCCCCTTCAAATCATTAAAGTGAGGTCTCACAACTTTATCCCAATTGTCATTCAAAATCCGAAATTAAAGCTTGAATTTGAGATTAGATTAGCGGGTAATAATCATAATGGAGTAAGGAATCGTTACCCAGTATTTGCCTCCAAAAATGCCTTGAACAATCTCCCAAAACCGGACTCTCTAGCTTGAGTTTGATCAAAATGGAAGAAACCTCGTTTTTGAAATGTTTATAACTGCCAAGGCATTTTCTTCAGTGCGATCGCATAAGAAGGGATGCAATCGCGTAGAGTAAAAATTGAAGGCCTGAAAAAATGCTCGACGAGAACATAGTCACAGGGTTGCGATAGCGGAGTAGAAGAAAGGCAGGCTATGCAATCACGTAAGGACCCCTACGATCGCATAGAGGAAATGGACCTCTGAGTCACTGGCTAGAGTTGTTCAATGCGAACGCAGAAGGAAGCATGCGATCGAATAGAATGAGGGGGCAGACGCGATCAACGGCCTGTGATCGCATAGAAGGAAAAATGGACCTCCACAATTTGCACTACGCGATCGCATGAGAGTTCTTGTGATCGCAGAGAGGAAAGCTCTGCAACATCTACAATAGAAAATCTGCTATTCTCTAAGTTCCAAAATAGCTACGTTGAGCATCTGAAACACACCCGAGTCCCTCGGGACCTCAACCATACCTACGGACATACCCCAAAACTTCAGTCAAACCTGTACTAATCCTTGAACCACCTTAAACAACGCTGAAACAAAATTAATCAATGATTTGAACTTAAAAACTTCAAGACATAACCAAACTCGCATTTAATTCAAAACCTAACCATAACACGTCCGACTGACCTGAAATTTTGCACACAAGTCCCTAATGACATGACAATGCTAAGAAACTTATGGAATTCCATTTCGACCCTCAGATCAAAAATTCACTATCGGACCAGAAATTTCAAAAACTTTCGGCATTTCTAGCCTAAATGAGATATAGACATCCAAAATATATTCCGAACACGCTCCCAACCCCGAAATCACCTAACGGAGCCATCCGATTTCCATTCCGAGGTTCTCTTGATACTTTTTAATTATGGACCATTTTTTCAACACTTATGCTCTCATTTAGGGATTAAGTGTCTCAAAACACTCCGAATTCAGTTACCGAACATCCCGGCAAACCAAAGTAGCAGAAATGAACTTAGGGGAAGCAGTTAATGGGGGAATGGGACGTAAATTCCAAAGACGACCGGCTGGATCGTCACAAGAATTAAGAGGAAATCATATATTTGAGTTCGTGAATTCGTGGGTAAACTTTATCTTTGAGAAATTTTGGAATCCGGGCACGTGGGCCCGAGGGCATTTTTGTAAACTTTTTTATCTAGGCTAGGAATTGTTATGAATTGGGTTATAATGAATATTTGAAAATATATTAATGGATGTGTATCATTATTGGCTAGTTTTGGAGCATTGTGCGTCGATTCGAGTCTTCGGAAGGACGTGGAATGCCCCGATTATGGATCTTCAGAGCGAGCTGGGTCTCCTTTCTAACCTTGTAAGAGGCAATTGTCCCCATATATTAGTTAATTGGTTATGTGCTCCTATTTGTGGGGCTACTTACGCAAGAGATAACGAGAGTCCGTGCGTAGCTACTATTATGCTATTGTGCGGGTAGTGCAGGACCCAAAAATATGCTATACTTGGAATAATTGCAAACCTTATTGACTGTTCATACTGCTTAAATCACATTGAATTAGCAAATAAATTTTTAAAAGATATAAACTTCATTTTCTTAACCTATTAAAGAGAATTGACTTTTCTTTGGATAATTGCTCCATGTTAACTTCTTGATCAACTTTCTGTCTGTGTGTGTTTATTTTTAGAACGGGCCGAACGCTTCAGTAGATTAAATAGATGCATCTATGGTTCGCACCATTCGACCCTCGGCAGTGCATAATTTACACTTCAGTTAGAGCGGGTCGTCGACCTCGGCATGATATGCGCATGCTTATACTGCTTACATGAAGTACTTGATGTTGAAATTGTCTTTTTGGCCTGACATAAATTGCTAAAGATAAATAAAAAGAAATCTTGGAAATCCTTTATTACTTGTTAAAGGCGTTTAGCTGTTTACCCTCTTTATGAAGAAGTTAGAACTGCTATATAATTACATGATTTTCTCACATTTAGGATATCATTATTTGACCATTAACAAGTGTTAAAGTCGACCTCTTGTCTCTACTTCTTCGAGAATAGACTGGATACTTGCTGAGTACATGTTATTTTCGTACTCATACTATACTTGTTATGCATTTTTGTTGCACATGTTTATTATATGGCATGTGACTTAGTGACACAGCCGCATGATTGACACAGAGACTAGGTGAGCTATATTTCCTCGAGGTGATTCCGCAGCTAGTATAGTCTCTCTCAGAATTCTATTTATTTTTCTATCCAATTGTATTTCGGACAGTTATTGTACTTATTAGGTTTCTCTTAGAAAATGCTCATGTACTCGTGAGACAGGGTTCTGGGACGTACTTGGGTTTATTCGGAAATTTTGAGAGTTGTTTAAATATTTTATTATTTATGTGGAGGAATATACAAATTATTGCGTTAATCATAATAATGTTTTCGATATGATTAAAAAAAGAACTTAATTAAGTATTTCAGTTAGTTTGCCTGATAGCGCTGTTCGGCGCCACCACGACCCTTGGTGGAATTTGGGTCGTGACATAAATATAATACAACCATGCTTTCTTGAATTTAAAGGTATAGCAATATATATAGCTTAAAAAAACATCATCTCTTCTGCATAGGTTAACTCCAAAACAGACGACGTGGAATAACAAGCTCCCATCAAAACTATTAACACAAAAACATAAAAGCTCAAAAATAAATAAATAACAGTCTACAATGTTTCTATAATTTATCTACAATTGCTGCAATATAATGTATGTCATGTCTTCTTCTTTCAATCTGGAATTCAACCAAAACCAAGTCTAATATTTACCATAACCCCTCAAATTAAGATATACACTCCAAATCATATTCTCAATTATTTACAACAATACTCAATCCAAACAAATAATGGTTTTTGAAAATCCAAATTTGAATTCAAAGCTTCAAATCTTTTTAATGGCTGTTAATTGTGGAATTGATGCTAATTTTTTTCCTTTCCCCTTATATTACTGAAGGAACCCGAAATCATAACCATCAAATCGACCAGGCTTGTACTCATCTTCCCAGGGCACAAAAACTATGGGACAAGATTGTAGAGGTACCGATAATATCTTGGCTATGGAAGAAATAATAAAATTTTGATGCAGAAATCATGGGTATGGGAGGAAAACGTATGGGAATTAGAGAGAGAAACATGGGAAGAATGGTATTAGAAGGAATATATGGTACAATTAAATTAGAAGTGTAATTAATACCCTTAAAACCACTAATAGTATATAATTGGTAATCTCTCTCTTTATAATATATATATATATATATATATATATATATATATATATATGAGGGACTTGACAGGTTGATGTGGCATCTCCATAGTTTAGGAATTTTATTTATCTTTTTCTCATTTTTATGACTTTTTCCTTTCATTTTAATCATTTATCTTATAAAATTCACATCCATAACTCACATCTATTCATTGAGGGTATTAACTTTTCAACTCCATAACCCCCAATTGTTTAGTGAGTTATAAATTGCATTTATTTTGTGCAATTGACGTGAGATGTGTCATGTTTTTCAAGCAAGGAATGTTATTTTTTCTTTTCTTTTTTCTCAATTTTTTGCGTTTTTTAATTTTATCATTTATATTTTGCCGTGTCCTATTAAAATTTTCCAAAGCCACTTTATTATCCTCTTAATACCACCTATTACAAATGATACTTTCTTCCTCTTTAATTTCACATTCACCTCCTCCGTCCGTTATGCCTTTCGCACATGGACTTAAATTGGTATCATTAAATTACTATTCCTCACATCTTTTTGTGTTCCCAATTTTTAAAGGTTTCAGCATTAGGGGATTTGGGAGAAGGTTAGGGCAGTAACGACAAGTTTTTTTTTAATTCTTTCTGATTGTCGAATTGTAAGATCAGATATATGTCAACATCTCTTATTCAAAATTTTCACTAGCAACAAAACTTGTGGAAAATTTTTAGTTTTACTTTCTACTACAGTAATTGGCTGTTCAAATTTTACTATGTCTGTGTTTTACTTCGGAAATCGTCCAATATTTCTTTTGAAGTTTAGTACGACCCAGTACAATACCACTCAGTGGTGTCTGGGGAGGGTAGTGTGTACGCAGCCTTACCTCTACCCTGGGGTAGAGAGGCTGTTTCCAAATTCTTTTGAAGTTTAGGTTGTTAGAAAATGCTTATTTATTATTGTTACTTGCTGTGACAATAATGTTTATCTCCTAGCATCAAAAGCAGCGCGCATAACAGTATGGAAATAGTGATATGTTTTATAAATAAAATGATATTTACAATTTAAAGTACTCTTTTGTGTGTTGGAAAGTTAAAGTTAGTTCAGATTACGTTATTTACATGTCACTTCTCTTCCTCTAAAGTTCATATTTACCTTTTTCTGAATCTGTTTTTTTTAACTCATTTATAATTTATCTCCTACATAAAAAATAAAATGTAATGTCACAGTTAATTCTTATGCATTAAGACCTTTACATCGTAGCGGTTACGAATCCCTTTCTATGGGAAAATCGCTTCTTTCAGAAAGGGTCTATATACTGTTCTTCTCTAATTCTATTATATTTTTGCCTTTTGTCATTGTGATCGTCACATGATCTTATACAAAAGGCTAAACGTGCTGAATCAGATGTTACCGAGATTTACTCTAAGCTTCTTCTCGAGAAGTAATGTCTTCAACTCTATTTACTTTACCCCTAATTATGAATTTCTGCAATTAGTATTCTTTACTTTCCTATTGCGTCTTTGATATGTATTTGAGACCTTTTCCAACTAAAAATGCTAAAACTTATATTAATGATGTTGTGCTTTCGATTTTTATCTGAGGCTTATTCTGTTAGTTTGTGAAGTTTTTTCCTTCCTCCTTTTGTTTATAATTTTCATATTTATTGACTTCAAGTTTGTTGGTTTTTGCAGGTTGGTCGGTATATGAATTTGGTGGATTTGGATTGTTTTGTTTTGAAGTTATTAAAGTTGTGGTTCGCACGTGAATTTTTGAAGTCTATTACGACGAATGTGTTATGAAATAATAAAAAAAGAAGAATATTGCAGAGAAAAGTAGAGAAAGAATTCTTATTGATATGAGATTAATTTGCAATAGAATATGACCCTCTATTTATGGGGAGAAAGTGACTTAGCCACCAAGTAATAAATCCTAGAATCTCTCTAAATATAGACTTTCACCATAGATAAAATTCTATTTATAACACTCCCCCTTCAATGTATATTCAACAGATAATGTGCCTCGTTAAAACTTAACTAAAATAAAATCCAATGGGAAAACTTTTCTAGAGAAGGAAAAATATTACATATATCTAACAATACGTCTTTTAGTTGCCTCGTTAAAATGAAAACCCAGTGGGACTTGTAAGGGAAAAAGAGTACAACGTGTATTAACTCCACATGATGAGAACATCAATTTCACATCTTTAAGCATTTGTATTCCAATCTTGTGCACCATCTTTAAAGTAGAGATTTAATAAATAAATCAGTCATATTAACTTGAATGAATATTTTGCAACTTGAAATCATCATTCGCGATAAATATATAATGTCTTCACAAATATCGTTGAATGGCTCTTCAATATCTCCATAGAGGTATCATCGCTATCACATTATCATATTTATAGTTATAGCAAGATATATTTGTGCACAAATTGCACTGAGGAAGTGGTACTTCAAGATCAAGAATTGTATATGATTCAAGCAATTTAAATCCTTTGAGGATAGTCATATAAGCCATATAATAGACTTTAGATGCATATAAAGTTATTATGTCATGCTAGACATATAAGATATCAAAAACTGATTGCACATATCATTGACTTTATACTTTCAAGTGTTTGAACTACATGTCCAAAACTATATGTCTTTCATATGGAATCAATTCTACTTGAATTGTATCTCTTCCATTTGGCAAATACTTTTGTGTCTATATTCGATAGACTTAAGATCTTCATCTATATTTAGCACTATCATAGATGTCGTCGACGAACATTTTATATCGATTTCAAAATTTTTTCATAAAGACATAACATAGAAATCTCTTCTTTCATATATTCAGGTACTTGAATCTCTCGTGAGATTTTATGAAGTGTTTAGATGACTTGCCTCCTTTATTATGATCATTTTGATCATTTTCTCATGTTCTTTATTAAGAAGTTTTATTCGAAATCATATATGCTTTAAGCGTACCATAGACTTTATCCTTCTAGGGCTTAGTATGAGCATTTGCAATGAGAATATAATTACTTTATTTGGGTCAGCAAATGCTTATGGCATGCTTTGCAATATATTGCAACAAATTATCTTTTTATAAACTTCAAGTTCATATTATCGTAATCCAGGATCCAGATATACGAATGATAATTCATTCCACGTAACTTTTTCTCAACTGTTTATCATGTCTCCCCCTCATGTTAGAAAAACTAACTTATTTCATCAACTTTGAGAACACTTCTTTGTGCTTTATGGTGTTAATCAAAATATACACCGCACATCAATAATATTGAGATGAAATTATTTGGTTCCTGACCATGAACCACTTGTGAGGGAAGAATGTAATATACTTTCGTATATAACCTATATCAAACTGATATAGATAACTTTGTTCTCACAAGCAATAGTTTAGCTATTAGGTGGAGGCACTCGATAAATTATTTTGCTAAACCAACTGTGACTTAAACCAACTTATCAAGATAAACTATCTTGGACAGAAAATTTGAAAATTATGTTCTAAATTAAATTATTGAGAAAATTATCTCATAAACACAAAGTTGTGGATTAATAATGATCGCATATGTAACCATCTCATAAATGCATCTTATGTGTACACGGCAGGTGAATGAGCCCCAATTCATCTTTGATATTTTCAACATCCATATGATTCAATCCCAATTCTAGCTGATCTATTAATTAATAAGAATAAGCAATGTAAGAGAATTCGTAAAGAACTTTCTAGTTCTTTAATATTTATCCATGTGAATTCTCTTTTATTTTTGCATATCATACTTAAATTGATATGGCTAACCCAGATGCCAACTGAATAAATTATCAATATTGATAAAGTTCAGATTTACACCATAACATGTGCAATTATCAATAAATGCCAAGTTTATTATGATATAAATTTTAAATAAACATCCACTTTATTGTGGTATCCATTTATTTATATAGTACAAACTGGAGAATAAAGTGAGTAACGTTTCACATACATATTACCTCGCTACAAGTTGTAGTAATAGAAGATATTAAATCTTTTCTTTATTTATAGTCTCAATATAATCAACCTCGTTCGCGTGTACTTTGGAAACTGAATAAGTTTCTTTGAGACTTACTAAAACATAATACCTTATTGGTAATCAATTGTGTTTCTCCAAAATAGTGATAATTGGCTCTTCCAGAGCTCTCAATTAATTACGTACTACCACATATTCATTAACATTCATATTGTCATATATATCTTTCAAGGAGAAATTTATACCATTATGGCAATGGTAAAAATTATATGCAAGATATGTTTCTTGCAGTGTTGTTGTCCTTTAATAATCACATTGTCAAAATATTTTGACGTACAATAGGTACGTGACCAATGACCATTCATGCCATAATAACGATATTATTTTCTTATATCATCTCAAACCTGCTTCTAGAGGTGAGTGTAGTATATTCACTACCACTAGCATGTTCATATTCTTCCAATATGTATTTATAAATTAGATATTGTCACACTCACACCATGAATGAACCATAATCATCTATATGTGCTTTATAAAATCCCATGTCAAATCGATGGCAAATATAACTTTACAGAGTGAAGGATTATTTTGAGAATCCTTATTATTCTCATTACTCAATGATGATGATTATAATTTCGTCTATTGCCGCGTCCAAATCCATTAATACATGCATAGTAGTAATTTTGTCTTCTTTCATACTTATCACATATTGCTATCATATTCTCTAAAGGGAATGAGAATGAAGCAAATTCAATAGGAATATTTTTCAATTCTTTGCCCACAATCGTACATGAAAATTATCATGGTAAGACATAGAAATTTTACCACTTTGGGTAGTTATAATATCTTTCAAACTCCAATAGAGTTGCAATCAAAATTTATCGTCTTTGCTTGTATTTAAAATTAAATTATAGAATGACAAGAATTTGAAAGAGAAAAGTAAAATACTTACCTTAAATCCAGAATTTAATCATGAAGGAAGATCATAGAACATTTGACGATCATTATTCTCAATTACAAAGCTTCTACTCAATTGGTTAGAGTCTCGTGCTGATAACGTGTTACGAAACAATAAAAAAAGAAGAAATGAAGCAATAAAAAAAGAAGAAGAAGAATATTGCAGAGAAAAGTAGGGAGAGAGAATTTTTATATGAGATTAATTTATAATAGAATAGGACCCTTTATTTATGGATAGAAAGTGACTTAATCACCAAGTAATAAACTTTAGAATCTCTCACATTTACCATTAATAAAATCCATTTACAACATAATGGTAATTGTTGCAGCGATCATTATCTTTTAAGAAGAGCAACCTTAGCTTCTTCTTTCTCGAATTCTGGTCAATTTATTGTAAACAAATTTGTGAAAAAAAATCCTCTAAATTATAAAAGCAAGTGGCGAATGATGTATGAAGTATAACTATGTTCATCATGCCTTTTCAATCAATTATACCCTTTTAATTGTCTATTAATAGTATAATTTTAATTTTTGTGAAAAGAGCGACTTATCTCTGTAGGACAACAACAACAACAACAACAATTACCCAGTATACTCCCACCAGGTGGGGTCTGGGGAGGGTAATATGTAGGCAGTCTTATCCCTACCCAAAAGGGCAGAGAGGCTGCTTCCATGCGATCCTCGGCGCATAGGACAGAATGACAAGCTGCATTGGAAAGAGCGACTTATCTCTGTAGGAGTGAAATAATTTCTACAGAAAAAAGAAGAAGTAAAGAATAAAACTGGAGGAATAAATAAGGAAAGAAGAGGAGAAATGGACAAGAGGATTCATGTGGGAAAAAGAAAAGTAGATTCATTTGTTGAAATGTGAACTGTATCTGTGTTCCTTCAGATTTAGCACTTTACTTTTTCCTGATGACAATTGTAGCCATTTGAAATTATTAGTAGAATTTTCAAGAAATTATTTCTTTTCATGCGTATAGAATTGTCTATTTAGTTCTCAAATAAGCCCCCTCTCTCTATATAGAGGAGGGAATTAACAAGATGATGTGGCATCTCCCGTAATGTAGGAATCTTATTTATCTTTTTCCTCAATTTTCGGACATTTTCTTTTTATTATGAGTTTCTTATCATGAATGAATGATATGTACATGGATTCTAGCTAATACCTTGTGACGATTCGCCGTCGTCTTTGAAATTTATGTCTCCTTTCCCATTAGCTGTTCTACCTACGTTTATTTCTGCTATTTAGTTCGTCGGGACATTCGGTGTTAGAATTCGGACTGTATTGGGACACTTAGTCCCTAAATGAGAGCTTATGTGTTGGAAAGTAATCCATAATCGGAACAGTATAAAGACGACCTCGGAATGGCAATCCAATGGTTCCATTAGCTCCATTAGGTTACGGGGCGGGAGCATGTTCAGAATGTGCTTTGGATGTCCGTAGCTCATTTAGGCTAGAAATGCCGAAAGTAAGACTTTTTAGGTTCCGGTCCAATAGTAAAGTTTTGATCCTAGGGTCGGAACGGGATTCTTGACGGTTCTGTAGCACCGTCATATCATTTGGGACGTGCGTGCAAAGTTTCAGGTTAATCGGACGAGGGTTAATTATGTTTTGAATCGAAAGCGTATTTTGGATGAACTTGAAGTTCTTAGGCTTGAATCTTTGATTTAATTAGGTTTCGGTGTTGTTTTAGGTGTTTTAAGGATTGGTATAAGTTTGAATAAGGTAAAAGGTCATGTCTGTGCTTTTGGTCGAGGTCCCGGGGGACCTCGGGATGAATTCGGGTGGATAAACCGAGATTTCGGATGTTGTTGCATAGTTTTGTTCAGCTGCTTCTGTTGTTTCCACATCTGCGGAAAGGGATCCGCATAAGCGGTTCTGCAGATGTGGCATTGTAGTCGCAAATGCGGTCTTAAAGACCCTGGCCTTGGACCGCAAAAGCGGTTGGGAGCTCGCATAGGCGGTGACCTCATAGGCGGTTATGGACCGCAGAAGCGGTCCCTGGGGACTTTAGTTATAATGCATAAGCGGTTGTTTGGCCGCATAAGCGGTGACCGCAGGTGTGGGCATTTAACCGCAGAAGCAGAAATCGCTGCTATGTTAAGGGTTTATCCGAGGCTTAATTTCAAAAGTTGGAAAAATAAGGTTTGAGCTCGAGCAAGGGCGATTTTGAGAGGGATTTGAAGAGGAGATTACTAGGTAACATTTTTATGATCCTTTTTAGTGGTTAAATCTATCTTTTAAATTCGAATTAAGAATTAAAAATGGAAGAATTTGGGTGAAAGTTCATTGATTAAACTATTGGGTTTTGAGGGGAATTTGACCTCCGATTTCTGCGATTCATATATGGTTAGGCTCGTAAGAGTACAAAGTTTCTGAAAATATTTTTGGTTATTTTACCTATTTTCGCGCCTTAGCTTTAATTTTAATAGTGGAATTGGTTACTTGCGGTGTTATTTACAATATGTAATTGATTTGAATATATTTGGGCCACTCGGAGTCGGATACTCGTGGCAAGGGCATCGTTTCATAGTGATTTTTGTACTAGTTTAAGATAAATGGCTTGTCTAACTTTGTGTGGGGGACCTCTCCCCTTAGAATATCTTGATAGTTGTTTTAAATGCCTTGTGCGCGAGGTGACGAGCGTGTACTTGTGCTAATTATTGAAAATTCACTTTATTCGAAATAGTTAGACTGTGTTTTCCTCCCGTATTTAATTGTTATAAATGTAATTTCACTTGTTTTAGCTTAGGGAAAGCATGTTAGTTAGCTTACTTGTTCTATTTGATTAAATTGTAATATCTGCTCTTCGTGAAGCATGCTAGACTAGAATTTCTATCAGTTGTCCTTGCTTAGCATTTCTTTTACAATAATTCAATTGTTGTGGTGTGTTTAATATTCGGGACTGCGGGACGTCACCCCGGAAGCTTCCCATTGTGTGTTATGTTCTAAGACTGGATTTGCGGGATACTAAGAAATCCCTGACATAGGATTGATTGTAAAAAGAGGATACTAGGAGATCCTCGGAATACTGAGAGATCCCTCGTGAGTAAAAGGAGGATACTAGGAGATCCTCATGATACTGGGAGATCCCTCGTGAATAAAATGAGGATACTAGGAGATCATCAGGATACTGGGAGATCCCTCATGAATAAAAGGAGGATACTAGGAGATCCTCGGGATACTTGGCGATCCCTCGTGTATAAAAAGAGGATACCAGGAGATCCTCGGGATACTAGGAGATCCTCGTTCATAAATAGCAAGTAGTGGTTGTTCTTCATTCATAAATTATATTTGTATTCCGTTTGCCTGTTTTTCATTAATTATCCTACTAGATTCTCGATATAGTTGCATTTTTGTTGTTCATTCATTGTCATATTGATTATTATGTTTATCTCAGTAGGGCCTCGACCTTCCTCGTCACTATCCAACCGAGGTTAGGCTTGGCACTTACTGAGTACTGCTGTGGTGTACTCATGCATCTTCTGCGCATGTTTTTCATGTGCAGATCCAGGTACTTCTGAGCAGACGTACTGCCAGTAGCTGTGTGAGAGCGTATTGGGGACTTGAGGTATACAACTACTATGTCCGCAGATCCGCAAAGTCTCCTTCTCTTTCTATCCATAGTTACTAGATGTTATTTCGATCCCTCTTTGTATTAGACTATTCTGGTGACTAAAGCAGTGTAAGATTTCTTATAGCCTGTGTTTCCCGTGGGTTTCGGGCCTTGGAGGTTATTTCAGTATTTCTGTACTAAAGTGTATGTGCTAGGCGGCAAATCTATACATTTTTTAAGTCATTTGGTATTCTATTATTATTTTCGTTGAAGTTGTTAATCCCGCCATATGTTAGGCTTACCTAGCTGTGAAGACTAGGTGTCGTCATGACAGGTTAATGATTGGTGAACTAGGGTCGTGACAAGTTGGTATAAGAGCTCTAGGTTCACAGGAGTCACGCGACATAGGCCTGTTTATTAGAGTCTCGCTGATTGGTACGAGGGTTGATTAGGTTTTGAATCAAAAGCGTGTTTGGATGAAATTGAAGTTCTTAGGCTTGAATCTTTGATTTAATTGAGGTTTCGCTATTGTTGTAGGTATTTTGAGGATTGGTATAAGTTTGAATAAGGTAAAAGGTCATGTCTGTGCTTTTGATTGAGGTCCCGGGGGCCTCGGGATTAATTCGGGTGGTGAAACGGAGATTTTGGAGGTTGTTGCATTATTTTGTTCAGCAGCTTCTGTTGTTTCCGCATCTGCGGAAAGGGAGCCGCATAAGCGCTTCCTCAAATGCGGCATTATAGTCGCAAATGCGGTCTTGGAGACCCTGGCCTTGGACCGCAAAAGCGGTTGGGAGATTGCATAGGCGGTTATGGATCGCAGAAGCGGTCCCTGGGGACTTTCATTATACCGCATAAGCAGTTTTTTGGCCGCATAAACGGTGACCGCAGGTGCAGTCATTTAACCGCATAAGCGAAAATCGCTGCTATGTTAAGGGTTGATCCGAGGCTTAATTTCAAAAGTTGAAAAATCAAGTTTGAGCTCGGGCAAGGTTGATTTTGAGAGGGATTCGAAGAGGCGATTACTGGGTAACGTTTTTATGATCCTTTCGAGCTACATTCCATCATTTAGTGGTTAAGTCCATCTTTTAAATTCGAATTAAGAATACAAAATGGAAGAATTTGGGTAAAAGTTCATTGATTAAACTATAAGGTTTTGATGGGGCATTTGACCTCCGATTACTTAGATTTTTATATGGTTAGACTCGTGAGAGTACGAAGTTTCTAAAAATGTTAAAATTATTTGGTTCCGAGACGTTGGACTAAGTGGCGGTTTGGTAATTTTACCTATTTTTGCGCCTTAGCTTTAATTTAAATAGTGCAATTGGTTACTTACAGTGTTATTTACAATATGTAATTTGTTTGAATAGATTTGGGAAATTCGGAGTCGGATACTCGTGACAAGGGCATCGTTTCATAGTGATTTTTGTATCGGTTCGAGGTAAGTGGCTTGTCTAACTTTGTGTGAGGGACCTCTCCCCGTAGGATATATTGACTCTTGTTTTAAATGACTTGTGCGTGAGGTGACGAGCATGTACTTGTGCTAATTATTGAAAATTCACTTTATTCGATATAATTAGACTGCATT
Organism: Nicotiana benthamiana; assembly: GCA_034376525.1. Lineage (NCBI taxonomy): Eukaryota > Viridiplantae > Streptophyta > Magnoliopsida > Solanales > Solanaceae > Nicotiana > Nicotiana benthamiana. Next base: position 123,597,625 of record CM067330.1, read on the forward strand.
TTCCTCCCGTATTTAACTGTTATAAATGCAATTTTACATTTTTAGCATAGAGAAAGCATGTTAGTCAGCTTACTTGTTCTATTTGACTAAATGGCAATATCTGCTCGTCGTGAAGCATGCTAGACTAGAATTTCTATCAGTTGTCTTTGCTTAACTTTCTTTTACAATAATTGAATTGTTGTTGTGTGTTTAATATTCGAGACTACGGGACGTCACCCTGGAAGCTTCCTTTTATGTGTTATGTTCTAAGATTGGATAAGCGGGATGCTAAGAGATCCCTGACACAGGATTGATTGTAAAAGGAGGATACAAGGAGATCCTCGGGATACCGGGAGTTCCCTCGTGAATAAAAGGAGGATACTAGAAGATCCTCGGGATACTGGGAGACCCCTCGTGAATAAAAGGAGGATACTAGGAGATCCTTGGGATACTGGGAGATCCCTCGTGAATAAAAGGAGGATACTAGGAGATCCTCGGGATACTTGGCGATCCCTCGTATATAAAAGGAGGATACTAGGAGATCCTCGGGATACTAGCAGATCCCCGTTGATAAATAGACAGTAGTGGTTGTTTTTCATTCATAGATTTATATTTGTATTCTGTTTCCATGTTTTACATTCATATCCTGCTAGATTCTCGATATAGCTACATTTTTATTGTTCATTCATTGTCATATTGATTATTATGTTTATCTCAGTAAGGCCTCGACCTTTCTCGGCACTACCCAACCGAGGTTAGACTTGGTACTTACTAAGTGCCACTTTGGTGTAATCACGCCTCTTTTGTGCATGTTTTTCATGTGCAGATCCAGGTACTTCTGAGCAGGCTTACCGCCAAGGGGACTTAAGTTATACATCTGTTATTCCACAGATCCGCAAAGTCTCCTTCTCATTCTATCCATATTTACTAGATGTTATTTCGATCCCTCTTTGTATTAGACTATTCTGGTGACTAAAGCAGTGTAAGATTTCTTATAGCCTATGTTGCCCGTGGGTTTTCGGGTGTTGGAGGTTATTTTAGTATTCTGTATTAAAGTGTATGTGCCAGGCGTCAAATCTATACATTTTCTTATGTCATTGTGTATGATGTTATTATTTTTGTAGAAGTTGTTAATTCCGCAATATGTTAGGCTTACCTAGTCGTGAAGACTAGGTGCCGTCATGACAGGTTCACGATTGGTGAACTACGATTGTAACATACCTGTACCGAGTTTTATTGGTTTCTCAATCTATCTTTTTATCAATTTTTATGGTGTCGACTCATTTTGAAGATTTTATTTTCTCTTCTTTTATTATTATCATTATTATTATTATTATTATTATTATTATTATTATCATTATTATTATTATTATTATTATTGTTGTTGTTGTTGTTGTTGTTGTTGTTGTTGTTTTGTTAGTATATAAAAGACATCGCAACTCCAACTATACAAATATATATCTCTATCTCGACTTGATTTATAAAAATTTCATTCTAAATTTACTATTATACCGCGCGGAGCGCGGACAAATTCACTAGTTCGGTATACTAAATGAGATTATATCAAACCTTAAACATTGAGGGTAATATAGTTTTCTATATGGCATAGGACTGTAAAAATTCTTTAAAACAAAGGCCATCGTACATAGGCGTGAGAACTTAGAAATGACACCAGGTAGCCACTCTATAGGGCTGCTATTTAAGAATTAACCAGTGTGTCCTGAATTTATGCTTTTGAGTTTAATTTTTCAAGACAAAAATTTCCTGAATTGTCCTGAAGTTGATGAGATTTTTAACTTAAAATTTCAGGAAAAATAAGTACTGGTTAATCTCTAATTAACATTTTTGAGAAGGACTATCTTTGTATTTGCTCCAGTAAGAGATGGCGGGGGAGATCGGTTTTATGGTCGATAAAAAGTATTTTTTTAGTTATATCCAAGATATTGATATAGTAAAAAGATAAATATAGCTGGGAGCGCATGCAGGGGCGGACCTAGAGCTTACAATACGGGTTCTCGTGAACCCAGTAATTTTTGCGTAGATCTGTATTTATATTAAGAAATTTAATAGTGAACCCAGATATTATTGCATATTAATCTAAAATTACGGTATGAATCCATAAGTTTCAAATTCTTGATTCGCCTCTGAGCGCACGCGTCCCTAATTAAGATGTAGGTAAAGCCAAATTGATGTACATTTGATAGGCCAGGAATAACACCATTTTGTGGTACCGTTTTATTGTGACGTTCTAAAATTGTGCTCAATTTCTTTTGTCATTCTATGGTTGATTAAGTGCTGGTAGAAGCATTGGATATGGACGTAAAGTGAGGTAGTAGCCTTGAAGAGTTTTTGAAGTAGAAAGGCCAAACATTCTGGTACAGATAGTTAAAAGAGTGGCCAAAATTAATTGAACAATGCAAACAATTGATATGCCAACATAAAAAATAGCTCTTGTGGAGGGCCATGCTCAAGAGGCACTTTCTCCAACTTCCATCAATAGGAAAGAATAGATCTAGGTCACGACCAAGTTTTTTTACAGCGCCCTCGGATAAGTATTAGTCGGATTAATAAGGTTCTAATACTAATAAAAAACTTTTTTGTTGGCACTCGTTCGAAGAATAAAAATTTGGGACAGTGTTTCTTCTTTTAGCTTATAGAGAAGTGATACATTAATCTTAAACACTATTTCTGACAAGTATTAGATATATGGTCAAGACAGAAGTGATTTAATTTCTAGGCTAATTAATTTTATATATATATATATATATATATATATATATATATATAAACACAACAAAATAACAACAGAAAATAACAAATAAAAACTGGGAGCGGACATGCACAGGGGAAATAGCGGATAAAAACAGAATAGCAGGGATAAGTAAAGAAACTACAACTAATTCCTTCTATAACAGAATAGGTGGACAACAAGTCACTTTTGCTTATATTTTGTGGTAGGCGTACCACGCGATCCCATTTTATATGTATAAGTGGTCGGCGTGCCACACAATCCCATTTTATAATATATAAGTGGTCGGCGTGCCACGTAATCTCATTTCATAATATATAAGTGGCCGGCGTGCCACACGATCCTATTTTATAATATATAATGGGTCAGCGTGCCACACGATCCCATTTCTTTTAACACAATATACAATATAATCTGGGCAAGGGAGAAAGACGTTATAATAAACTATCCCGTCAAGGGAGATCTAGCTATAACCAAGCTTATTCAATTTTTAATTGACGCACTTAAATCAATACTTAGTCTCAACGATTACTGGCTCAGTGTTAAAGATTTTCAACCAATTCCTCATAAACAACAATTACGAATTCGATAATTTAGTAATTTATGACTCATGGTCATGCTTGATACGAGTGTATAGATACTCGTCACCATGCCTATACACCGTACTCGACAACTAGTAATTAACAAATAAGACTCTATTCATATTACCTCAAGCAAAAGTTAGACCAAACACTTACCTCGGATGCTCCAAACTTAACTCAAGCCTCTAGTATAGTTTTACCCCTCGAATTCACCACAAAGCCATTCGAATCTAGTCACAAATTACTTGAATATATCAACAAATGCTAATTGAATCAATTTGAATGCATAAAAATGATTTTCCCAAAGTTTTGCTCAAACATTCCTAAAATGCCTCTGGGCCCACATGGGACTCGAGGTTCGAACCAAAACCCGGTTACCCTTTCCCCCATGAGTTCATATCTATGATTTGTTTTGAAATCGGACCTCAAATTGAGGTCCAAATCCCCAATTTTGAGAAAACCTAGGTTCTACCAAAAATTCCCATTTTCACCCATGAAAATCTTTGATTTTAAGCTGAAAACATGATAAATGATGTAAATGAATGAAGGGATTAAGTAGAAATTGACTTTCAAATGATTTGGGGAAGGAAGTTTTCTTGAAAATCGCCTATGGAGTGTTTGAGTTGAAAGAATGAAGAAATGAAGTGAAATTTCGTCTAAGTATATAAAAATGCAGGCCCGGGTATGGGAATTGCGAACTTGCGAACCCCGGCCCTCCTAGGTTGGGAAATGCGAAATCTAGTTCGCAATTGTGAACGCTGGGCAATTTTGATATTTCGCATTTGCGATCGAAAATGTTGCATTTGGCACCGACCGATTATCGCATTTGCGAAAGAAATCACGCTTTTGCGAGACTGTCAGATCTGGGCCTTCTTCGCATTTGCGATGGGCCGTTCGCATTTGCGAACCAGGCTTCGCATTCCAGGTCTGAAGTGCATCAGCTGGTTTTCAACTACCGAAATGCTCTCGTGGCATATCCAATACTCTCTCGAGCCCTCAGGGCTCCAAACAAAACATGCACACAACCTCAAAAACATCCTACAGACTTATTCGTGCGATCAAATCGCCAAAATAACAGTATATACATAGAATCAAGCCTTAAAACACATGTTTTCTTCCAAATTTTCATAAAACACTAATTTTTCATTTTACGTCTGAAATACGTCAAATGACATCTGTTTTCAACCAAATTTACAGAAAGCGCTTAAGTTATATATAAGACTTGTACCGAGCGTCGGAACCAACATACAAGCCTGATACCATAGCCTTCTGATCAAATTTCTTTTTCATTTTCCTTAATTAATTGCTGAAAATAATTTCATACTAAAATTTATTTCTCGGACTTGGGACCTCGAAATTTGATTCCGGGCACACGCCCAAGTCCTATATTGTCCTATGGACCCTCTAGGACCGTCGAATCATGGGTCCAAGTCTGTTTACCCAAAATATTGACCGAAGTCAATATTATTCATATTAATATTAAAATTCATTATTTTTCACACAGAACTCATATTTAAGCTTTCCGATTACGCGTTTCGGCTGCGCACATAAATCAAAATAATCTTAAATGGAATTTTCAAGGCCTCGAAAATATAATATAAGTGAGAAAATAAGTGATGACTCTTTCGTCACAACATTCTTATCATTTTTAATCTTAGACATGTATTATTGGTCTTTACACAGTTTCCTTGGCAGTCTGTGTCATGTTTTTAATAATTACATTTTCGTGCACGTTTAACCAAAAGCCCCCCCAAAAAATAAAAAAAATCATGTCAGTTGCCCATAAGTCAGGGGAATAAAATTGGATAATACATGTCATTTACTCATCCTATAACAAAATTTATGACAGCAGTACTCCATTTTAGAAATAATATTAGTAGTTTTATTTTTAAAATTTTTTTAGGACGAAAGATGGAGAATACTATTACTTGATTTCCCTTCGATTCTTGAAAGGGAAATACTTTATTTAACAATGAATAATGATATATTTGACCTTTAAAACATATATGACAAATATCACAAGGATAGGATGAATATTATTTCCAATTTTAGGGATCACATGGTATTAAATGATATATATTTACGAAATTTCACTTCATATCAGCATTTGTTTTGTATTCTGCCACTTATCCTATCTGTATTCAAATTCTATACATGGCAAATGTCATTTAATTTCATTCACTCTTTTAAGCTTTCGAGAAATTATAGATACACTTAAAGTTTAACCAAACGACACACGCACAATATGACAAAAGTCCTGAATTGTTAAGAAATCAGTTTAAGCTAGAAAGAAAAAAATCACCCCAGGTTGTTTATACTAAAGTGATAATTTCATGTAGCTAGGGGTGTGCATGGACCGTGTTGGTTTGGTTTTTATCAAAATCAAACCAAATCAATTACTCATTCTGTTCCAGTTTATGTGAACCTATTTTATTTTGGTATGTTCCAAAAAGAATGAACTATTTCTAAATTTGGTAACAGTTTATCTGAAAGTTACAACTCTATCCTTAATGAGAAGCTTTTATAACCACACAAATACTTGGGGCCCTATTTGGACTTGTTTAAGACCACAAATTTCAAAAGTATTCATTTTTTTCTTAAACTCCGTGCTCAGTCAAACAGGTTCACATAAATTGGAACGGAGGGAGTATATCAATTTGGATTGATTCGGTTTTGTCGGTTTTTTCGGGTTTTTTTAGGGCTTTTTTTATTACATAAATATTATTTTAATCTTACTTTATCAAAATTATAGACAAGACTTTGATAAGTGAATATATGTTTAGTAAATATGAAAAAAAATGATAAAAATATGATCTAATTATATATTCTAATGGGAGAATTTTTTTAGCAACACATGATAGTTATATTCTTAGTCGTCTAACAATAATTTTTCATTTATTTATGCTTTCAAGGTTAATACATGAGAGGATCCCAAATATTTATACATTTCTACAGAAAATTCACTATAAAGTCTTAAAAATATAAATAAAATTTATATATTTATATGACGGTTTGGTTCGGATTTTTTACTCAATACTAAACCAAGTCAACCCAAACCTAGTCGGGGTTTTTAATCGGTTTGATTTATTTTTTCGGTTTGGTACGGTTTTCCGGTTCAATTTGAACACCCCTAATTGCATATAACTGCTTTACCATAATTTTTGTTATTTAATCATAATAACCTTATATATCACTTAATCATCCAAAGAATGTAAGTTAATATATATATATATATATATATATATATATATATATATATATATATATCATTTCTTATATATGCATTATAATTCTCCGGCAACTTACGCCCCTAACTTCGTCTCTATTAATCCTGATAAGTTGATATAGTTTGATATAAGCGAGATACACATATAAGTATTTTCCTTAAATTATCAAGAGATTTTGATAATTCTCTTCCACACACAATCTCAAATGATGCCAAATTATTGCCTACTTGACCACTCCTATATATTTCTGTTACACACCAAATTGCATAAAATTCACACCTCTTTCCTGCCCCAAACATAACTCTGTGACTCCTTCTTCCTTACCCTCGCCGCCCTTTTCGTCTTTTCTTCAAATCTAAGCTTTTCTCTACACCTATATATAAGTAAAAGCTTACGTCCAACGTATCACTTCGTCGCTGGAAAATCAAGAATGGCCTCTAAATGCATATCAAATTGTGTTAACGACGCTAGAGCTCCGGTACGTGCCACGTATATAAATCTTTATAAATGGCCGGAATCCGATGTTGAGTTTATTAGATCAGTCAGGTCAAAAATGCAAGGGAAAAACAATAAAAATGGCCATGGCCATCATCCTAAGGTGGTGGATAGTATTTCTTGTAGGCAATTATATTTGAGGAGTTATACTTTTTCAAGGGAAGAAGAGAATGTGAATGATGAGAAGAAAGCAGTAAAATGTTATGGTAAAAGAAAGAGGAAATTACCTCGTCAGAATGGCGGCGGCGACGGCGACGGCGGCAGTGGTAGTTCAAGTGGCGGCCAGAGACAGACTAGAAGGAAATGTAAAAGTTTTAGAAAGGCTAAGGAGATATGTTGTTCTGCTTTGGCTTCGATTTTTCGGAGGTTATTATCTTGCACTACTAAGGTTGATGTGGTTCGTTAATTTACCCTAAATTATTTACTTTAAATATAATAGAATTTTCTTCTCTCTCTCTTTTTTATTTACCGACAAGTCCTTTCAATTTTTTTTTTCTATTATGTGTTGAGTTTTTGTTTATATAGCATCTTGATCGCGTATTTGAATTTTATTGTCGCAAACTCGCAATGTATATGTAAAGAAACTTTACAGATCACATTTTTTGAATGATAGGGTTCAGTTGAACAAGAAGATTCAGTATTTTCTTGAATTAAATTAGTTATTGAATTTATGATATATATGTTGTTCGGTTCATTTTTGTGGAAACCTGGAAGGACGAATAAAGAATAACTGATAATTAAAAAAAATTATAACAGGTGATGTGCATTATTTAATTTTTAGGAATCTATAATCACACTTCCATTTTTCTCCAATATAATGACAATGAAATATATTTATTATCCAGCTATGGATCGATTTCCTGTCTCGCTATATATCTCCTGCCCAATTTACATCGACTCTCTTATCATCAAAAGGAAGTTTTTATGAGCGGTCATTTATAGTTATTAAATAGTGACCTAATAATGTAAAAATTATTTTATTATATAACTCGTGTATAGAAGTTAAGCTCAAACAATAATAGTAATCTTATTTTAATCGTAGTTGTAGTATTTTATTTGTGATGCAGGCTGTATGATCAAGCAAGCAAAGGGAGAGACTACCTGTTTAACTACTTTTTGGTAATGCTAAAGTAAGAGATATACGTGCAATTCTGCGTTAATTTATGTTAAAATCAAAGATAGGCATGCAATTTCAATTTCCACTGGCAGTACTTGAGTTCTTTAGCCTTCACAGTAACAAGGAATGACGTCAAAACAAAAAGAATCCTGAAGAAGAACTCTGCTGAAAAAGATGAAAAACTTACAAAGAGAGAAAAAAAGAAGTGAAAGCCACAAAAATATTAGCAAATAAAAGAACAGAAATGATTATCCATTACCACCAAGGTTGTATTTAGATGAATGTGATCCAATAGTCGGGCTCTAGATATCGGATACCGGATATCGAGTGGGAGTTAAGAATGTTTATCGGTCGGATTGGACGGTTATTTACTCTTAACGATTTTGCTTAACGGTTATCGGCTTTTAAATGTATTAATCTATTAGCCACCCGATAAGATATCGGACGGATTGGTAACGATTTAGCTCTTACGGACGGTTATCAGACGGTTATCGGCCTAATACCTATGGGCGGTTATCGAAAAGCTTATACTTTTTTTACTGCCGTAAACTATTGCTGCAATAGAATTACAGTACTTGTACAAATTTGCAGTACTTGTTACTGCCATAAACTTTTGTACTCATTTGCAGTAATTGTACACATTTGTACTAAAAATCATGACTTCAGTAAGATAACGTCCAAAAATTATTTAACAGAAGTACAATACTAAAAGTCTAAAAAACAGAACACATTTGCAAATTGTACAGGGAACGCTCATTTGAGAAGTCCAGCAGGTCATTCGCCAAAAGTCGCCTCTCAGCAGAAATTAGAACATACGGGTTTGTAAATTGTAACTTTGTTTCTATTATTCATTTTTAACTTTCAAAGGTTTTAATTTTTTTATATTTAATATATATAAATAAAAATAAATTATATATATTTATATTCTTAACGGGTTAACCGGTTATCCGTTAAGAAAATTAAATAATACGTACCCAATCCGATAAACCGTTAATAAAAAAAATTCAATCCGTTCCCCGTCCGTTAAGCCGTTAGCAGTAAGCCATTAAGCTTCGGTTTCAGATCGGCTTTCGGTTTCGGATCGATTTTGAACTTCCCTAGTGGGAAACCAAAAAAAATGTGATACATATATAAATATTTAATTAGAAGTTTCAAATTCGAATAGAAATTCTTGTAAGGAGCAGTTTTTACAATTAATAAACCTTAAGTGATACGAATCCAAATTAGTCCATCTAGTTAGAGTTGCATATACCGGATGGTTATATTAGGAAATATTGTAAAAATCTTTTGTGTATCTTTTTATTATTGGTAGAATATTCTTTCATTATTGTACAGTTCTATAATTGGTAGGATTTGATACCTCTTTGTACTCTATATATACTTTTGTGAGCAATACGAGAAAATTACTTTTTCCAAAACTCTTTACATGGTATCATACGCCAGTGGCTTATCGCCAAACAAACCCTAATTCTACCCTACCCGCGCCGCCTCCGTCGCCGCTGCTCTTATTGGCAGCCCGTCGCCGCCGCCGCACTAATCGGCATCCCTCTTTTTCTCGACGTCGTTCAGCGCCTCCTCTCCTTTGCCTCGCGCTTCATGGCCGCTACGACGTCAACCGAGCTTCTCCAGCCGATTGTCATCAATGCATCGGCTCAAATCCCACTCAAATTGGATTCCTCTAATTACCTGGCGTGGAAATTCCAATTTCGAACCCTTCTTACGGGTTACGACCTCTTCGGCTTCTTGGATGGATCGAAGCCGTGCCCACCAGCCACTATCGTTGACAAGGACGTGACTTCCACCAATCCAGCATATCCTTACTGGATTCGCCAGGACAATCTTATTCTCAATGCCATCATCTCGTCGATCACACCGACAATCATCTCCTTTATTGCCGCTGCGGAAACCTCTAAAGAGGCCTGGGACATCCTCGCGCGCACATACGGCACTACTTCTCATGGTCGTATCATGGCTCTCAAACAGCAGCTCCATAATCCGGTAAAAGGTTCTAAATCTGTTACTGATTTTATGCACGGTATTCGCGTGATTGTGGATGAATTATCTATCCTGGGTATTACTGTTGATTCTGAGAATCTTGTCATTAAGGTTCTAAATGGTCTTGATGATCCGTATATAGAACTCTCTCATGCCATCCAAGCCCGCGAATCTCCCATATCTTTTGCTGAATTACATGACAAGCTGTTAAGCATGGAGGCTCAGATTACTGCTCGTGTGCCGGCCACCTCCGCCGCATCTGATTTGGCTCCGTCGGCTGCCTTCGTCGCCGGACAGCAGTCAGGCCGAAACCGCTTCGGTAGCCGCAGGCGCGGCCGTAGCAGCCGCGGTTCAGCCTCCGGTCCCCGTGGTTACTCCAGCAATGGCCAATCTCGCGGGTACAATGGGAAGTGCCAGCTTTGCAGTGAATTTGGCCACTCCGCGCGCCGCTGCCCTTCCTATCCTATCTCCGGTGCCACTCAGCCCCCTTACAGTGGACCACTGCCGCAGCCAGCTTAGGCTTCACCGCCTTATCCGGCTGCTCACACAGCCCATCACTCTCCGACGATTCCCTCTGCATCCGATTCGATCCTGGACTCTGGTGTCTCCCATCACATAACCTCTGATCTTGCCGACATGTCTCTTCACAGTCCTTACACTGGTTTCGACAATGTGATTATTGGTAACGGTGAAGGTTTGACAATTACACATACTGGACAATTTAACAGTCATTCCTCTCTTTTATTACCTGGGTCCCTCTGTGTTCCACATATGCGTAAAAATTTGATCTCTGTTGCCCAATTATGTCGTCACAATAATGTTAATGTTATTTTTTCTGATACTTATTTTCAGGTGAAGGATCGTCGCACGTGGGCAACACTCGTTCGCGGCCCGCTTAGGGGCAACACCTACTACTGGCCGGCGGCTCCCAGTCTCCCGTCCGCCCTTACTGCACAAAAGCTCTCTGCGTCATTGTGGCATTCTCGGTTTGGTCACCCGTCAGCTAAAATCCTGCGTCATTTAGTGTCCTCTAGTAGTATAGCGTCCAGTAATGTGTCTGATCTTGCTTGTGTCTCTTGCAAGCTTCATAAGTGTCATAAGTTACCCTTTTCTGAGTCAAGTTTATCTTCTACTGCTCCCCTGGAGCTTATTTTCTCCGATGTATGGACCTCTCCGATTATTTCAAATGAAGGATTTAATATATTATGTCATCTTTGTTGATCATTTTTCTAAGTATGTTTGGTTTTTTCCTTTAGGCTGTAAATCTGATATCTTACAAACCTTCCCCATTTTTAGATCCTTTGTAGAAAAATATTTCTCTGCTAAATCATTACTCTGTATACTGGCAATGGGGGTGAATTCCTCGCTTTACGCTCTTTTCTAGCCTCCAATGGCATCTCACATCACACTTCACCTCCTCATACTCCTCAGCACAATGGCTATGCTGAACACCGTCACCGTCATATTGTCGATACTGGTCTCACTCTCCTTCATCATGCCTCTGTACCTCTAATTTACTGGCCTTATGCCTTTGCTACAACAGTCTATCTCATTAATCGTCTTCCCAAGACAAATCTCTCGATGCTCTCCACCTTTGAGTCTCTCTTCCATAAGCGCCCCAACCTTGCCAAACTACGTGTCTTCGGCTGTCAATGCTTCCTTTGGCTCCGGCCCTACACCTCATATAAAATGGAACCCAGATCTCGTGCATGTGTCCTCTTCGACTACTCTACTACTCAAAGCGCCTATCTCTTCTTTGATCCCTCAACGTCTAAAATCTTCATCTTGCGTCATGTCACCTTCCATGAAGATGTCTTCCCGTTCTCCAAATTGTCTAACCCCGAGTCTCCCCCTGTACCCATTCTGGTCTCCCTAGAAGTCCTTCCGCTGCCTCCACCAGTACCTGCCGCCTCTCCCAGTAGCGATCCTTCACCGGACGCACTGCCGGCGCCAACGCCTGCGCCACCAGCGCCCCTTCCGGCACCGCCAGCGTCCCCTGCCGCTGTTACACCCATTATGCCGCCACCTGCATCCTCTCAGGGTGGTCATCATATGTAAACTCGCAGCAAAAATGACATCTTTATGCCCAACAAGATGTTTGGTATGTCTGTTGGCACCTCTCCAGCTGTTACTGAACCTATGACTTTGTCGAGTGCTATGTCTGATGAGCGCTGGCGCGCTGCTATGTCATCAGAGTTTGATGCTCTGCTACGGAATGGCACCTGGGATCTTGTTCCGCCTGATTCTTCGCAGAATGTTATGGGTTGCAAGTGGGTTTATCGTATCAAATGAAAGCCTGACGGTACTGTGGATAAGTTCAAAGCCCGGCTTGTTGCAAAGGGCTTTCATCAGCGTCCAGGTGTTGAATGCAACAATGCTAGTTTGTCGGCTGCCCGCTTCGACTTGGGTTCACGCCATTTTGCATGCAACAATACTAGTTTGTCGGCTGCCCACTTCGGTTTGGGGTCACGCCATTTTGCATGAAGCAATGCTAGTTCGTCGGCTGCCCACTTCGGTTTGGGGTCACGCCATGTTGCATGCAGCAATGCTAGTTCGTCTCTGACTGACGAATTGACACAAATATTCCCCATTGCAATTGGTTTTGGGTCATGAACCCAATATATCCCATTTAAGAAGCTTTGGATGCGCAATATATGTGCCTGTAGCACCGCCATCCCGCACCAAAATGGGTTTGCAAAGGAGGTTAGGAATATATGTTGAGTTTGACGCGTCCTCCATTATTCGCTACCTCGAAACATTGACAGGAGATTTGTTCACTGCACTATTTGCAGACTGTCAATTTGATGAGACATTTTTCCCAAAATTAGGGGGAGAAGTTGGTGAAACCAAACGGGAAATTTTGTGGAAAAATGCATCATTATCTCATCTTGATCCACATACCTCTATTTGAAAGAAAGAGGTACAAAAGACTATCCATTTGCAAAGAATAGCAAATCAAATGCCTGACGCATTTACGGACTTGAAGAGGATAACGAAATCCCACATTCACGCGGAAAATGTTCCGATCCGTATTGAAGTCCCTATTGGACAAATATCTAGTGTCATATCCAATGAGTCAAATGCACGCCAGAAGCGTGGCAGACCATTAGGTTCCAAAGATCGAAATCCTAGAAAGAGGAAAAAGAACGATCTAAATGACACTATGAAAGAATCACATGAGGACGCTCATGATTTGATTAATTCCGAGATTCACGAAGAATCTATTGAGCCTGAGACTCTTGAAAATACGGAATGCAAGAATGTGAGGATCTCGAACCTCAGTCTGTGGTAGTACAAAATTAATTGAGAGCTCTCGAAGAGCCAATTATTACTATGTTGGAGAAACACAATTGAGTATTGTGTTGTAGTAAGTCTCAAAGAAACTTATTCAGTTTCCAAAGTACACGCGAAAGCGATTGATTATATTGAGACTATAAATAAAGGAAGGCTTTGATTCTCCTATTACTACAACTTGTAGCGGGGTAATTTGTATATGAAAAGCTACCCGCTTTGTTCTCCAGTTTGTACTACACAAACGAAAGAATGCCACAATAAAGTGGATATCTATTGGTATAAAACCCATGTCATAATAAACCCGAAGTTTATTGATAAGTGCACATGTCATGGTGTAAATTTGAAGTTTACCAATATTGATAATTTATTCAGTTGGCATTCATGTTAGCCATCTCATTTTAAGTATGATGTGCAAATTCACATAGGTGAATATTAAAGAACTAGAAAGTTCTTTACGAATACTCTTGTATCACTTGTTCTCATTAATGAACGGACCAACTAAAGAGTTCGGGTTGAAGCCCATAAATTCTGGAAATATGAAAGGTGAGTATGGGCCCATTCACCTGCCATGTATACCACATATGATGCATCTATGATATGGTTACATGCGCCATTGTTATTAACCCGCAGCCTGGCAGTGCTTGCGAGGTAAATCGCTCAGTAATCTAACTTCGAGCATAGTTTCCAGATTCTCTACTCAAGACAGTACATCTTGATAAGTTGGTTTATATTAAAGTTGGTTTAGCAAGATAATTATTGAGTGCTTCCACTTAATAGCTAAACTGTTTCTAATGAGAACTAAGTTATATATATATCAGTTTGATATAAGTTGTATACGAGAGTATATTCTCCCCTCACAAGTGGTTCAAGGTCAGGAACCAAATAATTTCATCTTATTATTAGTGTGCCGTGTATATTGACATGATAATGCACAAAGATGATTTCCCAAAGTTGAGGAAACATGTTAGCTTTACTAACATGAGGGGGAGACATGATAAACACTTGAGAAAATGTTACATGGGATGAATTCTCATTTTTATATGTATATCCCCGAATATCATGATATGAACCTGAAGTTCATAAAAGGGATAATTCAATTGCAACATATTGCAAAGCATGCTATACGCATTTGCTGACCCAAAGAAAGTAACTAAATGGAAGAGATACAATTCAAGAAGAATTGATTCCATATGAAAGACATGTAGCTTTGAACCTATAGTTCATATGCTTGAAAGTATAAAGTCAAAGGTATGTATAATCAATTTTCGATACCTTATTTGTTTAGCATGACATGAAACTTTGATATGCAGCTAAAGTCTATTATGTGACTTATATGACTTAACTTGAAAGATTTAAGTTGCTTGAAGCATATGCAATTCTTGGTCCTGAAGTACCGCATCCTAAGTACAATTTGTGTACATATGAATCTTGCTATAACTATAAGCATGATGGCATTGAGAATGCATCTATGGAGATATTGAAGAGCTATTCCACGACATTATATGAAGATATATCTATCAAGAATGATGATTTCAATGTGCGGTATATTTATTCAAGTCAATATGGTTGATTTGTCAAATCTCTACCAAAGATCGTTTTGAAGATGATGCACAAGATTGGAATGCAAATGCTCAAGGATATAAATTGATGTACTCATTAGGGGGAGTCAATGCGCGTTGCACTCTTTTTCCCTTACAAGGTTTTTTCCCACTGGGTTTTCCTTGCAAGGTTTTTAACGAGGCAACCAATAGGCGCATATTCAAACATGTGTACTCTTTTTCCTTACTTTAATTTTTCCCATTGGGTTTTGGTTTTAAGGTTTTATGAGGCACATCATTGAATAGACATTCAAGGGGGAGTGTTATGAAATAGAAGATTCTTACACTTCTATTTAAGGTGAATGTCTTTAATGTATTTAATTAGAGAGATTTTAGAGTTCTATTAGTGGTAGCTAAATCTTCCTCTCCCCTATAAATAGAGGTGCTCCCTACCATTGTAGATCATCCCTTGAGACCCCTCTCAACTCAATAAGAAGAACTCTCTCTACTCTTCTCTCTATTGCTATTGTTCTTGCATTATTGTTCTTGTCTTTACTTTAGTTTATAACAGTAAAGCTATTATACATATAATTATTGCTACTATGCTAGCTATTTTCACTGTGGAGAACAATCAAGATATATATTAAGATTATATTCATGTATTATGAGTAAATTATTTTTTGACCATTTATATCGTTCAAGATGGTATTAAAGCCTGATTTCGATTCGTTAGAAAATAGTGGATCGGCCTGTTACTTAGAGGCACCTTCTTAGTGATAGTACTGTTGAGTTGTTCCACATCGGAGGGATTTGAGGTTCTTGGTCTCCTTATATGGCTTGGGCAATCCTCACCTCATAAACTAGCTTTTGGGGTTGAGTTAGGCTCAAGGTCCGTTCTTTTCATGGTATCAGAGCCAGGCCCATCCCAATTATTATTACCGATGTTGGGCCCTTATTTATGTTGTCCACGCTCCAGAGATCTAGGCATGAGGGGAGGTGTTGAGTTGTCCCACATCGGAGGGATTTGAGGTCCTTGGTCTCCTTATATGGCTTGGGCAATCCTAACCTCATACGATATCTTTTGGGGTTGAGTTAGGCTGAATGTCCATTCTTTTCAAGTACATATCCGGTTAATTTAGTGACGAAAACAGAATTCTTCACCAAGGGGATCACTAAGGGTATGCAATACCTAATTCATATACACATGAAAGGGAAAAATTAATCTTGTATATATAGTGTAATTTTGACAAAGAAAGTTTGATTGAATCCCCTTCCGTTCACCTAGCTTTGGCCTTGGTTTAACTGGTCTCATCTAACTATGGAGATGTTGATTCCTGACTCTGAGTTGAAAGAGAAAATTGAAGAGTTCATTTGTATCCATACCCCAAGTCCTCGAGAATCTCTGAGTCAAACAATGAAAGGACTAGGTAGACCAGTACTAGGACTGGGATTGGAACGCTATCCAACATCAAAAATCTGTAACTTTCTCCAAAAATGTAACCAAAGCAATAACATCGAAATAATAAGAAAGTTGCATTTATCAGGACATCTTTTTGTGGTAAGGTTATGTTCAACCATGCTCGAACAACATCTATCGGCCCTCGACCATGATTTAATAAAAGGCTATATTCGGCCATACTCGGAAAATATCTATTGGCCCTCGACCACAATTTAATAAAAGGTTATATGCTTGAACAACACCTATCGCTCCTCGGCCACGATTTAATAAAAGGTTATGGTCGACCACGCTCGAACAACACCCAATGGTCCTCGACCACGATTTAATAAAATATTATGTTTGACCACGCTCGAATAACACCTATCGGCCATCGGTCACGATTTAATAAAAAGTTAGGTTCGACCATGCTAGAACAACACCTTTCGGCCCTCAGCCTCAATGTAATAAGAGGTTAGGTTTGATCATGCTCAACATCTATCGGCCTTTGACCGCAACTTAATAAAGAGTAAAGTTCGACCCAACTCAAATAATATTTTTTAGCCCTCGACCACGACTTGGTAATAGACCAAAATTAGCAAAGTTCAAACAACGCCTATAAATCTAATTTAAATAAAAAGGCACTCCCGACTTATATAAACAAAACGCAGATACGACCCAAAAATAACCGTCAACAAGGCTACGACCAACTAGATGACAACGATAATAGAAAGAGCCCAAATTATAAACAAGCAAACAACAAAAGAAAAGCACATGAGCACAAAAACAAGTAACATGTATGGAAGTATAAAAAACAACTTGAGTTCCCATATACAAAAATCTACAGAGTTCACTACAAGGGATATTAAAGAGGAAGACAAAATACAAAGAAGCCTAAGAAAAAAGGCTACTGGCCCACGCCATCACGAGCCTCTGCGACTTCACCATTTAGGCCCATGTCACCATCGCCACCTTCTCCTGAGGATAAGCACTATTATACCAGGCATCCTCTTCGAGTCGGTTCACACCCTCTTCCCCATCCTTCTCATTAGCTTGAGTCATAGTGGAATCGTATCCACAAGCGACTCAAGCTTCACAATCCTTAACATAGGTATCTTCAAGGGAAGCCTCAGGAACGAACCTGCGGCATGCAAACCCCGAAACACATCTAGCAGGCCTCGACATGAATCCATTCTTTCTATAACTCCAGAGGTACGTTGAGAAAATCAAAGTATTGGACGAGGATGGCATGCAAGAAGATGATCCCTATCGACCTCTATTGGGGTCACTCGATCATGAAGGACAAAGTTATCTTTCTTCATCACCCCAACCTCTCTTCGATATGGTCTTCCTTAGCTCTTGCTGTTTACTAATCATTTTCTTTCTCGGCTCGAATGGTCCTTTTCGCCAACTCGAGCATCTTCCCATTCCTCCAAGCATCCAAACGAGAATACTCTGCCTTCTCGAGCTCCTCCTGCTTCTCTACCATCTTGTTGTTAAGTGCCTCCAACTGGAACCAACCCTCTTCGAGATGCCCTCGTAATTCGACCACCTAAGCTTGAAGATTATTGCACTGGGCCTCCATGCCCTTGCTAACCTCAAGCTCCTCATCCTTACTTCTCAATCCTCTCAATGACGCTATACTTCTCTATGGCTTGCACCAGCTTATTGTCCCTTTTATTCAACTCGTCCCTCAAGGACTGCATGTCTTTGCCCTTGCAAAACCACCTACCGAGATCCTAATACTTTCCACAATACTCAAAGTATTTATCATTCAGCATCACGGAGATATCTGTATGCCTCTTTTCCCTCTAGTCATTCTCAATCTCCAAAATCACCGTCTGAAAACCAAAAAAGAGAAAAAAATCCAGAACAATGAACGCCCTAAAAACAGAAAAAGGTTAGTATCATGAATACGTACCCGAAGAGCGAGGCTGACAATGCTCATCAACAAAGCACCATCATTTATTTCTTTAAGGGTCTTACCCTTAATTTTGGAACAGAGGGGACCAAGGGCAAGGACTATCTCCTCGGTGTTCACCAAAGGATCACGATCCATGGGGATAACGATAGTCCTCAGAGACCCCTCTAACCTTACCTTGAGTTGGGTAAGCCTTTCTTCGATCATTCTCAGGCTGTCCGCATCGACATTGAAACCTGACTCATTGATGTTGCAAAATTCACACCAGTAATTGGGATTCTGAAGCGGTCGATGCAATTATAATTACCCAACGTGAGTGGGGGTCGATTCCATAGAGAGCTTATATTGGATTACGTGTATATTTAGACTAGGTGCATGATGTGCCCAAAATGTACTTCCACATGATTGGTTGTTTCTTTCTACTTCTAATGATTATGCTAATGTTCACAAATGAAAATCTAGAGAACAATATTTTTGATGTTGTTGTTTTTCAAGTTTATAAAAGATCTAGGGTCGTGACTTCCACCTAGGTGATTACCTAACAGATTGTGAAAATTAGGATAGGTTTGATTAATCGGGATTGTAATATATCAATCACACGCAATTATCCACTCAATACCTCTCGGTAGCTAGAGTGTTTTTGCCTAATTTGGCTTTCTCAAGTCCAAATGGGTAATGCATAAAAAAAGTGATAGATGCTCAAGTCTGGTCTTACTATCTCCCATTTCCTTGTTAGCCAATTTTTTCTAGACTTAGTCTCTCTTTCTCAAGTAGAGTCTAAGTCAATTAGGCATGAATCAATATTTGTAACCATTAATTCTTAAATTCAAGCAAGAACTAGGCTAAATATCACTAACCCGATAACAAAACAAGCCCTAAATTAAACACCCATTTGGTGCCCACACTAAGGTTGGGTCACAACCCTAGCTAGAAATTTAGCTACACATAGAGAAAATTGAAGAAACTATAGAAGAAAATAAGATTGAACTAATAATAGATGATAAAGGGAAGAAAATGCAATGTTAAAATGATAAAGGGAAGAAAATCCAATATTAAAATGATAAACGTTACCCAAAGCAGTAAAGGAAAAATGGTTATCTTTTTTTAGAAGTTCTAAAATTGACCTAATTTTGAAAAAAAAGACTATTTATATACCGCTGAAGTTCTGTAGTCGCACAATGCTGTGTGCGGTCCGTACTTTGATGTTGGATTGACAGGATGGACTTCTGCATCTGCATAATTTTGGGTTGCGCCTGCACTTATTCAGATTCTGTGGACCGCAGATTAATGAGTACGGCCGCCCTCTTAAGTTTGAGATTTGACATAATGAGGCTTCTGCGGACCGCACATTTCTAAGCGAGGCCGCACTTTTGACTCCGCGGCCACACAATAATGGTGCGGTCTGTACTTCTTCGTGGACCAAAATCATTTCTCTTTGAATCTCATCTTCTTCGTCTGCACACTAATTGTGTGGTCCGTACTTTGCAAAGAAAATCCATCAGAGGTCTCTTCATGCTCTGCGGCCTCACATAATCTTGTGCAGTCCGCACTTTACTCATTTTTTGCTTTGTTTTAATCCTTGTCCAAAATTACTGCTTCTTGAGTTAATTTTCATCTCTTTGGCTCATTTTCCAACACTCTTGCAAGAAAGCACATTTCTTCAATTTTCGGGAATACCTTTAAGCAATTTTGTGCTAAAACGAAACTAAAAGAGTGCAAGTAAGTAGTCAAAATTCCTACTTATCAACTCCCTCAAACTTAAGATTTTGTTTGTCCTCAAGAAAATAAAGTAATTCTCACCTCCAGAAGAAAATATCTATTTCATTTAGCCTAAGGTGAATCAAACACACATCAATTGGACCAATAATT
Source organism: Nicotiana benthamiana (assembly GCA_034376525.1). Classification (NCBI taxonomy): domain Eukaryota; kingdom Viridiplantae; phylum Streptophyta; class Magnoliopsida; order Solanales; family Solanaceae; genus Nicotiana; species Nicotiana benthamiana. The sequence continues at coordinate 123,617,825 of CM067330.1, forward strand.
ACCCACAATACGAATAAATTATCGACAAGGCAATGATTTGATTTTTCTAGTACAATAGTTCAAATATGACACAAGAGAATCAAGAGTTGACTTTATTAATCAAGGAAGCTCGCTCTTTCATGTGGTCATTGTAGATCCCAAAGTCCCCCCCCCCCTACTCTCAATTAACATATCTCACTTATGAATGTAGCACTCAATTCTAGAATTTTGTGAAAAGTTCGTTCATCTTTCTCAAAATAATGTCACAAGTACGACTCTAGGTACCATAGATTGCCGCTTATATAAATCACCACTAATGTAAGCTCACTCGACTTGAAATCATGTAGAGCTTTTTTGGGATGTAATGAAGGCCTTTGGACTAAGGTAGGATTGATTGGAATAGAATGAGTTCATCTTTCCTTAAGCACTCTATTTTCTCTTTTTGGATCATACTTTGTTGACTCTTTGAGTCATTATATTTTTCCTCGGGGGAACTAGAGAGACTTAACATCACTCTTTCTTGGTCATGATGGTCATTTTCTCCATGCTTTGCATCATTGCTTTTCTTTGAATCCCCTCAACACTTCATTTTATTCATTTTCTTTTTGTATTTTTCTTTTGTTCATTCTTTCTTTTTTCTTTACCTATCCTTTTCTACATTTATTTTCTTTTTGTTCCTTCTTTCCACTTTCAATCTCTTCGTCTTTCCTACAAACTTACGTTTTAGCTGATTACTTCTCAAAAGTGATAAGGAAAGTTAGGGTTCCAAGAGAGGGTCGCTACAAAATAGGTAAAGACTTGTAACGTGGCTATCAAATGAGAAAGATCTTACGCTCGAATGGGTTGACTAGGGATAGAAAAATTGGTGGGACCTGGAAAATTTCAAGCGGGTCCAAGAGTTGATTACAATCATTTCTCAAGCCAAGAAAAACTTATAATTTTGCCTAGAAACACATTCGGGGTAAGTTCTAGGCCATTCGCACGGGTACTTCACTTGCAACAAAAATATCACTTCTCACACAATTGGATTGTTACAGAGGATAGAGTTGAGGGCCTATTACGACCATATTCAAGATTGAAAGTCGCTAATGGTTCAACTAAATCACTCGATGATTGCTCAACTAAACACAAGAGTCTAAAGGTCACTAATTAAAGCTATTTCTTGCTACGAACTTATTTTTAACCATAAGACCATAGTTAAATGTGTTGGTACCAAGTGAATCATATTTTACCCTTATTATTCATTGATGCTACTATAATTACCTAAACATCAAAAACAGACTCAATCCCTTAAGAAGGTTATCACGTCATCCATCGTTGGAAAGAACCCATGTTTGGAAAGAATCGTGGCACTGAGAAAACCAAAGACTTATTGCTCACTTAAACATAAAATGAAGCTACCAAATAAAAAAGAAGCCATTAAAGTCAATAAGCAGTTATACTACTAAGACAAACAAACTAGAGAAGTTATGAACAAACTACTAAAAGTAAGACAAATTAATATACAAACCGAGGGGAATAGAATATATACATCCAAAGAGAGGGAGGAAAATATACATAAAAGATAAAAGAAAAAGAGTATTTAAGTTATTACAAGCCAATGTCATATCAACTCAATAAAAATAGACCCCTTCCCCTCCCCCCCCCCCCCCCAATAAGAATAAGCATTGTCCTCAAAGCTTAACAAAAATTAGAGTAAGGAAGGGTAACGAGTTAAGAGAACTCCCTATGTGCTCTCAATGTACATGGGATCATCAGCATCCTCGGGCTCCACCAACTGGATCTCATCATCCTTCGACTGGGGAATAACAGGGTTTGAAAACATCTGCAGCATCTCATTAGCAGTGTGGGCAACAAGGTCTAGCTCCTCAGCCAATTGTTGCCTCTGATGCCTCATGTACTGATTGTGCTACTTGTGTTGTTGGTGCTGACTTCATCAGCTACTCAAGTGGTATATCTCAAGCAGATGCTATCTTGGCAACTTCTTTTCTTAATCTACCCAATGACTTCTTCGAAGTCTGAGATTTCTGAATATTCTTTACATGTTTGCCCAACTCCTCACTGAATTCCCCATGAGCTACCAAACTATCTATAATGGTCTTCTAATTTTCCAGGATCTTTGACAATGTTTCCTCCACTTGCAGAGGTACCTGTGATGCTGCCGGGGCAAAAGGTTGTGCTTCAACAACACTGGATATGTTAGACACCTTTGATGTAGCTATCTACATCCAGTTGTTGAGAATTTCCAATTTCTGGGAGACTCGCAGCGCAACGAGTGGGTATATGGATAAGGCAGACACTGATTCTCATGTAGATGGTCTACAAGATGGAGGTGGTGGCATGTCAGCTGTCTCGGTGGAAGGATCGGCTGTTGTACAAGGCATGGTAGTTGTTGAAGGATCAGGAGATAAATCTGTAACCACCATCATTGGCTCATCAGACTTGCCACTGGTGGTAGTTGCTTTACCCCTGAACTTTGAGTTCCCCAGTCCTTGCAAAAAGTACAATGAGAAGGGCTTATTGGCCAGCACTTATGTATTAAATATCCTCGGCTCCACCTTGGAATTCTTAAAGTATTCAGTGAGGGTGTTTGGATATGAGTAGGAGTTTTCACCCTTTCGGACAACCTCTGACATGATGGTCGACATGATGACACCCATATTGATTGGGTACCCGGCCATGATAGATTCCACCATAATTGCTCGGGGAAGTAGAAAATTGTTCTTATTTTTGTTCGGGTCTATACGGTTGCACACGGAAGTTTGCCACCTTTTTGCTTCAAAATTAATGGTGTCCCGTGCAATAGGGGCTCCCCCAGTGTCCACGGTGGTGATGGTCTTGGGGCTGCCAAGATCTCTTCTAACAGGGGCGAGCTACATCACCCATAGCAAGTTTCTCGATGTATTGGACTGCCTCTATATCCTCAAATATCATACAAGTGTTCAGAGTGCATTAATCAAATCAGACCTTTATTTTTCACTTTGGTACCTTTCTTGATGTGTTTCACATTGGCATAGAAGTCACGTACCAAGTACCCATTGGCATCGATGACATTTTGGGTGAATGACATCTACCCCTTGTGCTCCTTGAAGTGTCGAAGGACATTTGGATTGTATTTATCCAAATCCTTCACTAAGAATTACCGCTAAAGTGTGAGCGATCTCTAGGGCCACCATTCTCCGAACCTATTAAAGTCTATAAAACTCACAAATCGATTTTCCCATATCTCCTTCTTCTTCGACCTCTCTAGGCCTCAACTCTAGTGTCACCCCCTATACCATCATCAAGAGCATCACATCATCATCATAAATGGGGATAGGTGTTGATGGGGCATGTGAGGAAGAGGGCTCAGAATCTTGGCTACCCTCTTCTGAACTGTCAGAAGAACTAGTAGAGGTGGAGATTTCATCTCTTAATTGAAGTCTACGCGGAAACTTCTTGAGTTAAGATTTTGCATCGGGTTGCGCTTGCACAGAGTTTCCCTTTAAAGCTTCCCTAGACGAGAGATACTCACTCGATTATGAGAATTCAAGGACTTATTTGAAAGTTTCCTTCTTGTTTATTGCATTTTGGACTGAGAGTGGGAGGTTACCCCTACCTCAGCCTCGGAAGGATTCACCCCTCCTTTAGAAGTATCACCTCTACCTCGTGAAGGAGCCAATGTCTGTAATACAAGGCACATAAGTCAGTCATAGTTTCAAACCAGTGTTGACAACTACATTACAGTTGCAGGAAGGAAGTCTAAAGAATAGACAGTGCAGACCGCACAAAAGTGAGTACGGCCGTAGATATCCCTGTTTCGACCGCACAATTTCGAAGTTCGATCACCACATTCTGTTCCATTAGAAATCTGTCAGATAAAGCAACAAAAGAAAGCTGGGGATCCAACCATGATTCCTAAACATTAGAAGTCCAATATGCTGGCAACAGTAGCTAGGGGTGATCAAGGGGCAGAGGAACATATGGAAATATCAGGCGACAATTTTGATGAAGAGTAAATTGCCCAGAATTTTCGTAATGTGGCCAGGTAAGGTGACCTTTCTCAAATATAGATGGATAAGGTTAAATTAGTAGATAAAGGAAGGAAGAAGCCAACAAAGGATACCTCCAGTGTTCCATCAACCGAGGTGCAAACAAGAAGAACACTAACTAAATCCAAATAATTAGTAATAGATGCAATTATTTCGAATGTTAATCAACAAATAAAATGAAAACTTTTGAGAGGCTTATCACAATTCATAGGAGGCACCACTTTGAATTTACAGGAATTATGGAACCAATGCAACAATCTAGAAAAACGGAAAGGTATAGAAAAAGGATTGGCTTGGATCAAGTAGTGGTGAATGCTTCCAATAAAATCTAGGCTTTCATTGATGAATTTTATGAGCTTATTATTTTGTACAAAATGGTACAAGAGTCAACACTGAGGCTATTTCACACTAAAACACATGTGGAACCCATGCTCACATTAGTGTATGCAAAATGTGATGATATTGAAAGAATAGAATTGTGGGACTCTTTGTATGTTATGGCTCGAGATATGACAGTTCCATTGCTTGTGGGGGAGATTTCAATGTGATATGGGATAAAGAAGAAAAGTTTGGAGGCCTACCAGTTACATTAAATGAAGTTGATGATTTAAGGCACTGCATCAATACATGTTATTTATCTAATCTTGGTTTCTAAGGAAGTTTCACATGGTGGGATGGTCGGTCAGAGGAGGATTGTATTTTCAAGAGACTTGATCGTTGTCTTGCTAATATAGAATTCCAGCAGATGTTCCCAGGTTTGGAAGTCTCACTTATCAAAGATTAGATTAGATCATTGTCCTATGCGACTGAAGTGTGATATTGAAGCTGCTGCAATTAAGAAACCTTTTAGGTTTCTTAATTACTGTGTGAAGCATGATTCTTTAAGGGTTTTGGTGAAGAAAATTGGCATGCAGATTTTTGTGCTGATCCATTCATTGTATTCAATTATAAATAAAAGAAACTGCAGAAAGCACTATCTACTTGGAGTAAAGCAACCTATCGGGATATTTTTAAAGGATTGCCAGCTTAGAGGAGGTTGTTAAGCGAGGCCTACTCAGCAGAATAGGGACAAATTACAATTGAGGTTCAAGTGATTAGATATCTTGCTCTTAATGAAGAATTTTGGAAGCAAAAATCTTGTATGGCATGGTTTAAATATGGACAACACTCTTTACTTACCCTTTGCTGAAGCTCTACAATCCGCACAAAAGTGAGTGTGGTCGCAGATTTTATGCGGACCGCATAATTGTCTGTGCGGCCGCAAATTTCTATGAGATTTTACAGATGGACTTCAAAGAGCTTGCACTTTTTTTCCTCCATTTGTGCGACGGCACATAGATTTGTGCGGCCATAGAGTGATTTTTTTTGTTGCAATCAGAAATGTGTAGTCCGCCCAGTTAATGTGTGGTTCACACATTTGCAACACTTAAAATCTTTGCAATGCACTTTCATTATTTCATACACTTCAAAACTAGTTAGCACCAAAAAAGCATATCTAATGAAGAAGAAAAAGAAAAAGATACATGGGTTGCCTTCCAAGAAGCGCCTGATTTAACATTGCGGCACGACGCAGATTACTAACCATTTGAAATGAAGAACCGCCACGACTTGTCCATCATCAACTTTACCAAGATAGTGTTTCACCCGGTGCCCATTGACTCTAAACACCTCATCGTTTTTATTTTTCAAGTCCAAAGAACCAAGGGGGTTATATTCACTACTTCAAATGGGCCACTCCATTTAGACTTTAACTTTCCCGGAAATATTCGTAATCGGGAATTGAACAATAACACGAGATCACTTTCTTTAAACTCCTTGTTTTGGATGTACTTGTCATGGAGGTACTTCATTTTCTCCTTGTGTAGGGATGATCTTGTGTAGGCATGATATTCAGCTAGTTCATTCAATTGTCCCACCCTTAAGTTTTCTGCAACATCCCACTCAAGGTTCAACTTCTTCAAAGCTCACATGGCCATATGCTCAAGTTCCATTTGAAGATGACGCGCCTTCCCAAACACCAACCGGTATGGAAACATCCCAATCGGTGTTTTGTAGGTTGTCCTATTAGACCATATAGCATCATCAAGTTTTCTTGACCAATCTATTCGATTGTCATTCACTGTCTTTGACAAAATATTCTTGATTTATTGGTTGAAGACTACAAATTGTCTGCTTGCTTGAGGATGATAGGGGGTTGATACTTTGTGAGTGACACCATACTTTGTGAGTAAGGTATCAAAACCGTTGTTGCAAATGCAAACCCCTGTCACTTATGATGGCCCTTGGAGTACCGAATCTTGTAAAGATGTTCTTCTTCTAGAACTCCACCACACTCCTCACTTCATTGTTGGGAAAGGCAATGGCCTCAACCCATTTAGACACACAATCAACTGTGACTAGAATGTAGGTGTTCCCACAAGAGCTAACAAACGGACCCATTAAATCAATACCCCCCACATCAAAAATATCTATCTCCAAAATGGAGGTGAGAGGAATTTCGTTCTTCTTTGTGATTCCACCGGCCCTTTGGCATTCATCACAACTCTTGACAAGCTCACTAGTATCCTTGTAGAGAGTAGGCCAATAGAATCCACAACTCAACACTTTTGCCGCCGTTCTTACTCCACCATGGTGATCACCATATGGTGAAGAGTAGCAAGCCTCAATAATTCCCACTTGTTCCTCCGAAATACATCTTCGAATCACACCATTGGTACAAATCTGGAAGAGGTACGACTCATCTCAATAATAGTCAAGGCAATCCCATTTGTTTCACCACCCAAATACGGTAATGATGGCGCCCAACCCTAAAGCTAGGCAAGCCTGACCAGCAATCGCTCTCAATTCAACAATAAATCTCAAAACCGACAATTTAAGGAGAATATAGTAATTTTAGAATAATAATCCAATATTTATAGTAAAACAATACGGAGACATATGATATCCGATAAAACATTCCCACAAGATCTGGGGTCACGAGTCTAGAGCCTCTAATATAAACTGGATGACAATTATTTGAACGAAAATACACAAGTCTGGAAAAGTATATATCAATAAAACTGAAATAGAAGGAGTAGTCAGGTCCTGCGAATGTCAAATAGCTACCTCATCAACTCTGATGAACTTTGGAGACAACGACTGCTCAGCTAAACCTCTGGTGCACCTGAATCTGCACACAAGGTGCAGGGAGTAGGGGTGAGTACTACCAACTCAGTGAGTAATAAGTATATAAAATGTCTGAAGATAAGAATCCACGAAATGCCACAAAGTAAAGCTAAAACTAACAGTCTGACACATTAACTATGAACCAACTCCAAAACAATAACAAGTATATCAGTCAAGTATAATACGATAATGCAATGTAATGCACATGACCCACTGCGGCATACAACCCGATCCATTTAATATCGAGGGTGCTTACTCGGGGTGTGTAGAGACTCCGCAGGGGCTCCTACAGCACAAGCGCAATATCACCATATCACTGCTGCGGCGAGCAGCCTGATCCATACTCATTCCACATTATGCATATGAGTCACATAATAGATTAAATTAATTTCCCAGTTTCCAATTATTAAGAAGAATATAATTTAGTTATTTAACTTCAGGAAAAAATGACTTAGCATTTCATAACAGTGATTAAACACACGACTGGGATCAATGATTATACAAATCATGCTATCACAATGATATTCATCCTCTGAGGATGCTACAGATTGGCACAAGGCCCCAAACATGGCAATAAGCCCAAATAAATTCAATACAGGGTGCGTATCAGTCACAAATATAATACATTCTTGTTCGGGATGGACCAAGTCACAATCCCCAGTCATAAACAGCCCCGCACCTCCCATGGGGTGCGAGTCACGCCCTAATATAGCCTCACCATGTGATAAACCGGGGTTTCAAACCCTCAAGCAATCATCTATACATAATAATCACCTCTAACCGGTCGTAGGCTAGTCCGCAATGCCCTATTCCTCTTGAGTCGATCTCTTCGCGTGTTGAATCTAGTCAAAATCACAACGAATATGTTACATTATACAAAATAAACATAGCCCAATCGAAATTACTCGAAAAACGCTAAAAATCACGAAGATGGCAAAATCTGAGCTCCGGGCCTACTTCTCAAAAAAATTACAAAAGTCACATCACCTGATTCCTCGTCTCGCCACGAGTCCGTACATATAAAATTTGCCAAAATCGAAGTTCAAATGACCCCTCAAACCTTCAAATCTTATTTTCAAATCCCTAGGTCCAAAATCCCTAATTTACACCTCAAAAACATGTAATCTAGTCGGATTATTCGATGATAATTCAATATTATAGAGTAGAAATAATCACAAGTGACTTACCTCAAAATTTTCCATGACTTCTTACTCAAATATCGCCTGAAGCCGTGTTTTTTGCAAAAAAAAAAAAATAGGTCAAAAACGAGCAGAAAAATGCACCAGCTTTATTAAGCTAATCTGGTCGCTACAACCCAAATCCGGTCGCTAACAATGCCAGATTTGGTCGCGAAAAGTGCCACACCAGACTGATGCACCATCACTCTTTAATTTCACTAAAAAGGCTTTAACTCCTTCATATGAACTCGGAATTAGATGATTCTTCTTCCTATGAGTCACAAATAATAATACGAACACAAAACTTCAATTGAAACTCAATTCGGAGCTCATTTTCTCAGTGCGATATTCATTTTGCTCGTTAAAATATTACTCATATTTCGCATCAAAAACTCAATCGCGACTTGATGAAATAGACAATGCTTGCTGCCTCAAGACAAATCATAAACAAAACTAAATATATAGCTACATCCATTTTTCGCTCCTTGTCAATGGTCCCAAAAATTGTTGTCGCCAAAACTCACACCACTAACTGGGATTGTGAAATGGTCTATGCAATTATGATTACCCAACTTGAGCTGGGGTCTATTCCACAGAAAGCTTATATTGAATTAGGTATATATTTAGACTAAGTTTATGATATGCCCAAAATGCACTTCCACATGATTGGTTGTTTCTTTCTACTTCCAATGATTATGCTAATGTTGGCAAATGAAAAGCCAGAGAACAATATTTTTGATGTTGTTTTTTTCAAGTTTGTAAAAGATTTAGGGTCGTGACTTATATCTAGGTGGTTACCTAAGAGATTGTGGGATTTAGGGTATGTTTGATTGGTCGGGGTCGTAATATAGCAACCACACGTAATTATATACTCAATACCTCTCGGTAGCTAGAGTGATTTTTTTCCAATTTGACTTTCTCAAGTCTAAATGGGTAATGCACAAAACAAGTAATATTTGCTGAAGTCGGGTCTTACTATCTCTAGATTCAACCCTTTAATTGGGGATATCGATTTTCTGAGTTCACCCCAATTCCTTGTTAGCCATGTTTTCCTAGTCTCTCTTTCTTAAGTAGAGTCTAACTCAATTAGGCATGAAACAATGTTTGTAACCATTAATTCTCTAATTTAAGCAATAACTAGGCTAAATATCACTAACCTAATCACAAACAACCTCTAAATTAAGCACCCATTAGGTACCCACATTAGGGTTGGGTCATAACTCTAGCTATAAATTTAGCTACTCATAGAGAAAATTGAAGAAATTACAGAAGAAAATAAGATTAAACTCATAATAATGATAAAAGGAAGAAAATCCAAAGTTAAAATGATAAACGTTACCCAAAGCAGTAAAGGAAAAACTGCTATCTGCGGATGTTCTGCGGCTGCACAATGCTGTGTGAGGTCTGCACTTTGATGTTGGCTTGACATAATGGACTTTTGCGGCCGCACAATTCTAGGTCGCGGCTATACTTCTTCAGATTCTATGGACCACACATTTATGAGTGCGGTCGCACTCTTGATTTTGAGCTTTGACATGAGAGGCTTCTACGAACCACACATTTCTGAGTGTGGCCGCACTTTTGATTCTGTGACCGCACAAACATTCCGCACTTCTTCGTGGACCAAAATCACATCTCTCTGAACCTCATATTTGGCGGCCGCACAATAATTGTGTGGCCCTCACTTTGCAAAGAAAATCCATTAGAGAACTCTTCATGCTTTGAAAACACACACAATATTGTACGGTCCGCACTTTACTCTTTTTTGCTTTGTTTTAATCCTTAAACAAAATTACTCCTTCTTGAGCTGATATTAATCTTTTTGGCTCATTTTCAAACACTCCAACAAGAAAGCACATTTCATAAGCTTTCACGAATACCTTTAAACAATTTTGAGCTAAAACGAAAGTAAAAAAATACAAATAAGTAGTCAAAATTCCTACTTATCACTCATCGCCTCCTCAGGATGCTTTTTCCCCTCTTGTTGGCACGCGAAAGGTATCTACAGCTGCCTGAGAAGTCGATGCGTTTTTCACCATGAAGGGTCAAGAACGTCAGCTGGCGCCCCTTCAGTCTCAAACACCGCAGAATTAAAAGATACATCTACATTAGCTTTCACTGACCTGGAAGCCTTGAGACTTGGCTCGACATCTTCTCCCGCAAAAATTTTTGCCGTCTCCCACAGCGAAAAGTCCCCTTCAACCGCATCAACGGCTAGGGCGACCCTGCTAATAGCATCTACTGACTCACTCTTTTGAGGTTGGAGATCTCCATCACTAGGTGAAAGCTCATTGTACTCGTCGATAAGAGAGTATACAGCAAGAGCCGAAGTCTCAACGGTCGAGTAGGAAGAAAAGGTAGAAGCAACAATAGGTGGAATAGGAATAGAAGCAGGATCGGTTGTACTCAAAATATGGGTGGAAACTAAAGGTGCAGTGCCCTTCTTCTTCCAAAATGAAGGCGTGTGAGCTCTCGACCTCCTAGTAGACCCCTGGCCGAAACTAAAGAAAAATAGGATTGGGAGAAGTCAGCAAAGGTAACGGGCATGGGCAAAGAAATCAAGGTATTGATGATAGGAAACAGTTACTTACCGGGACATGAGACGACCTAAATCTCTCTGTAAGAAGCTCGACCAATCGCGTATCCCCGACGTATGAGGGAGAATCTGTTTAACCCAATGAGCAATGTGGGTAATCATCTGAAGAGGCCTAATGGTAGTTGCAAAAAGGAGAAAGCCGGTTAACCAACCTTCAATAAGGAGAACATTAGAAACATAAAGTATGTAATCTCGTCGATCACTCACGAGTAGGGTTCCAAGCATCGAAAGTCTGCAGCAGTGGACACTACATCTCCAACTAGCTTTTTCATCCATCCTCACCACCGAGATGGATCAGGTGGCGCAGTGTAATGTCGACGCCAGCCAATTTGACGAATTTTGTTAACATCATGGCCAACTTAAATATATAAGAGGGGACCTGCACCAGGAACACATTGTAGTACCAGCATAAGTCTTCTATCTATGGCAATAAAGGAAACGAGTAACAAATTAAGAACGGGTACGCGTAAAAGGTGCAGAAGTAGAGACGGAACCTGAACCTCATCATCGCCCGCTGGGATCAAATCTACGTGACTAAGTAGGCCGAGTCTAAACTTGTGCTCGGCTAATCGCTACACCATCATCGCAGATTTGAATTTCTCCGTCACCATTTCCAGCGCATTATGGAAGTTTAATTTGGCATCAGGATATCGGGGTACAATCTCCTCTACAGTGTGTAAACTTTCTTCCATGGCGGCAGTTCCGCCATTTTTCCACTGGTTGGGAAAAGTGTCTAAAGGAACGGAGTGATCTTCCATATGAATAGTTGATGATCGCAGGGACATTGTTGCTAAAAAAAGATGGTGAAGCAAAAGGAAACAACTTTCAAAAACAGCAAAGCGTTGGAAGGATTCTGCCAAGAAGATGAAGGAGAAGCTCTTTCTTAAGAAAAAGAATGAGTTTGGAAAAGTTTTAAAATCAACAAACCATCCCCTATTTACAAGATTTGCGGAAGCAGAATTGAAACGGCAGCCATGATTAGCACAAAGATCAAAATGGTAGAACCAATAAAGGATAAAACTTGAATCGATGCGAAATATGGGGAAACAACGTCATATGACGCGTGACATCATCATGTCACCTTTTCTCTTGGAGAAGATAGCTCCAATGGAATTCCTGAAAATTCAAAAAATTCAAAACATCTAGGCCCCAGAAAGCCACGTTTCTCTATCTCTATGACCACGGCGTATATATCTAGTTCAATAAAATTCTCACAAATAACATTGTCCATTCATCGGCCTCGTCTACGAGGACGACCTCAATGAGCGGAGGAACTAACTGTATGGATCAAAATCTATCTAAAGAGTACTTAAATCAGGATGACATTAGCGAAATATTCCCAGGCCACCATGTGTCAAAGTGGTTTAGGGAATAATGAAGGTCGTGGTCAAAGAATCAACAAGGACTGAGGTCAAGGAGTAATCAAGGATCGAGGGCAAGTTCCAATACTCTTGAAAGAGTTATAGCAGTTAGTTTCAATATTAGTGAATATTCTCTGCATTTATACTATTAGGATTTTTAGGAATGTGTTTCGTATCAATAGAAATAGAGACAATGATAGGGACATGAAATATTCACTTGTAAAATATACTTTGACTTTATAGAGAGAATCTAGTCTTATTACATGCATATAAAAACAACTTTTCTACTAAGATTCCGGTCCTCACTTTCCCAATAGATCCGAGAATAACTTGAATATTCAAATGTTTATGCATCATTTATCACTGTCAGAAAGAACACCCACTGATTTCATCCTTTCCTGGTGACTCATTCATTTATTTACATAAATATTATTTATTATTATTCATCACTATTTAATGCTACATTACCTTTGTTTGAATCAATAAATATTGTCATTATTGTGACGTACTATTTATCATAATACCGAAAATTTTGTCTTTAAGATATTATTATTAGTCAAGATTAACTCTTATTTGCATAAATCTAATTAATTAAACTAAGATCTATATTTGGTCAGACAAATAATCCTTTTATAAATGTTATAGATTTACCGTTATCTTTATGATTGTTATTTTAACACAATACATATTAACTATATATTCAAGTTATTCTTGGGGATGGAGCCAGAAATTTATATTAGAGGACTGAAAAATATCCGAAAATTTATTTAGGATTTGAACTTATGAGCTAAGATAACTTTTGAATTTCTGTACCACTTTAATATCATCATCTAATATTAAAGGGATTTAAAATTTTATATACAACTTAAATTAGGGGTGTGCAATCGATTTATCGATTCGATTTTGACCCTTATCGATAATTACTTATCGATTATCGATTTGTACATATGCTTATCGTTATCGTTTCAATAAGGTTTCGATTTTTTCGATTTCGATTTATCGATTTTGGGGGCTTATCGATTCGATTTATCGATTTTCAGTAAGGTAGATTATACCAGTCATTAATAGTAGTTGCCCATCTGGGATTCACATTCAAATTCAGTGAAGTTTGATTCCTATTTAATCGTACAACCAAAATCAGTTAAAAATCAGTTCAACTACAGGACTGAGGTAAAGCTACTCACCTGTTACATATGTAGATGGCAAAAGAACAGAGCCACTTAGTTTGACTCTTCCGCTCTCATCTTCCAGAACTAAATTATCATCTGGGTGCGTAAAGTTATGACGTTGTACAAGCGGTGCATCAGATATCTGTACAACCAAGTTCAATTATTAGTGACTTAAAGAGGGAGATATTTATACAAGTACAAGGCATATACAAGAAAGGTCCTCAAATAAACTATTAGACAGGAAAATCAGCATGTTGTGTCATCAACGTTTTATACCTCTTTAGAGTACTCATCAAGAACAGAAGGTTTTAGCTTCATGTGCTTGTAGAGTGTCCCAACTATAATGCATTCTTTGCCTTCCTCTAATCCAAGAACAGTACAGACTACAATCAAGATGCAAGATAGTAGTTAAGAAACAAAACACAAGGAAAATGTAACAATTGAGCGATCAGAGATAAAACTTTCAAGAGTCATAGAGCAACAACAACAACAACAACTACCCAGTATACTCCCACCAGGTGGGGTCTGGGGAGGGTAATATGTAGACAAGCCTTACCCCTACCCGAAAGAGCAGAGAGACTGTTTCCAATCGACCCCCGGCTCATAGGATCAATCAACTACAAAAGTAATCAGAAAATCGATGTGACTTCACAACTTGCATTTGTCTAGATTTACCTGCTCAAAGTAATATTTAAGACATACTGTTGCCAGAAGATTACAGCTTGAGTTTGAGAAAACACAGACAGTAAGCCAGTGTCCTATATCCTAGCCTATCTCAGCATGACTTATCTTATAATAAAACGGCTAAGATCATATCTGTCTTTATTAGATTTTCATAAGATCACAAACAAACTATATGGGAGTCTCATCATATTGCAACATATCGACTTTACAAGCTTAAACATGTTTTACTCTTAACCTAAAACCTGTTAAAAACTTGGAGAAAGAACAATTTTCATAAGACTGCTGACGAAGCATGCCAAAGTGCAAATTGAGGAGACTGCTTGTTATATAGCTCTACAAATCAGCAACAACTAAACATTAGTGCAAAAGAATCAAATCATACCAAGCCACCACATGGTCACAAGGGTACACAACCCTATGTAACCGAACAATTTTTGCATATCTACTCCTTTTCCTTCCTCACCAGCAAACTTTTTAAGAAGCACAGTGAACAGCCCATAGAGTCATAGAGCGCATTTGGAATTTGAAGCCTTTAGTAATGATTGCCTTTGCATTTGTACGTTGAATCATATAATTCTTCACCTTACAAAAGAATCAAAAGTTCCAATTCTCTTTTATTAGTTTACCAAGGAAATAAACGGAAGAACAATTCTACAACTCACTTTTCCACCATAATTTCCAATTTAACGAATTAAAAGAAGGTGAAATGAATAGTTCAGTACTTTAATTCTTTGCGTAGTGGTCAAATTCCATTCTCCCATTCCTCAATTCAAGAAAAACTGTAGAATTTTCAATAATAACGCACACGAAATTGCAAAATCTGCACAAATACAAACGTCAGAACCCTTAAATATAGCTATTTAGTTAATTTTTTAAACTATTTTCCGAGCTATAACTAAAATGTCACTTAAATTGAGATAGATAGGGTAATATTTACTTTGCTAGGAGAAGGGAAGAAGGGGTAAGTTTAGTTACCAGGCAAATGGGGTTTCCAATTGGGAACGAGAGAGTAAAGGAGAGTACGCATCACATGGAGCCTAACATAATATGTTTGACTGTACTGCTGTCCCCTGTATACCTCCTTCCCTATCTCAAAACTCTCATCCTGTTAAAGCAATGAAAACCTAGAAATTAAGGAATAGAAATAAAATAAAAAGGAAGATTTTTTTTGCAAATTGACTGCAATAGCTTTGAATTGAAGGCCAAACAATAAGGTAGGAACAAGAGAATTGATGACAAAAAGCTACCAGAGAATGGTAAAGGGACTGCTTTCGCTGGAGAAGGTTGCTCTCTCTTCCATTGCTACGACCATGGCGAGAAAATTACTCTCCTGCGTCTGCGCTACTGCTATTCTATCATGGAACAACATTGACAGTGACGATGAGCTTGGTGACCGAACTTAAGAGTTAAGAGTGAAGAGTAGCGGCGATGCTGGAACCTGAAAATTGGAAAATAGGGTTAGCACTTAGCAGACTTGTTAAGCTCATATATGCGAAGGGATAGGCCTTGGGTAGTAATTAGTATTATAAAATAAGGGCATATTTGTCTTTTTAATATATCTTATCGATTTATCGATAAACCGATAAACCGAATGGCCAAAATCGAAATCGAATCGATAAACCGATAAGGAAAATTTTTGAAATCGAAATCGAATCGATAAACCGATAAACCGATATCAATAAACCGATAACAAATAATCGATTCGATTTATCGATAAACCGATTCGAATGCACACCCCTAACTAAAATGCTTGTTTGTCCTATTTGGGCAAACTACTTTTTGGCGATGGGACTCAAATTGAATCCTCTTACCTCCTTTTCCCGTTAACTTTCTCTCTTATTCTTCTTTGTATATATAGATTTTTGGATTTTGATTGCCATTAATGAACTAATTTCTAAATTTATATTTTAAAATTCATTTATAGTAAGGTATAACATAATTTAAATTAAAGATAGCCATTAAAATATTATAGAATAAAATAAAAGGTATTATATAGAACAGGGAATTAAAAATTTAAGGAAAAAAGGCATTATGCAGGATAAGGAGAGAACATGACTATCGTTCAAAGTTGAGGGAAAGTTTGATTTTTAAAGTAAAGTTCGGATATGTAAATAATTTTCGCCCTTTTAAATATAGATATGGAGAACATGGAAGATACTATTAAGATTCAAGAGGCTATGAAATGATCAATTTTTTTGAGTATTTGTATCCTTCAATCGTCAAAAAGAAAAAGTGAAAAACTAAGTTCCGATACTTTCAAGTGTTCTCTTTCACTTGAAAGAAACAACCGTTGTTAATTATGTGTGACGCTAATGGCCTTAAAATCAGGTAATTTCTATTGTTCCACTTCAAAGCAATCATTTGCCTTGTTGAAAATTTGGGAAATTTGCATCTATGTCCACTTTTTGGGTCAGGTTTTAACTTGTGTTTGCTTTATAAAAAATACCCGCTTTTTCGCGTAACTTTAGCATACATGAATGAAGTAGCAAAGGCAATCACGCAAAACTTATGCATTCTAGTATACATGCCTGAAGTAGCAAGTGTGCTGAACTTTTTGTTTGTAATTGCGAACTTAAGCATAGTAGCTTAAGTTTTCTCTATTTGCTGAAGTTAAGCATAGTAGCTGTAAGTTTTGTTCTCTATATGCTGAAGTTTTTGTTTGTAATTGTACTAAATAAGCTGAAGTTTTTTTGTTCAGGATCATTAGTTTCGTCATTAAGTTTTTGTGACGATCCGGCCCGTCGTCACGTGAGTTACCGCCCCATTTTCCAAATATTTTATTTCCTATGCTTCATTATATGTAGTTGAGGTGATCGAGTAGAATTGGATTGGTTTTAGATGGAAATGAGACACTTAGTCTCTTAAAGGAAAACTTATTTTGGAAAAGTCAACTAGAAGTTGACTATTTAGTTAGAGGGCTCGCATGTTAATTTTGATAATTTGGTTAGCTTCGGCGGATGATTTATGACTTAGAAGTGCGATCAGAATTCAATTTGGAGGTCCAGTGTAGAATTAGGCTTGAATTGGCGAAGTTTGAATGTTGGCGAATCCCGGTTGAAAGGTGAGATTTTGATCCAAGGGTCGGAATGGAATTTCGAGAGTTCCAGTAGCTTTGTTAGGTTATTTTGGATATGCATGCAAAGTTTAAGGTCATTCGGATGTCTTTAGGTCGGGTTTTTTGATCGAATGTGTAATTCAGAAGTTTTGAAGAAACTTGGGCTTGAATCTGATATGAAGTGATGTGGTGTTTGACGTGTTTTGATGATTGAAATAAGTTTGTATGATATTTTGGGATATGTTGGTGCATTTGGTTGAGGTCCCGGGGGCCTCGGGGTGATTTCGGATGGTTAAGCGAGAAGTTTGGACTTAGGATTTATTGCAGCAATGCAGCAGCTATTGCATGCCACTTTTGGCCTTCCCGTTCGCGGAGGGGTCTTCGCGTTCGCATAGTGGTAAGTCTTGAGTAAATACGTTCGCGATAATGGCCGTGCGATTGCGTAGAAGGGCCTGGGGCCCCTGCCTAGTTTGTTCAGTGCGTTCGCGATGTGGGAGTCGATTCGCTTAAGAGGAGGTCCTAGTGCATCGCGTTCGCGCCGGCGGTATCCCATTCGCGTAGTATCGGAAGTTATAGGATCGAGTTCGCGTATCGACTACCACGTTCGCGAAAGGTTAAAAAGGTCATAGACGTTCATGTGCATCGCGAACGCGATGGGGGCCTCGCATTCGCATAGAAGGAAAATTGGGCGTCCGGAGGGGTTTTATATTATTTCATACGCGGCCCATTTGTTATTTCCTCCATTTTGAACCACCTTGAGAGCTTTTCGGTAGAAATTGAAGAGTGTTTTGATGGAAATTGATTGGAGGTAAGTCTCATGACCTAGAAACATTATTTTATTATGGAATCAACATTTAATTCTTGGAAAATTGGGTGAAAAATTGAAGAACAAGGGCTTCGGTTTTGAAATGAAAATTTGGGATTTTAGGGAGCAATTGAACTCCGATTTTGGTAAATTTGATATGTATAGACTCATGGCGAGACGAGGAGTCCGGTGATATAAATTTTGTAATTTTTCAAGAAGTGGGCTCGGGGCTCGGGTTTTGCCAACTTCGTAATTTTTATATTTTTCGAGTTTTTTCGATTGGGTTAGGTTTCTTTGGCACATTTAAATGTATTTGTTGTAGTTTTTGCTAGATTCGATGCGCAAGGAGGTCGATACGAGTGGAAAGGACATTGCGAGCTTGTCTTCGGCCGGCTAGATGTGAGTAATAGATGTAGGTAATGACCTGAGGGTTTGAAACCTTGGTTTATCATACTGTGATGCTATATTGAGGCGAGACATGCACTCTATGATGAGTGGGGGGTCGCTTGTGATCGGGGATTGTGGCTTAGTCCGCCCCGAGTGGTGTCCAAGCTATGCTTGGACTATAGACTGATTAGTAAACATCCTACTTGGATTGTTATGATATATTTGGGTTGTGTGCCGACAATTTGAATCCCTTTGGGATTATTATCACTGCTACCATGATGATTAGCATGCTATATGATTTCAGTCCTGAGTTTTTAACACTGTTTCGAAACAATTATTCCCATTCCTAAGGCTTTAAAGACTTAAGCGATAATTTCCTAATAATTGAAATTGAGAACTAAAATCTGACGTTGTTGTATAACTCACATGTATATTCTGGACTGAGCGTGGAACGGGCTGCTCACCGCAGCGATGTTACGATGATATTGCGGTTAGGTTGTAGGAGCCCCTCCGGAGTCTGACCCCCCCCCCCCCCACTGTGAGTGCGGATACCCATTGGGCTGCACGCCACAGCGGTCATGTGCATTGCATTGTCTTCATACTTTGATGTTATCTGATTTATCTATATTTGTTTTGTTGCCATTTCACCGTTAATTATGCTAAATTGTTAGTTTTAGCTTTACATTGTGTTATTTTTGAGATTTCTTACTTTCATCCATTATATATATACCACGGAGTTGGAAGCACTCACTTTACTTCTTGCACCATGTGTGAAGATTCAGGATCATCGGGAGCTTAGTCGAGCTGTTTGTTGTTTCTAGAGTTTTCAGGAGTTGTCGAGGTAGCTGTCTGACATCCGTAGAACCCGACTCCTCCCCTTATTCCTTTTATATTTTCGCATTCTGGAACTTTGGTATTACATGTGGATTTTCTAATTTGTTATCTTAGAGGCTCTAGACTCATGACCCCAGGCTTTGGAAGATGTTGTTTATGATAGTGTTTCGTATTATTTTCTATTTAAATTATTCGGTTAATAGACTTGACAAACTGCTAATTTCATGTTGTTACTCAATAATGGGATTTGTGATTGGGATGTGAGTAATGATTGGTCGGGCTTGCCTAGCAATTGTGTTGGGCTCCATCACGATCGGGATTGGGGTCATGACAGTTTTTTGAAAAACTTCGGCAGAAGATGCTGAAGTTATTTAGTTCATTTATAAAAACTTCACCACTGAATAAGCTGAAGTTTTTTTGTCCTGAATAAGCTTTTTCAAAAATTTCAGCAAAAGATGCTGAAGTTATTTAGTTCATTTGTAAAACTTCAGCTCTAAAAGCTAATATTTTTTTGTCCTTGATTCATTAGTTTTGTCATAAGCTTTTTCAAAAACTTCATTAGAAGATGTTGAAGTTATTTAGTTTATTTGTAAAAACTTCCGCACTATATAAGCTAAAAGTTTTTGAAAAAGATTTTTAACACACTAGATAAATAATCAGATTGCCAACAGTATCTAAATCATAAATTTTGAAGACAATAAATGTGAAAAGAAAAGAATTATCATTGTCTACTAACTTACGTACATGGAAATATTCACAAATTATTGTCTACTAACTTACATAATTATTTATAAATTATGTTTAAATAATTTGATAAATATATTTATGTCAATCATCCCATGAATTCATAGCAGCACCAACAGCAACAGAAGAAAAAGATGAAGGCGGAGAAGAAAGGGAGTTGAAGTTATTTAAAACGTGAGTACAATTAAAAATTTTTAAAAAATAAATATAAATTAAATGGGGCGACCAAATAAGATGCCCGTGTAATTTTTACTGAAAATTCATATATGATCTTAATAAGCCAGTGACGTTAGTGCCAAAGTTATAAATGTATAATCATACATATATACAGCAATAATTCACCGGGGGCTATTCTTAGATGTAGGCTGAGAAGACAATCATCTACGTCTTGATAGCACTAATCTTAACAACCGATCACCCACTTAAGTTGGTAAAAAACACATAAAATAGAATCACAATAGTGTGCTTCTTAATCCTACAAGTGAAGAAAAAATGAAGAGCGACAAGGTTCAATTCAGAATTGACTATTCGTAGCACGGAGGAATGTCAAATACAAATTTCAATCACAATTCTATAATAAAAATTTAACATAATTGTACTAGTACTTGTTTAGCTCAAAGTTATCATACACTTTACAAGCATATAACAATCAAAATAAATCAAAGGCCAATCATATCAGATCGTAATAAATCAAGGGACTGAGTGAAAGAAACAAAAAACAAGTATTTGGTATTAAGGAAAAATGTGTAAAGAGCTTTTACTGATAATATTGATTTGGTCTGCCTCTTCATGAAGAGTTTCATAGCCTTAATATGGTGTTACCTTTTTCTCGGGAACAGTGATGAAAAAGAACAAGCATCCCCCTCTCCCTCTAGGGTTCTTTCTCTTAATATTTATAGTTGTAAGCTTTATGAGTGTGATGACCCGACCCGCCTTCACGTGAGTTACCACTCCGTTTTTCCCGTTTTATGCTTCTATATGCTTCATTTTATATGTTTGTAGAGTTTTAAGTCATTCGGACGGAGTTTGGTTGGAATTGAGACAATTAGTCTCTTTAAGAGAAGGCTAGTTTACGAAAATCAACCGGAAGTTGACTGAGTGGTTAGAGGGCTCGGATGTGAACTCCGGTGCTTCGGCTATCTTCGGGGAATGATTTGTGACTTAGGAGTGCGATCGGAATTGAATTTGGAGGTCCGGTGTAGAATTAGGCTTGAATTGGCGAAGTTTGAATTTTGGCGTATTCCGGGTGATAGGTGAGATTTTGAGTCAAGGGTCGGAATGCAATTCCAAGAGTTTAAGTAGCTCTATTAGGTGATTTTGGATATTTCTGCAAATTTTTAGGTCATTCAGACGTCGTTTGGTCGGGTTTTTGATCAAATGTGCAAATCGGATGTTTTTAAGAAATTTAGGCTTTGATTTGATAAAAATTGAGGATTTTGATGTTAACGATGGCGTTTTAATGATTCGAGCAAGTTTGGATAAGGAAATAGATCGTGTTCGTGCCCTTGGTTGAGGTCCCGGGGGCCTCGGCGTGATTTCGGGTGGTTGAACGAGAGAATTTGAAGTTGGAAGTTTTGTTGGTTTTGGTTGCAGCGGGTATTCCGCATCTGCGGAAGGGAGCGGCTTCGCGGAAGCGGAAGAAGCTCCACAGGTGCGAAATCTTGAGGGCTCAGCAGTTTGCGCAGAAGCAGAAGTATTGACCGCAGAAGCGGTATCGCGGGTGCGAGTTTTGGGCCGCAACAGCGGTCCTGGGCAAAATAAAGGAAACTGCAGAAGAGGAAGAATACCGCAGAAGCGGAAGTCACATAAGCGACATTTGAATCGCAGAAGCAAAAATAGGCCTGGGCAGAAGGGTTTTTTTAATAATATTTCATCCGCGCGCCTATATTATTTTCCTCCATTGTTGAGCGATTTTGGAGCTTGGGAGAGTGAACTGAAGAGGGATTCAAGAAGAATCGATTGGAGGTAAGATTTTTGAACTTAAACCTCGTATTTATTGTGAAATCTACCTAGAAATTCAAGAGATTAAGCCTACAATTGAAGAACTAGGGCTTTAGTTTGTGATATTTCAAACTGGGATTTGATAGGTCATTTGAGCTCGAATTTGGGAGTTCTGGGTTGTATGAACTCGTGGCGAGACGAGGATTCCTAATATGTAAGTTTGTAATTTTTTGAGAAGCAGGCTCGGGGCTCGATTTTTGCTAGTTTCGAGGTTCTTGCTATAATTCGATTACTTTCGATTGGGTATTGTCCCATTTGCATATTGTGATGTATTCGCTCTATTTTTGGCTAGATTCGACATGTGTGGAGGCCGATTTGAGGGGCAAAGGCGTTGCGAGCTTGAGATTTCGCCGGTTCGAGGTGAGTAATACTTGGGAATGATATTCTGAGGGTTTGAAACCCCGGATTTGCAGATCTTAGTGTTGTATTGGGGTGATTGCACGCTGGACCTGAGCGTGGGGTAGAGCACCGCTGGGGATTGTGACTTGGTCCATCCCAGTTGTTGCTTTTTACCGCAAAATTGTAAATGATTTGCTGTTATCATTATGATTTGGGCTCATTGCCATACTTGGGGCTTATTGCCGGTTATTTGAACTCTCTATGAACTATCATCACAGTTTTCCTCACTCTTAGAAAGATTATTTGAACTCAGTCCATGTGATTTACACTGTTTCATGAACTCAACTGTATTTTTCTCAACTTGGAGTTTTAACTGACATTTAAACTATTGTTTAAGTTGAGTATTATTGTTATACTGATGCCCGAGGGGCGTTTTTACTCTCTTTCAACTGATTGAGGCTGAGAGCCATATGTAGGAGCATGAAGATAATGTAAGGAGGCTTCAGGCCTCGAGTGTTATGTGTACATGTGCATATACATGCATAGATCGGACTGCATGCCGCAACAGCATATTGCATAGATCGGGATGGACGCCTCAACGGTGTGATGTTGATATTGCGCTTGGGCTGTAGGAGCCCCTCTGGAGTCTGAACCCCCACAGTGAGCACGGGTACCCAAATGGATCGGGCTACGCGTTGTAGCGGTCATATGCATTGCATTCATGCATTTACTCCTGTTTGTATTACGTGGCATGACATTTAGCACTCATATATCATTGGCATACATATTGTTACATGCCTTGTTGACCAGATACCCTGGTGTTATATGTTTAGGAGTACTGAGCCCGAGTGGCTGATGTTGGATGTTGTGAGCTGGGAGTGAGCCCGCGGGGCTGATACTGTACTGAGAGGTTGATACTGAGCCTGAAGGACAGGTTTCTGATTACTTCCTACTTGATGAAATTTCCTTTGCAACTGTTGAAAAAGCATATTTTCAAAAGAGATTTTGAACTGATCTTGAGATTTTCTAAAGGGATTTTTTTACAGTATTTCGGTTTTTCTCAAAAAGGGTTGATCTGTCTTTTATAGCAGTTTGGTGTGCTCATACGTGTTTTCTTATTGATCGGATATTATCCTCTCTTATTAACACTGAGTTGGAAGTACTCACTTTACTCTCTGCACCTTGCGTGCAGTTGCAGGTATTGCTCACCCGGTAGCGGGTTATTGGCAGGACCGAAGACCATATTTTGGTAGTTGAGCAAGGTGACCGCCAGGGTTCGCGGCACCGCATTCCGACTTTGAGTTCCAGTTTTACCTTGTAATTATATTTTGGTTGGCCAATAGTAGTATCCCTACTCATTAGATGATCGTGACTTGTGACACCCCGGTCGGGTTGCTTTGGAAATGAAATTTCATAGTTAAATGTCATTAAGTAGTATTTCTATTCACTTATGTTTAATAGCTATTTCGTATGAGGATTTGGGGTTGCTGGCTGACCTTGTCTTCATGAGGTGCCATCACGACCGGGTATGGAATTTGGGTCGTGACAATGAGTTGGAGATAAGTGGCCTTGACCACGTTGAGGTTTCGTCCTTATGATGGCGGATGGGCCGTAGCCTTGTTGATCGAGCCGGGTGAGTATCGATATCATGATTAATAAGTGGTCATACCCCTTATTAATCAAGAATAAGCTTAAGATATAATTAATTTTATTAATTATCATGGGGTCAGATTCTTACCCATATAGTTAGTCCCTCCGCTTATTGAGTTCGTGCCTTGTCCGATCTCGATGAGCATACTTCACCGAATGCAATCTGAGAAGTTCAGAAAGGGAGGTCGAATGCAGTTTTCGTCGAGGTCAAAGTGGTTGTAACAGTTCATACATAGGTTGAATGATGTTTTGGCCGAGGACGTGATCCTTTTTAGCGATGTCCTTTAGCCTTGTGGGGTGTTGACGTTATCTCGGCTTTACTACACCGTCGTTCGGAGGAGGTCGAATTCTCCCCCTTGGCGAAGGCCTTAGACTTTCAACTTATTTCGGGTGGGGTCAAGCTCTATGGCGTTTGAATATTTGTTTGTTTGAAGACGTAATCGTCATCCTCAGTGGACGATTCGTATGTTTCATGGCCGAAGGGAGGACATGCATGCTTGGTATGCGTTTGGCGACATCCAAAGGTTTGAAGGTGCACAAGACGTTCCCTTAGCAATCACATTTTGTTTCAACCGTTTCGAAGGTGGAACGCCGATTGGTGAATGAAAAGCCGCTTCATGAAGCCTGTCACAATGACGCACGTTTCTGTGGAACTGAACCGTTTTGCGGTTGGTCATGTAGTTAATGATGGCTATTATAATTCGTGAAAGCCACTTTTGTTGTCTATAAATAAGGGGTTGAGGTATTTATTTCTCACATTTTTGTTGTTTGTCTGAGAAAGATTTCTGAAGGAGCTCTCTCACTTGCTAGTTCATTTTCGTCTTTGTTATTCATTCATCACAATCCCCATCTTTTTCGTCGAATCTTGCTCTTTTCTTGTTTTCTTATAAACTATAGCAAGCAGTTCTTCAAAAAATATTCCTAAAGCGAATCTTTCCGTTAGCATTCCGGTGGCTAAAGGGCCATCTCCGGCAGTAAGAGGTGCAGAACCGGTAGATACTGATGGTGTTCCGTTGGTTGATGAGATTTTATCTCTGACCGGGGACCTGGTAACTGACTTCACCGCTGATGGTGGAGAGGATTCAGTAGATGAAGCGCCGCTAATGGGGGAAGTTGGAATAGCCCAACTTCGTGAACAATGGGGCATATACGCTATGCTGACATCATTCTTGATAGAAGCGAGGAGAGGGTCCACACCGACCGCAGAGGATATTGCGTCTTCTATGCCTCTCCCTTCAATTTTGGATTTAGGCTCCCGTTTACGATGCTAGTAGTATATTTCTGCCGATACTATGGGGTATGCTCGGGTCAGCTTACTCCTTCTCTCTACAAGTTGCTTGCCATTTTTATCAAGTACGCGGAGTTGGCCGTCAGGGAGATCACACCGCAAAACGTACTTTGCCTTTACTCCCCCAAGAGAACCCGCGGAGCCCTCGTAGGTCAAGGGGCCTGGCCACAGAATTGGACAATGTCGTCGACCCTCGCCCTTTCGAGCACTTCTTCTATATTAGAACTAATCATTTAGTGGCTTCCCTACCTGGGTTCCTAGAGGCTAGGAACCATGCACGTAAGTTTTTAATCATCGAATTCTCTTTTTTCCCCTCCTTGCATCTCGTGCTAGTAAGCATTGACTTGTGTCAATTTTGTAGCCGACAGATCGATGCCGGCTCTGGTGCGTGGAATACGCAAGTGGGTTGATGGCGTGCTTCTGCATACAGCGGGAATACGCACGTGGACGTATTTCTAGGAGAGGCATGGTCGTAGGATTGCAACTAGTGAGGATTTGACTTCTCCTTCTATTTCGTTCTTGTTTCCAACTATGTTTACCGGCTTTTATGATCAGGGACGGAACGCCCCATTAGGGCTCCTCATCTAGCCTTCCATCAGCCGGGTGCGACTGCTCGTCCTACAGCACCGGTACCGCGCCCAGTACCGAGGGCGGTGGCAGTTTAATCTTCAGCAGCACCTTCCCCTATACCGTACTTTGGACCGAAGGGCCGCCGGGGGTGGTGCGTCCTAGGGCAGAGTCGCCCACAAATGAGGATGAGGAGGAGGAGGAAGAGGAAAGGCCGTTGATTAGGCGGAGGGTGAATTCACGCCGGCTCCTCCCGTGGTGATAAATTTGGATTCTCCCCATCGGATGCAGAGACGAGTGTGCCTGCGGCGCCTGCCCCTGAGGGCGGACAAACAGTAGGGGTTGCCTTGGTTGGCTCAGGCCATGATGAAACTATCCCTTTGGAGACACAATTGATTGTTCCAAACACTGAGATGGGATGTAATTCCTTAGCGGATGTTTTTGTTGGAGAATCGAGCGCTCCTTTGACGGTTGCGGAAGAAGGAGGAAGGGGTGCTACAGGAGGTGATTATGAGTCCGAGTCTAACTTGGACCTAGAGGATGTTCGTTTGTTCCACGAAGGCTTCACCAACTCGACGGTGCGTGCGGAGGGGCGACTTTGCTACATCGAGATTCCCATGGAGCAGAACTTGTTACTTCAAGGGAACAACTTGGTGCCGCTTTTTTAGGTGTTATGTTCGAAGGCAGAAAACACGTCGTTCAGGGACATTACGGATGTCGAATTGATGAACGAGGTGGCCGTTATGGGCCTGAGGGTATGTATGATGACCTTCTTCTACTTTCTTCTTGCCTTAGTTTATTTTTACTTTAATCGTTGTCTTTGACTTGCAGTCTTATCTATTGGAGGTGGAAGGCATCTGTTGAGCCAGCATCCGCACAGGGATCTTTTTACGGGCATTGGAGAAGTACAGTCGCTATTGAGATTGGTGTTGCGAGATGTGCGAGCGCCTGAGAAACGACCCCCATAGCGGGGCCTTGGTCGAGGAGCTGGCGAAGCGAGAGCTTCAGATGTAGCAGACACTTGACATGTTACGTGCTCTCGAGGAACAGCTTTGTCAGAAAGACGAGGAGATCAAGGTCGAAAGGAGGCTGCAGCTGAGAGGGAGTGCCAGAGTCAGGCTATGGTGGCGAAGACCTCTGAGACCTTGAAGTGGAAAATGGTTGCATTGGATAATGAGGTCGCCGCTTTGAGGCTACAAGGAAGGGATGCCTCATTGGAGGTGCCGATCCGCGTTCAATAAAGGGAGCGGGCCATGGAGAGATATGTCCCGGACTTTAGAGAAGCGGGGCTAAAGGACTGCATTGGTGTCTATGAGCGGGACGTCCAAGCAATGGTGGATCGTGTCACAACTTTAGAGGGGGAGAATCAGTGCCTAAGGGACCAGGCCGCCTCTTCCAACTAGGCTCGTGAGCTCTGGACATTAGCTGAGGCCCAACGTGATGTAATTAAGAACTTGTGGGAGGCCGGCATCGTGCCCGAAACTATTTTGAGGCAGCCCGTCAGAGGGCTCGTGAAGCCCGTATTGACTGTGCTTTTGACCCAGCGACGCCGGGGGCTGATGGTAGTATGGGTGACACCGAGTGAAAAGATTTGATGTTTTTTAGTTTGTTCGCCATTTGGCAATTGGATATCTTTAGATTTTTCTTTTTCCTTTTCTTCGCACTAATCGGCCCTGGTCTAGTGTAAGAGGGCGTTGCCCGCACATGACTTTGTAAATATTTATAAGCTTACTTTTTCCATTGCTGTCTTGTGCTTATTTTGTGTCTTCCTTTCTTTTCCTTTAGATTTTTCTATTGCATGTGCTTAAGGGGTGATTTTCCTTAGAGTACGACTTTGGTAGGCGTGTTGATTTGCGATTGTTAACTGTCCTACTTCTTCGACTCGGTGTGGGTGAGTCATAGCCGTATTTGGTGATAGCGGCACTTAGCCTTAGTCCCAGATTGGGCACGATCAAACTACCGGCCATGATAGTAAAAAATGAAGCCTTTAGTTTGACCGGGGTCGAACTTTACGTGGCTCCAATCGTAGTTCGAGTTGTGAGTACTTACTTGAATTGTGAGGGTGCTTGACCTACGCCCCTATTTGCTGTAGGCCAGGTTTTTTCGAGTTCGATGAGGAAGGCATTTGGCCTGAGTCGTTAGATTTGAGGGCGAAGGCGTCTAGCCTCATGGCTCGAGCGAGGTCGAACTTGTTGGAGTTATTGGTGAAAGTGCGTGGCCTAAGTCTTGGTTCAACTTGTAGTTGAACTTTTTATTTTTGATGGCAAAGGCACATAGCGTGAGTCCCAGTTCAACTTGTAGTTGAACTTGTAATTTTTTATGTCGAAGGCACGTATCCTGAGTTCTGGTTCAACTGTAGTTGAACTTTTGATGGCGAAGGCGCATAGCCTGAGTCCCATTTCAACTTGTAGTTGAACTTGTGATTTTTTTATGGCGAAGGCGCATAGCCTGAGTCCCAGTTCAACTTGTAGTTGAACTTGTAATTTTTTATTGCGAAGGTGCATAGCCTGAGTCCCAGATCTACAAAAGGCGCATAGCCTTGATTCGATGGTGAAGCCATAGCCTGAG
Organism: Nicotiana benthamiana; assembly: GCA_034376525.1. Lineage (NCBI taxonomy): Eukaryota > Viridiplantae > Streptophyta > Magnoliopsida > Solanales > Solanaceae > Nicotiana > Nicotiana benthamiana. The sequence goes on from CM067330.1 coordinate 123,646,226, forward strand.
TCTCGATTCAACCGTAGTTAAACTTGTAAATTTTGTTTTGAAGGCAAAGGCACACAGCTTGAGTCCCAGTTCAACTTGTAGTTGAACTTGTGATTTTTTGATGGCGAAAGCGCATAGCCTGAGTCCTAGTTCAACATGCAGTTGAACTTGTAATTTTTGATGGTGAAGGTTCATAGCCTGAGTCCCAATTCAACTCATAGTTGATCTTGTGATTTTTAGATGGCGAAGGCGCAGCCTGAGTCCAAGTTCAACTTATAGTTAAACTTGTAATTTTTTGATTGCGACGGCGCATAGCCTGAGTCCAAGTTCAACTTGAAGTTGACCTTATTGGAGAAGGCACATAGCCTTGATTAGATGGTGAAGGCGCATAGCCTGAGTCCCGGTTCAACCTTAGTTGAACTTGAAATTTTTTTTATGGTGAAGGCGCATAGCCTGAGTCCCAGTTCAGCTTGTAGTTGAACTTGTGATTTTTTTTATGGCGAAAGCGCATATCCTGAGTCCCGTTCAACTTGTAGTCGAACTTGTAATTTTTGATGGCGAAGGCGCATAGCCTGAGTCCCGGTTCAACCATAGTTGAACTTACTAGAGAAGGCGTATAGCCTTGATTCGATGGTGAAGGCGCATAGCCTGAGTCCTGATTCAACTGTAGTTGAACTTGTAAATCGTTTTTGATGGCGAAGGCGCATAGCCGGAATTCCAGTTCAACTCGTAGTTGAGCTTGTGATTTTTTGATGGCGAAGGCGCATAGACTGAGTCCCAGTTCAACTTGTAGTTGAACTTGTAATTTCATATGGCAAAGGCACATAGCCTGAGTACCGGTTCAACCATAGTTGAACTTATTGGAGAAGGCGCATAGCCTTGATTAGATGGTGAAGGCGCATAGCCTGAGTCCCGGTTCAACTCGTTGTTGAACTTGTGATTTTTTTATGGTGAAGGCGCATAGCCTGAGTCCTAGTTCAACTAGTAGTTGAACTTGTAATTTTTTATGGTGAAGGCGCATATCCTGAGTCTCGGTTCAACCATTGTTGAACTTACTGGAGAAGGCGCATAGCCTTTATTCGATGGCGAAGGCGCATAGCCTTGATTCAATGGTGAAGGCACATAGCCTGAGTCCCAGTTCAACTTATAGTTGAACTTGTAATTTTTTGATGGCGAAGGCGCATAGCCAAAGTCCCAGCCAATTTGTAGTTAAACTTACTAGAGAAGGCTCATAGCCTTGATTTGATGGTGAAGGCGCATAGGCTGAGTCCCGGTTCAACCGTAGTTGAACTTGTAACTTTTTTTATGGCAAAGGTGCATAGCTTGAGTCCCAGTTCAACTTGTAGTTGAACTTGTATTTTTTTTTATGGCGAAGTCGCATAGCCTGATTCCCAGTTCAACTTGTAGTTGAACTTACTGGAGAGGGCGCATAGCCTTGATTCGATGGTGAAGGCGCATAACTTGAGTCCCGGTTTAACCGTAGTTGAACTTATAATTTTTGTTTTCATGGCGAAGGCGCATATCCTAAGTCCCAGTTCATCTTGTAGTTGAACTTGTAATGTTTTTGATGGCGAAAGCCCAATGCATGAGTTCCAGTTCAACTTGTAATTTTTTATGGAGAAGGATCATAGCTCTGAGTTCCAGTTCAACTCATTGTTTAACTTTTGATTTTTGTATGGCGAAGGCACATAGCCTAAGTCCCAGTTCAACTTGTAGTTGAACTTGTAATTTTTTTATGGCGAAGGCGCATAGCCTGAGTCCCAGTTCAACTTGTAGTTGAACTTATTGGAGAAGGCGCATAGCCTTGATTCAATGGTGAAGGCGCATAGCCTGAGTCCTGGTTCAACCGTAGTTGAACTTGTAATTTTTTGTTTTTGATGGCGAAGGCGCATGGCCTGAGTCCCAATTCAACTTGTAGTTGAACCTGTGATTTTTTGATGTCGAAGGCGCATAGCATGAGTCCCAGTTCAGCTTGTAGTTGAACTTGCAGTTTTTCATGGCGAAGGGCATAGCCTGAGTCCCGGTTCAACCATAGTTAAACTTACTGGAGAAGGCGCACAACCTTGATTCGATGGTGAAGGCGCATAGCTTGAGTCCCGGTTCAACCGTAGTTGAACTTGTAATTTTTTTTTATGGCGAAGGCGCATAGCCTGAGTCCTAGTTCATCTCGTAGTTGAACTTGTGATTTTTTATGGCGAAGGCGCATAGCCTGAGTCCCAGTTCAACTTGTAGTTGAACTTGTGATTTTTTATGTCGAAGGCGCATAGCCTGAGTCCCGGTTCAACCATAGTTGAACTTACTGGAGAAGGCACATAGCCTTGATTCGATAGTGAAGGAGCATAGCCTAAGTCCCGGTTCAACCGTAGTTGAACTTGTAATGTTTTTTTATGGCGAAGGCGCATAGCCTGAGTCCCAGTTGAACTCGTAGTTGAACTTGTGATTTTTTTATGGCGAAGGTGCATAGCTTGAATCCAAGTTCAAATCGTAGTTGAACTTGTGATTTTCTATGGCGATGGCGTATAGCCTGAGTCCCGGTTCAACCATAGTTGAACTTACTGGAGAAGGCGCATAGACTTGATTCGATGGTGAAGGCGCATAGCATGAGTCCCACTTCAACTCATAGTTGAAATTGTGATTTTTTTTATGTCGAAGGCGCATAGCCTGAGTCCCAGTTCAACTTGAGTTTAACTTGTAATTTTTTTTATGGCGAAGTCGCATAGCCTGAGTCCGAGTTCAACTTGTAGTTAACTTGTGATTTTTCGATAGCGAAGGCGCATAGCCTGAGTTCCAGTTCAACTTGTAGTTGAACTTGTAATTTTTTATGGCGAATGCGCATAGCCTGAGTCCCGGTTCAACCATAGTTGAACTTTTATCGACTTTGATGTCGAAGATGCATAGCCTGAGTCTTGGTTCAACTGTAGTTGAACTTACTCGAGAAGGTGCATAGCCTGAATCTTGTTATGTCGGTGTTTGAGAGCTGAAGCTCAAATTTGATTCGAGATCTTGAGCAGGTTACGCGTTATCTTCCCAATCGGGGTATATAGGCTAGCTAGAGGTGAGACTCGGTTTCGAGATATCTTCATGCCAATTTCCGTCTAGAGCCCGTGTTAGGGATACGGGAGATGCCTTACAAAGGTCCTCCCTCAAGGGTTACATCTTGTTCCTCTTCTTGGACTTATTAGAGAATGGAGGGAGTGAGGGGTTCAGGTTCTTGTCGAAGCCTTTGGGTTCCCCTTATCCGATGTGTTAGCTTTGGCTCATTTGAGTTGGGTTACTTTCCTTTCCGGCATTTTGTTCCTTTTGGTCCGGGGAAGAACTACGCAATTTTTATTTGAAATCCCCACAGAAGGCGCCAAATTGTTTAGCTCAAAGTTATCATATACTTTACAAGCATAAAACAATCAAAATAAATCAAGGGTCAATCATAGCATATCGTAATAAATCAAGGGACCGAGTGAAATAAACGACAAACAAGTGTTTGGAATTAAGAAGAAATGTGTAAAGAGCTTTCATTGATAATATTGATTTGGTCTGCCTCTCCATGGAGGGGTTCAGAGCCTCACAATGGTGTTTTCCTTTTCTCGGGAACATTGATGAAGAAGAAGGAGCAGCCCCTCCTCCACCTCTAGGTTCTTTCTCTAAGTATTTATAGCTGTAAACATTATGAGCTGGCGATAAGTGGCCGTGAGAACGTTGAGGTTCTGTCCTTATGATGGTGGATTGGTCGTAGCCTTGTTGATCGAGCCAGGTGACTATCGGGTATCATGATTAATAAGTAGTCATACCCCTTATTAATCAAGAATTTGCTTAAGATATAATTAATTTCATTAATTATCATGGGGTCGGATTCAGACCCATACAGTACTGTATCGAGTATTGTTTTGAATATTGACGTTACACTCCTTAAATTTATAAAAGTTTTAAGATACGTTAATTATTGAATTAAGTTATTATTACTATTATGATTGTTATTATTATTCTTGCCTAAAGTGAATAAATATATACACGCACACACTTACATAATTGAAAATATAATTAAGGGAATATTAGTAACTTTAATATTATTTAGTTATTTAAAAGTAGCTATCATGAATTATTAGTTAAGTTAATAAAAAACAAAACAAAAAAAACCTAAGGCTTAAAGCCTTAGAATGAGAAATACGTAATTCTCATCAGAAGGTCTAAAAGGACATAAGCATTATAAAATTACAAAAAGGCTTAATGCTTGAGAAAACACAGACGCAAGGTCAAAACTGAAGCAGAGACTCACGCATTCAATGAAGAAAACCTATGGTTCTTTAGAATCCACTAATTCTTAAACTTAAACTCAGGTATATAAAATTTTCTATTTTCAATTACCTTATAATAGTATTAGCTAAAATTGAATAGTTATTTCCCTTTTTCTTCTATATCATCAATAAATTTCATATTTAGGTGTAGTACTTTAAAATTGATTAAAATGTACTAGTTGTTGTAGAATTGATTTTTTGACGGGTGTCAATTGGACTGAGGCCTACGTATTGGCTCGAGGAGTTTTGAGGTGAGTTGATATAACCCTTTACTAAAGTGGTTTAACTCACAAAAGCACTCATACAAGATGTTTGATGAATTGCTTAAAAAAGTTTATCTTTATTTAATTAGAGCGAGTGAGTACCCATTAATTTAGAATTATTCTAGCAAGAGTTTAGATGATCTATTATTTTATATGTGCTTAAATTTTAAGATTTTTCTGTTACTCTTATATGCTATTTTCATGTTGAAAATTTTGAAGAAGAAAGAATATTAGAAATATTTTTATATGTCTATTTCATTCTTATGTCATGTGTTACATTTAAGGATACCAATATGAGTATGTACATAATGTTCTATAAAGAAAAGATTTAGACTTGAAAAGTCACAAGAAGAAGTTTTAGAAAGAAAAGATTTTTGGGGAGTATCCTTTATTCTGAGAAGGGGTCATAGTTCAGGCCGTGGGTCCTGACCAAGGCGTTGACTTCCTGAAACTACTTGTGCCAAAGTAGAGAGCACACGAGCTGAGGGTCTCGTTGCTGAGAATTTACTTAGCCATGCTAAGGTATGATACATGAGCGCTGAGAACCATGAAGCGAGTGACACCTCGTGGATTGGGCCTATTCGATCAGGTTGGGATCGAACCCATGCCGATCACACGTGACTGAGACAGAATTAAGTCAGGATAGTTGGAACTCCCAAAGTATAAAGTGAAGTACTTTTTTTAAGAAAAATAAAGAAAAAGAAAAGAATTTTTTTTAGAATATTCATAAATTGCTATTATGCAATTATTTTAGAATTATTCTTATAAGCTTTATGTTTTACATGCATTTATAACCTTTGCTCAAAATGCATATATTATAAAATTTTCTCCCCATGTTGTTGAGACTCACTAAGTACAGTGGATGGTACTGACGTTCTCCTTTGGGAACCTACGTTAGTCTGCGGTACAACGTAGGGACCGGATTGGCAGGCGAGCAGGCTACGAGTTAGGACTTCCTTCCCTTCCAGTGATATTGGTGAGCTCCGCTTTTGTTCATGGAGTATTCTTAGAGTCATTTATTTAGCTATATCTTTGTTTATTTAGAGAACTGGCCAGGAAATCTCATGTTCTAAGCAGTGCGTCAGTTTATCAGTAGAAGCTTCATAGACATAGTCGTTGGGTTAAGATTTAGATGTTTTTTTTATAATAAATTAGTAGTATTTTATTGATTACTATAAATAAAATTTTGGAGTTGATTTATTTAAATGTTTAAATTAACCAAAAGTATTTTGTTAGAGTATGGCCTTGTTGCATGTAAAGTTGGAGTTATAATAGATTGATAAGCAGAGATGGTTCGCTCGGTCATGTTTAGTGATCGAGTGCCGGTCTCGGCTTGTTCAGAAAATGGGTCGTGACAATTGATATATCATATACAGGTTACATACAATAAAGATTTTAGAAAGAAAGAAAACAAAATTTAAAACTTACCCACAACTTGATTCTATAGCAATATTTCGAATTTCGTCCGCATTGTATCAATAAAAAATAGAGATTTTGTGTGATTAGTAAGAAAGAGAGAAGTTGGGTTTGAAAACCTTTGGAAAAGGAAAAAAATCAATTTTTTGTTTGAGACCGGAGGGGGGGGGGGAGAGATTTTGGGTGATTATTAAGAAACAGAGAAAATATTTTTTACATTTTTTGGAAAAGAAACAGAATCTTAAATGTAGGCGGTTATTGGAAATGGGGTGGGTGTCGTGTAATGACAAGCTAAAATTAAGGGATCATGAATTATTATTTTTTGTGATTTTATATATAACTTGTAAATATAAATCTATAAAGTAATTAATAAGGAACTTAAATAAATGTGATAAATAAGTTTCTGTAATAGTATAACTAGGTAAAAATTCCAGGAAAAAATCAGGAGAACGGCGCATACAAGTATTAGTACAACCTTGCCCGCAGACATAGTCTTCTGCAATAATGTTACTGTATCTATTTTTTTAACGGAAAAGGGTCAGACCTGCCCCAAACATATCAACTCCAGTCTAAAAGTGCCCTTTGTTAACCTATTTTGCAAATAATGACCCCTACCGTTAAAATCTGGAATACTTGTGCCCTTAATTCTAACGAATGAGTTGCAATATATTTAAACAAATTAATAATTCTACGTGCCCGTATCTGATTGGTTATTCAATAAATCATGCCTCAAACCTGATTTTACCCACCCATAACCCAAATGTACCGACCCGACCCGACCTAACAAACCATGTTTTACCCCCTCCCCAAATCACACGACCTAGGTCATTTTCACCCGCTTCATCTCCAAAATTTCAGTAACTTCTCTCTATGAATTTGGAAAGGATACACGAGCTAAAACTCAATTCTTTTGGAGTTTAAGTTCAACTTCTTCCTACTCATCTACGAATCTTGAAAACCGAACCTCCAATTAGTCTCCTACTCTAATGGGATTTTGCAGCTGTGATATTTGAAATTTTATACTACTTTAAGTCTTTGTTTTTACAATTGCATTTCTCGTGGTACCCACTTGTTTGCTATTACACAGTAGTGTATATCAAAATAATAAATATTTTAGTCATGCTCCTACAGTTTCTTTCAACACTGAATCATACTAAAATTCGATTTTTGAAATTATTAATTTTCACCATACAGAACAAAAGGTAATTTTCGAGTTCAGCAAAATAGTACACTGTTTAGATTCATCTGTTTGTACCTATTAAGACAACTGAAATTCTGCACATCAGAAAATACATACAAGGCTTGCATTATTTAGTTGTAAGATTTGAATTTCATCAAATTCATGTTCCCCTTCTATCTTCTCTGTCCTCACTATTCATGATTAGGTCTGTAATTTACACGGAGAAGCTGCTGAAATTTTGGAGATGAAGTGGGTAAAAATGACCTGAGGTCGTGTGATTTGGGGGTAAAACATGGTTTGTTGGGTCAGGTCGAGTCGGGTCGGTACATTTGGGTTATGGGTGGGTAAAAATAAGGTTTGAGGCATGGTTTAATAAAAAACCAATCAGATACGGCCAAGTGGAATTATTAATATGTTTAAATATATTACAACTCATCCGTAAGAATTAAGGGCACAAGTATGTCAGATTTTTAACGGTAGGGTCATTATTTGCGAAATAGGTTAACGGAGGATATTTTCAAACTGGATTTGATACGTTAGGGGCAGGTCTAACCCTTTTCCCTTTTTTTTAATTAAAGCTTGGATCGTTGCGTGTGCGTTTGTGTGAAAATAAAAATAAAATTAATACATCAACCAATTACTTGCTGTGTAAGGAAAAAAATAAAAGAATGTGGTCGTTGTTTATTCATGATACATGTCAAACCAAATATTTTGTATAATGAACTCCAATTTCATAAAGTAATCGAAACATCCAATTTTTTTTATTTCTTTCAGAAAGTACCTTTGTAAATCTTATTTTCTAAAAATTAAATTAAAACCAAATCCAAGGTATCAATTTAGAACGAATGATATCTTCCTCTAAGTTAAAGAGTTCGTTCGAGATGAAGCTTTTTGAAATTCTAAGAAGCAAGAATTTCCATAAAATCATTCCAATTGCTGTTCACACTTACTAATCCCCAAATCATTTCTAACAGACTGAAGAGGAGGAAGAACTTAAAACTTTAAATTTTCCCATGGTTCCATTTTTCATGATATCGTGTTACTTTTTTTAAGACGTTAATATATAACAACAACAAGAACAAAAACAATTCAGTGAAATCCCACAAGTGAGATAGTTGTATGCAGACCTTAAATGATACTCCCTCAGATAAGGCTGTATCCGCTTTCCGTTCTGGGACTATTTGGGTCTTCGGTTCCGGTTCTGGCGGTTCCAGTTTTGGCGGTTCTGAAGGTGGAACCGGCCCGTGACGGTTCCGGGTACCATCCGGTTCCGGTTCTGGCGGTTCCGGTTCCGGCGGTTCTGACGGTTCCGGCGGTTCCCGGCGGTTCTGAAATTTTTTTTTTTTTTTTAAATCAATATCTTGTATAGTAGTCATTAGTATATTGTAGAATATATTTTATATGGTGTACTATGTTATTAGTATAGTATATATTGTGTTTGGTTATTAGTATATATCGTGTATAAGTAGTGTATATTTTGTATATAAGTAGTATATATTGTATTTAAGTAGTATATATTGTATATAAGTAGTGTATATTGTGTTGTAGTTAGTAATTAGTATGAATTGTATATAAGTAGTATATATTGATAAAAGAATGTTGTCATTAGTATATTGTGTTGTATGTTATATATTGTATGTTATATAAATATTCAAGGATTGATATAGAAGTAAAGACAAAGAAATATTGAGACAAAAGATATTCAAGAATATGATAAAGAGCATATTTATTGACCAAAATGGCATATCTTTCTTAGTCTTCCTTCCCCCAATGGAATGAGCACAACATGGTACTAATACCACTATTAAAAGAAAAAAACTAAAAGAAGACATGCCAATGTACAAGTTACATCATAATTTATGCATTATTTCTAACAAATCTCATAAAACCTTCAAGGTTTGGAGGTGGTTGTGTTGGCGGTGGTGGAAATGAAGCTTGTTCATCACCACTTCCGGGTGAAGTTGCTTCCTGAGCAAGTTCTGCTATCATTTCTTCATACGCCTCATCTATTTCTAGTTGTGATTCTGCTAGGCCAAAATTCCTTCTTTCTGCGCGGATCCAATCTCGAAAAAGCACTGATTTTTCCAAGCTGTCCCGCATCGACACTCTGTGATCACCTATTTGTAGTCTTGCTTGACTAAAAGTGCTCTCCGATGCAACAGTTGACGCTTGAATCGACAGAACATCCCGAGCCATCCTTGCAAGAACGGGAAAATGCTTTTCCCTTGTCTTCCACCATTCAAAAAGGTCGAAAGAGCCGTCTGGATTCCCCTTCTCTAGTCCCTGTGACAAATAAACTTGAAGCTCATTTAGATGGGAAATTTCATCTAAATTATCACCTTGAGTACCCCTGAACTCCGTCCACGATTTAAGAGCTGTTAAGCCAGCAGCTCTTTTAGACGATTGTGATGTAGACGAAGTAGGGGTTGGAATATTAGGCCTAGCATGCTCTAACGCCTGTTTATAAGCATTATAAACAGTTTGAGCATTAACTTTAATTGATGCTTTCGCATCAGCTAGTGTAGCAATTTCTACTTCTGAAAGATCTAAAGATTGATAAATAGTAGAATAACAAAAGTGAGGACCTCCTAATTTCATAGTTGGATTTAACATAGGAGACACACCAAAAATAGGAGGGATTGGAAAAAAATATTTTTTAAACTTCTTTTTCATTTCAGTTATTTCAAGTTCATAAATGTCCCCTCCCTCGCTAAAATCAACAAACAAATTAGCAAGTGCGGCAATATAAACTAAACAGTTAGAAATAATTGGATAATATTGGCCAGAAAAAGCATTTGTAGCCACATGAAAATATTCTAAAAAATCTAAAAGAATTTTAACGTTAGTCCAATCTTGTGTAGTTAGCATTTCATCATCTTCCTCACCACAATCCCGAGAATTATACGTAGCGTTAATTGGGTTTCTATATTCGTACGCTACTACTAAACTTTCGTACATGTAATTCCACCTAGTCAGTCAAGGTTTAGGAACCTTTCTTTCTCTAAGGCCATATTCGTCACACTTTTTAAAATATTCTCTAAGTCTACTTCTACGGTTTGAATAAAATAGCCAAGTAAAAGCCATTTTAACCTTTTCAATTTCTAAGTTTAATATTCTCATACCATCACCAATAATTAAATGATAAATATGACAAATACATCTAACATGGAAAATATTAGTAAGGATAAGTGTTCTTGTTAGCATACCTATTGCATTAGTGTTGCTAGAAGCGTTATCCATAGAAATTGACATTATTTTATCACTAAAGCAAAAATATCTGCATACATCTGAAACAATGTTAGCTATAAACCTACCCGTGTGCCGTGAATTAATTATCCTATATGCAATTATGCGTTTTTGCATTGTCCAGTCTTCGTCTATCCAATGACTGGTTACGGTTAGATAATCACAATCATTATTACTTATACCAATATCAGTTGTAATAGACATACGATTAGTTATATGGGTAAATAAATAGCGCAAGTATTGTTCATATTCATGCTTGTATTTATAAATATCGGCCTTAACTATTGCGCGAGGCAAACCTTTATACGTAGGATTAAATACTCTTCTAATATAATGAATCCATGCAGGATTAGAAGCAAAAGAATAAGGCAAACACATAACAGTAATCATTTTCGCTAATTCTTCACGATCCTTATTTGGATCGTAATATAATATACCTCCGATGACTGTGTATATTCCTGGTTGAACTAGATTTGAACCAGTACTGGGGTTAACTGTAGAATCAGCACTTGTCCTCCCCTCTTGTTGTGCTTTCAATTGCAAATATCTATCGCTAGGGTGTAATTTTATATGCTTAACTAAACTACCGGTGCCGCTACGATCTCCAGTATACCTATGAACAAGTAATTTCCCACAAGATTTACACTTAGCCTTATCTTGTTCTCTTAGTTGAATAAAAAATTGCCAAACTAATGATGTTTTTGTATGTTTAGGAGGTTGTCTACTAGAAGTGGGAGTTTGTACGGGTGGGTGTGCCGGTTCATTACCTAAGTTATGAGCAGGACTAGTAGGTGTATCATCTAAATCTACTGGAGCTTGGGTTTCATCATCATCATCATCATCCTCATTTCCCTCTAATATAGGTGCATTAGGAGAAAGAGCATTCATAATATCATCGTCTATTCTATCACCTACTGCTACATCATGTAGAAAATCAATATCGCTAAATTGAAAACAAGGGTGATCACTATCAAGGATTCCGAAGGGTTCATTAGGATTTCTAGGTTGGCTACTACTTTGAACTTGCTTATCTTTTCTAGGTCGGGGAGCCGGGGAGGGGTAGTATTTTGGCCACTACTTTCACCGGTTTTAGCTTTTCCTTTACTGAACATTTTTTTCAACGAAAATGCCATAATAATTATAATTAAGCAAACTAACAACACAAAAAAATACTTTTTAGCATGTAAGAGTTGAAACGAGTTTACCGGATTGACGAACAACTTCTTGAAAATTGAAAATCGTTGAACTTGAACACTTGAAAACTTCGATTCAACAACTTCACAATTTTTCACGAATTTGCAACAATAAATTAAGCACTTGCACTAGAAAGATTGAAAGAGAGCTTGAGAGAGATTGAGAGATATTGATGAATTGGTGAATAAAAATGAAAGAATGAGGGGGTATTTATAGTTGAGAAATGGGAAATAGTGTAACTATAAAAATTTGGGGTTAAATTAACGTTTGGGGGCCAAATGGCTATTTTTTAAACTTCCAAACGGCTACTTTTTGCAAAGAGCCGTTTGGAAATAATTTTTAAAAAAAAACAATTTTTTTTTTGAAAATGCCCGTTAGGGAACTGGCAGAACCGTTTGGAACCGCCAGAACCGGTCCAGAACCGCGAGCCGGATCCGATTCTGGCGGTTCCGGTTCTAGCGGTTCCAACGGGTAAAACCGCCCCGCCACGGTTCCCGGGAACTGCTAGAACCGGAACCGGCAGAACCGGCAGGGCCGCGGTTCCGGTCCGGTTCCGGTTCGGAACCGCGAAAAATACAACCTTACCCTCAGAACCACAATAAGTTACCAATTTGCTTTTTTATTTTAGTCCAAAATAAGTAGTCATTTATTTAATCTAGAAAGAATTCAATTTGTTTTTACAAGACTATCCTTATGTACATTATCCCTAAAAAGTTTTCTTATTCCCTACATTAAATTTAATTAAGGCTAGTTTAGTCATACTAAGTATTTTTGTATAGAATTTATTATTTTCTTAATGGGCATGGCAAAAGGAAATTGATCATTTATTGTGAAACAGAGGGAGTACATGAGCATTTGCGAAAAGGTAGCAGCACCTCTAAAGAAGTCAGCTTGAGATGTATTCCACAGATTTCACCAGAAAAGAAAAATGTGGTCAAAATGGAAATGCTATTTCTTTTGTTAAAAAAAATGTTATAAACACAAGTAGCTGGGCGCTTGAAGAAAAACTATAAGAGAATTAAGTTTTGAAACATATGTTTTTACTAGAGGTGTCAACCGGTTCCACCGGTCCGATCCGGATCGATTTTTTTTCGACCCGTCCGGTTACCGGTCCGAGCCGAGCCGGATCCAAACAGTGCCGGGTTTAACCGGGCTGGGTTGTTAGAGGTTAAGATTGAACCGTACGGGTTACGGGTTGTAATGGTCCGGGCCGGGCCGGGTTTCGTTATTTTGTATTTTTTTTTTAAATTATGTATAAATATTAAGTTATATTAATACTTTGTAATAATTGAATGAACACAACAAAAGATGGCGAAAAAATTGCACTTATTGCAAGTGCTACTTTATTTCTCAATTTCAAATTAATAAGTAGATAATGAAATGTTTACATTTTTTATAGTGAAGTAGTAATTTCAAATGTTTTGCATCACTTCATCAGTTCATCACTTCATCAGTTCATCACTTCATCTTCATCATAATCAATATCTCCAAGTTAAAGTTCTTCGTCTTCTGGGCTATGAAGTATGAACTAGGAAGTGTGAACATCTTCCGTTCCTGATTTCTTCGTTCCGATCTATCTAATCCAATCTCTGAAACAAAGTACAAACAGTCAAACATACTAAAAGTCTAAAACTTACAAATCATTGCTTCCCATAATTATTGACCCATTCTATAGGATGGACAACTCTCATATATCTTGTAAATGGTCCAGTCCCTCCTAAATTTCCTTCGGTCAAATGTTGAAAAGTTTTGTTACAAATTTTGCACTTAATACTATTAGTACCTTCTATTATTTCAAAAAAATTCCATTTTCGACTTCTTCTTTACGATTATAAGTCGGGTGATCATTATTACTAGTACTACCAGAAGCTACAGGATTAGCATCATTATTGACCCATTCTATAGGATGGACAGCTCTCATATGTCTTGCAAATGGTCCAGTCCCTCCTAAATTTCCTTCGGTCAAATATTGAAAAGTTTCGTTACAAAAATTAACACTATTAGTACCATCTATTATTTCAAAAAAATTCCATACCAGTCTTCTTCTTTTACGATTAGAAGTCGGGTCATAACTATTACTACCAAAAGCTACAGGACTAGCATCATTAAACATATTGTAAAAATGAAAATATAAGCTTAAATTAAATATGCAATTAAAATATTAAATAAGAGAAAGAGTTGGAAAGAGTGCACCGAATTCGACAATAAATTGAGCACTTAATTACGCAAATCCGGTGTTACCACGAACAAACGTCAAGCAAGTATTTCAATGTTGAACACTTGAACTTCAAGCTTAGAATTCCGATTTCCGAATGAGAAATTACGATAAATTAAATTCGGGAAAACAAAGACAATAAAATTATAAAATTAGAATATGAATTCTTGAAAATTGAAGAGAAGAGAGTGATTGATAATTTGAGAATTGAGAGAGAGATTGATAATTTTGAGTGAGGAAATGAAGAAGAGGGGAGGGTATTTATAGATTTTAAGAAGGGTTAATAACGTAATTTAATAAATACAAAAAAAAAAAAGTGGCCATTTCTGAAAATACTCCCGTTGGCCAACGGTTCTGGACCGTTGCCAACGGTCCTGTAGGGCCCACATGCTCAGAATTTTTTTTTTTTTAAAATAAAAAAATTTTTGACCGTTGTACCGGTCCGGTCCCGGTCCGGGTCGACCGGTTCAAGCACTGTTTTGCTTACCGGGCCGGTCCAGTCACGGGTCTTAATCCTAAAATCCTAACCGTTCTAACCCCTCCCCCCCAACCCAGCCCACCCCACCCCTTAAGAACCGGGCCGGTCCAGTTCGGTCCCGGGTCAACCCGGACCGGTTGACAGGCTTAGTTTTTACTATCACACTTTTCTACAAAATTTTATTTAAAAAACATTCATTATAAAAACCAAATTTTTCTCGAAACTGATTTTTATACTATGTTATAATATATGTCCTCTATAACGGCACTTCAGTATATCAACCAAACAATATCGGAACAAACGAGACTGTTATAGAGAGATTTGATTGTAATTGCAACAGTTTCTCATCTAACTTTTTTTAGATGACTGCAAATCCATCTTAACATTCCCATTTCTACGACATTTATCTTGTGTGTATGTTGAACCCGAGATACAAGAACTAAGCTCACATAGGAATAGGATATCTGTTGAGGATTATTAACATGTTAGGGATCTGAAAAACAACACTTGATATTGCAGCTGAAGGATCTGGCAGTTGTGTTTTTGTACCTAAGAGGAATTAATTATTGACTTATTTTGCCATTTTCACAGCAAGTCAGGAAGGTTTGTCTGGAATAACAAGGTCAAACAGAGGTAAATTAATTTGTCATAATCTGGTAATGCAAACCTGATGATAAATATCTCTTGCATTACATAGTTCTTGAACTGCTGATGAAATTGATTCACACAGTAGCATCTACATTCTGTATAATAGCGCGGCAGAAGTAAACAGTTTGCCTCTATATGATCTTTAGTATTCAACTTCATTGCCTTCAAAACAAAATCATGTCAATCCCAATGCCAACTCCAAGGGTGACGAGAAGCCAAAAATCGAAGGCACCTGGCAAATCATTGCAGCTTTGCTTGAAAAGTTCAAGCTTGCAACAACTTCTGGTACCAGTATTTTAGTGGTTTTTTAATGCATCACAATGAATTGTAGTACTAGTCATTCTTACTAACAACACTACTTTTCTAAGAAGGTCAAACAATCTCCACTGCTAAACTTATGCCATTCACTTTTGACTTCCTTCCACCTACAGCTAAAACTGTAGATCCCGATTCCAGGATAGTACTTGTGGGGCCTAATGGAGCTGGAAAGAGCACACTGCTTAAGTTGATGATAGGGGATTTAGATTTACTCCCCACTGATGGCATGGTTAAGCAGCATAATCATCTAAAAATTGCACAGTCGGCAGTACCATCAGCACTTGGCTGAGAAACTAGACATGTATATGTCAGCTCTTCAGTACATGATGAGAGAGTACCCTGGGGATGAGAGGAGAAGAGAGTACATCATGGACTTCAAGAAACACTTGAAAAAGAGGGTCGGATTGGGCGACTGAAGCAGATATTCTTGATGTTATATTAGAATGGGAAGGTATCACTGCTTCCTCTTGGTTGTTCGGTGCCAAGGGTAACAGGGAAATATCATCAGGCCCGTCAAGGGAGCTGACAGGGAGAAAGTAAAGATTTTCATCAGTAAGACCTAGTAATGTTAAAGCTAAGACCATGCCTAGAGCTGGTGCTAGAGAGAGGAAGTGATCAAACCATGGTCATATGAATCTCTGATTATTTTTTTGGCTTAGTTCACTATTTGTATTGTCTACTTTACTCTGTTTACATATTCTGGAGAGGATTCATGGCCGCATTTTCCTTATGTTAACATCATGTTTGTTATCTATTGCTATTTATTGCACTTCACATTTTGGGATTCTGGAAGCTATTATGGATTTAAGTTTTCAAAAAAAAAAAGGTGAAATAATAGGTTGCCTTCTCACTGACCTCTCCCGGGCAAAAATATCTCACAGATAATTGTCTTTTGTTGGGGGAGGGATATCTGAAAAGAATAGAGTAGGATGGCCTGATGAGGAAAGAAAGAATGCAAGGTTTGATAACACATCGTTTGAAGTTTTCAAGAACGACTAGTCCGGATGTATTTCAGAAACCTTAGCAATTGCAAATCGAAATATGAGAGAAGTTGAGATGAATTTTAGTTAATTGTTCTAAGAAAAAAAACTTGAACAGAGATATGCAAAAAAAAACAGTTCTCAACAATATGATGGCAAAAGGTTCTGTTTTTGTACTGTATAAAGAAAAGATCACATTTCTACTAGACGATGCTTACCTCCTATAATATCATAAGGCGTTCAATAAGAAACTGACAAAAGCTCCATCGTGCAAAAGCTGACTTCAGCCAATGAATTCACATATGTCCTTACTTCATTCTTCAAGAAGTGTCGACACACAGCTGACAACACCGACCAAACGAGTTGGATTTCCTGAAGAGACTGACCAAACATGATAGCGACTTTACAGTCCCAACTATCACTTGTTATTAGAACTTTTCATGAGAATGGGAGATGTATTTAAATCTTAATATTGTGTAATTGAAAGAGATGTACCAATATAAATCAACCATATTGCCGAACCTGACCCTCCCTGTTGCCAATAAATGAAAAATAGGGAATAAATAACAAGCTTTAACGTTACTGTTTACCTTATTTAAGCCACTAAATCTGCAGTATCACCCAATATCTCAAACATCCATAGAAAGGGTTTTTTCTTTTTCTTTTTTTTTTGGGGGGTGGGGGGGTGGGGAGGGAGGAATGGGAATATCTGAGCAATCTCAGTCTTTCATCGCTCTCCTGTGCATATCTGCTCTCATTTCCCAGAGGATCAAAATTGTTCTATGTATTTTCAGCCTTTTCACAAGCATGACATAAATGTAATGATTTTCTATGTATAAGAATTTATTATAAAACATGCAAAACAACAGGACACACCCAAGAAATAGAAAAAATGATCCACAGGCAGAGAAATGATGTTTCCAAAGTTTAACTTTCTATATCAAACTCAGAAATTCATAGAATAAACTGGTACAAAATAAAATCAATC
This sequence comes from Nicotiana benthamiana, assembly GCA_034376525.1. Classification (NCBI taxonomy): domain Eukaryota; kingdom Viridiplantae; phylum Streptophyta; class Magnoliopsida; order Solanales; family Solanaceae; genus Nicotiana; species Nicotiana benthamiana. Next base: position 123,663,420 of record CM067330.1, read on the forward strand.
TTCATATGATCCATGAACAAAAGTGGAATTAACAAACACCTAGGCAAGGTATGTACCGTTTTCACTTAGTTATCTACCCTCGGACTTGACCAATTGCGAGAAAACCCTACTCATGGAAACACCAGAGAGATCATCCAAATTTGGCGATTTGATCCGAGCAGCAGAAGCACCGACATCAACATGACTGAAGTCATTGACTTGCGGAGAGAGCTCGCCGATAAGGATGGTACTGTTTTCTTCAGGATCATCTTGAATGACAGCCTCTTGAAGTTGAAGTGCATACTCCAGATTCCAAAGCACGTCACCCATTGATGGTCTGTCAACACCAAAATCAGCTAAACATTTCTCTGCCGTTTCTCCAAACTTCCTAAGGGAATCTGGTCTTATCTTGCCTTTAAGATTGGGATCTATGATTTGTTCCAATTGTCCTTTCTTCTGCCACTTCATAGCCCATTCAGCTAAGTTGACCATCTCCCTCGGAAGAGATGGATCTATGACAGGCCTAGCACAAAGAACTTCAAATAAAACAACACCAAAAGAATAAACATCAGATTTTTCTGTGAGCTGTTGTCTTCTAAAATATTCAGGATCTAGGTAGCCAAAGCTTCCTTTTACGGCCGTGCTAACATGGGTTTGATCAAGCTCAGGCCCTGTCTTCGATAGACCAAAATCAGCAACTTTTGCCATAAAACTCTCGTCGAGCAATATGTTTGCAGACTTGACATCGCGATGTATAACAGCTTTAGCATAACCAGTATGAAGGTAGTGCAGACCTCTGGCTGACCCGATGCATATCTCCAGCCTTTGCTTCCAGCTCATACTCGGGAGATCTGAACCATACAAATGGCTCTTGAGGGTCCCATTCTCCATGTATTCATAAACTAGAATCATCTCATTTTTTTCATCACAGTATCCCATCAATGAAACCAGATGCCGATGGCGGAACTGTGAAAGCATCTCAATTTCCGTTCGGAATTCTGCAAGACCTTGTTGGGACTTGGGATTACCCCTTTTCACGGCCACCTTAGTGCCATCACACAAAACACCCCTGTATACCTTCCCAAAGCCACCTATTCCAATGACCAAACTCTCGTCGAAGTTGCTAGTTGCTTCCAGCAAAGCTGGAAACGGAACGCGATAACTCAAGTTTGAAGCAGCACTTATGGTTGTTCCGTTTGAATACTTGCTTCCCATGGTGTGTGAATTGCCACCATTAACGGATAACGGAATCCATATTTTTGACTGGGCAAGCAGTTCCTGCTTTTTTCTTCTATGCATGCAAAATAAGATGCCAACTATCAGCAAAATAAGTGGTACGCCTACACTCACACCCACGATCACTCCGACATTCTTCTTTGCCCTTGAACTAGGGCTAGTAGGAACAGAAGCTACCTGAGTAAGGCTGCCCTGAGAATTATTCAACTTCAGAAGTTCCAGTCCATTCAGAAAGGCATCAGGAAAAAGACTCCTAGGGGATGGGCCAACACTAATATTAAGCTTGTTACTTCTAGCGGGTGGAGTAACATAATCGTTGAAAGAAGCTGTGGCTAAAAAGCCCTGAACTTTCTGACCAGGATCAAAATCATTAGCCACGTTCCAGGAGTTGACATAAATGTTAAATAGCAGCTGATTGGCAGCTGTGCTCACTATGTCGCAGAAGTGTAATCGAATGAAATATTGGAAGCCAGGTTCCACATCGAACGTCCAGGTCACATTAAAATTAGCATTCGGATCATTACCAGTATCAGCCACATTCATCTTACTACAAGTACCATAAACTGTCTGTGGTGCAATATCTGGTGTTACTCCATCCTGAGGATATTTCACAGAAGCAATCTTATTTATCGACTTAGCAGAACTTGGCTGCGCCAAGAAACTTTGATCAGTAACCCAAGTTCTCCAAAGTGTATCATTATCAAATGACACCAGCGATCCACCCATGTTTACCCTTGCAACTGTTTCGAGAGCCTGTGAAAACATACCACTGAACGTCCCCGCTGGACTAATGGTGGATGCATCATCAGTAATAAGGATATCAGGTACAGAGACAACTTCCAGAGCATTTATATATGCAAAAGAATAGCTCAAAGGAGAGATCGTGATCACAAGGTCCCTCGAGGTCACATTAACAGAAAATTCTTTGACAGTAACATTTTTGGGAGTGAAATTGCCAAGAAGAACATTCTGTTGAGTGGAAACAGAGAAAGTTGCTTTGCTCATATCATATTCTTGATAAACAAACGGATAAAAATAAAGGCGGATCCAATGCCTCCCGACTTGACTGATTGGGAATTTATAGCTAGATTGTTGAGTGAAAATTCTAGCAGTTTGATAAAGAGGTGAATCATCAGCTTTTGTAATTGAATTTGAAGGGGTATCAGCCAATATATTTTGTGAAGTTGAAAGAAACTTAGCAGCTGATTTATCAGCCATAAAAACCCTATTACCAACATTAGTATCCTTATTTGATCCACAATCTATTAAGAAATTATCAGCAGGATCAAAACCACAAACACATAAAACTCCCAACACCAATAAAAACAAACTCTTCACTAACAATCCAAAATCCCAAGTTTCCTTCATCATTCAAATCCCCCCCCAAAAAAAAGACACAAACTTTGACCTAAAAACCAACAGTTCTTGAAAAGTAACAGTAAATATCACCTATTTCACCCAATAGGCTAAAGAAACAGCAGCAGAAGGGTAAAGATGTCACCTTTTTTTAATCAAAACAGCTCCAGGATTGAGAAAATAGAGAACCCCAGATCAGTAATGAACAAATAGAAATCAAAGTAGCAGAAATTTTCTTGAGGGGTACAAAGAACATATTTTTCAGATACAAAGAAGACAAGAAAATGATTTATTTTTTTTTGGTACATTTACAGCCTAAATCTAGCTAAGAACAGGCAGGTTGGATGCTTTAGCTGAATAGACTACCCCAGATACAAACAAAATAATAGAAAGAAAATAAAACTTTTTTTTTTGGCTCAATAATAGAGAAATTATCTAGAGTGTGAACTAGCAATTGTGGAGTCAAAGGTGCCAAGTTATAATGCACTGTTTTGTTTTGTGCAAAAATATGAATATATCTTTTGAGGTTTTTTTTCGTGGGGGTGCGTTTTGGGGGGGGGGGGGTGTTTGACCTCTTCTGAAGAGTAAAGAGCAGCACTTTCATGGACAGTGAAGAGGAGAGAGAAATAAGGTGCATAAGTGTGAAACAGTAACAGTCGATATTTATTTCCAAGAGTAAAGAGTTATGGGGGAGTGTAATAAAATACAAATGGTAGTAGTAATAAAGAAGATAGCTCAATTAGTGGAGCAATTCACTCTTTATTTAATTTTTTAAAATTAAAAAACAAAAATCAATCTTTAGGGTGTATGTGTTATGAGATTTTAGAAAATACTTTTTGTTAAGAATAGAATCTATTTAGAGTGAACGTCTATCTTGTAAAAAGTTTTACTTTGACGCTAAGTTATTTTTTCTCCTATAAATAGAGGGGTCTTACCCCATTGTAAATGATCCCAAAATTTAATAATAATTTTCTCTCTCTCTTTTTCTGCAATATTGTTCTTGTTCTTTTATTGTTTTATAATACGTTATCAGCACGAGACTCTACCATCTCAAGAAGCTCTTTAAGAAGATTAAGCGCTTTGGATGATTTTCAGAGCCTCAATCTCACTCTGCTTCTCAAAGGATATGGAGTCTATTGCAGAGACCATGATACAGCAGCTTCTTTCAAAGGAAATTCTTTATGAACCTATGAGAGAAATTGGAGAAAGATATCCAAAGTGGTTGGAAGACAATAATGTTAGGATTATGATTCCAATTAAATATAACAACCTTCATATTGAACAATTCGGAATTAAACTACATGAGCGGAAGCTAACCTGAATCCATGTGTGGAATTTGTTGAACCTCCTTTGATGATTGTCCTTTAGTCCTTATGAAGATTTCTCCTTTGATCCTTCCTTCAAGAATGTCTTGAAGATGTATGACACCACAAGAATACTTCACAAGGCTTAAACAATATGTGAATTGACCCACAACAATAATAATATGACAATGATCAAAATGGTATATGGTTTTCCACAATTATTTGCAAGACAACAATGGTGTTTTTGCTCTTGATTCAATGGGAGGAAGAAGAGTTTGTCTTGCAATAATGTGGAACCATAACCCCCACTTTATAACAAAAGAGTTACATAACCCAAGAGTCACGAGAGTTACATAACTCAAGAGTCACAAGCTTGTAACCATGGTTACATATATGTAACCTTAGTTAGCCCATCATTAACTAAGGTTACCCTTTTGGGTATCTACACATTAGTCCTACACTTTATATGACAACACATTGGCCCCCTTAACATAATGTCCATAAGATCACAAAATTAGGCCAAACCAAAAGATAGCACATAACATATAATTTATCCATATATTGTTCATATGTATGTAGATATATGTCCATATATCTTACAATCTCCCACTTGGACGAGATACACAAACATATGTACAAACCTTAGCATTATATGTTACAAAATAACCTTAGGTGCGCAAAATTGCTATCACAATAAAATTGTCATGAATAATCCGGTCCATCAATCATACCAACATAGGAACTAAGTGCTCTTTGTTACTCATTCGTAACTAGAACCGGCATAGATCACGTATATCAATATAACCAACGACATGGATCAAGTGTAGGTATGTAGCATGAAAATAACATAAAGTGTGGTCAATAGAATGTCTATTTCCAACTGGTTCTCTTTAATGAGATCAATCATAAATTGTAAGAGTACAAAAACTTTAAAACTGAATTTCTGCAGATATAACTGAATTACTGAATTTCTGAATATAATGAACAATACATAAATGTACAATACAAAACTCCCACTAAAATACATAATCCTTATCTGATTTGACACCCATACAAGCAATATGCTCATGAAATACTTTTGGTGTCAATCCCTTAGTGAGCGGATCCGCAAGCATGGAGTTTGTACTAATGTACTGAATGCACAATTGTCCATTTTGTACTCTTTCTTTAACAACCCGAAATTTGACGTCCATATATTTTGCTTTCGTCAAACTACTGTTGTTATTAGCATAAAGGACTGCCGATCTATTATCACAAAATAGCCTAAGTGGCTTTTTGATACTATCAACAATTCGCAGTCCACCAACAAAATTCCGCAGCCATAATGCCTCATTAGATGCTTCATAACATGCCATAAACTCCGCTTCCATGGTGGAAGTGGCTGTAAGAGTTTGCTTGATACTTCTCCAAGAGATAGCACCGCCCGCAAGCATGTAAATATAGCCTGAAGTGGACTTCAAACTATCCTGACATCCAGCAAAATCGGAATCGGTATACCCAATGATCTCAAGCTGGTCCGATTTCCGGTATGTAAGCATGTAATCCTTTGTTCTCTGTAAGTACCTCATGACCCGTTTGGCTGCCTTCCAATGGTCCATTCCCGGATTGCTTAGATATCTGCCTAACATCCCAACAATGTATGCTATATCAGGTCGTGTACATACCTGAGCATACATCAGACTACCTACCGCCGAAGCATAAGGCGTCTTCTGCATTTCCGAAATTTCATAATTATTATTTGGGCACTGTTTGAGATTAAATTTGTTTCCCTTAGCAACAGGGGTGTTGCCTGGTTTACAATCCTGCATGCCAATTCTTTTCAGAACCTTATCGATATAGCCCTTTTGTGACAGACCGAGAACACCTTTAGAGCGATCTCGTTGTATCTGAATTCCTAATACAAAAGAAGCTTCACCAAGACCTTTCATTTCAAATTTCTTTGAAAGAAATTTCTTAGTTTCAAGTAATAATGCTATATCTTTACAGGCAAGCAGTATGTCATCGACATATAAAACATGAAAAATATACTTACTCCTACTGAACTTATGGTATATACAGTAATCAGCAATATTCGGTTCAAAACCAAAAGATGTAATGACTGCATGAAACTTATAATACCATTGACGAGAAGCTTGCTTGAGCCCATAGTGGATTTCTTTAATTTGCAAACCTTCTTTTCTGATTCATCCGAAACAAAGTTTTCAGGTTGCACCATATAAATTGTTTTCTCAATGTCACCATTGAGAAATGCTGTCTTAACATCCATTTGATGAAGCTCAAGATCAAAATGTGCTACTAATGCCATTATAGTCCTGAAAGAGTCTTTCGATGAAACTGGAGAGAAAGTCTCTTTATAATCAATGCCTTCCTTCTGAGTGTAGCCTTTTGCGACAAGACGAGCTTTATACTTAATAGCATTGCCCCCTGAATCCCTTTTGGTTTTAAAAATCCATTTACAACCAATAGGTTTAATACCTTCGGGCAATGTAACAAGCTCCCAAACGTCATTATCGCTCATAGACTTCATCTCATCATTCATGGCATCAATCCACTTTTGAGAGTTAGAACACTTAATGACTTGACGGAAGTTGATTGGATCATCTTCCTCAAGTCCAATATCACTTTCTTGTTCTTGGAGAAATACTACATAATCATCCGAAATTGCATTTCTCCTCTCTCTAGTGGATCTCCTTAATGGCATTTCAGTTTCTTGAGGTTGTTGAGTTTGATTTTCATTAGTTATATCAGGGTCCTGATGGGGAGATTTTCGAGATTGTCTTGAACCGGAGTTGTGTTCCGTGTCATGAAGACCAAGATCAACAACTTGAGGGAAAGACACATGTTCTTCCTCAAAGACAAAATCTCTAACAACTTTATCTCCCCACCCCCCAAACTCAATATCCTCAAAGAACCTAGCATTACCCGTCTCAAAAATAGTTCTAGAAGTGGGATCATAAAACTTAAAACCCCTGGATTTTTCAGAGTATCCAACAAAATAGCTACTAACCGTCTTAGCATCCAGTTTCTTTTCATTCGGCCTATAAGGCCTTGCCTCAGCTGGACAACCCCAAATGTGTAAATGCCGAATACTGGGTTTATGCCCAGTCCAAAGTGCATATGGGGTTTTGATTGTAGCTTTAGTTGGAACTCTATTAAGAATATAAGCTGCGATTTTTAATGCTTCACCCCAGAGTGAGTCTGGCAAAGTTGTACGAGAAATCATACTTCTTACCATATCCTTAAAGGTCCGATTTCGTCTCTCAGCTACACCATTCATCGTAGGACTACCTGGCATAGTATGAGGGACGATCCCACACTCATCTAGGCATTTAGCAAAAGGCCCTGGACGTTGTTCACCGGAACCATCATATCGACCGTAGTATTCACCACCACGGTCAGAAATAACGGATTTAATTCTTTTGCTTAGTTGATTTTCAACTTCAGCCTTAAATGATTTGAACACGTCTATGGATTGGGACTTTCATGAATAAGATATAGGTACCCATAACAAGAGTAATCGTCTATGAATGTGATAAAGTTTGTTGACCATTCCGACAAGGAGTAGGAAATGGCCCACAAATATCCGTATGTATCAATTCTAAGACGTCCGAAGCTCTCTTAGCACCTAATCTAGTCTTGTTTGTTTGTTTTCCCTTGATACACTCAATACAAATTTCCGAATTTGAGGTATCAAGAGAATCAAGAATTCCATCTGACACGAGTTTCTGAATTCTTTGAATGGATATGTGACCCAAACGTTTATGCCAGAGTGATATAGAATTCTCATTAGTTAATTTTCTTTTAGTACCACTTAAACTTGTATGCAAAGTTTCTTTATTTGAAGTTATTGTATCAACCAAATATAAGCTATCAAATGTTGATAAAACACCAGTACCAATAAGATTTGAATTCTGAAAGAGACTAACTTTATTGTCACCAAAAGAACATGTATAACCGGATATGTCCAATTGGGGAACAGAAATTAAATTCCGTCTAAAAGACGGTACAATAAAAGTCTCATCCAAATCTAAATGAAAACCGGTCTTAAACAACAGCCTAAATTTGCCAATAACTTCAACTGGCACCTTCTTGCCGTCACCCACATAGATGTATCTTTCACCATCATTTGGTTTTCGGCAGTTCAGGCAACCCTGCATTGATATACTTATGTGAGTAGTAGCAACAGAATCTACCCACCAAGTATCCTTAGGTACCGAAATTAAATTAACTTCAGAACAAACAAGAGAAAGAAATGTACCTTTTTTCGCACGCCAGGCATGGTACTTGGTACAATCTTTCTTCACATGATTAGTCCCCTTACAGAAGAAGCAACCTAATTCAGTAATTTCAACCTTAGGTTCCTTATGTTGCTTAATCTTGGGCTTTGCAACCGCAACTTCCTTACCTTTCCTCTTCTTAGTTTCCTTAGAAGAGGATGCCAAATGAGCACTTTCTGTCTTATCTAGCTTTATCCTTTCCTCTTCTTGCACACAATGTGAAATGAGCTCATTAAGAGTCCATTTCTCCTTCAGGCAGTTGTAACTGACCTTAAACTGATTAAAGTGTGCAGGAAGAGATATCAAAACAAAGTACACAAGCAGTTCCTCAGGTAAATCCAGCTTGAGTGACTTTAGTTTCGAAGCAAGATGAGACATTTCCATAATGTACTCCCTAATGTTTCCCTTGCCCTTATACCTCATGGAAACAAGTTTACTCAATAGTGTACTTGTTTCCGCCTTTTCGTTTTGCATAAAACGCTGTTCACGGTTTCCAAGGAAAACTTTGGCATTAGGTTCATCATTCATAGTGCCCCTGAATGATTCTGGAATTGCACGTTTCATAATCATTAGACTCATGCGATTCGAGCGTTCCCACTTCTCCATCACCTTCCTTTCATCAGGAGAGGATGTATCCTCAAGAGGAGTAGGTTGCTCGGTCCGAAGAGCAAGGTCAAGATCCATGCAACCGAGAACGATCATGACGTTCTCTTTCCATTCCTTAAAGTTTGTGCCGTTAAGCACATGGATGCTATTGATGTTGGCAGAGATCGTAGAAGCAGAAGAATTAACTGAAAATAGAACAAAAGGATTACTGAATACATGCTTACAATTACTTGAACTTTAACTTTACTTTATAGATTCAAAATAGGCATATCCCATTTCTAGATACCTAGCACAACATTGATTTTAGTCTTTGGACAGAAAAACAACATGTAAGTGGTACTCTTGGTGTAGTGATCAAACATAGACAATAAACTCCTGTCAAATATCAAACCTTCCTTTGGGCCGATTTAATATTCACATGGAAAACCAAATAATTGTCTCATATTTATCACCACAAGCATGTTTGAATTCCTGCCAAATAACAAGCTTCCTTTGAGCCGGTGTTAAACGCATGGAAGACTAACATCCACAGTCATCTTATATTTCAAGATTAATCAATCTACACAATAGAGGTTACTTTGGCAACATAATGCTTCAATTGACTAATTTAAAATATTAGATGCTAAAAACTTTAGTTCCTTAAGCCATATTATGAATCTTAACTTAATATGTTACATGTTTTGACATGCAACAAATGAATATTAATTGTTATGTTACTTGAGAGGACAATTCCAAAAATATGAAAATTGATGGACTAAAAAACAATTAACATTCAAAACTTAAATATTAATGTATAATACATTAATAATCAAACTTAAACATTTTATGTCAATTAAAATCTGAAACTTAAAAGATTTGAAACGTTTTTAACCTTACTGGTCCAGGATAATCGATTATCTTAAACAGATAATCGATTATTCTGGCATAAAAAAAAATTTCATAAGTTACTGGACCAGAATAATAGATTATCTAAACCAGATAATCGATTATTCTGGTACTAAGAAAAATTTTCTGAGTTACTGGACCAGAATAATCGATTATCTGAAATAGATAATCGATTATTTGGTATACGAAAAACGTTTCAAACTCACTGGACCAGAATAATCGATTATCTAAGACAGATAATCGATTATTCTGGTGTTCCAAAAACTGCCAGAATTCTAAAACTTGAGAGATAATCGATTCTCTAAGAAAAATAATCGATTATCTTTAGGCAGTGTCTTAAAATAATAGATTAACTTCCAAGATAATCGATTATTTTTGGATACTGTTTTGCGAAAATTTTTCTGAATAAAACATGATTTTCAACAAGAATCTTAAACAAGAAAACATGTTGTTTACCAACTAAAATCATGCTTAATACAATGTTTTAATTCAAGTAAAGTTAACATGACATCAAAACATCAAATTTCAACAAAACACAACATTCATAAAATCATGCTATTTCATGGTACTAGAATTTCATAAATAAAATTCTAACATTACTTGAACATGAATCCTAACATAACATGAATCTTATGAACATCCAAATTATCCAAATATGAAGGTGGCTCTGATACCAATTGTTAGGATTATGATTCCAACTAAATATAACAACCTTCATATTGAACAATTCGGAATTAAACTACATGAGCGGAAGCTAACCTGAATCCATGTGTGGAATTTGTTGAACCTCCTTTGATGATTGTCCTTTAGTCCTTATGAAGATTGCTCCTTTGATCCTTCCTTCAAGAATGTCTTGAAGATGTATGACACCACAAGAATACTTCACAAGGCTTAAATAATATGTGAATTGACCCACAACAATAATAATATGACAATGATCAAAATGGTATATGGTTTTCCACAATTATTTGCAAGACAACAATGGTGTTTTTGCTCTTGATTCAATGGGAGGAAGAAGAGTTTGTCTTGCAATAATATGGGAACCATAACCCCCACTTTATAACAAAAGAGTTACATAACCCAAGAGTCAAAAGAGTTACATAACTCAAGAGTCACAAGCTTGTAACCATGGTTACATATATGTAACCTTAGTTAGCCCATCATTATCTAAGGTTACCCTTTTGGGTATCTACACATTAGTCCTACACTTTATATGACAACACATTGGCCCCCTTAACATAATGTCCATAAGACCACAAAATTAGGCCAAACCAAAAGATAGCACATAACATATAATTTATCCATATATTGTTCATATGTATGTAGATATAAGTCCATATATCTTACAAATAAAGCCAAGTTAAGCAGTGAAGATTATGAACGTTATAGACACCAGTATGAACTTATAAGAGATCTAAACAAAGTCTATGAAACTAAGCCGAACAATTTCAACAAAATTTTCGAACTTATGCAGAAAATGCAAGACTGTGGCCAGCCACCAGATGATTTAGTGCATGAGATTGCTCCAGACTTCGATATATGAACTCTTGGACAACTATCACCAGAGATGCTCGAGTCACAACAGAACTGATGTATTATGTGAAGACACTGAATTACGGCTTGGAATGTCAGTCTTAAATTTAGGAGGACGTTCATGAAGAATATTACGCTTATCTCCATAAGAGGGGCTCACGCAAATCTTCAAAACTATGGCTTTGGATACATGCGCGATGCTCAATTTTTACATAATATTGAGCATAATGATTGTTAATCGTTCTATGAACTTCCTTCAAGATTAATTCTGGATTTAAGTTAAGTATTTTAATTTTCTCTTTCAAATTCTTGTAATTCTATAATTTGATTTTAAATACAAGCATAGACGTTAAATTTTGATTGCAACTTTAAGGTAGCTTGAAAGATATTATAACCACCAAACGTGGTAAAATTTTCTATTTCTTGCCATGATCAAATTCGTGTATGATTGTGGGCAAAGAATTAAAAATCCGTCCCATTGAATTTGCTCCATTCTCATTCACTTTAGAGAATGTGATAGCAGTATGTGATAAGTCTGAAAGAAGACAAAATTATTACCGTAAAGGTATCAATGGATGTGGACATGGCAATAGACGAAATTATAATCGTCATCATTGTGATAATGAGAATAATAATGATTCTCAAAATAATCCTTTACTCTGTGAAAGTAATATTTGTCATAAATATGACAATATGAGATTTTATAAAGCGTATATAGATGATTATGGTTCATTCATGATGTGAGTGTGACAACATCTAATTTATGAATACATATTCATTCTTGGAAGAATATGAACGTGCTAGTGGTAGTGAATATACCACACTCACCTCTAAAAGGAGGTTTGAGATGATATAAGAAAATAATGTCATTATTATGGCATGAATGGTCATTGATCACGTACCTATTGTACGCCAAAATATTTTGGTAATGTGATTATTAAAGGACAACAATAATGCAAGAAACATATCTTGCTTATAATTTTGACCATGACCATAATGGTATAACTTTCTCTTTAAAAGAGATATTCACCATATGGATGTTCATGAATATATGGTAGTACCAAATTAGTTGAGAACTCAGCAAGAGCCAATTACACTATTTTGGAGAAACACAATTGATTACCAATAAGGTATTGTGTTGTAGTAAGTCTCAAAGAAACTTATTCAGTTTCCAAAGTATATGCGAAAGCGGTTGATTATATTGAGACAATAATAAAGGAAAGATTTGATATCTTTATTACTACAACTTGTAGCAGGATAATCTGTATATGAAAAGCTACCCGCTTTATTCTCCAGTTTGTACTACACAAACAAAAGAATGCCACAATAAAGTGGATGTTTATTGATATAAAAACTCATATCATAATAAATATGGAGTTTATTGATAATTGCACATGTCATGGTGTAAACATGAACTTATCAATATTGATAATTTATTCAGTTGGCATAATCAGTTTAGCCATATCAATTTAAATATGATGTGCAAAAATAATAGAGAATTCACATGGATAAATATTAAAGAACTAGAAAGTTCTTTACAGATTCTCTTATATTGCTTGTTCTCATTAATTAATTGACCAACTAAAGTTGGGATTGAATCCCATGAATTCTGAAAATATCAAAGGTGAATATGGGCTCATTCACCTGCTATGTATACCACGTAAGATGCATCTATGAGATGGTTATATGTGCGATTATTATTATCCTGCAACCTGGCCGGTGCTTGCAAGGTAACTTGCTCAGTAATTTAATTTCGAGCATAATTTCCAAATTTTCTATTCAAGAAGTTCATCTTGATAAGTTGGTTTACATCATAGTTGGTTTAGCAAAATAATTTATTGAGTGCATCCACTTAATAGCTAAACAATTGCTTATGAGAACAAAATTATCTATATCAGTTTGATATAGGTTATATATGAAAGTATATTACATTCTTCCCTCACAAGTGGTTCAGGGTCAGGAATCAAATAATTCCATATTATTATTTTTTATGTGTGGTGTATATTAATTAACACCATAACGCACAAAGATGGATTTCTAAGTTGAGGAAGAAAGTTAGTTTTTCTAATATGAGGGGGAGAAAAGATACAACAGTTGAGAAAAAAAGTTACATGGAATGAATTATTATTTATACATATAGATCCTCGAATAGGATAATATGAACTTGAAGTTCATAAAAGGATAATTCATTTGCAATATATTGCAAAACATTCCATATGCATTTTTTGACCCAAAGAAGCTAACTATATTCTCACTGCAAATGCTCATATTAAGTCGTAGAAGGACAAAATCTATGGTACGCATAAAGCGTATAGACAAATTAGTTTCAAATAGAACTTCTTGATAAAGAAGATGAGCAAATGATCAAAGTAATCATAATAAATGAGGCAAGTGATCTAGGTCACGTGACATAACACTTCATAAAATCTCATGAGAGATTCAGGTACCTGAATATATGAATGAAAAGATCTATATGTTATGTCTTTATGAAAATTTATTGGAACTGATGTTTGTCGACGACATCTATCATAGCGCTAAGTTTAGATGAGGATCTTAAGTCTACCAAATATAGACACAAAAGTATTGCCCAAATGGAAGAGATACAATTCAAGTAGAATTTATTTCATATGAAATATATGTAGTTTTGGATATGTAGTTCAAATACTTAAAAATATAAAGTCAATGGTATGTGCAATCAATTTTCGATATCTTATTTGTCTAGCATGACATGAAAACTTGATATGCATCTATAGTCTATAATATGGCTTATATGACTTAACTTATATGACAATCCATGAAGGATTTAAGTTGCTTGAAGAATCTACAATTCTTGATCTTGAGGTACCACTTCCTCAGTGCAATTTATGCACAAATGTATCTTGCTATAATTATAAGCATGATAATGTGATAGCGAGGATACCTTTATGGAGATATTGAAGAGCCATTCCACGATATTTGTGAAGACATTATATAACTATCACGAGTTATGGTTTCAAGGTGCAAATATTCATTATAGTTAATATGACTAATTTATTTATCAAATCTCTACCAACAATCTCTTGAAGATGATGCACAAGATTGGAATGTGAAGGCTCAAGGATGTGAATTGATGCTCTCATCAAGGGGAGTTAATGCACGTTGTACTCTTTTTCCCTTATAAGGTTTTGTCCCACTGGGTTTTTCTTGCAATGTTTTTGAGGCAACCAATAGGCGCATTTATAAACATGTGTACTCTTTTTCCTTTTCTAGAATTTTTTTCCCATTGGGTTTTGTTTTAGTTAAGGTTTTAATGAGGCACATTACTTATTGAGTAGACATTAAAGGGGGGTGTTAAGAATAGAATTCTATTTAGAGTGAATGTCTATCTTGTAGAGAGTTTTATTTTGAGGCTAAGTTATTTTTCCTCCTATAAGTAGAGGGGTCTTACCCCATTGTAAATGACCCCAAAATTCAATAAAAAATTTCTCTCTCTCTTTCTCTGCAATATTGCTTTTGTTCTTTTATTATTTTATAACACTTTTTAATTTTTTAATGTGGTTGGTCGACTTCGCTGATGGAAGTATGGAAATAAGTTTCATAAATAACATTTCGAATTAATTCCCCAAATAATCATTCAGCTTGATGAATTTATCTAGTAATTTTTTTAAGACAAAAAAAGTCACTAAACTATTTATTTACTTCTCCAACAGTCATAGACCACCATAAAAACCACTTTCTATAGAAAAGATAAGTTTATCCATATAAAAAAATCTGCAATGTTTAAAAGTTATATAAAATTATTAAATTAATTTGTTTGAGTTATACAAAATTACATAGGACTTTAAAATCCAAAAATATCAATATAATAGGACTCATCAGATACTTCAGTTTAATTATTTTTCAGATTTATTGCATAAATTAACGTATTTGTCAAGTTAAAAAAAACACTTTAAGATAAATAATTTTTTTGTAAGAAGATTAATGGTGAAAGAAATTACAATTAAGCGGCAAATCGGTAAAATTCAACTGTAATAAAATTTGTGTGACAAATTTTAACATTGTGTATTGGAAAAATTCATAAGTACTCCTTTTATATTTTCAACTACACATTTTTTCTTTGGGGAATTCTGTTACCTCTAAACTTATTTTAAATGGAATTATTTTCACCCTTAACGCCGCAAGAAAAAATAATTTTTAGATTATTTTTTATTCTTTTTTACCATTTTTTCTTACTTCTTTTCTCCTTTTCCTTTTTCTTTTCTTTTCCCTTTCTTTTACTTTATTTTTCATTTCTTCTCTAATTCCGGCGGATATTCATTCACCGGCGACTTTGTCTAACCATTTTTCTTCTATTTTTTCTTTTCACACAAATTAAACTCTCAAAAAGATCTATCATAAGCAAACAAAATACACTCAGATTTGGGGGGGGGGGGGGGAGGGGATTCATCATTGGAAAACCTTCCCACGCTGGAAAAAATTGATGTATCAAAATTTTAACTGGAAAAAACTTTCTCAGATATTCATTTTTATTTCTTTTGCTCTTTCTCCCACTCATAAATTACCCTAACCCGGTCATGATGGCGCCCAACACACTACTAGGAAAGCTCGACCATTTATAACAATAACCCCATTAATTAAACAGATGAAGATAAATGCCATTTAAGTCAAGGCCTAAAATACTGATAATAATGCGAAAAAATCTAACAAATACCAATATAACCCAACATGGACCCGGTGTCACGTACATAAACCTCTAAAATACAAAGTAACATCCTACTACCAAGTCTGTCTAAAAGCTGATAATGCAAAAATAAAAGGATATGGATAGAAGGGAGAATCAACGGCTGCGAACGCCTTGCAGCTACCTCACATACTCCCGGAATAAGAACTCTAGAAAGCTGGTCAAAGCTCACTCAGCCTGTGAATACCCTGGATCTGCACACAAGGTGCACTGAGCAAAATGAGTACTCCGACGCAGTGAGTAATAAACACAACTACAGTCTAAAAGTAAGAAAATGCAGAAAAATACACAGAGTAATCTATATCTAGCAGTTTAGATCAATATCAGTGAAACTGTGACCAACAAGTAATACAGTCAAGGAATAATACATGAAAGGATGCAACACATATAACGGTACCCTCTAGTACCCGCTGCGGCGTGCAGCCTGCTCCACTTATTTAACGTCAACGGCGCTCACTGGGGTGTATACAAACTCTGGAGGGGCACCTCCTGCCCAAGCGCAATATCAGCCATATCGTGGCATCAAGCAGGCTCTCGGCCTCCTCGCGTATCTGGCCAAAGACTAGCTCGCAATGCCCTTTCTCTCAAATCGACCTCCTTGCGTATCTGGCCAAAACCACAACAAATACATTACAATAGGCTAAGAGAATATAATCTAATCGAAAAGACTCAAAAAAATACCAAAAATTACGAAATTTGTAAAATTTGAGCTCCCGGCCCACTTCTCGAAAGTCAGAAATTTTTTTACACCAAAATGTTCCTTATCTCGCCACGAGTCTATACAAATAAAATTTACCAAAATCAGAGTCCAAATGCTCCCTCAAATCCCAACTTCACATTAAAAACCCAAGCCTAGTTTTTCCCCTTTTTAATCAAATTCCATGAATTTAGGTGTTGAAATCACAATTTGGCCATAGGACGTAGCTCCAATTGATTCCCAGTCAAAAGCCTCTTAAAATATCGTCACAAGCTCTCAAGGTCTCTTAACAATGGTGAAAAATAAACTTGGCTCGCGGATTAAATATTATTAAAACCCTTCTGCCCAGCTGACGACTCCTTCTTCGCGAACGCGATGGCCCTCTCGCGTTCGCGATGGCCAAAAATCCACCACTGGGCCACTTTTACTCTACGCGAACACGGAGCCCATCCCGCGAACGCGATGCTCTACCTAGTCCAACTATGCTGCCGGGAATGTGAAGAGCAATGACCACGGGGCCCCAAACTCCCTCTACGTGAATGTGGGGTCCCAACCGCGAACGCGAAGACCAACAGCCTGAGACCTACGCAAACGCGGCCTATGCCTTATGAAGGCGAAGGCCAAAATTGGCCTGCAACTATTGTGAAAACTCTGCAACTCCTCAACTCCTCGAAACTCTCCATTAGCTATCTGAATTCACCCCGAGGCTCCCGGGACCTTAACCAAAAGTACAGAAATGATATATTACCTTATTCCAACTTGCTCTAACCATCAAAACATTACCGCTAACATCATAATCATCAAATTTCACCAAATTAAATCTTAAGTCTATCAAATTCTTCTGAAACTCACATTCGATCAAAAACCCGACCTAACCACCTGTGATTCAACTAAAATTTCGCACACACATCAAAAATCACCTAACGAAGCTATTGCAACTATAGGAATTCCATTCCGATCCTTGGATAAAAATCTCACCTATCAACCGGATATCGCCAAAATGCTAACTTCGCCAATTCAAGCCTAATTCTACACCGAACCTCAAAAATTACTTCCGATTGTGCTCCTAAGCTTCAAATCATCCCTCGAAGCTAACTGAATTGTCGGAAATCACATCCGAACCCTCTATGTCACAATTTAACTTCCGATTGACTTTTTCAAACCAACCTTCCTTAAAGAGACTAATTACTTCATTTCCTTCCAAATCCAATCCAAATCAATTCAAACTCATCCACCACACATTAGAAATCATGAAGAAGCAATAAACGGGAAAAACGGGATGGAAACATATGAGACAACGGGTCGGGTCGTCACATCCTCCCCAACTAAAACAAATGCTCGTCCTCGAGCGGGTCAAGAAATATACCTAAAGTCTCAAAAAGGTGAGGGTATCCTCTCCGCATCTCCTGCTCACTCTCCCAAGTAGCCTCCTCCATGGGCCAACCTCTCCATTGTACCTTCACCGAAGCTATATCCTTCGATCTCAATTTCTGAACCTGACGACCCAAAATAGCCACTGGCTATGTATCATATTGTCAAATCCTCATCCAACTGAACTGTGCTGAAGTCCAAGACATGAGATGAGTCCCAACATACTTCCGGAGCATGGAAACATGGAATATCGGATGAACACCCGACAATCTAGGTGGCAAAGCAAGCATATAGGCCACCTCCCCGATCCTCCTAAGCACCTCTAAAGGTCCGATGAACCGCGGACTCAGATTCCCCTACTTTTCAAACCTCATCACACCCTTCATGGGTGAAACCTTCAGCAAGACCTTCTCACCCACTAAGTAAGATACATCTCGAACCTTCCGGTCCGCATAACTCTTCTAACGCGACTGAGCTGTACGAAGTGTCTCCTGAGTCACCTTCACTCTCCCTAAGGTATCCAGGACCAATTCTGTCCCCAGCAACCTAGCCTCGCCGGGCTCAAACCAACTGATCGGAGATCTACACCGTTTCCCATATAAGGCCTCATAAGGCGCCATCTGAATGCTAGACTGATAGCTGTTGTTGTAGAAAAAATCTACAAGAGGTAGAAACTCATCCCAAGAACCTCCAAAATCAATCGCACAGGCACGAAACATGTCCTCTGATATCTGAATGGTACAATCGGACTATCCGTCCATCTGAGGATAAAATGTTATGCTCAGCTCTACCTGCGTAACGAACTCTCAAAGTCCCCCGGTACTGGGAAGTAAACCGAGTGCCTCTATCAGAGATAATAGTAATTGGAACCCCATGCAATCAGACCATCTCAGGAATAAAGATCCCCGCCAGCCACTCCGAAGAATATGTAGTACACACTGGAATAAAATGCGCGGACTTGGTTTGTCGATCCACAACCACCCAAATTGACCACTCACAAAATCCATAGTAACTCTCTCCCATTTCCACTCAGGAATAACCATCTGCTGAAGCAAAACGCCTGGTCTCTGATGCTCGTGTTTTACCTGCTGACAACTGAGACACTGAGCCACAAATCCCACAATGTCCTTCTTCATTCTCCTCCACCAGTAGTGTTGTCTCAAGTTCTGATACATCTCCACGGCACTCGGATGGATTGAATACCGCGAACTGTGGGCCTCCTCAAGAATCAAATGTCTAAGCTCATCCACGTCGGGCTCACAAGTCCGGCCCTGCATACTCAACACACCATCATTACCTATAGTCACATCTCTAGCATCTCCGTGCTGAACTCTGTCCCTGAGGACAAGCAAATGCGGATCATCATACTGGCACTCTCTAATGCGATCATACAAGGAAGACCGAGAAACCACGCAAGCCAATACCTGACTGGGCTCTAAAATATCTAGTCTCACCAACCGATTTGCCAAAGCCTGAACATAAACTGCAAAGGGCCTCTCCCTAACTGGGATATACACAAAACTCCCCATACTAACTGCCTTTCGGCTCAAAGCATCGACCACTACATTGGCCTTTCCCTGATGATACAAAATGGTAATATCATAGTCCTTAAGCAACTCAAGCCACCTCTTCTGCCTCAAATTATGATCCCTTTGTTTGAACAAATGCTAAAGACTGCAATGATAGGTGAATACATTATAAGATACTCCATATGGATAGTGCCTCCAAATCTTCAAGGCATGAACTATAGCAGCCAATTCTAAGTCATGAAGAAGGTAGTTCTTCTCATGGAGCTTCAACTAATGAGAATCATAAGCAATCACTCTACCCTCCTGTATCAGTAAAAAGCAAAGCCCGACTCTCGAAGCATCACAATAAACGATGTAAGAACCTGAAGCTGATGGCAAGACCAATACTGGAGCTGTGGTCAAAGCTGTTTGAGTTCTGAAAGCTCTCCTCGCACTTGTCCGACCATACAAATGGAGCACCCTTCTGCATCAACTTGGTCAAGGACGAGGTAATAGATGAAAAACCCTAGGCGAAACGGCGATAATAACCCACCAAACTGAGAAAGCTACAAATCTTTGTGGTCGAGGATGGTCTAGGCCAACTCTGAACCGCCTCAATCTTCTTTGGATCGACTTGAATACCATCATTGGACACCACGTGTCCCAAGAAGTCCACGGAACTAAGCCAAAACTAACAATTGGAGAACACGGTATACAACTGCTTCTCCCTCAATCTTTGTAATACAACTCGCAAATGCTCCGCGTGCTCCTCCTGACTACTCGAGTATACCAAAATATCATCAATGAATACAATAACAAACGAATCGAGATATGGCCAAAATACACAGTTCATCAGATGCATGAACGCTGTCGGGGCATTGGTCAGCCCGAAAGACATAACCAGAATCTCATAGTGACCATATCTTGTCCTGAATGCCATCTTAAGAATGTCTGAATCCTTGATCTTCAACTGGTGATAGAGATCAATCTTAGAAAACACCCTCGCTCCCTGAAGCTGGTCGAACAAATCATCGATGCGAGGCAGGGGATACTTGTTCTTTATTTTTACTTTATTCAACTGCCTGTAGTCAATGCACATTCTCATTGTGCCATCTTTCTTCTTCACAGATAACATAGGTGCACCCCACGATGACACACTAGGCCTAATAAACCCCTTTTCTAGGAATTCCTGAAGCTGATCTTTCAATTCTTTTAACTTCGTTGGTGCCATAGGATACGACGGAATGGAAATGGGCTTGGTGCATGGCACCAGGTCAATACCAAAATCGATGTCCCTGTCTGGGGGCATACCCGCCAGGTCTGCAGGAAATACATTAGGAAAAGCCCTCACAAGGGGAACAGAATCTATACTGGGAGCCTCAGCTCCTATATCATGCACGAAGGCCAAATATGGTAGACAACCTCCCCAACCATACGATGGGCTTTCAAGAAAGATACAACCCTACTAGGGACATAGTCAGTCATACCACGCCATTCGATTCTCGGAAAACCCGGCATAGCCAAGGTGACTATCTTTTCATGACAGTCTAGAATATCATGACACAGAGATAACCAGTCCATGCCCAGAATAACATCAAAATCTACCATGCTCAAAAGCAATAAATCAACTCGGGTCTCTAGACCCCCAATAGTAACAAGACAGGACCGATACACATGTCCACAACAATAGTATCACCCACCTGGGTAGATACATGCACATGTAAAGCAAGATACCCCCGGGTCGTACCCAAATGATGAGCAAAATATGATGACACATAAGAATAGGTAGAACCGGGATCAATAAGACAGAGGTATCTCTGTGGCAGACAGAAATAATACTTATGATAACAACATCTGATGCAATGGCATCTATCTGCATGGGATAGCATAAAATCTAGCTTGGACACTACCGCCTGATCGGCCTCTGCCCCTAGGGCGACCCCTGGCTCCCTGGCCTCCGCCCCTCTCTGATTGGGCTGGTGTTAAAGAAAACAGAGCAGAAGACGAGGGTTGATCCCTCTAAGACTGACTACCACGACGTCGAGGACATTGCCTCCTCATATGGCCAAACTCGCCCCACTCGAAACAAATACCAAATGCTGGATATGGGGACTGAAGGGAACCCCTCGCACTAGAATGACCAGCCAATGCGCTTTGCACAGAAGAATCGTGAGCTGAAGGGGCATATGATGAGCTCTGAGTTGGGAGGTCATTAAGTGAAGACTGGCCCTGCTGGAATCCCTGATGACCATGGCCTGAAGATGCCCCCGATACTCAGGATGAGCCGACTGATGAGTCCTGAAAGAATGACCTTTGCTATGCTGAACATAGCCCCTAGACGGAGCACTACTGAAGCTACCTGATCCACAAGGCCTTTTGGCCTCCCTCTCCTCTCTCTCATGACGGCAATCCGTCTCAATATCACGAGCAATATCCACTGCATCCTCAAAGGTATGACTCAGAATCCTCTCTCGGGTCATCAAAATACAGACAGGATAGATAAGCCCGTCCACAAACCTCCTGATCCTCTCCCGATCAGTCGGGACCGTACATGGAACATAACGAGCCAACTCCGAAAATCTCACCTCATACTGTGACACATTCATATCTCCCTGATGAAGCCACTTAAACTGTCTTCGCAGATCCTCCCTCTGAGACTGCAATACCCACTTCTCCTGGAAGAGAGTGGAGGACTCCTACCATGATAAAGGCGTTGCACCCACTTTCCTACACCACTCATATGCCTCCCACCAAGTTAAGACTGCTCCAGAAAATTGAAAAGTAGTAAATGATACCCGCTCAACTCCAAGATCCCTGCTGTCCGAAGCATAAGTCGACACTTGTTGAGAAAACCTTTGGCATCCTTGCCCGGAACACAATTGAAAGTAGGAGCTGGGAGCCTACCGAGCCTCTCAAGACAACGCTACTTATCGCCTTGCATATCTGGAATCACATCATCCTTAACCGGTGCAACCGGCTGAAATAGGGCAACCTGCTGAACTGGTGGTGCATCTGGTGTCTGCAAACCCTACACTACGTGCTCAGGCGTGTGAGAAGCGGGGGTCTGATTACCTTTCCCGGCCTGCGAAGTAGCTGCTGCAGTAGTGGCTGAGACTGCCTGAGCCAGGGCAGTGCAAACTTATAGAATCTGAGCTAGGGCCTCTTGAAGACCCGGAATCACAATAGGCACAGCTGGTGCCTGAACAGGTGCTGCTGGATTCTTTACAGCTCGAGCCTGATCCTGAGCCGGGGTAACTGGTGGGTCAACAAGTGTTACTCCCTCAGCTCTACCTCGACCACGACCTTGACCACAACCATGTCTATTGCCTCTGGTGGACTCATTAGGTTGTACAGGTGGTCGTCCGCCACGTCCGCTAGCACGGGTTCTCGCCATTTGCGAGAGAATAGGATAACATAATTTAGTTCTCGGATCAACAAAGTCGCACGATAGGTACAGATGTCTCCATAGCGATCCGTGAGACTCTACTAAACTGGCCCATGACTCGCGAGACCAAGTAACCTAGGCTCTGATTCCAACTTATCACGACCCCAAGCCGGTCATGATGGTGCCCAACACACTACTAGGAAAGCCCGACTATTTATCACAATAACCCCATTAATTAAACAGATGAAGATAAATGCCATTTAAGTCAAGGCCTAAAATACTAATAATAATGCGGAAAAATCAAACAAAATACCAATACACCCCAACAGGGACCCGCTGTCACAAACATGAGACTCTAAAATACAGAGTAACATCCTACTACCAAGTTTGTCTAAAAATTGATAATGAGAAAATAAAAGGATAGGGATAGAAGGGAGAATCAACGGCTGCGAATGCCCTGCAGATACCTCAAATACTCCCGGAATAAGAACTCTGAAAAGCTTGTCAAAGCTCACTCAGCTTGTGAATACCCTGGATCTGCACACAAGGTGCAGGGAGTAAAATGAATACTCTGACCCAGTGAGTAATAAACATAATTACAGTTTGAAAGTAAGAAAACGCAAAAAATGCACAAAGTAATCTATATCAAGGAGTTTAGATCAATATTAGTGAAACAGTAACCAACAAGTAATATAGTCAAGGAATAATGCATGAAAAGATGCAACACATATAACGGTACACTCTAATACCCGCTATGGCGTGCAGCCCGCTCTACTTATTTAACATCGACATCACTCACTAGGGTATATACAGACTCCAGAGGGGCTCCTACAACCCAAGCGCAATATATGCCTTATCGTGGAATCAAGCAGGCTCTTGACCTCAATCTCAATATTATATATATATATATATATATATATATATATATATATATATATATATATATATATATATATATATATATATATATATATATATATATATATATATATATATATATATATATATATATATATATATATATATATATATATATATATATATATATACACGGCGTGCAGCCTAATCCATATCAAAGGAAAACATCCTGACTATCGCGTCCTTGACCCATCTCAGTCAAATAAGTTCACTGCCAATCCGGCATGACATACTATAGGGATCACAGCCCTCATATCTTTTTCCATTTAATATTCATGCATAAAAAACAGTTGTTATAATGTTTTTTACAGTTGAAAGCATGACTGAGAGTATATGTTATGCACACAAGTGAGGAAAATACATAAGGATCCCCTAAGGATTCTACAGGTCGGCACAAGAACCCAAACACGGTAATAAGCCCAATTCACAATGATAATATATGTGTATCAATCGCCAATATAATAGAAATTAACACTCGGGATGGACCAAGTCTCAATCCCCAATAGTAAACGATCCCGTACTCATCGTGGAATGCGTGTCATGCCTCAATATAGCGCTATGATGTGAAAGTCTAGGGTTTCAAACCCTTAGACCAGCATTTACATCTATTACTTACCTCTAGCCGGCCAAAGACTAGCTCGCAATGCCCTTTCCTCTCAAATCGACCTCCTCACGCGTCGAATCTGGCCAAAACCACAACGAATACATTACAATAGGCTAAGGGAATATAACCCAATCGAAAAGACTCGAAAAATATCGAAAATCATGAAATTTACAAAACCCGAGTCTGGGCTCACTTCTCGAAAGTCAGAAATATTTTTACATCAAAATGTTCCTTATCTCTCCACGAGTCTATACATGTAAAATTTACCAAAATCGGAGTCCAAATGCTGCCTCAAATCCTAATTTCTCATTCAAACACCCAAGCCCTGGTTCTTCCCCTTTTAATCAAATTCCATGAATTTAGGTGTTGAAATCACATTAGATGATGTTTCTAGGCCATAGGACTTACCTCCCATTGATTCCCAGTCAAAACCCTCTTAAAATATCGTCATAAGCTCCGAAGGTCGCTTAACAATGGTGGAAAATAAACTTGGCTCGCGGATGAAATATTATTAAAACCCTTCTGCCCAGCTGACAAATCCTTCTTCACGAACGCGATGGACCTCTCACATTCGCGATGGCAAAAATTCCACTGGGCCACTTTTACTCTATGCGAACGTGGAGCGCGTCCCGCAAATGCGGTACTCTGCCTGGCCCAATTTCGCAAACGCGTACCCCTAGTGACGAACGCGAAGAGCAATGACCAGGGCCCCCTAAACTCCCTCTACACGGATGCGGGGTCCCAACCGCAAACACGAAGACCAACGGCCTCAGACCTACGCGAACGCTGCCTATACCTCGCGAATGCAAAGGCCAAAATTGGCTTGCAACTGCTATGAAAAATCTGCAACTCCTCAAAACTCTCCGTTAGCCATCCGAATTCTATCCGAGGCCCCCGGGACCTCAACCAAAAGTACAGATATGATCTATTATCTTATTCTAACTTGGTCGAACCATCAAAACATTACCGCTAACATCAAAATCATCAAATTTCACCAAATCAAAGTCTAAGTTTATCAAATTCTTCCGAAACTCACATTCGATCAAAAACCCAACCTAACCACCTCCGATTCAACTGAAATTTTGCACACACATCATAAATCACCTAGCGAAGCTACTGCAACTCTCGTTATTTCATTCCGGCCCTTGGATGAGAATCTCACCTATTAACCGGATATCGCCAAAATGCTAACTTTGCCAATTCAAGCCTAATTCTACAGCGAACCTCCAAAATTACTTCTGATTAGTCTCCTAAGCCTCAAATCATCCTCCGAAGCTAACCGAATCATCGGAAGTCAAATCCGATCCGTCTAACTCACAAGTCAACTTCCACTTGACATTTTCAAACCAAACTTCCCTTTAAGAGACTAATGGCCCCATTTCCTACCAATTCCAATCCGAATCAACTCAAACTCATCCAACACACATAATAAATCACGAAGAAGCAATAGATGAGGAAAACGGGATGGAAACACATGATATGACGGGTTGGGTCGTCACATCCTCCCCAACTAAAACAAATTCTCGTCCTCAGGCGGGTCAAGAAATATACCTGAAGTCTCAAATAAGTGAGGTATTTGCTCCGCATCTTCTACTCGGTCTCCCAAGTAGCCTTCTCCACGGGCCGACCTCTCCACTATATCTTCACCGAAGCTACATTCCATTTAAAATAAGTTTCGGAGAGTAATAGATTCCTGCAAATAAAAAGTATGTAGTTGAAAATTCGGGTATAGGTTAGGGAGTACTTATGCATTTTCCCTTGTGTAGTTCTTGATATGGGCAAAAAAAGTTTCTTCTGTGTAAAAATATAAGTGGCTTTTATGGTGGTGTATAGCTTTTAGGAAACAAATGAGTAGTTTAATGAGTTTTTTGTCCTAAAACAAATAGAAGTAATTTTGTTGGGTAAATTAATCAAGTTGAGTGATCATTTATTGAATTAACTCTAATATTTCAAGTTGATTGTCTCATCCCCACCTTCAACCCAAACCCCAACCTTAGCGCTATCGAAGGCGAAGCTAGGTAGGCAGCAGGGGGTTCAACCTAACCCCTTTCCTCAAAAATTATATTATATATACAAGATTAAGAAAAAAATCACACACACACATACATGCACACACACACATACACACATATACACACACACACACACACACACACACACATATATATATATATATATATATATATATATATATATATATATATATTAGTTGTTGAATCCTCTTAACTTCTTTGGGTGTTTATTTTTTTTTATTTTTTGAATCTCCTTAATAAAAAGGGAAATTACCAGCTATATCCATTTATAAGTAGCCCATTACAAAAATTGGCCAATTGATAAAATATACTAATATTAGACAAATTAGCCAATTAGTTATTTGTAGCAAAAAATATTAAATTTTTACTTTGTTTTGAGTGAGTGTTATTAGAATAGATTGGGCACAACTTAAGGAGCTTGAATCTCAGTTTTGGGATAATTTGGTGAAGTTTTGAGATGGTTTGAATTGAAAATTGGAAGTAAAAGCTGAACATGAAAAAAATGATATGTGTATCACATATGTATCATATTTGTATCAATTGTGTATCAAATGTATATCCATGTATACATGTGTGAGAGATACATGTGTCACAGAAGACTTTTTTGAACTCGATTTAACTACGAATTTTGATACAAAACCAGCCCAAACCACCTCCAATCTTCCTCAAATTTTTTATATTGACTTATCTATATATTTTGAATGAATTTCAACTATACCTATTGAAAAAGTTTCTTTTTTTTTTTTAGATTTTTGAAATATTGTATAGATTTTGTATTTCATCGTCTTATTTGTTACCCCGTCCATAAAATTTCTTTTCCATTTTGTATCTAGTGTTGCTAATCGCGCTTAAAAATATGAAATATGATTTTTGCATGTGATTCTTTGAGAGAAAGAACCCTATTATTTGGGTTTTCAATTTTTGTTGGCTAGTTTTAGTAAGTCTATGACTAATGGCTAGAGATTGGTAAGTTGAGATTTATTTGGGATATTTGTGTAAGTTTTCCTGATAAAAATAGAATTTTTACCTCCTATAGTAAAGGGTAACACCTTATTTATTTTAAATAAATACCATATAAAAAAATTATATTCTATAGATACATTTTAAGGCTTATAGCAAAATATTTAACTACGGTTACCTCCTAGCCCTAAGCCACTAAATACGTTATTCAGTTACACTATTTTCTGTCTCTCTCTACTTTGATACGTCACATTTTCTTCCCACATTCCCTGAAAATACGATGCTCAATCTCAAAATTCCTCTCACCCATACTATTTTCTTTTTATTCCGATCAATTCTAGCATCGAATATTGAATTGCGATTTAAAAGCAAATCAAATCCCTAACAAAAACTAACTGATTCGGGAAAGGGAGTTAACCTTTTGAACTTTGACAGATTTCAAACGTTTGGGTAGCAGGTAATGACAAATTTCAAACGTTTGAACTTTGACAATGATCGATGGCGCAGCGACAACGGAACAACGGATAGTGAACGACCAGGATTGAATCTTTTGGGTAGCAGGTAATGAAAAAAGATGTTGCGTGTGTACCTTTAAATTTCAAAGGTGTCGCGTGTTGTAGCTTCAAACGTTGATACGACGGATTCGCTGGAAATTAGGGTTTGTTCTTGAACAAAAACGACGGAGTTTGGAGCTGAGCAACTTGATTTTCTTTTAATATATTTAAATGTATTTTCATGTATTTCATAGTATTATTGTAAGTCAATGTAACTCGTTGTATCCCACATATTTCATTGTATTCACTATCTTTTTTCTTTCCATTGTATTTCAATGTATCCCGCTGTATCCTATGTATTTCATTGTATTCAATATATCGCTATATATCGTGAATGTATTCATATATTTTTTTAATTAATATAATTTATGTAGGCATATGTATTATATAATTTCTCTGAAGATTACTATATTTTTGGGGTATTTTTCGATTGAAAATCTTTTTTATAACTGAAAATATATATTTTGTGTGTTATAATTGAGTTTGTTGAGTTATATTATGAGTCTATTATGTTAATTGATTCACTTTCCGTTTTAAAAACGACATAATCCCCTATTTTACGATGTGAATACAGTCGAATACAATAATCTGTTCACCTGTAATCCCATGTTTCACTCCATGAATATAACCGAATAAACTCGAATACAACAACTGATTAGCTGAACTTCCCTGATTCACGCTTATTTTTGCTACTGTATTCATAAATACAATAGCTTAAATGCATCAAATATATTTAACACCACAGAAAAACTATTTATAATCCGTAATATAATAAATGGTATCTATTAATGGCTAATTACTACTAAAAGATGGTGCTTTATGAAATATTTCTCAATAAAAACCATACTTTCACCGCTGGCCTTCATATCTTATCTCACCTCAGCCCACCCACCCCATGCCCCTCACCCGGTCCTAATTGACACCCCAACCCCTTTCACCCCGCCCTTCTCAACCCCTCAATTTAGTCATTATTTGTTTTCAAAGAAAACATTTTTCGTAAATTTTTCTATATACTACATAAACACTTAATTATGTTATTTTATCCTATTTGTTTCTTTTAGGAAAATATGAGTTAAGTATGATTAATGATTGGATTAAAATGAAATTATTTAAATGTCTTAAGTATCCTTCCAATTTTATTGAAGGCGTTGACTATTACGTAACTTTATTATAATTATATGCATGTGCCATACCTAACTTTTTTCTATATCCTTCCAATTTTATTGAACCACTTTGATGAGAGAATACTTAATTTTGACGTACTAATCTTTGCTAATTTTGTGCGAACAAATGGGCCAAGTCTTTTCATTTACTATCCTGTAAAATTCTCAATCGGTCGACTAAATCAAATTACTTATCACTATAGAAAGCAATTTAACAGGAAAATTGGACCAACCACTTCACTTAGCAAAACTAGGACCGGTCATTCTTTAATTAATTAGTACTAACACTAAGATGAGATTTGGTGGTTTGTTCACATCAATTCAATAATTTCCACTCATAATTGATTGCTTAATTAGTATTTAATTAACATTAATGGAAGCTGACTCCAACGCCACTTTCTTTAGATTTCATTTCACTTTCACGTGTACCTCATGATTTTCATTCTCATGAATGCTATTCAGTGATTAACTAATGTTTATTTTATCTTAAAATTTTAAATTAAAAATTTTAATTTCAAAATAATTTTGTCCTGAAAAATTTCAGTCAAGACGTATTGATTAATTTTTAAATAGCCGTCCTTCAAAATAGCTATTTTATGTCATTTCAATTGATTTTTGGTGCATCCATCGTTTAACTACTCTGAATTTACAAATCTATTACAGATTACTATTGTTTACTTTCTTTTGGTAATTAATTTTTTTTATTAATCGCCAACTGTGTATATACAAAACCCAGCTAGGCGTTGAAAATAAACAGAACAAAATTCAGATAGGCCAAGCATGATAAGAAAAAACTCGTTATCCACAGGTCATAAACACTTTATTTTATGTAATTGTATTCGTAGCTCATTTAATTTCCTATTTGAGAAAGCCGTACATCAGTTTCTTTTAATTTGTCCAATATTTTAGCATCGTATGAAATTTAACGTATACATTCAATTTTCCTGGCCTAAATTGTTATCATGATTTGTAGTTTTGTACTCTTGATTATATAAATTCTACACATATCGTGTGCTCTTGAAATATTCTCGAATTTCACCTCTCCCTAAAGAATGATAGATAGGAAAGAAAGAAAGAAAAAGAAAAGAAAAGAACCAAAATAACAACAATAATCAAGGCAAAAAGTAAGGAAGTGACGGTCGTACAAACTTACTAGAATTGGACGTTTATATCAAAATTATATTAACTTATCATATTAAATAATTTAATAGAGAATACCTATATATTAATAAATTGATATGATTTAATATAAACACCCGACACTACTAGAATTTCGTAAAAAAGCGACCAAACATTAGCGACAAACGTTGGTCTGTCGAGAAAATATTGACTCGACTGATCAGACTTACTTGGTCAAAGGTTTACTGAAATTGGCGGCCAATGTTGGTTGCCAAAGTGGGACCCATCTTCAAAATGTTAATAGTTATATTATTATCTTAAAAAATTATAAAATATAAATATATATAATTTAGAATTGGCGACCACGGTTGGTCGCCAATTAAAGGGTAGGCAGAGAGCGACTAGGACCGGTTATAAAATTTTAATAATTATATTATTACTTTAATATTATATAAAATATAAATAAATCTGATTTTTGATCGCTAAATTAAATGCATGTATCATTAGTGACAAAACTTGGTCTCTATTCAAGTCAACAATGGTCAAAACTAAAAATCACTTTTGTATTTACTATCTAAATAATATAAATGTAAGCCGTTAATATTTTTGTAATACTAGGGATGAATAGTACTACAAAGCGTGTGTGTTTCTCTCTCTCTCTCTCTTTATATATATATATATATATATATATATACACACACACACACACACACTTACGCTATACTATGCATGTCACGACCCGGATTTCCCACCATCGGGAGTTGTAAAGGCGCCTACTAACGGAGCTAGGCCAGCCAAACAGGAAACATTCTTTGATAATTTCTCAATGATATAAATATACGAAAACAATTAAATAAAAGCGGAAGACTTTAAGCTTATAAAACTGAAATAAAAATGAGAAGGTTTAAGACGAATCTCTACCCAAAATCTGGTGTCACTAGCTCAAGGACTACTAACGAATACTATAATCAAGTCTAAATAGAAAAATACATAGTGTATGTCTCGGTACAATGAAAACAAACTAAAACATGGAAAGGGACTCCGGCCTGCGAACGCCAACTAGGCTACCTCGTAAGTCCCCACACTGAAGTCAGCTCTTGATCAGTAAACTACTGATATGGTCCAAAAGTTGCTCCGGTAACGTAATCGGTGCAAAAAACACAGAAGTGTAACATCAGCACAACCGATCAACGGATATAACAACGAGACTATCTCAATACCATAACTCATATATAAGTGGTCGGCGCATCACACGATCCAATTTCTTAGTTCATAAGTGGTCGGTGTGCCACACGATCCCATTTCATGATTCATAAGTGGTCGGCTTGCCACACGATCCCATGTCATAATTCATAAGTGGACGATGTGCCACACGAACCCAAAGTATGTATTCATAAGTGGTCGTCGCGCCACACGATCTCATTTCATAACTCACAAGTGGACGGCGTGCCACACGATTCCATATCATGGTTCATAAGTGGACGACGTGCCATACGATCCCAAATTATAGTGAATAACACATATAATCTTTCTAAAAGACATCCCATTAGGAAAATTCAACAACATAACAATTTTTCCCGGCAAGTATACAACTAACAACACAAATAGCCCGGCAAGGGAGCAACAAAAATAATAGATTACATGTCCTGGCAAGGGAAAAGTCACAACACTTTCTCTTTTAATCAGTTCTTTCTCAATTATCAAATTCTAGTTCGAGGCAACACTCCAATGATATACCAATCACAATTCTTTCCTCAACCGTTCATATTATATGAAACTTGGCAATTAGACAAGAAAGATGTTTCACAAAGCCCGGATCAAACATATTTAAGACCCACGGTCATGCTAGACTCCGGTGTATAGATAAGTGTGACAATCCCTATACACCGTGCTCTTCATTAGCAATTAGAAAATAATATCCTAATCCTATTCTTCTAACCAAAGTTAGAACAAATACTTACCTCGGTCCAAGAATAGCAATCAACTCTCCAATACCGCCTTTTCTCTACAATCCGACTACGAAACAACGATATCTAGGCATAATCAATTCAATAATATCAATAAAGGCTCAAAAACAAAATTCCATAGCCTAGAAATGAGGTCCCTAGCATTCTTCCAAAATACCAAAAACTGACCCCGGGCCCACATGGTCCAAACTCGAGGCTCGGACAAAAACCCGTTCACCCATAACCCCACGAGTTCAAATATATAGTTTATTTTAAAATTTGACCCCAAATTGAGGTTGAATCACAAAAAATCCCCCAAAATTCAACTCTACCCAAAAGCCCTGATTTCTACTTTGATTTTATGATTTTAGGCCTAGGATTTTACTAGTTACTGAAGAAAAGTGAAGGAAATAGGTGGGGAATTACTTACCCAAAAGGTCTTGGAAGAGGGAGGCTTCAATGGTGTCCTAAGGCTTGATGGAGAAGAGGGCTCGTGAGAAAAATGGTCCAATCCCGTAATGAAATGTTCTGTTTTTAAGAAAATCACTAAAGGAATTTTACTCTATGCGTTCGCGACATAGGGATGCGTTCGTGATGAAGAAGAACTGGGGGCATTGCATTCATGATTGGTAGTGTGCGAACGCGAAGAAGGCATGTTAGGGTCTTGGGAAAATAGCCGACGCGAACACGATTGGGCTGATGCGAACGCAGTGAAGGATCTGAAGGGGCTACGCGAACGCGAAGAATGGTGAGCCCAATGGTATGCGAACGCGAGCTTAGCGCTCGAAACGCGAAGAAGGAATTTTTGAGTGAAAATTGCAGAAACTCTGCTATGCTTTCTAAGAGTAAAACCACACCGTACCACCTCCGAATCACTCCTGATCCCTCGGGGCTCCCTACCAAACACACAATCTAACTCAATAATATCCTACAAACTTAGTCGAGCAATCAAATCGCCAAAATAACATCAAAATCATTATTTTCATTTCAAGTTTATAAACTTCCAACTTTAGATATTTAGGTTTGAAACACATTAAACGATGTCCGATTTCGACCAAACTTCATAGAAAGTGTTTAACGCATATTTAAGACATGTACCAGGTGCTGGAACAAAATACGGGCCCGATACCTATATTTTCTAACTCATTTTCATTTCAAATTTTCATATCATTTTCAGAAAAAAATTTCTTTCGAAAATTCTTTACTCGGGCTCGGGACCTCAGATTTCGAGTCCGGGAATAGGCCCGAGTCCCATATTTTCTTATGGACCCTCCGAGACCGTCACATCACGGGTCCGGGTCCGTTTACCCAAAATGTTGACCAAAGTCAACTTTAACAATATTAACATCAAAATTTATAAAATATTTCACATAATTCATATATTTCAACATAAAATTTTTCCGGCTACGCGCCCGGACTGCACACGCAAATTGAGGCAACCAAAAGCAAGGTTTTCAAAGCATCGGAAGCACGGAAAAAGGAAGGAATCCGGTGATGACCCCTTTGGGTCGTCACATCCTCCACCTCTAAAATAACTGTTCGTTCTCGAACGGTCAAAAGAAAGAAGTTACTGAGTCGGGGAATAGATAAGGATTACGGCTCCGCATATCAGACTCGGACTCCCAGGTTGATGCCTCAGGAAGCTGACCTCTCCAAGGAACACGCACTGAAGGAAAACTCTTCGACCTCAACTGTTGAACCTGCTGGTCTAAAATAGCCACCGACTCCTCCTCATAAGAGAGATCCTTGTCCAATTGGACAGTACTGAAATCTAACGCTTGGGCTGGATCATAGTGATACCTCCGAAGCATGGATACATGAAAAGCTGGATGCACGGCTGACAAGATACGCGGCAAGGCAAGTCTATGAGCCACCTCTCCCACACGATCAAGAATCTCAAATGGGACAATGAACCTAGGGCTAAAATTGCTCTTCTTCCCGAAATACATTACGCCATTCATAGGCGACAGTCGGAGCAACACTCGCTCACCAATCGTGAAAGCAATATCTCGGACCTTGCGGTCTGCATAACTCTTCTGCCTAGACTGAGCTCTCCGAAGTCTATCCTGAATGATCTTGACCTTATCCAAGGCATGCTAAACTAGATCTGTACCCAACAACCGAGCCTCTCCCAGCTCAAACCATCCGTTTGGGGACCGACACTACCATACAACGCCTCATACGGAGCCATCTGAATGCTGGATTGGTAGCTGTTGTTGTACGCAAACTCTGCTAACGGCAAAAACTGGTCCCACGGGCCTCCAAAATCAATAAGGCAGGCTCGGATCATATCCTTAAGAATCTGAATAGTCCTCTCAAACTGACCGTCCGTTTGAGGATAAAATGCTGTACTCAACTTAACCTAGGTGCCCAACTCTTGCTGAACCGCTCTCCAGAAATGCGAGGTAAACTGCGGACCTCGGTCCCAAATGATAGAGATAGGCACCCCATGAAGGTGAACGATATCCCTAATATAAATCTTTGCTAACCTCTTGGATGAATATGTGGTGGAAACCGGAACAAAATGCGCTGACTTGGTCAGCTTATCCACAATGACCCAAACCACATCAAACTTCTTCCGAGTCATTGGAAGGCCAGTAACAAAATCCATAGTAATCCTCTCCCACTTTCACTCGGGAAGCTCAATCCTCTGAAATAAACCACCATTCCTCTGATGCTCGTACTTAACCTGCTGACAGTTCAAACAACGAGCCATATATGCAACAATGTCTTTCTTCATTCAGTTCCACCAATAGTGCTGCCTCAAATCATTATACATCTTCACGGTACCCAGATGAATAGAATATCGAGAACTATGGGCCTCCGCTAAGATCAACTCCCGAATACCATCAACATTGGGCACACAAACTCGCCCCTGGAATCTCAATACACCATCATCTCCCAAGGTCATTTTCTTGGCACCTCCACGCTGCACCGTGTCTTTCAGGACACATAAACATGGATGATCAAACTGCCGCTCACAGATCCATCAACGACGAACGAGAAACCGTGCAAGCTAACACCCTGCTAGGCTCAGAAATATCCAACCTCACAAATCGATTGGCCAAGGTCTGAACATACAAAGCAAGTGGTCACTGGCTGACCGAAATATAGGCAAGACTACCCATGCTGGAAGACTTCCTACTCAACGCATCGGCCACCACATTGGCCTTCCCCGGGTGGTATAAGATAGAAACATCATAGTCTTTCAACAACTCCAACCACCTCCTCTGCCTCAAATTCAACTCCTTCTGTTTGAACAAGTGCTGAAGGCTCTTGTGATCCATGTACACCTCACACGTCACACCATATAAATAATGCCTCCAGATCTTCAAGGCATGTACAATAGCTTCCAACTCTTGGTCATGAACTGGATAATTCTTCTCGTGGATATTCAACTGCCTCGAAGCATATGCTATGACTCTGCCATTCTGCATCAACACTGCGCCAAGGCCAATATGGGACACATCACAATAGACGGCATAAGGCCCTGATCCCGTGGGCAAAACCAATACCGGTGCCGTATTCAAAGCTTTCTTGAGCTTCTGGAAGCTTGCGTCGCACTCATCTGATCACCTGAACTAGGCGCCGTTCAGAGTCAATCTAGTCATCGGGGCTGCGATTGATGAAAACCCCTCCACGAACAGTCGGTAGTAACCTGCTAAACCCAAGAAACTCTGGATCTTTGTAGCTAGCGCTGGTTAAGGCCAGTTCTTGGCTGCCTCAATCTTCTTCGGGTCCACCTGAATACCCTCTGCTGAAATAGCATGACCTAGGAATGCAATAGAACTCAACCAAAACTCACACTTCGAGAACTTTGCGTATAATTGAATATCCTTCAGAGTCTGAAGTACCACTTTGAGGTGCTAGTCATGCTCCTCCTGGCTACGGGAGTATATCAGAATGTCATCAATGAATACAATCACGAACAAATCCAAGTAAGACATGAACACTCCTCGGTTCATCAACTCCATAAATGCTACCGGGGCATTGGTCAACCCAAATGACATGACCAAAAACTTATAATGCCCATACCGAGTGCAAAATGCTGTCTTAGGGACATCAGACGCCCTAATCCTTAGCTAATGATAACCATATCTCAAGTCTATCTTTGAGAACACAACCATATCTCAAGTCTATCTTTGAGAACACAACCATATCTCAAGTCTATCTTTGAGAACACCCTAGCGCCCTGAACCTGGTTGAATAAATCGTTAATCCTCGACAGTGGATATTTGTTCTTTATCGTTACCTTGTTCAACTGCCGGTAATCAATACACAACCTCATCGACCCATCCTTTTTCTTCACAAACAACACTGTCACACCCCAAGGCGATACGCTGGGTCCAATGAAACACTTATTAAGCAAGTCCTAAATCTGCTCCTTTAACTTTTTCAACTCTGGCGGGGCCATGCGATACAGCAGAATGGAAATAGCATGAGTGCCTGGAGCCAGATCAATACAGAAGTCAATATCCCTGTCGGGCGGCATACCCACCAGGTCTGAAAGGAAAACCTCGGGGAACTCCTGAACAATAGGAACATAGTCAATAGATGGAACCTCTACGCTGGAGTCATGAATATACTCCAGATATGCTAGACAACCTTTCTCGACCATGCGTCGATCCTTGACATATGTAAAAACACTACGGGTGACATGACCTGGGGTCCCTCTCCACTCAAGTCGGGGAAAGTCTGGCAAAGCCAAGGTCATGGTCTTTGTGTGACAATCCAAAATAGCATGATACCGGGACAACCAATCCATCCCCAATATAACATCGAAGTCCACCATATCAAAGAGCAATAAGTCGATACGGGTCTCAAGACCCTCAAATACTACCGCACATGAGCGATGCACTTGGTCGACCTATAGAATCACCCACCGATATAGACATATACAGGAATACCCAAGGCCTCACTAGGCATAACCAAATAGGGTGCAAAAAAGGACGACACATATGAATGCGTAGATCCGGGATCAAATAGCATAGAAGCATCCCTATCACAGACCAGAATAGTACCTCTACCCCCGCCTCTAGTTGGATGGAAGGCTTGCGGTCACCTGCTGCCTGAATCATGGGACGAGGACCCTGCTGTTGTGACCGAGAACCTCTCAACCTCGAGCAATATCTCCTGATGTGACTAAGATCTCCACACTCATAACACCTAGCTGAATGTAGCAACTGAGAAGACTAGGACTGACCCTGCCCCCCCCTGAATAATCTCCTCGAAGGCTCTAAAGCGGTGGTGCATTGATGGGCTGCTAAATCAAAATAATGCTGCTAAGAACCGCTACCGCCTACAGTACCATGTGAAACCTGAAGTGCTGACTGAAAGGGACTCTGAAGGTGGCCTCTACCATATGAATCCCTAACTCCAGATGAGGGACCACTGAACCTACCATAATGACATGGCCACTTATCCGACCCTCGATCACCTCCTTGTGTAACTTTCATCTCTATCCTGTGGGCCGCTTAGGCCGCCTCCTGAAAAGACATATCACTACCAGCTTCCATGGCTATCTAAAGCCGAATCGGCTGAATCAACCCATCAATAAATCTTCGCACCCTCTCCCTCTCAGTGGGGAGAATAACAATTGCATGACATGCCAAATCAATAAATCGATTCTCATACTACGTGAATATCATAATACCCTAATGAAGATGCTAAAATTGCCTACATAGAGCATCTCGCTCAGTCACCGGGAGAAACGTCTCTAAGAACAACTCTGCAAACCAATCCCAAGTCAATAATGGGACCCTGCTGGCCTGGATAAACAATAGTCCCTCCATTAAGTCTTGGTGGGATCCTGCAAGCCAAAAAGTAATAAAGTCGACCCCATGGGTCTCCATAATGCCCATAGTCCTGACAACCTCATGGCAGCTGAATAAGAAATCCTGGGGGTCCTCTATAGAAGCACCACTGAAGGTGGTGGTGAAGAGCTTGGTGAACCTATCAAGCCTCCACAAAGCATCCGCGAACATCGCCGAACCATCGCCGATCTAAGCTGGAATACTCGGCTGGGCTGCCACAACTGGCTGAACTGCTGGAACTTGAGGCTCAGGAGCTACCTTCTCCGGAGTATGCGTAGCGGAAGTCTAAACTCCTCCCCCAGCATGAGATATGGCTGGTTCTGCGGGAAGAAAACCCGCTCTAGAGACGCTGTCCATGAAGCCTACCAGTCGGACCAAAGCGTCTCGGAGTAGTGTAGTGGCTATGAAACCCATTGGGAACTGAGTTGGGCTCACTAGAGCTGTTGGGGCTGGAACATCCTCATTGTAGTCAACATGAGACTCCACCTTTGGTACTACTACTCGGGGCTGAGCTTTGCCCCGGCCTTGGCCTCTGGCACGGCCTCGCCCTATGCCCCTGATAGTAGCTGCTAGTGGGGGCTCGAGCTGCTGTGTGGTAGAAGAGGAAGCACGTGTTCTCGCCATCTGCGAAAGAACATAGTAGGATTACAATCAGTATTTGAGAAACAGAATCGCATGACAAGAATGAACAAAGTGATATTTTTCCTAACTCTGTAGCCTCTGGGGGATAAATACAGACGTCTCTGTACCGATCCCTCAGACTCTACCGAGTTTGTCCGTGAGTTATGAGATCCATGTAACCTAGTGCTTTGATACCAACTTGTCATGACCCGGATTTCCCACCATCGGGAGTCGTGATGGAGCCTACTAATAGGAGCTAGGAAATCCAAATATCAAATACTTCTTTAGCGAACATCAACAATACCAACAACATTAAAACATTTAACAATAAGGCGGATGTCTCAAATATAATTTACTGAAACAAATGCGGAAGTTTAATAAATCCTCTACCCAAGAATGGCATCATATTACTCACGACCTTCTAGGATTACTAAATACAATCGCCTTAAAGAAGTCATAACAGTTTGTTTCAATACAAGAGCTAACAAACTGAATAAGGATAGAAGAGACTTCGACCCTGCGTACGTCAGCATGGCTACGTCAAGAGTCCCTGGACTGAAGGTCTGCTCCCGATCTAATACTGTTGTGGTCTGAAAGCTGCGTCCTGATTTATGCAAAAGAAATGCACAGAGTGTAGCATCAGCACAACCGACCACATGTGTTGGTATGTGCCTGGCCTAACCCCGGCGAGGTAGTGACGAGGCTAGACATGACCTACAATAAGTAACCTGTACAGATATATGTGCAATAAAAGGAAATATGCTAATTTAAACAATTAAAGGGGGGAGGGGAGCATGTTGTAGGGTGCGACAGTTTAAACATAGAAGTCATCGATAAATAAATGAAATTGAACAATAACAACTGATAAGGAAAACACAGGAAGTCTCTATATACAAAAACAATACACTCAGTCCATACTTCGTTGCGGCGCACAATCGGATCTTTAACAGATATCACCATTGCAACGTGCAATCCGATCCTAAACAGTCAATACCGTTGCGGTGTGAAACCCGATCCTCAATACCCAATACCTTTGCGGCATGCAACCTGATCCTCAATATTAAATACCAATTACTCACCCATAAAATGACCGCAAATCGAGTGCGAGGGAGTAATATCAGTTACAAGAAATCCCGGAAATGGAATACAATTAAGAATTCAATTATTCCGGCAAGGAAAAATACAATAAATACTTACGTCCGGTAAGGGAATAATCATTACACATTCTACTTTTAATTACCAATTTCCCGATTAACAATTTCTATTTGGAGCCAATGCTCCAAATGACAAACCAATCACTAACCTTCCTCAACTATTCACTTTATATTATACTTATCAACCAAGCAAGAAAGATGTATCTTTAAATCTGAATCCAACACATATAAGAATCGCGGTCATCCTAGACTCCGGTGCATAAATAATCGTCACCATGCCTATACATCGTACTCCAAAATTAGCACGTGGCAAATAATATGCTAATCATAATCCCTCAAGTCAAAGTTAGAACAAACACTTACCTCGGTCTGAAAATAGCAATCAAGTCTCTAACACCGCCTTTCCTCTAGAATTCAACTCCGGAATAATGATATCTAGGCACAATTTAGTTCAACGTTATACATATTGGCTCAAGGACACAATTCCATAGCCTAGAAATGAATTTCCTATCATTCTTCCAAAAATACCAAAGTCTGACCTAAGGCCCACATGGTCCAAACTTGAGGCTCGGACCAACCGAATCACCCAAAACCCCGCGAGTTCAAATATATAATTCGTTTTAAGATTCGACCCCAAATTGAGGTTGAATTTCCAAAAATCCCAAAAGCTCTAACTCTACCCAAAAACCCCTATTTCTACTTTGATTCATAAATTAGAGCTAAGAAATTAGTACTTAGATGAAGAAATAATGAGGGAATGATGTTAAGATTACTTACCCAAAGAGTTGTAGAGGAAGGAGAGCTTGAATTTAATCTATGGAGGCTTTAATGGAGGAGCTCGTGTGAAAAATATGAGAAAATCCCGAGTCTGCTACTATTTTAAACTTAAAATTCGTTGGGCAAAAATGCCCTTCGCGTTCGCGTGAGAGGGACGCGTTTGCGAAGGGTGAATGGATTCAAAGCTTCACGATCGCGAAGAGACAACACGAACGCATAGAATAGGGGGGTTGGGGTCTGGAATGGCCTTGTACGCGAACAGGAGATACGACTCGCGAATGCAGAGAAGGTAATACCTGGGCTTCGTGAACACGGGGCACTTTCCGTGAACGCGATGAAGAGAGAGATCTAAGGTACGCGAACGCAAGCCTAGTGCTGCGAAGGCGAAGAAGGTTTTCCTTCAGTGGAAATTGCAGAAAATTTGAATGCTTCTAAGTGTAAAAACTACCCCGAACCACCTCCAAATCACTCCAGAGCCCTCGGGACTCCGAACTTAACACACACACTAACTCAATAACATCCGACGAACTTAGTGGAGCGATCAAATTGCCAAAATAACATCAAATTCAATGAATCAAACCCCAAAATTATCATTTTTCATTTCAAAGTTCATCAACCTCTAACTTTAGATATTTAGGTCCAAAACACATCAAACGACATCCGATTTTGACTAAATTTCACAAAAAATGCTTAACACATATTTAAGACATGTACCAGGCATCAAAACCAAAATACGAGCTCGATACCTATATTTTCTAACTCATTTTCATTTGAAATTTTCATATCATTTTCAAGAAAACAATTTCTTTAAAAAATTCTATACTTAGGCTCGGGACCTTAGATTTCGATTCCGGGAATACGCCCGAGTTCTACGCCCAAGTTCCATAGGTTAGATTTTGATCCGAGGTTTGGAATAGAATATTGAGAGTTGCATTAGCTTGGTCAGGTGATTTTGGATATGTCTACAACTTTTAAGGTCATTCGGACGTCGTTTGGTTAGGTTTTTGATTGAATGTGAGATTCAGAAGTTTTAGTTAAACTTAGGCTTGAATCCGTCGATATTTGACGATTTTTGCGTTAATGGA
This sequence comes from Nicotiana benthamiana, assembly GCA_034376525.1. NCBI lineage: Eukaryota > Viridiplantae > Streptophyta > Magnoliopsida > Solanales > Solanaceae > Nicotiana > Nicotiana benthamiana. Next base: position 123,705,024 of record CM067330.1, read on the forward strand.
TGTGTTTCGATAATTGGAGCAAGTTTGAATAATTTTTTAGAATGAGTTGGTGATTTTGGTTGAGGTCCTGAGGGCCTCGAGGTGGTTTAGGGTGGTCAATCGGACTATTTTTGGACTTTAAAAGTAGCAGAATTTCAGCTATTGGTGTTGCAGAGATTTGGCCATCGCATTCGCGTGGGTAAGCTCGCGTTCGCGGAGGGTGAGGTTTCTGGGTGCTTCGCGTTCACGTTGTGTTGAGTGGCGATCACGTAGATTAAGCATGTGAAGCATCACGTTCGCGGCTTGGGCACCGTGTTCGCGTAAGGCAAATTCCTAGCCTATAAGTTTTGGTCATCGCGAACGCGGATATGGAGACCGCGTTCGCATAGAGTAAAAATATGCCTGGGCAGACCTGTTTTATAACATTTCATCCACGACTTGGGTTCATTTTCCACCATTTTAGAGCTAGCTTGGGAGCTTTTGATAAAGAATTAAGTGGGTTTCGACTGGGAATCGATTGGAGGTAAGTTTTATGAGTTAAATACATGATTATATTGAAGATTCATCCTCGAAATTCATGAAAACATAGCCAAATCATATGAAATTAGGGCTTGAAGTAAAAATTCTAAATTTGAGATTTAGGGGCCATTTTGTGTCCGATTTGGGTGTTCTTGGTATGTACGGACTCGTGGTGAGATAAGGAATCCGTGGATGTTAATTTCATATTTTTTTGAGAAGCGGTCTCGGGGCTCTGCTATTTTCGAGATTTTTGTTATATTTCAATTTTTTTCGATTGGGTGTTGTCCATTAGCATATTATGATATGTTTGTACTGATTTTGGTTAGAATTGACGCGCATGGAGGCTAATTTTAGGAGAAAAGGCGTCGCGAGCGAGGAATTTCACCGGTTCGAGATGAGTAATACTTGTGAATGATACCCCGAGGATTTGTAACCCCAGATTTGCACATCATAGTGCTGTATTGTGGTGACTTGCACGCCAGGTATGAGCGTGGGGTAGAGCAACGTTTGGGATTATGACTTGGGCAGTCCTGGTTGTTGATTTTACTGTGTGATTGACTGAAAACTACTTGATGCTATCATGATTTGGGCTGATCTCCATGTTTTGGGTTTCGTGCCGATTATTTGAATCCTTCAGGGATTGATATCACTGTTTTGTATTACGTTGCATATTATTTGATATCAGTCCAAGGTTCTAAATACTATTTTGCATACTGAGCCATTTATCTAAGATTTGAAAACTTAAATGATATTTTATTGATGTTTGAGTTAAGAACTGCTATTTTACTATTGCCTAAGGGGCTTATGTGCATTGCTGGACTGAGCATGGATTGGGCTGTGCACCACAACAGTGTTATGTGTGCATTTCGGGACTGAGATATGGGTTGGGCTGCACGCCTCTACAATATATATATATATATATATATATATATATATATATATATATATATATATATATATATATATATATATATATATATATATATATATATATATATATATATATATATATATATATATATGCATGGATCGGACTGCACGCCGCAGTGGTATATTATATGGATCAGACTGCACGCTGTAGTAGTATATTATATGGATCGGACTGTGCACCACAGTAGTATATTATACGGATCGGACTGCACGTCGCAGTAGTAAATTATATGGATCGGACTGCACGCCGCAGTATTATAGCGCTTGGGTTGTGGGAGCCTCTCTGGAGTCTGTACACACCCCTAGTGACCGTAGGGTGCCCAAATGGATCGGGGTGCGCGCCGCAGCGGTCATGTGCATTGCATTCCATTCACGTATTCACTCCTATTTGTGCTACGTGTCATGACATTTAGCACTCATATATTATTCGCATACATACTATTACTTGCCTTGTTGACCAGATACCCTGGTGTTATATGTTAAGAAGTGATGTGCCCAAGGGGCAGACTTATGAGCCGACTTGTTCTATCTGATATAGTATTCATATGCTTGGATGTTGAAAAAAAAGAAAAAGAAAAAAAGGATATTTGTAAAAGAGACTTTGTAAAAGAGATTTTGAACTGATCTTGAGATTTTCTAAAGGATTTTCACAGTATTTCGATTTTTCTCAAAGGGTTGTATTGTCTTTTATAGCATTTTGGTGTGCCCATACGTGTTTTCTTATCGCTCTGATATTATTCTCTCTTATTACCACTGAGTTGGAAGTACTCACTTTACTCCCTGCACCATGTGTGCAGATTCTGGCATTTTGGAAGTTCAACTGAGATAATTGCGGCTTCAGAATTTTATTGGAGTTGTCGAGGTAGCTATATAACGTTCGCAGGACCCGACTCTTTCCCTATTCCCTTATTATTATTTCTGCAATTTTGAACAATTGTATTATTGGAGTCTTGTTACTCTGTATTGTTAGAGGCTCTAGACTCATGACCCCCGGGTCCTTCGGAGATTATCCAATTTGGTTTCTATCTATTAGTTAAGATTTTAGTGTTATTGTCGATAATGATATTAAATTAACTGATTTTGATTTTCATGCTCAGGCTGAGAGTGTATATGGTCGGGCTTGCCTAGCAGTTATGTTGGACAGCATCACGACCGGGATTGGGGTCGTGAAAAGTTGGTATGAAAGCCTAGGTTACTAAGCCTCATGAGTCATGAGCCGGTTAGTAGAGTCTCGCGGATCGGTATGGATACATATGTATTTATCCTCGAGAGGCTGCAGAACCTTTAGAAAACTTCACTTTCGTGGAATTCTTATCATGCGTACCTGATTTAGCTTGAGGTATAATTCTTGAAATTCCTTCCACACGTCTGTATGCGCACGCGAGAGCCTAGTAGTATATGTTCCTGGATGGCTTGTGATTCCTGATCGAGGGACGAGATGTAATCTCCGTGAGTTCATGTTGGGCCAGCAAGGAGGACTTGAGGCTGGATCTTGCATATGGCTTGAGCACCGAGGTGCTGATTGTGTGAGCAAGAGTTTTGAACTTATATGTTCAGTAATATTCTTATTAGCCGAGTTGGTGGTGGGATATCCATGTGATGAGTATGTCAGTACTGCGAGGTGTATCTATGTGATTTTGGTAGTGACGAAGAAGTTGGATAGATAATAGATAAGCTGGTAAGTGTTTGCTTTCTATTGCGGTCTGATTTGTAGCCCCATGTTATGGGCGCGTGAAGAATATTTTTCATGTCTCTTAGTTGGAAAGTGCATATTTCATGTGGCGGTATGAGCTTAAACGTAGAAAGACTAATTGATTGTGTAACGTATATGATGGTGGAAGGCATCTTGAAATAATGAAATGAGGCGAAGCAGGTGGGTTATCTCCTGCGGAGTGTTTTTGAGGGGTATGATCCTTATGTGTATGTTAGAAGGTCTCATGTGTACTTGAAGGGTATGTGTTGAAATTTGAGAATTTGGGGACGCATAAGAAAATGGACTCAGCTGATGTGGAAATGAATGCGAGGTTTGCAGAGAATGTCAGTGCTAGATGATCTATGTATTCACAAACTTGCAAATGACTTGAGTTTAATCTCACTATAACATTGTGGCATCATTGGAGTAAAAGTGCTACGATTTGTTAAGAGTGCCTTGATATATGGCTTCGAGCCAAGTTGGGGAGGTTGCTGTTGGTCAGTTGATTATGTTTTGAGGGATGATGGCGGATCAGTTCTGGTTGTAGAAATTGAGCCGAGGATGGCACGTCTAAAGGAAATTTATTACAAAGGTTATAGGGTAATTTTGTAAATTTAAGGAAATATTAGGGTGTTTGGGAGCTGCTGTTGATAAAGATTGCTCGGTGTATGGAGAAGAAAGATGGTTGCTTGTATCTGTAGGAAATCATGTCTTTCGGTGTCAGAATACCAATAAGGCACGAGTGGTTTCGTTCATTTGGAGCAGGTGAATTACAGCTGAATAAGAGTGAATGACTCTCGAGAATGGTTTTACCGTGTTCAAAATTTTGCATGTAACAATCAGGTGTCCTACGTTTGGGTATGTGGCTAGAGATTGTGTTTTCATTTGAAAAGATCAAGACTTGTGGTACTTTGTGTTAATCATGGGATTCTACGTATTCGCATTTGGAAGGTAATGGTAAACTAGTTCAGAATCACAAAAAGTTCTTCAAAGTAAAGCATTCTGGAATATGGTAATTCTGTGAAACGTTTGAGAGGGTATTCAGTGGCCTATGGGTCTTAGACAGTGTGGTTGTATGTGCGAGTCTCGTGTGGTAACCTGGGTTGAGGTATTGTGGTGCTACAGCAAGGGAGAATATCAAATTAAAGATGAATCCGGAAGGAAATTGGATAAATGGAATAGCTTGATAATGAACTGAATCGGTATGGTAAGGATATGAATAATTGTTGTATGTGTTCTAGGTAATGAGCCTTACAGGTATTGTGCAGCAAAGCTTTTAAGTTCTGGCAGTTTGCTTAACTTGGTTTGGGTAGAAGGATTCAGTCCTAGCAGTTTAGCTTGTGCAATGGAATTGGGAGAAAGAGTTCTTGATGTGCTTTACCGTGGTTTGAAAATGAGTATATTTCCTATGGGTATGCGAAGCATGGAGGGTGTAATGATTTATCCTATATGGGATCATGAAAGTTCTTGACTAGTTGAGTGCATCGATGTCTGCGGCGCATGAGAGAGATAGAAGTCCTCATGTTATCCTAGTGTGGTATGGTCTATGTGTTATGATATGGAGAATTGAGATTTGCGTGTTCAAGGTTTTTGTTCAGTCATAATGGGGGAGTCATTAAATTCATATGCAGCACAGGCAGTTGCAGGTGATTTAAGAGTCGATCTTCAGATGGTTAAGAAAGATGATATTGCTATGTGATAATATTTGGTGGTATTGCGGTGTTTTCTTGTTGGATCGACCGTTGATCATTGAGTTGTTGATGGAGCAGGGAAATATTTTGAAAATCTTTCGTGGTATAGATGGATACTTGATGTGTGTTATGAATTCGTAGGGCGGAGTGTGGGACCAAACATAGTGATTCATGTGTTATCTGTGTTGGAGAGTAGAAGTTCTCGTGATCCAAGTATGCAGTGGTTGTAGATCATGTGTATAGACATCGTCTAGAGGTTATGGAAATTGGAGGTCCGAGTGGATCTTTCTTTGCTTGGTATGATAAATTTGGGTTATGATATTAAATTGCAGACTGGTTATCCCAATGTCAGGTTGTCTAGACTAATGTGGTATGGCCTGTGTTGGAAAATGCCACAGGCTGCATGGCAAGGTGCATTAGATTATGTTCTAGCAGAGTAGCCTGTATTCCAGAGACCAGTGGACGGCTGGCAAGCATTGCTTTATTAATTGGGCCTTCGTGGCGAATGTCAGTGTAGAGGTTTCTACCATTTATTCAGTTCCGGTATTGAGGGACTTGTTCAGATGCATTTCGTGTGGCTGGGCGTGAGACTATATGTGTTTATTGTGATGAAAAAGTTTGGCTCGATGTACATCTCCTTTTGTGAAATATATATGTGGATCGGATGGCACACCACCATGGGTATGTATCTGGATCGGGTTGCACGTCGCAACAGTGTGATGTTGAGAATATTTTTCTATATGTTACTTTGTATACATTACTTTCTAGTTTATGAGGAAGGTCCGTATTGGGTGTTGCTCGGCGAAGACCGCATCGGTTGTGTCCTTTCAGGATTGAATAGAGTATATTACTTGCTTCACCGTGGGTGTGATGGATTGCTGGGTTTCAGACCTGAATCTGTGCGTGGCTGTCCGTGTTGAGCATGGTGACTTGAGGTTCTTAATGGGTAGTAGTATTTGGATAGGATCGCTTGTTGTGGCAAGGCCACATGAAGTTATGACCTTTCGAGGGGAATTCAGGTACTCTATTTCTATGATGTGAGACGGGATCTCAGTTTTGTGTTGTAATGGTACTGTTGAGCTTGAGGTACAACTCTTTAGTTGAGTCATTGTCATAATTTGAGTATGTTCAGACTGCTTCTCATTGGTGTGTGTATTATGCAAGTTGTGGATTAAGCCTGCATCGAGGTGTCATATCATCAGAGGGGTGGTTGGAGTCGAAGTGGCCATTGGAGTCATTAATGAGTTCGAACCAATTTGATTTCAGCTTGTTAGAAAGGTAATATTTGGGTTTGGCTTGGAAATTTGTTGTAGTAACAGTCAAGAGGGAAATGGATTCATCAAGGTTGATCTGAGAGATGGGTTCAGTATATCGTGTGTTTTAGTTGCCGTTGGTAGTATATGAAGGTATTGAAATGAAACTTTATGTAACAAGAGATTTTCTATCGATATTGGTTGTCGTGGGCAGCTGTTGTGAATGGAAGTTATTGCTGCATGTGTTTGAGTTATATGGTATATCATATGATTGCAACCGAGGTTGCAGGTATGGATTATTACAGCTGGTTCGGATTTATTATGAGTAAAAATGTGAGGTTCTGATCTTGTGTAAGATTTCAGAGGGTGAAATGTAGTTCTATGGTTTATGGACTAAATGGGTTGAAAAAAAACAAATTCAGCTATATTGCGTTGTCGGACCTATATGAGATAGGGTGACGTGGGATCACCCCGGTTTATATGCATGGTAAAGTTATTTAGCTATTGCTGAACTTCTAGAACGACTCTGGGTCCGCTCGAGGACGAGCGTTTGTTTAAGTTAGGGAGGATGTGACGACCCAGCCCGTCGTCACGTGAGTTACCGTTCTGTTTCCCCCTTATTGTGTTTATTCATGTTTCACTATCAGTATTAAATTCAATCGGGTGTAATTGAATTGGTTTTTAGTTGAAAATGAGGTACATAGCCTCTTAGAAGAAAGCTTGTTTTAGAAAAGTCAACCAAAAATTGACTATGTGGTTAGAGGACTCGGATGTGAATTTCGGTGGTTCGGTTAGGTTTGGGGGATGATTTGTCACTTAGGAGTGCGATCAAAATTGAAATTTAAGGTCCGGTGTAGAATTAGGCTTGAATTGGCGAAATTGGAATTTTTGCGAATTCTGGTTGATAGGTGAGATTTTGATCCGAGGGTCAAAATGGAATTCCGAGAGTTGCAGTAGCTTTGTCACGTGATTTTGGATATGTTTGCAAATTTTCAATTCATTCGGACGTTGTTTGGTCGGGTTTTTTCTCGAATGTGAGATTCAGAAGTTTTAGTTAAACTTAAGCTTGAATCCATCGAGATTTGATGATTTTTGTGTTAATGGATGTGTTTCGGTGATTGGAGCAAGTTTGAATAATGTTTAAAATGAGTTGGTGCTTTTGGTTGAGGTCCCGGGGGCCTCGGGATAGTTTCGGGTGGTCAATCGGACCATTTTTGGACTATAAAAGTAGCAGATTTTCATCTGTTGGTGCTGAAGAGATTTGGCCTTCGCGTTCGCGTGGGTAAGATTGCGTTAGTGGAGGGTTAGGTTCTGGGTGCTTTTTGTTCCGTTGTGTTGAGTCGCGATCGCGTAGATGAGGCGTCTGAAGCATCGCGTTTGCGGCTTGGGAACCGCGTTCGCGTAAGGCAAATTCCTGGCCTAAAATTTTTGGTCATCGCAAACGCGGGGGTGGTGACCGCGTTCGCATTGAGTTAAAATATTCCTGGGCAGACCTGTTTTATAACATTTCATCCGCGACTTGGGTTCAGTTTCCACCATATTTTAGCAAGCTTGGGAGCTTTTGACGAGGAATTAAGAGGGTTTCGATTGGGAATCGATTGGAGGTAAGTTTTATGAGTTAAATACATGATTATATTGAAGATTCATCCTTGAAATTCATGAAAACATAGCCAAATCATACGAAATTAGGGCTTGAAGTAAAAATATTCTAAATTTGGGATTGAGGGGCCATTTGTGGTCCGATTTGGGTGTTCTTGGACGGACTCGTGGCGAGATAAGGAATCTGTGAATGTTAATTTTGTAATTTTTTGAGAAGCGGGCCTGGGGCTCGGGTTTTAATAGTTTCGAGATTTTTGTTATATTACGATTGTTTTCGATTGGGTGTTGTCCCATTAGCATATTATGATATGTTTGTACTGATTTTGGTTAGATTTGACTCGCGTGGAGGCCAATTTGAGGGGAAAAGACGTCACGAGCATCACCAGTTCGAGGTGAGTAATACTTGTGAATGATATCCTGAGGGTTTGAAACCCCGAATTTGCACATCATAGTGATGTATTGTGGTGACTTGCATGCCAGGTATGAGCGTGGGGTAGAGCAACGTTTGGGATTGTGACTTGGTCCGTCCCGATTGTTGATTTTATTGTGTGATTGCCTGAAAACTACTTGATGCTATCATGATTTGGGCTGATCACCATATTTTGGGCTTCATGCCGATTATATGAATCCTTCAGAGATTGATATTACTGTTTTGTATTACATTGCATATTATTTGATCTCTGTCCAAGTTTCTAAATACTGTTTTGCAAACTTAACCATTTTTCTATGATTTGAAAATTAAATGATATTTTTACTGATGTTTGAGCTGAGAACTGCTATTTTACTATTGCCCAAGGGGCATATGTGCATTACTGGACTGGGCATGGATTGGGCTGCGCACTGCAGCAGTGTTATGTGTGCATTTCGGGACTGAGATATAGGTCTGGCTGCACGCCGCAACAGTATATACATGTCCATGCATGGATCGGACTGCACGCCGCAGTAGTATATTTTACATGGATCGGACTACACTGCACAGTAGTATATTATATGGATCGGACTACATGCCGCAGTAGTATATTATATGTATGGGGCTGCACGTCGTAGTAGTATATTATATGGATCGGACTGCACGCCGCAGTATTATAGCGCTTGGGCTGTAGGAGCCCATCCGGAGTCTGTACACACCCCTGTGAGCGCAGGGTACCCAAATGGATTGGGCTGCACACTGCAGCAGTCATGTGCATTGCATTCACGTATTCACTCCTGTTTATACTACGTGATACGACATTTAGCACTCATATATCATTGGCATAGATACTGTTACTTGCCTTGTTGACCAGATACCCTGGTGTTATACGTTGAGGAGTGTTGTGCCCAATAGGCAGACTTATGAGCCGACTTGTTCTATCTGATATAGTATTCATATGCTTGGCTGTTGGAAAAAAAGAAGAAAAAAGGATATTTGTATAAGAGACTTTGTTAAAGAGATTTTGAACTGATCTTGAGATTTTCTAAAGGATTTTCACAATATTTCGATTTTTCTCAAAGGGTTGTATTGTCTTTTATAGAATTTTGGTGTGCCCATACGTGTTTTATTATCGCTCAGATATTATTCTCTCTTATTACCACTGAGTTGGAACTACTCACTTTACTCCCTGCACCATGTGTGAAGATTCAGGTATTTTGGATTAGCTGAGATAATTGCGGCTTCAGAGTTCTATTGGAGTTGTCGAGGTAGTTGTCTGACGTTCGCAGGACCTGACTCTTTCCCTATTTCCTTATTATTATTTCCGCAATTTTGAACAATTGTATTATTGGAGTCTTCTTACTCTGTATTGTTAGAGGCTCTAGACTTATGAACCCCACGTCCTTGGAAGATTATCCAGTTGGGTTTCCATCTATCAGTTAAGATTTTAACGTTATTGTCGATAATGATATTCAATTAACTGATTTTGAGCTTCATTCTCGGGTTGAGAGTGTAAATGGTCGGTCTTGCCTAGCAGTTGTGTTGGGAGCCATCACGACCGTGATTGGGGTCGTGACACACGAGTCCGGTTCCGTTTACCCAATATGTCGACCAAAGTCAACTATATCAATATTAATATCAAAATTCTTCAAATTTTTACAGAATTCACATATTTTAACATAAACATTTTACGGCTTCATGCCCGGACTGTGTATACAAATCGAGGAACTAAAAGCGAGGTTTTAAAGGCCTGGAAAGTACAGAACAAGGGAGAATTACAGTGATGACCCTTTGGTCGTCACACCCTACTAGTCAGAATCTAGGGTCTATGATTTATTCTTGTGAATCAAACTTTTAGGGTATGGGTTAAATTTTTCGTATATAATCCTAACTTTTAGGTTTGAATTATAACCTTGACTCTTTGTTATTCCTAATTTTTATTTCAATTATACTTTGTATTGACTTGATAATTTAGTTATAATCTAGGGTTTAGGATATGAATTGAACATTTATGATATGATTTGAACCTTTAAGATATGAGTTGAACCGTTATGATATGAATTGAAATTTGGTTTGTGTATTAGAATTTTAGATTATAATTTGATGTTTTAGGACATGACTTAAACCTTTGTGGATAGGAATTGAACCTTTAGGATATGATTTTAACCTTTAGAATATGAGTTGAACCTTTAGGATATGAATTGAAATTTTGGTTTATGTATTGGAATTTGAGACAATAAATTGAAATATTAGGATATGACTTGAACTTTTGTGGATATGAGTTGAACCTTTAGGATATGAATTGAAATTTTGATTTACGTATTGGAATTTTAGTTTATAAATTAAAATTTTAGGATATGAGTTGAACTTTTGTGGATATGAGTTGAACCATTACGATATGAATTGAACCTTTAGGATATGACCTGAACCTTTAGGATATGAATTGAACCTTTAGGATATGAATTGGAATTTTAGTTTAGGTATTGCAATTTTAGATTATAAATTGAAATTTTAGGATATGACTTGAACTTTGTGGATATGAATTGAACCTTTAGGATATGAGTTGAACCTTTAGGATATGAATTAAAGTTTTGATTTATGTATTGGAGTTTTAGTTAATAAATTGAAACTTTAGGATATGACTTGAACTTTTGTGGATAAGAGTTGAACCTTTAGAATATGAGTTGAACCTTTTGGATATGAATTGAAATTTTGATTTATTGGAATTTTAGTTTATAAAATGAAATTTTAGGATATGACTTGAAGTTTTGTGGATATGAGTTGAACCATTCGGATATGAATTGAACCTTTAGGATATGAGTTGAACCTTTAGGATATGGATTGAAAATTTTGTTTATGTACTGGAATTTTTTATTATGAATTGAAATTTTAGGATATGACTTGAACTTTTGTGGATATGAATTGAACATCTAGGATATGAGTTGAGCCTTTAGAATATGAATTGAAATTTTAGATTATAAATTTAAATTTTAGTATATGACTTGAACTTTTGTGGATATGAATTGAACCTGTAGGATATGACTTGAACCATTAGGATATGAGTTGAACCTTTAGGATAAGAATTGAAATTTTGGTTTATGTATTGGAATTTTAGATTATAAATTGAAATTTTAGGATATGACTTGGAATTTTGTGGATATGAATTGAACCTTTAGGATATGACTTGAACATTTAGGATATGAGTTGAATCTTTAGGATATGAATTAAAATTTTGATTTATGTATTACAATATTAGTTTATAAATTGAAATTTTAGGATATGACTTGAACTTTTGTGGATATGTGTTGAACTTTAGGATATGAATTGAACCTTTAGGATATGACTTGAACCTTTAAGATATGAGTTGAACCTTTAGGATATGAATTGAAATTTTTGTTTATGTATTGGAATTTTAGATTTTAAATTGAAATTTAAGAATATGACTTGAACTTTTCTGCATATGAGTTGAACTTTTAGGATATGAATTGGAACTTTAGGATATGAATTGAAATTTTGGTTTATGTAATGGAATTTTAGATTATAAATTGAAATTATAGGATATGACTTGAACTTTTGTGGATATGAGTTGAACCTTTAGGATATGAATTGAACCATTAGGATATGAATTGAAATTTTAGTTTATAAATTTAAATTTTAGGTTATGAGTTGAACCTTTAGGATATGAATTGAACCTTTAGGATATGAATTCAAATTTTGGTTTATGTATTGGAATTTTAGATTGCGAGAGGATTTTGTAGAAGAGGTTGATGACATTATTCGACATGCAATGGAACTTCAACCAAGAATAACTAAGACATATTACCTGGTAGACTGTGCCTTTAATTATTCTTCTCATTTGCGACAATGATGATGAGAAGGCAATGACATGTGTTTCAAATTGTGATGGTGTAGGTAGGAATTTAATATTTCCTAAGTAGATAAAATAAGAGCTTATAGAGGAATTCTCTACTTCATTTTCCATGAGGAAAAGAAGTTTAATTGAGAATGACAAGGTTGATGGTGATGGAATATGTTCCGTTGGTCATGGAAGTTCCTATAAAACTGGGATCATAAGACTCTATGATGACAAAGACGAAAGGAAATTTTATTTTCAACTTTCTTCCAAGTCTGATCCGTACAAGCTTAATGAGATTGGTGATATTTCTTTGGGTTAATACAATGATTTGATTAACAAAAGTATGAAAATGCTAATAAAAAAGTTAAAGGTAAAACGTTCTCTACCAAGAAAAATATTTTACCTTTAATTCTTTTTATTAGCATTTTCATACTTTTGTTAGTCAAATCATTGTCTGAATCTGAAGAAATATCATCAATCCCATTAAGCTTGTATGGATCAGACTTTGAAGAAAGTTGAGAATAAAATTTACTTTCGTCTTTTTCATTATAGAGTCTTATGCTCCCCATTTTGTAGGAACTGCCACGACCAATGGAAAACATTCCATCACGATCAACCTTGTCACTATCAATCAAACTTGTTTTCCTTTTGAAAAATAAAGTAGAGAATTCCTCAATAACCTCTTTTATCTACTTAGGAAATATTAAATCCTACCTGCACCATCACCATTTTGAAACACACGCCATTGCCTTCTCATCATCATTGTAGCTAATGAGAACAATAATTGATCAAAGACACACGTTGTCAGGTACTGTATCCAAATTATTCTCTGTATCCAAGTTCATTCCGAGTAATAGTACAACGAGGATAATCACCAAAGCCACCAGACAACTTTATGATGCCAATGAAGCAAGATAATCTATCCAATGAAACTTGTATTGTAAATAAAAAGAAAGAGACTGATTCAAAAAGGTGGGTCGAGGGTCGAGCCTCGACTATACATGTAAGTTTTTACTTTTCATTAAGTATTTTGATTTACTTTTACAAAAATTTTGAAATACTAATTCAATATAACTTTTCTTATTATGACGATCCACAGGGTCATCACCTGTGTTCTTACTCATTATGTATCTCCGAGGCTTTGAAAACCCTATTTAGGGTTCTTCGACTTGCTGCGCAGTCTGAACACGTAGCCAGAAAGCTTAAATATGAATTCGGTAAGAAAAAGGATGAATTTTGATATTAATTAATTAATATTGACTTCAGTTAATATTTTGGATAAACGGACCCGGACCCATGATTTGACGGTCCCGTGGGGTCCATAGGAAAATATGGGACTTGGGCGTATGCCCCTAATCAAATTCCAAGGTGCCAAGCTTGAGAAATGAATTTTTGTTTGAAATTGTTTTATGGAATTAATTAAGGAAAATGGAAAAGAAATTTGATCAGAAGACTATAGTATCGGGCGCGTATTTTTGTTCCGACGTCCGACACAAGTCTTATATGTGATTTAAGAGCTTTTTGTAAAGTTTGGCTGAAAATGGATGTCATTTGACGTATTTCAGACTTAAAATAGAAAATTGGTGTTTCAAGAAAAATTGAAAGAAATCTTGAGTTTTGAGGCTTGATTTTATGTATATGATTGTATTTTGGCAATTTGATTACACGAGTAAGTCCGTAAGATGTTTTTGAGGTAGAGGGGTTTGCATATATTGCAGCCCTGATGACCAGGTTGACCCAGAAGGGTGCCAGTTCAGATGGTCAGACGAGTGTGAGGTGAGCTTTTAGAAGCTCAAGATAGCTTGACTACGGCACTAGTATTGGTTTTCCCAACAGGTTCAGGGCCTTAGACAGTCTATTGTGATGCTTTCAGTATTGGGCTTGGTGTAGTATTGATGCAGGGTGGCAGAGTCATAGCCTATGCTTCGTGGTAATTGAATATCCACGAGAAGAATTATCTGGTTCATGATATAGAGTTGGAAGCCATTGTTCATGCCTTGAAGATTTGGAGGCATTATCTATATGGTGTGACATGTGAGGTGTACACCAATCACAAGAGTCTTCAGTATCTATTCAAGTAGAAGGAGTTGAATTTGAGGCAGAGGAGGTGGTTGAAGCTGTTAAAATATTATGATGTTACTATCTTGTACCGCCCGGGAAAGGCAATGTGGTGGCCGATGCATTGAATAGGAAGTCCGCCAGCATGGGTAGTCTTGCTTATATTTCAGCAGGGTGTTAGCTTGCATTGTTGCTCGCTCTTCATTATTGGAGCGTATCAGTGGTCGGCAGTTTGATGATCCCCATTTGTGTTTCTTCAGAGACACAGTGCAGTATGGAGGTACCAAGAAGGTGACGTTAGGTGATGATGGTGTCTTGAGATTGCAGGGGCGAGTTTGTGTGCCCAATGTTGATGGGATTCGAGAGTTGATCTTAGTGGAGGCCCATAGTTCTCGGTATTCTATTCACTCGGGCGCCGCAAAGATGTATCAGGATCTGAGACAACACTATTGGCGGCGCAGAATGAAGAAGGATATAGTCACAATGTGGCTCAATGTTTTAACTGTCAGCATGTTAAGTATTGTGACGACCCTGCCGGTCGTCTTTGGAATTATGTCCCGTTTTCCCATTTACTGCTTCCCCAAAGTTCATTTATGCTATTTTGGTTTTCTGAGACATTTAGTAATGGAATTCAGAGTGTTTTGGACACTTAGTCCCTAAATGAGAGCTTAAATATTAGAAAATGGTCCGTATTTGGAACAGTGTGAAGCAACCTCAGAATGGAAATCCGATGGTTTCATTAGCTCCGTTAGCTCCGTTAGGTGATTTTGGGGTTGGGAGCGTGTTCGGGATGTATTTTGAAGTCCGTAGCTTGTTTAGGCTAGAAATGCCGAAAGTTAGAATTTCGAAGTTTCTGGCCCGATAGTAAAATTTTGATGCGAGGGTCGGAACAGGATTCCGGAAGTTTATGTAGCACCGTCATGTCATTTGGGACGTTCTTGCAACGTTTCCGGTCAATTGGACGAGTGTTGGTTAGGTTATTAATCGAAAGCGTGTTTTGGATGAACTTGAAGTTCTTAGGCATGAATCTTTGATTTGATCGAGGTTTCGGTGTTGTTTTAGGTGTCTTAAGGATTGGTGCAAGTTTGAATGAGGTATTAGGTGGTATTGGTATTTTTGGTTGAGGTCTTGGGGGCCTCGAGATGATTTTGGATGGTCGACGGATGAAATGTCTAAAGTGTGCAGCTGCAGTTTTTCAGCCTTCTAGTCTTTTCGCTTCTGCGGCTTGGGGACTGCATAAGCAGAGTTGCAGAAGTGGCTTAGGGCACTGCAATTGCGAGTTTGGGGCTCAAGGCCAGGAACCGCAGAAGCGGTAGTGTTTTTCGCATAAGGAGACTCGCTTCTGCCATTGGTGGACCGCAGAAGCGGAAGCTGAGGGGATTTATGAAAGTCGCAGAACCGGTCCAATATACGCAAGGGTGGAACCGCAAAAGCGGTTATTTGTACGCAGGAGCAGACTCAGGTCCCTTATGTGAAATCGCAGAAGTGGTTAGGTCTTCCGCAAAAGAAGGACCGTAGAAGCGGTCCCTGGGCCGCAAAAGCGGAAATCTCTGTTCAGAAATAGTAAAATTGAGGGTTAAGCTTCAAAAGTTGGAAAATCAATTAAGAGCTCGGGAGAAGGAAATACTGAGTGAGTTTTAAGAGATGATTATTGGGTAACGTTTCTATGATGTTTTTGGTTATATTCCATCATTTTGTGGTTAATCCATCATTTAAATACAAATTTAGGATAACAAATTGGACAATTTAGGTAAAACTTCTTTTGCTAAACTATTGAGTTTTGAAGGGGCATTTAACCTCCGATTTGGGAGATGTTTATATGGTTAGACTTGTGAGAGTACGAGGTTTCTGAAAATATTAACATTAATAAATTTCGAGACGTTCACCTGAGGGGCATTTTTGTCATTTTACCTCTTTTTGCGCCTTAGCTTTAATTTTAATAGTGGAAATTGTTACTTGCGATGTTATTTACAATATGTAATTGGTTTGAATATATTTGGGCAACTCGGAGTCGGATACTCGTGGCAAGGACATTGTTACTTTTCGATTTTTATACCGGTTCGAGGTAAGTGGCTTGCGTAACTTTATGTGGGGGACCTCTCCCCTTAGGATATCTTTGTTGTTTTTTACATGCCTCGTGCGCGAGGTGAAGGGTGTGTATTTGTGCTAATTGTTGAAAATTCACCTTATTTGGCTTATTTAAACTGTGTTTCTTCACATATTTAACTGTTAAAAATGCAACTTCACTTGTTTTAGCTTAGGGAAAGAATGTTAGTAACTTATTTGCTCTATTTGACTAAATTAATCTGTCTTTCTTGTGAAGCATGCCAGACTCTAGATTTTACCTTTTGTCTGCACTTAGCTTCTTTCTGTTAAATATTGATTTGTTGTGATGTGTTTACTATTGGGACTACGGGACGGTATCTCGGGAGCTCCCACTGTTTGTATTTTGTTCCGAGATTTGGATGTAGGATACCAAGAGATCCCTGGCATAAGATTGATTATTTGGCGGATACTAAGAGATCCCCTGCTCAGGATTTATTTAACTGGCAGATACTAAGAGATCCCTAGCACAGGACTGATTAACTGGAGGATACTAAGAGATCCTTGGGATACTTGGAGATCTTTTGTGTATATGATGAGGATACTAGGAGATCCTCGGGATACTTGGAGATGCCTTGTGTATATGATGAGGATACTAAGAGATCATCGGGATACTTGGAGATCACTTGTGTATATGATGAGGATACCAGGAGATCCTCGGGATAACAGGAGATTGTTGACGCCCCCTTTTTCAATAGCGAAATCGGGTTTTACGACATTATGGGCAAAACAACTTTATTTCCCGTTTGGGAATTGGGTCACGGAATCGAAAGAGTCGCCACCTAATGATTATAGTGCATTAGGACACTTTAAGATGAAGAGAGTGTTTTTTGAGAGAGAAACCAGAGTGGGGTAAGGGCTTGAAATTATCTCGAGGGGAAGGTGTTAGGCACCCCTCAAGATCCACAAATGTGGTTCCCGCCGTGCTAATTGTGACTTTATAAAGAGATAAAACAATTAAACAAATAGGGTTCACATTTAGGACATTCAACACAACTTGAAAACTTAAAAAAAGGGGGAGGACATAAGTTTTAAATAGGAGAGAGGATTAATTTGAAAATCATTAAGAAAACATCGAAACAAACAACATAAAAGAAAGAAGGGTCCTAGGTTTATCTATAATATGGATCATTCGATGCAATATATCGCTCATATTCCCAAAGAGGGGTCGCTTCATGATATTATTGTATCGTCATCATCTCAATTTTCTACCCTTGCCACCCCTTAGAGGTTATTTAAGCGTGTGAATTGGTCACGAATGCTTATTGCGTGCTATTACCCATCATGTCCTATAGATCCTAGAGGGCATTTAGGATCGTTATTCCTATAAGGTTGGAACTAGGTTGAACCCTTAAGTTTAAAGGTTAAAATACTAGGCGACATACAAGAACAAGTAGGACTACATATAATGAAATCACGTAAAGCATGTAAAGGCTCAAGTATCTCTCCATGAACGAACACGTATTTAGCACGTTTCAAACAAATTTATGGTCTAAGGAAGGAAGAATTTTTAAAAGGTGGAACATAACTTTAAAACAAAAGCTGGAGAATTTTGTATAAAAGAGTCGTAAAAAAACGTTCAGAACTTTTAAAAGACAGTAGCAGTTTTTAGGAATTTATAAACACTCATTGGAACATATGGTAATGGCAATTTCGGATAGGAGGAGTAACAGAAAGTATTTTTAAGACTGCAGAATTATAATGAAAAATGGTAAAACAGATTAACTTAGAACTACAGTTTGGAAAATTACAGAGTGTACAGTACACAGATAGATCTTTAGAAAAATAGTAGTTTAGTTATGGGCTGGGTAAAGAAAAGTAATTTAGTAAAAGTATTTGTCCAGTGATAAAAATAAGCAATAGTTTTTGTATAAAATTCAGGCGAGCCTCAGGGACAAATGAATTCAGGCGGAGGTGAATTAATGGAAACAAGAAATAAGGCGATTAATCCGTTTTATCCGGCCTAAGGCTTGCCTAGACGTTATAAAAGATGGTGAACATGCATATTGGTTTCTTAGTTAAAAGAGTTTGTTTAACCAGTTTTTGCCAGATTAACGAAATATTCAACAGTTTCGAGCAAAAACCCTAAGTACAGGATATCTAATGCACATAAGAATCCTAAGACATGGTATCTAAATGTAGTAACTTATGGATTATTAACTATTTGTGATCATAAAACAACAAGATGAAAATAAAGAGACCTAGGAGAAAAATTTCTATATGTGAGATGCATGTCCTATACATGGTTTCTATTGCACAAATAGATAAGTAAAATCCTATGGTCATGTTTTCTACCCATACCCTTAATAATCATGCATAACCCCCCATTGTTCTTACAAATTATTACATACAAGTAATTAAAAGTACAACAATGATAAAAGGAAAAATAAGAAGTTATTCTATAGAGAGCCTTCAGCCAGGCGCAAACATCTCCAACCCCATTCCTTTCGAGTTTCACAGCCATTACCAAGGATTGGGTGCGGCAAAGTTTCCTAAGGGTTCGTTTGAACCCCTGGCTAATACCAGACACCCAAAGATGTCCCAATAGACAAGTGCAAACATTGGAAATGCCAGCCTTGTGCATCAAAGTTCCAAGGGTGCTCAAGGATCCCATGGCAGTGCTTACACAAGGGGGCAGACCCTAAAACTTTAAGAGTGAGATTGTAATTGAGGGAGTTGAAAACAGTTAAGAGACAATTTAAAAGAAACAGTTGGGAAAATTGAAAGGTTGAGGCAGTTTGAAGAAACAGTTGAAAGAGTTGAAAAGGTTCTTTTGAAATTATTTCAGACTGACTAGTTTAGAACAACATGGCATCACACAAACAGGGGAAGGGGAAAGGGGACACACGCTCATAACTAAAGTGAACTATAGACATACATACATCAGGTTGGAGGAAGTAATAAGATATGATTGCAAGCCAAAGGTCATATTTCTTATTTTTATTAGGTTCTATTTTACTTAGCTTCAAATATTGATATTAGGTTAAACAAGCAGGCAAGCAGACATGGACGCGTGAAAGCAGTGCTCAAAGAAGACATTCATTGAGACATGGAGGGGATAAGGGAGAAAATAAGTAAAGTGCAGATAACTGAAGGGAACAAACAACATGTTGGGTAGAAGTAATCAGATCTAGTTAAAACAAATGTTTAGCTCTTACTGTACTAAACCCCAAAATATAGTCAATCTCATGGAGAGGTTTCAGATTGTTAAGTAGCCAAGCAGTAGTACACATGGATGCAGAACATGCATTGAGATGGGGAGAGGGGAATATGGGAAAGACATGCTAAGTTGAACTAATAGACCAGTAAATAACATGCTAATGACAAATATAGCAACAAAACCACAGACAAAAGCACACAAGAAATATTATGAATTGCAAAATTAATAGGAACTTGTTGTTTGGAGACTGTATATCAAATTGGTGACATACCAGTTGCAAAAAATAGGGTATAATAGCAATGTAATAGTGCACAAAGGGAGACCAAAGCGAGCAAAGGAAGAGGGCAGCAATATGGGAGTAGCAGCAGCAGGAAAAATAGTAGCAACAATATGAGAATAGCAGTAGTAATGTGAGAACATCAGCAATAACAGACCGAAATAGAACCCAGCAGTGCAATGTAACCAATCAAATTACTCAATCTTGGATGTTAGCCGATTGAGTGTTGAAAGAAAGGAATGAGAGAGTATAGCAATAGCAAAGAAAAAGAGAGTTAAGAGACTTTTGGTTGTGAGCAGTGTGTGTTGTTGTTGTTGTTGTTTTCAAAAGAGAAAAGTGAGGAGTATTTATAGTATTAAAACGAGTAAACAAATAAGGTATCAATTCATATTTAAGGAACTGATATCAATCATAATCACACAAACATAGGGACTCCCCTTTAATTAAGGATTCATAGGCAAACAGTAATAAACAATCCATTAAAAAGGAAAGGAATCACAAAGTATGGCCTGGCCACATAAGGAAACAAAGAATAGTATAAGGTACATATTGCAGACTAGGTGCAAGATACTTAAGTAGGGAAATATGTCTAGCAAGTAATTCAGCATATTTGTGCACACAGATATGGAAAGATATCACTTTAATTCTGGGAACTAATTTCGAAATTGAAAACTTGGGAAATCAGTTATCTAATTGGGGAATGAATCCCACTGATTGAGGAAGGAAATTCGAAATCCATACTAAGACTGTAAGAAAGATACACAAATCACAATTTAAGGCTAGTAATCACAGCCTTACAGAGATTGCAAGAGTCAGTATAAAGTCACCGTATAAACAACCAAAATTCTCAAAAGAAGAACAACATCATGGTACGGGAATGAAACATTTGCACAAAAATCAAAGCAAAGGGCACGGAGCTCATAGAAGAACATGCAAATAGGCAAACACAGATACAAACATGTAGGGTAAAGGGATTTTATCAGATTTCGACAAAAAGTTAAGAGGTAGTACTGAAAGCCATGGATTAGGGCAAAAAACCAGAAAAGAAAAGTATTTTAGGAAAGGGGCTTATGAAACCCTAGTAATAGAAATTAGAGTGCGAAACCCAAGTTGTGAAAGAAACGAACAAACAAGTAAAATAAACAACCCATACGACTACATAGCACTCAGAAACGGTAGAAGAAATAGTTTTTGAAGAAAGGGTTAGAAACCCTAGTCAGGAAGAATCGAAAATTTTGAAATACCCGGAGAAACTAAGTAGAAGTAGAGTGGAAAACAAGAAAATCAAACTAAAAGTCATTTAAAAGAGTAGAGATTAAAGAGAAAATTAGGGTTTTCAAACAAATTAGGAAACGAAGCACCAGGTTGTGAAACTCGTATATAATGTCGTAGAAGGCATCATCATTTAAAGATCACCGGAAAAACACTGGAAACAGACCCCAAATAGAGCTTTAGTGACCGTCTTCCATGGCGGAAGCTGCTAGGCTTCAAGCTTGAGAGAAAACCATGATATAGGGATACCATGGTTGCTGGTAATCGAGAGGAGTGAGGGGGGAGTGAGCTGGTATGACGATGAAGGCCATGAGAGAACCAGAAGGTTCTAAGGAGATGAAGGGTTAGAGAATGTCTGAGAGTGAAAGGGGATACAAGGGCGGCGGATTGAGAGAAATGATTTTAGGGTAAATGGGTCATATGTTAATTAAGGTAAGATCAATCGTGGACCATTGATCAAAATGATCAACGACCACTATTTTAAACGGGGGTCCGGGCCGGTTAGTCCAAATAGGTTTGGGTCGGGTTATTGGGTTTGGGGGGGGGGTGGATTTGAGTTAGAATGTTGCCAAAATAGAAAGCTAAAAGGCTATAATTTATATGCCCAAATTTTCCTTAATTTAATTTTGTAAGAATAACAAATGATTTTATAAAAATCCAATAAAAATACTGGGATAATAAAAATATGTTTGGGGATTAATTAAAGATACCAGAAGCTATGTTTCACTTGAATACTCATTAAATTGATAAATAGGCTAAAATTGCAATTTAATGCGATTTTAATTTAAAAATACCTAATGGCTTTGTAAAATCCTATAAAGATTAGATAAAATTATATTTTTTCGTAAATGAGAGTATAAAGAAATTTATTTATTAAAATAATAATATTTGATACTAAATATTGGATTTTATAGTACAAAATAAGCTATAAATTGGTTTTAAAATGCTTGAAAATTATAGAAAATACCAAACCTTTTGTGGATGCTTACATATTCATTCACAAGATATTTTGAAAGTATTTTGGGAACAAAAATATGTAGGAAAAAATTGGGTATCATTAGCTGCCCCTCTTTACCCGAGGAGGATGAAAGAGTTGTCGGGTAAAGACAAGATGACCAAGTTTGACGGGATGTAACAATTGTACGAGAGTTTCGACCGTGCTCTGGCTTCTGAGCCGCCTACATATCCCTAGTTTTACAAGAATCAGGTCGTGTGTAGTTCATGAGCCATTGGCAGAATATGCCAATGAAAATTTGAAAAGGTGGACGCAACATGGTATGGGATTTGGCGAGGGTTCGAGGATCAGGCGAGCCATGGAGAACTGAAGCGCGAGCGCTCCTGATGAGAAACTCGTTCCAGTCGGTGTACCTAAAAATGAACGATGTGCGGATATTTTGCATAATTTAAATGTGATGCAAGTTCCTATTGGACCGTGAATGTTGTCTTCAGACGATTGGGATGACGTCCTCAAACTATGAAGTCCGGGCTATGAAGAGTATGAAAGTAATGATTTGCAGGCCATGAAATGATGTTCTCGGGCCATGTAGATGGTGCCTCCGAACTATGACGCCTTTGAATAAGTTGGCGATATTTCGGCCTATGAAAGGGTGGCAATATTTCGGCCCATGAAAGGGTGGAAATATTTCAGCTGAGCAGGAATTTAAAATGTAGGGTGGCGATATTTCAGCCAAAGTGAAGCATTGTGGCGATATTTCAGCCAAAATGTAAAATAAAGGAAGGAGAGCTTAACCTCAGAAGGCAGAAGATAGCCTTATGCAAAAATGCGAGATGGAGACAGAGCTTAGTCTCGGAAAGCAGAAGATAGCCATATGCAATGATGGAGGCAGAGCTTAGCCTCGGAAGGTAGAGAGTAGCCTTATACAAGATGGAGGATTGAGACAGAGCTTAGGCTCGAAAGGCAGAGAATAGCCTTATTCAAGAATGCAAAATGGAGACAGAGCTTAGTTTCGAAAGGTAGAAAATAGCCTTATGCAAGGATGGAGGTAGAGCTTAACCTCGGAAGGTAGAGAATAGACTTATGCAAGAATGCAAGATGGAGACATAGCTTAGTATCGAAAGGCAGAAGATAGCCTTATGCAATGCAAGATGGAGACAGAGCTTAGTCTCGGAAGGCATAAAATAGCCTTATGCAATGCAAGATGGAGACATAGCCTATTCTCGAAAGGCAGAAAATAACCTTATGCAAGAATGCAAGATGGAGACAGAGCTTAGTCCCGAAAGGCAGAAGATAGCCATATGCAATGCAAGATGGAGACAGAGCTTGGTCTCGGAAGGAAGAAAATAGCCTTATGCAAGAATGCAAGATGGAGACAAAGCTTAGTCCCGAAAGGCAGAAGATAACCTCATGCAATGCAAGATGGAGACAGAGCTTAGCTTTGAAGAACGTAGAACAAGATGGAGACAGAGCTTAGTCTCGGAAGGCATAAAATAGCCTTATGCAATGCAAGATGGAGACATAGCCTATTCTCGAAAGGCAGAAAATAACCTAATGCAAGAATGCAAGATGGAGACAGAGCTTAGTCCCGAAAGGCAGAAGATAGCCTTATGCAATGCAAGATGGAGATAGAGCTTGGTCTCGAAAGGATGAAAATAGCCTTATGCAAGAATGCAAGATGGAAACAAAGCTTAGTCCCGAAAGGCAGAAGATAACCTCATGCACTGCAAGATGGAGACAGAGCTTAGCCTCGAAGAACGTAGAAATATAAAGGAGAGGATGGTGGAGATTTCTTAGCTGGTAGTTGATCGTACTTTTGATGACTGCTGGGGAAGCGTGGAATACAGATAGTAAGCCTTTTTCAGGTAGGTAGTGGCTTTGGTTTTTTAAGGATCATGCATCGCCTATTTTCATCCTGGATTCCTATATCCAAAGAAAAATTGTGAGTTCTAAAAGGGGGAGGTTAGTCCGCATCCTTTGACCCGTGGCATTCTGTACCCTTTGGGGCAGCGTTGTTGAACGATAGCGATCTAAATGATTTTATGCAAAATTTTGTAAAGCAAAATATAGTTTTTATTTTATGATGAACCACAACTGTAACGTGGTTCAAGGCATGACAACCTCGCTGGCTCCGGAATTTTGAGGGTCCTCCTCAAAACTCTGCCCCAGTTTACTGGGCTGGTGCTGTTGACGGCGGTGCTGAATGACTAAAAGCGGATTGATCTTACTAGGTCGATGGTGATATGAAAATTGGCAAGCCGACTTCAGAATTTTGAGGGTCCTTCTCAAAATTCTGTCCCAGTGCCAAATGCGGGGGAAAATGGAATTTTATTAATGATGTGACCGAACCCATAGGGCTTCCTACGTATCCCCTCCTAAACGAGTATGAGGTCAGACGTAGTTCATAAATAAAGCATAATGGCAAAATGTATTATCTCTTCACTGCATCGAAGCTGATTTGTTTTTGCTAGATTTCCCCATCTATTTCTGCAAGAATAAGGTCTCGTCCAGTTAGGATCCGATGAACCATGTACGGACCCTGCCAGTTGGGATATAACTTCCCTTTGGCCTCGTGTTGAATTGGAAATATCTTCTTCAACACCAGCTGACCTAGTGTAAACTTTCTTGGTCGAACTCTCTTGTTGAAGGCTCTAGACTTACTGTTCTGATATAATTGACCGTGGCAGGCGGCGTTCATTCTTTTCCCATATATAAGAGCTAATGGCTCGTATCGAACCTTGACCCATTCTATGTCATCTAGATCAGCTTCTTGTATGATTCTCAAGGATAGAATTTCTACCTCGGCGGGAATTACTGCTTCTGTACCATAAACCAGCATGTAGGGAGTTGCCCCGGTTGATGTTCGAACTGTAGTACGATAACCAAGTAGAGCGAATGGCAACTTCTCATTCCACTACTTGTTCTTTTCGATCATTTTCCTTAGTATTTTCTTGATGTTCTTGTTGGTTGCTTCCACAGCTCCATTCATCTGAGGTCTGTATTCTGTAGAGTTCCTGTGCCTGATCTTGAAAGTTTCACACATCGCCTTTATCAAGTCGCTATTGAGATTGGAACCATTATCAGTGATGATTGACTCTGGAACACCTAACCGACATACAACCCGATCTCGGACAAAGTCTGTCACGGCTTTCTTGGTTACTGCTTTGTATGAGGCTGCTTCAACCCATTTAGTGAAGTAGTCAATCGCCACTAGAATGAACATGTGTCCATTTTATGCGCCAGACTTGATTGGCCTAACGAAATCCATTCCCCAAGCGGCGAACGACCATGGTGAACTTGTTGCGGTGAGCTCGTTTGGAGGTACCTTTATCATATCCGCATGTATCTGACAGCGATGAAACCTTCAGACATCCTGAATGCAGTCTGTTTCCATGGTCATCCAGAAATATCCTGCCCTTAGTAACTTCTTTGCCAGAACAAAACCATTCATGTGTGGTCCACACATCCCTGAGTGCACTTCTTCTAGTAACTCTGTTGCTTTTGTCGCATCGACGCACCTTAATAGTCCTAAATTGGGAGTCCTCCGTTACATGATTCCTTCGTTGTGAAAGAAGTTGTTGGACAGACTTCGAAGAGTGCGCTTCTGAGTAGCATTAGCAAGCTATGGATATTCTCCTGTTGTCAGGTATTCTTTGATGTCGTGGAACCAAGGCTTTCCGCCGGCTTCTTCCTCAACATGTGCATAATAAGCCGGTTGATCTTGAATCCTGACTTGGATAGGGTCGATGAAATTTGTGTCTAGTTGCTGAATCATGGATGATAAAGTGGCTAAGGCATCATCAAACTCATTCTGTATTCTTGGAACATGTTGGAATTCCGTTTTTCTGAACCTTTTCCTCAACTCCTGTATATGGTGCAAATAAGGGAGTATCATGGAATTATTAGTTGCCCATTCTACTCGAACCTAGTGTATGAGTAGGTCTGAATCCCCAATCACTAGCAGCTCCTGAATGTTCATATCAATGGCCAGTTTAAGCCCCAAGATTCAAGCTTCATACTCGGTCATGTTATTCGTGTACGGGAACCTGAGCTTGGCGGATACCGGGTAGTGCTGACCCGTTTCCGATACCAGGACTGCTCCTACACCAATCCCTTTGAAATTCGTGGCCCCGTCGGAAAACATCTTCCAACCTTCATAGGATTCTGCAATATCCTCTCCTATGAAAGCTACTTGCTCATCGGGAAACTACATCTTCAATGGTTCATACTCCCCTTCCACAGGGTTTTCTGCGAGATGATCTGCCAAAGCATGTCCTTTGACTACCTTTTAGGTGACATAGACAATGTCGAATTCACTCAACAAAATTTGCCACTTTGCGAGGTTGCCAGTGGGCATGGGCTTCTGAAAAGTATATTTTAGGGGATCCATTCTTGATATAAGGTAGGTGGTGTAAGCACAAAAATAATGCCTCAACTTCTAAGCTATCCAAGTTAAAGCACAACAAGTGCGTTCTAGTAAGGAATATCGAGCCTCGTACGTGGTAAATTTCTTGCAGAGGTAGTAAATAACTTGCTCCTTTCTCCCCGTCTCATCGTGTTGTCCCAAGACACAACCAAATGCTCCATCCAAAATCGCGAGATAGAGAAATAAAGGCCTCCCAAGCTCAGGTGGAACCAAGACTGGAGGCGTAGACAAGTATTCCTTGATCATGTCGAAAACCTTTTGACATTCATCGGTCAATTTGGTGGCGGCATCCTTCTTCAGCATCTTGAAGATAGGTTCACAGATGATAGTAGACTGAGCAATGAAGCGGCTGATATAGTTAAGTCTCCCCAAGAAACTCATTACCTCTTTCTTGCTCTTCGGCAGTGGCAACTCCTGAATAGATTTTACCTTTGATGGATCCAGCTCTATTCCTCGACGACTTATGATGAAACCCAATAATTTTCCTGCAGGGACCCCAAATGCACATTTGGTGGGATTCGGTTTCAAGTTATACCTTCTTGGATTTAATAATGACATCGTCCACAGTTGGGACTGGCTCGGTTGAGATGCCGGTAGTCGACACAGACTCAAACTTTTCCATCCTTCTTCGGTACTGGCACAATGTTTTCTAACCAAGTTGGATACTCTACTACTCGAAGAACTCTGGCTTTGACCTGCTTGGTAACCCCTCTTTGATTTTAAACTCATATTTGGCTTGAATTTTTAAGCTTCTGCTTTACTGGTAGACATGCAGGATCTGCCAACAACTTGTGAGAGACGGTGAACGTGCTGAGACCGGTCCTATCATCGTAAGAACATGCAAAGATATCCTCATATTCCTTCAAGAACTCTATATATTTCTCTTTTTCTATTTGTGATAAGGGCACACTTATGCGCGTTTCTCTGACATTCTCTGTATCTCCCAAATTGACGATTTCAGTTTCATCCAAGTTGGACTTAGGTCTATTCTCATAATTCTCGGCCTCTCTGACAACCTCTTCTGGTATATCATCTTCCTCTGAGTCTATGTCCGATTGTTTCATATCCTCGTTGCAAGTTACAGTTGTTGGTTCATCATCAAGATACGTAATAGTAATGTTGTGTGAAAAATAAAGTAAATAGCAGAGAAAAGTAATGAATAGCAAGATATTTGATAAAACTGAAAAAATGCTTTTGATTGAATTCATAAATGTTCAAAAGATCGGGGCTCTTTTGGAAAGTAAGGACAAATGCGGAAAGAAAATAACAAAAATAAAGGTGCATGATACTTGTTCACCCTTGCTACCCCGAAGGTTTTCAGGCGATGGTGGTCCTGATTGACCAGTTGATGTGGCGCTCCCCTCGGTTCACGACCTGAATGGAAGGGCCTTCCTCCCCTTCCTTTTCAAAGATCACAGAACGGTCCTTGTCCTCCAGAAATATGTTCTTTATTGCTGCAAGAGCCTCGTCTTCTTCTGACCCGTAGAGAGTGTCGGCTGGCTGAAGTGTCTGCTCCAACTGAGGTATGAGGCGTTCCAATGGATAATATGGATCGCGCCTTGATGGTGACTATTTCTAAATTCTTGCCAAGTGTACTCGTATCCCAGTCTGAAGGTGGTACCATGTTTCTTCAACTGGATAGGTTTGGTGATACCTTGAAGATTCTTACCAAGTCCTTTCCCTGGTTCATACCCACTCCAATTAAGAATGCTCTCAACCTTGTTGCTCTACCATTTGTCCTTATCCACATCGTTGACCCGCTCGATATGATGATATGTCTCCCCTCCTATTCTTCTTCTGCCTCCAATCATTGGAATGGTCTGGCGACTCTAGATGGGGTTGTTACCGTCGCCATAGATGATTACTTCCTGATGGCTCCATTCGAACTTCACAGCCTGATGTAAAGTTGATGCCACAGCCCCAGCGGCATGGATCCAGGGTCGTCCCAACAGTAAGTTGTGAGAGGCTGGTATGTCGATGACTTGGAACTCAACGTAAAACCAAGTAGATCCCTTTTGCAAACATAGGCTAACCTCCCCGAGAGTAGATCTTTGAGAACCGTCAAAAGCCCTTTGCCCAACTTCTTGAGGGTGATTAGTGGACAAATGTTGAGACCAAACCTCTATCGACTAGGATTCTGGTGATGAAATGATCCTCACATTGTACAATGATGTGCAGTGCTTTATTATGACTGAGCCATCCAGGCGGCAATTCATCCTCGTGGAAAGCGATTTTGTGACTTTCCAACACATGCCCTATCATGTTTGCCATTTCTCTTCCTGTTATGTTGCTCGGGACAAAAGCCTCGCTCGATATCTTCATCAAGGAGTTCTTATGCGCCTCGGAACTCTGCAGCAATGTTATGATGAAAATCTACGTTGGAGTCTTATTTAGCTGTTCAACAACTGACTATTCCTTAGCATGTATATTTCTCCAGAGATCGTCAGGTCCAGTTTCCATGGGACGTCCAAAGGCCTGCTTGCTGTACTCAGCTAGGAGCTCTGGTGTGTACACCCTGCCTGTTCTAGTCATACCTTACACGGCAATTGCTTCACCCGCGCGTGCTTTTCCTTTCCTTCTCGCCTTGGCTCTGTATTCCCAGGGTATGGATTTTGACTGAAATGGGATTATGTCTGACATGGTGACCGAAATGGGCACCTTTGGATAAAACATAGTAACTTCAATCGGTGCGGGCGCTTTTGGGGTCCAAAATTCCACCTCAATTAGCTTTGGCACCTTTGTAGGAGGTGCCTCGAACTCGAGTGGTACAGATATATTTACCACGCTGCCCTTAGATGGCTGGACTTGTACAACAATAGGATTAAGAGTGACCGCCGGTTTCTTGGGCTCATCTCTTTCAGATATCAAACCAATCCACCCTTCGGGGTCCCAGTCGTCTTCTACCTCAATCATGTGGACGCTTCCACCTTTATGTTCTGGCAGAGGGTTGTTTCGAACATTAGGAGAAGGTTCCTTAGCTACGATGACCTTGTTTTCAATTAAGGTCTGGATTTTGTCCCTCAATGAGCGGCATTCGTCAATGGTATGGCCTTTC
This sequence comes from Nicotiana benthamiana, assembly GCA_034376525.1. Lineage (NCBI taxonomy): Eukaryota > Viridiplantae > Streptophyta > Magnoliopsida > Solanales > Solanaceae > Nicotiana > Nicotiana benthamiana. Next base: position 123,734,259 of record CM067330.1, read on the forward strand.
ATCCCCGAATGGTATGCGCAGGTTTTATTTGGGTTGATCCATTGGGAAGGGTTCTCTGGAGTTATGGATGGGATGGGTATAACATATTTGGTAGCATTGAGCTTCTCATATAGCTGGTCAATGGGTTCTGCAATAGCATTGTACTGTTTGGGTGGTTTGCGGTCAAAACTTTGTCTTGGTCATAGGAAATTTTTGACGGGTAGGTGGTGATGGATAGTGAGGAGGTTGGGGTGTGTAGGATTGGTATACAGGTGCGGGTTGGAAATATCCTGGCGAGGTGGGTTGATATGTTTGTGGTGGAGATGACTTGTAGACGGGTGGTGGATTTTGGTAAGTGGGCAAATGTGCTTGGTAATTTAGAGCGGGTTGGTACGTGAGCGGAGTTGGAGGGTAGGGTTCGTATTTCATGGGAGAATGGTTTATTTGCGCAGCCATTACGGAGTTTACATCCTTTTCCTTTGATGAACCACCAGACTGCAAGGCTTTGTTGGTGGCCTTCAGTGCCTCAAGGTTGGTACCATACCCATTTTGATTCCCTATTCAATCCTTTCTCCCAGTTTGATGATATCCGCGAACTTCTGCCCATACATCAGCATCAATCTCTCGCAATACTGTGGGTCCTGGGCACAAACGAAAAATCTATTCATTTGTTCTTCTTCCATAGCCGGCCTGACTTTGGAAGCTTACGACCTCAATCGAGTAGCATACTCACGAAAGGTTTCAGTAGGCTTCTTCTTCAAATTCTGAATGTACAACATGTCTGGCGCATTCTCAGTGTTGAACCTGAAACGGTCCATGAAATTGGATGCCATGTTTACCCAACTCGTCCACTTCTTCGCATCTTGGATGATGTACCAAGATAAAGAATCCCCTTTCAAACTCCTCATGAATTGCTTCACACGGATCTTCTCATCCTTACCAACTCCTACTAATTTGTCATTATACATCCTGAGGTGAACCCTGGGGTCACCTGTACCATCAAACATCTCGAACTTGGGAGGTTTGTACCCCTCCGGGTGTTCGACATCGGGTTGAACACACAAATCTTCATAATTCAAACCTTCCACACCCTTGTTACCTTCCACGCCTTGAACCCTGCTAGTGAGTTTCTTGAGTTTAGCAGCCAAGTTCTGAATGAGTAAATCTGACTCTGACACATCTGGTATGGGCTTTGTATAATATGGAACAGTATCCACAAAGATAGGGATATCCTGGTGGTTCAGAGCATTTTAAGGCTCAGGGATGAGCGGTGGAGCATTGTTGCGAACTTGGGTTGGGGTCTTCTGCGGAGGTGCAAGGACCTGATTGTTGACATATGCAGCAGCAAGGGAGATGGACATACTTTCCAAACTCCGGACCTGGTCCAGTTCCTCTCGAAACCTTAGCAAAGTTTTCTCCAAGTGAGCAACAACTTCTTTAGTGATTGGGGTACCCTGAGAAATTGCTTCAATTTCCTTTTTTGCTTCGTTATCTGCCATCTTTCATTTGTTCCTGCTTCTGGGAGGACTCGGAGGGGGAGGAGGACCCTTAGATCTTGTTGAATATGCTGATGGTGCCAGAATGCAGGAACTAAACTTTGGGGAGTGGGATAAAAAGAAAAAGAAAAAGAGGTAAAAGTTAGTGCGGATTTTGAGAAAGAAAACATTGCGGTATTTAAACACGTTGTTGCAAAGGTATAAATTGTTTCCTATTTGGGTGCCTCGTTGTCTTTAGGTAGGACTAGAGACAAATATAATTTGGAGAACTCATAATACCAAATTCCTCATTTTACTGATAGAAAAATAGAATGAGTCAAACAACTTAAAATAAAGAAGAATTGTCACTAGTGGCCGAGGGCCTTATTACATCAAGAAAGCAGTAAAATCCTAACTACTTGGTCCCGGAATGACCTTCCCCAGACTCGGTATCTTTGACTCCCTCGTACAGCTTCATTAGCTCGCGCAGTCCCAACAACAAATAAGCCTAAGCTAAGTGCCCACCTTCATTACCTTCAGTTTCCTGACAGTCTTTAATCCTTTTCAGAAACTTACCTTCCAACTCCACTATACCCTGTTCCAAGTACCCTAATCGGTTGCTTGCATGGACAGCCATGTCTTTCCATTCATTGATTACCTTCTCTTGAGCCTCTAGTACTTCCCGATGTTCACTCTCGCACTCTCGCATCCACTTGCGTAGCTGATTATACTTGACATTTGCTGCAGCCTCCTCATCAATAACCTTGTGGCCATGGATGAAACCTATTTTCCCCAAGCCCATATGATCATATTCTAACCACCCTGGATAAAGCGGCGCATATCCCGCATGATACCTGTCTGGCTCCATAGATTCCTTTTCTAGAATGATTTTGGAGTGCCACATATGCTGAGCCCGGCATATGTGTGGGCTATCATCATCATGGAAATCAGCCCTGTAGTGACTCGTCTTTTCCACTCTCGGTATAATCTTCTTCCTTTCGGCTTTCCTCATGACTCGGAGAGGGACATAAGGGTAAGTTATTCTTAAGCCGATGAGTACAAGGAATGGTGCATCCCTAGACCGAATGATAAACTCTCCAGTTGGAAACCACTCGTACATCCATTGTACCTGCTCTTCTCTCAGATTCCTTAATAGTTCCACCCATCCACTAGCGTCTTCCGGGTGAGCAAACATATCTGGCATGAAGTGCATCCGCTTTGGATGATGGAGAGCAATATGATCATCCCAATCCCGACGTATGATCTCCTGCCCTTACTCTCCCTTTTGAAGATGTTCAATGAGCCAGAGTTTGTAGTAGAAGATTGCACCCTTCAAAGTGCAGTGCCACTTGTACAGTCTTGTTATCAGGCCTAATTTCTATAAGTGAAGGAAGATTTCCTAAGTGTTTGCGGAGAATAACCCGATCACTACCATGCAAATCATCCCACCAGCTTAGCAACTTTGGATGAATGTTTGATACCATACCGAACCTGGGGACCTCGTGCGTCATTTCCTGCAAAATAGAGAGTTAGGCCCTCAACCCCACCAGACTCGACCATTTAAATCAATAATTAGCAAAGGGTACTTAGTTCTCCGAATCAATGCACATGACGTGAATGTCTGTTTGGGTTTCGAGGAAACCTGATGGACTTTTGGTTTAGGCTATCTTAATGGGTCATTATGCGAACGACATAACTGACTCGGCTAAGTTTGACCATGATGCATGAACAATTAAACGAAGTGAGGTTTCTACTTTTGAAGTGCTAGACAAGGTACCCTTGAGCGGACAACTCAAGAGGGAAAGGCGCGGAACCGTAGACTACACCATTGATCGACTGGTTTTACCGCAAACATGCCTTTGCCAAATTTAGGGGGTTTGTAAAATATTGGAAGTGAGAAACCACTCATTATAAGAGTTGCTGTAGGATTTGTTTGGCATGAGTGGAAGATGATGTTGAAGGATGCAATTACAATAAAGAAATAAGTACATGTATTTTCACGTTCGTACAATAATGATTACAATAAATGCTTGAAATTAAAGACGGAATTGAAATAATGTAAAGACAATAAAGTGGTAAAACAGTTAAAGAAAAGAAAAGAAAAGACATGAAGAAACAAGTTAGTGATGGCAAGAAACAATTAAAGCAATAGATAAAGATAGTAAAGAAAGAAATAAAGTCACAGAAGCACGTAATGGTAAAAGCCTTAAAGAAAGCCCCCAACAGAGTCGTCATGCTGTCGACTCCCCCTTTTTCAAGAGCGAAATCGGGTTTGATGACATTATGGGCAAAAAAACTCTATTTCCCGTTTGGAAATTGGGTCACGGAATCGAAAGAGTCGCCACCTAATGATTATAGTGCATTAGGAGACTTTAAGATGAAGAGAGTGTTTTTTTGAGAGAGAAACCAGAGTTGGGTAAGGGCTTGAAATTATCTCAAGGGGAAGGTGTTAGGCACCCCTCAAGATCCACAAATGTGGTTCCCCCCGTGCTAATTGTGACTTTATAAAGAGATAAAACAATTAAAAAAATAAGGTTCACATTTAGGACATTCACACAACTTGAAAACTTAAAAAAAGGGGGAGGACATAAGTTTTAAATAGGAGAGAGGATTAATTTGAAAATCATTAAGAAAACATCGAAACAAAGAACATAAAAGAAAGAAGGGTCCTAGGTTTATCTATAATATGGATCATTTGATGCAATATCTCGCTCATATTCCCAAAGAGGGGTCGGTTCATGATATTATAGCATCGTCATCATCTCAATTTTCTACCCTTGCCGCCCCTTAGAGGTTATTTAAGCGTGTGAATTGGTCACGAATGCTTATTGCGTGCTATTACCCGTCATGTCCTATATATCCTAGAGGGCATTTAGGATCGTTATTCCTATAAGGTTGGAACTAGGTTGAACCCTTAAGTTTAAAGGTTAAAATACTAGGCGACATACAAAAACAAGTAGGACTTCATATAATGGAATCACGTAAAGCATGTAAAGGATCAAGTATCCCTCCATGAACGAACACGTATTTAGCACGTCTTAAACACATTTAAGGTCTAAGGAAGGAAGATTTTTAAGAGCTGGAGCATAAGTTTAAAATAGAAGATGGAGAATTTGTATAAAAGAGTCATAAAGAAAACGTTCAGAACTTTTAAAAGACAGTAGCCGTTTTTAGGAATTTAAAAACACTCGTGGGAACATATGGTAAAGGCAGTTTCGGACAAGAGGAGTAACAGATAGTATTTTTAAGACTGCAGAAGTGTTAACAAAAATGGTAAAACAGATTAACTTAGAACTACAGTTTTGAAAATTACAGAACGTACAATACTCAGATAGTTCTTTAGAAAAATAGTAGTTTAGTTATGGGCTGGGGGAAGAAAAGTAATTCAGTAAAAATATTTGTCGAGGTGATAAACATAAGCAAAAGTTTTTGTATAAATTCAGGGGAGCCTCAGGGAAAAACGAATTCAGGCGGAGGTGGATTAATGGAAACAAGACTTAAGGCGATTAGTTCGTTTTATCCGGCCTAAAGCTTGCCTAGGCGTTATAAAAGATGGTGAAAATGGACATTGGTTTCTTAGTTAAAAGAATTTGTTTGACCGATTTTTGCCAGATTAACGAAATATTCAACAGTTGCGAGCAAAAACCCTAAGTACAAGATATCTAATGCACATAAGAATCCTAAGGCATGGTATCTAAATGTAGTAGCTTGTGGATTATTGACTGTTTGTCATCATAAAACAACAAGCTGAAAGCACAGAGACCTAGGAGCAGAATTTCTGTATGTGAGATGCATGTCCTATACATGGTTTCTATTGCACAAATAGTTAAGTAGAATCCTATAGTCATGTTTTCCACACATACCCTTAATAATCATGCATAACCCTCCCCAATTTCACTATAATCTCCCATTATTATTAAAAATTCTTACATCCAAGTAGTTAAAAATACAACATTGATAAAAGGAAAAATAAGAAGTTATTCTATTGAGAGCCTTCATCCAGGCCCAAACATATCCAACCTCATTCCTTTCGAGTTTCACAGCCATTACCAAGGCTTGGGTGCGGAAAAGTTCCCTAAGGGTTCGTTTGAACCCCTGGCAAATACCAGGCACCCAAAGATGTCCGAATTAGACAAGTGCAAAAACATTGGAAATGCCAGCCTTGTGCATCAAAGTTCCAAGGGTGCTCAAGGCTCCCATGTCAGTGCTTACACCAGGAGGGAAGACCCTAAAGCTTTAAGAGTGAGATTGTAATTGAGGGAGTTGATAGTTGAGAGATAATTTAAAAGAAACAGTTGGGAAGAGTTGAAAAGGTTCTTTTGAAATGAGTTGAACCTTTAGGATAAGAATTGAAATTTTGGTTTGTGTATTGGAATTTTAGATTATAAATTGAAATTTTAGGATATGACTTGGAATTTTGTGGATATGAATTGAACCTTTAGGATATGACTTGAAAATTTAGGATATGAGTTGAATCTTTAGGATGTGAATTAAAATTTTGATTTATGTATTAGAATATTAGTTTATAAATTGAAATTTTAGGATATGACTTGAACTTTTGTGGATATGTGTTGAACCTTAGGATATGAATTGAACCTTTAGGATATGACTTGAACCTTTAGGACATGTATTGGAATTTTAGATTATAAATTAAAATATTAGGATATGACTTGAAATTTATGGATATGAATTGAACCTTTAAGATATGAGTTGAACCTTTAGGATATGAATTGAAATTTTTGTTTATGTATTGGAATTTTAGATTTTAAATTGAAATTTAAGGATATGACTTGAACTTTTCTGCATATGAGTTGAACTTTTAGGATATGAATTAGAACTTTAGGATATGAATTGAAATTTTGGTTTATGTATTGGAATTTTAGATTATAAATTGAAATTATAGGATATGACTTGAACTTTTGTGGATATGAGTTGAACCTTTAGGATATGAATTGAACCTTTGGGATATGAATTGAAATTTTAGTTTATAAATTGAAATTTTAGGCTATGAGTTGAAACTTTAGGATATGAATTGGAACTTTAGGATATGAATTGAAATTTTGGTTTATGTATTGGAATTTTAGATTATAAATTGAAATTATAGGATATGACTTGAACTTTTGTGGATATGAGTTGAACCTTTAGGATATGAATTGAACCTTTGGGATATGAATTGAAATTTTAGTTTATAAATTGAAATTTTAGGCTATGAGTTGAACCTTTAGGATATGAATTGAACCTTTAGGATATAAATTCAAATTTTGGTTTATGTATTGGAATTTTAGATTGCGAGAGGATTTTGTAGAAGAGGTTGATGACATTATTAGACATGCAATGGAACTTCAACCAAGAATAACTAAGACATATTACCTGGTAGAGTGTGCCTTTAATTATTCTTCTCATTAGCGACAATGATGATGAGAAGGCAATGACATGTGTTTCAAATAGTGATGATGTAGGTAGGAATTTAATATTTCCTAAGTAGATAAAATAAGAGCTTATAGAGGAATTCTCTACTTCATTTTCCATGAGGAAAGAAGTTTAATTGAGAATGACAAGGTTGATGGTGATGGAATATGTTCCGTTGGTCATGGAAGTTCCTATAAAACTGGGATCATAAGACTCTGTGATGACAAAGACGAAAGGAAATTTTATTTTCAACTTTCTTCCAAGTCTGATCCGTACAAGCTTAATGGGATTGGTGATATTTCTTTGGGTTCATACAATGATTTGATTAACAAAAGTATGAAAATGCTAATAAAAAAATTAAAGGTAAACGTTCTCTACCAAGAAAAATGTTTTACCTTTAATTCTTTTTATTAGCATTTTCATACTTTTGTTGGTCAAATCATTGTCTGAATCTGAAGAAATATCATCAATCCCATTAAGCTTGTACGGATCAGACTTTGAAGAAAGTTGAGAATAAAATTTACTTTCGTCTTTTTCATCATAGAGTCTTATGCTCCCCATTTTGTAGGAACTGCCACGACCAATGAAAAACATTCCATTACCATCAGCCTTGTCACTATCAATCAAACTTGTTTTCCTTTTGAAAAATAAAGTAGAGAATTCCTCTATAACCTCTTTTATCTACTTAGGAAATATTAAATCCTACCTGCACCATCACCATTTTGAAACACACGCCATTGCCTTCTCATCATCATTGTAGCTAATGAGAACAATAATTGATCAAAGACACACGCTGTCAGGTACTGTATCCAAATTATTCTCTGTATCCAAGTTCATTCCGAGTAATAGTACAACGAGGATAATCACCAAAGCCACCAGACAACTTTATGGTGCCAATGAAGCAAGGTAAGCTATCCAATGAAACTTGTATTGTAAATAAAAAGAAAGAGACTGATTCAAAAAGGTGGGTCGAGGGTCGAGCCTCGATTATACATGTAAGTTTTTACTTTTCATTAAGTATTTTGATTTACTTTTACAAAAATTTTGAAATACTAATTCAATATAACTTTTCTTATTATGACGACCCACAGGGTCATCACCTGTGTTCTTACTCATTATGTGTCTCCGAGGCTTTGAAAATCCTATTTAGGGTTCTTCGACTTGCTGCGCAGTCCGGACACGTAGCCAGAAAGCTTAAATATTAATTCGGTAAGAAAAAGGATGAATTTTGATATAAATTAATTAATATTGAGTTCAGTTAATATTTTGGATAAATGGACCCGGACCCATGATTTGACGGTCCCGTGGGGTCCATAGAAAAATATGGGACTTGGGCGTATGCCCGTAATCAAATTCCGAGGTGCCAAGCTTGAGAAATGAATTTTTGTTTGAAATTGTTTATGGAATTAATTAAGGAAAATGGAAAAGAAATTTGATCAGAAGGCTATAGTATCGGGCTCGTATTTTTGTTCCGACGCCCGACACAAGTCTTATATGTGATTTAAGAGCTTTTTGTAAAGTTTGGCTAAAAATGGATGTCATTTGACGTATTTAAGACTTAAAATGGAAAATTGGTGTTTCATGAAATTTTGAAAGAAATCTTGAGTTTTGAGGCTTGATATTATGTATATGATTGTATTTTGGCAATTTGATTACACGAGTAAGTCCGTATGATGTTTTTGAGGTAGAGGGGTTTGCATATATTGCAGCCCTGATGACCAGGTTGACCCAGAAGGGTGCCCAGTTCAGATGGTCAGACGAGTGTGAGGTGAGCTTTCAGAAGCTCAAGATAGCTTGACTACGGCACTAGTTTTGGTTTTCCCAACAGGTTCAGGGCCTTAGACAGTCTATTGTGATGCTTTCAGTATTGGGCTTGGTGTAGTATTGATGCAGGGTGGCAGAGTCATAGCCTATGCTTCGTGGTAATTGAATATCCACGAGAAGAATTATCTGGTTCATGATATAGAGTTGGAAGCCATTGTTCATGCCTTGAAGATTTGGAGGCATTATCTATATGGTGTGACATGTGAGGTGTACACCAATCACAAGAGTCTTCAGTATCTATTCAAGTAGAAGGAGTTGAATTTGAGGCAGAGGAGGTGGTTGAAGTTGTTAAAATATTATGATGTTACTATCTTGTACCACCTGGGAAAGGCAATGTGGTGGCCGATGCATTGAGTAGGAAGTCCGCCAGCATGGGTAGTCTTGCTTATATTCCGGTCAGCCAGATATTTCTTGCTTTGGATATTCAAGCCTTGACCAATCGACTTGTTAGGTTGGATATTTCTATGCATAGCAGGGTGTTAGCTTGCATTGTTGCTCGTTCTTCATTATTGGAGCGTATCAGTGGTCGGCAGTTTGATGATCCCCATTTGTGTTTCTTAAGAGACACAGTGCAGTATGGAGGTGCCAAGAAGGTGACCTTAGGTGATGATGGTGTCATGAGATTGCAGGGGCGAGTTTGTGTGCCCAATGTTGATGGGATTCGAGAGTTGATCTTAGTGGATGCCCATAGTTCTCGGTATTCTATTCAATCGGGCACCGCAAAGATGTATCAGGATCTGAGGCAACACTATTGGCGGCTCAGAATGAAGAAGGATATAGTCACAATGTGGCTCGATGTTTTAACTGTCAGCAGGTTAAGTATTGTGACGACCCGGCCGGTCGTCTTTGGAATTATGTCCCGTTTTCCCATTTACTGCTTCCCCAAAGTTCATTTATGCTACTTTGGTTTGCCGGGACATTTAGTAATGGAATTCAGAGTGTTTTGGGACACTTACTCCCTTAATGAGAGCTTAAATATTAGAAAATGGTCTGTATTTGGAACAGTGTGAAGCGACCTCAGAATGGAAATCCGATGGTTTCATTAGCTCCGTTAGCTCCGTTAGGTGATATTGGGGTTGGGAGCTTGTTCGGGATGTATTTTGAAGTCTGTAGCTTGTTTAGGCTAGAAATGCCGAAAGTTAGAATTTCGAAGTTTCTGGCTCGATAGTAAAATTTTGATGCGAGGGTCGGAACGGGATTTCGGAAGTTTTTGTAGCACCGTCATGTCATTTGGGAAGTTCATTCAATGTTTCCGGTCAATTGGACGAGTGTTGATTAGGTTATTAATCGAAAGCGTGTTTTGGATGAACTTGAAGTTCTTAGGCATGAATCTTTGATTTGATCGAGGTTTCGGTATTGTTTTAGGTGTCTTATGGATTGGTGCCAGTTTGAATGAGGTATTAGGTGGTATTGGTGTTTTTGGTTGAGGTCTTGGGGGCCTCGAGATGATTTTGGATGGTCGACGGATGAAATGTCTAAAGTGTGCAGCTACAGTTTTTCAGCCTTCTAGTCTTTTCGCTTTTGCAGCTTGGGGACTGCAGAAGCAGAGCTGCAGAAGTGGCTTAGGGCACCGCAATTGCGAGTTTGGGGCTCAAGGCCAGGAACCGCAGAAGCGGTAGTGTTTTCCGCGTAAGCAGACTCGCTTCTACCAGTGGTGGACCGCAGAAGCGGAAGCTGAGGGGATTTATGAAAGTTGCAGAACCGGTCCAATATACGCAAGGGTGGAACTGCAGAAGCGGTTATTTGTACGCAGGAGCAGACTCAGGTCCCTTATGTGAAATATCATAAGTGGTTAGGTCTTCCGCAAAAGAAGGACCGTAGAAGAGGTCCCTGGGTCACAAAAGTGGTCCCAGGGCCGCAAAAGCGGAAATCTCTGTTCAGAAATAGTAAAATTGAGGGTTAAGTTTCAAAAGTTGGAAAATCAATTAAGAGCTCGGGAGAAGGAAATTTTGAGTGAGTTTTTAATAGAAGATTATTGGGTAACGTTTCTATGATGTTTTTGGTTATATTCCATCATTTTGTGGTTAATCCATCATTTAAATACAAATTTAGGATAAAAAATTGGACAATTTAGGTAAAACTTCTTTTGCTAAACTATTGAGTTTTGAAGGGGCATTTAACCTCCGATTTGGCAGATGTTTATATGGTTAGACTTGTGAGAGTACGAGGTTTCTGAAAATGTTAAAATTATTAAATTTTGAGACGTTCACCTGAGGGGCATTTTGGTCATTTTACCTCTTTTTGCTCCTTAGCTTTAATTTTAATAGTGGAAATTGTTACTTGCGATGTTATTTACAATATGTAATTGGTTTGAATAGATTTGGGCAACTCGGAGTCGGATACTCGTGGCAAGGACATTGTTACTTTTCGATTTTTGTACCGGTTCGAGGTAAGTGGCTTGCGTAACTTTATGTGGGGGACCTCTCCCCTTAGGATATCTTTGTTGTTTTTTACATGCCTCGTGCGCGAGGTGAAGGGTGTGTATTTGTGCTAATTGTTGCAAAATTCACCTTACTTGGCTTATTTAAACTGTGTTTCTTCACATATTTAACTGTTAAAAATGCAACTTCACTTGTTTTAGCTTAGGGAAAGAATGTTAGTAACTTATTTGCTCTATTTGACTAAATTAATCTGTCTTTCTTGTGAAGCATGCCAGACTCTAGATTTTACCTTTTGTCCGCACTTAGCTTCTTTCTGTTAAATATTGATTTGTTGTGATGTGTTTACTATTGGGACTACGGGACGGTATCTCGGGAGCTCCCATTGTTTGTATTTTGTTCCGAGATTTGGAAGTGCAGGATACCAAGAGATCGCTGGCATAAGATTGATTATTTGGCGGATACTAAGAGATCCCCATCTTAGGATTTATTTAACTGGCAGATACTAAGAGATCCCTAGCACATGACTGATTAACTGGAGGATACTAAGAGATCCTTGGGATACTTGGAGATCTTTTGTGTATATGATGAGTATACTAGGAGATCCTCGGTATACTTGGAGATGCCTTGTGCATATGATGAGGATAATAGGAGATCCTCGGGATACTTGGAGATCCCTTGTGTATATATGATGAGGATACTAAGAGATCCTCGGGATACTTGGAGATCACTTGTGTATTTGATGAGGATACCAGGAGATCCTCGGGATAACAGGAGATTGTTGACACCCCCTTTTTCAATAGCGAAATCAGTTTTGACGACATTATGGGCAAAACAACTTTATTTCCCGTTTGGGAATTGGGTCACGGAATCGAAAGAGTCGCCACCTAATGATTATAGTGCATTAGGACACTTTAAGATGAAGAGAGTGTTTTTTGAGAGAGAAACCAGAGTTGGGTAAGGGCTTGGAATTATCTCAAGGGGAAGGTGTTAGGCACCCCTCAAGATCCACAAATGTGGTTCCCGCCGTGCTAATTGTGACTTTATAAAAAGATAAAACAATTAAAAAAATAAGGTTCACATTTAGGACATTCACACAACTTGAAAACTTAAAAAAAGGGGGAGGACATAAGTTTTAAATAGGAGAGAGGATTAATTTGAAAATCATTAAGAAAACATCGAAACAAAGAACATAAAAGAAAGAAGGGTCCTAGGTTTATCTATAATATGGATCATTTGATGCAATATCTCGCTCATATTCCCAAAGAGGGGTCGCTTCATGATATTATAGTATCGTCATCATCTCAATTTTCTACCCTTGCCGCCCCTTAGAGGTTATTTAAGCGTGTGAATTGGTCACGAATGCTTATTGCGTGCTATTACCCGTCATGTCCTATAGATCCTAGAGGTCATTTAGGATCGTTATTCCTATAAGGTTGGAACTAGGTTGAACCCTTAAGTTTAAAGGTTAAAATACTAGGCGACATACAAAAACACGTAGGACTACATATAATGGAATCACGTAAAGCATGTAAAGGCTCAAGTATCTCTCCATGAACGAACACGTATTTAGCACGTTTCAAACAAATTTATGGTCTAAGGAAGGAAGAATTTTTAAAAGGTGGAACATAACTTTAAAACAAAAGCTGGAGAATTTTGTATAAAAGAGTCGTAAAAAAACGTTCAGAACTTTTAAAAGACAGTAGCAGTTTTTAGGAATTTATAAACACTCATGGGAACATATGGTAATGGCAATTTCGGATAGGAGGAGTAGCAGATAGTATTTTTGAGACTGCAGAATTATAAAGAAAAATGGTAAAACCGATTAACTTAGAACTACAGTTGGAAAATTACAGAGTGTACAGTACTCAGATAGATCTTTAGAAAAATAGTAGTTCAGTTATGGGCAGGGTAAAGAAAAGTAATTTAGTAAAAGTATTTGTGCAGTGATAAAAATAAGCAAAAGATTTTGTATAAAATTCAGGCGAGCCTCAGGGACAAACGAATTCCGGCGGAGGGATTAATGGAAACAAGAATTAAGGCGATTAATCCGTTTTATCCGGCCTAAGGCTTGCCTATGCGTTATAAAAGATTGTGAACATGCATATTGTAGTTAAAAGAGTTTGTTTAACCAGTTTTTGCCAGATTAACGAAATATTCAACAGTTGCGAGCAAAAACCCTAAGTACAGGATATCTAATGCACATAAGAATCCTAAGACATGGTATCTAAATGTAGTAACTTATGGATTATTGACTATTTGTGATCATAAAACAACAAGCTAAAAGTAAAGAGACCTAGGAGAAAATTTTCTATATGTGAGATGCATGTCCTATACATGGTTTCTATTGCACATATAGATAAGTAAAATCCTATAGTCATGTTTTCTACCCATACCCTTAATAATCATGCATAACCCCCCATTGTTCTTACAAATTATTACATACAAGTAATTAAAAATACAACAATGATAAAAGGAAAAATAAGAAGTTATTCTATAGAGAGCCTTCAGCCAGGCGCAAACATCTCCAACCCCATTCCTTTCGAGTTTCACAGCCATTACCAAGGCTTGGGTGCGGCAAAGTTCCCTATGGGTTCGTTTGAACCCCTGGCTAATACCAGACACCCAAAGATGTCCCAATAGACAAGTGCAAACATTGGAAATGCCAGCCTTGTGCATCAAAGTTCCAAGGGTGCTCAAGGCTCCCATGGCAGTGCTTACACAAGGGGGCAGACCCTAAAGCTTTAAGAGTGAGATTGTAATTGAGGGAGTTGAAAACAGTTGAGAGACAATTTAAAAGAAACAGTTGGGAAAATTGAAAGGTTGAGGCAGTTTGAAGAAACAATATAAAGAGTTGAAAAGGTTCTTTTGAAATTATTTCAGACTGACTAGTTTAGAACAGCAGGGCATCACACAAACAGGGGAAGGGGAAAGGGGACACACGCTCATAACTAAAGTGAACTATAGACATACATACATCAGGTTGGAGGAAGTAATAAGATATGATTGCAAGCCAAAGGTCTTATTTCTTATTTTTATTAGGTTCTATTTTACTTAGCTTCAAATAGAGATATTAGGTTAAACAAGCAGGCAAGCAGACATGGATGCGTGAAAGCAATGCTCAAAGAAGACATTCATTGAGACATGGAGGGGATAAGGGAGAAAATATGTAAAGTGCAGATAACTGAAGGGAACAGACAACATGTTGGGTAAAAGTAATCAGATCTAGTTAAAACAAATGTTTAGCTGTTACTGTACTAAATCCCAAAATATAGTCAATCTCATGGAGAGGTTTCAGATTGTTAAGTAGCCATGCAGTAGTACACATGGATGAAGAACATGCATTGAGATGGGGAGAGAGGAATATGGGAAACACATGCTAAGTTGAACTAATAGACCAGTAAATAACATGCTAATGACAAATATAGCAACAAAACCACATACAAAAGCACACAAGAAATATTATGAATTGCAAAATTAATAGGAACATGTTGTTTTGGAGACTGTATTTCAAATAGGTGACATACCAGTTGCAAAAAATAGGGTATAATCGCAATGTAATAGTGACAAAGGGAGACCAAAGCGAGAAAATAAAGAAGGCAACAATATGGGAGTAGCAGCAGCAGGAAAAACAGTAGCAACAATATGAGAATAGCAGCAGTAATGTGAGAACATCAGCAGCAACAGACCCAAACAGAACCCGGCAGTGCAATGTAACCAATCAAATTACTCAATCTTGGATGTTTGCCGATTGAGTGTTCAAAGAAGGGAATGAGATATTATAGCAATAGCAAAGAAAAAGAGAGTTCAGAGACTTTTGGTTGTGAGCAGTGTGTGTTGTTGTTGTTTTCAAAAGAGAAAAGTGATGAGTATTTATAGTATTAAAACAAGAAAACAAATAAGGTATCAATTCATATGTAAGGAACTGATATAAATCATAATCATACAAACATAGGGACTCCCCTTTATTTTAGGATTCATAGGCAAACGGTAATAAACAATCCATTAAGAAGGAAAGGAATCACAAAGTATGGCCTGGCCACATAAGGAAACAAAGAATAGTATAAGGTATATATTGCAGACTAGGTGCAAGATACTTAAGTAGGGAAATATGTCTAGCAAGTAATTCAGCATATTTGTGCACACAGATAAGGAAATATATCACTTTAATTCTGGGAACTAATTTCGAAATTGAAAACTTGGGAAACCAGTTATCTAATTGGGGAATGAATCCCACTGATTGAGGAAGGAAATTCGAAATCCATACTAAGACTGTAAGAAAGATACACAAATCACAATTTAAGGCTAGTAATCACAGCCTTACAGAGATTGCAAGAGTCAGTATAAAGTCACCGTATAGACAACCAAAATTCTCAAAAGAAGAACAACAACATGGTATGGGAATGAAACATTGGCACAAAAATCAAAGTAAAGGGCACGGAGCTCATAGAAGAACATGCAAATAGGCAAACACAGATACAAACATGTAGGGTTAAGGGTTTTTATCAGATTTCGACAAAAAGTTAATAGGTAGTACTGAAAGCCATGGATTAGTGCTAAAACCCAGAAAAGAAAAGTATTTTAGAAAAAAAAGGGGGTTATGAAACCCTAGTAATAGAAATTAGAGTGTTAAACCCAAGTTGTCAAAGAAACAAACAAACAAGTAAAATAAACAACCCAAACGACTACATAGCACTCAGAAACGGTAGAAGAAACAGTTTTGAAGAAAGGGTTAGAAACCCTAGTCAGGAAGAATCGAAAAATTTGAAATACCCGGAGAAACTAAGTAGAAGTAGAGTGGAAAATAAAAAAATCAAACTAAAAGTCATTTAAAAGAGTAGAGATTAAAGAGAAAATTAGGGTTTTCAAACAAATTAGGAAACGAAGAACCAGGTTGTGAAACTCATATATAATGTCGTAAAAGGCATCATCATTCAAAGATCACCAGAAAAACACCGGAAACTAACCCTAAATAGAGCTTCAGTGAACGTCTTCCATGGTGGAAGCTGCTAGGGTTCAAGCTTGAGAGAAAACCATGATATAGGGATACCATGGCTTCTGGGAATCGAGAGGAGTGAGGGAGGAGTGAGCTGGTATGACGATGAAAGCCATGAGAGAGCCAGAAGGTTCTAAGGAGATGAAGGGTGAGAGAATGTCTGAGAGTGAAAGGGGATACGAGGGCGGCGGATTGAGAGAAATGATTTTAGGGTAAAGGGGTCATATGTTTAATTAAGGTAAGATCAATCGTGGACCATTGATCAAAATGATCAACGACCACGATTTTAAACGGGGGTCCGGGCGGGTTAGTCCAAATAGGTTTGGGTCGGGTTATTGGGTTTGGGGGGGGGGGGGGGGAGGTTGATTTGAGTTAGAATGTTGCCAAAATTGAAAGCTAAAAAGGCTATAATTTAAATGCCCAAATTTTCCTTAATTTAATTTTGTAAAATAACAAATGATTTTATAAAAATCCAATAAAAATACTGGGATAATAAAAATACGTTTGGGGATTAATTAAAGATACCAGAAGTTATGTTTCACTTGAAATACTCATTAAATTGATAAATAGGCTAAAATTGCAATTTAATGCGATTTTAATTTAAAAATACCTAATGGCTTTGTAAAATCCTGTAAAGATTATATAAAATTATATTTTTACGTAAATCAGAGTATAAAGAAATTTATTTATTAAAATAATAATATTTGATACTAAATATTGGATTTTATAGTACAAAATAAGCTATAAATTGGTTTTAAAATGCTTGAAAATTATAGAAAATACCAAACCTTTTGTGGATGCTTACATATTCATTCACATGCTATTTTGAAAGTATAAAAATATGTAGGAAAAAATTGGGTATCAACAGCTGCCCCTTTTTACCCGAGGAGGATGAAAGAGTTGTCGGGTAAAGACAAGATGGCCAAGTTTGACCGGCTGTAACAATTGTACGAGAGTTTCGACCGTGCTCTGGCTTCTGAGCCGCCTACATATCCCTAGTTTTACAAGAATCAGGTCGTGTGTAGTTCATGAGCCATTGGCAGAATATGCCAATGAAAATTTGAAAAGGTGGACGCAACAGGGTATGGGATTTGGCGAGGGTTCGAGGATCAGGCGAGCCGCAGAGAACTGGAGCGCGAGCGCTCCTGATGAGAAACTCGTTCCAGTCGGTGTACCTGCAAATGAACGATGTGCGGATATTTTGCATAGTTTAAACGTGATGAAAGTTCCTATCGGACCGTGAATGTTGTCTTCAGACGATTGGGATGACGTCCTCAAACTATGAAGTCCGGGATATGAAGAGTATGAAAGTAATGATTTGCAGGCCATGAAATGATGTTCTCGGGCCATGTAGATGGTGCCTCCGAACTATGATGCCTTTGAATAAGTTGGCGATATTTCGGCCCATGAAAGGGTGGCAATATTTCGGCCCATGAAAGGGTGGCAATATTTCAGCTGAGCAGGAATTTAAAATGTAGGGTGGCGATATTTCAGCCAAAGTGAAGCATGGTGGCGATATTTCAGCCAAAATGTAAAATAAAGGAAGGAGAGCTTAACCTCAGAAGGCAGAAGATAGCCTTATGCAAAAATGCGAGATGGAGACAGAGCTTAGTCTCGGAAGGCAGAAGATAGCCCTATGCAATGATGGAGGCAGAGCTTAGCCTCAGAAGGCAGAGAGTAGCCTTATACAAGATGGAGGATGGAGACAGAGCTTAGGCTCGAAAGGCAGAAAATAGCCTTATTCAAGAATGCAAGATGGAGACAGAACTTAGTTTCGAAAGGTAGAAAATAGCCTTATGCAAGGATGGAGGTAGAGATTAACCTCGGAAGTCAGAGAATAGACTTATGCAAGAATGCAAGATGGAGACATAGCTTAGTATCGAAAGGCAGAAGATAGCCTTATGCAATGCAAGATGGAGACGGAGCTTAGCCTCGGAAGGCATAAAATAGCCTTATGCAATGCAAGATGGAGACAGAACCTATTCTCGAAAGGCAGAAAATAACCTTATGCAAGAATGCAAGATGGAGACAGAGCTTAGTCCCGAAAGGCAGAAGATAGCTTTATGCAATGCAAGATGGAGACAGAGCTTGGTCTCGAAAGGAAGAAAATAGCCTTATGCAAGAATGCAAGATGGAGACAAAGCTTAGTCCCGAAAGGCAGAAGATAACCTCATGCAATGCAAGATGGAGACAGAGCTTAGCCTCGAAGAACGTAGAAATATAAAGGAGAGGATGGTGGAGATTTCTTAGCTGGTAGTTGATCGTACTTTTGATGACTGCTGGGGAAGCGTTGAATATAGATAGTAAGCCTTTTTCAGGTAGGTAGTGGCTTTGGTTTTTTAAGGATCATGCATCACCTATTTTCATCATGGATTCCTACATCCAAAGAAAAATTGTGAGTTCTAAAAGGGGGAGGTTAGTCCGCATCCTTTGACCCGTGGCGTTCTGTACCCTTTAGGGCCGCGTTGCTGAACGATTGCGATCAAAATGATTTTATGCAAAATTTTGGCAGATATGATCCAAATGTAAGTATATAAGTAAAGCAAAATATAGTTTTTATTTTATGATGAACCACAACTGTAACGTGGTTCAAGGAACGACAACCTCGCTGGCTCCGAAATTTTGAGGGTCCTCCTCAAAATTCTGCCCCAGTTTACTAGGCTAGTGCTGTTGACGGCGGTGCTGAATGACTAAAAGCGGATTGATCTTAGAATTTTGAGGGTCTTACTCAAAATTCTATCCTAGTTTACTGGGTCGATGCTGATATGAAAATTGGCAAGCCGACTTCGGAATTTTGAGGGTCCTTCTCAAAATTCTGTCCCAGTCCCAAATGCGCGGGAAAATGGAATTTTATTAATGATGTGACCGAACCCATAGGGCTTCCTACGTATCCCCTCTTAAACGAGAGTGAGGTCAGACGTAGTTCATAAAGAAAGCATAATGGCTAAATGTAATATCACTTCACTGCATCGGAGCTGATTGGTTTTTGCTAGATTTCCCCATCTATTTCTGCAAGAATAAGGTCTCATCCAGTTAGGATCCGATGAACCATGTACGGACCCTGCCAGTTGGGATAGAACTTCCCTTTGGCCTCGTGTTTATGTGGAAATATCTTCTTCAACACCAGCAGACCTAGTGTAATCTTTCTTGGTCGAACTCTATTGTTGAAGGCTCTAGACATACTGTTCTGATATAATTGACCGTGGCAAACGGCGTTCATTCTTTTCCCATATATAAGAGCTAACGGCTCGTATCGAACCTTGACCCATTCTGTGTCATCTAGATCAGCTTCTTGTATGATTCTCAAGGATAGAATTTCTACCTCGGCGGGAATTACTGCTTCTGCACCATAAACCAGCATGTAGGGAGTTGCCCCGGTTGATGTTCGAACTGTAGTACGATAACCAAATAGAGCAAATGACAACTTCTCATTCCACTACTTGTGCTTTTAGATCATTTTCCTAAGTATTTTCTTGATGTTCTTGTTGGCTGCTTCTGCAGCTCCATTCATCTGAGGTCTGTAATATGTAGAGTTCCTGTGCCTGATCTTGAAAGTTTCACACATCGCCTTTATCAAGTCGCTATTGAGATTGGAACCATTATCAGTGATGATTGACTCTGGAACACCGCACCGACATACAACCCGATCTCGGACAAAGTCTGTCACGGCTTTCTTGGTTACTGCTTTTTATGAGGCTGCTTCAACCCATTTAGTGAAGTACTCAATCGCCACTAGAATGAACATGTGTCCGTTTTATGCGCCAGACTTGATTGGCCTAATGAAATCCATTCCCCAAGCGGTGAACTTGTTGCGGTGAGCTCGTTTGGAGGTACCTTTATCATATCCGCATGTATCTGACAGCGATGAAACCTTCGGACATAGTGAATGCAGTCTGTTTCCATGGTCATCCAGAAATATCCTGCCCTTAGTAACTTCTTTGCCAGAACAAAACCATTCATGTGCGGTCCACACATCCGTGAGTGCACTTCTTCTAGTAACTCTGTTGCTTTTGTAGTATCGACGCACCTTAATAGTCCTAAATTGGGAGTCCTCCGATACATGATTCCTCCGTTGTGGAAGAAGTTGTTGGACAGCCTTCGAAGCATGCGCTTCTGAGTAGCATTAGCAAGCTATGGATATTCTCCTGTTGTCAGGTATTCTTTGATGTCGTGGAACCAAGGCTTTCCGTCGGCTTCTTCCTCAACATGTTCATAATAAGCCGGTTGATCTTGAATCCTGACTTGGATAGGGTCGATCAAATTTGTGTCTAGATGCTGAATCATGGATGATAAAGTGGCTAAGGAATTAGCAAACTCATTCTGTATTCTTGGAACATGTTAGGATTTCGGTTTTTTGAACCTTTTCCTCAACTCCTGTATATGGTGCAAATAAGGGAGTATCATGGAATTCTTAGTTGCCCATTCTTCTCGAACCTGGTGTATGAGTAGGTCTGAATCCCCAATCACTAGCAGCTCCTGAATGTTCATATCAATAACCAGTTTAAGCCCCAAGATGCAAGCTTCATACTCGGTCATGTTATTCGTGTACGGTAACCTGAGCTAGGCGGATACTGGGTAGTGCTGACCCGTTTCTGATAGCAGGACTGCTCCTACACTAACCCCTTTGAAATTTTTGGCCCCGTCGACAAACATTTTCCAACCTTCATAGGATTCTGCAATATCCTCTCCTATGAAAGCTACTTCCTCATCGGGAAAATACATCTTCAATGGTTCATACTCCCCTTCCACGGGGTTTTCTGCGAGATGATCTGCCAAAGCATGTCCTTTGACTACCTTTTAGGTGACATAGACAATGTCGAATTCACTCAACAAAATTTGCCACTTTGCGAGGTTTCCAGTGGGCATGGGCTTCTGAAAAGTATATTTTAGGGGATCCATTCTTGATATAAGGTAGGTGGTGTAAGCACAAAAATAATGCCTCAACTTCTAAGCTATCCAAGTTAAAGCACAACAAGTGCGTTCTAGTAAGGAATACCGAGCCTCGTACGTGGTAAATTTCTTGCAGAGGTAGTAAATAACTTGCTCCTTTCTCCCCGTCTCATCGTGTTGTCCCAAGAAACAACCAAATGCTCCATCCAAAATCGCGAGATAGAGAAATAAAGGCCTCCCAAGCTCAGGTGGAACCAAGACTGGAGGCGTAGACAAGTATTCCTTGATCATGTCGAAAACCTTTTGACATTCATCGGTCAATTTGGTGGCGGCATCCTTCTTCAGCATCTTGAAGATAGGTTCACAGATGATAGTAGACTGAGCAATGAAGCGGCTGATATATTTAAGTCTCCCCAAGAAACTCATTACCTCTTTCTTGCTCTTCGGCAGTGGCAACTCCTGAATAGATTTTACCTTTGATGGATCCAGCTCTGTTCCTCGACGACTTATGATGAAACCCAATAATTTTCCTGCAGGGACCCCAAATGCACATTTGGTGGGATTCGGTTTCAAGTTATACCTTCTTGGATTTAATAATGACATTGTCCACATATACCTTAATCTCTTCATGTAATCATGTCATGAATGAGTGTAGTTATGGCCCTCATGTAAGTAGCTCCCACATTCTTCAACCATAATGGAATTATTCTGTAGCAATACATTCCCCAAGGAGTGATGAACGCTTTTTTCTCTGCATCTTCTTCATCCATCCATATCTGATGGTACCCCGCAAAGCAATCGACGAACGATTGCAACTCATGCTTGGCGCAGTTATCGATCAGAATGTGTATGTTCGGCAAGGGGAAATCATCTTTGGGACTGGCTCGGTTTAGATCCCGGTAGTCGACACTGACTCAAACTTTTCCATCCTTCTTCGGTACTGGCACAATGTTAGCTAACCAAGTTGGATACTCTACTACTCGAAGAACTCTGGCTTTGACCTGCTTGGTAACCCCCTTTTTGATTTTTAAACTCATATTTGGCTTGAATTTTTTAAGCTTCTGCATTACTGGTAGACATGCAGGATCTGCCGACAACTTGTGAGCGATGGTGGACGTGCTGAGACCGGTCATATCGTCGTAAGACCATGCAAAGATATCCTCATATTCCTTCAAGATCTCTATATATTTATCTTTTTCTGTTTGTGATAAGTGCACACTTATGCGCGTTTCTCTGGCATTCTCTATATCTCCCAAATTGACGACTTCAGTTTCATCCAAGTTGGACTTAGTTCTATTCTCAAAATTCTCGGCCTCTCTGACAACCTCTTCTGGTATATCATCTTTCTCTGAGTCAATGTCCAATTGTTTCATATCCTCGTTGCAAGTTACAGTTGTTGGTTCATCATCAAGACACGTAATAGTAATGTTGTGTGAAAAATAAAGTAAATAGTAGAGAAAAGTAATGAATAGCAAGATATTTGATAAAACTGAAAAGATGCTTTTGATTGAATTCATAAATGTTCAAAAGATCGGGGCTCTTTTGGAAAGTAAGGACAAATGCGGAAATAAAATAATTAAAATAAAGGTGCATGATACTTGTTCACCCTTGCTACCCCGAAGGTTTCCAGGCGATGGTGGTCCTGATTGACCAGTTGATGTGACGCTCCCCTCGGTTCACGACCTGAATGGAAGGGCCTTCCTCCCCTTCCTTTTCAAAGATCACACAACAGTCCATGTCCTCCAGAAATATGTTCTTTATTGCTGCAAGAGCCTCGTCTTCTTCTGACCCGTAGAGAGTGTCGGCTGGCTGAAGTGTCTGCTCCAACTGAGGTATGAGGCATTCCAATAGATAATATGGGTCACGCCTTGATGGTGACTATTTCTAAATTCTTGCCAAGTGTACCCAGTCTGAAGGTGGTACCATGTTTCTTCAACTGGATAGGTTTGGTGACACCTTGAAGATTCTTACCAAGTCCTTTCCCTGGTTCATACCCACTCCAATTAAGAATGCTCTCAACCTTGTTGCTCTACCATTTTTCCTTATCCACCTCGTTTACCCGCTCGATATGATGATATGTCTCCCCTCCTATTCTTCTTCTGCCTCCAATCATTGGAATGGTCTAGCGACTCTAGATCGGGTTGTTACCGTCGCCATAGATGATTACTTCCTGATGGCTACATTCGAACGTCACAGCCTGATGTAAAGTTGATGCCACAGCCCCAGCGGCATGGATCCAAGGTCGTCCCAGCAGTAAGTTGTAAGAGGCTGGTATGTCGATGACTTGGAACTCAACGTAAATTCAAGTAGATCCCATTTGCAAACATAGGCTAACCTCCCCGAGAGTAGATCTTTGAGAACCGTCAAAAGCCTTAACATTAATAGCCCTATCCTTTATCTCGTGCAACCCTTTGCCCAACTTCTTGAGGGTGATTAGTGGACAAATGTTGAGACCAGAACCTCCGTCGACTAGGATGCTAGTGATGAAATGATCCTCACATTGCACAGGGATGTGCAGTGCTTTATTATGACTGAGCCATTCAGGCGGCAATTCATCCTCGTGGAAAGCGATTTTGTGACTTTCCAACACATGCCCTATCATGTTTGCCATTTCTCCTCCTGTTATGTTGCTCGGGACAAAAGCCTCGCTCGATATTGTTGAAACACGTTCTCAAGGCACTAAACTAAACGTGTGTTCATATTTGTAGGTTTTGATAAATGACAAACGACGCGCAATTGACATATGACGAGGTCCAAGCACAAGCGCGCAATTGACACATAACGAGGTTCAAGCACAAGAAGAACAAAGATCATGATCAAGCAAAGAAATAAAGTTATACATGAGTCGTTCTTTAATTGTGATCTTGATCCGACAATTGACTCAAGACTTGGCTTCTCTCGTAAAATCATTCTTATCAAATCATGCATATTTAATTTAAAGCAAAATGATTTTCAAACATTTTATTTTAGCCAAAATGATTTTTAAACATGCCTCTCAAATCTGGACAAAGATAATCGATTATGTACTTTATGATAATCGATTATGTTAAGACAATGTACACCAGATTTACAAAGCTGAACAAAATAATCGATTATGTACCTTATGATAATCGATTATGTTGAGGCAGTGTCCATCAGATGTTTCAAAGCTACAAGATAATCGATTATGTACCTTATGATAATCGATTATGTTGAGGCAGTGTCCATCAGATTTTTCAAAGCTATAAAATAATCGATTATGCACATTATGATAATTGATTATATTGAGGCAGTGTCTATCAAATTTTACAAGACTGTAATATAATTGATTATGTACTTTATGATAATCGATTATGTTAAGACAGTGTAGTCCGAAGTTTTCAAAATATAAAAGATAATCGATTATCCTTATAGCATAATCGATTATGCAAATGACCGTTGCCAAAGTATTTTTAAACTCTGAAAGATAATCGATTATGCACAATCTGATAATCGATTATGCTAAGTAAAATCTGCATATGATTTTTTGAACGTTGTCAGGTAATCGATTATACACAATCTGATAATCGACTATGCTAAGTAAAATCTGAATATGATTTTTTGAACGTTGTCAGGTAATCGATTATACGATTTGGATAATCGATTATTCTGCTTAAAATCTGGGAATGATTTTTGAACGATTGGAAAATAATCGAT
The DNA here is from genome assembly GCA_034376525.1 of Nicotiana benthamiana. Lineage (NCBI taxonomy): Eukaryota > Viridiplantae > Streptophyta > Magnoliopsida > Solanales > Solanaceae > Nicotiana > Nicotiana benthamiana. The sequence continues at coordinate 123,758,885 of CM067330.1, forward strand.
TATGCAAATCAGATAATCGATTATCTTAGCACAAACTCAGCAATTCTTGATTGGCAATTAGGCAACGGTTGTGGGTGTTTTGAACACTATAAATACAACTCAAAATCAGTCTTCTAAGTACAACAACTGATCATATTCTTGCTAAAGCTTGCATACTCTCATATACATGATTTTATATTCATTTCATTAGTTTTTGAGAGCCAAACTCTTGAGGAAAGTTGTTGTGTTCTTGAGCGTATTTATTTTACTCATATCTACTCTTAAAGAGAGTCTTATCTTGAGTGCTAAGTGTTTGTATACACTTGAAGGGAAGTGTTAATCCCTTGTGATTGTAAGAAGGAACATTTTCATTCCTTCGGTTGAAGTCTTGAAGTGTGGTATCTTCGAGCAAAGGTTGTTGAGGCTTGTGTGACTCAAGTTCTCAGTTTGTAACGGTTTGTTAAGCACCCGTAAGCTTAACGAAGTTAGTGGAATCTCGAGAGAGTCTCTCGGGGACTGGACTAGCCACAGGTTGTGGTGAACCAGGATAATTTCGGTGCGTTCGTTCCTTATTATTTACTTACCGCACTTATTTCAATACTGCAATTTTTAATTCCGCAAGTTTATATTGTTTTTTATTATAACGCTATTCACCCCCCTCCTAGCGTTAAGCGTATATTATAACAATTGGTATCACAGCCCAACTCTCTGAAAGACTTAACCGTTCGAGAGAAACAATCCATGGCTTCTACTCGTGACTTTAATGCAGGAATAGGTGAAGGACAATGCTCCACCAGACCACCACTATTCGATGGCACAAACTATACATACTGGAAGGAGAGGATGAGAATATTCATCCAATCGAATAACTTTCATCTATGGAAGGTTATAATGAAGGGAGAACAAATTCCAACCAAAAAGGTTGAAAATGAATGGGTTCCAAAATCCGAAGATGAATACAATGCGGATGATATCTGAAAAGTGCAGAACAACACTAGAGCCATCAACTTATTATATTGTCCTGTAAATGCTGATGATTACAGAAAAATATCATGTTGCACAACGGCTAAGCAAATGTGGGATAAGCTGGAAATCACGTACGAAGGTACGGACCAGGTAAGAGAAGCTAATATTGATTTTCTAACCCATGCATATGAACTGTTTCACATGAAGGAAAGCGAGAGGATCGATGACATGTTCGAACGATTTTCAAAAATCGTCAATGACCTACATGATCTTAAGAAGACCTTCACGGATAAGGAACTTGTCCGAAAAATTCTCCGAAGTCTCACTCCGGAATGGCGCTCCAAGGCCGACGCGATTCAAGGGTCTATCGGCATTTCAAATGTCACCATCGACGGACTAAGAGGTAATCTTAAAACCTATGAATCTACTAAACTTAACCCTCCGTTTAATGATCAAAGGAAACAAAGAATCGCCCTCAAGGCAAGCACGGCTCAACCTCAAAATGATGAGGACTCAAACAACGGAGATAACGAGTTCGAACTTGTTATTAAGAGGTTTTAAAAGTTCATGCGAAAAGAGTATGAACGAAAAGGCAAACAACAAGGAGATCAAGTAACGTGCTATGGATGCGGAGAAATCGGGCACATTAAATCAAATTGCCCAAATGTCAAAAAGGAGAAGAAACCCTTCACGAAACAACGAGCATACATATCTTGGGGAGGTGACTCTGGAGATGAATCAAGCGACGATGAAGAAGAAGAAACCGCAAATCTATGTCTCATGGCACACGAAGACAATCAAGAAGAGGTATGTCAAATTTCTTCAAAAAAATTTCTATTCTCTTGAGGAAATGCAAAACGCTTTTGATGAACTGTATAGTGAATTCATTAAAGCTTCCAAAACTGTTAGAGACATAAAGAAAAAATCCTCTTTGAAAGAAAAAGATTTTGAAAAATAACTCTCTTTGAAAGAAAAAGATTTGGAAAATGAGAAGTTGAAAGAAGAAAACAAATTTTTCGGCAAGAGAAGCGCCGACAAACCCGAGAGTTCTAGTAAAAATTATATTTCTTGCATGCATCTAAAAGATGAAGCAGAAAGACTTAAGGGCACCCTAGATAAGTTCAATTCTTCTCATAAAAATTTGAATGATGTTCTTGTCAATTTGAAATCGACCAAACATGGCATAGGTTTCAAAAACGAGCCTAAAGAAAAAGTTGAAGCCATCCCCCAACAACCCAAGGCTCAACCTAGGATAAATAAAATAAACATTCATCCTAGAAATAACCATCCTAGAATCAATATGCATCCTAGACCAAACAAGAGAAGAAACTTTGAACATTTTAGAACGCCTGGAAATGGCCTTCAACAATCGTAACCTAGGCATACTAGACCTAGAAACAATTATTCTGGAAACGCTGCATATCCTAGAACAAACAGTAGGAGAAATGATTTTTAAGGATTGCGCAATAGCCATATTGTCAAAAATAGAGCAAACGATTTTTGTACAACTACTACCAACATAGAAGAATGCATAATCCTAATGTCATTTGTTATTATTGTAGCCGAATAGGACATATTGCTCCTGCTTGTTTTTGACTAGACACATACACTTAACTGCATGTCAAGCACAACAGCATTTTACACCTAACTCTCAAGGACCCAAAACAGCTTGGGTACCAAAAACTCATTAATTTGTCTTGTAGGTATGTTTGAAGGGATCAAGTGTACTTTGGTACCTTGATAGTGGATGCTCCAAACACATGACCGGAGACGCATCCAAGTTCCTTCAACTAGAACACAAGGAAGGAGGAAACGTTATTTTTGGAGATAACAACAAGGGAAAAAATATCGGCATTGGCTCGGTCGGTAAGAATGAATCTTCTTCCATTAAGCATATATTTCTAGTTAAAGGTCTAAAACATAATCTCTTGAGTATAAGTCAATTATGTGACAAGGGAAATCTTGTTTTGTTTGACTCGGAAGAATGCTTAGTTTTTCGTCGTAGTGATTTAAAAATTATTCTTCGTGGTTTTAGAATTGATAACATCTATATGGTTGATCTTGAAAACTCTTCATCAGAGTATGTGAATTGTCTTATGAGTAAAGAAGATGATATGTGGTTATGGCATCGTAGAGTAGCTCATATCAACATGCATCTTTTAAACAAATTGGTTTCACAAAATTTAGTTATTGGTCTTCCAAATTTGAAATTTGAAAATGACACTATTTGTGATGCTTGTCAAAAAGGGAAGCAAACAAAAGCATCTTTTAAATCTAAGAATACTGTTTCAACTACAAGACCTTTGCAACTTCTTCACATGGATCTCTTTGGACCATCTCGCATTGAAAGTCTTGGTAGAAATCGTTATGCTTTTGTTATTGTTGATGATTATTCTAGATTTACATGGACACTATTTCTTGCTCACAAAAGTGAGGCTTTTCAAAATTTTAAATGTTTTCTTAAACGTGTTCAAAATGAAAAGAACACAACCGTCACTTCCATAAGAAGTGATCATGGGGGAGAGTTCGATCACAATCTCTTCGCGGACTTTTGTGACGAACTCGGTATTGAGCACACTTCTCTGCTCCACGTACACCACAACAAAATGGAGTGGTGGAACGGAAAAATAGGTGTCTCGAAGAGATGGCTAGAACCATGCTCGATGAGGCTAAGATTCCCAAACAATTTTGGGCGGATGCCGTGAGTACTGCATGCTACGTTTTAAACAGAGTAGTCATAAGGCCAATACTCATGAAAACTCCCTATGAACTCTATAAGGGAAGGAAACCTAATCTCTCCCATCTTAGGGTATTCGGTTGTGAATGCTTTATTCATAACAATGGAAAAGATAATTTGGGAAAAATTGATGCCAAATCCGATGAAGGAATTTTTCTTGGTTATTCATCACGTAGCAAAGCATATAGAGTATTCAATAATAGAACCGAAACTGTTGAGGAATCCCCTCATATTGTGTTTTCCGAAAATAATGCTCGCTTGGCGAGAAAGGATTCTGGTTTTGATCTTGCAGGTATTTTAAACACAATAAGTCCTCAAGACAAAGCACAAGAGGAAAATCCAAAGGAAATTCAAGATGAAATCTTGAAACAATTATCGGAGGAAGCGCCACCACTGGAGAAAGAAACGAAACTGCCCAACGCGTGGAGGACAATCAAAGACCATCCTCTCGACAAGGTAATTGGCGACATTGAACAAAAGGTAAGTACTCGAAACACTCTTAAGAACACCTTAGGACACACTTCTTAAGAGATCACGTTTTCAATTGGTCAACATCTTCACAAAGCTCTTAGAGAAAGAATTCTTAATTTTTGGCTCCACATTGATCCAAGTCATGCATTTCATTATTCTTTTAAAAAAATTTACTAACTTGAGCGTCGGAGGCGCCTAATTCTCTTTTGCAGGTATCGCCCTAAAGGCAGGGGGAATTATAAGGCGATGGTGTAGAATAATCGATTTCTCTAAAGTCGATAATCGATTATCACTTCTTTTTGTCTTATGCTTACTATGCCGGAAAATCGATTAGCAAGTATCACTAATCGATTATTTACATTTTATGTTTATTATGCCGGAAAATTAACATAATCGATTATGCAACACAACAATAGATTATCTAACAGTTTTTGCTTTGCAGGTTTTTGGATGGTAAATATAAAAATCGATTATCAATTCTTATAATCGATTTTGTTGACATTATATTGTCCCTTATATAATTGCAATATTGGTTAATCATTAAACTAGTTATTTACTTATTTTTTTTGCTAATGTCAAAAGGGGGAAGAATAAGGGCTATGCACTTAATATTTATTGGCATAAATTGAGGGGGAATTCATATGTTGAGGGGGAACTAATTGCATATCTATATACTTGTCTTGGATCGTCATTATGAATTTTCTAATATGCATATCCCGATATTGGTTTGCCATTATCAAAAAGGGGGAAATTGTTGAAACACGTTCTCAAGGCACTAAACTAAACGTGTGTTCATATTTGTAGGTTTTGATAAATGACAAACGACGCGCAATTGAAATATGACGGGGTCCAAGCACAAGCGCGCAATTGACACATAACGAGGTTCAAGCACAAGACGAACAAAGATCATGATCAACCAAAGGAATAAGGTTATACATGAGTCGTTCTTTAATTGTGATCTTGATCCGACAATTGACTCAAGACTTGGCTTCTCTCGTAAAATCATTTTTATCAAATCATGCATATTTAATTTAAAGCAAAATGATTTTCAAACATTTTATTTTAGCCAAAATGATTTTTAAACATGCCTCTCAAATCTGGACAAAGATAATCGATTATGTACTTTATGATAATCGATTATGTTAAGACAATGTACACCAGATTTACAAAGCTGAACAAAATAATCGATTATGTACTTATGATAATCGATTATGTTGAGGCAGTGTCTATCAGATGTTTCAAAGCTACAAGATAATCGATTATGTACCTTATGATAATCGATTATGTTGAGGCAGTGTCCATCAGATTTTTCAAAGCTATAAAATAATCGATTATGCACATTATGATAATCGATTATGTTGAGGCAGTGTCTATCAAATTTTACAAGACTGTATAATAATCGATTATGTACTTTCTGATAATCGATTATGTTAAGACAGTGTAGTCCGAAGTTTTCAAAATATAAAAGATAATCGATTATCCTTATAGCATAATCGATTATGCAAATGACCGTTGCCAAAGTATTTTTAAACTCTGAAAGATAATCAATTATACACAATCTTATAATCGATTATGCTAAGTAAAATCTGCATATGATTTTTGAACGTTGTCAGGTAATCGATTATACACAATCTGATAATCGATTGTGCTAAGTAAAATCTGAATATGATTTTTTGAACGTTGTCAGGTAATCGATTATACGATTTGGATAATCGATTATTCTGCTTAAAATCTGGGAATGATTTTTGAACGATTGGAAAATAATCGATTATGCAAATCAGATAATCGATTATCTTAACACAAACTCAGCAATTCTTGATTGGCAATTAGGCAAAGGTTGTGGGGGTTTTGAACACTATAAATACAACTCAAAATCAGTCTTCTAAGTACAACAACTGATCATATTCTTGCTAAAGCTTGCATACTCTCATATACATCATTTTATATTCATTTCATAAGTTTTTGAGAGCCAAACTCTTGAGGAAAGTTGTTGTGTTCTTAAGCGTATTTATTTTACTCATATCTACTCTTAAAGAGAGTCTTGTCTTGAGTGCTAAGTGTTTGTATACACTTGAAGGGAAGTGTTAATCCTTTGTGGTTGTAAGAAGGAACGTTTTCATTCCTTCGGTTGAAGTCTTGATGTTTGGTATCTTCGAGCAAAGGTTGTTGAGGCTTGTGTGACTCAAGTTCTCAGTTTGTAACAGTTTGTTAAGCACCCGTAAGCTTAACGAAGTTAGTGGAATCTCGAGAGAGTCTCTCGGGGATTGGACTTGCCACAGGTTGTGGTGAACCAGGATAATTTCGGTGCGTTCGTTCCTTATTATTTACTTACCGCACTTATTTCAATCCTGCAATTTTTAATTCCGCAAGTTTATATTGTTTTTTATTATAACGCTATTCACCCCCCCCCCTCTAGCGTTAAGCGTATATTCTAACAGATATCTTCATCAAGGAGTTCTTATGCGCCTCGGAACTCTGCAGCAATGTTATGATGGAAATCTACGTTGGAGTCTTATTTAGTTGTTCAACAACTGACTATTCCTTTGCATGTATATTTCTCCAGAGATCGTCAGGTCCAGTTTCCATGGGACGTCCAAAGGCCTTCTTGTTGTACTCAGCTAGGAGCTCTGGTGTGTACACCCTGCATGTTCTAGTCATACCTTACGCGGCAATTGCTTCACCCGCGCGTGCTTTTCCTTTCCTTCTCGCCTTGGCTGTGTATTCCCAGGGTATGGATTTTGACTGAAATGGGATTACGTCTTACATGGTGACCGAAATGGGCACCTTTGGAGAAAACATAGTAACTTCAATCGGTGCGGGCGCTTTTGGGGTCCAAAATTCCACCTCAATTAGCTTTGGCACCTTTGTAGGAGGCGCCTCGAACTCGAGTGGTATAGATATATTTACAACGTTGCCCTTAGATGGCTGGACTTGTACAACAATAGGATTAAGAGTGACCGCCGGTTTCTTGGGCTCATCTCTTTCAGATATACAACCAATCCACCCTTCGGGGTCCCAGTCGTGTTCTACCTCAATCATGTGGACGCTTCCACCTTTATGGTCTGGCAGAGGGTTGTTCCGAACATTAGGAGCAGGTTCCTTAGTTACGATGACCTTTTTTTCAATTAAGGTCTGGATTTTGTCCCTCAATGAGCGGCACTCGTCAATGGTATGGCCTTTCATCCCCGAATGGTATGCGCAGGTTTTTTTTGGGTTGATCCATTGGGAAGGGTTCTTTGGAGTTATGGATGGGATGGGTGTGCCATATCTAGTAGCGTTGAGCTTCTCATATAGTTGGTCAATGGGTTCTGCAATAGCATTGTACTGTTTGGGTGGTTTGCGGTCAAAACTTTGTCTTGGTCGTGGACGTTTTGACGGGTAGGTGGTGATGGATAGTGAGGAGGTTGGGGTGTGTAGGCTTGGTATACGGGTGCGGGTTGGAAATATCCTGGCGAGGTGGGTTGATATGTTGGTGGTGGAGATGACTTGTAGATGGGTGGTGGATTTTGGTAAGTGGGCGAACGTGCTTGGTAATTTAGAGAGGGTTGGTACGTGAGCGGAGTTGGAGGGTAGGGTTGGTATTTCATGGGAGAATGGTTTATTTGCGTAGCCATTACGGAGTTTACATCCTTTTCCTTTGATGAACCACCAGACTGCAAGGCTTTGTTGGTGGCCTTCAGTGCCTCAAGGTTGGTACCATACCCATTTTGATTCCCTATTCAATCCTTTCTCCCAGTTTGATGATATCCGCGAACTTCTGCCCATATATCTGTATCAATCTCTCGCAATACTGTGGGTCCTGGGCACGAATGAAAAATCTATTCATTTGTTCTTCTTCCAAAGCCGGCCTGACTTTGGAAGCTTCCGACCTCAATCGAGTAGCATACTCGCGAAAGGTTTTAGTAGGCTTCTTCTTCAAATTCTGAATGTAGACCATGTCTGGCGCATTCTCAATGTTGAACCTGAAACGGTCCATGAAATTGGATGCCATGTTTACCCAACTCGTCCACTTCTTCGCATCTTAGATGATGTACCAAGATAAAGAATCCCCTTTCAAACTCCTCATGAATTGCTTCACACGGATCTTCTCATCCTTACCAACTCCTACTAATTTGTCATAATACATCCTGAGGTGAACCCTGGGGTCACCTGTACCATCAAACATCTCGAACTTGGGAGGTTTGTACCCCTCCGGGTGTTCGACATCGGGTTGAACACACAAATATTCATAATTCAAACCTTCCACACCCTTGTTACCTTCCACGCCTTGAACCCTGCTAGTGAGTTTCTTGAGTTTAGCAGCCAAGTTCTGAATGAGTAAATCTGACTCTGACACATCTGGTATGGGCTGTGTATAATATGGCACAGTATCCACAAAGATAGGGATATCCTGGTGGTTCGGAGCATTTTGAGGCTCAGGGATGAGCGGTGGAGCATTGTTTCGAACTTGGGTTGGGGTCTTCTGCGGAGGTGCAAGGACCTGATTGTTGACATATGCAGCAGCAAGGGAGATGGACATACTTTCCAAACTTCGGACCTGGTCCAGTTCCTCTCGAAACCTTAGCAAAGTTTTCTCCAAGTGAGCAACAGCTTCTTTAGTGATCGGGGTACCCTGAGAAATTCCTTCAATTTCCTTTTTAGCTTCGTTATCTGCCATCTTTCCTTTGTTCCTGTTTCTGGGAGGACTCGGAGGAGGAGGAGGAGGAGGACCCTTAGATCTTGTTGAATATGTTGATGGTGCCAGAATGCAGGAACTAACCTTTGGGGAGTGGGATAAAAAGAAAAAGGAAAAAGAGGTAAAAGTTAGTGCGGATTTTGAGAAAGAAAACATTTGCGGTATTTAAACACGTTGTTGCAAAGGTATAAATTGTTTCCTATTTGGGTTCCTCGTTGTCTTGAGGTAGGACTAGAGACAAATATAATTTGGAGAACTCATAATACCAAATGCCTCATTTTACTGATAGAAAAATAGAATGAATCAAACAAATTAAAATAAAGAAGAATTGTCACTAGTGGCCGAGGGCCTTATTACATCAAGAAAGCAGTAAAATCCTAACTACTTGGTCCTGGAATGACCTTCCCCAGACTCGGTATCTTTGACTCCCTCGTACAACTTCATTAGCTCGCGCAGTCCCAACAACAAATAAGCCTAAGCCAAGTGCCCACCTTCATTACCTTCAGCTTCCTGACAGTCTTTAATCCTTTTCAGAAACTTACCTTCCAACTCCACTATACCCTGTTCCAAGTACCCTAAACGGTTGCTTCCGCGGACAGCCATGTCTTTCCATTCATTGATTACCTTCTCTTGAGCCTCTAGTACTTCCCGATGTTCACTCTCGCACTCTCGCATCCACTTGCGTAGCTGATTATACTTGACCTTTGCTGCAGCCTCCTCATCAATAACCTTGTGGCCATGGATGAAACCTGTTTCCCCAAGCCCATATGATCATATTCTAACCACCCTGGATAAAGCGGCGCATATCCCGCATGATACCTGTCTGGCTCCACAGATTCCTTTTCTAGAATGATTTTGGAGTGCCACATATGCTGAGCCCGGCATATGTGTGGGCTATCATCATCATGGAAATCAGCCCTATAGTGACTCGTCTTTTCCACTCTCGGTATAATCTTCTTCCTTTCGGCTTTCCTCATGACTTGGAGAGGGACATAAGGGTAAGTTATTCTTAAGCCGATGAGTACAAGGAATGGTGCATCCCTAGACTGAATGATAAACTCTCCAGTTGGAAACCACTCGTACATCCATTGTACCTGCTCTTCTCTCAGATTCCTTAATAGTTCCACCCATCCACTAGCGTCTTCCGGGTGAGCAAACATATCTGGCATGAAGTGCATCCGCTTTGGATGATGGAGAGCAATATGATCATCCCAATCCCGGCGTATGATCTCCTTCCTATACTCTCCCTTTTGAAGAGTTCAATGAGCCAGAATTTTAGTAGAAGATTGCACCCTTCAAAGTGCGGTGCCCCTTGTTGACATTTTTCTAAGGCTCGGTATAGTTCTGCGAGGATCATGGGTGTTATGCTGAATGTCTGCCCGTCGATACCCTCCATTACGGCTTTGGTTACCATGGCTAGTCTTGTATGGGTTCTAGCCTTCTTCTTCGGAAAAACTATCATGCTAAGGAAACAGAACATGAATACAAAGGCCCTCCTATGAATGTGCCCCAAAGAGGTGAAGGCGAACTCGTCCATGTGATTGCGGTATGATTTATTATGTCGGAACCTTTCATACATGAAGTCGAAGGTTATGTAGGCGTCCTTCAAACTGGTCAGATTAGGATTCTTTTTGAGCCCCATAATTTTCAAGAACCCTCTACCTTTGCGGTTTTCTGGCATGAGCAGCCCGAGCTATCCCAAGGAATTTCGGCTAAACCCCCAATTTCCTCCAACAGCGGCGTCTTTTCAATATCCCCAAAGAGGATGACGGACCGTTCACTATCCCAAAACATAGTAGCAGCTTCTACAGTCTTGTTATCAGGCCTAATTTCTAGAAGTGAAGGAAGATTTCCTAAGTGTTTGCGGACAATAACCCGATCACTACCATGCAAATCATCCCACCAGCTTAGAAACTTCGGATGAATGTTTGATACCATACCGAACCTGGGGACCTCGTGCCTCATTTTTTGCAAAACAGAGAGTTAGGCCCTCAACCCCACCAGACTCGACCATTTAAATCAATAATTAGAAAAGGGTACTTAGTTCTCCGAATCAATGCACATAACGTGAATGTCCGTTTGGGTTTCGAGGAAACCTGATGGACTTTTGGTTTAGGCTATCTTAATGGGTCATTATGCGGATGACATAACTGACTCGGCTAAGTTTGACCATGATACATGAACAATTAAACGAAGTGAGGTTTCTACTTTTGAAGTGCTAGACAAGGTACCCTTGAGCGGACAACTCAAGAGGGAAAGGCGCGGAACCGTAGACTACACCATTGATCGACTGGTTTTACCGCAAATATGCCTTTGCCAAATTTAGGGGGTTTGTAAATATTGGAAGAGAGAAACCACTCATTATAAGAGTTGCTATAGGATTTGTTTGGCATGAGTGGAAGATGATGTTGAAGGATGCAATTACAATAAAGAAATAAGTACATGTATTTTCACGTTCATACAATAATGATTACAATAAATGCTTGAAATTAAAGACGGAATTGAAATAATGTAAAGAAAATAAAGTGGTAAAACAGTTAAAGAAAAGAAAAGAAAAGACATGAAGAAACAAGTTAGTAATGGCAAGAAACAATTAAAGCAATAGATAAAGATAGTAAAGAAAGAAATACAGTCACAGAAGCACGTAATGGTAAAAGCCTTAAAGAAAGCCCCCAACAGAGTAGCCATGCTATCGACTCCCCCTTTTTCAAGAGCGAAATCGGGTTTTACGACATTATGGGCAAAACAACTCTATTTCCCGTTTGGGAATTGGGTCACAGAATCGAAAGAGTCGCCACCTACTGATAATAGTGCATTAGGAGACTTTAAGATGAAGAGAATGTTTTTTTGAGAGAGAAACCAGAGTTGGGTAAGGGCTTGAAATTATCTCAAGGGGAAGGTGTTAGGCACCCCTCAAGATCCACAAATGTGGTTCCCGGCCGTTCTAATTGTGACTTTATAAAGAGATGAAGCAATTAAACAAATAACGTTCACATGTAGGACATTCACACAACTTGAAAACTTAAATAAGGGGGAGGACATAAATTTGAAATCGGAGAGAGGATTAATTTAAAAGCATTAAGAAAGCATTGAAACAAAGCACATAAGAGAAAGAAAGGTCCTAGGTATAACTATAATATGGATCATTCAATGCAATATCTCGCTCATATTCCCAAAGAGGGGTTGCTTCATGATATTATTACATCGTCATCATCTCCATATTCTACCCTTCCCACCCCATAGAGGTTATTTATGCGTGTGAATTCGTCATGAATGCTTATTGCATGCTATTACCCGTCCCGTCCTATAGATCCTAGAGGGCATTTATGATCGTTATTCCTATAAGGTTCGAACTAGGTTGAACCCTTAAGTTGAAAGGTTAAAATACTAGGCGACATACAAAAACAAGTAGGACTACATATAATGGAATCACGTAAAGCATGTAAAGGCTCATGTATCCCTCCATGAACGAACACGTATTTAGCACGTCTTAAACACATTTAAGGTCTAAGGAAGAAAGATTTTTAAGAGCTGGAGCATAAGTTTAAAACAGAAGATGGAGAATTTGTATAAAAGAGTCATAAAAAAACGTTCAGAACTTTTAAAAGACAGTAGCCGTTTTTAGGAATTTAAAAACACTCGTGGGAACATATGGTAAAGGCAGTTTTGGACAAGAGGAGTAACATATAATATTTTTAAGACTGCAGAAGTGTTAACAAAAATGGTAAAACAGATTAACTTAGAACTACAATTTTAAAAATTACAGAATGTACAATACTCAGATAGTTCTTTAGAAAAATAGTAGTTTAGTTATGGGCTGGGGGAAGAAAAGTAATTCAGTCAAAATATTTGTCGAGGTGATAAAAATAAGCAAAAATTTTTGTATAAATTCAGGGGAGCCTCAGGGACAAACGAATTCAGGCGGAGGTGGATTAATGGAAACAAGACTTAAGGCGATTAGTTTGTTTTGTCTGGCCTAAAGCTTGCCTAGACGTTATAAAAGATGGTGAACATGCATATTGGTTTCTTAGTTAAAAGAGTTTGTTTAACCAATTTTTGTCCGATTAACGAAATATTCAACAGTTGCGAGCAAAAACCCTAAGTACAAGATATCTAATGCACATAAGAATCCTAAGGCATGGTATCTAAATGTAGTAGCTTGTGGATTATTGACTGTTTGTGATCATAAAACAACAAGCTGAAAGTAAAGAGACCTAGGAGCAGAATTTCTATATGTGAGATGCATGTCCTATACATGGTTTCTATTGCACAAATAGATAAGTAAAATCCTATAGTCATGTTTTCTACACATACCTTTAATAATCATGCATAACCCTCCCCAATTTCACTATAATCTCCCATTATTATTAAAAATTATTACATCCAAGTAGTTAAAAATACAACAGTGATAAAAGGAAAATAAGAAGTTATTCTATTGAGAGCCTTCAGCCAAGCCCAAACATATCCAACCTCATTCTTTTCGAGTTTCACAGCCATTACCAAAGCTTGGGTGCGGAAATGTTCCCTAAGGGTTCGTTTGAACCCCTGGCATATACCAGGCAACCAAAGATGTCCGAATTAGACAAGTGCAAACATTGGAAATGCCAGCCTTGTGCATTAAAGTTCCAAGGGTGCTCAAGGCTCCCATGTCAATGCTTACACCAAGAGGGAAGACCCTAAAGCTTTAAGAGTGAGATTGTAATTGAGGGAGTTGAAAACAGTTGAGAGACAATTTAAAAGAAACAGTTGGGAAAATTGAAAGGTTGAGGCAGTTTGAAGAAACAGTTGAAAGAGTTGAAAAGGTTCTTTTGAAATTATTTCAGATTGACCAGTTTAGAACAATAGGGCATCACACAAACATGGGAATGGGAAATGGGACACACACTCATAAGTTAAGTGAAATACAGACATACAGACATCAGGTTGGAGGAAGTAATCAGATATGATTGCAAGACAAAGGTCATATTTCATATTTTTATTAGGTTCTATTTTGCTTTGCTTCAAATAGAGATTTTAGGTTAAACAAGCAGGCAAGAAGACATGGATGCATGGAAGTAATGCTCAAAGAAGACATTCATTGAGACAGGGAGGGGATAAGGGAGCAAATAAGTAAAGTGCAGATAAGTGAAGGGAACATACAACATGTTGGGCAGAAGTAATCAGATCTAGTTAAAACAAAGGTTTAGCTCTTACAGTACTAAACCCCAAAATATAGTCAACCTCATGGAGAGGTTTCATAACTGTAAAGTAGCCAAGCAGTAGTACACATGGAAGAAGAACATGCATTGAGATGGGGAGACGGTAATAGGGGAAAGACATGCTAAGTTGAACTAATAGACCAGTAAATAATATGCTAATGACAAACATAGCAACAAAACCACAGACAAAGCACACAAGAAATATTATAAATTGCAAAATTAATAGGAACATGTTATTTTGGAGATTGTATTTCAAATAGGTGACATACCATTTGCAAAAAAATAGGATATAATAGCAATGTAATAATGCACAAAGGGAGAAAAAAGCATGCAAAGGATGAGGGAAGCAATATGGGAGTAGCAGCAGCAGGAAAAATAGTAGCAACAATATGAGCATAGCATCAGTACAACAACAGTAATGTGAGAACAACAGCAGTAACAGACCCAAACAGAACCCAACAGTGCAAAGTAACCAATCAAATTACTCAATCATGTCTGTTAGCCGATTGAGTGTTAAAGAAGGGAATGAGAGAGTATAGCAATAGCAGAGAAAAAGAGAGTTCAGAGAGTTTTGGTTGTGAGCAGTGTGTGTTGTTTTTTTCAAAAGAAAAAAGTGTGGAGTATTTATAGTATTAAAATGAGTGAACAAATAAGGTATCAATTCATATTTAAGGAAATGATATCAATCATAATCACACTAGCATAGGGACTCCCCTTAAATTAAGGAGTCATAGGCAAACAATTATATACAATCCATTAAAAAGGAAAGGAATCACAAAGTATGACCTGGCCACGTAAGGAAACAAAGAATAGTATAAGGTATATATTGCAGACTAGGTGCAAGATACTTAAGTAGGGAAATATGTGAAACAAGTAAATCAACATATTTGTGCACCCATATAAGGTAAGATATGACTTTAATTCTGGGAAATAATTTCGAAATTGAAAACTTGGAAAATCAATTATCTAATTGGGGAATGTATCCCACTGATTGAGGAAGAAAATTCGAAATCCATATCAAGACTGTAAGAAAGATACACAAATCACAAAATAAGGCTAGTAATCACAACCTTACAGAGATTGCAAGAGTAAGTATAAAGTCACCATATAAAATACAATAATTCTCAAAAGAAGAACAACAAAATGGTATGTGAATGAAACATTGGCACCAAATCAAAATAAAGGGCACGAAGCTCATAGAAGAACAGGGAAATAGGAAACACAGATACAAACATATAGAGTTAGGGTTTTTATCAGATTTTGACAAAAAGTTTAGAGGTAGTAGTGAAAGCCATAGATTAGTGCTAAAAAACAGAAAAGTAAAGTATTTTAGAAAGGGGGTTATGAAACCCTAGAAATACAAATTACAGTGTGAAACCCAAGTTGTCAAAGAAACAAACAAACAAGTAAAATAAACAACCCAAACGACTACATAGCACTCAGAAACGGTAGAAGAAACAATTTTGAAGAAAGGGTTAGAAACCCTAGTCTGGAAGAATCGAAAAATTTGAAATACCCGGAGAAACTAAGTAGAAGTAGAGTGGAAAACAAGAAAATCAAATTAAAAGTCATTTAAAAGAGAAGAGAATAAAGAGAAAATTAGGGTTTTCAAACAGATTAGGGAAATGAAGAACCTGGCTGTGAAACTCGTATACAATGTCATAGAAGGCATCACCATTCAAAGATTACCGGAGAAACAGCGCAAACAGACCCCAAATAGAGCTTCAGTGACCGTCTTCCATGGAGGAAGCTGCTAGGCTTCAAGCTTGATAGAAAACCATGATATAGGGATGCCATGGTTGTTGGGAATCGAGAGGAGTGAGGGAGGAGTGAGCTGGTATGGCGATGAAGGCCATGAAAGAACCAGAAGGTTCTAAGGAGATGAAGGGTTAGAGAATGTCTGAGAGTGAAAGGGGATACAAAGGTGACAGATTGATAGAAATGATTTAAAGGTAAAACGTTCATATGTTTAATTAAGGTAAGATCGATCGTGGAAATGATCAACGGTCACGATTTTAAATGGGATTCCAGGCGGGTTAGTCCAAATAGGTTTGGGTCGATTATTGGGTCGTGATTTGGGGGGTGGATTTGAGTTAGAATGTAGCCAAAATTGAAAACTAAAAGGGCTATAATTTAAATACCCAAATTTCCCTTAATTTAATTTTGTAAAAATAACAAATAATTATACGAAAATCCAATAAAAATACTGAGAAAATAAAAATATATTTGGGGTTAATTAAATACAAGGAGTGATGTTTCACTTAAAATACTCATTAAATTGATAAATAGGCTAAAACTACAATTTAATGCGATTTTTTTAAATTAAAAATACCTAATGGCTTATTAAAATCATTTAAATATTACATATAATTATATTTTTATGTAAATGAGAGAATAAAAAAGAATTTATTTATTAAAATAATAATATTTTATACTAAATACTGGATTTTATAGTACAAAATAAGTTATAAATTGATTTTAAAATGCCTAAAAATTATAGAAAAATACCACGCCTTTTTTGGATGCTTACATTTGCATTCAAAAACTATTTTGAAAGTATTTTGGGTAAAAAATACGTAGGAAAAAATTGGGTATCAACAGAGATCCTCGGGATATCAGGAGATCCCCGATGATAAATAGCCAGTAGTGACCGTTCTTGTATTTGTAGATCTGTAATTGTAGCTTGTTCAGTTTTACTTATCGCCTTTGCTAGATACTCGAGATTTACTGTATTTCCTTCTGTCTATTCATTTCATATTTATTCTTATGTTTATCTCAATAGGGCCTCGACCTTCCTCGCCACTACCCCACCGAGGTTAGGCTTGGCACTTACTGAGTACCGCTATGGTGTACTCATGCTACTCTTCTGCTCACTTTTGTTGTTCAGATCCAAGTACATCTGAGCAGGCATGTCGCCAGTAGCTGTCAGGGAGCATTATTGGAGACTTGAGGTATACATCTGCAACGTCCGCAGATTCGCAAAGTCTCCTTCTCATTCCATCCCTAGTTATTAGCTATTATTTCGATTCCTCTCTTTGTATTTGACAAATTCTGGTGACTAGAGCAGTGTTAGACTTCTTGCATCATGTGTTTCCTGTGGGATTTCGGGTTTTGGGATGTTACTTTTTGGAGTTGTGTATTCAGTGTATGTTCCAAGCGGCATCATTATACAATTCTTTTTCTATTTAGTGTTTGTTTAGTGTTTTTATTTTGAACTGTTAAATTTCGCAATGTGTTTGGCTTACCTAGTCGCAAAGACTGGGTTCCGTCATGACAGGTTCACAATTGGTGAACTAGAGTCGTGACAAGTATGATCATCAAAGGCGTGGTGGACTATTTCAGAGGATTGAGCTTCCCGAGTGGAAGTGGGAGAGGATTACTATGGATTTTGTTACTGGACTTCCGATGAACCGGAAGAAGTTTTATTCTATTTGGGTCATTGTGGATAGGCTGACCAAGTTAGCGCATTTTGTTCCTGTTGCAGCCACTTAATTATCTGAGAGGTTAGCTGAGATCTACATCAAAGAGATTGTTCGCCTTCATGGGGTGCTGGTATCTATCATTTTGGACCGGGGTACGCAGTTTAGCTCGCACTTCTAGAGAGTAGTTCAATGAGAGTTGGGCACCCAGGTTGAGTTGAGCACAACATTTCATCCTCATATGGAGGGACAGTCTGAGCGGACTATTCAGATATTGGAGGATATGCTCCGGGCATATGTCATTGATTTTGGAGGCTCATGGGATAAGTTTTGCCATTAGCAAAGTTTGCCTACAACAACAGCTACCAGCCGAGCATACATATGGCTCCTTATAAGGCGTTGTATGGTAGGCGATGTCAGTCTCCAGTCGGATGGTTTGAGCCGGGAGAGGCTCGGTTATTGGGAACAAATTTAGTTCAGGAGGCCTTGGATAAGATCAAGATCATTTAGCATAGGCTTCGGATAGCTTAGTTCAGACAGAAGAGCTATACAGATCGCAAGGTCCGAGATGTGGCTTTCATGGTTGGTGAGCAAGTATTGCTCCAAGTGTTACCTATGAAGGGCGTGATGAGGTTTGGTAAAAAGGTCAAGCTTAGCTCTATGTTCATTGGCCCATTTGAGATTATCAATTGTGTGGGGGAGATGGCTTATAGACTTGCCTTACCGCCTATCTTGTCAGCCGTGCATCCAGTTTTTCATGTGTCTATGCTCCTGAAGTATCACAACGATAATCCCACGTGTTAGATATCAGCACTGTCCAGTTGGACAAGGACATGCATTATGAGGAGGAGCAAGTGGCTATTTTAGACCGGGAGGTTCGACAGTTGAGGTCGAAGAGTTTTCGTTCTGTGCATGTTCAGTGGTGAGGTCAGCCTGCTGAAGCATCGACCTGGGAGTCTGAGTCCGATATGCGAAGCCGTTATCCTCATCTATTTTCTGACGCATATACTTCCTTATTTTGTCCATTCGAGGACGAATGGTTATTTTAGAGGTGGAGAATGTGATGACCCTTTGTGTTCTTACTCATTATGTGTCTTCGAGGCTTTGAAAACCTCATTTAAAGGCCTCGACTTGCATGCACAGTCCAGGCATGTTGCCAGAAATATAAATATGAATTCATTGAGAAAAATGATGAACTTTGATATTAATATAATTAATATTGACTTTGGTCAATATTTTGGATAAATTGACCCGGACCCGTGATTTGATGATCCCGGAGGGTCAGTAGGAAAATATGGGACTTGTGCATATGACCGAAATCGAATTCCGAGGTCCTAAGCCCGAGAAATAAATTTTTGTGTGAAATTGTTATATAGAATTAATTAAGGAAAATGGCAAAGAAATTTGATTTGAAGACTATAGTATCGGGCTCGTATTTTGGTTCCGACGCCCAGTACAAGTCTTATAAGTGATTTAGCGCTTTCTATAAAGTTTGGTTGAAAACGGACGTCATTTGACGTATTTTGGACTTAGAATGGAAAATTGGTGTTTCATGAAAAATTGAAAGAAATCTTGAGTTTTGAGGCTTGACTCTATGTATATGATGTTATTTTGGCAATCTGATCGCACGAGTAAGTCCTTTGGATGTTTTTGAGGTGGGGTGTATGTTTGGTTTGCAGCCCCGCGCGCTCGGGTGAGTTTCAAGTAGGTTCCCGGATGCCTTAGAGTTAAATATCAGGTGTTGCGGGTTCAGGAAAAATGAGTAACTCTCTGAACCCTCTGGCACGGTCCGCGCGAAAACGTGTGCAGCTGTGGAGGGGCCAACGCAGTTGCAGTCGCCTTTGCGCAGTCCGCAGTGGGTGGTGCACGGCCGCGGTCAGCCTGGTGCGGCCCCCATTGGGTAGTGATCCACAGGCCTTCAAAAAGTCTGTGCGTCCGTGGTTCTTCTTGCGCGGTCCGCATGGGGGTACTTCAGATGGGTGTAAATACTCGCGAATTTCAGTTATTTTTACACTTTTTAAAACCCCAAAACATAAGAGGCGATTTTTCAAACAACTCTTCTTCTCCAAAACGATTGGTAAATGATATATAAACTATTTTCTTCACCTATTGACATCTTTTAACATGATTTCAACTTTAAATCGAAGATTTTCATGGGGAAATTGGGTGTTTTGGGTAGAACCTAAGTTTTCTAAAAATTGGGGAGTTGGATCTCAATTTGGGTCCGATTTCGAAACTAATCATATATTTGGATTTGTGGGGGAATGGCTAGTCGGGTGTTGGTCCGAACCTCGAGTTTCGAACACGTGGGCCGGGGGCATTTTTTGATAAAAATTCATAAAATTTACTTTAATATTTCGGGGTTGATTCCAATATATTTAATAATGCAATAAAGTGATTTGTGACTAGATTCGAGCGGCTTTGTGGTGGAATCAAGGAGTAAAGTTATACTTGGTTGAGTTTGAAGCATCGAGTTAAGTGTTTGGTCTAACTTTGGCTTGAGGGAAGAGGACTAGAGTCTTTTTTGTTATTTGCTAATCGTCGAGTATGGTGTATAGGCATGGTGACGAGTATCTATACATTGGTGTCAGCATGACTGTGAGTCCTTAAATTGTGTTTATTCTTATTTTATTGTGACTCTTCCATGCTTAATTGGTGATTTTCTATATAATGTCAAGATTATGAGAAAGAATTATGATTTGTGAATTCTTTAGAGCGTTGGCTCGAATGATAGGGAAAGTTATTGACTAAGAAATGAAAGGAAGAGAAAGAGATGTGGTTTTCCGATGCCGGGCTGTTTTTGTATATTAACTATCTCCCTTGCCGGGATGTGAAAGTTATTGTTGTCGTTCCCTTGCCGGGATTTAGCTGTTTACTTGTGTTTTCCCTTACCGGGTTCTTTTATTATATGTCTATCCCCTCGCCCCATTTGTTGTGATTATTGCTTGGGTGAGGAAGAGTGATAAAGCATAAAGGTTGATGTCGTGCACGATTTGTGTTGATGCACAAAGTAACATTTCGTGCCATGATATGATTACTAATGCACGAAGGAATATTAAGTGCATAGATATGATTACTAATGCACGAAGGAACATTCCGTGCCATTATATGATTACTAATGCACGAAGGATTATTCCGTGCCATGATATGAGTGTTTATGTGAGGAAAAGTACGAGGAGTTATGTCGTGTACTTTATATGATTGTTTGAGTGAGAAAATGAGTAAAAGCACGAAGGATGGTTCCGAGCAACTATTCATTTCCTACTCTCACTGATATTTTAGTTGTACTGTTTCATTCCTTATGTATTCATTTTATGATCTAAACTGTTACAGGCCCCACTGCATGCTCCCCTTCCTCCTGACTGGTTAAGTTTATATATATATATATTGAAGTGCACAGGTTTGTGTGGTATTCTGGTCTAGCCTCGTCACCACTTCCCCGGGGTTAGTCCAAGCACTTACCAACACATGGGGTCGGTTGTGCTGATGCTACACTCTATACATCTTTTTGCACATATCATGGAGCCGGAGCAGCAGTAGATTGGGAGTATCCTTCAGTCTAGAGTGAGATATCGAGGTAGCTTTACAGGCGTCCACGGGCTCGACGTCTCCCTTATCTTGTTCTTAGTTGTTATCCCCTTGTATTTCAGGACAAACTCTTGTCATTTCTTTTTAAACATTATATTCAGTAAATCTTAGTACTCCGTGATCTATGTGATACCAGATTTTGGGGTACCGTATTGTGTTGAACTTCCACAGTTTTATTCAGTTTTCTTTAATGTTACGTCTTTTGCTTTAATATTTTAAAGCAAAGGTTTTATATTATTATTATGAATTGTGAAAGAGTAATCAAGTTGGCTCACCTAGCTCCTGTTAGTAGGCGCCATCACGACCCTGATGGTTGAAAATCCCGATCGTGACACTTATAGGTTCGCTTCACAACTAATGTGGGGGAATTCATACGTAGTCTGCCACCTAATGAATCGGCCGAGGCAATCCAACTTTCTGAAGAGGATGTTGAAAGAACGTTCCTTGAGTACTTTATATACTTCGAACTGGACAAAAAAACTTAGTTCTATTGTGTTTGTTCTTTTTAGCTCGAATGGGCTTCTAATAAGCGTTAACTTAGTTTTGTTAGATTAATGTGTTAGTTCTATTGAACTTTATCCTTTGTTCCTTTTAATTGTTGTTGTTGTTATTGTTGTCGCCATAAATGCCTATTTAGGATTTTTGGTAAGCTGACAGGTGGTGTAGCTACCATAACATGCAGTTTCTGTCAAAAATATACCAAGAAAAGCGACCAACTTTGTTCTCCAGTTAGTCGCTTTTCACATAAAAAAATAATTTTCTAGGAAATAGTGACCAAGGTTGGTCGCTATTTAATACAAAAGCGACAAACTTTGGTCGCTATTCCATTTAAAAAATAATTTCTGATAAATATGGAGACCAAAGTTGGTCGCTTATAATAATAAAAAATTTAATTCTTCCAGTTGGCTGTCACAACCCGGATTTTCTACTATCGGGAGTCGTGATGGTGCCTACTATCGGAGCTAGGCAAGTCAAACGTTTAAAGACGCATTCCTGATTCCATTCAACTATGATAATAACAAGGATAATAAATTAAAGCAGAAGTGTTCTAAATACTTAAATAACTAAAAACAGAAGTACGAAAGTATCAAATTATACTTCTACCCAGTTTCTGGTGTCACTAGTCATAGACTACTAAGGAGTACTAAAACAAGACTCTGAAAGAAATACATATAAATATTTGTCTCGATACAAGGAAAACAAAAAATACTATAGAAAGGGGCTCCGGCTTGCGAACGCTAGCTAGGCTACCTCGGAAGTCCCTAAACTGAATCAACGCACGAGCAATACTGCTACGGAGGTCCAAAAGCTGCTCCTGGAGCCGTGCAAAAGATGCACAGGGTGTAGCATCAGCACAACCTATCCCATGTGCTGGTAAGTGCCTGGCCTACCCCCGGTGAAGTAGTGACTAGGCTAGACATGACCTACCGAAAAAAACCTGTGCAGATATATATGCAATAGCAGGAAAATATATAGCATTTAAACAACTAGGAGGGGGGAGAATGCTGTTGGGGGTATGACAATTCAAACATAGATTCAACGAATAAGGAAATGAAACCATACAACAACATCATATAAAGAAGACAGGAAACTCCTCATATGAAATCAAGCACACTTAATCCATACTCTGTTGCGGCTCAACCCGATCCTCAAATATATCAGTTGCGACGAGAAACCCGATCCTCAAATATATCCCCGTTGTGGTGTGCAACCCGATCCTCTAATATATTTGTTATGGCGTGCAACCCTAATCTCAAATATATCTGTTTCGGCGGGCACCCCGATCATCAAATATATCCATTGCGGCGAGCAACCCGATCCTCAAATATATCCCCATAGCGGCATGAATCCCGATCCTCAAATATTACTCTTCCTCACTCAAACAACAGTCACAGATAAGACAAGGAAATAAACGTATAGTGGGAGAACTCTAGACAATGGGGTACAATCAAGCAAACAGATCCCAGCAAGGGAAAATCTCAACCAACAAATCAACAAAAACATCTTGGCAAGGAAACAACCAATAACTACACATCGCGGCAAGGGAATAAATGCAACACTTCCTCTTCTAATCATTTGTTTCTCAAGTAGCGAATTCCAGTTCGAGCCCATGCTCCAATGATGTACAAATTACAATTCTTCCTCAACCAATCACATTTTATGAAACTTATCATTTAAACAAGGAAGATGTTTCCCAAAATTAGAATGCAAACACAATTAACACTCACGGTCATGCTAGACTCTGGTGCATAGATAACTGTCACCATTCCTATACACCGTACTTCACATTTAGCACATAACAAATAATATCTTGATCCTATTCCCTCAAGCCAACGTTAGAACAAACACTTACCTCGGCCCGAAAATAGTGATCAAATCTCTACCACCGCCTTTCCTATTGAATCCAACTTTAAAACAATGATATTTAGGCACAATTTAGTTCAATAATGGCTCGAAGACACAATTTCATAGCCTAGAAATGTATTTCCTATCATTCTTCTAAAAATACCAAAATTCGACCCCGGGCCCACTTAGTCCAAACTCGAGGCTCGGACCAAAATCCGTCCATCTATAACCCCACAATTTTAAATGTATAATTTGTTTTAATATTCGACCCCAAATTGAGGCTCGAACGATCAAATCGCCAAAATAACATCAAAATCTATGAATCAAGCCTCAAAACACAAAATGCTTCTTTCAACTTTTATAAACTTAAATTTTTCCATTTTATTCCGAAACACGTCAAACGACGTCCATTTCCAACCAAACTTTACAGATAGTGCTTAACACATATTTAAGACTTGTACCAGGTGTCGGAACTAAAATACGAGCCTGATACCTATATTTTCTAACTCATTTCCATTTCAAATTTTTATATCAATTTAAGAAATACTATTTCTTTCAAAATTTCCATACTCGGGCTCGGGACCTCGAATTTCAATTCAGGGAATACGCCTGAGTCTCATATTTTTCGGCGGACCTCCCAGGACCGATACATTGCGGGTTCGGGTTCATTTACCTAAAATATTGACCAAAGTCAACTTTATTATTATTAATATCAAAATTCTTCAAATATTTTACAGAATTTACATATTTTAACATAAAAGCTTTCCACCTTCACGCCCAGACTGCACACGCAAATCAAGGCAACTAAATGGGAGGTATTCAAGGCCTAAGAAACATAGAAGAAGGAAGAATTACGGTGATGACCCTTTGGGTCGTCATATCCTACACCTCTAAAAAGAAGTACCTGAGTCGGGGAATAGATGAGGATAACGACTCTGCATATCAGACTCAGATCCCAGGTCAATGCATCAGGTGGCTGACCTCTCCACTGCCCATGTACTAAAGGAAAACTCTTCGACCTAAATCATCGAACCTGCCGATATAAGATACACACCTGCTCCTCCTCATATGACATTTCCTTGTCCGATTGGACAGTGTTGAAATCTAATATGTGGGCTAGATCGTTGTGATACCTTCGAAGCATGGATACATGAAAACTTGGATGCACGACTAGCAAGCTAGGCAGCAAGGCAAGTCTATAAGCCACCTCTCCCACGCGATCAAGAATTTCAAATAGGCCAATAAACCTAGGGCTAAGCTTTCCCTTCTTCCCGAATCTCATCACCCCCTCCATTGGCGATACACGGAGCAATACTCGCTCACCAACCATGAAAGCAACATCTCTGACCTTGTGATCCGCATAACTCTTCCACCTAGACTGAGTGGTCCGAAGTCTGTCCTGAATGATCTTGACCTTATCCAAGGCCTCCTGAACTAGATCTGTACCCAATAACCTAGCCTCTTCTGGCTCAAACCATCCGACTGGGCGCCGACACCACCTACCATACAACGCCTCATACAGAGCCATCTGAATGCTGGACTGGTAGCTAATGATGTAGGCAAACTCTGCAAATGGAAAGAATTGGTCCCACGAGCCTCTAAGATCAATAACGCAGGCTCGGAGCATATCCTCAAAAATCTGAATAGTCCTCTCGAACTGACCGTCCGTCTGGGGATGAAATGTTGTACTCAACTGAACATGTGGCCAACTCCTGCTGTACCGCCATCCAGAAATGCGAGGTAAACTGCGGACCTCGATCCGAAATGATAGAATATGGGCACCCCATAAAGGCGAACGATCTCCCATATATAAATCCCAGCTAATCCCTTGGACAAAAAGGTGGTGGAAACCGGAATAAAATGGGATGACTTGGTTAGCCAATCAACAATGAACCATATAGCATCAAACTTCTTCTGAGTCATCGGAAGGCCAGAAACGAAATCCATGGTAATCCTCTCCCACTTCCACTCAGGAAGCTTAATCCTCTGAAATAATCCACGGGGACTCTGATACTCGTACTTAACTTGCTGAGAGTTAAAACAACGAGCAACATATGCAACAATGTCTTTCTTCATTCTGCGCCACCAATAATACTGCCTAAAATTACGATACATCTTTATGGCGCCCGGATGAATGGAATACCAAGAACTATGGGCCTCCGCTATGATCAATTCGCGAATACAATCAACATTGGGCACACAAACTCGCCCTGCAATCTCAATACTCCATCATTTCCCATGGTCATTTTCCTTGCACCTCTACGCTGCACAGTGTCTCTCAGGACACACAAATGGGGATCATCAAGCTGCCGCTCACGGATACTCCCCATCAACGATGAACGAGTGATCGTGCAAGCTAACACCCTGCTAGGCTCAGAAATTTCCAACTTCACAAATCGATTGGCCAAGACCTGAACATCCAAAGCAAGCGGCCTCTAGCTGATCGGAATATAGGCAAGACTACCCATGCTGGCGTACTTCCTACTCAATCCATCTGCCACCACATTGGCCTTCCCCAGGTGGTATAAGATAGAAACATCATAGACTTTCAACAACTCCAACCACCTCCTTTTCCTCAAATTTAACTCTTTCTATTTGAACAATTACTGAAGGTTCTTGTGATCCGTGTACACCTCACACGTCATACCATATTGATAATGCCTAGAAATCTTCAAGTCATAAACAATGGATGCCAAATCTAGGTCACGAACTGGATAATTCTTCTTGTGGATCTTCAACTTCCTCGAAGCATATGCTATGATTCTTCCATTCTGCATCAATACTGCGCCAAGCCCAATACGGGAATCATCACAATAAACGGCATAAGACTCTGATCTCGTGGGAAAAACCAATATCGATGCCGTAGTTAGAGCTGTCTTGAGCTTCTGGAAGCTCGCCATGCACTCATCTGACCACCTGAACTAGGCACCCTTCTGGATCAATCTGGTCATCGGGGTTGCAATGGATGAAAACCCCTCTACGAACCATCGGTAGTAACTTTTAACCCCAAGAAATTTCAGATCTTTGTAGCCGATGCTGGTCGAGGCCAGTTCCTGACTGCCTCAATCTTCTTCGGGTCCACCTGAATACCCTCTGCAGAAACAACGTGACCCAGGAATGCAACAGAACTCAACCAGAACTCGCACTTTGAAAACTTGGCGTATAACGGACTATCCTTCAGAGTCTGAAGAACCAGTCTGAAGTGTTGCTCATGCTTCTCATGACTGTGGGAGTATATCAGAATATCGTCAATGAAAACAATCCCGAACAAATCCAAATAGGGCCTGAACACTTGATTCATCAACTCCATAAATGATGCTGGGGCATTGGTCAACCCAAACGACATGACCAAAAACTCATAATGCCCATACCGAGTGCGAAATGATATATTAGGGACATTTGACGCCCTAGTCCTCAGCTGATGATAACTAGATATCAAGTCTATCTTAGAGATAACCCTAGAACCCTGAGGATGGTCGAATAAATCATCAATTCTCGGCAATGGATACTTGCTCTTTATCTTCACCTTATTCAACTGCCAGTAATCAACGCACATCCTCATCGACATATCATTTTTCTTCACAAATAACACTGACGCTCCCCAAGGAAACACACTAGGTCTAATGAAAACCTTATCAAGCAAATCCTGAAGTTGCTCCTTTAACTCTTTCAACTTTGAGGGGGCCATGCCATATGACGGAATAGAAATAGGCTGAGTGCCCGAAGCCAGATCAATATAGAATTAAATATCCCTGCCGGGCGACATACCCGGCGGGTCTGAGGGGAAAACCTCGAGGAACTCTCGAACAATAGGAACATAACCAATGGAAGGAACCTCTGCGCTAGAGTCGCGAACATACGCCAAATGAGATAAGAACCCCTTCTTAATCATGCGTCGAGCCTTCACATATGATATAACACTGCGGGTCGAATAATCTAAAGTTCCTCTCAACTATAAACAGGGAAAATCTGGCAAAGCCAAGGTCACGGTCTTGGTGTGACAGTCCAAGGTAGCATGATACGGGGACAATCAATCCATCCCCAATATAACGTCGTAATCCGCATGTCAAAGAGAAGTAAATCAACATGGGCCTCAATACCCTCAAACACTACCATAAATGAGTGATGTACTCGGTCGACCACTATAGAATCACCCACTGGTGTAGATACATAAATAGGAACACTCAAAGCATCGCTAGGCATAACCGAGTAGGGTAAAAAGTAGGATGACACATATGAATACGTAAATCCAGTGTCAAATACCACTGAAGCATCTCTAATATGAATCAGAATGGTACCTGTAATGCTTGTACCTGAAGTTCAGCCTCTGGTCTAGTTGTTGGCTGGCCTCTACCTCTAGTGACCTGAACTCCACCTCTAAGACCTGTACCTCCACCTCTAACACCTATGCCACCGCCTCTAGCTGGTAGGGAAAGCCGTGGAACCTCCGGTGCTTGAATCATAGCATGAGAACTTTGATGCTGGAAGCTGCCATAAGCTCGAGGGCAATATCTGACGATGTGCCTCGGATCACCACAAGCATGGAAAAACCTCGTCTACTACAGTAGAGCACCCCTCAACCTCGGGCAAACCCTTCTATCGACCTAAATGACGACAGAAGGGAGTACCATGAACACATGAAGTACCATGAGTGACATAGGGAGCTGACTGTATGGTTATGGGAGGATGGCCTCTACGATAAGTACCCCTACCTCCAAACAAGGTACCACTGAATCTGCCTGCATGACGAGGCCTCTTGTCCAACCTATGACCGCCTCCTATGGCAAAACCACCTCAACTCTACGGCCCACATTGGGCGTCTCTTGAAAAGTGATCTCACTCCTGGCTTGAGCCATTACTGGCTGAACTCCTGGAAGCAAACCCGCTCAAATGACGCTCTCAATAAGGCCTACCAATCTGACCAAAGCGTCCTGAAGAACTGGGATGGCTATGAACCCCTCTGGGACCTGAGCTGGGCCCACCGGAGCTACTGGAGCTGAAACCTCCTCCTCAAACTCGACCTGAGGCTCCGCCTATAGGGCTGCTGCTCGAGGCTTAGACTGTTGAGCGGTAGATAAGCAAGCGCGTGTTCTCACCATCTATGAAGGAATAGAGTAGAATTTCAATAGGTATTTGAGAAACATAATCGCACGACAAGAAAGAACAAAATTGAAATTTCCTAACTCTTAGCCTCTAGGGGGATAAATACAAACGTCTCTGTATCCACCCCTCAAACTCTACCGAGTATGCCCGTGAGTTGTGAGACCTATGTAAGCTAGTGCTCTGATATCAACTTGTCACGACCTAGATTTTTCACCATATGGAGTCGTGACGACACCTACTATCAGAGTTAGGCAAGCCAAATGTTTAAAGACACATTCCTGATTCCATTCAACTATGATAATAACAAGGACAATAAATTAAAGTGAAGTCTTCTAAATACTTAAATAACTTAAAACAGAAATACGAAAGTCTCAGATTATACTTATACCCAGTATCTGGTATCACTACTCACAGACTACTAAGGAGTACTATAATAAGAGTCTAAAAGAAATACATATAAATGTTTGTCTCAATACAAGGAAAACAAACAATACTATAGAAAGGGGCTCTGGCCTGCGAACGCTAGTTAGTCTACCTCGGATGTCCCTGAACTGAAATCAGCGCACGAGCAATACTGCTACAAAGGTCCAAAAGCTGCTCCTGGAACAGAGTGTAGTATCAGCACAACCAACCCTATGTGCTGGTAAGTACCTGGCCTAACCCTGGGGAAGTAGTGACGAGGCTAGACAGGACCTACCAAAAATAGCCTGTGTAGATATATATGCAATAGCATAAAAATATACAACATTTAAACAAATAGGAGGAGGGAGCATGCTGTGGGGGTATGATAGTTCAGAAATAGATTCAAGGAATAAGGAAATGAAACCGTACAACATCATATAAAGAAGACAGGAAACTCCTCATATGAAATCAAGCACACTTAATCCATACTCTGTTGCGGCTCACAACCCGATCCTCAAATATATCCGTTGTGGCGAGCAACCCGATCATCAAATATATCTCTGTTGCGGCGTGCAACTCGTTCCTCAAATATATGTGTTGCGGCGTGTAACCCGATCCTCGAATATATTTGTTGCGGCGTGCAACCCGATCCTCAAATATATCTCTTGCGGCGAGCAACCTGATCCTCAAATATTACTCTTCCTCACTCAAACAACATTCACCGATAAGACAATGAAATAAACATATAGTGGGAGAAGTCCAGACAAGGTGTATAATGAAGCAAATAGATCCTGGCAAGGGGACAATCTCAACCAACAAATCAACAAAACATCCTGGAAAGGAAACAACCAATAACTACACATCCCAGCAAGGGAATAAATGTAATCTTCCTCTTCGAATCATTTCTTTCTCCATTAGCGAATTCCAGTTCGAGCCCATGCTCCAATGATGTACCAATTGCAAATCTTCCTCAACTAATCACATTATATGAAACTTATCATTTAAACAAGGAAGATGACTCCCAAAATTAGAATACAAACTCACAGTCATGCTAGACTCCGGTTTATAGATAACCGTCACCATGCCTATACACCGTACTCCACATTTAGCACATAATAAATAATATCCTAATCCTATTCCCTCAAGCCAAAGTTAGAACAAACACTTACCTCGGCCCGAAAATAGCAATCAAATCTCTACCACCACCTTTCCTCTAGAATCCAACTCTGAAACAATGATATCTAAGCAAAATTTAGTTCAATCTTATCAATAACGGCTCAAAGACACAATTCCATAGCCTAGAAATGAATTTCCTATCATTCTTCCAAAAATACAAAAATCCGACCCCAGACCCACATGGTCCAAAATCGAGACTCGGACAAAAATTCGTTCACTCATAACCCCCATGATTTCAAATATATAATTTGTTTTAAGATTCGTCCCCAAATTGAGGTTGAATCACCCAAAATCCCCAAAGCCCTTACTCTACCCGAAATCCCCATTTTCTATCTTGAATTCATGATTTAGGGATAGAAAATTAGATTAGATGAAGGAATTAGGGGAAAACAAAATTAAGATCACTTACCCAAATATCTATTGAGAAAGAGAAGCTTGAAATTCGTCTATGGAGTTTTGGCGAAGGGAGTTTGTGTGATATAATGGCTAAATCACGAAATGGGTTGTGTTTTTAAGCTTTAAAATACCTGAAGAAAATAACACTATGCGTTCCTGACACTTAGGTCGCGTTCGCGATGAAGGGGAAGACGGAAGCATCACGTTCGCGATGGGGTGATGCGAATGCGAAGGGGAGACCGGTGGGTGTCCTTCGGTTGTTCTACGCGAATGCGTGGGACTACACATGAACGCGATGAAAGAGCTCAGGGTGCTACGCGAACGCGAGGATATGAGTCGCGAACGCGAAGAGAAAAGAAGGTTGCGCCCCCCAAGGTCACTTGACTCTACGCGAACGCGGAGAAAGCTGCGAACGCGATGAAGGATATTGGGGAAGCTTCACGAACGCGATGAAGAGCCTGTCTGCAATAGCTGAACTCAATTTCTGCAATTTTTCTATGTGTAAAACCACCCCGAACCACCTCTGAATCATTCCTGATCCATCGGGGCTCCCAACCAAACACACACTAACACAATAACATCCTACAAACTTGCTCGAGCGATCAAATCGCCCAAATAACATCAAAACCTATGAATCAAGCCTCAAAACACAAAATTCTTCTTTCAACTTTCATAAACTTCAAAATTTTCATTTTTAGTCCGAAACATGTCAAACGACGTCCATTTTCAGCCAAACTTTACTGATAGTACTTATCACATATTTAAGACTTGTACCAGACATCGGAACCAAAATACGAGCCTGATACCTATATTTTCTAACTCATTTTTATTTCAAATTTTCATATAATTTTTGAAAAAAATATTTTTTTCACAAATATTATACTCAGGCTCGGTACCTCGGATTTCGATTCCGGGAATACTTCCGACCTCCCGGGACCGTCACATCACAGGTCCAGGTCCATTTACCCAAAATGTTGACCGAAGTCAACTTTATCAATATTAATATCAAAATTCTTCTAATTTTTCATAAAGTTCACATATTTTAACATAAAAGCTTTCCGGCTTCGCGCCCATGCTGCACACGTAAATCAAAGAACCTAAACCGAGGTATTTAATGCCTCGGAAGAACGGAAAAAGGAAGAATTACGGTGATGACCCTTTGGGTCGTCACATTGGTGACCAATTTTAATCGCTTATTTTTAAGAAAATTATAAAAATTAATAATAAAGCCACCAACTTTGGTCTCAAATTTTCAGATTTTAAAATATAATATTTTCTTTACAGACCAAAGTTGGTCGCTTTTTTATGATTAATAATAAATTAAAAAAATGTAATTTAAATATGAAGATCAAGTTGATCGCTAAATTTATATTATAAAAATAATATAGGGACATACGTTGGTCGCTACTTTCTTTATAGGAATATTTGGTCCTTTTACCTAAGAGACCATTAGCGACCAACTTTGGTCCCTAAGGTAAAGCGACTGACTTAATATCGACCACCCTATTTTGGTCTCTTTTTGGCCCATAAGCGATCAACTTTGGTTGCTTTTTTCGGATTTCAGTAGTGCGATACATATAAGTATTTATTATTAAGTAACACTCATATCTTGTATCTTCAACATGAAAGAATTTTTCTTTTCTTTTTTGATTTCCCACCCGATATTCGTATTGGGGCTCGATTAAATTTGAATTCATGTTGAGAAATCCCGCATTGAAAGTAAAGCACTTCTTAACAAAGGCAACTCTATATTTAGAGCTCGAATTCGAGACCTACAATTAAATAAAACAAACAACAAAAGGAAAGATAAGCATCGAATAAAAGATGTGTAGGTCATGGTAGCCACTAACCAAGTAAGAAGTGGTAGGTAAATTGGACCTCAATCTTTTTCTTACATGCACTATAACAAACATATTGGTCTTTCAATGTTTTCTATTGTACTCCACGACATTCTTTAGTTCTATGCATATATCATTTAAATGATATAATGAAACCTACATTTTGATTTCCACATCATGATATATATTCATCCGTTTAATTGCATATGATGTTAGTTCCTTATTAGTCCCCTAAAAAAGCATGACACAATTTATATTTAAAAATAATTTAACTTAAATTTTTAATTTTACATTTAATATAATCCTTTATAGCATACAAATATTATGTCATATAATTTTTTTAATGTAACTTTTTATAGCCATACAATTATTATATCATATTTACGGCAAAGAAGTTTAAATTGTTTTTCCTTAAATTCTTTTCTAGCAAACAACGCCATATAAATTAAAATTGAGGGAGTAGAATTTTTCTTCCCTCGTCTATTTTGTGTGTGTACGTGTCTGTGCGCGGGGTTATACTTTATTGTGCGCGTTTCAAAAGAAAGGGACTAATGAATATATCAAACTACGGCTTAAAATAAGTAACACCAATCATATGAAAAAATACTGACAAAGAAATATAGAACAAATGGCCACATATAATTGAAAGAAATTGCTATACAAATGGACATTAAGAAAGAATACAAAACAAATCAATATCAAAAGGAAGCTGCTAATTTATATTTTAGGGACAACTGTACAAGTATCTCCAGCTGGGAAAAATAATGGGTCAAAAATGCTGGCGCTCAGCTAGAAAAAGTCAGCTATTCCAGCCGCAACAAATAACTATGTATTACATTATAAAGTTTGTTGCTGTATTACCATTTCCCATTTGCAGAATATTCCTTGCAAGTGGAAAAGGGTAAAAGCCAAGTCCATAATAACTTTTAAAAAGTCAGCATAATTTTCATAATTAACTTTGACAAAAATTGTAACCATTTTAATCAAACAAACAAAATTTTATTAAATTTAAATTCACAACTAGTTTGGTTTTCATCATGTATTAAATATATATTAGTCCAAATGATACTGTGGGCTAGTATAATCGGGTCGATTTGAGGCAATCGGACCGGTTAGAGAGAGAAGCTCTGGCGACAGGCAAGCAACACGCCGCCCGCCGCCGGCAAACAACCACCGTTACCAACCACCCATACTAACCGCTTCATCACTGTAAATATGGCAAGAGTAATTACACAAGAAAGTGGAATCCCACAAGAGTTAACCCCAAGACCCCTTATGCATTGGTGGGGAGTGCCCCAATGGTCATGCAAGCACCGCCGGAGAAGGTGAAGGAGGGTGCGGATGGAGCGACGATGGCTAGGAAACTCACCTACTCCACTGAAACTCAGAAACCTAAAATGGCGGAGAAACCGACAATGGCGGAAGTTGTCAAAGGCAATCGGACCCTAAAGCAGGGCATGAAATTGAAATTCTACCCTCCGTTGATGAAGGATGGTGTCAAAATTGCTAAGCTGAACCCGAAGGAGATAGAGAACCAGAATCAGAAATGGAGGTATGCCCTAATTGGTTATGTACTAGGAGGTAACCCTTACTTCAAAGAAATGTTGAAGTATGTCTATGGCGTTTGGAATGAGGTTACAACGCCTACCCTGTTGCTACACGACGATGGGTATTTCATCTTTAAATCGAATCTATGGAGGAGAAGAATTTTGTCATACAGAAAGGACCATACACCTTCAATGGCAGACCTATGATTTTGAAAGAATGGGATCCTGAATTTTAGATTAAAAATGAGTCGATGCGAGTTGTCCCAATTTGGGTCAACTTCCCTGGACTTCCGATACAATGTTGGGCTGAGAAGAACCTTGGCAGAATAGCAAGCTTACTGGGTAAGCCCCTATGCACTGATAGGCTAACTGCTGAGTGTGAAAGAATATCCTACGCGAGGGTTCTTGTAGAAGTGGATATCACTCAACCTCTGCCTGAGGATATCCATATAGAGATTCCAGATGGGAAAGCATGGACACAAAGTGTTGAGTATGAATGGAAACCAACATTCAGCCTTGAATGCAACTCATTTGGACACAAGAATGGTGACTGTCATCAGGAGCAACAGACTGCAGACACCCAGAGATAGAGAAGGAGGAAAAAGAAGGTAACACGAGTACAATGGCAACCAAAAGCTACTGCTGAGGTGACAATGGAAGGGCAACAAAGTGACAGAGAAGTCGATAAGCCTGCTGAGAAGCCTGCTATGACATTGAATAAAGAAAGTAATAACAAAGGCAAGCAAGTTGCAGCTGTTCGAGGCCCAAAGGACAAGACTCAAACCAAAATGACCAACTATGCTGAGGTAGCCAGGAGGAATACCTTTGCAGTACTCACCATAGTTGAACCCCCTGATGATAACCAGATGCAGGGAGAATGCAGCTTAGAACCAGGTAACCCAGGCGGATCCACTATTTCTCTATGAGACTTATATCCTGGAACATTAGAGGGATAAATAATCCCTTTAAGCAGAGAGAGTTAGTCAAATTTATGAAGACTAATAGAGTTGATATGATAGCCTGCCTAGAGACTAGGGTAAAACAGCAGAATGCAATGGCAGTTTACAAGAAACTGGGAGATGACTAGACTGTAGGGAATAACTACTTACATGCCCCTAATGGCAGAATATGGGTACTGTGGAAAGAGGTAAATGTCCAAGTGACAATACTGGAGAGCACTGATCAGACAATTCACTGTCAAGTAAAGGACAGACGCTCAACATTCAGTAGCTATGTCACATTTGTATATGGTCTTCACACCACTCAACAAAGGGCAACACTCTGGAGGAGCTTGAGAGCTATACAGCAAAATGGGCCTTGGCTCATAGTAGGGGACTTCAACAGTCCTTTGGGAGTTGAAGACAGAAGCAATGGACAACCAGTGCACCCTTCTGAGATTGCAGACTTCCAAGAGTGTATTGATGACATAAGAGTAGGGCAGCTTACCAAAAGGGGAAATTCTTTCTCATGGAGTAATAAAAGGGATGCTACTGACAGAATCTATAGCCATATTGAATGGGCTTTTGGGAATGCCCAGTGGTTCAACCTGTACACAGGAGTGGAAGCAGTTTATATGTTGCCCGGAATCTCAGATCATACCCAAATACTGATAGAGACTGACATTGTCAAAGCTAAAGTGAAGAGACCATATAGGCTGCTGCAGACAGTTATGCCACAAACTGAGTACAAGGAAATAGTTCAGAGAGTTTGGGATCAACAAATTCAGGGACACACCATGTACTCTATTTGGAACAAACTGAGGAGAATTGAAAAAGAGGCCAGAGCTATTCAACAGGAACACTCATCTGTGGACACAAAGCTGCAACAATTGAAGGAAGATCTGAGAATAGCCCAAAGCCAACTGAATGAAGACTATTTCAATGAAACAGTGATCACAGAAGAGAAGCGCTTATTACTGAACATTGAAAAATGGGAAGGTATCCAAGAACATATATTGAGGCAGAAGTCAAGGGCATACTGGATTCAGTTGGGTGACAGCAACTCTAAATATTTCCATGCCTATATGAAATCCAGACAAGCCAAAAACAGGGTGAGCAGCATACTTAATGATAACAAGATGAGGATCACAGATCCACATCAGATCCAAGAAGAATTCACTCAATTTTTCCAACAGCTACTAGGCACAGCAGCAGACCACCTACCTGGAATTGATATCAAAGTGGCTAGGGATGGGCCAAGTCTATCACTGCACCAACAGCATCAACTCCTAGCTCCAGTAACAAAAGAAGAGATTAGTCAGACAGTCCACAATCTCCCAAATGATAAAGCCCCTGGGATAGATGGATACCATGCAGAGTTCTTCAAACAGTTCTGGCCTATTATGGGGGCAGAGGTGATAGATGCAGTGCAGTAGTTTTTTCAGAATGGGAAGTTGCTGAAAGAAGTCAACTGTACCACTATTGCATTGATCCCAGTGAAGAATCGAAATTATGCTAAGGAGTTCAGGCCAATTGCTTGCTGCTCAACATTATATAAAGTCATTGCAAAGATTCTTACAAATAGACTTAAAATAGTGGTGGACTACCTGGTTGGGCAGGCAATGTCAGCCTTCATTGAGGGGAGGAATATTCTGGACAATGGTATCTTGGCCCATGAATTGATTAGGGACTATTCCCAGAAGGCTATCTCTCCCAGATGCATAATCAAAGTGGATATCAAGAAAGCCTATGATTCTGTCGAATGGGGTTTTCTGAGAGCTGTGCTACTGGAGTTTGGTATACCTTACAGACTGGTCAATCTGATATGGAATGTGTTTCTACAACAAGCTTCTCACTGTTGGTAAATGGGGGCCTTAGCAGCAAGTTCTCAGCAAAGAAGGGACTAAGACAGGGGGACCCAATGTCTCCCTATCTATTTGTCTTAGTCATGGAATATCTCAACAGACAATTGAAGCAGTTGAACAAGAACCCAGACTTCAAATTCCACCCCAAATGCTCCAAATTGCAACTAACTCATATTTGTTTTGCAGATGATCTCCTGATGTGTTGCAGAGGAGATGAAATCTCTCTGAGACTATTACTGAAAGAATTTAACAACTTCTCACAGATGTCTGGGTTGCAAGCCAATCTGGAGTAAAGTTCACTGTATATAGCTGGGGTATCACAAGAGACTAAACATAGCCTACTGACAGAGTTTTAGCTTACAGAAGGACAATTCCCATTCAAATACTTGGGAGTCCCCTTGTCAACTAGGAAAATCACAATTGCACAGTGCCTACCCTATTTGGACAAGATAGTAGATAAGGTCAGATGCTGGTCTTCCAAGACATTGTCCTATGCTGGCATACTTCAATTGATCAAGAGTGTCCTCTTTGATACGCAAACATACTGGGCACACGTATTCCTAATCCCAAAGAAGATCAGCGAACTGGTGGAAGGTATATGTAGAAACTATCTATGGACAGGGAAGCATGAGGCAAGTCACAGGGCACCTATAGCTTGGGATACAGTTTGCAGGCCAGTGGCAGCAGGTGGCCTCAATGTGATATGTTTTGGAAAATGGAACAGAGCAGCACTGTCCAAGCTATATGGGCACTAATGCAAAAAAAGGACAAACTATGGATCAAATGGATCCACTGCCATTACATAAAAAGGAAGAAGGTGATCAATATGGAAGCACCAAAACAGACAAGCTGGTTGGTAAGGAAAATATTTGGAGCTAGGGAATGGTGGGCTCATGACTGGGCAGCAATGCAATCTTGCTGCCAGAAAGGGAAATACAGTATCAAAACTGCCTATAGGTACTCCATCCCACAGTTCACCAAAGTTCCCTGGAAAAAGTTGATGATGGTGCCAGGCATTCTGCCAAAACAGAAATTCATTGTATGGATGACATTGCATCGACGCTTGGCAATAGTAGACAGGCTAGAAAAATGGGGTATACAAACAGACCAGGCCTGCTCTTTATGTGACAGTGGCAACACAGAGACACATGATCACCTTTTCTTTGAATGTCCTTACTCACAAGCACTGTGGCAAGGAATACTAAGGTGGCTTAACTTCACTAGAATGTTATACAACTGGGAGTATGAAATACAATGGCTATCTGCTAGAGTAAATAGTAGGAATCCAAGGAAATCCATCTTAGGAGTGGTATTTGCCGCAACTGTACATAATATCTGGATGGAACGGAATGAAAGAAGATTCAGAAAAACGAGCATGGAGGCTAAGATTAGAGCAAGACTGATTGCACAGCAAGTGCACATCACTGGAAGAAAGATGCACAAATGGCAGCCTACTCTACAATACTTAAATTGTTACCCAATTTGTAATCCCTGAATATAGTCACAGTTTTGTAGAATAGAACTTAGTTTATCAGCCTTTGGGTTGTATAGTGGATAGATATGTTTTTGAGAGGTGTTCTATAGTCCAAAAGAACACGCGTTACATTGGTTGAAATACAATTTTTCATTTTGACCAAAAAAATCGGGTCGATTATTTAAATCTAAAATGAATTGATTTAAATAAAAGTTCAATATATTATTGGGCTAGCTCACAAATTGGTCTTCTATCAAGTAGGTCGGCCCATAAGCATCAACCCCAATTCCATTAGGGTTTTCTTGGAGACTACTCCACCCCACACTTATATAAATGTATAACGACCCGACTGGTCGTTTTACATTTTAGAACCCCGTTCCCTTAAATAAAATTTCTCGCACTTGTATTAGCTAATCTATAACTTGCGGGGACGATTGGTTCGGAAGCTGGAAGAGATTTGAGTAAGAATATGACCATTTGCTTCTTTAAAATTTTCTTCAAAAGGCCAAGTTTGACTTCGGTCAACTTTCTTGGAAATGGATCCGGATTCGTGATTTGACGATCTCGGAGAGTCCGCGGAAAAATATGGGACCTGAGCGTATATACAGAATCGAATTCCAAGGTCCCTAGCTCGAGTAATGAATTTTTTTGTCAAATTGTTAAATTGAAGTTTTAAAGAATTAAAAGAACTAGTATTCATTGATTTCCTAGGTACCGGGCTCGGAGTTTGGTTTAAAAAACTTGGTACATGTCCGAAATATTAGTTCAGACTTACCCGTGAAATTTGGTATCAATCCGAGTAGCTTAAGGGCGTTTTGACCCGTTAGAAGAAAGTTAAGAACTTGGAGTACAATTGATTGATTCATTTGGTTTTAGAACGTAATTCCTAGATTTAATGTTGTTTTGAGTGATCAGGGGGTTCGAGTAGGTCCGCCTCGTGATTTCAGACTTGCCGGTATGTTCGGGCGGGGCACGGAAGCCCCGAGCATCAAATGAACGAGGCTCGAGTGAAGTTGAAAGTTGAAGAAGTGCTGAGCTTTTGTTGCTTCTGTCATAACCGCATCTGCGGTTCTAGGACCGCAGATGCGGTCAGCGCTCCGCAGAAGCGGTCAAGGGCAGCTCAAGGAAAATCACAAAGGCGGTCTTGAGACTGTAGAACCGGTCCCGTTTAAGAGGTAATTCGACCGCAGAAGCGGTCCAATCCCCTATTGCCCATAGCCGCAGAAGCGGCCCAAAATCGCAGAAGTGGAAAGGGCACCGCCGAAGCGGAAATAGCTGGGGACAGAGGGTTCATTAAATTAGAACTCAAAGTCATTTACCCCATTTTCAACTCCACACTTAGGTGATTTGGGTGCTTCCAAAGAGAGGGTTTCAACATAACATTGTAAGGTAAGTAATTCCCCTTCATCCTTTGCTTAAATACATGTACGTTACGAAGATTAAACACTAAAAACTAAGTAAAAATCAAAGGTTAGAGCTAGACCTAGGGTTTTAATAAAACTAAGATTTAATCAAGTAATTTGCTTTGTAATGAACTAGAAATCATATATTAGTGATCCTTAGGTTCTGGAGAACAACTTCCTTCGGAAAAATCTCGGAATCCGAGCACGTGGGCCCGGGGTTTGGAATTTAGGAAATTTGTGAAAAGGGTTGGGAAAGGGCTTAAATAGCTAGAATTCGATCTTGTAAGCTTATATTGACTAGTTCTTATTTCCTTTAACTAGTTTGTGATCAATTGGCTCCGAATTAATGGCTTGGACTTGTTCTTGGTATTTGGAAGCGCGTTTTGGAGCGAGGTGAGTCTCCTTTCTAACCTTGTAAGAGGGAAATGTCCCCATTGGTATAATAAATGACTAAAATGTCTTTAAATGTGGGGCTACGTACGTACTAAGTGATTAGAGTCCATGTGTAGTGATTATATGAGAGTACGGGTAGTCTACGACCCTAAAGCATGCTATTAATTGGAATATGCGTAATCTTGTTGGTAATTGAATTGCTTAGATCCTATCGAGTTGGTAAACAAATTTCTAAAAGGATTTAACTTTGGAAGAAAATGCATTCCGCTAAATTCTTAATTGGGCGTTTGAGCATGTATTTCAATGTGTACCTGCGTCACATGTATGATTCGCGAGCAGGGTGATTGTGTATTTACATGTTTTTTTCGTATCGCACGTATGATTCGCGAGCAGGGTAATAAATGCATCTATGGTTCAAGTCGTTCGACTCTCGTCAGTGTTGTGAAGTCCCAAAGGGTCATCACATGTGTTCTTACTCACTCTGTGTCTCCAATGCCTTGAAAACCTATTTAGGGTTGCTTCAATTTGCGTGCGTAGTCCGAACGCGTAGCCGGAAAGCTTAAATATGAATTCTGTTAGAAAAATAATGAATTTTGATATTAATATGATTAATATTGACTTCCGACAATATTATAGGTAAACGGACCCGGACCCATGATTGGACGGTCCTAGAGGATCCGTAGGAAAATATGGGACTTGGACGTGTGCCGGGAATCGAATTTAGAGATCCCAATCCCGAGAAATAAATTTTATGTAACAATATTTTCTGGAATTAATTAAGGAAAATGAAAACGAAATTTTATGAAAAGACTATGGTATCAGGCTCGTACTTTGGTTCCGACATCCGGTCAAGTCTTATATCTAATTTAAGCGCTTTCTTTAAATTTTGGTTGAAAACGCACTTTGTTTGACGTATTTCGGACTTGAAATGGAAAATATATGTTTTATAAATATTTGTAAAAAATTATGTATTTTGAGGATTAATTTGATGTGCATGATGTTATTTGGGCGATTTGATCGCACAGGTAAGTTTGCAGGATGCTTTTATGGTTGTGTGCATATTTGATTTAGTGCTCCGAGGTCTCGGGAGAGTTTTGGTTGGACCACGAGAGCATTTGGAAGTTGAAAACATAGCTGAGGCACTTCAAACCTGCAGGCTTCGCATTCGCAAAAGCGGAATCGCAAAAGCGAACGGCCCATCGCAAATGCGAAGATCGCCCAGGTCTACACAGCTCGCAAATGCGAGATTTTCTTCACAAAAACGAAGGTCACAAATGCGACTAAATTGTTCGCAAATGCGAAAGTTGGCATTTTCAATTGCGAACCCCCGTTCACAAATTCCATATCAGTAGCCCAACGCTTTCATACTTAGATGAATTTTAAACCCCTTTTCTTCATTCTCTCAAAACACAAACTCCATAAGCGGTTTTCTAAGAAATCTATCTTCTCTAATTCATTTGTAAGTCAATTTTTACTAAATTTATTCAATCTTTAACATCATGAAACATGTTTTCATCTTAGAATCAAGGATTTTCATGGGATAAAATGGGAGTTTTGGGTAGAACTTAGGTTTTATTCAAATTGGGGATTTGGATTTGAGGTCTGATTTCAAAACTAATCATAGAAATGGATTCTTCAGGGAATGGGTAATTGGGTTTTGATTCGAACCTCGTGTTTTGACAACATGGGCCGGGGAGCGTTTTTGGAATTTTGAGTAAAACTATGGGAAATTCATTTTGTGCATTCAAATTGATTCAATTAGCATTTGTTGATACGTTCAACTAATTTATGACTAGATTCGAGCGGGTTCGTGGTGGATTTGAGGGGTAAAGCTATACTAGAGGCTTGAGTTGAGTTTGAAGCACAGAAGTAAGTGTTTGGTCTAACTTTGGATTGAGGGAACATGAGTAGAGTCTTGTTTGCTAATTGCTAATTGTCGAGTACGATGTATAGGCATAGTGACGAGTAACTATACATTGGGTCTAGCATGACCGTGAGTCTTTATATTGTATTTATTTTTATCTTGTTGAGATTCTTCAATGCTTAATACTGAGATTTCTATTATTGTTGTCATATCCCCTTGCCGCATTGGTTGTGATTGTTGCTTTGGTGAGGAACAGTGATAAAGCACATAGGTTGATGTCGTGCACAATTTGTATTGAGAATATGCTAATGCATGAAGGAACATTCCGTGCCATGATATAATTACTAATGCACGAAGTGTCATTCTGTGCCATGATATTAGTGTTTATGTGAGGGGAAACACGAAGAGTGATGGCGTATACTTTATGTGATTGCTTTGGTGAGAACGAAAGTAAAAGAACGAATGACAGTTCCGTGCAATTGTTGATTTCCTACTCTCATTGATATTATAGTTGTATTGTTTCATTCCTTATTTATTGATTTTATATCTAAACTATTACAGCCCCTATAGCATGCTCCCTCCCTCTTGAATGATTAATTTCTGT
Organism: Nicotiana benthamiana; assembly: GCA_034376525.1. Lineage (NCBI taxonomy): Eukaryota > Viridiplantae > Streptophyta > Magnoliopsida > Solanales > Solanaceae > Nicotiana > Nicotiana benthamiana. Next base: position 123,801,267 of record CM067330.1, read on the forward strand.
ATTTCTTTACGTTACATATATATGTATATATATATATATATATATATATATATATATATATATATATATATATATATATATATATATTGAACTGCAAAGGTTTGTTTGGTAGTTTGGTAGTTTGGTCTAGCATCATCACTACTTCGCTGGGGTTAGGCCAGACACTTACTAGCACATGGGATATGTTGTGTTGATACTATACTATATGCATCTTTTTGCACAAATCACGGTGCCAGAGTAGCTTTTCGACAGCAGTAGTGGATTTGGGAGCTGACCTCAGTCCAGAGACACCGAGGTAACCTTGCTGACGTCCGCGGGCCCAGAGTTTCTACTATCTTTACTTTAGTTTGTTATCCTTTGTACCAGAACAAACAGAATTATGTTTTATTCAGATAATGTATTTAGTATTCTCTATATGTTCGCGAGTTTGTGACTTCAGATCTTGGGAAGAGTTGTATTGGATCTCTGTATTTCTTTCATTTAATGATATTTAAGACTTCCGCTTTTCTATTAATTATTTCATTATTTTCAATAATGTCGATGTTGCTAAAAGAGTTAATAAATAATTCGCTTGCCTAGTTCCGAATAGTAGGCACTATCACAACCCCTGAGGGTGGGAAATCGGGGATATGACTAGTTAGTATCATAGCACTAGGTTGCATAGGTCTCACAACTCACGGACAAACTCGGTAGAGTCCGAGTGATCGGTACAAAGATGTCTGTATTTATCCCTAGAGGCTACAGAGTTAGGAAAATTTCACTTTTGTTCATTCTTTTCGTATGGTTCTGTTTCCCGAATACTAATTGTCTTTCTACTCTGTTCTATCCCAGATAGCGAGAATACATGCTTCCTTTTCTACCATGCAACAACCCGAGCCCCCAGCAACAGCTCCTATTAGGGGCAGAGGGCGAGCCTGTGGAAGAGGACAAGGCAGGGGCAGAGCTCAGCCCCGAGTAGCAGTCCTAGAGGCGGAGCCTGATATTGATTATGACGAAGAGGTTCCAGCCCCAGCAGCTCCGATGGGCCTAGCTCAGGTTCCAGATGGGTTCATAGCCACCCTAGTTCTTCATGACGCTTTGGTCAGATTGGTAGGCCTTACGGAGAGCGTCACTCGAGCGAGTTCTCTTCCAGTAGATCTAACCACTTCTCAGACTGGAGGAGAAGTTCAGACTCCTACTACATGTACTCTGGAGCATGTAGCTCCTCAGGGTCAGGTTCCAGTGGTGCATCCAGCTATGGCAGTTCAATCAGGTATAGCGGCTCGATTGGTGATTGTACGGCTATGTCCGTCAATGCTCTATGGAGATTGGATCGATTCACCAAGCTCTTCACTACCATATACAATGGTACTTCTTCAGAGGATCCCCAGGATTTCTTATATAGCTGCCACGAGGTTTTTCAGACTATGGGTATTATGGAGACCAATGGGGTCGACTTTACCACCTTTGGTCTAGCAGGATCCGCCAAGACTTGGTGGAGGTACTATTTTTTAGCCATACCAGTGGGGTCGCCATCCTTGATTTGGGACCAGTTTGCAGAGTTATTTTTGGAGAGGTTTCTCCCAGTTACTCAATGAGAGGCTCTTCGCAGTTCGAGTGCCTCCAGCAGGGTTGTATGATAGTCACATAGTATGAGACCCAGTTTATTTATCTAGCTCACCATGCTATTGTTATACTCCCCACTGAGAGAGATGTTGCAGAGGTTTATTGATGGTTTGATCCAGCCGATCCTTCTCCAGATGGCTTTGGGAGATAGGGTGAGATTTTTTTTCAAGAAGCGGCCAATGCGGCCAGTATAGTTAAGATGGCTTTATCACAAGGAGGCGGTCATGGGTCTGATAAGAGGCCCCGTCATGCGGGTAGATTTAGTGGTACCTCGTCTGGAGGTAGAGATTCTTACGGTAGAGGCCATCTTTCGAGGCCCTTTTAGTCAGCTCTCATGGTATTTCAGGTGGTAGTAGTTCTCAGCCGCATTATTCTGATCCGTAGTCTTTCAGTGCACCACTACCTCACATCAGTGCACCAGAACTTCAAAGATTCTGGGGAGGACATTCAGGTCGCCAAGGTCAGTAGTCTCCGCAACCGAGGGCCTGTTACGGTTGTGGCAACCCGAGTCATATTTTCATATTGTGCCCTCGAGCTTCGGGTAGTTCCCAGTAGCAGGGTCCTCATCCTATTATTGAGGCATCAGGTGTCCCACAACCTACCCAGCCAGCCAGGGGCGGGGGTAGAGGTCATAGAGGTGGAGGTAAAGGTCATAGAGGTGGAGTTTAGACTACCAGAGGTAGGGGCCAGCCAGTAGCCTACCATCCCAGAGATGTGGTTCAGGTAGGTGGGGCCCAGCTCCGATGTTATGCTCTTCCAGCCAGGCCAGAGGTTGAGTCATCAGATGCTGTCAGTACGGGTACTTTTCTGGTGTGTGATAGAGATGCTTCTGTGCTATTTGACCTTGGGTCTACGTATTTGTATGTGTCGTTTTATTTTGCACCGTACCTGGTTATGCTTAGTAATTCCTTGAGTATTATTCTTTATGTATTTACACCGGTGGGTGATTCTATAGTGGTCGACCGAGTTTATTGTTCCTGTGTTGTGGCGTTTAGGGGTCTTGAACCGTGTTGACTTGTTGCTCTTAGATATGGTGGATTTCGACGTTATATTAGGGATGGATTGGTTTTCCCCATATCATGCTATCTTGGATTTCCATGCCAAGACCATGACCTTGGCTTTACCAGATTTTCCCCATTTAGAGTGGAGGGGGACCCTAGGTCATACCACTCGAGTGTCATTTCATATGTGAAGGCTCGACGCATGTTCGAGAAGTGATGTTTAGCTTATCTGGCATATGTTCGCGAATCCAACGTAGAGGTCCATTCTATTGATTATGTTCCTATTGTTCGAGATTTCCCCGAGTTTTCCCTTCAGACCTGTCGGGTATGCCCCCGACAGAGATATTAACTTTTGTATAGATCTGGCTCTGGGCACTCAGCCCATTTCCATTCCGCCGCATCGCATGGCCCCGCCAGAGTTGAAGGAGTTAAAGGAACAGTTGCAGGATTTGCTTGAGAAGGGTTTTATTAGACCTAGTGTGTCGCCTTAGGGTGCGCTGGTCTTATTTGTGAAGAAAAAGGATGGTTCGATGAGGATGTGCATTGGTTACCGACAATTAAACAAAGTGACGATTAAGAACAAGTATCCACTGCCGAGGATTGACGATTTGTTCGACCAGCTTCAGGGTGCAAAGGTGTTTTCAAAGATAGACTTGAGATTTGGTTACCATCAATTGAGGATTAGGGCGCCTGATGTCCCTAAGACAACATTCTTCACTCGGTATGGGCATTTTGACTTTTTAGTCATGTCATTTGGGTTGACCAGCCCCAACAACATTTATGGAGTTGACGAACCGAGTGTCAGACCTTATTTTGACTTGTTTGGGATAGTTTTCATTGATGATATTCTAATACACTCCTGTAGTCAGGAGGGGCACGAGCAGCACCTCAGAGTGGTTCTTCAAACTTTGGAGGATAGCTAGTTATATGCTAAGTTCTCGAAGTGTGAGTTCTAGTTGAGTTCAGTTGCATTTCTGGGTCATGTTGTATCGGTAGAGGGTAATCACGTGGTCGAAGAAGATTGAGGCAGTCAAGAACAGGCCCCGACCAGCTTCGGCAACAGAGATTCGGAGTTTCTTAGAGTTTGCAGGCTATTATCATTGATTCGTGGAGGGGTTTTCATCCATTGCAGCCCCGATGACTACATTGACCCAGAAAGGTGCCTAGTTCATATGGTCGGATGAGTGTGAGGCGAGCTTTCAAAGCTCAAGACAGCACTGACTACGGCACCAGTATTGGTTTTACCTACAGGTTCAGAGCCTTATACAGTCTATTGCGATGCTTCTCATATTGGGCTTGGTGTAATGTTGATGCAGGGTGGAAGAGTCATTGCCTATGCTTCGAGGCAGTTGAAGATCCACGAGAAGAATTATCTGGTTCATGATCTAGCGTTGGCAGCCATTGTTCATGCCTTGAAGATTTGGAGGCATTATCTATATGGTGTGACGTGTGAGGTGTACACTGATCACAAGAGTCTTCAGTAGCTGTTCAAGTAGAAGGAGTTGAATTTGAGGCAGAGGAGGTGGTTGGAGTTGTTGAAAGATTATGATAATACAATCTTGGACCACCCGGGAAAGGCCAATGTGGTGGACGATGCATTGAGTAGGAAGTCTTCCTGCATGGGTAGTCTTGCTTATATTCCGGTCAGCTAGAGATCGCTTTATTTTGATGTTCAAGCCTTGGCCAATCGACTTGTTAGGTTGGATATTTTTTAGCCTAGCTGAGTGTTAGCTTGCACGATTGATCGTTCTTCATTATTGGAGTGTATCCGTGATCGGCAGTTTGATGATCCCCATTTGTGTGTCCTGAGAGACACGGTACAGCGTGGAGGTGCCAAGAAGTTGGCCTTAGATGATGATATTGTTTTGAGATTGCAGGGGTGAGTTTGTGTGCCCAATGTTGATGGGATTCGAGTGTTGATATTAGCGGAAGCCCATAGTTCTATAATCTGTTCAACCGGGCGCCGCAAATGTGTATTAGGATCTGAGGCAGCACTATTGGTAGCGTAGGATGAAGAGAGATATAGTTGCATGTGTGGCTCGATGTTTGAACTGTTAGCAGGTTAAGTATGAGCATCAAAGGTTTGGTGGTTTATTTCATAGGATTGAGCTTCCTGATTGGAAGTGGGAGAGGATTACCATGGATTTTGTTACTAGACTTCCGATGACTCGGAAGAAGTTCGATGAAGTTTGGGTCATTGTTGGTAGGCTGACCAAGGCAACTCATTTTGTTCCTATTGCAGCCACTTACTCATCCGAGAGGTTAGTTGAGATCTACATCAGAGAGATTGTTCGCCTTCATGGGGTATCAGTATCTATTATTTCGGACTAGGGTACGCAGTTTACCTCGCGCTTCTGGAAAGGAGTTTAGCCAGAGTTGGGCACCCGGGTTGAGTTGAGCACAACATTTCATCCTCAGATGGACGGACTGTCCGAGCGGTCTATTCAAATATTAGCGGATATGCTTCGAGCTTGTGTTACTGACTTTGGAGGTTCGTGGGATCAGTTCATGACTTTAGAGGAGTTTGCCTTCAACAATAGATGCCAGTCCAGCATTCAGATGACTCCTTATAAGGCGTTGTATGGTAGACGTTATCGGTCTCCAGTTGGGTGGTTTGAGAAGCGAGAGGCTTGGTTATTGGGTATAGATTTAGTTCAGGAGGCTTTGGATAAGGTCAAGATCATTTAGGATAGGTTTCGGACAGCTCAGTCCAGGCAAAAGAGTTATGTAGATCGCAAGGTTTGAGATGTGACTTTCATGGTCGGTGAGCGAGTACTACTCCGAGTGTCGCCTATGAAGGGCGTGATAAGATTTGGGAAGAAGTACAAGCTTAGCCCTAGGTTCATTGACCCATTTGAGATTCTCGATCGTGTGGGGGAGGTGGATTATAGACTTGTCTTGCCGCCTAACTTATCAGCCGTGCATCTGGTTTTTCATGTGTCTATGCTTCGGAGGTATCACGACGATCTAGCCCACGTGTTAGATTTTAGCATTGTACAATTGGAAAAGGTTCTGTCGTATGAGGATGAGCCGATAGCTATTTTAGATCGCCAGGTTCGATTGTTGAGATTGAAGAGTTTTCCTTCAGTGCGTGTTCATTGGAGAGGTCAGCCTCCTGAGGCATCGACCTGGGAGTCTGAGTCCGTTATGCAGAGCCGTTATCCTCATCTTTTTCCCGACTCAGGTACTTCTTTCGTTTGTCCGTTCGAGGACGAACGGTTGTTTTAGAGGTGGAGAATGTGACGACACAAAGGGTCATCACATGTGTTCTTACTCACTCTGTGCCTTCGAAGCCTTGAAAACCTCGTTTAGGGTTGCCTCGATTTGCATGCATAGTCCGGGCACGTAGCCAAAAAGCTTAAGTGAAAACTAATTATAAATTTTGATATTAATATGATTATATTAACTTTTGTAAGGAAAATGGAAAAGAAATTTGATCAGAAAACTATGGTATCGGGCTCATATTTTGGTTCCAATGCCCGATGCAAGTCTTATATGTGATTTAAGCGCTTTCTGTAAAGTTTGGTTGAAAATAGACGTCGTTTAACGTGTTTCGGACTTGGAATGGAAAATTTATGTTTTATGAAAATTTGAAAGAAATTATGGATTTTGACGCTTAAATTTGATGTGTATGATATTATTTTGGTCATTTGATCGCACGAGTAAGTCCGTAGGATAATTTCAAGGTTGTATGCATATTTGTTTGGTGCCCCGAGAGCTCAGGAGAGTTTTGATTAGGCCACGAGAGCATTTTGAAGTTAAAAACAATGCTGAGGCACTTCAGACCTGTAGGCTTCGCTTCGCAAAAGTGGAATCACAAAAGCGAACAGCCTATCGAAAATGTGAAGATGGCCCAGGTCTGCACAGCTCCCAAATGCGAGATTTTCTTCGCAAAAGCGAAGGTCACAAATTCGACTAAACTTTCGCAAACGCGAAAGTTGGGATTTTCTTCTGGGTTCCCAATTTGCAAATTCCATATATGTAGCCCATCATTTTCATACTTGGACAAATTTTAAACCCTTTTTCTTCATTCTCTCAAAGCACAAACTCCATAGGCGATTTTCCATGAAATCTAACTTCTCCAAATCATTTGTTAGTCAATTTTTACTAAATTTCTTCAATCTTTAGCATCATTAAACATGTTTTCATCTTATAATCAAGGATTTCCATGGGTAAAGTGGGAATTTTGGGCAGAACTTAGGTTTTATTCAAATTGGGGATTTGGACCTTAATTTGAGGTCCGATTTCAAAACTAATCATAGATATGGATTCATTGGGGAATGGGTAACCGTATTTTGGTTTGAACCTCGAGTTTTGACTGCATGGGCCCGGGAGCGTTTTGGAATTTTGAGTAAAACTATGGGAAATTCATTTTATGCATTCAAATTGATTCAATTACCATTTGCTGATACATTCAAGTAATTTATGACTAGATGCGAGCGGGTTCGTGGTGGATTTGAGGGGTAAAGCTATACTAGAGGCTTTAGTTGAGTTTGAAGCATTGAGGTAAGTGTTTGGTCTAACTTTGTCTTCAGGGAATATGAGTAAAGTCTGCTTTGCTAATTGCTAATTGCCGAGTACGGTGTATAGGCATGGTGACAAATATCTATACACTAGTGTCTAGCATGACCGTGAGTCCTTATATTGTGTTTATTTTTATCTTAATTAGACTCTTCCATGCTTAATTGATGATTTCTATCTAATGAAAGAGTATGAGAAGGAAAATTATTAATTGCTAACTCTTTGGAGCGTTGGCTCGAATTATAAAGTAAATTATAGAGTAAGAAATGAAAGGAAGAGAAAGAGATGTGGTTATTCCCTTGCCGGGCTGTTTTGGTATATTGATTATCTCCCTTTCCGGGATGTGAAAGTTATTGTTGTGGTTCCCTTGCTAACATTTAATTGTTTACTTGTGTTTTCCCTTGCTGAAATTTCTATTATAGTTGTCTATCCCCTCGCCCCATTGGTTGTGATTGTTGCTTGGGTGAGGAAGAGTGATAAAGCACGAAGGTTGATGTCGTGCACGATCTATGTTGAGAATATGCTAATGCACGAAGGGTCATTCTGTGCCTTGATATGAGTGTTTATGTGAGGAAAAGCACGAAAGGTGATGCCGTGTACTTTATATGATTGTTTTGGCTAGAACGAGAGTAAAAGCATGAAGGACGGTGCCGTGCAATTGTTGATTTCCTAATCTCGTTGATATTTTTGTTGTATTTTTTCATTCCTTATTTATTGATTTTATATTTGAACTGTTACAGCCCCTATAGCATGCTTCCCTCCCTCTTGACTGATTAATTTTTGAATTCCTTTATGTTGCATATATATATATATATATATATATTGAACTGCACGGGTTTGTTTGGTAGTCTGTTCTAGCCTCGTCACTACTTCGCGGGAATTAGGCCAAGCCCTTACCAGCACATGGGTTCAGTTGTGCTGATGCTACACTCTGTGCTTCTTTTTGCATAGATCATGGTGTTGGAGCAGCTTTTGCACAGCAGTAGTGGATTTGGGAGCTGACTTCAGTCCAGAGACGCTGAGGCAGCCTTGCTAACGTCGGCAGGCCCGGAGTTTCTTCTATCCTTACTTTAGTTTGTTATCCTTTGTACCAGAACAAATAGAATTATGTTTTATTCAGACATTATATTTAGTATTCTCTAGATGCTCGTAAGTTTGTGACTCAATATCTTGGGTAGAGTTGTATTGGATCTCCTCATTTCTTTCAGTTAATGATATTTAAGACTTCCGCTTTTCTATTATTCGTTTTGTTGTTTTTAATAATGTCGATGTTGCTAAAAGAGGTAATAAATAATTGGCTTGCCTAGCTCCTAATAGTAGACGCCATCATGACCCCCGAGGATCGGAAATTCGGGTTGTGACAAGTGCACATTTTTTTATGTTGGATCGGGCCGTTCTCAGTCATTATGTACGCATGAGTTATTTAGCTTTCTACTTGTGGATTTGACTTCATATTTGTTTAATTATATATGAACACATACTATTTATGGATGGTTAAAGGAAGAATTTCTATTTCATACTTATGACTTGAGTTATTCTTGCTATTATGAATTCTTCTCATTTTACTTGACCTTAGTAAGTATCGAGTCGACCTCTCGTCTCTATTTATTTGAGATCAGACGGGATACTTACTAGGTACATGTTGTTTATGTAATCATGCTATGCTTCTGTACTTAAATGTACATGATCTAGGGGGTGGATCTGGATATTATTCTGGCATGCATCAGTGAGCACATTTAGGACTTCTACGGTGAGTTGTTTCTCATTCACGCCAATCTGCAGCGGAAGAAGTCTCTCTTTATACTATTGTTTTTTGACTATCCTGATTCATACAGTAGGATAGTGTATTCTTATTTTATGTATATTTTACTAGTCGCCCGTAGCTTGTGACACCAGGTTCTGGCACACACATTGGTAGACTTATTTTTGATTTGTAATAGTATGTTGTTTATTGCATCTATCTATTTTAGTATTAAATCCTATTTTTAAATGGTTATTTCTCTTAAAACCGGATAAAATCAATACAAGATGTTAGAACTATTTCGCAGCGGCTTGCCTGGCAATGGTGTCAGGTGCCCGCGCAACCTTATATGGAAATGGGTCGTGACAACATGGTATCAATGCACTAGATTCAGAAGGTCTCACAAGTTATGGGAAAACCTGATAGAGTCTTGTAGATCGGTACAGAGTCGTCTGTATTTATCTTCGAAAGGCTATTGGGTATTAGGAAAGACTACTTTTTATTCATTTTCCATCTTGTAGTGGTCATTGTACTTTTCCTCTTCTACTCTCTCACAGATGGTGAGGACTCGTACTGCCGACATTTCGGACCCGGGAGGGGCTGCTCCCCCCATTGGTAGAGACCGAGGTATAGGCCGGGGAGGGCACCACCCCGCGGTAGGGGATGATGGCGTCCCAGAGATGTTTAACCACCAGCAGCCTCTGTGAGGGATCCCATTATTGAAAGAAAAAAAACCACAGCTGAGCCAACTAAGGTGGATTTCAAGACAGCGCCGGGATTTCAGGAGGTCATGGGCCACATGCTACCATACATGGACACTATGACTCATGCTAGTTTATTTCTACCAGACCAATCTGCTTCACAGGCAAGAGGGGGAGCCCAGACCCCTATTACCCAGGTTCCAGACTCCGGGTGCACTACCCATAGATGGGGTTCAGCCAGTTGCTACAGTGGTGCCCCAGCCCAGGCCAGCTGTGGAAGGCGATCTGCAAAAGTTATTGGATAGATGGACTAGAATTCACCCTTCAGTCTTTGGGAGTGAGCATCATGAGGATGCTCAGGACTTCATTGACAGGTGCAGAGAAGAATAGCACAACATGAGGATATTGGAGTCACATGGAGTTGACTTCACTACTTTTCAGCTTGAGGGCAGAGCCCGTAGATGGTGGCAGTTGTTAGAAACACGTTCTCAATGCAATATACTAAACATGTACTCTTTTGTAGGTTTTGATGAATGACAAACGAAGCAAAAATTGATATATGACGGAATTCAAGTACAAGCGCACAATGGTTGCGAATAAGATTGAAGTTCAAAATATAGCTTTTAATTGTTATTAAGTTGTTCTAAATTGTAATCTTGATCCTATAACTTGACTCATAGTATGGCCTCTCTCATAAAACTATTTTCCAAAATCATGCATATTTAATTCTGTGTCAAAAAGATTTTAAATCATGCATATTTACATTAGACAAAATGTTTTCTAAACATGCCTCAAAAACCTGGGCTAAAATAATCGATTATGTACTTATGATAATCGATTGTTTCTGAGCCAAGACTGCATGACAATCGATTATGAATTAATGGTAATCGATTGTGAGTAAGACAGTGAACATCAGGTTTTTCCAAATCTGCATGATAATCGATTGTGAACAAATGACAATCGATTGTTGTTGAGGTAAAGTTTTTCAATACTCAAAATAATCGATTATGAACTAATGATGATCGATTGTGTTGAGTTGATGTCTTCCAGTGATTTTAAATTTAATTAAGTAATCGATTATGTCTTTAGATAATCGATTATCACTGAGACAGTAAGTTTTATGATTTTCAAAAAATAACAAGTAATCGATTGTTGCAAAGGACAATCGATTGTTGAAGCTGGCCATTGTCAAATGATTTTCAAATACCATAAGGTAATCGATTATTGATTCTAGATAATCGATGTTCTGCTTAAAATCTGGAAATAATTTTTAGAACGTTGCTGAAGTAATCGATTATTGATTTTGTATAATCGATGTTCTGCTTAAAATCTGGAAATGATTTTTAGAACGTTGCTGAAGTAATCGATTATTGATTTTATATAATTGATGTTTTGCTTAAAATCTGGAAATGATTTTTAGAACGTTGCTAAAGTAATCGATTATGAACTTAGTGTAATCGATTATCTGATTTTGAATATTGCCAGTAATCGATTATAGATTATGTATAATCGATTGTGAAGCGTTAAATCTGGGATTGATTTTTAAACTGACTGGCAGATAATCGATTGTTTGGTCTTAATAATCGATTATCACTGAGTAATTTCAGCAACTCTTAATTGGCAATTAGACAACGGTTGAACCAACTTTTTCAACTATAAATACAGCTTCATTTCAGTGTTTTAAAAACAACAACATACACAAACTGATCATTACATTGCTATAAGCTTTCATTCAATTGTTCTTCATTTTCTACTCATTTCATAAAGCTTTTGAGAGCCATATTATTGCTTAAAGTTGTTGTGATCTTGAACATATTCTTTTACTCATATCTACTCAATAAGGAGTACTTTAGTTAAGTGAGTGTCCAAGTATTTGATATACTTGTAAGAGAATTGCGATTCTCTTGTTTCAAGGAACTTGCGTTTCCTTGGGTGAAGTCTTTGAGATTGCGATCTCCGAGCAACGGTTTGAGGCTTGTGTCCTCAAGTGTGTAACGGTTTGTTGAGCACCCTCAAGCTTAACAAGATAGTGAAAAATCTCGAGAGAGTCTCTCGGGGACTGGACTAACCACGTTGGTGGCCAACCAGTATACATCTTTGTGTAAGTTTATTTTTCTGCATTTATTTTACTTCCTGCAAAGTTTAAATTCCGCAAGAAAACGCTAAATTCTATTAATACGCTATTCACCCCCCCTCTAGCGTAAAGCGTAGTTTCTAACAATTGGTATCAGAGCCCAACTCTCTGAAAACTTAACCGTTTGAGAGAACCATCCATGGCTTCTACTCTTGACTCTTTTGCAGGAATTGAAGAAGGACAATGCTCTACACGACCTCCTCTATTCAACGGCACAAACTACTCATACTGGAAGGAGAGGATGCAAATCTTTGTGCAATCAAATAGCTTTCATTTGTGGAAAGTATTCACCAATGGAAACCAAATTCCAACCAAGAAGGTGGAAGACGAATGGGTTCCAAAGACCGAAGAGGAATATACTGCGGAGGATATTCGTAAGGTTCAAAATAATGCCAAAGCTATAAATTTATTATATTGTGCTGGTAATGCTAACGACTACAGGAAGATATCATGTTGCAAAACAGCAAAAGAAATGTGGGATAGCTAGAAGTGACATACGAAGGAACCGACCAGGTACGAGAAGCTAAAATTGATTTCTTAACTCACTCTTATGAACTATTCCACATGAAGGAAGGAGAGAAAGTAGACGAAATGTTTGAGCGATTCTCAATGATCGTGAATGATATACACGCCCTCAAAAAGACGTTTACTGATAGAGAACTTGTCCGGAAGATCCTCAGAAGTCTCACTCCGGCATGGCGATCAAAGGCCGATGCAATCCAAGAATCCATTGGCATCACAAATGTCACAATTGACGCATTAAGAGGTAATCTCAAAACCTATGAATCAACTATACTTAACACGTTTGTTGATGATCAAAGAAGGCAAAGGATTGCTCTAAAGGCTAGCCAACCACAAATTGATGAGGAAGGTGACAACGAGTTTGGACTCGTTATCAAAAGGTTTCAAAAATTCATGCGCAAAGAGTATGAACGCAAGAACAAAAAGCAAGGCGATCAACTAAAATGCTATGAATGCGGAGAAACCGGGCACATAAAATCAAATTGCCCTAACATCAAAAAGGAGAAGAAACCCTTCAAAAAGCAACGTGCATACATCTCTTGGGGAGGAGATTCCGGAGATGAAGCAAGCGAAGAAGAAGACGATGAAGCAGCAAATTTATGTCTCATGGCTCAAGAAGACGGCAAAGACGAGGTAAGTCAAATCTCTTCTCAAAATTTCTTTACTCTTGATGAAATGAGAAATGCTTTTGATGAACTATATGCTGAATTTATCAAAGCTTCAAAAACTGTCAAAAGTGTTAAAGAAAGCGCTTCTCTAAAAGAAAAAGATTTTCAAACACAGCTTTCATTAAAAGAAAAAGAATTAGAAAAACTGGTTTTCGAAAATGAGAAGCTAAAAGAGGAAAACAAGTTTTATGGAAAAAGAAGTGCTGATAAACCTGAAGGCTCTACTAGAAACTGTTCTTCTTGTGTGCTTCTTAAGAATGAAGTAGCTAGACTTAAAGGCACATTAGATAAGTTTAATTCTTCGCATAAAAACTTGAATGATGTGCTTGTTAATCTAAAATCAACTAAACATGGAATAGGATTCAAGAATGAAGAAAAGGTTGGTGCTAAACCACAACAACCTAGAGCTCAACCTAGGACTAATAACCAAAATGCTTATCTTAGAAGTAGAAATCCTAGAAATAACTTGCATGTTAGACCAAATAGTGAAAATGCTAGAAGACCTAGAAATGATGCATATTTTAGGCCAAACCTTGAACAATTTAGAAGACCAAGAAATGACCCTCCACCTAGAAATAGATATTCTAGAAATGATGCATATTTTAGACAAACTTGTGAACCTCCTAGAGCTCATAATAGGAGAAACAATGGTGTTCAAAGTAGAGTAAGTAACCTTCATTCATCTAGTTACTATGTACCTAGAAAAATGCATAATCCCAACGTGACTTGTCATTATTGTAGACGTATTGGTCATATTGCTCCCGCTTGCTTTACTCGTCATAGACATATAAATCAATTGCATCATTATAACATGTCTAACCCTCAAGGACCCAAGATGGCATAGATACCTAAAGAACATTAATTTGTTTTGTAGGTGTGCTTGAAGGCATCAAGTGTACTATGGTACCTTGATAGTGGATGCTCAAAACACATGACGGGAGATGAATCCAAATTCCTTCAACTAGAGCAAAAAGAAGGAGGAAGTGTCACATTTGGTGATAACAATAAAGGAAAAATCATCGGCATTGGTTCGGTCGGTAAGGACGAAAACTCCTCTATTAAACATATACTACTTGTGAAAGGTTTGAAGCATAATCTCTTGAGCATAAGCCAATTATGTGACAAGGGAAATCTTGCTCTATTTAATTCGGATGAATGTCTTGTATTTAGACGTAGTGATTTCAAGATCATACTTCGTGGTTTTAGAATTGATAATATCTATATGGTTGATCTTGCAAACTCCTCACCCGAATATGTTGATTGTTTAGTAAGCAAAGAGGATAACTCTTGGTTATGGCATCGTAGAGTAGCACACATGAACATGCATCTTTTGAACAAGCTTCTTTCTCAAAACTTAGTAGTTGGTCTTCCCAGTTTAAAGTTTGAAAATGATTCTATTTGCGATTCTTGTCAAAAAGGGAAGCAAACCAAAGCATCTTTTAAATCCAAGAATATTGTTTCAACGTCTAGACCTTTGCAATTACTTCACATGGATTTATTTGGTCCCTCTCGTATTGAAAGTCTTGGTAAAAATAAATATGTTTTTGTAATTGTTGATGACTTTTCTAGATTTACTTGGACTCTATTTCTTGCAAATAAAAGTGATGCTTTTCAAAATTTCAAGTATTTCCTTAAGCGTGTTCAAAACAAAAAGGAATCGACCGTCACCTCGATTAGAAGTGATCATGGGGGAGAGTTTGATCACAATCTCTTTGCGGATTTTTGTGACGAACTCGGAATCAAACACACCTTTTCCGCTCCACGGACACCACAACAAAATGGGGTGGTGGAAAGGAAAAATAGGTGTCTCGAAGAGATGGCAAGAACCATGCTCGACGAAGCTAAGATTCCCAAATATTTTTGGGCGGATGCCGTGAGTACCGCTTGCTATGTTTTAAATAGAGCAGCAATTCGGCCGATACTCATGAAAATCCCATATGAACTTTATAAGGGCAGAAAACCCAACATTTCTCATTTACGTGTTTTTGGTTGTAAATGTTTGTTCATAATAATGGGAAGGACCAATTGGGTAAGTTTGATGCTAAATCGGATGAAGGTATTCTCATTGGTTATTCCTCACGTAGCAAAGCATATAGGATCTTTAACAAAAGAACCCAAATTGTGGAGGAATCCCCTCATGTTGTGTTTTCCGAAGATAATACTCACTTGGCGAGAAAGGAATCCGGTTTTGATCTTGCAGGTATCTTGGATAGCTTGAAAGATAAAATCCAAGAAGAACCTTCAAAGGAAAACAAAAATGAAATTGGGGAACAACCAACGGAAGAAGCGCCACAATTAGAAAAAGGAATAAATATGCCTAACGAGTGGGGAACGATCAAGGATCATCCTCTCGAACAGGTAATCGGCGATGTTGGAGAAAAGGTAAGTACCCGAAACTCCCTCAAAAACACTTTAGAACTTACTGCTTTTGTTTCTCAAATTGAACCTAAAACCATCTCCGAAGCAATTGGGGATGAATTTTGGACCTTGGCAATGCAAGAGGAGCTTAACCAATTCGAACGCAATAACGTTTGGGATTTGGTGCCAAGACCCGAAGGTCATTCTATAATTGGTACGAAATGGGTTTTTCGCAATAAACTAGATGAAAATGGTATAATCACTAGAAACAAAGCTAGGCTTGTGGCAAAAGGCTATAGTCAAGAAGAAGGTATTGATTATGAGGAAACCTATGCTCCCGTAGCTAGATTAGAAGCTATTCGTCTATTACTTGCTTTCGCCTCTTCAATGAATTTTATTCTATATCAAATGGATGTGAAAAGTGCTTTTCTAAATGGTTTTATTGAAGAAGAAGTTTATGTCAAACAACCCCCCGGCTTTGAAGATTTTAAATATCCCGATCATGTTTTCAAACTCAAAAAGGCTCTTTATGGTTTAAAACAAGCTCCTCGAGCTTGGTATGAAAGGTTGAGTAAATTTCTTTTGGAAAATGATTTCATTAGGGGAAAAGTTGATACAACCCTCTTTGTCAAGCATAAAAATAATGATATTTTATTAGTTCAAATATATGTAGACGATATTATATTTGGTGCTACTAACAATGTTTTATGCAAGGAATTTTCCGATCTAATGACTAGCGAATTTGAAATGTCTATGATGGGCAAGTTAACATTCTTTTTGGGGTTACAAGTGAAACAAATGAAAGAAGGTACATTCATATGCCAAGCCAAATATTGCAAAGAACTATTAAAACGCTTTGAGATGAACAATGCAAAAGAAATGGCTACTCCCATGAGCACATCCGATCATCTAGAAAAAGATGAAAAAGGTAAGGAAGTCGACACTAAAAAGTATCGAGGTATGATTGGCTCTCTTCTTTATCTTACCGCTAGTCGTCCGGACATCATGTTTAGCGTGTGTTTATGTGCTCGCTATCAGTCATGTCCGAAGGAGTCTCACCTTACTGCGGTGAAACGGATATTAAGGTATCTCATTGGTACTACAAATGTGGGTCTATGGTACCCCAAAGGCTCTTCATGCCAACTTATTGGATATTCCGATTCCGATTTTGCTGGATGCAAATTGGACCGCAAGAGCACAAGTGGCACTTGCCATTTGCTCGGTAGCTCTCTTGTCTCTTGGTTTAGTAAGAAACAAGTAAGTGTTGCGTTGTCTACCACCGAGGCTGAATATGTAGC
Organism: Nicotiana benthamiana; assembly: GCA_034376525.1. Lineage (NCBI taxonomy): Eukaryota > Viridiplantae > Streptophyta > Magnoliopsida > Solanales > Solanaceae > Nicotiana > Nicotiana benthamiana. The sequence continues at coordinate 123,817,816 of CM067330.1, forward strand.
CGCGGGGAGTTGCTGTGCTCAAATCCTATGGATGAAACAACAACTCTTGGACTATGGCCTAAGTCTTGATCACATTCCTCTTAGATGTGATAACACTAGCGCCATATGCTTGACGAAGAACCCCGTTCTTCATTCGCGAACAAAACACATCAAAATTAGACATCATTTTATTAGAGATCATGTACTCAAAGGCGATGTCGAAATTGAATTTGTTGAAACCAAAAGCCAATTGGCAGACATCTTTACCAAGCCTTTAGAGAAAGAGTCCTTCTTCCGAATTCGCAGTGAACTCGGGATCCTTTACTCCACTTTGATCTAAGTCATGCATTGCATTTTCTTTCCTACATGATTTCTAACTTGAGCGTCGGAGGCGTCTAACTTCTTTTTGCAGGTATCACCCTAGAGCTAAGAGCAATTCTTAAGCAAACCGCGAATCTGCAGCAATGTCCCTATAAAAATCGATTATCCCGTATCAATAATCGACTACCCTCTATTTTTTTTCCAATAAATAAACCTTGTTTATTTCATCTTTCCTTACTATTTTTTTGCTAATGGCAAAAGGGGGAAGAGAACGGGATATCGGGTATGCACCACCTCTTAATTCATTGATTGCTTATAAGCTAAAATTGAGTGGGAACAAGAACAAAATTGCATAATTGTTACTTGTCTTGAATTTTCAATATCTTTTGCCTAAATTGCATATCCCGCTTAATGTTTGCCATTATCAAAAAGGGGGAAATTGTTAGAAACACGTTCTCAATGCAATATACTAAACGTGTACTCTTTTGTAGGTTTTGATGAATGACAAACGAAGCAAAAATTGATATATGACGGAATTCAAGTACAAGCGCACAATGGTTGCGAATAAGATTGAAGTTCAAGATATAGCTTTTAATTGTTATTGAGTTGTTCTAAATTGTAATCTCGATCCTATAACTTGACTCATAGTATGGCCTCTCTCATAAAACTATTTTCCAAAATCATGCATATTTAATTCTGTGTCAAAAAGATTTTAAATCATGCATATTTACATTAGACAAAATGTTTTCTAAACATGCCTCAAAAATCTGGGCTAAAATAATCGATTATGTACTTATGATAATCGATTGTTTCTGAGCCAAGACTGCATGACAATCGATTATGAATTAATGGTAATCGATTGTGAGTAAGACAGTGAACATCAGGTTTTTCCAAATCTGCATGATAATCGATTGTGAACAAATGACAATCGATTGTTGTTGAGGTAAAGTTTTTCAATACTCAAAATAATCGATTATGAACTAATGATGATCGATTGTGTTGAGTTGATGTCTTCCAGTGATTTTAAATTTAATTAAGTAATCGATTATGTCTTTAGATAATCGATTATCACTGAGACAGTAAGTTTTATGATTTTCAGAAAATAACAAGTAATCGATTGTTGCAAAGGACAATCGATTGTTGAAGCTGGCCGTTGTCAAATGATTTTCAAATACCATAAGGTAATCGATTATTGATTCTAGATAATCGATGTTCTGCTTAAAATCTGGAAATGATTTTTAGAACGTTGCTGAAGTAATCGATTATTGATTTTGTATAATCGATGTTCTGCTTAAAATCTGGAAATGATTTTTAGAACGTTGCTGAAGTAATCGATTATTGATTTTATATAATCGATGTTTTGCTTAAAATCTGGAAATGATTTTTAGAACGTTGCTAAAGTAATCGATTATGAACTTAGTGTAATCGGTTATCTGATTTTGAATATTGCCAGTAATCGATTATAGATTATGTATAATCGATTGTGAAGCGTTAAATCTGGGATTGATTATTAAACTGACTGGCAGATAATCGATTGTTTGGTCTTAATAATCGATTATCACTGAGTAATTTCAGCAACTCTTAATTGGCAATTAGACAACGGTTGAACCATCTTTTTCAACTATAAATACAGCTTCATTTCAGTGTTTTAAAAACAAAAACATACACAAACTGATCATTACATTGCTATAAGCTTTCATTCAATTGTTCTTCATTTTCTACTCATTTCATAAAGCTTTTGAAATCCATATTATTGCTTAAAGTTGTTGTGATCTTGAACATATTCTTTTACTCATATCTACTCAATAAGGAGTACTTTAGTTAAGTGAGTGTCCAAGTATTTGATATACTTGTAAGAGAATTGCGATTCTCTTGTTTCAAGGAACTTGCGTTTCCTTGGGTGAAGTCTTTGAGATTGCGATCTCCGAGCAACGGTTTGAGGCTTGTGTCCTCAAGTGTGTAACGGTTTGTTGAGCACCCTCAAGCTTAACAAGATAGTGAAAAATCTCGAGAGAGTCTCTCGGGGACTGGACTAACCACGTTGGTGGCCAACCAGTATACATCTTTGTGTAAGTTTATTTTTCTGCATTTATTTTACTTCCTGCAAAGTTTAAATTCCGCAAGAAAACGCTAAATTCTATTAATACGCTATTCACCCCCCCTCTAGCGTAAAGCGTAGTTTTTAACAGCAGTCCTATGCACATGGCAGGCCAGCAAATTGTCCTCCCCTCACCTGAGTTCAGTTCACTCAGTTATTCCTTGATCAGTACATTCCACTCCCTGAGAAGGAAGAGCTGCGTCATTAGTTTGAGCATCTAGAGCAGAGTCAGATGTTAGTGATCGGTTATGTGGCGAGGTTCTGTGAGTTGTCTCACCATGCATTCATGATACTTCCCACAGAGAAAAAAGAGTATAGAGGTTTGTTGCGGGGTTACACCCCACTATCTGATCTGGTATTTCCCGAGAGATAGAGATGGGCACAAGGTACCAGCTAGTGATTGAGATTGCCTGTAGGATTGAGGGCTACCGTCAGAGGGGTAGAGAACAGATGCAGCAGGACAAGAGGGCCAAATTCTCGAGAGAGTTCAGAGGTGCCCGAGCTAGGGGTAGAGGTTAGTTTGGTAGGGGTCAGCCTAGGAGGTCCCCACATCAAGCACCACCACCCCCTCCTCAAGGTGCCCCAGCAAGGCCTTATTTAAATGCAATGCCGGAGAGTTCCTACCACCCACCAGCCATCCAGGTTCCTTCCGGTAGGTATTCTGGTTACCAGAGTTCTTCTAGTGCTCACTTCAGCGCCATGCTAGAGAGTTTGTATCACTTACTAATAGAGTTGTTTTATTAATAATGTCGATGTTGCGAAAAGAGGTAACAAATAATAGGATTGCCTAGATCCTAATAGTAGGCGCCATCACGACCCCGAGGGTCGAAAATTCAGGTCGTGACAAGTGCACATTTGTTTTTATGTTGGACCGGACCGTACATTTCTCGGTTATTATGTACGCATGAGTTATTTATTTTTCTACTTGTGGATTTGACTTCATATTTGTTTAATTATATATGAACACACACTCTTTATGGAAGGTTAAAGGAAGCATTTTTGTTTCATACTTATGACTTGAGATATTCTTGTTGTTATAAATTCTTCTCATTTTACTTGACCTTAGTAAGAATCAATTTGACCTCTCGTCTCTACTTCTTCTAGATTAGACGGGATACTTACTGGGCACTTGGTATTTATGTACTCACGCTATGCGTTTGCACTTAAATGTACAAGATATGAGGTAGGTGGATCTGGATATTATTCTGGCACGCATCAGTGAGCACATTTGGGACTTCTACAGTGAGCTGCTTCTCCTTCACACCGATCCGCAGCAGAAGAAATCTTTCTTTGTACTTTGGTTTCCTGTCTATTCTAATTCAGACAATAGGATAGTGTATTATTCTTTTGTGTATATTCTACTAGTTGCCCATAGCTTGTGACACCAGGTTCTGGCACACACATTGGTAGACTTATTTTGGATTTGTAATATTATGTTATTACCATCTATCTCTTTTAGTATTAAATCCTAATTTGAAATGGTTATCTTTATTGAAATCAGATAAAATGAATACAAGATGTTAGAAATGTTCCGCGGCGGCTTGCCTAGCAACGGTGTCGGGCGCCCTCACAACCTACTATGGAAATGGGTCGTGACAAAAGAGGTAAAATGAGAAGGCTAAGACACAAGAAAGTAAGCAAAAGGAAAGGCTAAAGAAGCTCTGCTGAGTAGCACCTAGGTCTCCATTCATATCTGCAATCGTCATCTCCAGTCAAATTCCAAAGGCGAACTCAAATCATAGGCGGGTGGCTTCAAATCTTTTGTTAGTGATAACCCAACACCAAATCCTCGTTTGTGACGACCTTCAAATTGTTCGTGATGTACTATAAATCTGAAATCCGTCAAGTTCAAGATCAAGCTCTCAAGATCTTGAACCATCGTCCCTGAGGAGAAGAATCATATGACTACATCTCTTTAATTTTAGAGATATGATAGAGATTGTAACCCTATAACTTGAATCGAATATAATATTTGTCACTATATTTCTTGTCTTGATTATTATTTTTCAGGAGCAAAATTTAGTTGTCACAAATTTTGGCATGCCCAGTAGGACTATCACTACCTCTCATCTATTCTCTTCGAAGTTCAAGAAGACCAAGATGGACATAATGAAGGTCAATCCTAAATTCAACATTACTGAGGATACAGACTTCAAAATCGGATTGGAAGTTTCAATGGAGATTGTTGGCCAAATCAAAAGAAGCAAAGCTGAAATACTAGGACAACAAGTGTTGGAAGTGTCTTCCATAACTCATGTTTTTGGTTCATCTTCTCTAATAGAAGTGAGATCCTATGCGTAAATGCTAGAATACGGGAACAACATCGCTGAGGTGGTCGAACGAACTTTGGCGTGATTTAGCCTTTCAAAAGAATATCATCATCGGTCCCATAATCATTTCATATAAAGATGATGGTATGTTGAGCAGCGAATTTGCTCTAATCTCTCCTCGTGTCACTCCACAATCTGCTCTCTATACAAATGATGATCCACATCTTTCTTCGTCATCTGCGGTGGTCATGCAAACAATGATGATTGAATCTTCTATTATAGAAGAACAACTTGCAAATTTGATAAAAGTAGTTGAAGGCCTGACAAAGTACATGAAATATCAAGAGGTAAAACTTTCCAAGTTGATGAATAAGGTAGAGAGTGAGACGGAGGAAGAATCAAGCCAAACACCTATGAAGCTTCTAGAAATTAAAGAGAAAGGAGAGTCATCTACAAAGCTAACAACAATGACCAAAGTGCTCCAAGTCTCTTTTGATGGGAAGATTCATGTTGAGCAATTGAAGGACTTCATCATAGGGGCAATCAAGGAAAAACTGAGCCTTTGCATAAATATTTCATTACATACGCAAAGCCGTACACACCAAGGATTGATAATTTGATGATGCCAAGCGGATATCAACCACCTAAGTTTCAACAGTTTGATGGTAAAGGAAATCCCAAGAAACATGTTGCACACTTTGTCGAGACATGCAATAATGGTGGAACTTATTGCGATCACCTTGTCAAGCATTTTGTTCGGTCTCTTAAAGAAATTACTTTCTATTGGTACACAGATCTTGAACCTGCTCGAATTGATAGTTGGGAGCAACTTGAGCAAGAATTTATTATCTGCTTCTACAACACAAGGTTCATTGTGAGCATGATTGAACTTACAAATGCTCGCCAGGGGAATAAAGAGCAAGTTATTGACTCAGCTTCAAAAATTCTTGGAGTCCTACGCTGCAGAAACCTTTTCCTTTTCTGGAGGAGATTTTGTGTAAACTCAATTACTCCAATTTTTTAGGTGAAATTTGCCTTAGTGGGGCCTTCTCGCTGGAGGAGCTTAAGCCTCACCTACAAAGACCATCTTAGGAAAACTTATGGCATCGAAATGTGCATCCAAGGTATGCATTGCGGCCTTTGCTACATCTTGCAAGGAATAAAGCCTAAAACTTTTGAAGATTTAGCTATACGTGCTCAGGGAACTGTTGTCGTTGCCATATTCCATATGTCACTTATTAGAATTGAGTATGTCCACAAATGGAGACCGAAGGTTTCCTGGCTTTGATCCTCGTGATGAAATAGAAGTAGACGATGCTGAGAATGGGGGAAAATATTTATCCCAAGATGAAACTAAAGAGTCCATGCATGTTTCTATGCTCCTTGACATATGAGACTAAGCTGCAAGTCTCAACGCTCCTTAATGCATGGGTCTAAACTGCAAGTCACCACACTTCTTGGCGCATGAGTCTAAAATACAAGTTTCAAAATAATCCTCGATGCATGAACCTAAACTACACATCGCAATGCTCTTTGATACACGAGCCTAAACTGTATGTCATAAAGTTACTCAAATTCGAGCCAAATCTTTAAGGTATAAAGCTCCACAAATTCGAGCAAAAGTCTTCAAGTTGAAAAGCTCTTCAAATTCGAGCAAAAGTCTTCAAGTTGCAAAGCTCTTCAAATTTGAGCAAAGACCTCAAGTTGCAAATCTCTTCAGATAAGAGCTAAGACTTCAAGTCGCAAAGCTTTTCAAATTCGAGCAAAAGTCTTCAAGTTACAAATCTCTTCAGATACGAGCTAAGACTTCAAGTCAAAAAGCTCTTCAAATTCGAGCAAAAGTCTTCATGTTGCAAAGCTCTTCAAACCGAGTAAAGACTTCAAGTTGCAAAGTCTTCAAATTTGACCAAGTCTTCAAGATGTAAAACTCTTCAAATTTGAGCAATGTCTTCAAGTTCCTATACTCCCTGTCCGCACGAGTATAAACTGCATACATAAAGAAAAAAATTTATACTTTATATGAACTACGTAATGACTTGATCTTCTCTGTTGGGGCACGTAGGCAACTTAGAGTTCATTCTAAGTTCAGTTACCTAAGCAATAAAAAAAATTAATTCCTTTTCCGATAGCCAAAGAGGATGCTAGCTCCATGTATGCACCATGCGCTTCTTTGGGAAAGTTAAAAAGGAAGTTATTACACATCAAAGCTTAAAGGATGATGTTCCATGTTTATTTTCATCCATCCGCATGGAAAAAAAATTCTTCATGTGCTTCTTTCGATAAGGGTTGTAGGACGGGATGCTTTGCTAGATGCATAACTCGAAATATGGAGTTCTACATGTATCTTTTCATCAAGTCATGAGAAGGACACATCACAAACTTCCTCACCAAATTGAAAAAAGATGTGGTTCCTCATAAAAGCTTGAAGGTTACGATACTCCATGCATTTCTCTGACAAATCATAAGAAACGGTGGTTCCATGCCAAAGATTGCAGAATAGCTGTTTCCCACACTTGCTCGCAAAGGATGGAAGAGTAGTACTCCAAGTGTCGATCTTTCCAAGTCACAAAGGATGGGATGCGTCACATGATTTGTCTCAAAAGGTGAAAAGGAGTTGCTCCAAATGTCCCCTGCTCTAAGCTGCAAAAGTAGGAACACTCCATGAAATTCTCTAGCCAAGTCGTAATAAAGAGCGAATCATTTATTCCCAATCATGTGTACCTCTAGTGAATCTTCTGATGGATATCAAGATTGCTAATATTCTCTCAGAAAACTCCAAAAGAGAAAAGATTTTAGAGCTTTCCTATTCCAATGGCACGAAGCTTTTGGTTCTGTTTCTTTGATCGGAGCCAACAGCGCAGAGCCTAATAAGTGCCGATGTCAAAACACGATGCTTCAATGTGGATAGTGAATATTTTGACATGCGCTTCTCTACCAAACCTTGATGGATAAAACGCTCCATAAATTATTTTGTCAAAGCCATGGGAAGGATGCTCCATGAACTTCTTTGCTAAGTTGCAAGAAAAGATAATACACACCAAGGATCGATGGATGAAAAGTTCCACGCACCTCCTCGCTTGCAAAAGGGAGAGTGTTGATCATTTACTTCCTCACCTGATTTAGGATGGAGAGCTCTCCATAGACTTATTTGCCAAATTGCAAGAAGAGGGCACCATGAAACTCTTTCTAAGGCAGGGACAGTATTGTGTGTTTGCCAAACCTCGACTGAAAAGGTAGATGTTGCAAACTTTTTCCGTCCAATTCCACAAAAATGAGGATGAGCCAAGCTTTCCCTAGCCAAACCTACAAAAAAAATAAGTATGCTTCCCAAAAAAAAAATATATATATATATATATATATATATATATATATATATATATATATATATAAATCCTCTTGTTTTTTAGCTTGATTAAAAAAATCTTATTATGATTGGATCAAAAGGATTAGGACATCAAGGTTTATATGTGATTTACCCTTGTATTCTTCTTTTCAGCGATACAAACGGTGCGTGATTTGGACCCTCCTATCTTGAGATACGAATTTTTTAGCGAGAATGTGCAAAGCTAAAAGAGCCAGCCCATCAGAACTCTCACGTAACTTCTGAATAGTATCTGGAACGATCTAGGAGCAAGTGGATTGTGATATTTACAGAAGTAGTAAATTGAGGAATCTAATTTTTATAACTACAAACCTCCCGTGATTCCGATATTTTTGCACCAAGATATGAATCTTTATGTGAAGGTGCACAAACCTGAAAAATTAAGCGCGGCAAAATTTGAAGCGAAGTTGTAGAAATATTTTTTAGACAGTGCATAGTCAATTTGGATTTTAATTTTTGATATGTTGCATTACTCTGAGTCCAATTTCTTTAGCCATAAAAAGCTCATGATTTCAACATTGCTACACCAAGATATAACTTTTTTGTTAAGATGCGCAAAGCTAAAATTCCTGACCGCAGCTACAAAAAAAAAAGACAAACATTAGGAGAATCGAGCGACGAGATTGTGTTGCCAACTATTGAAGCGTACATATTAAAACTAACTAAAAGGTGGTATTGTTGCTTTCATCAAAAAGAGCGGAGGACTGCTGCTATAGCAACGATACAAGGAGAAAGTCGGGAATTTGTAAGAACCAGCAAGGATGAAATTAAGGAAATTCTTGATGTTCAGGCTACTGACATGTGTTTAATTTGTACATGAATAGGTTTGAAACTAGAAAACCAAAGCAGAAAAGGATAATTATTGTTGGCTTAAATATGGGTCATTGGCCGTCATTAAAGTTTAAAGGAGCAAATGACCACTCAATATGGCAAAATATTAGCAAATCTCAAAATTTAGTATAAATATGGCAACTTGTAGCTTGAAAAGGTCAAGAGACAAACCTAGTTTTTTTACGAGAAAGTGGGGGAATACTTTTACAATTTATATGTTTGACATAGAAAAGTTACTAAAGCTGGCTAATTTGGAGTCTCTCCAATTAATAAGCGGAAACAACGATTAAGGAAAATATATTATTTTAGCAACAAATTTGGAAGAGCACTATTCTTTGAGAGTTTTATTTGAATATTTATTCCAAGCGCATCAAATGAAAGCATATCTTTTGAACCGGAATTCAAGTGAATAAACCAAAGCTTTCTTGTAAATTTAGTGGTTTAATTTTTAATTTGTCCTAGGTGGATGGGTTTGACTTAGTTCAATATGGACTTAGTTATTCTTTAATTAAGTTGATACTATATAAGAAATGCCACCAAATTTATTTTCTCACTAGAGAAGGGGAATTAAGCTACAAGAGTCAAGCTTGCTATTAGGGGTCGTTTTTGGCTCACCTTGAATAAAGTTAAAAGGTTGCCAATTACAATGATTGATGACGTCAAGTCATTCCTCAGAAATAGAACATGTAAACAAATGTCAATGCAGTATCTTACAAAATAATGGGAAAAATATGGTCGTCATCACCGGTACTTCAAGTCTCCCCGTTAATTTTGGCAAGCCAACAAGCCTTGAAGCATGGGGCATTTGTAGAAAAATAAAATTTATTAAATTTAAATCCACAAGTAATTTGATTTCATCACTTATTAAATACATATTAGTCTAGATGATGTTATGGGCTAGTGTAATCGGGTCGATTATTTAAATCTAAAATGAATTGATTTAAATAAAAGTCCAATATATTATTGGGCTAGCCTGTATTCTTCTATCGAATAGGTCGCCCCAAAAGCCTCAAGCCCAAGGATCCACTAGTGTTTTCTTGGAGACTACTCCACCCCACACCTATATAAAAGAGTCAAATGAGAAGGATAAGACACAAGCAAGCAGAAGGAAAGACTAAAGAAGCTCTAAAGAGAAGAATCAAAGTCTGGATCCATATCTGCAATCATTATTTGTGGTCAAATTCCAAAGGGAAACTCAAATCATAGGCGAGCGGCTTCAAATCTTCCGTTCATGATAACCCAACACCAAATCCTAGTTCAAGACGACCTTCAAGTTGTTAGTGTCATAGTAAAAATCTGAAATCAATCAAGTTCAAGATCAAGCTCTCAAGATCTTGAACCATCGTCCGTGAGGAGAAGAATAAGAGGACTAAGCCCGTTTGGCAAACTGCGAAAATTAGTTTATTTTGAGAAGAATTTTTTTTAAATTGCTTTTCTCAAAAGTACTTTTGGTGAGAAGCGATTTGTGTTTGGCTAATTAGTTTGAAAAACACTTCTTAGCAACAATTAGTGTTTGGTCAAGCTTTAAAAAACTGCTTCTTAGTGTATTTTTCTCAAAAGTGCTTCTCAAACAAGTGCTTTTGGAGAGAAGCTACTTTTTTCTGCTTCTCCAAAGCTGCTTCTGTTTTTCCTCAAAATTACTTTTATTTCCTTCCAAAAGCATGGCCGAATAACTCAATTTTTGGCCAAAAGTGCTTTTGGCCTAAAAGATGCTTGGCCAACATGTTATACATCTCTTTAGATTTAGAGATAATTTAAAGATTGTAACCCCATCACTTGAAATCGAATATAATATTTGTTGATATATTTATTGTCTTGATTATTATCTTTCAGTAGGGAAATTTAGTTGTTACAGTGGTTGCTTATGTATTTGGGATTTTTAGAATCTAGAAAATAATTAGAGAAAAAACTTAAATTATCTGAATTTTTGTTCTCTTAAAGCTGCTTTTTCAACGTTAGATGTGCATTTGGTGTCAGTAACTGAGGACTCGATATACATTTAATTTTTCTTTGGTGAACCTAAAAATATTGGTCTGTGTTCAGTATTCTTATTAACTGAAAATAGTATTCTTGCATCGTGAAATTGTGCATCAGGATACTCTGGAGTCAGGTTTCTAGGTCCATGTTTTTAATCGGGATGTTTACACGAATACATAGATTACACATTCAATATACATAATAATAAAAATCATTATAAACATATAATACATCAATGTTTGCCCTAAAATCGGATAATAATTGAATTTAAGTCCGTGAATAAGAGCGTAAGTGTTGAAAAGTGATCTATAATAGGAACAGTGTAAGGACGGACTCAAAATGGAAATCGGATGGTTTCGTTAACTCCGTTAGGTGATATCGGGGTTGAGAGCGTGTTCGGAGAGTATTTTAGGAGCTCGTAGCTCATTTAGGCTTGAAATGCCGAAAGTTAGAATTTTGAAGTTTCCGATCCGATAGTGAATTTTATATCCGAGGGTTAGAATGGGATTCCGAAAGTTGTTGTAGCACAGTCATGTCATTTGGGACGTGCTTGCAAAATTTCAAGTCAATCGGACGAGTGTTAGTTAGGTTTTGGATCGAAAGCGTGTTTTGGATGAACTTGAAGTTCTTAGGCTTGAATATTTGATTTAATCGGGTTTCGGTGTTGTTTTATATGTTTTAAGGATTTGTGCATGTTTGAATAAGGTATTAGGTGTTATTGGTGCTTTTGTTTGAGGTCCCGGGGGCCTCAGGATGATTTCGGACGGTTAACAGAGAAAATCTTTACGTTGTCGCAGCCGATATGTCCCTTCTATTATTTTCGCTTCTGCGGCTTGGGAACCGCAGAACCGGCTTTCCCATTGCAGAAGCAAGTTTACCCATCTGTCAAAAAGCCGCAGAAGCGGTCCCCTGTCCGCTTTACGGGACCGCAGAAGTGGACTCTAGTCCATTTAATGAAATCTGCAGATGTGGCCTTGTTTCTACAAAAGCGGAACCGCAGAAGTGGTCCCTTGTTCGCAGAAGCGGAAAGCACTGTTCAGAAATAGGATAATCCGAGGGTTTATTTCAAAAGTTGAAAAATCAATTGAGAGCTCGGGAGAAGGCGATTTTGAGTGGGTTTTGAAGAGAAGATCATTAGGTAACGTTTCTTTGACCCTTTCTAGTTATATTTCATCAATATATAGTTAAAAACACCAATAGAATTCGAATTCAAGGTCAAAAATTGGGAAAAATGGGTGAAACTTCTTAGACTTAATTGTTTGATTTTGAGTGGGCATTTGACCTCTGGTTTGGGAGATTTTTATATGGTTAGACTCTTGAGAATGCGAGGGTTCTGAAAATGTAAAAATTATTTGATTCTGAGCTGTTCGCCTGAGGGGCGTTTTGTTCATTTTACCCATTTTTGCGCCATAGCTTTAATCTTAATAATGAAATCAGTTGTTTGCGATGTTATTTACGTTACGTGATTGGATTGAATAGATTTGGGTCATTTGGAGTCTGATACTCGTGGCAAGGGTATTGTTTCATACTTGGTTTTGCACCGGTTCGAGGTAAGTGGCTTGTCTAACTTTTTATGGGGACCTCTCCCCTTAGGATATATTACTTGTTATTTTAAATGCCTGGTACGCGAGGTGATGAGCAAGTACTTGAGCTTATTATTGAAAATCCGTTTTACTTATAATATTTAACTGTGTTTTCTTGCGTATTTGCCTATTCTAAGTGCAATTTAACATGTGCTAGCTTAGGAAAAGCATGTTTAGCTGACTTACTTGCTTATGTGCCTAAACTGTATTATCTGTCCTCCGTGAAGCATGCTAGACTAGAAATTCTATTAGTTGTTCTTACTTAGCATTAAATATTATTTGAATTGTTGTGGTGTTTAAGATTTGGAGACTACAGGACGGTATCCCGAAAACTCCCCTTGTAGCTGTTCGTTCTAAGAGTGAGGGTACGAGATAACAAGAGTTCCCTGGCACAGATATGATTATCAAATGAAGGATACCAGGAGATCCTCGGAATACTAAGAGATCCCTCATGTATAAATGAAGGATACCAGGAGATCCTCAGGATACTAGGAGATCCCTCGTGTATATTATAAGGATACCAAGAGATCCAGGATGATAAACTTCCGGTGGTGGTTTGTACTTCTATATATTCGATGTGTTGGTTCTCGGTTATTGCTTTATTTATTATCTTGCTAGATTCTCACAGTAGCTTATATCTATGTTATCTTTTCCCTATCATATTATTATTATGTTTCTATCTCAGTAGGGCCTCGACCTTCCTCGTCACTACCCGGCCGAGGTTAGGCTTGGCACTTACTGAGTACCGTTGTGGTGTACTCACGTCCCTTCTATGCATGTTTTTCATGTGCAGGCCCAGGTACTTCTTTCCAAGCGTATTATCCTCGCAGCTAAGATCATTATTGGAGACTCAAGGTATATCTGATACGTCCGCATACCTGAAGTCTCTATTTCATTCTAGTTGTAGCAGATAGCCCCCTTTTCCTTCTTTTCTTGTTGTTCTGCATATTCTGGTGTAGAGAATATTAAGAAACCTTCTTAGCCTGTGTTGCCTGTGAGATTCCGGGTTTTAGGATTGTTTCAGAATTGTAGTGTTAAAGTGTATGTGATAGGAGGCAACTATATACATTTCCTCATGTTCGTTAGCTTTTAAATTATTATTATTTCGTAAAGGTTGTAAATTCTGTAATGTGTTAGGCTTACCTAGTCGTGAATACTAGGTGTTATCATGACATGTTCACAATTGGTGAACTAGGGTCATGACATATACGCGATTTTAAGGACACGTGATATAACTTGGTATAAATTAAGAAGGATAAATTAGTAATGAAATTGACGATAAAAGAGTAGATGTAAACCACACAAATTAAATAACATTGGCCCTCGAGTTCAGTCACCCTTGAACCAAAAGATTCTTCAACTGGCCTATGAACAGAATGACAAGATTATGAGAGCTAGAAAATGACAGTATATTACTTTGTATTTCGTGAATATGATATGTTTTACGAATGATCAGACCCCCTTTATATATTAGGGGAGTCCTACTCTTGATAAATTATATATGGGGTAAGAAATCTCATGATTAGCTACTTAATCGGCCTCTTCTTGAAATGTGTCGGGATTTTTGCTGTGATCCTCGCCCAATTGTGAATATTTCGGCTTTCCATTATTCTCAGTAAGCTCCCTTTGACCTCACTTGATTTCTTTCTTGCTCGGTCTCGGTCTTGGCCAATTTCGATCTTGACTGATCTTGATCTTGATCTTGATCGATCTCTAGGTCACGAACTCGGCCATCTGACTTTACACCATGGTTCGATATAACATGAGGTTAAACCTTGGCCTATCATGTTCCAGTCTTAAAGGGCAAGGTCGATTTTATCCGTATACAGATAGTCCTCTTGTTTCTCGTAAAGAAAATGATGAGAAATAATGTGAATTTTCGAGCTCCATCTCTATGGACCATGATGTAAGCGACGAACGTCGCTGATACCCCAGATCATGACATTAGCTCCAACTTGAAACATCCCTTTTGTCCAGTTACCAAGGTACTAGATGCCCGTCAGTTGCTGGTCGGCCATCATGAGTGATGAACCATCACCGACATGCTATAAGTACGGTAATCTCCCTTTATTTCAAACTTTATGCTAAAAGCTTCTCCCATTCTTGCTTCTATTAAAAAATCTCTTTGCTTTTCAATTCTTGCACCCAAATTTCTTAAACTTTTAGCAGACTGCATACTATCCTTATTCCTTTTTCTTTTACAATGGCGAAAGCTTCTAAGACTGCGCCGCAAAAGAAGGTTGCCTCCTTTTCACCCCCCCCCCTGCAATGGGACTGTGGTAGAGTATTCTCTTGAGGATTTTGTTCCAAGAGGGTGCCCTGTTGTTAATGTTTTTAAGATTGAAAAGACCTACTCGGTACCGGGTCGATGTGAACCGATCTTGAGGTATATATATGCAAAATTATTGATGACCTCCCCGCCATGGTCAAAGAGGATTGCAACTGGGTCGATAAATATGCGGTGGTACCCTCGTGTAAGGAATCGATCACCACCCACGTGGAGGGTTTCCTAAATATTTACACTTAACCCTTCACATTGGGTCCCTTAGACCCTGTCATCGCCGCCTTCTGCAATAGGTACGACGTGACCTTTTACCAAATCCATCCTTCCTTCTAGAGAATAGTGATTTTCCTCTAATTCTTCGTAATCAAAATGTAGGGATGTCCATTCACCCTCGATCACCTGTAAACGCCTTTAATTTTCCCGACTCTATCAAAGAGGGATGATCAAGGTTGCTCTCTGAGCCTGTAAGGCCCCGTTATCGAGCATAGACGAGACTCGTGACCGATGTTGGATGGGTCGATTTGTCTAAATAAAGATTTTGGACCTGATCCCTGCTAACGACATGTCGTTTCCTGAAAAATGGGACACGAATCATGATTAGTACTCCGTTTTATGTTTAATTTTGTTGTTTTACTTCTTCTTTTCTTTCCTCATCTATGTTTTTGGTGTTGTAGCTATGGCTCAGGTTCCAGAATTAGTTCCCAAACTCAAGCAATGGGCCGAGGGCCTGGTGTCACAGAGACCATACTCCGAGTGTTCTTGGATAGAGTTATTGAAGGGTCTTTGGGAGGCCCGCAATCATTGTAATTTTATTTCTTAGAAAGTTTATCGTTCGAGCTTCTTCTCGAGTCCTTCTCCAATCACCTGCTTCGAAGTAGGACAAAGAGAAGAAAAGGAAATGGGCTCCAAGTTCCCCAGACTCGGGAATGAATAAATTGACGAAGAGGCGCTCAAGCTTAAGGGAGAAATCGGTGTTATGTCCTCAGACTCAATCCGCTGACTAAGGGATGAGCCCGAAGAAGAAGAAGAGGGAGATAAATCCACACTGGTGGCTCGCGTGCGGGTTGGAGTCACCATATAAAAAGTTCTCAAACTAGCGGGCGCTAAAGTGCAAACATTCCCGGTATGAGGAGGTCAATGAGAGAGTTATGGCTAAAGCTTCTAAGCGAGAAAGGGTCGATCCCAATCTGCCCCAAGTTAGGGGAGTCGAGAGAGAGATTAACTCGAGCTGCGGAAAGTGCCCCGATAGACAAACATGGAGCGATCAACATCAGCGCGGTCTCCTTAGATTTCAGACACTATGCTTCATAAGGCTGGTATAAAGAGTCCTCTAGGGTGACTAATATCCGCTGCTTCTTGGATAGGGTTGAGGCGCTACTTTGGAAGATATCACCAGGCTCGATGACCTACTGATGCCAAGGAAAGAGTCGTCGTCAGGTGCTACCAAGTATTCATCGAGCCCCAAATTGGTAGATCGATTCTCCATCGCAATTGTTAATCCTGACCGAAGATGGTTAACAGCTTTTTCTATCTTGGAGGACACCCAAGTTTTCTCTATCCCCGTAGGGGTCGCTAGTTACCTTCGGTTCTTAGTGACCGAAGAAGCTCAGACAGTGATGGATGAGGTAGAAACCTCCTACCTATTCAATGAATCCCAACAAGCATTAAATTGGGTAAATTCACGTGTCTTTTTTCTCATATATTCTAACTTTTAAAGTTGTAAATACCGTCTTCCCTTATGCTTGTAGGCATTAGTGCTACATCACGAGGCTTTCCTCCCATATCGGAAGGAATTAACTCATCACGAGGCCAAGGTCTGAGACCTCACTGAAAAAAGTGAAACCTACAAGCTTCTTAGCGAGAAGCTTAAGGCTAGTCTAGTAACAGCTCGGGATGAGCATGCCAAGATGGTCGAGTAGGTATTCTGAATACTTCACAATAGTGAAGATGAACTGGAGATAATGACTTACAATCTGATTATGTAGGTTAGGGAGAGGCTTGAACATATCGGGGAGCTTCAAAAACAAGTAGATACAATTCAAGCTGAGTTTGAGGAGTTCAAGAAAAATATGGACATCTTAGCCTCGAAAAGGCAAGCTACCCAAACACAACTAGAGTCGGTCAAGATCCAGCTTTGAGCTGCAAGATAGAAGGCCTTGGTGCAAGCTAAGAAAATCGAGAAGCTTTAGTCCCAATTAGCAAACTTGGCCAATGAGCTCGAGGCGACCAAATCTGAGGTGGCCATGGCCAATACAAAAACTGATGTTGAAAGTGGCCAAATATAAGGTCGACGTCGAGGTCATCCAAACGCATGCCAAAAGCATGGTAGATCATGCAAAGTCGCAAGCTCAAAGGGAACCCCTTGAGGGAGTCCATGCTCAAGGCTTCGATATACTAGCTAAACTCAAAAATGCCAAAGTAGAGGAAGCAATGGCTCAAAAATCGGCCTTTCCCGAGGAAGACTCAAATAGTTTAAGTGAGTTTGAAGGCGGGGAAGATCCTGAGGGCGGAGATGTTACCTCTGATGAAGACTAGGCCACTTAGGCCTTTATATTTTTTGCTTTTCTTTTTTTGCATAATTTTT
Source organism: Nicotiana benthamiana (assembly GCA_034376525.1). Lineage (NCBI taxonomy): Eukaryota > Viridiplantae > Streptophyta > Magnoliopsida > Solanales > Solanaceae > Nicotiana > Nicotiana benthamiana. The sequence goes on from CM067330.1 coordinate 123,835,125, forward strand.
AGGCCATTTTGGCCATTATAAATGTTTTACAATTAAGCCATTTTGGCTTCTATAAAAGAGTTTTGTGTAAATATATATAAGGCTTTCTTTTAACTTTTGGCTTTTCTTTATTATTTATATTCACAAAGGTTGGAACAAAATAGCTTCGGTTGTGTAAGTTCGAACAATCCTGCCTTTACATTATTTTTTTCGAAGCATCTTGGAGGTTTAGGGTTATCGGAAACCTTCTCCCAAAGTAAGTAACCCAGACCGAAGTTTTGCCGAGGGTATCCTTTATAACTGGCTATGAAAATTTGAAGGCCTATTTTTTGTTACAGTTCTCGGATGTCTTTGAGCCGTGTCAATGTGGCTGTAGCCTTTTAATTCAGGCATAGCCCTGTGAGCTTGTTTTTACGAGTTATCCAATCTTGCCTAAGATAACAATCCCTTAGTGGGCATGGTCGTGGCCTGTAAAATTCGGGGGTTGCCTGAAAGGTCTTATGTCCCCGATAATTAATAGTTTGATCTTTTCGAGTTTGTTTTTTGAACGACAGTCCTTGATTGTGGGGGTGATCATCCGAACTCTTGTTATAATCGCCCCTTGAGATCGTTTCCTTAAAATATCAGAAGTACGAAATTATAAAGTGGAATTTTTTTCTAAGACATAAGATAATTGAAAGGAAAGTACTTCTATTTATTCTTGTGAAACACTGTTACACATACGTACATATTTTGTGCCAGGGCTCAGGCAACCTATGTGGGAACGGTTTGTGTTGGCCCTTACAACAAATCTTACCTACGAGACCCTTCTATTACGAGGTAATTTCCTCGCAAAATTGAACATCTACGGGTAATACCCTCCAGCATATGAGGTTGATTGTAGAGGAACCTCGATTACTGTTAGTGTTATCTTTGACACAAATTCATAATCGACCTTCAATTCTAAGTTAGCACGATCCACTGTTGCTTCGTTACAAACCTTTCCTAAAAACTCAATTTGGACAAAAACAGTTTAAGGGAAAAAAAGTTCAACACGTTCTTTCAGACCTAAAGGCTTCCTGTCGCTCTTTATCGATCACCTGCAAGTGTTAGTCCAAAATAGAAATAATTGAAATGGGGTCATACCTTAGCAGTAATATTGTTTAAGATGATTTATATTCCAATTATTCGGTAGTTGTTCTCTGTTTATCATTCCGATCTTATATGACCTTTTCTTTGTAATCTCAAGAATCTGGTATGGCCTTCCTAGTTTTTACCCAATTTCCCTTCGTTTGGATTCCGCGTGTTTAACCTTCCTTAGTTCTAAGTCCCCGACATTGAAATATCGAAGGTTGGTCCTTTTATTTTAATACCTTTCGATCTGTTGCTTTTGGGCAGCCAATCGAACAAGGTCAGTTTCACCCCTTTCATCCAATAGCTCCAGGCTTGTATTCATGGCCTCGTTATTTGATTCTTTTGTTGCATATCAAAATCTGATACTCGGTTTCCCAACTTCAGCCGGTATTAGAGCTTCGGAGCCATAAACCAATGAGAATGTGGTAGCCTTAGTACTGGACTTCGAAGTTGTGCGATACGCCCAAAGAACTTCAGGCATGATCTCTTTCCATTTTCCCTTAGCGCCAGTTAACCTTTTCCTAAGGTTTTGGATTATAGTTTTGTTGGTCGATTCGGCTTGTCCGTTCCCACTAGGGTGATAAGGTGTTGACAAGATCCATTTGATCTTATGGTCTTCGAGAAATTTGGTCACTTTACTGTCGATAAACTATTTTCCGTTGTCACATGCAATTTTGGATAGTATCCCTAACCAACATATGATGTGGTCCCAAACGAAGTCGATGACTTCCTTCTCCCTGACCTCCTTGTATGCGTGTGCTTCAACCCACCTAGAGAAATAGTCAGTCATAAATAAAATAAATTGAGTCTTACCTATTTCCAATGGAATAGGGCCGACTATGTCCATCCCCCACTTCCTGAACGACCACAACAATAAAACCAAATGCAGCAGCTCCCGGGTTGATGAATTATCGGAGCATGTCTTTGGCACTAATCACATTTTTGTATGAATACCTTCACATCTTTTCCTATATTGACCAAGTAATAGCCGGCTCTGATTACCTTTTGAACCAATGATTTTGTGCCTATGTAATTCCTGCACGTGCCTTTATGGATTTCCCTTAAAAGGTACTCGGTATCTCCCAGTACCGGACATATTGCTAGTGTACCATCAAACATTCTCTTCTACAAGGTTTTTTCCTTGGACAAGCTAAATCAGGTTGCCTTTGTGTGTATGGCCCTCAATTTCTTTGGATCTGAGGGAAGATTCCCGATCTTCAAATACTCTATGTATTTATTTCTCTAATCCCAAGTTAAGCTTGTGGAGTGTATTTCAGCATGACCTTCCTCTATAACCGACCTCATGAGTTGTACGACTGTCCCCAAGTTGAGCTCGTCATCTTTGATCAACGATCCTAAGTTCGCAACGGCATCGACCTTAGAGTTTTGATCCTGCGGCACGTGCTACAAAGTCCACTCATTGAACCGATGTAATTCTACATGTAACTTCTCTAGGTATCTTTGCATTCGTTCTTCTCTGACTTCAAATATTCCGTCAACTTGGTTTACTACAAGGAGGGAGTTACACTTAGCTTCGATCACCTTCGTCCCCAATCCCTTGGCCAGTTCGAAACCTGCAATAATGGCCTCATATTTGGCCTTATTGTTAGTCAATTTTACAGTTCTAATAGATTATCTAACTGTATTGCATGTGGGTGGCTTCAGAACGATTCCAAGTCCGGACCCTTTTACGTTCGAGGCGCCGTTCATAAAGCGTATAAAAGATTTTACCAAATTTACCAACAACTCTCTTTTGACTTTGGGTATTAGGGCCAGCGTAAAGTAGGCTATGAAATCTGCCAAAATTTAGGATTTAATATTTGTTCGGAGTTGATATTCAATATCGTACACGCTGCTTTCGACAGCCCATTTGGCCAATTGCATCGAGAGTTTGGGTTTTTGCATTATATTTTGTAAAGGATAGGTTGTCACAATACATATAGGATGGCACTGAAAATATGGTTTCGGTTTTCTAGAGGCACTTAGAAAGGCAAGTGCCAATTCTTCTATATGAGGATATCTAGTTTCGGCCTCACCTAAGGTCCTACTAACATAACAAATCGGAAATTGCGTACCTTTCTCTTCCTGAACTAGGACTCCACTTGCTGCTATTTTCGATATTGCTAGATAAAAGTATAGTCATTTGTTTGCCCTTGCCATGTGAAGCAATGGCGAGCTCAATAAGTATCGCTTAAGTTCTTCTACGGCCCGTTGGCATTCTGGGGTCCATGAGAAGTTGTTTTTCGTTTTTCAAAATGAGAGAAATCAATGGCTTTTATTGAACATCCTCGAGATGAATCACCCCAGGGTTGTAATGCGCTCGGTTAGCCTTTGTACAAACTTCACATTATCCACTACCGTGATGTCCCCGCCAGCTTTGATCTTGTCGGGGTTGATCTTGATCCCTCGGTTGGATACCATGAATCCGAGAAATTTACAAGACCCGACCCCGAACGCACACTTTTCTGGATTAGGCTTCATATTGTACTTCTTCAATATACTGAAGGTTTTATGCAAATGCTTTAAATGGTCTTCTGCTGGTAGGGACTTAACTAACATATCATCAATTAAACTTTCATGGTTCTTCTATATGTTCTTTGAAAATTTGGTTTACTAGTCATTGGTAAGTGGAACCGACATTTTTAATCCAAATGGCATTATGTTATAGCAGTATGTGCCTTACCTAGGGATGACAGAGGTTTTTTCTTGGTCACCCAAGTTCATCCGTATTTGATGTACCCAGAATAGGCATCGTGAAAACTGAGAATCTCGTGGTCGGCCATGGCATCGATCATGCGATCCATGTTAAGTAAAGGAAAAGAATTTTTACGGCATGCCTTATTTAAATGTTTATAATCTACAAACGTTCTTAGTTTGTTCCCTTTCTTAGGAACTATACTATGTTTGCTAACTATTTTGGGTATTTAAACTCCCGAATGGACCCTATTTTAAGACTTCTAGTTACATCATCCTTGATGAAGGCGTCGAAATCATCGGGGGCGATAAAGGATCGAGGAATGCCATAGTCATCGTCTTCTTTAATCCCTTTCCTATTCGATTGGGTCGAGATTGGCATTGTTGATTGTTATTTGGCTTCATCTTTTGATTTTAAACCTGAGTCCTTTGTCAATGAGAGTGTTGATATGGAATTACCTCATCAACAATAACTATCTCTTTTGAGGCAGGTTGTTCCCCGTAAACTGTCTTTATCCCTTCTGATGTTGGAAATTTAATGCCTGGTGAAGGGTCAAGGGCACGATCCTCATGTTGTGGATCCATGGTCTTCCGAACAGGGCAGTGTACCTCATGTCCCATTCAATTACATAAAACTTGGTCTCCTGGGTGGTACCGACTATGCTTACCAGATACGTTATTTCTTCTTTAATAGTTTCACAAGCCATGTTGAATCCATTTTTTACTCGGGCCACAGGTATGATGTGGCCCTGTAGGTTGAGTTATTATACGACCCTTGATCAAATGATATTGTTTGATCTACCTGGATCAATTAACACATGTTTAACTCGAGTATTATTCATAAGTACAAAAATTACCTGTGCATCATTATGGGGCTTCATGATTCCTACTGCATCCGCGTCCTTGAAAGATAGAGTCCCTTCTAGTAGGTAATTTTGAGTCCGTTTTTCCCTTATGATTGACACTTTGGTGCGTTTCATCATCGGACCTTGAGGAACAACGACCTCTCCAATGATCATATGGATGGCGTGCTGGGGGTCATCTTTTCCATTTTGTTCGTTAAAGTCCCTATTTTTGAAGTGATTTTTAGCTGGGTCACTCAGATATTCTCGAAGGTGACAATTCTTGAATAATTGGGGTACTTCTTCCCTTAATTAAATACAATCATCCATCATGTAGCCATGTGTGCCATGATATTTGCATATTTGGTTGGGATCCCTTTGTGTTGGATTAGTTTGCAAAGGTCAAGGCTGCTTGGTTTCTTTGACATGCCTAACAGCCCATACGATGGCAGTCGTATCAACATTAAAGTTGTACTTCGATATCATGGTGCCTCTTTGGGATCGATAGGTCTATCAAAACTGTTCCTGCTCATGAGAACATGTGAACTTGGACCTCGATCATTTCTTCTTTCATTTCATGCGAGTTTCACCCAGATATGTTGCTCCAACAGTCTCCATTTTATGGTTGATATCTATCTCATTAGACCTTGTTTCTCAGTCAATATCCTTCTTAATTCTATCAGCGGGTCTGATACGAGAAATGAACCCTGAAAGAGCCTCAAGTTGATCACCCTCGACCCTAATTTTTCTTTGATACCAATTGTGCACATCGACCCAAGTGATAGTTGGGTATTCTATCAAATTCTGCTTCGACTACTATGAAGCCACTAAATTTCGAACGTTGGCAAGTCCATCCATTCCATTTGGAATCAAGACATAAATTCTCTAAGCATCTCATTGTCCTTCTACCTTACCTTGAAAAGGTCTGACTTCCTGGTTTCGACCTTGATGGCCCCGGCGTGTGCCATTTCGAAATAATCTGCAAGCATAGAAAATGAATCAATAGAATTAGGCGGCAAATTATGGTACCATACCATAGCACCCTTCGAAAGAGTCTCTCCAAATTTCTTTAGCAAGACAGTTTCAATCTCGTCATCCTCTAGGTCATTCCCTTTGATAGGACACGAATAACAGGTGACGTGCTTGTTCGCATCGGTTGTCCCATTATACTTAGGAATCTCAGGCATGCAAAACTTCTTGGGGAATGGCTTCGGAGCAGCCATCGGGGGAAAGATTTTTGTACGAACCTTTTGAAATCCATTCCCTTCAATATTGGCGGTGCTCTCGAGATTTCATAGACCCTTGGGTTATAAGTTTCCACCTTCTTCTCATTTTTTCTCGATCTTCTTTTCCCCTGACTCGATTTTCTTTGTCAGTTCTTCGAGCATCTTCATGATAGCAGGATTGGTCTCTGATTCTTTCTCGCTCGATTTCCTTGAAATCGATTCGACCTTGTGTACAATTTCCTGGGATGGCTCAAGTTCGACACTGCTCGGTTTGTAATTCTTGTTTTAGAGCTGGGATATTCCTTCCTATTGAGCCTTGAACATTTCGAAAATCACCCGTAGGTTGATCCCGTCATCTTCAGCGCCACGTGTGCTCTGAGCGGTTAAACGAGCATCCCCACGGATGCACTACCTTCGGGATTGACGACCAAATTTTTATTCATGGCTACATGTGAACTTATGTAGATTGGATCTGCAGTCCGAACTCCATCGAGGCCAACCAAGGGTACATCGTTCCCTAGATCTGTGTTATCATTTTCACCATGGTGGCCGAACTCATTGTCAATATGTTGGGGTGTTGACTGAGCTTTCGACATTTTATTGTCATGTTATCAAAGATACTTCAAAGAACAAGTGTAAAATAGTGTGTGTTACAAAAGTTTGTACTAGGTAATCACTATTATCCTTAGCTCCATGGTGGGCGTCAAACTGTTTACCCAAAAATGGGATAACAATTGAATTTATATGCAATTTTAAGGACACGTGATATAACTTGGTACAAATTAAGAAGAATAAATTAGTATTGAAATTAAGAATAAAAGAGTAAATGCAAACCACACAAATTGAATAGCATTTGCCCTCAAGTTCAGTCACCCTTAAACCAAACGATGTTTTAACTGGCTTATGAACAGAATAACAAGATAATGAAAGACAATATATTGCTTTGGATTGCATGAATATGATATGTTTACAAATGATCAGACCCTCTTTATATAATAGGGGAGTCCTACTCTTGATACAGTTCTATATGAGGTAAGAAATCTCATAATTAGCTAATTAATCGGCTTTTTCTTATTACGTACCAGGATTTCCCTAGTGATCCTCGTCCGATTGTGGATATTTCAGCTTTCCATTATTTGGCTCGATAAGCTCCCCTCGACCTCACTCGATTTCTATCTTTCTTAGTCTCGATCTTGGCCTATCTCGATCTTGATCGATCTTCGGGTCATGAACTCGGTGATCTGACTTTGAAACATGGTTTGATATAACATGATGTTGAACCTTGGCCTATCATGTTCCATTCTCGAAGGGGAAGCCCAGTTTTGACAGTATAAAATAAATTATGCATATATTTGCTAAAATCCAACTAACGATCTATTGGAATTATGATGAAGAAGAGTGAGAGAGGAAGAATCGAGATTGTATTTTCGTCTGAAGCGTATGAAGCAGAGTATAGTCATTTATACTGCTCCAATGCACTAACTAACTGACAGCTCAAAGACAATTTTGCAACTAACTAACCTTTAACTACTTTAACCTCCTTTTAACTAACTTTACTATACCCTAGATTTCTAATATGTACAGTTCAGTCCTCTACATCCCAAGACTCCTCTCAAGCTGGAGAGTAGAAAGCATTAAACACTCTTAGCTTGGAAAGAAGGAAAGAGTGTAGAGCAACCCCAAGGCCCTTAGTCATAAGGCCAGCTAACTAGAGCTTAGTTAGAATATAATAAGGAGCAAGTAATCAACTTTTGATTTTTTTTTGGACAAAGTGTCAATCTATCTCGATGTGCTTTGTCCTTTCATGGAATATGGGATTTGCTGCTATTTGAAGAGCAGCTTTACTTGATTATTCATCAGGAGGAAATCAGCCGACAACTCGATCCGCTAAATCGCCAAAGAAGAAGAAGAAAAACAATTTGCCTATAATTCTTGGCACTACAATTCCAGCCTTCTTCCTCATTTGGGCTATTTTAGGTGTTTTTGCTATTTTACACTACAACACTAAGAAGGCTACTGCATCTGCAGCTATCACCCCAGGTGAGGTTTTAGGCTGCCATAACAAAAGGCACAATTAACAAATTAAATAAGATTTACTAACTTATATACACTATTTGTGCAAAGAGCTTTTACAGTTCAGTCAAATCTCTCCATAACCAACATCTTGTGTTTCGATATTTTTTTATTATTGTAGTGAAGTGTTGTTACATAGGACGACATATACATAACACAAAAATTAGTTTCGAGAAAAACTTGGCTTTTACGATGAACAACTTTTATATACGGGATACTGGTACTGATGTTTTAAATAATATTTATACAATTAGGTCACATATAAAGTAATTACAGGTAAACTTTTATGACTATAAGCATTAATTATTAACTTCATAAATTGATACTTTCAAAAAGGGATCGAGTACGTCCTACTAAAAAAATTTGAGAGACACTTTCAAAAGGGAAATGATGTGGTATCACAACCTTGTCCCAAACTCGATAGATTCATTTGCCATGCTGGTAGATTCTTTCATAAAGGCACATGTTGGTGCCATCAAAGTAGCTATAAGAAAATCCGGCATCTTCAAAATCAAGCAAAGGGAGAATGAGATGATGCGAGAGTTCGTATCTCGCTTTCATATAGAACGAATGGAACTACCACTGGTCTCAGACGACTGGGCGGTGCAGGCCTTCACTCAAGGTTTGAACGAATGAAAATCAGTAGCTTCGAAGCAGTTAGTCAAATATCTCATCGTGACTTGGTCGGACGTCCACAACCAATACCAATCAAAGAAGAGGGCCGAAGACGACCTATTAGGAGCCCTCTCGGGCTCGGTATATCCTAGCAGGATTTTGTAAAAGGAGTCGAAGCCGAATAAAGAGAGATCCCAACCATACACTGAAGACACAAGAAACTCCACAAGGCGCAACATACCCCGCAATGACTGGAGGATGGATCGAGGCCAGAATCCTCGAGGACTTGTTAGTAGAGCTGGATTGCATAGGCACACAGGGTCGACGGAGGTGCCCCGCTTGTCGAAATACAACTTCAATATCGACATTTCATACATCGTATTCTCCATCATTAAAATTAAGACACCAGGTGGCCAAGGCCTCTACAATCAGATCCTTCGCAAAGAAACCATAACTTAATGTACGAATTTCATAACACGCACGGCCAAATGATCCAGGATTGCGGGCAACTCTGGGATGAAGTAGCCTGACTACTCAGTAAAGGTCACCTCCGAGAATTCCTCAGTGACCGAGCAAAAAATCAGTTCCAGGAAAGAGAGGCGACCAAGAAGAATGAAACAAACAAGCTACAACATGCCATCCACATGATCTTAGGAGGCATCGATGCTCCGCAAGAACCCATGATCAGAAGAACAAAAATATCCATCACCATAGAAAAGTGAACTCGTGGTTACATATTCCAAGACGCTCTCACATTCAGCAATGAGGACATCGAGACCTTGTCTTATCCTCACAGTGACGCACTAGTAATCTCTTTCCTTGTAAATATATTTCAAATTATACGTGTACTTGTAAATCCAGGTAGCTCGGCCAATATTATCAGGTTGAGGGTGGGAGAGCAATTCTGACTGCCTGACCAAATTGTGTCCGCCTCTCGAGTCCTCAATGGGTTCAACATGGCGAGTGAAACAACGAATGGGGAAATCACTCTCCCAGTCAACATGGCAGGCACAATCCAATCGAAGGAGACATGAGGTACAATGCCTTGTTTGGGAGGCCATGGATACAATTCATGAGAGCAATACCAGCTACCCTCCATCAAATGATGAAATTCCCGACGAAGGTTGGGGGAAAAACCATTTACGAGGAGCAGCATGAAGCAAAAGAGATGTTAGTAGTGCACGATATGGCACAACCACCAATACCTCCACCATCGAAGGAGCCAAAGGATAAGAAAATAGTAAGATAGTGATAACAAGCTACATTCTCGACTATGTCCGACTAAACAAAACAAAGGATCGTACCGAGTCCTCATAACAAACGATTGAATCACGCCGAGGTCCGAAGCACCGTCAGCACTAAGGTATGTAAATACCTAATTTTTGCCTTTTCTTTTTATTATACCCTTTTAGATTTTTTTTGTGTGTTTGTAGATTTTAGAATTAGAGTTCTTAAAAATTGAGTAATGGGGTTAATATGGATTGATTTTGTTGGTTTTAAAGCATAATTGGCCCAAAATATGGACCAAATCTTTGATCCAATTGCCTTCGACCAGCCCATCTCTCTCCTCTCTTCTTAGAGACCCACCTTCTGCCGCCCCAGCTTCGCCGCCGAAAATCGCCCACCGGCAGCGGCCAACCTACAAATCACCCGAAAATTTTACCCTTTCTTCCTTTCAACCTCCTCTCCATGAATCCAAACCCCAAATCTTTTAAATCCCTCTCAATCCCCGTAGATCTAGGCCAAATCTAAAACCCTAGATGCCGGTCACCACCCCAAACTTCAAAAATGTCACACCACATTCATCCTCTCGCTCTCCTCTTCTCCATTCATGCCTCAAAACCTTCAAACCCCTCCGGAATCCAGCCAAAATTTGGTTGAATTCTGGCAGCAGCCCCCATTGTCGCGACCACCACTACCTCATCGTCGTTGAGCTTTGTTCTAGCATGAGCACGACCCTGTTGCCTCTTTTTCTCTTTGACAAATGCTCGACTCAACTCTACCTTGTAAAAGTTTGTGTGTTTTTTGACATTTGTCATCGAGAAAAAGAGGCGTGGAGGTCGATTCACCACCTAGTTGTGTTGTACTACTGGTTTGGAGCCCGATCGTTTAGGTAAAATCCTAATCCCTTATTCATCATTTTTAGTTTTTTTAGGTTTTTAGTTTAGTTTAAGTTCTATTTTTTCTTAATTAATGATTAGTCATCTTTTTGTTAATTTCAGAAATTTTGTTGTTCATTTATTCGTTCAGGCCATGCTTCAGTCTTTTCCTTCTTTTTTAAAACTTCTGTTTTCCCCCATTTGTGTTTAGGTTTAGTTTAACTTCCAGATTTCAATTAATTGTTAATCTGTAATTGTTAGTACGTGTTAGATTCATTGACAATCATCGATCATTAGTCTTTATTTATACTTTTTGAATCATGTATTAGTTAGTATGCCGTTATAGTTCGTCGTGATGTTTTCGTTTAGTAATCAGTTATAATAATCACTTCAATGTAAATATATGTTTGTTGGTCTTAATGCTTGTTATGTTTTCAGACTTCATCTAAATTTTGAAGTCTTCAAACTATAACTGAGATATCAAAACTGTCAATTCTAGCTTCATTAATTCTAACTAGTATATTACCTGCGCGATGCGCGGAAAGTGTTAGAGAAATAAAGTATAAAATAATATTGCATTATTGTAAAAGCTAAATATAAATATTAAGGATAATAGAGGCAATTGGTAGAGCCATTTTATTAATTAATTCGTATTATACTATGATCATAAAATTGTAGTAAAATAAAAGTTACCCATGTAACGAAATACTAAACTTTGCTTAATTAAGCACATTATAAATAGTTGTACATACGGGTATCCCACTCAGCTTCAAATATAAAAACATACACACAAAAAGATAGGGGTATACAAAGGAAACCGATAAACTGCACCAACCCGATAATCCGAGTCAAACCGAGAAAAAACCCGACCATGGTTTGGTTTGATTTGGCTTGGTTTTGGAAAAAAACCCGACCATAATTGGTTTGGTTTGGATTCAACTAAAGAAAGTCAAACCGAAACCAAACCAACCCGATATTAAATATATAGAACTTTTAGATATATTTAATATATAAATGTACTTATTGTGATGTAATTTATTTCTTAATAAAATTCATAATTTTATATTTTAAGGTATTATTTCAAGGTTGGACTTATAACTTTTTGAATGTTCCAATAAGTTTTATAGCCATTAACATTAGTAAATTAAATAATGCTAAAAAAAGCCAAATTAAAACCAAAATCAAATCAATATTAATTCTAACAAAAGGCATTCAATTCAATACTATGAACGAGAGTGTATTGAATATCTATTTTTTTGTTTTGCAATAATTTAGATAAATGCACAACATATTTTTATTTTTCTTTAGCGTTTAATCATGTAATTAATATTTCCTTATTAGTCTACTTATTTTAGCATGACTTAGTATTTTTAGATTAGGAAAAAGGGTCAAAACTACCCCTAGACAATTGGAGTTGGTACAATAATGCCCTCCGTCCACTTATTTTGAAAAAATTGCCCTCGCCGTTATCTTTTTGGCTCAAAATACCCTTACGACTAACGGCTATGTTAGATAAAAAATTAATTAATTTCCATGTGTCATAACGAAAAAAAGGTCAAAACTGCCCCTAGAGCATTGGAGTTGGTACAATAATACACCCATCTCAAAAAATCTCTCTCTTCCCCCTTCCCCCCCCCCCCCCCCTCTAGCGTGTGGGTTCATATTCCTCTTGTTTTTCTCATCCTTTTTTTGACATTGCACTCTATTTGAATAATCACTACAAATATCATTAAAGTATTATTTTCCGACAACCAAAATTTTTTGTCACCAATACTTTACGTCATACAACTTTCAAAAACTATGTTAAGCAAAGAAAAACGTAATTAATTTCCATGTATCATCGTCTCATTGATTGGTGGACAGAGGGCGTTATTGTACCAACTCCAATTGTCTAGGGGTAATTTTGATCCTTTTCCGTTTAGATTATTTTTATTGTGGCTTTTTTTTTTGGTAATTAAAATTTTATTAATCACCAAAGATCTTGCTTTACAATGCCATAGTCCAGCTTATACTCAGTTGACTATCCAATCTTATCCAATATACTAACTACCCATCTTATACTCAGCTGACAATATTTTTATTGTGGCTTTTTAATTAGCAATATTGATATTATACAATTTTATTGTCTTTATTGTTGAATATTTTAGGATAATGCCATGACACATCTCATATTTTGTATTATTTTCTTGGGAAATACTTTATATAGATGTATCTTACTAGGATTAAAGAAATATTTTGAGCATAATTGTTCTATGAAGGTTTTATTAGAAAAATTTTTGAAAAAAACCCGAATAACCCGAAAATCCGAGAAAACCCGAAAAAATCCGAGAGAGAAAAACCCGAATTTTACTTGGCCAAACCTTTTGATAAATTTCAGTTAAAATACTACCTAAAGGTTATCCAACTGAATCTATTAATATTGCTAATACATACCAATCCGATAGTATCTTCTTATCTATAACATCAACTATAGCATATCTAGTAACCTCATATTTAGCAAAGTCTTCATGTACTGAAGCCCTAAGCGCGGTAAATTTTTTTTCTCTATCCCTTCGTTTCCTTAACATAGTTTGTATTGCAACAGAGACATTACGGATGACTTAAGTTTTTGAGTCAGAATGATTAAAGGAATAAACTTTGCAACGTCGTCCCTGATACGTTGACCCCTTCTTTGAATTTGAGAAGTCGCATTTGGACTAATTAGAATGTGTCTTTGTTTAGCCATATCTGAAATATGATCAATGAAACAATAAGTAACGATACAACATGTTAATGTCATAGAATATATATATATATATATATATATATATATATATATATATATATATATATATATATATATATATATATATATATATATATATATATATATAGTTTTTAAACATTTGATAGACTTAAACAATATTTCAATAGACATTGATTGCTGAAAGAAGCACATACATTAAAATTAGATATAACTTTCACTGGTTGACAATTAACAGTTAAAAAAAATGTAACAAAACTTTGCTAATGCTATTTCGAATGCTACAGCACATCAAATCACACTGTGAAACAAATTTAATAATTAAGAATATTAAAAACAAAATATGAAATTCATAAGTTTTAGCAATTGAAGACATGTAACAACTCTGGTTAAAAAAAGAAACAACCGTCATAAAAAAAATGAAATTGTAATCTAGGATTAGTCTTCAGTTTTCTGAATTGTACCTGGTGAACAGTTACACGGCTATGTACATATGTACTTTTGATTAATACAATTTGGGTTTAATAAAAAAAAAGTTGAAGTCCTGTAATTACCCCATAAAAAATCAAATAGTCTGTTCTAATGGTCTTAACTTTGATAGTTTGGAGCGTCCTTTGGAAGAAGGAGTATCATAATCAACCCATGATATAATCAACATAAGAAGACACATGATTATTAGAGTGCTCTTGAAACAACTGTATTGTAATTAATAGCTATTTTGCTAATTCTCATTATGTACCTAAGAAGTATATTATATGGTAGTATAATAAATAAAATATAAGTATTTACGTACGGACGCTAATGTAAGTTGGTATATTAATAACTTCACAACATTAATCTTCTTCTATATAGTAAATTGTAAAGCAATATAAGAATCATACCTTTCTTATGGAGTAAAATTTCGAGAGATGATGGTATCGAACTACTCCAGAAATAAAATGTACGTAATATGGTTGAGTTTATCAGATTTATTTTTCTGCGTCTCCCTTTTCAAATGATTTTATAATATCATGGGATGATAATAGTGTGTAAGATTTGTGGATGGAGAAGTTAAGGAGATGGTTGGAAAGTGTATATGGTTGTGCAGGAGTGGCAGAACGAGGGGGTTAATTGGAGAGGTTTGCGAGACAGTTTATTCTGGGGCAATTTTTCACGGCTTAATTGCTGTGTAGTTTTTGATTAATAGTTAAACAAATCAAAAACAAACAGTTTTAAAAAGGAGATTATATACATGACTAAATATCTAAGGTAGAAAAAACTCTTTTAGACTGTCATATATTGTTATAGTTCGATCCTAATGCATTCAGCTTTCATTCACAAATTCAGAATTGGATATATGTGCTGAGGATTTAGTTAATTCGTATTCCAGCTTATTTCTTGTTTGGCTTCTGCGGAAGTACTTTTAATATCCAATTGCAGCTGAATTGTTATAAATACTTAAACAAACTATATGGATGAAGTTATATGAATATTTGATGTTGTTGCTCTACTTAATCGATGAAGAATTTCACTGTTGCATGCATCCTTGCCTTATAAAATCACAGCTTATGGCAATTATCCACCAAGCTTAATCCTCGCCACATGAAATGCTAAAAATATGTTTTTCATAACAATTGAACTAATAGAATAACTTATGCAAATGTGTTTGATTTCTCCACAACCAATAACTTTAGCTAATATCCCTATATTAAACACAATATTAATCATAATTCCATTTAACCTTGCTTTCAAAGCTTCTTCGACGAATGTTGCAGCAATACATATACGTAGGTTGCTTGAATTCTTTGCTATATCGATAAACTCGTTATCTTCAGTAACGACCTACAAATGTAAGAATAAACAAATGTCGATCAGTTTTTGGCATCCAAATGACATAGTTTTTTTAACTAGACTGTCGATCTTAGTTCCATGTAAGTGTGAATTCAGTTCTTTGTAGCTCACTGTTGTAGAAATAGATATACCTTTGTTGACTGATAAGTTTGCAAAATCGATCGACAATTTATCTTCATTAGCGACCTACAAATTTAAAATCATACAATAGAAGTTTAGTTCGATCATGAAATTGACAGTGCGTTTTATCCAACATCATAGTTTCCTCTGAGTGACATTGAGTCAATTAATTGCTGCTGCATACCTGTTGAAAGTATGACTGTATTGTGTTGTCATGAAGTTTGATTACTGCTGCTACAAATTTTTGGTTACTAAGTGCTGCTCCTGCTGAATGAATTCCACTGAAGCTCCAAAATTAGCCTTCCTAGTAGCAGCTTCTTTGTTAACTGTACAATCTTTGCCCCTTTCTATGAAAACATGGAGAATCGGAGATGGAGAGAAAGAGAGATTTTCGTTTTCTTCATTCAAAGAACTCTCTAGAACAACCAATGAGTTCTGCTTACTTCATCTATTTAGAAGTAAAGGACTCGAGTGTTACAAACCTCGGAAAGGACTCGAGTCATTGATGCTCGCTCCCATATCCACGACGGCTGAAAACTACGGTGATCGACAGACAAACAGCGCATGGATGAGTGTTCATGGATCCCAAGGTGTCCAAGATGGTTGTTGCCTTTTATAATTTCAGTTGCTCTTCTTAGATAATAAGAATTGCTGAAAATCTTTTCCGTGAACAAAACAATGTTTTATCATTCAAATAACAGAGAGAGTTAACAAACATGGAACTTGGAAACATTCTTACGAAGCTTCATACCAAAAGCGACAGTACGCAGAACTGCATCTATGCTCTGTTGCCAAGGAATACACATTTCTGTCATATCAGGATATAATAGCCAATATGAAACAACTAAGAAAAGCATTTAATTGAAAGAGGCATGAAAACTCTTCCATACGCAAACAAACTGGATTAGACATGAGCACAGTTTAAACTCTCCTAATAGTTAACTAAATATCAGGAAATGAAAGGTACATACATTGAAATCCATATATGATGCTTGCATGACAATAGATCTGTTAATTTTTGCTATCAAACCTAAATAATAAGAAGATATTCAAATGCGAGGTAGAAAGTTACGTTTAAATTGAACTGACATGCATAGTCGAGGAAGCTAAATGCCATGGCTGCTTCGCAAGTTTGTTTCCGCCAGATAATGGACTCTTAATAACTTTCACAGCAGAAACTGGCAAGAACAACATTTTGTTAGAAGCAAAATTATGAATGTGCTTAAAAACAAATGGGCAATACCAAAAAAAATAAACATATGCAGCCAGTTAACCATACCTACTGAAGTTCTCAAGTATTGTTTGTGAAGATTATTTACAATATGGTTTTCGAAAAGACAGATGCATGAGAACAAAAATTTGGCAAAAAGATATCAGATTACCTTTTATTCTCCAACTAAATTACGGAAAACCTCTTTGTAAACCACATTTATCTCTTCATTTGAAATTTGACCATCATCATCATAAACCAAAATCTTTAATCCCTTTCTTTTTGTAACCCGAGATAGAGCAACGTAAAGCTGGCCATGTGTGAACACCGGTTTTTTCAAATATAACCCAACTTGCGATAAAGATTGTCCTTGACTTTTGTTTATCCTCATTGCAAACGATACAACTATTGGAAATTGTCTTCTTTGGAACTTGAAAGGTATTCTTGCATCAGATGGAGTTAATGACATTCTTGGAATGAAGACCTTTTGTCCAAACATATTTCCCGATAAATTTTTTGCTTCAATAACCCGATTTCCCAGTCTAGTTCTAAATTTTCTATACTTGCGACAATCCAACACGGACCTTCCTGTTTAATAAAATGAATACATTTTAAATCATCACGTATATAGAGAACGTAAATATGGAAAAAATAATAGTATATAATTTGTATAGTTTATATTTAAAAAATTTTGATAGTCATCCAATATGGCATCTGAGAGATGATCAAATAAAGTAAGACATTCATATATTTGAATGGATTAAGGCTTTGGCACTGTTGAGATCTAAGCTTCCTGGAAAGTTAGTAATTGATGCTTAGGGACATCTGGTTGGTAGGCCTTTGGTACAGTAGGAATCTCATAGTTTTACTTAAAGACTTAAGTATAAAACTTGGCTGGGGAATAATCAATGAAGGAGCAACAGTGGCAACTGCCATTTAGCTGTCCATGTGCGCGACCCTAATAATCAAATTATACATTAAAAGTAAGATATTGGAGGAAGTTTGTTATACTGCATACTTATTATTGTCAGCATTCAGCATGACAATACTCATTATGTTATATGGTCCAGGAACTGCCGTTCAGCTGTACATTTGTGTGAACCTAAAGTTTTTATTGTACATTGAAAGTTAGATATTGGGGTTAATTAGTTATCCTGCATACAAATATATTGTTCATTGAAAGTTAGATATTGGGGTTAATTAGTTATCCTGCATACAAATATATTGTACATTGAAAGTAAGATATTGGCTGGGATCTAAACATTTGCCGAAGTTGGTAATTCAGGTTTTGGACAGCTGTCAGTTCAGGCCCCGGCAAATTTTGTACTTCAGGCTTTGGTATAAGGAAAAAGCAGTGGCTTCGCCGCAGTTGACATCTTAGGGTCCAACCTATGAAGGAATCGCAGAAATTGATAATAACAATTAGCGGTAAAACTCGTATAGGGAAGCATCAATGAAGGAGCAAATGTGGAACTGCCATTTTGTTTTCCATGTGCGTGACCTAAAGAGTTATCCTGCATACTCATTGGCAGCATTAACCATCACAATACTCTTTCTGCAATCTGGTTCAGTTACAGCCATTTGGCTGTCCATGTGCGCGCCCTAAAGATCCTATTGTACATTGAAAGTTAGATATTGGGGCTACTTTGTTATCCTGCTTACTAATATATTGTACGTTGAAAGTAAGAAATTGGCTCGGATGTAAGGTTTTGCCAAAGTTGCTATGTAAGGTATTGGAATAGCTGACTGCTCAGGCGTCAGAACAATTGGTAAATCAGGTTTTGGGACAGCTGACAGGTCAGGCATCGGCAAATTTTGTACTTCAGGCTTTGGTATAGGGAAAAAGCAGTGGCTTCGACACCGTTGACATCTTAGGGTTGAACCTATGTAGGAATCGCAGGAATTCATAATAACAATTAGCAGTAAAACTTGTCTGGGGAAGCAGTAATGAAGGAGCAATTTTGGAACTGCCATTTGGTTGTCCATGTGTGCGACCCTAAAGAGTTATCCTGCATACTCGTTGGCAGCATTAACCATCACAATACTACTTCTGCAAGCTGGTTCAGGAACAGCCATTTGGCTATCCATGTGTGTGCCCCTAAAGATCCTATTGTACATTGAAAGTTAGATATTGGGGATACTTTGTTATCCTGCTTACTAATATATTATACATTGAAAGTAAGAAATTGGCTCGGATCTAAGGTTTTGCCAAAGTTACTATGTAAGGTATTGGGATAGCTGACTGCTCAGGCCTCAGAACAATTGGAAAATCAGGTTGTGGCACAGCTGACAGGTCAAGCCTCGATAATTTTTGTTACTTCAGGCTTTCATCTACGGAAAAAGCAGGGGCTTAGGCACAGTTGACATCTTAGGATCAAACCTATGTAGGAATCGCATGAATTGATAATAACAATTAGCGGTAAAACTTGTCTGGGGAAGCAGCAATGAAGGAGCAATTGTGGAACTGCCATTTTGTTGTTAATGTGCGCGACACTAAAGAGTTATCCTGCATACTCATTGGCAGCATTAACCATCACAATACTCCTTCTGCAATCTGGTTCAGAACAGCCGTTTGGCTGTCCATGTGCGCGCCCCTAAAGATCCTATTATACATTGAAAGTTAGATATTGGGGCTACTTTGTTATCCTGCTTACTAATATATTGTACATTGAAAGTAAGAAATTGGGTCGGATCTAAGGTTTTGCCAAAGTTGCTATGTAAGGTATTGGGATAGCTGACTGCTCAGGCATCAGAACAATTTGTACTTTATGATTTGGCATAAGTGTAATTTAAGGCTTTCATATGGCTAGGAAGTCTGGCTTCGACACAGTTGAAATCTTAGGCTCCAACCTATGTACGAATCTCATGATTTGATTCTAAGACTTAGCTTTAAATATTGGATGGTGAAGCAACAGTGAAGGAGCAATTGTCGAACTCCCATTTGGCTGTCCATTGTGCACGACCTTAAACACCCTATTCTACATTGAAAGTAAGATGTTGGGGGTAGTTTATTATTCTGCATACTAATATATGTCCTCACATATTCTTAGCAAGTAATTAAAATTATGGCAGGAAACTTGTAGTACAGAATAGATGAAAAAATTGAACATAATAGCAAGTCATTCTCAGCTCTGTATCACAGTACTCCTACTGCAGTTTTGCGAAGGAACTGTCATTTGGCTGTACGTGTGCGCGACCCTAAAGATCATATTGTACATTAAAGGTAAGAAATTGGGGGTTGTTTGTAACCCTGCAGGCTAATATGTTGTGCAGTGACACTAAGATATTCGCTCGGATTTATGGTTTAGGTCACGTATTAGGACAGACGACGGGTCAGGGCTCGGCACATTTGGTAATTGAGGCTTTGTAATAACATGAATTTCATGCTTTGGTATGGATAGAAACTATGCCTTCGACACAGTAGGGATCTTAGTGTTTGTCAAGCTAGGAAGTGTGTTGGTGTACGATATAGTAATCTATATTAAGAGGCTGAAAAAATGATAACCAAACAGCTCGACATGGCAACAGATACTGTCCAGACTGCCTACATTGTTTTAAAAAGAAGAAAGACTCCAAGACCTCAAACATTAGAATCGCAGGAACAAAATTATTTTAACTGCTAAAGCTGGTAGTGTTAACAATTCAAAGATTTCAACATACTGACAGCAAGAAGTAATTTTTTGGACGATCTGTGACTTCAGTCTGTATACTACAGTTTTCATATTGTATATATGTAAAGTTTGACATACAAAATATAGATAATTATGCATAACTATAAAAGTTTGTTCATAATGAAAGTGTTTGTTTAGAAAGATATAAAGTTAGAAGTGTATGTTAACAATGATAAAAGTTGTTACTGATATTTCCCTTCTGTGAATTAATTTGAAGAAATATACTAAAATCTAGGCCAAATATCACATAGAATAAACATTAATGATATTTCCATTTTTCTGCAGTAAAATAGGATAAGCAATGGCTTAAATATCACAAGAAAACAGATAGAAAAGACAGTCTTTGGAATAATCAAATAAATAAGATAACAAAAGTTAACTCACTTGAATAGACTGGACTAATTGGGAAATTGTTTTAACTTCAACAATGCCCCCTTCTGTAACTCATCCGATAGAAATAACTTTGTTGCGAGATGGATTGAGTAAGCCTCTCAGCGTAACTATCTCGAACAGAAAGTAAATTATATGTATAAATGAGGATTTAAGTTAGAAATATACATAAAACGATATATGTAAGTGTACATACATGATTGGAATATACTTTACCTTTTTTTAAACTCTTCGGCTTGAGGAAAAGTAGGATTAATCCACAATTTTGAAGTATTCCAAGAGTTTCGCACAGAATATGAATCTGCAATGAAAAAATTATATGTAACATGTGCTTAATAAGTTTCAAAAAGAAAAGTGAAATTTAATAGTTGCATGTTACCTTGAAATTTATGGGCTTTAATGAGCTGCATAACAACAATAATAGGCTCGTTGTTAGAACGTAAAAGGTGAGGTAAAACTTGATCAACAAACTCCCCCCAGAATGTAGCAGATAACTTGTTACTCCTACAAAATAGAAGTAGTATATAATATTTAGTATATGTATTTATTAAAAATATGTAATTTATGCTTTTTTGTTTATTCTTACTCATCATCTTCTAGTTCGATATTCATATACTTCCTAGTAAATTCACCTTGTTTTTGCGTTTGGACCTCACTAAAATTGACAATTTCACCGATAGCATCTACATAATAATAAACATGTTAAAATAATTACCATCAATGTATTAACTTAGTATATAGTAAAACAAATTCAAATAAAAACAAATATTACCAAATAATTCACTCTCATTGACATCAGCTTTATTTATCAATTGCTGAAATGGTCGCAGGTCAAAGATATTCATTGGAAATCTGGACTGTTGTCCGTTGAGTAATCGTCAGCATCAATCTATGGTTTGTGGTGTTGAACCTCTCCTTGTTTTGGCAGACGATAAAGATCGCTATAAGATATAATCCAAGCTCATTAATTTTTTTCTTGAAAATATGCAAAACAGACTTCCCAATAGAAGCATGTATACGATCGCCCTACAAATAAATTACAATAAATGTAAGATATTACAAATCTACATATTATAGTATTTATAATAACTTTGTTTTAATTAGAGACACAAATTCCTAACAAAAAGCAGATATGCAAGCAGATTTGCAAGTCATGTAAATGTTTAAAAAACATTAAAAATAAACAGAATTTCAAATGATACAAATGTTTATAAAAGATGCTTAAGAAAATCACCTGTTTCGCGCAATGTACACTCGAGACATCCAGTAAAGTTAAAAGAAGGATACAGTGGAGCAGAAATTACTTAAATATGTTAACGCGCATGCAACAACACGATCAGGCCAGAAATCGAAAAGGATATTAAGAGGGAAGCTGAAGATGACAAAGGAGGAGATGTCATGTTCTGTCAGATGGGATACTTGTGATCTAGTTTCCATTGTAATCCTAAAACTAATGTATTTGATGTTATCAGCCTATTATTTGTGCTGAAAATGTCGATGTTAAAATGACTCTCCTCTTCCAACCACTATGAAAATAGTATTATGGATATTGAAGACAATAGATTTAGCCATTAACTTCTTGGCTACAGAGTGATTTTTTGATATTTTTCAGGAGTTCAACAGGGAATTATCCTACCATATAGTTCAATAATCATAACCCAAATAAGCTTTCATTGTAGCAAGAGTTCTAAAGACATCAGATAATTGTTAGTATTGACAAGAAAGTGGAATGAGAAAGTTTTGGGTTACCTTGGGACCAATGAAAGCGGAAGTCTCTGCTAATTCAACAGTTTGCGGGCGAAAATGGTGATCAAAAACAGAAGACCATATGAAAACTTTGCGGAGAATGTAAGAAAACCATAGGAGACGTTGCTCTGTTATCCAAATGTAAGGAGACGTTGCCCATGTTGATTTTAGGCGGTTTAAAGAGGTTTTTTTTTAAAAAAAAATTCTACCAATTATTTTGGCTTTTGAAGAGCAATTTTAGGGTGCAGTAAAAACTTAACCGTTTCTGGAGCCTTCTTTTTGTTTTTGCCTATTTTCTAGTTTCAAATAATTCTAGTAGTTATTTTGGCCTTCAAGAGCAATAAAATTGTAATTCCTAATAAGTAGGACCAATGTCCTAACATGCCATGTGTCATGTTACTGTTGTGACATTTGACTTCATAAAAGGCTTTTATCTTTGGATTTTAATTATATATATATTTTTATCATTGTTTGGCTTGAAGTTTAAATTTTATTAATCAATGATTCAGTTTACTTATGTTAGTATATTTGGAGTTTGGCAATGATATTTAGTCTCTTTTTAGGTTTGAATCACCTATTGAATTGCAGTTTCGAGTTTGTCTTACCTACATTGTCATATTTTAGTTTGAGTTAGTAGTTCGTGTATTTAAAACTTTAGTGTTAGTCCTAATTAACTAGATTAAGTTTGAAGTAGTTATTTAGAATAGGTAGTTATATGTTTGAGTCTTGTTGATTCCTAATAGTTGACTCTTAATTAATCTTATTCAAATTACAACTTGTTTCAACTAGATTGAATCTGGTTTCTGTTTGTGGACTAGTTAAAATAGAATCTGGTTTGGGAAATTAAGAGGAAAGGGAAAGAAAAGAGAATACGTGAGTATAGGGTTCTTGGTTTGGTTGCTTTTACTGTTGCGGACTATTTTGGAGTACAATACTCCAAAATTCTGTCCACAATTGGTAAGAAAAACTATTCATTGACCAAAATTCTGGTTTTGAACAGATTTTTAGTCAAAAATCTATCATTTTTGATAGAATATTAGCTAAATCAAAATCTGTCCAAAGGCCTTTCTTCCCCTATAAAAAAAAGAGCTTTCACTCTAAAAAGGGGAAGGGGATAACATCTTTGAAGTTGCTTGAACACACTTGAAGAAGACATCTCTTATACACTAAAAAGAGGACACTTTGAGATTAAAAATAGGATCTAAACACTTAGTAGTAAGCTGGAAGTGGTGAGCTTTTGGGAGTGTATTCTATGTGAGCAAAACTTTTCAAAAGCATAAGAGTATTGAAGTTGATTGTTGGGATCATTTTTCTCTTAAAGTTACTAAGTTTAAGGGTCTTTTCTGGGCTGTTTCTTCGTTAAAAGTTGCTGATTTGTTGTTAGTTGTTGCTGTTTTGGCTGGAATTTCACTTTATTCTGTTGTATTTTGGTGTTTTCTACATTTCAGATAAGTCTTCATCCTTTGTAATGTAGATTTGTAATAGCAATCAATGAAGGTTCGAGCATGTCTATATTATTTGAGCATCTTTAAAGAAATTCTGCCAGAAGTTCTACTTTTGAATCCAGCTTGGGAATCATAGTACTAAATACATGACTTGGTGCTCTATTTTTCCTTTGTAGTAATTTTTTTTTCTTTCCTTCTTTTAAGTAGTATTTCAAGATAATCCTTGCAATATTTTTTAGAAAGGAAATAGTATGTTAAATATTTAATGAAGACTTTGGAGTGGACATAAGCTATGGAGTTTATGGAAAAGAGTCTTGTTTGGCTTAAAATCTTTGTCAGTTTGCTTGTTGGAAATTGGGACTAATATCATCAAAGAATCACATAGTGATCTAGTTTATTATTCCTCTATTGTGTCCATGTTATTTTCGGCTTTAGTTGATTTTTCTTTACTCAATTGTTCGTTCTAGATTCCGTGTTTCTTTTACTAGTGCCTTTTAGTACTATTTTATTTAGTGAAAGCTAAAAATTTTCTTTCTTCCAAGTCACATGGAAATAGTGTGAGTTGTTTGTGCAGTTGTTAAGCTATTGGCTCATATCAGCTAATGAGTTACATTTGTGTTTAACTAGAATCGGTCCAACAACTTACTTCATAATAAGTTACTCCATTTTTTTTATCAAGTAGTTAACCCATTTCTTTAAAATAGATAGAGCTGATCCAATATTACATTGTCATGTTCTCCCGTAATAACTAATCCAAAAAATCAGATTTTTTAAACTATTTTAATAGTTTAGATACTCTTAGTTAATTTGAGCGCTAAGTATATTGGTAGGAGCACGTGTACATAATTTATTTATTTATTTATTTTGTTCATACTACTTTCATTCTTTTAATTAATAATAATGATAATAAGAATAAATTTATAAGATCCAATATCAATAATATTCATATGTTTCCTACAAACATTAACCTATAAGGAAGCATTTTCTTTTCATAATACAGATGAACAATTAGTTTTTTCATAATTTAACCCCTTATAGTAATTCTTCATAAATAAAGTACATAATTTTGTCTTAACCGATGTCGGGAAGACTCTCTTCGGAATAAAGTAAATAAAATGTCAAGGTTGCGAGGACACGTCTTGTTCCAATTCTTTCAAATAAATTTTTATTTAATTGCTTTCGAGTATGCTTCAATTTTAGGTGCGACGCACGAACTAAGATCGGGGATACTCATCTTGGCTAGTGTAAAATAGGGTCAGGAATACTCATCCTAGTTTGAAGTTAATAAAGTCATCAACAATAAAAGTGGACATAGGCAAACATAAAATCAAATAAAGCACAGTTTTATCTAAAAATTAAATTCAAGCCAATTTTAGTCAATAAAAGCGACTATGCTAGAACCACAGGACTTGGGATATGCCTTGCACCTTCTTCCCGGTCAATAGAATTCCTTACCCGAACTTTATTTTTGCGGACCAATATAAAAGAGCCAAATCTTCCTTTAAATAGAGATTCAAATAAAATGTAACTTGGAACACTGAAAAATCAATTCCAAGTGGCGACTCTAAATAATAAAATAATCCATACTCAAATTCGTCACTTCAAATGAAAAAATTCTTTAACCCATAAATCCACATATATATTTCAGAGGGTAGAAAAGGGGTGTTCAAGGTATGGTCATCCCCTTTTTTAGTTACATTTTATACTACCCGAATGCAGGTATCCGATTGAAACGGGGCGCTTTCCAACTCGAAGTCTTAGTTTCCAAAAGCATACGTTGCATTCTTTTCCTTCGACCAGGTTTTTATCCCAAAAAGAATTTTACCGGCAAGGTTTTTAACAATGCAACATCTATATACTACCTAAGGAAGACTCAACTAATATTCAAGGTTTCTTTTTCAATCAAACTCAAATACTGGGGGGCATCCCCTCGGAATGTCACCTCCTCGGAGAAGCCAAGATATCCCCTCGGAAGGTCACCTCCTCGGAGAAGCCAAGATGTGTTGAACGGAGTCTCGATAGGAAAATAATGTACCGGGCCAAACGATCGAACGAACCGTGTACGCATAGAATAATCGAGCCCTTAACAGCGAAAATGTGTATAATTGTACCAAGTAATCAAAGAATACTTTCCAAAGCATTTCATGTTTCAAAGAAGCTCGGTATTTTTGCAAAAATGGCTCCAGAGCCAAAAACGTCCCGAACGCTCGGGGAATGGCGTCAGCAACTCGGAACCATACGACCTCGGGGTTTGAGCTTCAAACTCATAAGCCCTCAATGAGGAAACATCAAGTTCACAAAATGGCTCTAGAGCCAAAAATGTCCCGAACACTCAGGGAATGGCATAAAAAATTCAAGGACGTATGACCTCCGGGTCAGAAGAATAGAACTCGTAAGACCTTGATGAGGCAATACAAAGTTCATAAGGAATGTATCCCGAGCCAAGAAACTTTCTACAACTCGGGGACTGCCGCCAATCACCACCCCGATTGACTTATTAAAAACTCGAGGCCATAAGACCACATGTGGGTAGCCTTGATCTCGTAAGACCTATATAAGGCAATAGCAATATCTGTAAGACCTCAAGCAAAGCATGAACTACACTTGTACCAAGTGACCAAAACTTTAAGACCTCAAGCAACGCATGAACCACACCTGTACCAAGTGACCAAAACTGTGAGATCTCAAGCAAGGCATGAACCATTCTTGTACCAACTAACCAAAACTGTAAGACCTCAAAGGCATGTAAAATTTGTAAGACCTTACAAAAGGCATAATCCCGATCTTAAAGTCAAGGCTATATATCGAACTTGTAAGACCCCTAAAAAGGCATATCCTCTATATACACATCAAAACTACGTCAATGGCTCCGGCCAAACACAATGACTACGGTCACAAGGCTGTACCGGCCAAACTAACGCGACTCATGGATACTCAATCGTCGCTATAAAATCACAGGCCTTCAATTACTTCGAAATACTTCAAAAAGAACTGGTTAAATGGGCTACCCTCGACATAGGAAAAAGAGCTTCGACCATGTCAACTCCAAACTATAGGCTTCAAGATACTCAGCCACCGAGACAAACCTCCCGATATGCTAGATCATCACCATATAATGACTCACAATCGAGGTATTTATCAAACCATTGAAGAGTTAGGAAAACACATTTTCAAAAGTCCTTAACGAGGGAATAATAAAGCCTACTAGAGTTCATATCAACCCAATGAGTAAGAGCCACTACCGCCAGCACATACTAGAGGTCGTACTAACCCGATGCGTAAGAGCCACTGCCGCCAGCCCATACTAGAGGGCGTACCGACCAAATGCATAAGAGCCACTGCTTGCCAGCCCATATAAAAGGTTGTACCAACCAAACACGCAAGAGCCTAAGGGCGAGCTTTAAATTCAAAAACTTAAGGGTCAAATGAGCTCGAGTCGAAACCCGAACCGGAGACTGAACCCAAAGAAGTTAACTAAATATGCCCTTAGAGCAAAAGCATAAGAGCTCAAACACAAGGTTATACTAAAAAGTTGTACCGATCGAGTACGTAAGAGCTTACGAGCCAGCCCAATGAGCCCAAGGGCCATACTATAAATCTTAGGATTCCTTTTAACTTGAAGATCAATTCATCTAGCTAACAACCGGCAAAACATTGAGGTAACGGGAAGTACATGAAAAATGATACCGTGAGGTTTCTTCTTATACATATATGAGAAAAAATACAAAACTCCATTTATAATGTTCTTTAAAAGCACTATGCACAAATTCAGAAAAGAAAGGCCTAATCTGCATCCCCCTGGAGGACTATGGCCCGTCGATCTCTTTCTCTCTATCTTCGACGTCGGACAGAAGGAACATAGCATTGTATTCATCAGCCTTTGCCTGCTCTATCTCTTTCGAGAAATCGAAGCCCCTGGCATGGATCTCCTCAAGGTTGTCCCTCCGAAATTTACACCTGACATACGCGTTGCACCTACTCGCACGGTCGAGGGCCCATGTCAGCTCAGCTAGAGCGTCGGTAGCATCCTGCAAATAAAAAGCCACTGTTCTATTAGCCTTGGTTCTGATCTCTTCAGCTTCATCCTAAGCATCTACGACCTCGGCCTTCGTCTTTAGAAGCTCAGACTCGAGCCCCGTAATCATGCTCGTTTGGACATAACTGCTTGCACGAGCATTCCAGAGTTGCACTTCAAGGGCGGAAGCCTTGGCCAAAGCATACTTTTTGGCCGCAACTTGGGCATCTGCCTGAGCCTTTAGCTCGTTACACTCACACTTAACCTGGCTAACTTTTCCCTAGAGTCATTCTAGATCCTCTGATTCTCTCTGCACCTAAAATAGGATAATATTAGCCCAATAAGGCAGAAGGAGGAGCACATACTGGCTCAAAACAAGGGTTACCGATTTTTTGAGACGTCCCTCATAGTTTCGACTTCGATTCGCCTTAAAACACAGGTATACTAGCTCATCTCCCATTTTCTTGTAAAGAAGCCTGAGGGATTTCTCCCCATCCAAAGCTTTCTGCATCCCCGCTTCACGAAGAAGTAGCTCGGACTTAAGCTTGTCAAAGGCCTGCGAAAAGGGAGCTCAATAAGAGAAGGAAGACACGAAACTAAAAAATCGTGTACCGGCTGCCAAAACATACCATGAAACTGAGCCGTTGAGCTTCGTGGAAAGTCGAGCACACATTTACTGGCTTGGCCTCATCAGTCTCAGTAAAACTGCCCCCGATAGGAATGCGGTCACTCGATGCCCTACTCAATTCTCTAGGCCTTTGGCCTTGAATGCCCTTCAAAGTACCTTCGACGAGAATATGAGATGACGATAAAAAAGCTATATTTCCAATTTCCAAAAATAGAGATCTTAAAGGCCACAGGATCGACCAACACGTCTCTTTTGACCCTCCAAGCAGGGCTCGCCTCACTGCGAGCTCCCTCTCCCTTTGAAGTTTCCTTATATTTGTTCTCTAACCTCAGTCCCAGGGTCGATAATCTTTCCTCCTCCTCAAGGGGACATGGCCTCATCTCGAAAAAACCTTCAACACCTGTGGTGGAAAAGTTAGTGCGCTTAAAAGAAAGTACATTTCTGAGGAAACAAGCCACTAAGAACCTACCATGATATTTTGCCTCTCATCTCCCCTTAGATAGGTCTCGCCATTTGCACTTATCATAAGTCAAGCAAGCTGCCAGCTTACGAGACCATTCGGCCAGATCAGGAACCTCATTCGGCAGACAAGGAATCGCTAAAGAAAATAAAATGAAAAACGTCTTTATGGAGCCCGCCTCCACTATGGAAAAAGACATAAAAACACAAGTGTACCACTTGTGTGAAATTCCATTTCTTATGAAATGGACAAAACTCTCCGGGGATAATATCGACTCTCCGTCCTCAAACAAATTGACTCATCTACCCCCGATCCTCATCCTCTTCTTCATAAACATCGAGGGTCCGTGTGGATCAATGTCCCAGAGTAATCAAGCCTCGGTAATCCAAGGGATGATATAACCTTACGAGATGAATAAGGGTGAATCTGATGCCGGACTTATCCATAAAGTACCTTATCATCAGAACTATCTTCCAAAGGGATGGGTGAGTCTGCGCCAAGGTAACCTGATACCTTCTACAAAATTTGAGCATGACCCTGTCAAGAGGGCCCAAGGTAAAGGGTACGTATATACATTCAAAAATCCCCCGGCATGAGCCATAACGCTCTCCTCCGATGAAGGTACCTGCAGCACCACTTCTTCTTCCCATCGTATTCTTTTCTAACTACCTCAAGATGCTCCTCCCTTATCGAAGAGATATACCTCGATGCATGCTCCTGGAAGCTCGGAACATTGGGATGTTTTGCTAACATAAAATCCCTCTTCGAGACGAAGCATCTTGACGTTCGCTCGCTGAATACTAGAGGTGTGCCACCGACCGAGTGCAAGGTTACAATATATTTTTCCTCTCCTTGGCAAGTGGATTTGGACTTAGCAGCCATGATTGAGGTGAAACATGTTGGAAACACGTTCTCAATGCAATATACTAAAACGTGTGTTCTTTTGTGTAGGTTTTGATGAATGACAAACGAAGCGAAAAATTGATATATGACGAAGTTCAAGAAACAAGCACACAATTGATATACAGCGAGATTCAAGCACAAGACAAAGTTTTATAAGTTTAATTGAGTCATTCTTATTTGTGATCTTGATCCTACAACTTGACTCGTAACATGGCTTCTCTCATAAAACTATTTTCCAAAATCATGCATATTTAATTTAATGTCAAATGATTTTAAATCATGCATATTTACAGTAGTCAAAATAATTTTTAGACATGCCTTAAAAATCTGGACTAAGATAATCGATTATGTACTTATGATAATCGATTGTTTTAAGCCAAAACTGCATGACAATCGATTGTGAACATTGACAATCGATTGTGAGTAAGACAGTGAGCATCAGGTTTTTCAAACCTGCATGACAATCGATTGTGAACAAATGACAATCGATTGTGACTAAGGCAGTGTCCATCAAAGTTTTTCAAAACTCAGAATAATCGATTATGAACTAATGGTAATCGATTATGTTGAGACAGTGTCTTCCAGTGATTTTCAAATTTATTAAATAATCGATTGTTACATTGGACAATCGATTGTCAAAGAGACAGTGTCTAAGATGATTTTCAAAAACTGATAAGTAATCGATTGTTGACTTTGTGCAATCGATTGTGAAGCTGACCATTGTCGTAAAGTTTTCAAATACCGTCAGGTAATCGATTATTGATTCTGTATAATCGATTGTTTTGATTAAAATCCGGAAAAGATTTTTTGAACGTTATTGGATAATCGATTATTGATTTTGTATAATCGATTGTTTTGATTAAAATCCGGAAAAGATTTTTTGAACGTTGCTGAGTAATCGATTGTTGATTCTGGACAATCGATTGTTTGTGGTAAAATCTGGAAAGGATTTTTTGAACGTTGCCAGTAATCGATTATGGATTGAAAGTAATCGATTATCAAGCGTAAAATCTGGGATTGAATTTTGATCTGACTGGCAGACAATCGATTGTTGGGGTTTGACAATCGATTGTCAGTGAGTAAAATCAGCAACTCTTAATTGGCAATTAGGCAACGGTAATGCCAAGTTTTTCAACTATAAATACAGCTTCATTTCAGTGTTTTAAACACAACAACTACAACTGATCATTACATTGCTATAAGCTTGCATACTTTTGTTTATCATTTTATATTCAATTTCATAAAGCTTTTGAGAGCCATATTCTTGTCCAAAGTTGTTGTGATCTAGAGCTTACTTCTTTTACTCATACCTACTCATAAAGGAGTATTTTGTTTGAGTGTTAAATGTTTTACACACTTGTAAGAGAATTGTGATTCTCTTGTTGTAAGGAACTTGTGTTTCCTTGGTTGAAGTCTTGGAGTGTTGTATCTCCGAGCAAAGGTGTTACGGCTTGTGTCCTTACGTTGTAAAGGCTTGTTGAGCACCCGTAAGCTTAACAAGTTAGTGGAAAATCTCGAGAGAGTCTCTCGGGGACTGGACTAGCCACGTGTTGTGGTGAACCAGAATATATCGGTGCGTTCTTTCCTTTTATTTATTTAACGCACTTAATTATTTCCTGCAAATTTTAATTTCCGCAAGTTTACGCTAAATTTTATTATAACGCTATTCACCCCCCCTCGAGCGTTAAGCGTATTATCTAACAATTGGTATCAGAGCCCAACTCTCTGAAAACTTAACAGTTTGAGAGAACCATCCATGGCTTCTACTCGTGATTCTTTTGCAGGAATTGATGAAGGACAGTGCTCCACACGACCACCTCTACTCAACGGTACAAATTACACGTAATGGAAGGAGAGGATGAAGATCTTCATTCAGTCCAACAGCTTTCACCTCTGGAAGGTGATAATGAAGGGAAACCAAATTCCAACAAAGAAGGTGGAAAACGAATGGGTTCCCAAGTCCGAGGATGAGTATGACGCGGATGACATCCGAAAGGTTCAAAATAATGCTAAAGCAATAAATTTATTATATTGTGCTGTTAATGCTGACGATTACAGGAAAATATCGTGTTGCACAATGGCAAAGGAGATGTGGGACAAGCTAGAAGTCACGTACGAAGGTACGGACCAGGTAAGGGAAGCAAAAATTGATTTCCTAACCCATTCTTATGAATTATTTCACATGAAGGAAGGTGAAAAGGTGGACGAATTGTTTGAGCGATTTTCAATAATCGTAAATGACCTACATGCTCTCAAGAAAATATTCACGGATAGAGAGCTCGTTCGAAAAATTCTTAGAAGTCTCACACCCGCATGGAGATCAAAGGCCGATGCAATTCAAGAATCCATTGGCGTTTCAAACGTCACTATCGACGCACTAAGAGGTAACCTTAAAACCTACGAATCTACTATTCTTAACCCTTTTGTTGATGATCAAAGGAGGCAAAGAATAGCTCTAAAGGTGAGCACAAGCCAACCGCAAATTGATGAGGAAGGAGACAACGAGTTTGGACTCGTTATCAAAAGATTACAAAAGTTCATGCGCAAGGAGTATGAACGCAAGGGCAAAAAGCAAGGCGAACAAATCAAATGCTATAAATGCGGAGAAACCGGGCACATCAAGTCAAATTGCCCAAACCTCAAAAAGGAAAAGAAACCTTTTAAAAAGCAACGCGCATATATTTCTTGGGGAGGTGACTCCGGAGATGAGTCAAGCGAAGGAGAAGAAGACGAAGTAGCAAATCTTTGCCTCATGGCACAAGAAGATAACAAAGACGAGGTATATCAAATTTCGTCTCGAAACTTCTTTACTCTTGATGAAATGCGAACTGCTTTTGATGAATTATATACTGAATTTATTAAAGCTTCAAAAACAGTCAAAAGCGTAAAAGAAAATGCTTCTCTAAAAGAAAAAGATTTTCAAAAACAGCTTTCTTTAAAAGAAAAGGATTTAGAAAAACTGGTTTTAGAAAATGAGAAGCTGAAAGAGGAAAACAAGTTTTTTGGAAAAAGAAGTTCCGATAAGCCCGAAAGCTCTACTAGAAATTGCACTTCTTGTTTGCATCTTAAGAATGAAGTAAGTAGGCTTAAAGGCACATTAGATAAGTTTAATTCTTCGCACAAAAACTTGAATGATGTTCTTGTTAACTTGAAATCAACCAAGCATGGAATAGGCTTTAAGAATGAAGAAAAGGTTGACGCTAAACCCCAACAACCTAAAGCTCAACCTAGGATTAACAATAGAAATGCTTATCCTAGAAACAACAACTCTAGAGCCAATATGCATGCTAGACAAAATGCTGAACATTTTAGAAGACCTAGGAATGACTTACCACCTAGAAATAGTCACCCTAGAAATGATGCATATTTTAGGCCAAATTTTGAACCCCTTAGAAGACCTAACAATGGCCCTCAACCGAGAAACAATCACTCTAGAAATGCTGCCCATCCTAGAGCTCATAGTAGGAGAAATAATTCTCATGAAATGCGAAATAGTCATAGTGTTCAAAGTAGAGTAAGAAATTTTCATCCGTCTAGTTACTATGAACCTAGAAGGATGCATAACCCAAATGTGATTTGTCATTATTGTAGACGTATTGGTCATATTGCTCCTGCATGCTTTACACGTCATAGACATATTACTCAATCGCATCATTATAATATGCCTAACCCCCAAGGACCCAAGATGGCATGGGTACCTAAAGAACATTAATTTGTTTTGTAGGTGTGCTTGAAGGGATCAAGTGTACTATGGTACCTTGATAGTGGATGCTCCAAGCATATGACGGGAGATGAATCCAAATTCCTTCAATTAGAGCACAAAGAAGGAGGAAGTGTTATCTTCGGTGATAACAATAAAGGAAAGATCATCGGCATCGGCTCGGTCGGTAAGGATGAAAATTCCTCTATTAAGCATATATTACTTGTCAAAGGATTAAAGCATAATCTCTTGAGCATAAGCCAATTGTGTGACAAGGGAAATCTTGCTCTATTTGATTCGGATGAATGCCTAGTATTTAGACGTAGTGATTTCAAAATCATACTTCGTGGTTTTAGAGTTGATAATATTTATATGGTTGATCTTGCTAATTCCTCACCCGAATATGTTGATTGTCTTATGAGTAAAGAGGATGATTCTTGGTTATGGCATCGTAGAGTAGCACATATCAATATGCATCTTTTGAACAAATTGATTTCTCAAAACTTAGTTGTTGGTCTTCCTTTTTAAAATTTGAAAATGACTCTATTTGTGACTCGTGTCAAAAGGGGAAGCAAACAAAAGCATCTTTCAAATCTAAAAACATTGTTTCAACTTCTAGACCATTGCAATTGCTTCATATGGATTTATTTGGTCCCTCTCGCATTGAAAGTCTAGGAAGAAATAGATATGCTTTTGTGATTGTTGATGATTACTCGAGATTTACTTGGACTTTATTTCTTGCCAATAAAAGTGATGCTTTTCAAAATTTTAAATATTTTCTTAAGCGTGTTCAAAATGAGAAAGAAACAACCGTCACTTCAATTAGAAGTGATCATGGGGGAGAGTTTGATCACAATCTCTTTGCGGACTTTTGTGACGAACTCGGAATCGAGCATACCTTTTCCGCTCCACGTACACCACAACAAAATGGGGTGGTGGAAAGGAAAAATAGGTGTCTCGAAGAGATGGCTAGAACCATGCTCGACGAAGCTAAGATACCCAAACATTTTTGGGCGGACGCCGTGAGTACCGCTTGCTATGTTCTAAATAAAGTAGTAATTCGGCCGATACTCATGAAAACCCCCTATGAACTTTATAAGGATAGAAAACCAAATATTTCCCATTTTAGAGTTTTTGGTTGCAAATGTTTTGTTCATAACAATGGCAAAGACCAATTGGGTAAATTTGATGCTAAGTCGGATGAAGGTATTTTCATTGGATATTCCTCACGTAGTAAAGCATATAGGATCTTTAATAAAAGAACCCAAATTGTGGAGGAATCCCCTCATGTTGTATTTTCCGAAAATAATGCTCGCTTGGCGAGAAAGGATTCTGGTTTTGATCTTGCAGGTATATTAGATAGCTTGAAAGACAAAATACAAGAGGAACCACCCAAGGAAAATAAAGATGAAACTGAGGAACAACCAACGGAAGAAGCGCCACAATTGGAAAAAGAAACAAAAGTGCCAAATGAGTGGAGGACGATCAAAGATCACGCTCTTGAACAGGTAATTGGAGACGTCGGAGGAAAGGTAAGTACCCGGAACTCTCTTAAGAACACTTTAGGACACACTTCTTAAGAGCTCATGTTCTCACTTGGCAACACTAGTTTAAGTTATTACTTCTTTACAAATTACTGACTTGAGCGTCGGAGACGTTTAATTCTATTTTGCAGGTATCGCCCTAAAAGATAGGGGGAATTATAAAGTTTTGGCACAGAACAATCGATTGTTCCAAGCAAATAATCGATTATTTTACTGTGCTGAAAATCGATTAGCAGTATCACTAATCGATTGTTTATGGTTTATGTTCATTATGCAGCCTATTTTAAAAAAATTGATTCCTTAAATTGCATAATCGATTTCTGCCTCAGCCATTCAGCAATGCTTGTCCAAAACAATCGATTATTTCACATATATAATCGATTATTTCATGTCAGTAATTCAAAAGCTTGTTACCGTTTGGTCCCGTAATCGACTACCACATTTGACAATCGATTATTTCATGTGAGAAATTTAAACTCTTGTTACCGTTTGGCTCCTCAATCGATTTGTGTCAGTTCCAAGTCAGGTCATAACTCTTCAACAATCGATTATTGCATCTCAACAATTGATTGTCTAACGATCAGTGAATTTATTTTACCGTTTCTGACTGATTTGGCTTTAAATTCTCAGCAGATTTCTTCCATAAATGATAAGCCACTCTCCCCTCTATAAATAGGCTTCATATATGTTCATATGTATTCACTCAAGCATCAATTGTAGCTTTCAAAATATCAAATTCTCTCTAATCCTTTGCAAAATCCAGCAGCTTTCATTGAAAATGTCGGGCCGTCACTCAAAATGTTCCGGTTCTGCCAGGCACGACGCATCCTCCTCTGTTGCCCCTCCTTGTCCGAACTATCCCTATCAAGATGGTTCCGTTCTATATTTTAATTCCGACATCGAGCTTACTCGATTCTTAACCAAATTTGAAAAGCGCGACATTCTTCCACCCCGCTTTTCAACCCACAAGTATCTTGAATCATTTGCGCCTGCTGCAAATATGCTCAAACATTCTCAACTTCTTGACTTTTTACTCCTTACCCATCCTTACATCAATACTATATTGGTTCAAGCATTTTATTTCAACCTCCATGAGGATGATGATGGTGAGCTTGTCACCAACATTAATGGTGTTGAAATTCTTCTTTCGATGAAAATCTTCATACCATTGCCCGTCTTCCTCATAATGGTGAAGACATTTTTCGGTACACCGGAGAGGCCGGAGCCCTTTTTGATGAAACAGCCCTCTTACACCAAATCGGTCTTACTTCTTATGATCCAAATCTTTCTTCCCGTCGTCCTACAATTACGGGAATGGATCCCAATTATCGGTTGATTTTCTATTTCATCACCCGAGTCCTCAAGCCTCGTAAGCATAACCATACTACCATTTCACAAGAGGACACTAAGCTCATGCATGCCATAATAACCGGAGCTAACATCAATTGGCGTCGGCTTATCAAAATTCACATGCGTGACGCTATCGGAGATGATAGGCCTCTTCCTTATGCTCTCCTCATCATGAACTTTCTTGAAGCCACCGGATTCGTCACTGGAAATGGTCCTCTCAAAAAGAGTACCAAAAAGTGGGAAATTTCGGAATCCTCCTTTCATCATGACGGTGATCATGTAGCGCCTGCTCTTCCTCCATCCCGTCGAACTCGTCCGCCTCAAGAACCCACTCTCCAATCCATTTCCGACCAAATTGCTTCCCTGACCACCTCTGTCGGTCAATTAACTCACGAGATCCATGGATATTTTGACCACATTCATTATCCATATGCGGGTCTTGTTCCATATGAAGCAGCGCCGGATGATGAGGCGGAAAATGATGAATGAATAATTGTAGGTTTTTTTGTTTATATATGTTGTATTGTCTTCCCTGTTGCTGTAATTTCTTTCCAATAAATAAACAAGGTTTATTTCATCTTTGGAATCTTATTATTATTTTTGCTAATGGCAAAAGGGGGAAGATAACGGGTATGCACTCTCAGTATATATAAGCTCAAATTGAGGGGGAACAAATTGCATACTTGTTACATGTATATACTTGTCTTGAATCGTCAATATAAATTGCTTGTCTTGCATATCCCGCTTAATGTTTGCCATTATCAAAAAGGGGGAAATTGTTGGAAACACGTTCTCAATGCAATATACTAAAACGTGTGTTCTTTTGTGTAGGTTTTGATGAATGACAAACGAAGCGAAAATTGATATATGACGAAGTTCAAGAAACAAGCGCACAATTGATATACAACGAGATTCAAGCTCAAGACAAAGTTTTGTAAGTTTAATTGAGTCATTCTTATTTGTGATCTTGATCCTACAACTTGACTCGTAACATGGTTTCTCTCATAAAACTATTTTCCAAAATCATGCATATTTAATTTAATGTCAAATGATTTTAAATCATGCATATTTACAGTAGTCAAAATAATTTTTAGACATGCCTTAAAAATCTGGACTAAGATAATCGATTATGTACTTATGATAATCGATTGTTTTAAGCCAAGACTGCATGACAATCGATTGTGAACTAATGACAATCGATTGTGAGTATGACAGTGAGCATCAGGTTTTTCAAACCTGCATGACAATCGATTGTGAACAAATGACAATCGATTGTGACTGAGGCAGTGTCCATCAAAGTTTTTCAAAACTCAGAATAATCGATTATGAACTAATGGTAATCGATTATGTTGAGACAGTGTCTTCCAGTGATTTTCAAATTTATTAAATAATCGATTGTTACATTGGACAATCGATTGTCAAAGAGACAGTGTCTAAGATGATTTTCAAAAACTGATAAGTAATCGACTGTTGACTTTGTGCAATCGATTGTGAAGCTGACCGTTGTCGTAAAGTTTTCAAATACCGTCAGGTAATCGATTATTGATTCTGTATAATCGATTGTTTTGATTAAAATCCGGAAAAGATTTTTTGAACGTTATTGGGTAATCGAGTATTGATTTTGTATAATCGATTGTTTTGATTAAAATCCGGAAAAGATTTTTTGAACGTTGCTGAGTAATCGATTGTTGATTCTGGACAATCGATTGTTTGTGGTAAAATCTGGAAAGGATTTTTCGAACGTTGCCAGTAATCGATTATGGATTGAAAGTAATCGATTATCAAGCGTAAAATCTGGGATTGAATTTTGATCTGACTGGCAGACAATCGATTGTTGGGGTTTGACAATCGATTGTCAGTGAGTAAAATCAGCAACTCTTAATTGGCAATTAGGCAACGGTAATGCCAAGTTTTTCAACTATAAATACAGCTTCATTTCAGTGTTTTAAGCACAACAACATACTACAACTGATCATTACATTGCTATAAGCTTGCATACTTTTGTTTATCATTTTATATTCAATTTCATAAAGCTTTTGAGAGCCATATTCTTGTCCAAAGTTGTTGTGATCTAGAGCTTACTTCTTTTACTCATACCTACTCATAAAGGAGTATTTTGTTTGAGTGTTAAGTGTTTTACACACTTGTAAGAGAATTGTGATTCTCTTGTTGTAAGGAACTTGTGTTTCCTTGGTTGAAGTCTTGGAGTGTTGTATCTCCGAGCAAAGGTGTTAAGGCTTGTGTCCTTACGTTGTAAAGGTTTGTTGAGCACCCGTAAGCTTAACAAGTTAGTGGAAAATCTCGAGAGAGTCTCTCAGGGACTGGACTAGCCACGTGTTGTGGTGAACCAGAATATATCGGTGCATTCTTTCCTTTTATTTATTTAACGCACTTAATTATTTTCTGCAAATTTTAATTTCTGCAAGTTTACGCTAAATTTTATTATAACGCTATTCACCCCCCTCTAGCGTTAACTGTATTATCTAACAAAACAAAGAAAAGGGGAGCAAAAGACACAGGCGAAAGCTATAAGTTGGGGAAACTTGGCGCAGAAGGAGAAAACCTATAAAAAAAGATAGTCACCTAGTACAATAGTATTTTCAAAAGAAGGGAAGGCAAGTACATATATAGAGCAGGTGGCATCGGTTTGCCTACCTAAGGAACAATGAAATGTGACCATATTAGTACCATTTTCTTGGGAAACGTACTAGCTAGGCCACCTCGATCTTTTCAGTAATATCACGTAAGTGATACCATCGCACCAACGCTTGGGAGTCATTCGACCCCGAGGGCTTTCAATATTTGCAGGGCGTCGACCCTATAAAAACTCTAGGCCCTATTTTGTGATGGTACCCGATCCCAAAGGCCTCAACTACTCCGAGCATATGTTCCGAAGAACCAATAATTAGAATTTGAAGACAAAAGCAATAAAACATAGCGCTAAAAAACTTGAAGCAAAAAGAAAAACGTAGTATTCCCAAAAAATAAATGTACAAGAGGGGAGTGTTTACAAAGTCTTTCCCTAAGAAACCCTGGCACAAAAATGGAAAAGGACTACCCAAATTTACTCTTCACCCCCGAAAGCATCATTAGAACCCTCGTTCACTGCATCTGAATAGGCAGTTTCTTCCTCCATGATTCGGGCCTCCTCGATCTCGAATGAGACATCAATGTCCTTGCCACTAGTTTCCTCGAAGGCCCGCTTCCGTGCTTGTGCACCAGCACGATCAACAGCTCGAGTCAACTTCTGCTAGACCCCTGCTAGTATCTCTCTAGCCTTTTCATTTGCAGTAGCGGCATATTTCTTATACGAGGATGCCTTTTCCTTTGCAATTGAACTTGTCGACGATAGCATAACAATCTCGTCCTTGGCATTCTTCAAAAGGTCTCAGGACGACGACAGCTCTGTCTGTAGAAAGTCCCTCTCCGAGGCTAGGACCCCATTCTACCTCCTCAGGTCGAGGACCTTCGCATCCTTGAAAACTGTCTCCTCCTGAACACGCCCCATGAGAGCATTCTTTTTCCTAACCTACGAAAGGCGAAACAAGTTGATAAGTATCAAGTCAAAATAAAAGGCAGGTTCGTAGAATACAGTACTACCTGCTCAACAAGGTTGTGTTTGTCTCAGCTCATTTCTTCCAATCTTGCCCGGAGCACACTCAGCTCCTCCTCCTTTCGGGTGGAAAGCGACTTCGACTCCTTTAAACTTGAGGCAAGACCCTCGACTTCCTTCTTACGACCTATAAGCTCATCTCACAACTTAGAGATGGCATGGTCATACAACTTTTTAGCCTACAACAAAATAAAGAAGTCAGAGAAACAGAGAAAAATACTTGGAAGCGGAAAAATATGTCAAGGTATTACCTGCCTCAAGCATCCCTCCGCTTCCTCGATGGCACTAGTAGCATCAAGGCCAATGTTCTCGCTAACTCCGCCGAGGAAGCTTTTGTCAAGACCCAATTCCTAACCCAGTCATGATGGCGCCTCTCGTGAAGACAGCCAACCAACAGACTAACAATACTTCTTTTAGCAATTTCTTAGCATGAATGAGTCAAAACAATATATAACATTATCATAAAGAAAATGATATAACGAGGAACTATCCCAGCTCAACCCGAAACTGGGATGTCACAAGTCACGATCATCTAAAGAATCCTAACACTATTACAAGACCAGTAATATATAGATTGGAATTTAATAACAACAAAAGAAATGTGGTGCCGCGAACGCTGACGGTGACCTGGCACAGCTACGATAGCATGATCACCAATCGGTTCAAAACCCGCGACCGGGTGAACAATTACCTGCATCTGCATACGAGGTGCAGGGAGTAAAGTGAGTACTCCAACTCAATGAGTAATAAGGATAAATAATAGTTGAGCAGCAATAAACCACGTAAAACAAATCAACATTCTATATTTTATAGTGAAACCATTTGAGAAAACAGGGAAAACGTGAAAATCCTTTAGAAAGTATCTTGACTCATTTCAAAACCTCTTTTGAAAATATCTTTTTCCAACAGTCAAGAAAATAAATTCGGAACAGGTAGTGCAAGTCAACACAAATGTCAGCCTCTCGGGCACAAAAAGTATGCATAATTGAGCTCATAAAACTCGCCCATCAGGCAGTATTCTTGTTCATGGTCAGCTATTGTTACCTGACCCTTTTACATGATACAGTGTCACTATTACCACTTTCTAAAATTTATCCCCTTTAAGAGTGATCAGATAATATCAAAAATCAAATAAATATCTCAAGAAATAACACAAACAACAAATAGTGAACAAATGTATGAATGCAATGCAATGTATATGACGGTACACTCCGGTACCTACTACGACGTGCACTCCGATCCATTTAATGTCGACGATGCTCTCTGGGATGTGTACAGACTCCGGAGGGGCTCCTACAGCCCAAGCGCAATATCAGTCATCTCGTGGCGTCAAATAGGCTCTCGGCCTCAATATCAATATAACACCGCTCCGGCGTACAGCCCGAGCCATCCATATATTCAGAAATCACTATAACACTGTTGCGGTGCGCAGCCCGATCCATGCTAG
Organism: Nicotiana benthamiana; assembly: GCA_034376525.1. NCBI lineage: Eukaryota > Viridiplantae > Streptophyta > Magnoliopsida > Solanales > Solanaceae > Nicotiana > Nicotiana benthamiana. The sequence continues at coordinate 123,876,581 of CM067330.1, forward strand.
TCCATAAATGCACATAAGCCACTTGGGCAATATTAACATGATAGTCCTCAACTCAAATCGTCAATAAAATATTGTTTATTTTTTAAATCCTGGAAAAATGGCTGGATTTGCAAAACGGTATTAAGACCTTGGACCGAGATCAAATAATATGCAAGTAATGCAAAAAATGGTGATATCAATCCCTGAAGGATTCACATGGTTGGCACGAAGTCCCAACCATGGCAATCAGTCCAAATTATGATGATAATAAATCATTTCAGTCAAATACGCGATAAAACTTAACAACCGGGACGGACCAAGTCACATTCCCCAACGATGCTCTACCCCACGCTCATATTCTGCGTGTAAGTCACCTCAATACAACACTACGAGTGCAAATTCGGGATTTCAAACCCTCAGGATATCATTAAAAGTATTACTCACTTCGAACCGATGAAATCTCTAGCCCGCGATGCCTTTCCCCCTCAAACCAGCCTCCATGCGCGTCGAATCTAACCAAAATCATAGCAAATACATCACAATACTAAGGGACAATACCCAATCAAAAGCAATCGAGAAATGGCAAAAATCTCGAAACTAGCGAAACGCGAGCCCCAGGCTCGCTTCTCGAAAAATTACAAAACTCATATTACCGGATTTCTTGTCTCCCCACGAGTCCATGCATACTAAGAACTCCCAAATCCCATCTCAAATGACCTATCAAATCCCAATTTGGAATATCAAAAACTCAAGCCCGAGTTCATTAATTTTAGGCTCAATCTCCATGAATTGCTAGACTAATTTCACAATTTAATCATGTTTTTAACGCAAAAATTTTATCTGCAATAAACTCCAGTAGAAACCCTCTTTAATTGCTCCCAAAAAGCTCTCAAGATGTTCAACAATGGAGGAAAAATGTCTTAACTCGCGGAACAAAATGACACTTTAAAACACTTTCCTTTCCAGCCATTTTCGCATATGCGATCAAAGAACTCTTTCATGGAAATGACTCAAATGAAAGAGCTATACCGCAAGCTCACCAGTGCCATTACAACACAAGGCTGAGAATCCATCTCACATCATAGAATAGAGCACACAAATCTAACCCGAAATGTCATATCGCCACCTAGCCTTACTACAACGTACGATCATATCCAACCACTACACTGCATGAGACACCTCAAGTCACCACACTCGAAATTGACCACCACACACAATTGACATCTGGAACCCAAAAAAATCATTATACCCATGGTGAAGTAAGTAATATACATCATACAACCCTGAAAAGACACAACCGAGACGACATTCACTCAGCAACACTCAATACGGGCTTTCCTTAGAACCAGGAAACAAGGCATACAAAATAGCATACGGAATATTCTCAACATCACACTGTTGCGGCGTACAACCCGATCCAGATAACATACGCATGGCGGTATGCCACCCGATCCACACAAATATCTCGCTTAAGGAGAGCACATCGAGCCAAATTTGCTCATTACAACAAAATACCGAGTATCGGTCGTAAGCATACTAAGTGCATAATGATATCTACATATCGCATTGTAATCTACAACACTCAAAGAAAACTGCGGTTCCCCCTCCCTCAACTTCCACTATGAATCTCGATAACACCACACTATATGTGCCCACAGTCCGCAATTCACAACATCTCGCAACACATGAAAAAACTCATAGATCTCTCCAAATTGGTGATAAGATCAACAACGGTCGAGTCAACCTATCTCTCGACAATACAATTCGGAGCCAACCGAGTCAACTCAAACTGGAACACACATCCGAAAAGTCCCTTAATGCCGGAAATGGCTCAATAATAGCAACCTCTGCACTGACATCCATCGTGAGGTCCTAATTAGGAAAAGCAGTACTTCCCAGCCGTCCGCTGGGTCCTTGAAAGATAAACACTCCACAAGAACATAACCCAATGCACCTCACCACTCAAACTGTGGCATTTTCGGCATAGCCCATAGCTCAATAGTCCAGAATTAATCTAACACTGAGAAAACCAGGTTGAACTCAAACATCACATCCAAAATCCAACATACCATCAATGAAAGATTCACTCGAGCCTCCAAATCCCAGTAGTCACCAAACGGTGCTGATACACATGATCCACCATCACAAATAGCCCGAATATGAGGACTTCCACCTCCAATTCCACATAGCATATGAATCATCATACTTGATCCCAATTTTGTCGTTCGAACACATGCCACAACTAAATATCCAATAATCTCCATGTGCCACCAACCAAAACTCGAATGTCACCCATCGATCTAACGAGGAAGTGCCGAACACCACTGAAGTACCGTCTCTTAATCACATTTCCCTTTCTCTAAAACATATACTCACATCAAATCACTTTCAAACAATCGTACCATTTTTTTTCTTGATTATCTGAGGCTACTCGCTGCCTAAGTTCTTTATGAATTTCCTTTCTAACCTGAGTTGAAACTTATCAAATCATGAACTTTCATCGATCTCATCTAGAAGAAAATCCATACACATCTCATGCCTATCATATTCATCGAAAATGAACCTCTTCAACCACGGTAGAAATCAACAGGAACTCTCCGAATTTCACTTGCACCAACTAAACTGCCATGCCTGAATCCTTCTAACCAAATCACGAAAACAAGTCGTCAAAACAAAAGAGCATTGCTGCAAAATTACATGTGCTAACTCATTGCCTCAAATACACACCTAGAATTAATCATACCCTTACCATGTCGATATGGTCCGTTATCAAGTTACTCCATTTATCTAAATTTCCCCTGATTCATCTTCAACTTGATATTCCCTTTGTTGTAGTACCACAATCATTCAATCCATGCTTACCACACGAGACCCCAAACATAAAACCAAATTATTTAAAACCCATAAGCCGCTAAATACTCTCTCAGATTTTGACAGAAACATTACGTCCCAGACTACCTTGCATTGAAGAACTTCCTACGAATCTAACTCTGTTTCCTTTACTTTCCTGAGACTGATACATAGATCTCGTAGTTAACATAGAAACACCACATATTTTGAAATTTCCAACGAAACTCAGTTTCTAGCCACATATGCAACCATAGAACTCTCAATTGACGTACGCAGACTATTGAACCCATTTACCGTTCTCGCAAGTCATTCAATCTTATTCAACTGCAATTTACCTGACCCAATGGAAAGAACCACCAATTCCTCGTTAGAATTCCGATATCGCTGAATGAAATTCTCACCCCAATATAACCAAACAACATCCTTCCATGTATACCGAGCTTTATTTACCAACAATAACTCTAAACATTCTGTGGTTTCCTTAACCTTTGAAGCATAATACAACCTTTTCCCAAAATTTCCCTTTACTCTTGCCATAGCTAATTCACTCGTACGTCTCAAACTGGAACCAACACAGCAGCTAACAGTGCAACCAACTACTCCCAGCAGGCTCCCCCACTTGGCTCGAAGCCATAGATCAAAGTATCATCAATCACTCATATCACTTTTACTCCATTGATGCCACAATAACCTAGTGAGTTTAATCTAAAATCATTTATAAGTTATGAAAACTAGATTATCTAGTATTATAACTCTTCTGCAAATCTTGTATTCATTCCTGCAACCGATATGCCCATTCTCTTAAGTGACCCAAAATTTCAAATTTTAAACACATACTTTTCACTTGCACATGATATCTTCTAACATACCCATAAGGATCATACCACTTAAGAACACTCCGCAGGGGATAACCCACTTGCTTCGCCTTAATTTAGTATTTCAACGACCTTCCACCATCATATACATTACACAGTCATTTAGTCTACCTGATTCTGAACTCAAACCACAACATGCTATTTACTTTACTCCCAACTAGGAGACTTGAAAAGATTATTCATGCACCCATAACTCGGGGCAACACATCCCATCACAATGGATATAAAACACTTAATGGTTCATATATCACCCAACAGACCTTCTTCGACAGTTTACAGTTATATAGAAACATCGTGTAGTACCAACATACTCATTACGTAGCTATCCAGTTGCCATTCCACAAATTAGGGACAATACTGAACATATAAGTTCATAACACCAGCTCGCAAAATCAGTACCTCGGTGCTCAAGCCATAGGTGAAGATTCGGCCTCAAGTCCTCTAGACTGGCCCAACATCAACTCATAGAAATCACATCTCACCCCTTGATCGGGGAATCACAAGCCATCAAGTCACATCTGATACTGAGCGCTCACGTGCGCATGCAATCGCATGGAAGGAATTTTAAGAATTTTCTTTTCAAGTGAATCAAGGATGCACGATAAGAATTCAAAAATGTGAAGTTTTTCTAAAGTTTCTACAGCCTCTTGAGGATAAATACAGACATCTCCGTACTAATCCGTGAGACTCTACTAAACCTGCTCATGACCCGTGAGACCTAGTAACCTAGGCTCCGATACCAACTTGTCACGACACACTTCCCGAACCCAGTCGTATGGCGCCTCTCGTGAAGACAAGGCCAGCTAATAGACTAATAATACTTGTTTTAGCAATTTCTTAGCATGAACGAGTCAAAACAATAGATAACATTATCATAAGTGCGGAAGAAAATGATATGACAGGGAACCAACCCAGCTCAACTCGAAATCAGGGTGTTACAAGTCACGAGCATCTAAAGAATCCTAACACTATTACAAGACTAGTAATATACAAATTTGAATTTAATAACAACAGAAGAAATGTGGTGTTGCGAACGCAGACGGTCACCTGGCACAACTACGATAGCAAGATCTCCAATCGACTCGAAACCCGCGAGCGGGTGAACAATTACCTGCATCTGAACACAAGGTGCGGGGAGTAAAGTGAGTACTCCAATTTAGTTAGTAATAAGGATTAATAATATCTTAGCAGCAATAAACCACGTAAAGCAAATCAACATGCTATATAGTACAGTTTAACCCTTTGAGAAAATAGGGAAAAACGTGAAATTCCTTTAGAAAGTATTTGACTCAGTTCAAAACCTCTTTTGCAATATTTTTTCCGATAGTTAAGGAAATAAATGTGGAACAGGTAGTGCAAGTCAGCACAAAAGTCAGCCCCTCGGGCACAAACAAGTATGCACAATTGAGCTCCTAAAACTCGCCCCTCAGGCAATATTCTTGTTCCTAGTCACCCACTGTTACCTGACCCGTTTACATCATACAGTGTCACTGCTACCACTGTCTAAAATTTATCTCCTTTAAGAGTGATCACACAATATCAGAACATCAAATAAATATCTCAAGAAATAACACAAACAATGAATAGTGAACAAATGTATGAATGCAATGCAATTCATATGACGGTACACTCTGGTACCCACTGTGATGTGCAGTCTGATCCATTTAATGTCGATGGTGCTCATTGGGGATGTGTAAAGACTCCGTAGGGGATCCTACATCCCAAATGCAATATCAGCTATCTCGTGGCATCAAATAGGCTCTCGGCCTTAATATCAATATAACACCACTACGGCGTGCAACCCAAGCCATCCATATATTCAAAAATCACTATAACACTGTTTTCGTGCGCAGCCCAATCCATGCTCAGTCCAGAAATGCACATAGGCCACTTGGGCAATATTAACATGATAGTCCTAAGCTCAAATCGTCAATAAAATATTGTTTTTCAAATCCTAGAAAAGTGGATGAGTTTGCAAAACAGTATTAAAATTGTGGACCGAGATCAAATAATATGCAAATAAGGCAAAATAGTGATATCAATCCTCGAAGGATTCACATAGTTGGAACGAAGTCTCAAACATGGCAATCAGCCCAAATTATGATGATAACAAATAATTTCAATCAAATACTGTAAAAAATCAACAACCGGGACAGACCAAGTTACAGTCCCCAACAGTGCTCTACCCCACACTCATATACAGCGTGTAAGTCACCTCAATACAGTATTATGATGTGCAAATACAGGGTTTCAAACCCTCAGGATATCATTTATAAGTATTACTCACCTCGAACCGGTGAAATCTCTAGCCTGCGACACCTTTTCCCCTCAAACCGGCTCTATGTGTGTCGAATCTAACCAAAATTAGAGCAAATACACTACAATATGGTAAGGGGACAATACACAATCGAAAGCAATCGAGAAATAGTAAAAATCTCGAAACTAGCAAAACCCAAGCCCCGGATCCGCTTCTTGAAAAATTACAAAACTCACATTACCGGATTCCTTGTCTCGCCACGAGTCCATTCATACCAAGAACTCCCAAATCCGAGCTCAAATGGCTTATCAAATCCCAATTGGAGTATAAAAAACTCAAGCCCTAGTTCTTAAATTTTAGGCTCAATCTCCATGAATTTCTAGACCAATTTTACAATATAATCATGTTTTTAACTCGAAAATCTTATCTCCAATAAACTCCAGTAGAAACCCTCTTCAATTGCTCACAAAAAGCTCTCAAGATGTTCAACAATGGAGGAAACATGTCTTAACTCGCATAACAAAATGACACTTTAAAACCCTTTCCTGTCCAGCCCTTTTCGCATCTGTGATCAAAGAACCGCTTTTGCGGTCCTTTTTCGCATCTATGAACTTCCACTTTATGGTCCTCGCCACTTCTGTGGCCCATATTTCGCATCAGCGGGACAGCTTTTGCGGTCCAACCTTCCACTTCTGCGGATTCCCAACTCAAATCCAAATCCGCTTCTGCGGTTCCCCAATCGCATAAGCGATACCGCTTCTGTGCTCCAAATTCCGCAGAAGTAAAACATACCAGAAGCAGCAGTGTTTCCACAATTCAAGTCCAAATCTTTCCGATTAGCCACCCGAAATCACCTTGAGGCCCTCGAGACCTAAACCAAATATACCAATGCATCCTATAACGTTATTCAAACTTATTCCATTCAAAAAAAACCCATCCAACAACACAAAAGTCCTCAATTCTCATCGAATTCAAGCCTAAGTTCTTCTAAAACTTCTGAAACACGCATTGAATCAAAAACCTGATGAAACGACGTTCGAATGACCTGGACACACATATCAAAAATCACCTAACGAAGCTATATCAACTCTTATAGTTCTGTTCTGACCCTCAGATCAAAATCTCACATCAACAACAACAACAACAACAACAACAACTCAGTGTAATCCCACTTAGTAGGGCCTGGGGATGGTAGTGTATACGCAGACCTTACACCTACCCTTGGGTAGAGAGGGTAAAGAGGCTATTTCCAAATAGACCACCGGCATCCTTCCCTCCAAGAACTTCCCGCCTTTCTCTTGGGAAGATTCGAACTCACAACCTCTCGGTTGGAAGTGGGAATTGCTTACCATCAGATCAAAATCTCACATATCAACCGCAAATCGCCAAATTACTAGTTTCGCCAATTCAATCCAAATTCCACATCAGACCTTCAAAATCAATTCTGATTGAGCTCCTACTTCATAAATTAACTTATAGAGCTAGTTAAATCATGAAAATTCCGATCCAAGCTCTTATATGATATATGATTAATACAATATCAGAGTACAAAATATCAAATATGAAAACTTACTTAAAACATTATCTTTATTCCAATATAAACAGGAGAAGGTTTACAGTAACACTGGAAGTAAAAGGCTTGGATGAATAGAAGGCTAAGGGAATTCTTAAGAATTTTTCTAAAAATTTTCGATCCCTTCCCAGTAAAATTGAGTGTCTCTTTATAGACCTCAAGAGATAAGGAAAGGAGTCTCTTTCCTACAAGTGGACGGCTCATAATCGACCGACAATATTAAATGGGAGATGGGGACCTCTAGACAATTTTGTCAAAAGATGTGGGTCCCTAGATAACTAGAAAAGTCCACCGACACTATTAATTAGTGGAGCTTCTTTTTTAAAAGAAAGGTCGCGTGCTGTGTACAATTATTGACAGCACTTACATAACATCAAGTGGGAATTCCCACCACTCACGGGTAATTAGAGCTGTACCCAAACTAGATTCCTTTTAGAATAGTATTCTCGTCCTTGGGGAAAATAATTTTGTTTCTTTGAAACTCTATTTTCCCACAGAGATAAGATATCTTATTCATAATAGGCTTCTAGATAGGCCTGCGCTATACCCTGTGGATCACACATATCTCCATTAGAAGATTCTCCTGATGATCCAGCTGCTTCAATGAGCTGTAGCAAAGCTGCTTCATCCTGCTTGTCGAGGTCAAGAATAGCTTGTTGTAGTTTTTTCTTGAGTTCGGCTTTCGAGTGAGCTGAAGACGATGATTGAACAGGAGCTTTTCCTTTGCTTGGAGTAGGGGCCTTTGGCTTTGGCGTCCATCCTTTGACCATAATCTCTTTGGACAAATACTTTATCCGCTCAAATTCAGTGACTTTAAAATCCCAACTGATAATATAAGAAACTCGCTTTTGAACATAATATTTACACATTTTAATATGCATCGGCAAAGTTGAGATCTCTTGCTGAGTCTGGAATTCATCAAACTTATGTAAAAATCTCTGAGGGAGGTTTCTAGTTTTCCTCCGAAGATCTTCCACCAATCGTAAAACCACCTAGGAATAGTGGCTTTAGCCAAATCTGAACTGTACTTAACAAACCAGGTGTGAGTAGGTCTGAGATACATGAAATTATACCAGGCTTGTTTGTAGGTATACCAGTTAAAAGTTTGAGGTTTATGTCGCATACTCAAAGATATGGGAGTAAGAAGATGGTCTACTTGCCATTCAAATGGGAAAAGAATTCGCCTAATGGTGAATTGGGAGTAGAGGATGAAATCTGGGTTCTTCTCAGAATATACATGCTCAATTCCAATCGAATCCGTATCTACTAGAATGGCCTCATAGTACAGACGGGTATGCAGGCGGTCTGAACTATCTACATAGTTCGAATTAAGGTAGCAGGGTTTGAGTAGATCTTGAACCCTACAAGACTCGTATTCTTTGTCCAAGGCGAGGATAGGAAATACCTTGGAAGTTAGATACTCAAAAGACTCTGGGGTCGAAGATGAACCAGTTTGCTCTTTGTGTTGGACTTTCGGGTCAACCGTTTGGGCAAAAGACTCAGGAATTTTCATTTCATAGGAGGTTTTGGTTTGGACCTTAGAGGTAGATCCAGAAGATGCTACAGATTGTGGGCCTGGTAAGGCTTCAGGTTTTGGGCCTGGAGTTGGACTAATATTTTTTGGAAGATTACCTAATACTGTAAATTTATTTGGGCTTTGGGCCGGACTAGGTAGAGGAGGAAAGGAAGGCTTCAATTGTGCCAAGGTAAGTGGAACGAAAGGTCTAACCGTATTTGCCTGCCTTTCAGGATGAACATTATTGAAAGGTGAATTAGGTCTTGAGGGCTTCATGACCCTGCAGGAATTCACGGGTTAAGAAATCAGGAAGGGAGTTATTTTCTCCTTTAATATATTCTATTTCAAAATCAAAGCTAGATAGTAGAGCTTGTCATCTAGCAAATATTTGTTTTGAAACCAAATTCTTAACGTCTTTAAATAAAATTTCTTTTGCAGATTTGCAATTTACACGAAGTAAAAAAGGTTTGTTAACCAAATCATCTTGAAACTTTGTGATACATAGCACTATAGATAAAACTTCTTTTTTAACAATGCTATAATTTTTTTGAGTAGAGTTCCAGACTCCAGAAGTAAATCGAACCAATTGTTCACCTTTTTCAAGACTAATACATTGCTTAAGAATACCACCATAACCAAGGTCAGAAGCATCATTTTCAACAATCTTGAAAGCTTCAAGGTTAGGGATACCAAGACAAGGAAGATTTTTAAATATTTTTTTAATTTTTATAACAGCTTCATTTTGCTCATCACTCCAAGGTGAGGGATTCTTCCTAAGTCGTTTATAAAGAGGTTCACAGACTTGTCTAATATTAGGGATAAAATCAACCACGTAATTAAGGCTTCCTAGAAACCGTTGAAGCTGGGTTTTATCTTTAATTTCATTAGGAAACTTGTCGGAGAACTCTATGGCTCGACATATAGGTTTATAACTACCCCGATATAAGTCATGGCCTAAAAATCTAATGGTAGTTTGAAAAAGCTTAATCTTTTTAGCACTGACTACCATACCATTATGCTTAACCACATTAAAAAATGTATTAAGATGCTTAAAATGAGAATCTATGTCCTCAGAGAAAATCAATATGTCATCAATATAAACTATAGACATATAAGAGTAAGGATTGAAAATATTATTCATAATGTTCTGAAACTCAGAAGGAGCATTTTTCAATCCAAATGGCATGACATTCCATTCATAATGTCCGAAAGGGACATTGAATGCTGTCTTATACCTATCTTCATTTTTAATCTGGATTTGCTAGAAACCCGATTTCATATCGAACTTAGTATAAAGGTTTGCTTTGTATTTCCGTTTAAGAAGATCCCTTTTGTTAGGGATCGGATGACGGATCCACTTTAGGACAGAGTTTAGAGGCTTATAATTTATTTACATAAAAGGCAGAACAACTCCATGGAGAGTTAGAAGGAGGGATTATACCATTTTCTAGTAAATGGTTAATCTCAGTTTTGCAAGTCTCCACCATTTCTTAGTTCATTTGAATCGGCATTGCCTTTGTTGGGATGTACCTTTCATCAAAATCATCAATGTAAGGGAGTGCAACAGAATGCCTTTTAATATTCCAAAAAGCAGTAGGCAGATTTGAACAAATTTCTCTTTCAAATTTTTGTTGAAGAGAATCGATTTTAGCCACCATTCCGGGGGTTTTTAAAGCTTGTTTAATTTATTCAATCTTTATTTCTTCTTTAAGAAAAGAAATATGATTAGAGAGGCGATTAATTTTAAAAACAGTTTTATTTTTTACGAACAAACTTTCTTCAGGAGAAAGCGATTTAACAAATGGGAAAAATACCTTTTGACCAAGGATACAAGCATGAATGTCATCTAAATCATCAGTATAGGGTTTTAACTGATATATGAAAGGCAAACAAAGAATGATATATTCATTAATATTTTCAGTAATAACAAAATCATTTGTAAAGCAAATGTTATTATTACTAATATGCACTTTAGACAATTTGTAATCTATTTTCATCCGCTCTCCTGTCGCAGAATATAAGCGAGTAGTACCCTTTTCAAGGTACTTGAGAGGAATGAGGCCTTTGACAATACAGTTGCGATCGGCTCCACTATCAAATAATGCAATTTTGTTAAGCACGAAGTCGTTAGCAATCACTAATTTAATAGGGATATGCTGACTGATGGATTTAATGGTAGATACCGAAGGACCGACAGGACTGCCTTCTTTTTGATGACCGGGATCAAGGAGGCCAGGATCAATTAATTCTCCAGGAAAGTTAGAGGTGGGTTCAAGAATAGAAACAGATTTTACTTTATCTGTTGCAGGAACTTCTCTAAGAACTTGAGAAGTAAGGGCCTCAATCTCAATCTTATCAAGACGAGATTTCATATTTCTGACTTCCTGCTTAAGGGAATTTATTTCTACTCGTAAGTCAGAAACAGAGGGCTCGGCAGATTTATCGAACCTAGAGAAAACTTGTTTCATACTAAAAGGTTCTATGACCTTAGAATGAGAAGGTTTCTTTTGATCTGAACCAAGAACAATCTTCTTAAGTTCAGCAAGATATTTAGTTCTAGACTCATCATCCTTGATATGGTCAATAATATCAAAGAGAACCTCTTTAGAGTCTTTAGTAATTGTACTAATGGTATTAGAATAACAATCACAGAAAATACCTTCGCACGATTCTTCGCAGGAATCATCTTGTTCGGACTGACTTTCATCAGTCTCATATGCGACGTTGATGTTTTCTTCATCACTATAATCGTCTGAAGATGTTTCATTAGAAGAAGAATCATCACTTTCTTGGAGGATGGAAAAGAGTTTTTCCTTAGTATCGTCATCTAATCCTAGGAGATTAATTTTCTTCTTCTTTTTAGAAGATTTACATTGGTTGTCTCTATGTCCAGATTTTCCACAATTCCAACATACATCTTCTTTATGGGAAGGCCTATGCTTCCTGAACTTCTTCTTGGGTTGGTATGGCCTATCCTTAGAAGTATTCTTTCTTGGTTTCTTAGACTTATACGAAGACTTCTTAGATTTCTTCTTAGCTAGATTAGAAGGGGGAGAGTCTATATTACCATACCCAAAATCACGACAAAAACTGCCTAATTCGGCTCTAGATGTCATCCTATCTTTCTTAAGGTGACTCTTGAGTTTTAAGTCGGTACAAAGCTCTAAGGTTGTGGTGTTAATGATACTAATAATATCTCCGTAAGTCATAAGGTCATAGGGCACTTTACCACCGCACCTATCCCTTATTTTTGACCTAACCTTTTCGGCAAAAAGAGGGGGAAGACCGCTAATGAATCTGTCTTTCCAGAAATCACTATTACAGTCGGGTCTGGTCATAATCTTAACCATAAACTGATCCTTATACCACCTAAAATCGCTCAATTTTGGGCAACGAAGGTTGTTAAGGATTTCAAGACTTCTATCTTGAAAGAGTTTTGGCTCACCTACAAAGTGTTTGGCAATGTGGTAGAGCAAAGTGGCACAAGCATCCTCTCTAATCTCGGATTCCTGAGTTTCCATATCACTACCCGTTTTAACTGTAGTAATAATAGTGGTTGCGTTGAGGATCTGAAGCTTAAGTTCTTCGGTGACATAATTATCCCACCAATACCTAAGCATTTTGGTAAAGGGATATAGCCTATACTTCCTAGATGCAAGATCATATAGCCTATAACCCTTTTTGCCAAAGGGATAACCCAGGAAAACACATAGAATGGCTCTTGGCTTTAGCTTATCCCTTTGAGGGATGGGAACAGTGGCAAAGGCAAGGCAACCAAAAGTCCTCAAGTGTGTATAGGATGGAACTTTCCCATACAAAATACCATGAGTAGACTTATTATGAAGCAATCTGGTGGGTATTCTATTAAGAAGATAGGTGGCAGTCAACAAGCAATCCCCCCAAAAAGATACTGGCAAACCAGATTGAAAAAGCAAAGCCCTACAGGTTTCAAGAAGAGTTCTATGCTTTCTCTCAACAACACCATTTTGTTGAGGGGTGTGAGGGCAGGAGGTTTGATGTATGATACCCTCATTGCTAGAGCCTAATTCTAAAGTATTGTCACTTCTAACAGTTTGAACCACAGCATTAAATTGGGTTCTGACCAAAGAAAGAAATGACTTAAGCATAGAAAAAGCATTGCTTTTGGATCCCAACAGGTGTGTCCAAGTTGCCCTTGAAAAGTCATCAACAATTGTAAGGAAATATTTGCAACCAGAGGAAGTTGGAGTATGGTAAGGACCCCAGGTGTCCACATGAATCAGTTGAAAAGGACTAGAAGTTCTAATGGAGCTATCAGGGAAAGGAAGCCTGGTCTGTCTGGCCATGGGACAGACTGTACAGGGAAAGGGTTGTTTGGAAGCAAAAGGAAAAGACAGACCAGAAATGCATTTCATATTTGCAAATGGAGTATGTGCAAGCCTTAAGTGCCAAATGTAATTCATATCAGATGCAAATTCATTATTACAGATGGAACTATTCACATGTGAAGGCAAAGAAACAACCTTGTTATCAGACAAGATGTCATCATTACAAGAAACAGACACAGAAGGCAATGCAATAACTTTGTTATCATTACAAGAAGCAGATACAGGAGAAACAGAAGTAGAAGAACAATTAACAGACGGAGAAGGGGAAGAAGGAACCCAAGCTAGTTTATACAGGCCAGCAGCTTCTCTACCAAGATCCAGTGGCCTCCTCAGAGAAGGGTCCTGTATCATGTGTAGTAAGCAGGAATGTTCAGTGAACATAACTATACAATGCAACTGCTTCACTAACTTGTGAACAGAAATCAAGTTGTGTTTAAAAGAAGGAACTAGTAGTACATTGTGAAGAGTGATGGAAGAAGTCAAGGCAAAGGAGCCAGTGCAAGTCACTTTCACTTTATAGCCATTTGGAAGAGTGACAAGATACGGCAGAGTTAAAGGTATAATGTTAAAAAGTAGTTGTTTATCATGTGTCATGTGATTAGAGGCACATGAATCTATAATCCAGGTGACAGAATTAATGTGAGTAAGCAAGCAAAGTTTGGAGTCAGATACAGGGTTCTCAGTTAACATAGTACCAGCAAAGTTTGCAGCAAATATGGGAGGGGGAGTTTGAGCAGTGGATTCCCCCAACTTTGTCTGGTGTAACAAGTTCATCAACTGGTCATAATCAGGTCTGTTCAACCCTGGTATCACAGAACTTTGGCCATACAGTCTTGCAACAGAGTGATGGCCAGCAGGAGGATTCCCTTGAGGAACAGATAAATGACCATCAGAAATAGAAGAATCCAGACCAGTACTCAGATGAGCAGCAGCAGGCCTCCTTCCCTTGTTAAAGGTGGCACTTTGTGGATACCCATGGATCTTGAAGCACTTATCAATTAAGTGTCTAGATTTTTTACAGTATCTACAAAATAAAGGTCCCCTGGCTTGGTCAAAATTGACTCTCTGTTGGTCAAAATTGACTCTCTGTCTAAAAGGAGGAGGAGGAACAGACACTGTGGCCTTTTTAAATACAACAGGCTACCTGTTTGTATGTACATTGAGGACATAGGCTGGATCAAAGTGAGAGGAAGACTGAATTTGTCTTTGCTTCTCATCATTGAGGACCATATTATAAACATTGTCAAGAGAAGGAGGAGGCTGCATCATCAAAAGATTACTCCTGACCCCATATAAGCTTCATTGAGACCCATCAAAAACTGAAAGACCTTATTATCATCACATTCCTGAACTATACCATCTTTTGCAGCACATACACACCTTAAACCATGATTGGCACACATAGAATCAAGTTCATCCCACAGACCTTTTAGCTTGTTGAAATAAGAAGCTATATCTAAGGACCCTTGAGAGGTGTGGGACAACTCTCTTTTCAATTCAAATATTTTGGTCCTATTTGCAGTGCCATATCTGGCCTGGAGTTGGGACCATATGCTCTGTGCAGTGTCAGAGTACTGCACAGATTCAGCAATTGCAGGGGAAAGGGAAGCAGTCAACCAAGAAATTACCATGTTGTTGCACCTATCCCACAACCTCTGTTGAGCCACATTGGTGGTAGGTCGGGAGTATGTGCCATCAACAAAACTGATTTTGTTTTTGGCTGATAAGGCAACAATCATTTTATGTCTCCAGCCCCCATAACCACTACCCGAGAAGGGAGTGGGAACCAGAAGAATATACAAAAAGGGGACTGGAAGAGTCTAGGGAAGGGGAGGCACCAGTACTTGTGTTAGAAGCCATAGTCAATGAACCGGCTTAAATGAACAACTTTTTCAACAAACAGAATACAACCAAAAGAGGTATCCACATACAACAACCAACAAACAGAATACAGTCAAGTCAGGTATTCACAGATAACACCAGATGCTCACAAGTACACAGTCAAACAATCACATATAATACCGAAGATAAGGACAGAGTTACCCTCCTTCTTCGCGACCAGAGAAGATCGGCCTTCAAAAAACAGAGAAACCCTAGGTATCAAACCCTAGGTGTAACCTTAAAAGCAACTTTACTGGAAATGTGGTCAGGAACGTCGGATAAGCACCCAAAACGTCCACCGAGTGAGAACCAGCCACTTGAAGGCAGTAAAACCTCAAGTTAAACCACCAGAAACCCTAGAAGCCGATAGGTCACCCAGAATCAACCAACTAAAATCATCATAAATCTTCCAGAATGTTCAGGAGGAGAAAATACACTCCGATATCACGATGAGAGACTCAGAAAAGTCTCCGATAGGTCGAAATCTTCATCGACCGTGAGGTCTCAGAGATCACCCCCAAAAACCTCGAAACAGACTTCATCCTTAGGGTTTGTTTGGCGATAAGCCACTGGCGTATGATACCATGTAGAGAGTTTTGGAGAAGTAAGTTTCTTGTATTGCTCATCAAAGTATATATAGAGTACAGGGAAATCAAAACCTACCAACTATAGGATTGTACAATAATGAAGGAAAATCAAAACTTACCAACTATAAGATTGTACAATTAATGAGAGAATATTTTACCAATAATAAAAAGATACACAAAAGATATTTACAATATTTTCTAATACCTTTAATATCTTTTTGTAGGCGGAAATTGGAAGGCGTTGTACAAGTGATCGCGTTTGGGAGGTTTACAGATTCCTTCTACACGAAAATTGTAGATTTGACATGTCATGTATGGTTGGTAGAAATCAGATTGTAGACAAAGTCAGAAGAACGTTGATGGGTTGGTGAGCTCGATGATGCCTTTGTACAGTTCATCTGTAAATTATTGCCACATTTAATTGAGCTCGTCCTTATAATGTGTGTTAGTTAAATCTCCTTAAAGAAACTTACTCTCTTCCCTTTTCTTTCATCTACCTCATGTTGTATCGGCATTTGTGCCTTGCTTCTTTGAAGTTCTGTTAAAGGAATTCTGGATTTACAAATATCTTTGAAATGATTAGTAGACCTCATTCTACATGTTGCTACCCTGGTCATATTGCTAGTTATGCTTATTTCACTGGCTCATTTTTATTATTCCTGTTTTGCTTAATCCAAAACACATATTAATCGTGTACCTTGTTTATGCCCCCATGACCTTTGTATGGGGTCAAATTCGACCCTTTGCTCAGCGTGGGTGACCGTCAGGCGTGCACTTGCTAAAAGGGGGTACGACCTAGGGATGGTGGAACAAGCGACACCATAGGCTCCTTCGTCCTTTCAAAGGCACCCGTTCAGTTCATGTGTGTTTTAGCATTTCGAGATGGGTCCCTTAATATATAAAAGGGACTCAAGCATTGTAAAAGGGGGTTCTTTATTGAACGATTATTTATCTCTCTCTCCAAAAACCACACTCTTTATCATTCAATCTGCTGAGATCGAAAACGAACAAACACATCATATATTCCAAAATCTTATTATATTCGATTACGATTTACCCTTGATTTACTTCGATTGATTTGCTCGGAAAGTATTCGATAACTTTTGAGTCAAACAATTTGGCGCCGTCTTTGGGGATTTCGGCAATCGAAATCATAGTTCATACCTGTAGACGTGTGATTTTTGACCCTCCCCGAGATTTTTTCTATTTAGAGTGTAAATATTTAGTTTAGGCCTAATAGAGCTATTTCACCTAATTTTGGTTCTTTTACTTTATTTCGTTACAAAAGAAGAAAAAAAAGAGTATATAAAATTTAGTTTATGTATTTCTCATAAACCTCAAAAATACCATAAATAGTACTTCATATTCTATTTTTATTTAATTTCGAAATACAAAAATAAATAGTTTCATTAATGTTTTATAGTCATTTTAATCTTAAAAAAAAATTGTACTTTATATTTTATCTATATATAAAAACGAAAATTACAAAAATAATTTCATTAATATTTTGTAGTTATTTTAATCTTAAAAATACAAAAATATCTTTGTTTTAATTGACAGTCCTATTTTAATAGTTATTTTGCTTACGTAGGATTAATTAAATAACATCGTGTTTTTATTCTCTGTTGCGGGAGAAGAATAACACTCGGGTTCAAATAACTTATTTTTGTGTTTAATTTTCGGACATAACCCATAACAATCCAAGCTCACTACTCTTTATACGTAACACGAGATAATGGGAGACACATTTACACAATTTGGGGAGGGAGACAAGGATAGGGTGTCTCACAGACCTATCACGTTTTGCACCCCCACCCAACGACCCTCTCTCTTATTTTTTACACAATCAGAAAATGAAAAGGGGAGGGGGGGGATGGGACGCCACTATTGGAGCTTCTTCTTCATTTTGGAAGAAGACATTTTGTTGAGATACAAGCTGTTACATGATTTAGACATGATTGTATGGAGTGTATACGCATTGTATATTTATTGTATTTTTGATATACAATAGCATGGGCTGTGATGATTATGTGTTATTTGGGCCATTTGTATTTACCGAGCCCACTTCATGTCTGAGCCCCATTTCATTTTCATTTTTGGGTCCATTTACCCGATCCGTTATGTATTTGTATACATAGGGATCCCTAGATATTTTGGGACCCCCCGGACTTCATTTTTCTGTTTTCTCTTCTCGGTTTAATAAACGCTCTGAGTTCCAGAGTCTTCTCAAATCCTCCTCCTTCTCTCTACTTTCTCTCTCTACAATCTCCATGATTTCTCGGCTTAACCTCGATAATGTTTTAAGTAAGTTTTCATCTTTGATATTTTGTACTCTGATATTGTATTAATCATATTTCATATCTATTTTTGGTCCTGTTCTCCCCGTTGGTATCAGAGCCATGATGGATGTATATGTATTTAGCATGAGCAACTAAATACATATACTGTCCGGAGCTTAATGCTTTTGCAAATCCATGCCTAAAGTTATTTTGATAACTTCTTGAAGTAGCATGATTAAATTATTTCTAAGTATTAAATCTTTTATCCTGTTTCATATAAAGATCTATCTTGTGTGAGGTTCTTATTTCTCTCTTAGTGTGTGAGGTATCCGATTAATTTCCGGAGTGTACGTTGGCAAGCCTGTCCTTGTGGTCCTTGTTAGCCGTGGTAGGCGTTTTTAATGTGACCCTCAGGTGTTCCCGTAGCCATGACAACTCTAGAGAGAAAGGAGGTAAAGCCAAGAGAACTTATAGATCCTTATGAACCTTGATAACTAGATATAGGACTTATTTATAATTTGATCATTGTTATTTGGTTTTATCTGAATATCTTTTGTATGCGATTTTGCATTTGTATAAGTTCCAGGACAGTATCTTTCAAAATGAATCAAAATATCTTGAATACTGTTAATTTAACATCTCGTGCTTCTCAGATTGCTTTAACTGAGGCTAATTTGGATAACTGGAGCATTCCAGAAGAACCTTTTCATAAGATCTACCAGATAGGCCATTTTAATTTTATTAAGAAGCATAATATTAAAACATGTGAATCAACTGTTGCTATTAATAACTCTTTAGAAGTTATAAAATTGTTAAATGAGCAAGATATAATTAGATATAAATCTAATTTTAATTACTTGCATATTGGTCTTGTTCAAGTTGCTGTTAAGCCTTGTTTAGAAAAGGACTTAATATTCCTGTCTGTGCACTGTTACGTGATGCACGTTTTATTAATTTTGATGATTCTTTATTAGGAGCTCTTGAAAGTAATTTAGCAGGTGGCCCTGTTTATTTCAACTGCTATCCTAATTTCTCTATTGATATTAATGATCCTAATGTGTTAGATACATTAACTCTTAATATTAAAACTCTTAATATGAACAGAAAATCTGAAACTCGTGAATTAGCTGTTATATATCGAGTCTATTACAGATTGATGGCAACTACCCTTGCTCCTAGAGCTCGGATAGAGAGTACCAAAGGTGTGACTATGTTAATGGAAGCTAACCATGAACATAGTACAGTCTTTGTTCCTCGCCTTCTCAAGTGGAATGACCTCTTGGCCAATACAGATTGGCATTTCGAGGCTATTACCCAACCTGTTTCCTCTCACACTGAGAAACGTCAGATTGAACGTATCATAAAAAATTCTGATGGTTCGGTTGTTCTTAAATTTCTGGACTCCAGACATCGTAGAAGTTTCACCGCGGGTTCTACTTCCTCGAAGCCCCCGGAAGGAGTATTTAATCGTTCTTATTCTTTTAGGTCAGCTGACAAAAGTCAAGTTGATGGTGTAGATTTTTTGGGAGAAATCCCAAAAGTGTTTTATAAACCTCAGGTCCAGGAACCTTCTAGTCCCACAGCGTCTGACATGGAGCCTCCAAGGCAATATTCAGACCCTGGTTTGGGTGTTATTACTACAGATGAGGATTATACCCCTGATCTGGCTTCTTTGAAAAAACTCTGGCTTGATCCTAAAAATAGGTTGAAAATCAAATGGTATAGTGCTATCTATTCTCAGAGTCAGCAATCTCTTTTTGGAAAACAGTGGATTTCAGACATGAAGCGTTTAAAGTGTGATATCGAATTCTTCAGATGGTTTGAGATCATTGGAAAGTTAGATGACCAAAATGAGTCATTACAAGTCCTTGTTAATAAGTGGTATACTCAGTCCAGCAAGGTCGTTGAGTCTGTCACTCCTTCGCTTGAGGGAATTAAAATTCATCATTCCAATACTATTATCCCTGCTTCTCCTTTCAAACTCAAAAGCAGTAACCCTGCGAGTGCACCCTCAAATGCTGATATAGACAAAATTGTCGAACAAAACAACTACACCAATAAGTTGCTGCACATTGTTTCCCTGCAAATTGAGGAAACAAATCCTAAACTAACCCCTAGTCTAAGTATCCCTAGGCCTAGTACAAACAGTACGATAGAGCCTAATCCTATATTCAAACCTCCTGAATTTTGACGGGAATTGTTCCCTAAACTCAGTGACAATATCTCTGTCTCGGGTAAATTAGTCGAACAGATTACCGAAAAATTAGCCCACTTTCATGTCTCTAGCGAAAGTAAGGCAAAAAATTCAGCAGTTTCTGATTCTTCCAAAGCAAAAGAAGCTTCTAATCCCGCTTCTGGTTCTCGCTCGACTAAGGAGAACAAAACCACTAATTCTGAGAGTGTCCAAACCCTTTCTGATAACTCTCTCCTTAGACTCTCCGATGGATACCCCCATTGACGAAACTATTATAGTCGTCCCTCTTTTCCTGATACTCAGTATGAGGAAGACGGTTTCCTGTCCCAATCATCTCATGATGGTAGGGGCATCGTAGAATGGAATATTGATGGGTTAGCCGAACATCAAATCTATCGTGTCCTTCACGAAATGGGTGTTTGCATTACCAGCTATAAGCTGCGCAATTCCTCCGATAAAGAAGCTGCTGCTATGATCACTGCTGGCTTTACCGGAATGCTTAGGTATTGGTGGGATAAGTATGTCACCGAAGAACTTAAGCTTCAGATCCTCAACGCAACCATTATTATTACTACTGTTAAAACGGGTAGTGATATGGAAACTCAGGAATCCGAGATTAGAGAGGATGTTTGTGCCACTTTGCTCTACCACATTGCCAAACACTTTGTAGGTGAGCCAAAACTCTTTCAAGATAGAAGTCTTGAAATCCTTAACAGCCTTCGTTGCCCAAAATTGAGCGATTTTAGGTGGTATAAGGATCAGTTTATGGTTAAGATTATGACCAGACCTGACTGTAATAGTGATTTATGGAAAGACAGATTCATTAGCGGTCTTCCCCCTCTTTTTGCCGAAAAGGTTAGGTCAAAAATAAGGGATAGGTGCGGTGGTAAAGTGCCCTATGACCTTATGACTTACAGAGATATTATTAGTATCATTAACACCACAGCCTTAGAGCTTTGTACCGACTTAAAACTCAAGAGTCACCTTAAGAAAGATAGGATGACATCTAGAGCCGAATTAGGCAGTTTTTGTCGTGATTTTGGGTATGGTAATATAGACTCTCCCCCTTCTAAGCTAGCTAAGAAGAAATCTAAGAAGTCTTCGTATAAGTCTAAGAAACCTAGAAAGAATACTTCTAAGGATAGGCCATACCAACCCAAGAAGAAGTTCAGGAAGCATAGGCCTTCCCATAAAGAAGATGTATGTTGGAATTGTGGAAAATCTGGACATAGAGCCAACCAATGTAAATCTTCTAAAAAGAATACTAAGGAAAAACTCTTTTCCATCCTCCAAGAAAGTGATGATTCTTCTTCTAATGAAACATCTTCACACGATTATAGTGATGAAGAAAACATCAACGTCGCATATGAGACTGATGAAAGTCAGTCCGAACAAGATGATTCCTGCGAAGAATCGTGCGAAGGTATTTTCTGTGATTGTAATTCTAATACCATTAGTACAATTACTGAAGACTCTAAAGAGGTTCTCTTTGATATTATTGACCATATCAAGGATGATGAGTCTAGAACTAAATATCTTGCTGAACTTAAGAAGATTGTTCATGGTTCAGATCAAAAGAAACCTTCTCATTCTAAGGTCATAGAACCTTTTAGTATGAAACAAGTTTTCTTTAGGTTCGATAAATCTGCCGAGCCCTCTGTTTCTGACTTACGAGTAGAAATGAAATCCCTTAAGCAGGAAGTCAGAAATATGAAATCTCGTCTTGATAAGATTGAGATTGAGGCCCTTACTTCTCAAGTTCTTAGAGAAGTTCCTGCAACAGATAAAGGAAAATCTGTTTCTATTCTTGAACCCACCTCTTACTTTCCTGGAGAATTAATTGATCCCGGCCTCCTTGATCCCGGTCTTCTAAAAGAAGCCAGTCCTGTCGGTCCTTCGGTATCTACCATTAAATCTATCAGTCAGCATATCCCTACTAAATTAGTGATTGCTAAAGACTTCGTGCTTAACAAAATTGCATTATTTAATAGTGGAGCCGATCGCAACTGTATTGTCAAAGGCCTCATTCCTCTCAAGTACCTTGAAAAGGGTACTACTCGCTTATATTCTGCGACAGGAGAGCGGATGAAAATAGATTACAAATTGTCTAAAGCGCATATTTGTAATAATAACATTTGCTTTACAAATGATTTTGTTATTACTGAAAATATTAATGAAGATATCATTCTTGGTTTGCCTTTCATATATCAGTTAAAACACTATACTGATGATTTAGATGGCATTCATGCTTGTATCCTTGGTCAAAAGGTATTTTTCCCATTTGTTAAATCTCTTTCTCCTGAAGAAAGTTTGTTCGTAAAAAATAAAACTATTTTTAAAATTAATCGTCTATCTAATCATATTTCTTTTCATAAAGAAGAATAAAGATTGAAAAAATTAAACAAGCTTTAAAAACCCCCGGAATGGTGGCTAAAATCAATTCTCTTCAACAAAAATTTGAAAGAGAAGTTTGTTCAAATCTGCCTACTGCTTTTTGGAATATTAAAAGGCTTTCTGTTGCACTCCCTTACATTGATGATTTTGATGAAAGGTCGATCCCTACAAAGGCAAGGCCTATTCAAATGAACCAAGAAATGTTGGAGACTTTCAAAACTGAGATTAACCATTTACTAGAAAATGGTATAATCCGTCCTTCTAACTCTCCATGGAGTTGTTCTGCCTTTTATGTAATTAAAAGTGCAGAAAAGGAGAGGGGTGCTCCAAGGCTTGTAACAAATTATAAGCCTATAAACTCTATCCTAAAGTGGATCCGTCATTCGATCCCTAACAAAAGGGATCTTCTTAAACGGACTTGCAAAGCAAACATTTATAGTAAGTTCGATATGAAGATAGGCATAAGACAGCATTCAATGTCCCTTTCGGACATTATGAATGAAATGTCATGCCATTTGGATTGAAAAATGCTCCTTCTGAGTTTCAGAACATTATGAATAATATTTTCAATCCTTACTCTTATATGTCTATAGTTTATATTGATGACATATTGATTTTCTCTGAGGACATAGATTCTCATTTTAAGCATCTTAATACATTTTTTAATGTGGTTAAGCATAATGGTCTGGTAGTCAGTGCTAAAAAGATTAAGCTTTTTCAAACTACCATTAGATTTTTAGGCCATGACTTATATCAGCGTAGTTTTAAACCTATATGTCGAGCCATAGAGTTCTCCGACAAGTTTCCTAATGAAATTAAAGATAAAACCCAGCTTCAACGGTTTCTAGGAAGCCTTAATTACGTGGCTGATTTTATCCCTAATATTAGACAGGTCTGTGAACCTCTTATAAACGACATAGGAAGAATCCCTCACCTTGGAGTGATGAGCAAACTGAAGCTGTTACAAAAATTAAAAAAATAGTTAAAAATCTTCCTTGTCTTGGTATCCCTAACCCTGAAGCTTTCATGATTGTTGAAACTGATGCTTCTGACCTTGGTTATGGTGGTATTCTTAAGCAATGTATTAGTCCTGAAAAAGGTGAACAATTGGTTCGATTTACTTCTGGAGTCTGGATTTCTACTCCAAAAAATAATAGCACTGTTAAAAAAGAAGTTTTATCTATAGTGCTATGTATCACAAAGTTTCAAGATGATTTGGTTGACAAACCTTTTTTACTTTGTGTAGATTGCAAATCTGCAAAAGAAATTTTATTTAAAGACGTTAAGAATTTGGTTTCAAAACAAATATTTGCTAGATGGCAAGCTCTACTATCTAGTTTTGATTTTGAAATAGAGTATATTAAAGGAGAAAATAACTCCCTTCCTGATTTCTTAACCCGTGAATTCCTGCAGGGTCATGAAGCCCTCAAGACCTAATTCACCTTTCAAAAATGTTCGTCCTGAAAGGCAGGCAAATACGGTCAGACCTTTCGTTCCTCTTACCTAGGCCCAATTGAAGCCTTCCTTTCCTCCTCTGCCTAGTCCGGCCCAAAGCCCAAATAAATTTACAGTATTAGGTAATCTTCCAAAAAATATTAGTCCAACTCCAGGCCCAAAACCTAAAGCCTTACCAGGCCCACAATCTGTAGCATCTTCTGGATCTACCTCTAAGGTCCAAACCAAAACCTCCTATGAAATGAAAATTCCTGAGTCTTTTGCCCAAGCGGTTGACCTGAAAGTCCAACACAAAGAGCAAACTGGTTTATCTTCGACCCCAGAGTCTTTTGAGTATCTAACTTCCAAGGTATTTCCTATCCTCGCCTTGGACAAAGAATACGAGTCCGGTAGGGTTCAAGATCTAATCAAACCCTGCTACCTTAATTCGAACTATGTAGATAGTTCAGACCCCCTGCATACCCGTCTGTACTATGAGGCCATTCTAGTAGATACGGATTCGATTGAAATTGAGCATGTATATTCTGAGAAGAACCCAGATTTCATCCTCTACTCCCAATTCACCATTAGGCGAATTCTTTCCCCATTTGAATGGCAAGTAGACCATCTTCTTACTCCTTTGAGTATGCGACATAAACCTCAAACTTTTAACTGGTATACCTACAAACAAGCCTGGTATAATTTCATGTATCTCAGACCTACTCACACCTGGTTTGTTAAGTACCGTTCAGATTTGGCTAAAGCCACTATTCCTAGGTGGTTTTACGATTGGTGGAAGATCTTCGGAGGAAAACTAGAAAACCTCCCTCAGAGATTTTTACATAAGTTTGATGAATTCCAGACTCAGCAAGAGATCTCAACTTTGCCGATGCATATTAAAATGTGTATATATTATGTTCAAAAGCGAGTTTCTTATATTATCAGTTGGGATTTTAAAGTTGTTGAATTTGAGCGGATAAAGTATTTGTCCAAAGAGATTATGGTCAAAGGATGGACGCCAAAGCCAAAGGCCCCTACTCCAAGAAAAGGAAAAGCTCCTGTTCAATCATCGTCTTCAGCTCACTCGAAAGCCGAACTCAAGAAAAAACTTCAACAAGCTATTCTTGACCTCGACAAGCAGGATGAAGCAGCTTTGCTACAGCTCATTGAAGCAGCTGGATCATCAGGAGAATCTTCTAATGGAGATATGTGTGATCCACAGGGTATAGCGCAGGCCTATCTAGAAGCCTATTATGAATAAGATATCTTATCTCTGTGGAAAAATAGAGTTTCAAAGAAACGGAATTATTTTCCGCAAGGACGAGAATACTATTCTAAAAGGAATCTAGTTTGGGTACAGCTCTAATTACCCGTGAGTGGTGGGAATTCCCACTTGATGTTATGTAAGTGCTGTCAATAATTGTACACAGCACGCGACCTTTCTTTTCAAAAAGCAGCTCCACTAATTAATTGTGTCGGTGGACTTTTCTAGTTATCTAGGGACCCACATCTTTTGACAAAATTTTCTAGAGGTCCCCATCTCCCATTTAATATTGTCGGTCGATTATGAGCCGTCCACTTGTAGGAAAGAGACTCCTTTCCTTATCTCTTGAGGTCTATAAAGAGACACTCAATTTTACTGGGAAGGCATCAGAAAATTTTAGAAAAATTCTTAAGAATTCCCTTAGCCTTCTATTCATCCAAGCCTTGTACTTCCAGTATTATTGTAAACCTTCTCCTGTTTATATTGGAATAAAGATAATATAGTCTATAACCCTTTTTGCCAAAGGGATAACCCAGGAAAACACAGGGAATGGCTCTTGGCTTTAGCTTATTCCTTTGAGGGATGGGAACAGTGGCAAAGGCAAGGCAACCAAAAGTCCTCAAGTGAGTATAGGATGGAATTTTCCCATATAAAATTTCATGAGGAGACTTATTATGAAGCAATCTGGTGGGTATTCTACTAAGAAGATAGGTGGCAGTCAACAAGCAATCCCCCCAAAAAGATACTGGCAAACCAGATTGAAAAAGCAAAGCCCTACAGGTTTGAGGGATGGGAACAGTGGCAAAGGCAAGGCAACCAAAAGTCCTCAAGTGAGTATAGGATGGAATTTTCCCATACAAAATTTCATGAGGAGACTTATTATGAAGCAATCTCGTGGGTATTCTATTAAGAAGATAGGTGGCAGTCAACAAGCAATCCCCCCAAAAAGATACTGACAAATATCTCGCTTAAGGAGATGCACATCGAGCCAAATTTGCTCATTACAACAAAATACCGAGTATCGGTCGTAAGCATACTAAGTGCATAATGATATCTACATATCGCGTTGTAATCTACAACACTCAAATAATACTGCGGTCCCCCCTCCCTCAACTTCAACTATGAATCTCGATAACACCACACTATATGTGCCCACAGTCCGCAATTCACAACATCTCGCAACACATGAAAAAACTCATAGATCTCTCCAAATTGGTGATAAGATCAACAACAGTCGAGTCAACCTATCTCTCGACAATACAATTCGGAGCCAACCGAGTCAACTCAAACTGGAACACACATCCGAAAAGTCCCTTAATGCCGGAAATGGCTCAATAATAGCAACCTCTGCACTGACATCCATCGTGAGGTCCTAATTAGGAAAAGCAGTACTTCCCAGCCGTCCGCTGGGTCCTTGAAAGATAAAACACTCCACAAGAACATAACCCAATGCACCTCACCACTCAAACTGTGGCATTTCCGGCATAGCCCATAGCTCAACTCCAGAATTAATCTAACACTGAGAAAACCAGGTTGAACTCCAACATGACATCCAAAATCCAACATACCAGCAATGAAAGATTCACTCGAGCCTCCAAATCCCAATAGTCACCAAACGGTGCTGATACACATGATCCACCATCACAAATAGCCCGAATATGAGGATTTCCACCTCCAATTCCACATAGCATATGAATCATCATACTTGATCCCAATTTTGTCGTTCGAATACATGCCACAGCTAAATATCCAATAATCTCCATGTGCCACCAACCAAAACTCGAATGTCACCCATAGATCCAACGAGGAAGTGCCGAACACCACTGAAGTACCGTCTCTTAATCACATTTCCCTTTCTCTAAAACATATACTCACATCAAATCACTTTCAAACAGTCGTACCATTTTTTTTTCTTGATTATCTGAGGCTACTCGTTGCCTAAGTTCTCTATGAATTTCCTTTCTAACCTGAGTTGAAACTTATCAAATCATGAACTTTCATCGATCTCATCTAGATGAAAATCCTTACACATCTCATGCCTATCATATTCATCGAAAATGAACCTCTTCAACCACGGTAGAAATCAACACGAACTCTCCGAATTTCACTTGCACCAACTAAACTGCCATGCCTGAATCCTTCTAACCAAATCACGAAAACAAGTCGTCAAAACAAAAGAGCATTGCTGCAAAATTACATGTGCTAACTCATTACCTCAAATACACACCAAGAATTAATCATACCATTACCATGCCGATATGGTCCGTTATCAAGTTACTCCATTTATCTAAATTTCCCCTGATTCATCTTCAACTTGATATTCCCTTTGTTGTAGTACCACAATCATTCAACCCATGCTTACCACACGAGACCCCAAACATATAACCAAATTATTTAAAACCCATTAGCCGCTAAATACTCTCTCAGATTTTGACAAAAACATTACGTCCCAGACTACCTTGCATTGAAGAACTTCCTATGAATCTAACTTTGTTTTCTTTACTTTCCTGAGACTGATACATAGATCTCGTAGTTAACATAGAAACACCACATATTTTGAAATTTCCAATGAAACTCAGTTTCTAGCCACATATGCAACCATAGAACTCTCAATTGACGTACGCAGACTATTGAACCCATTAGAACCGTTCTCGCAAGTCATTCACTCTTATTCAACTGCAATTTACCTGACCCAACGGAAAGAACCACCAATTCCTCGTTGGAATTCCGATATCGCGGAATGCAATTCTCGCCCCAATATAACCAAACAACATCTTTCCCTGTATACCGAGCTTTATTTACCAACAATAACTCTAATCATTCCGTGGTTTCCTTAACCTATGAAGCATAATACAACCTTTTCCCAAAACTTTCCTTTACTCTAGCCATAGCTAATTCACTCGTACATCTCAAACTGGAACCAACACAGCAGCCAACAGTGCAACCAACTACTCCCAGCAGGCTCCCCCACTTGGCTCGAAGCCATAGATCAAAATATCATCAATCGCTCATATCACTTTTACTCCATTGATGCCACAATAACCTAGTGAGATTAATCTCAAATCATTTATAAGTTATGAAAACCTAGATTATCTAGTATTATAACTCTTCTGCAAATCTTGTATTCATTCCTGCAACCGATATGCCCATTCTCTTAAGCGACCCAAAATTTCAAATTTTCAACACATACTTTTCACTTGCACATGATATCTTCTAACATACCCATAAGGATCATACCACATAAGAACACTCCGTAGGGGATAACCCACTTGCTTCGCCTTAATTTAGTATTTCAACAACCTTCCACCATCATATACATTACACAGTCATTTAGTCTACCTGATTCTGAACTCAAACCACAACATGCTATTTACTTTACTCCCAACTAGGAGACTTGAAAAGATTATTCATGCACCCATAACTCGGGGCAACACATCCAATCACAATGGAAATCAAACACTTAATGGTTCATTTATCACCCAACAGACCTTCTTCGACAGTTTACAGTTATATAGAAACATCGTGTAGTACCAACATACTCATTACGTAGCTATCCAGTTGCCATTCCACAAATTAGGGACAATGCTGAACATATAAGTTCATAACACCAGCTCGAAAAATCAGTACCTCGGTGCTCAAGCCATAGGCGAAGATTCGGCCTCAAGTCCTCTAGACTGGCCCAACATCAACTCACAGAAATCACATCTCGCCCTTTGATCGGGGAATCACAAGCCATCAAGTCACATCTGATACTGGGCGCTCACGTGCGCATGCAATCGCATGGATGGAATTTTAGGAATTTTCTTTTCAAGTGAATCAAGGATGCACGATAAGAATTCAAAAATGTGAAGTTTTTCTAAAGTTTCTACAGCCTCTTGAGGATAAATACAGACATCTCCGTACTAATCCGTGAGACTCTACTAAACCTGCTCATGACCCGTGAGACCTAGTAACCTAGGCTCCGATACCAACTTGTCACGACGCAATTCCCGAGCCCGGTCGTATGGCGCCTCTCGTGAAGACAAGGCCAGCTAATAGACTAAAAATACTTGTTTTTGCAATTTCTTAGCATGAATGAGTCAAAACAATAGATAACATTATCATAAGTGCGGAAGAAAATGATATGACAGGGAACCAACCCAGCTCAGCTCGAAATCAGGGTGTCACAAGTCACGAGCATCTAAAGAATCCTAACACTATTACAAGACTAGTAATATACAAATTGGAATTTAATAACAACAGAAGAAATGTGGTGTCGCGAACGCAGACGGTCACCTGGCACAACTACGATAGCAAGATCACCAATCGACTCGAAACCCGCGAGCGGGTGAACAATTACCTGCATCTAAACACAAGGTGCGGGGGGTAAAGTGAGTACTCCAATTTAGTTAGTAATAAGGATTAATAATAGCTTAGCAGCAATAAACCACGTAAAGAAAATCAACATGCCATATAGTACAGTGTAACCCTTTGAGAAAATAGGGAAAAACATGAAATTCCTTTATAAAGTATTTGACTCAGTTCAAAACCTCTTTTGCAATATTTTATCTGATAGTTAAGGAAATAAATGTGGAACTGGTAGTGCAAGTCAGCACAAAAGTCAGTCCCTCGGGCACAAACAAGTATGCACAATTGAGCTCCTAAAACTCGCCCCTCGGGCAATATTCTTGTTCCTAGTCAGCCACTGTTACCTGACCCGTTTATATCATACAGTGTCACCGTTACCACTGTCTAAAATTTATCTCCTTTAAGAGTGATCACACAATATCAGAACATAATAAATATCTCAAGAAAAAACACAAACAATGAATAATGAACAAATGTATGAATGCAATGCAATGCATATGACGGTACACTCTGGTACCCACTGTGATGTGCAGTCTGATCCATTTAATATCGACGGTGCTCATTGGGGATGTGTAAAGACTCCGTAGGGGATCCTACATCCCAAACGCAATATCAGCTATCTCGTGGCATCAAATAGGCTCTCGGCCTTAATATCAATATAACACCACTACGGCGTGCAACCCAAGCCATCCATATATTCAAAAATCACTATAACACTGTTTTCGTGCGCAGCCCAATCCATGCTCAGTCCAGAAATGCACATATGCCACTTGGGCAATATTAAAATGATAGTCCTAAGCTCAAATCGTCAATAAAATATTGTTTTTCAAATCCTAGAAAAATGGATGAGTTTGCAAAACAGTATTAAAATCGTGGACCGAGATCAAATAATATGCAAATAATGCAAAAATAGTAATATCAATCCTCGAAGGATTCACATAGTTGGAACGAAGTCCCAAACATGGCAATCAGCCCAAATTATGATGATAACAAATAATTTCAATCAAATACTGTAAAAAATCAATAACCGGGACGGGCCAAGTTACAGTCCCCAACAGTGCTCTACCCCACACTCGTATACAGCGTGTAAGTCACCTCAATACAGTATTATGATGTGCAAATACGGGGTTTCAAACCCTCAGGATATCATTTATAAGTATTGCTCACCTCGAACCGGTGAAATCTCTAGCCCGCGACACCTTTTCCCCTCAAACCGGCTCTATGTGTGTCGAATCTAACCAAAATTAGAGCAAATACACCACAATATGGTAAGGGGACAATACCCAATCGAAAGCAATCGAGAAATAGTAAAAATCTCGAAACTAGCAAAACCCGAGCCCCGGATCCGCTTCTTGAAAAATAACAAAACTCACATTACTGGATTCCTAGTCTCGCCACGAGTCTATACATACCAAGAACTCCCAAATCCGAGCTCAAATGGCCGATCAAATCCCAATTGGAATATAAAAAACTCAAGCCCTAGTTCTTAAATATTAGGCTCAATCTCCTTGAATTTCGAGACCAATTTTACAATATAATCATGTTTTTAACTCGAAAATCTTATCTCCAATAAACTCCAGTAGAAACCCTCTTCAATTGCTCACAAAAAGCTCTCAAGATGTTCAACAATGGAGGAAACATGTCTTAACTCGCATAACAAAATGACACTTTAAAACCCTTTCCTGTCCAGCCCTTTTCGCATCTGCGATCAAAGAACCGCTTTTGCGGTCCTTTTCCGCATCTATGAACTTCCACTTAATGGTCCTCGCCACTTCTGCGGCCCATATTTCGCATTAGCGGGACAGCTTTTGCGGTCCAACCTTCCACTTCTGCGGATTCCCAACTCAAATCCAAAACCGCTTCTGCGGTTCCCCAATCGCATAAGCGATACCCCTTCTGTGCTCCAAATTCCGCAGAAGTAAAACGTACCAGAAGCAGCAGTGTTTCCACAACACAAGTCCAAATCTTTTCGATTAGCCACCCGAAATCACCTTGAGGCCCTCGAGACCTAAACCAAATATACCAATGCATCCTACAACGTTATTCAAACTTATTGCATTCAAAAAAACCCATCCAACAATACAAAAGTCCTCAATTCTCATCGAATTCAAGCCTAAGTTCTTCAAAATCTTCTGAAACACGCATTGAATCAAAAACCTGATGAAACGATGTTCGAATGACCTGGAATTTTGCACACATATCAAAAATCACCTAACGAAGCCATATCAACTCTTATAATTCTGTTCTGACCCTCATATCAAAATCTCACATCAACAACAACAACAACAACAACCCAGTGTAATCCCATTTAGTAGGGCCTGGGGATGGCAGTGTGTACGCAGACCTTACACCTACCCTTGGGTAGAAAGGGTAAAGAGGCTATTTCCAATAGACCACCGGCATCCTTCCCTCCAAGAACATCCCGCCTTGCTCTTGGGGAGACTCGAACTCACAACCTCTCGGTTGGAAGTGGGAATTGCTTACCATCAGATCAAAATCTCACATATCAACCGCAAATCGCCAAATTACTAGTTTCGCCAATTCAATCCAAATTCCACATCGGACCTTCAAAATCAATTCTGATTGAGCTCCTACTTCATAAATTAACTTATAGAGCTAGTTAAATCATGAAAATTCCGATCCGAGCTCGTATACACATAGTCAACTCTTGATCAAATCTCTCAAATTCAAAGTTTCCAACTACAACTATTCTTTCAAATTCATTTCGATTTTTCTGAAACTTGAACCCAATGATCTATGTCAGTCATAATGCATAACACATGGCATGTCATGCTTGATAACTAGCGATATAAATGCCAAATACATCGTTACAGTTTTCGAGCTCACCTTACCCCTTGTGAGATCCTCCCGCGTTGGCGATGTTCGGGTGCTGTGCATCCCTAAGCTCTCCGAGTGAGAATCGAGGACCCAAATTAAGGCCCCACAAAAAGAACCTGAAGGAAAAGTCCTGTCCCCAAAAAGCTTCAGGATCGAGCTCTTTGGAGCCGACAACAGTGAGTTCCTCGGCAGGGCTGTGTCGTGTTTGGTCAAGGACTCAGGGAACATATCCGGGCCCTCCTCGAGGTCCTTTGAAGCATAGGCTCAAGCCAAATTAGCCATTCCCAACTCGGCAGCCAACTGTATAGACACTTGGGCGGCATCTGTGCCCGACCTCTTACTTTGTACTAAAGGGTTATCGTCATCATCCTAATCCTCGTTATTGGAACCTTCTTTGAAAGGTGAAGACGAGACCTTGGCATCAACTCGAGGCCTGCGAGACTTCGGCTTCGTTGATATGGGGGATTCGACAGTCATCCCCTTTTCCTCTTCTTACCCTTATAGGGCTTAGGGGATCCTCCCTCGCCATCAGGAGGCGGTCACATCAGCACTCCATCGCCAAGGCCTACACAAGCATAGTAATCAAAATTTATCAGCACGAGGGATATGAGGAAGAAATATGTAAACATGATAGAGGAGAAAAGAAAGAGCTTACCATGATTCTTGGCCACCCACCACGTTTTAGCCAACTCAAGCCAAGAATGCTCGAGATAAGGGAATGAGGTATTTAATCCCTTAATCCACCCCAACATGTCCAAAATAGATTCGGGATACCAAAGGGCAGTTGCCTGAACAAAGGGAAAGTTAGGTTTTTGAGAAGAAAGTAAGAAGAAAATGAAGCATACTTAAAGAAGAAGCACTTACTCTTCATATATCACTCCTCCAGGAACGACATCCATTTAGTCGGAATAATGTCCGAGGTCCTTATTCGGACAAACTGGCTCATCCACCCCTTATCCGTGTGCTTATTGATACTCGAGAAAAAGAGTTTTGAATATCAAGGGTGAAGTTTGATCATGCCTCTAATAATATGGGGTTGTACATCCTGATCAGTTGATCTAGGGTAAAAGTCGTACCCTTGACTTTGTTGGAAAAGTAGTGAAGCATGTAAACTATCCTCGAGGGGTAAATTTGGCCTAGTGTCACCCGGTATTTACAAAAATAGTCGAGAATGACTAGGTCTATAGCCATAAAAGAAGGTTTCAACGAGTCGAAAGGACCTAAGTTGCACGGGTATGTGTATACATAAAGAAAACTGGCCTTATGGTCCGTTATTCTCTCGTTAGGGCTAGGGATCTCAACCAGCACTTTCTTCTCCCATTAGCAGTCTGCCCACACTTTGTCTATATCCCTCACAATGCTAATAAATCGGGACACATGTTCGCATCAACCCGACATAGATGAAGGTATCTCGATGGAAAAATCCATCATGCTATCGAACTTAGTGGGTGTATACTATTCGACGGTAGGAGCCACTTTGGGCTTGACCTTGGATTTATTCTTGGATTTTTTATATGAAGAAGTAGCTTCATCTTTCCGAGGCACTGTCTTGGAGGTTCTGTCCATGGAAACTAAAATTTTTCTTTTTCTCGAGAAGGAAGTCAGGAAACCTAGAAAAAAAAGAGGGGCATAGAGGAAGACAGATTTAGCTCTAAAAGCTTGAAGGAATCACAAAAGTGCGAGTCACTAAGAAATTGGTGTATTTATAGAAGCCGTATGTGAAGCAGAAAAGCCTAACCAATAACGGTTCATGGGCTTTCGATAGTCATGTTGACAGTGACCCTTGCGTGGCCATTGAGTTGGCATTTAATGCCCTGATAGGCTGACGTCATGACGAGTGCAAGAGTTCAAAACCGTTTCCTATCATCTTACTCTAGGAAACGCGGGGACTATCTATATACGGTAAAATCTGAAGGACCGAAATTATGGTCATTTCGAGGCTCCAAAGATGTTCCTCCTAGAAACCCGAGGCAAGGTCCGAGGTGCGATCTCGTAGAGTTTCCAAAATGCTTAGCTTAGAGCCAATCTGGATCAACGACTGCCATAGAAAAATGGGGAGTTCCCCAGGCATTTGATGGAAGCTAACATGCTGATGTGCGCCCGTATCGAGGAATTAAATAGATGTATCAATCTCTTATCTCTGTAATAAATGCACTTGTACCATACTAGGATTCCCCTGATCTATAAAGGGGTTCCTTGGGGGATGATACTCAATATTAAGACTACAAGAACATTCTCTCTGCTCTCTAACACATTCTCTTGATCTTACTATTTACATTTATTGCTCATATCCATTGTGTTCTATTTATTGTTCTTCATTTATTGCTTATTATTGGCCATAGAGAGTTGTCATTGAATTTATTGCAACTGTTAGTCCTCCATCGACTACCCTCGGCAGGGCATTTGACTCGACCTCGAGGCCCCGAATACGCAAGATCGAGGCCCCGATTTATTAGCCATTTGGTTTGGTTATCACATTATTTTCAAGCTACTATCTTGTTTTCAAGTCTCACTAGAATCAATTGTCTAACAACTAGCATAAAAATAGATCACGTACTTTTAGAATCACAAAATCAAATCTTATCGTAATTACCATTTACAAGGTAAACAATGCTGAATCGGAAGATGACATACCTGGTTTAAAAGTTTGAGGCTCATTTTCAAGAAAGAATGTCACAAATATGTTCCAAATGAATTAGATGTTCTTTGACATTTGCTACACCTTGGATCTTCTATAATTGGAGTATTTTCATTTGGTTCTTCCCGAGGTCGTTTAGGTCTTTCACTTAACGACTCACATTCAGTTTTATAAGGATATGCTTTCAAAGAATTTAGCATTATCTGATTCCATTACCATATTAACATGAATCTCAAGATTGTCGAATTTTTTAACCAAAAACCGACATGCTTTACTATTTGTAGCATATCCAATGAAAATGTAATCTACAATTTTTTGTTCGATTTGAACCCTCTTAGGTAAAGGAACTTTTACTTTTGTTAGACACTCCCATAATTTGAAATATTTCAAGTTGGGTTTTCGTCATTTCCATTTTTCATATGGAATAGATTGTGTTTTGCTGTGGAGTAATCTGTTGAGTATTCAGTTCATTGTAAGGATAGCTTGTGGTAATCCGAAACTTATTAATAAAGAATTCATCACTTCCTTTAATATTCGACTTTTCCTTTTCGTAGTTCCATTGGATTGAGGTGTGTAAGGTGCAATAGTTTGATGAATAATTCAATATTCCAAACATATGGATTCATATTCTCTACCTCTATCACTTCTAATCATTTTGATATTTTTATTCAATTGATTCTCCACTTCAATCTTGTATTACTTAAATACTTCAATTGCTTCATCCTTACTATTAAGCAAATAAACATAACAATATCGAGTGCAATCGTCAATAAAAGTAATAAAATACTTTTTCCCACCTCGAGATGGTGTCGCCGTCATATCACAAATGTCAGTATGAATTAAGTCTAAAGGATTTGAATTCCTTTCAACAGACTTATAAGGACATTTTACAAACTTAGATTCAACACATATTTGATATTTCAATTTATTACGCTCAAATTTAGGCAATACTTCTAAATTAATTAACTTCCGCAAGGTTTTATAATTGATGTGTCCTAAACGAATATGCCATAAATCATTTGACTCCAATAAATAAGAAGAACCTAAAATTTTATGCATATTGTGAACAAACATTGCATTGAGTTTGAAAAGGCCCTCCGTGAGGTAGCCTTTTCCAACATATATTTCATTCTTTCTTACAACAAATTTATCAGAAACAAATACATATTTGAATACATTCTTTACAAGTAAAGAATATAAACTAAATTCTTCCTAATAGTAGGAACATGGAGAACGTTGTTGAGCATTAACACCTTTCGGGAAGTCATCTTCAGGAATATCTTCCCATAACCTTCAATCTTGGTTGTTGCATTATTTCCCATAGAAATCTCTTCTTCGGGACCAACAGTAGAGTAATTCACAAATGCTTCTTTGGCAGCACAAACATATCGAGTGGCTCTAGAGTTAATCCACAACTCCTGTAGATTTTCAACTAGGTTGCATTCCGTAAGCTTTGCACAAAGATCATCAATGTCATTGTTCTTCCCTACGATGTTGGCTTGTCCCTTCTTTTTATCCTTTTTCGGGAGACGACAATCATGGCTTTTGTGACCAACTCTTCCACAACTGTAGCTGTTGCCCTTGATTTGTTTATGTTTCGCTCCTTAGTCTGCCCATAAGACCTCTTCCTCTTCTTACTTTTTGGAGAAGTCTCCTCAACGATATTAGCTCCTATGATAGTTGAATTTCCACAAGACTTCTTCTCGACTGCTTTGTTGTCTTGTGCGAAAGATAGTTCTTGAAATCTCTCCATAAATGAGACAATTTTCCAATCATTGCAACCGCTTGAAATGCTTCATTCACAACCATACCTTCAGCAATAAGGTTGTGAAAAACAAGTTGAAGCTCCTGAACTTGGATTCCCACAATTTTGTTGTCTATCATTTTATAGTCTAGAAACATGGCAACCAAGAACTTCTTCAAGCATGCATCCTCCGCCTTGTACTTCTTCTCAAGTGCATCCCATAATTCTTTTGAAGTATTCATTGCACTATACATATTATACAAGTCATCCTCTAAAGAGTTTAAGATATAGCTTTTGCAAAGAAAATCTGTCTGCATCCATGCCTCAACAATCATGAACTTCTCATTGTCCGGCATGTCTGCAGCAGGCATCGGAGGCTCTTCATTATTGAATTTATGCATACCAAGTATGGTAAGCTAGAAGAACCCTTTGGTGCTATCCTTTGATGTTGTCTCCAGAAAATTTCCCCGATTTTTCGACCGGAGGAACAACATTGCGGCTTGACGAGGCTA
Source organism: Nicotiana benthamiana (assembly GCA_034376525.1). Classification (NCBI taxonomy): domain Eukaryota; kingdom Viridiplantae; phylum Streptophyta; class Magnoliopsida; order Solanales; family Solanaceae; genus Nicotiana; species Nicotiana benthamiana. Next base: position 123,914,110 of record CM067330.1, read on the forward strand.
TTGTCATTGCAACAACAGTCACAGAAGGATTTCCGTTATCAATTGTCATTTTTCACTGTCAACAATAAAAGATTTCAATAAATGGCAAGACCATAATAGTAAGCAATACGTAAAAAATTGAAGTTTTTATATATTGTTTCATAGAAAACGAGGAAGGTTTTATGTTCTTCAAATCGTTTCTTGAATTTCAATACGCTGATGAAGTTTTAATATCTTTAAATTAGAATAATAAAATTTAGACGGAGTAGAAAACCACACAGGTTTAAATCTCCAAAAACAGAATACGGAATATAATAAATTAATTTCCTTAAGATTGTTATCAAAATTGTATTGCTGTAAATTAATAAAACAATAAACTTTCTGAAGAAAAAAAAAGAAACTGAAAGTTAGTAGAACTTAGAATGTCAAATAAATTCTTAAAATAGTGTAGTAATAAATCGAGCCCACAAAATACACAGTATGTCCTTAAGAAAACTATTCCCCTCAAGTACCCGAGGTTTTGGAATATATCCTCCCAGGATAGAATGATTTAACTCACTAGAGTGTTGGTATCAAAAATGCCAATGAACAACGAACCACTCGAAGGCTGTAAAATACACTGAAATTTTTATGTGCAGAAGAAAAAGAAGAATATTAGAAAATTTCGTAAGTAAATATTCTGGTATGTGAAGGAATATTTATAGCCTATTTGATACTGTTTCTGAAAGGCTTGCAATCTTTTCGAATGCCATAACTCTTGGAATAGGTTTGACACGGTTTCTAAACAAGTTTGCAACCTTTCAGAATAGCCACAACTGTTGAAACAGGTGGCGAAATATTACGGGAAAAATAAATGGATTTAAAATTATCCGAAAAAGAAAACGGACCGGACCGGAATGGGTCGGGTCATGAGTTATTCCGGATTGAATTTTTTGTAATAAATTTAATTAACTAAATATTTGAAAAGAAATTTATCCAAAAATATTAATCAATCAATCGTTGACCAAATTCAAATACAAATCTGAAGCCAAAGCCGAAACTGAGCGAGCGACCTTCTTCTAGAATCTTTAAGAGCTAAAAGATGAGCTTATCTATATATACACAAAGATTTTATTTCCTTCTAACCATGAGGGACAAGTGCATTAGTAAAGTGAACTCATTCAAAATTTTATTTCCCTCCATTTCTTTTCCCACCATTTTCTATTCACACTTCTTTTGTTATTAATAACAAAATCCAACAAGCCTTGAGACCTGAAACCTCAGAGAAGTAAGTGAATCTATCCAGTAACAAGCTTATTGATATCTTGTCTGCTCTACAACATAGGATCAAATCATAAGCAAAACATATGTGTGTTATGTTATTTCTAGAACATCTTGGGTGGTAGCTAAAGTCTGGATTGTGCTTCAACCTCTTTAACGACCTATTTATATACTCCATCACCAATACAATAGCAAAGAATAACTGACAGTGGTCACACACTCCATTATCAATTGAACAAACCTCATAGGCATTCCAAATTTAAGCAAAATCATCCTTAAGAAAGGCCGCTCTATTGAGTCATAAGTTTTCCTTATGTCTACTTTTATGCAGCATCTTGGTGAGACCCCTTTCTAATTATATCCTTTGACCAGTTCATGTGCAATAATGGCATTATTCAATATGTTCCTTCCCTCAATGAATTCTGATTAAGCAGGTCCCACAATATAATCCACCACCAAATTCAATTTGGCTGTAATAATATTTGAGATGAGCTTGTACAGAGTAGTAAAACATGCTATAGGTCTGTACTCCTTGACATATTTGGTCTTGCAACTTTAGGTACCAATGTTACTGTGGTACAGTTAACACTTTTCAGCAATTTTTCATTGGTAAAAAATTCGTGAATAGCTTGTTTAACCTCTGCTCCAGTTACATCCCAGTATGTTTTAAAAGTTCAGCTGGAAATCCATGTATCCCTGGAGCCTTGTCATTTGGAAAATCTTTAATAGATCGATCAATTTCCTCTTTTGTTACTCGTGTACTAAGAAGTTGTTGTTGTTCCTTGGTAAGACAATGACCATCTCTAGCTATATCAATATCAATACAGGATAGTTCAGTAGCTGTAATGCCCAAAAGTGTTTGAAAAAATCCTCTAAACTCTTGTTCCATCAATACAGGATCAGTCAATTTATCTCCCCGATCATTGAATATGGATGATATTCCACTCCTTGATTGTCTGTCCTTCAAATGAGCATGAAAAAAATTTAGAATTCTGGTCACCTGCCTTTATCCATATTGCTCTGGATCTTTGTCTCAGAACATGTTCATTAACTCCTTCCCATTTTTCAATCTGCAGTAGTAGCTCCTTTTCCTTGACTATTAGTTGACTGGTGAATGGTTCTTCATCAATTTCTCCTTGAGCATTCTTCAGTTGTTTCCTGAACCGGCCAATCTTTTTGTCTAGTGAAGACATTTCCTTATTCATGTATTTTGTATTATCCTTTAACCTCTGTAACTTTAGCCAAATTGAGAAAATGGTATGTCCTTGAATTCTTTGATTCCATACCTCATGAACATCCCCATCAAACTCATTCTGATTTAGCAGCAAAGTATATAGTCTGAACGTTTTTGGAAAATGAGTTTTAGCAACATGTGTTGATCATGATAGGGGAATGATTAAAGACTCCTAGCAATTCAAAAATTACTTCTAAACTACTGTAATGAGCAAGCCAAGAAGCATTTTCAAAAACCAGTCAATATTGCTATAGATTCTATCCTCTGTATCCCTTTTGTTGCACCATGACCATTGATACCTTTTTCTGTTCAATTGCCCAGTTCAAGTAAATTTATTTAATTCTTCAATTTTCTAACTCTCGAAATCTTCAATGACTTTTATAACTTTATTTTCAAAACATACAAAATATCAACATGGTTGACTTTCATAAACTTTTTGTCAACTTCTATTTTAAATAAAAAATTCGAGCTTCAACTTCAAATATATGTTCAAAATGCAACTCCATCTTAGACTATGGTTTGAATAAGTCAAAGTAATTACCTATTTGCATTTTGTGTCTTTCATGGCAATCTATCTCTCATAAGTGCATGATGTTTTATGAAATTATTTTATATTGTACGTCTTTATATTCAAATGCACTCGCTTGAAAATACTTAGTTGGCGTTTGAGAATAAAAATGGTGAAATTTCGAAAAAAGTAAAAAAAGAAAAAAGAAAGAAAAATCTAGTTGAAAATGATATTTGAAAATTAGAGTTATGTTTGGACATGAATACAATTTAGAGTTATTTTGAATTTTTGTGAGTGCTTTGAATTGAAGAATAATTAGATTTTTTGGAGTTTTTGAAATTCTACTTCAAGTGAAATTTAAAATTTTCATAGCCTAACATTAATTCCAAAAAAAAGTGAATTCTTTTTTGGACAAAAGGAATCTTTTCTTAAAGGCCAAATGGGCCCTTAAATACTTGTCTTTACTTATGAATTTTTTTTTAGTGGTGCATACTGCATTGTTATTTGATTATTGGCATTCTCGGTTATCAAAGAGTAAGTCATGATATGTTTGTAAGTAGATTTACACGATTGTAAAAAATGATGAAAACTGGGTGAAAGAAAGTAGAACACCGAACACTTCTATTCTTTAAGTTTAATGGAATTTGTGGCATTTTAAGGAAGGTTAGTGTAAACATTTAAACTTTATTGGACTTAAATCTAATAAAATATCTTTTACTATATATTAAATACATCAATTCGAATAAATATTATGCGTCAATATAATTGGATTAATCATGCTTGTAACAAAGAAAAATAAAACTGCAATCACAAATAACTATAAAGAAAAAAGAATTTTATTGATAAATTTATAGGTTACAACTCTGTTTATCCCTTGAATCTTCCCTCAAGACATATTTGACATGTATTTGATCTCTTAATGAATATTCTAAGAGTTTCATAGAATTTAGGAGATCTCATATTTGATCTCTTTGTACATATTCCGAGAATTTATGGAATTGCTGAGATGCCTCTTCAAAAGAATATGTATTCCTTTATACAGGTGTGCGTTAGGGTTTAGGTAGAGTAACCTTCAAAAAACTCTTATAGACTCTTAGAATTTCAAGAGTCTTGTAGTATCTTAAATTTAGGATTTAATTTGATCCGTTATACAAATAACGTAAGTCCAATAAATATTGATCGGGCTAGCATATTTTGTTGGGCTACAAATAATGAGCACACTTCATCAAGTCCAATATGTCATATTCCTAAAGGAACAATTTGGTTCCACGTGTCAAATGATGTGGCATGCCTAGTCAAATGGAAGAGCCAATAGGAACGTGCCGCGTGTCAAATGACAAGGTAGACCAAGACAAATTGATAGGCCAATGAAATCGCGCCACATGTGCAAGTGATAAGTTCTGGACAATCAAATGTGGCTTTGACACTCTTTAATCCAATTGATCGGAAAGACTTTATTCTCACTAGAAATCTTCTCTATATAAATATAGGTCTTCATAACTTAGATAAGATACTAGAAGTTATAACAAGAAGTAAGAGAGAATTGGTGGATTAAACCCTGCAGATTTCTCTAAAAGCTACAAGCATGCAAGTGTTCTAAGAATTAAAAGCTACAAGCATTCAAGTGTTCTAAGAATTAAAAGATCAAGACAAAGATTCAACAACAAGTTGCAAGCCCTTGGATTAAAAATATGCCAAGATCAAGATCAGACCTCAAGCAGTTGGATTAAAGAAAATAAATTCAAGATTAAGCTTGAAGACACTTTTATTTACTGTTGGAAAAAAGAATCAGAGGATTCATAACAATTGTACACTCATATTATTTGAAATAAAATACTACGATTGTTGCAATATTTTTCGATCTTGATTTATTTTCTGGATGAAAATTTTATTGTCTACTGTTAGATTTTTGTTTGTTGGCTTGAGTAAAGTTGTATTTGACATTTGTGCATAAAATATTAAGCTGTCAGTTATAGCTATATTGTGATGCCTTTTGGGGATATGTTGGAAAGGTCTTATTGCATTGTTTATGCTTGAATATTGTTGTTTGTACAATTAATACTATTTGTGAAATATATTTAATGACGAAGGAAATATCGTTGATTCATGAAGAATTTACATCAGGACTGATAGACAAGAGCAACTCAATCTAGAAATCGAAGAATAAGAGAATGATTCGAACGGGTAAGAGATATTGGCGATAGGCCTCAAAGATACAATCACGTATTTGTAATTTGTGAGAGTGATTACTCTATATGAAACATGTTTTTGATTTTTTCTTTTGTTTGTTCACTAGAGGGACAAATCTAGCATATAAGCTACATGTAAATGTAGGCGTTTTTATTTACATTCTTTATGTATATTAAGGAATTCAAAAAATATATACAAATTAATAAAATCAATAATAATTGTACATTAGCTTGAGTTACTATAGGAATCCAAAATTTTCAAACTTTAAAAAGATAGTTATGACCTCTCTAATATTGTCAGCTTCGAACTTGTTTAAAGTTCTGCTTATATTGGTTATGTTTATTGAGGTAGTTGGACTAACAGTTAGAAAATCTTCTTGTGGTACGGTAAAACCTCTATATAATAATTTTGTTTGTTTTGATTTTTTCTTTATTGTTGTAATGCAATATTATTATAGAAAATATATATTATAATATAGAATGAAAAAATAGTCTCAAATATTATATTGAAGTATTGTTATAAAGGATAAATGTTATAGAGAGAAATGATTGTAGAAGTTCATTCAGTTTGATAGAAGCGGTGTGTAACTGTCCTTTGTCCATTTAGTTCAGTGTCTCGTAATATGAGTGTGACGACCTGACCGGTCGTCTTTGAAATTTATAACCCGTTCCCCCATTAATTATTTCACCTAAGTTCATTTCTGCTATTTTGGTTTATCGGGACGTTCGGTGTTAGAATTCGGAGTGTTTTAGGACACTTAGTCCCTAAATGATGTTTAAGTGTTGGAAAGTGGTCCGTAATCAGAATAGTGTGAAGACGACCTTGGAATGGAAATTCAATGATTTCGTTAGCTCCGTTAGGTGATTTCAGGTTTGGGAGCGTGTTCATAATGTATTTTGGATGTCCGTAGCTCATTTAGGTTAGAAATTCCGAAAGTTAGAATTTGGAAATTTTCAGTCCGATAGTGAAATTTTGATCCGAGGGTTGGAATGGAATTCCAAAATTTGCTGTAGTACCGTCATGTCATTTGGGACGTGCATAGAAAATTTCAGGTCAATCGGACTTGGTTTGGTTAGGTTTTTTATCTAAAGCGAGTTTGGTTGAGTTTTGGAGTTCTTAGGTTCAAATCATTGATCAATTCGAGTTTTCGATGTTGTTTAGGTGGTTTAAGGATTGGTACAAGTTAAATGGTATTATGGGATATGTCCGTAGGTTTGGTTGAGGTACCGGGGGCCTCGGATGTGTTTCGGATGCTCAACGGAGCAATTGGAGTTTTGAAATTGCAGCAGAAAATTGCAGTCAGTGTTTTCTTCTATGCGATCACGAAGAGGGCATCACGTTCGCGTAGCTGTTCCCTAACCCTTTATCGTGTTCGCGTACCCTTCCCCCGCGTTCGCGAAGCCCATCCATCCCCTTCATCGCGTTCGCGTACCTTTCCCCGCCTTCTCGAAGGCCAAGCCTTGGACCCCCTTCAGTTTCTTCAACGCGTTCGCATGAGACCCTCCACGTTCGCGTAGGTCCAGTCCCAGCTCATCGCGTTCACATTGCTACCTTCGCGTTTGTGAAGGTCATTTTTCCAGCCTTGAGATTTTCCTCTCCGTGAACGCGAGACTTCCTCCGCGTTCGCGATGAACAATGCCCTGACCAGTACTTATATTTCAAACACGAACTCTTCTTCCATTTTTACAAAAACTCAAGCTAGAGAGCTCGGTTTTGGGAGATTTTTCGAGGACTTTTCGGAGGTAACTATTGGGTAACAATTCCTTACTCTCATATTATTAATACCCATTAATCTAACCTGAAATTCAACCTATTTTGAATTTTGAATGAAAATTGGGGTAAAGTTCTTAGACCTAATTGTGAAGATTTGAAGAGGCATTTAACCTCCGATTTGGGAGATTTTTATATGTTTAGACTCGTGAGAGTACGAGGTTTCTGAAAATGTAAAAATTATTCAATTCCGAGACATTTTCTTGAGGGGAGTTTTGGTCATTTTACCTATTTTCGCGCCTTAGCTTTACTTTTAATAGTGGAATTAGTTACTTGCGATGTTATTTACATTATGTTATTAGTTTGAATAGATTCGGGCCACTCGGAGTTGGATAGTCGTGGCAAGGGCATCGTTTCATAGTGATTTTGTACCGGTTCAAGGTAAGTGGCTTTTTTAAACTTGTGGGGGGACCTCTCCCCGTAGGATATCTTGATTGCTATTTTAAATGCCTTGTGCGCGAGGTGACGAGCGGTACTTGTGCTAATTGTTATAAATTCACTTTACCTGGATTATTTAGGTGCGTTTCTTTGCTTACTTGACTGTTATGAATGTAAATTTTACCTGTGTTAGTGTTGGAAAGCATGTAAATTGATCTGTTTGTCTTATTTTACTTAACTGTAACACATGCTCTCTATGAAGCATGCTAGACTCTAGATTCTACATGTTGTGTTTACTTAGCATTTGTACAATAATGAATTGATGTGACGTGTTTGCGATTGGGTCTACGGGACGTCATCCCGGTAGTTTCCCTGTACGTATTATGTTCCAAGATTGGGAGTGCAGGATACTAACAGATCTCCGGCATAGGATTGATTAATGGAGGATACTAGGAGATCCTCGGGATACTTGGAGATCCCTCGTGATTAAATGTAGGATACTAGGAGATCCTCGGGATACTTGGAGATCCCTGGTGTATATGATGAGGATACCAGGAGATCCTCGGGATACCCGGAGATCCCCGATGATAAATAGCCTGTAGTGATTGTTCTTTTATTCATAGATTGTATTTGTAATCTGTTTCCGTCTTACTTATTATTTTGCTAGATACTCTATATACACTGTACTCATACTGTCTATCCATTTCATATTTATTTTTATGTTTATCTTAGTAGGGCCTCGACCTTCCTCCTCACTACCTAATCGAGGTTAGGCTTGGCACTTACTGAGTACTGTTGTGGTGTACTCACGCCTCTTCTGTGCATGTTTTTCATGTGCAGATCCAGGTACTTCTTAGCAGGCGTACCGCCAGTAGCTGTCAGGGAGCGTATTGGGGACTTTGAGATATATATCTGCTATGTCCTCAGATCCGCAAAGTCTCCTTCTCATTCTATCCATAGTTATTAGATGTTATTTTGATCCCTCTTTGTATTAGACTATTCTGGTGACTAAAGCAGTGTAAGATTTCTTATAACCTGTGTTGCTCGTGGGTTTTCGGGTCTTGGAGTTATTTCAGTATTTTGTTTTAAAGTGTATGTGTCAGGAGGCAAATATATACATTTTCTTATGTCATTATGTATTCTGTGATTATCTTTCGTAGAAATTGTTAATTCCGTAATATGTTAGGCTTACCTAGTCGTGGAGACTAAGTGCCATCATGACAGGGTCACGATTGGTGAACTAGGGGCGTGACAAGTTGGTATCAGAGCCCTAGGTTCATAGGAGTCATGCGACACAGTCCAATTTATTAGAGTCTCGCTGATCGCTACGGAGACGTCTGTATATCTACGGGAGGCTATGTAACTGTTTAGGAAAAATCTTCGCTTCATTGAATTCCTTGTCGTGCTATATATTTTTACATAGACTCTAAACCTCTATTTTTATTCTCTCACAGATAGTGAGGACACACACGACCCAGGACAATCATGCACTAGCATCCCCTCCTGCAGCCGCTGAGGTAGGGGCTGGAGCAGGGGGCATGGACGCGCGAACATTGCGGCCAGAGCACCTGCACGAGCGGCCTTTGAGGTACCACCAGTGGATCCAGCCAGGACTCAGGCACCTGACACGCCCATAGCCACTACTACTCCAGCTGTTCAGGAGGCATTGGTATAGTTTTTGATCATGTATACTACGGTGTCACAGGAAGGGTTGCTTCTCCTTCCTGCAGCCACGTCCTAGGCCAGGAGAGGATCCCAGACTCCCGAATCCCGCACTCTGGAGCAGAGGGTGCATATGGGACAGATTTCAAATGTTACTCATCTAGCCTGCAGTACCGGTTCAGCCCAGGGATGGGGCACCTGCTACGGAGGATAAGCATCGTAGACTGGAGAGGTTCAAGAAGTATGACCTCCTATTTTAGCGGACTATCTACAGATGATGCTTTGGGGTTTTTGGAGGATTGTCACTGCATCTTTCGCACCATGGTATTACAGCCTCAAGCGGGGTTTCTTTTGAAGCTTTCTAGCTTTGGGGAGCCGCCTATGATTGGTGGTGCACCTTTGAGTTAGACAGTCTTGACGAGGCTGCCTCCTTGACTTGGACTCAGTTTTCAGATATGTTTCAGAGGGAGTTTTTTCCCTAGAGCCTCCAAGATATATGGCGCGCGGAGTTTGAGCATTTGTGCCAGGGCCCTATGACTGTCTTTGAGTATGCCATCCGTTATACTAGGTTGCCAGACATACATCAGCTTTGGTGGTTACTGTTTGTGAGAGGGTTCGCCGGTTTATTGAGGGTCTTATTCCTTCCATCAGGTCTTGCATGGCTCGAGAGTTGGAGATGGTTATACCCTATCAACAAGCAGTAAGAATAGCCAGGAGGGTAGATGGTATGCACGTTAGAGAGTGAGAGGAGAGAGAGGCCAAGAGGTCTCGAGAGTCAGGTCACTACTCTGGTGCCCGTAGGTCAGCAGCACGACGTCATGGTAGGGGCTATATGGGTCGCGCAGTTAACTCACCTATTCCTTCATCCAGCAGTACTCCAGCTCCTCCCAGATCTCAGGAGCCTTATTATGCACCTTTGGTTTCTAGTGTGCCTCTTGAGCGGGGTACTTCCAGAGGTTAGTCTAGCAGGGGTGGGCCCAGTCAGCCACAGCCACCGCGCCCTCCTAGAGCTTGTTATGACTGCGGGGATACCCGCCATATAGTGAGGGATTGCCTTAGGCTTGGGAGGAGTGCACCTCCACAACATTCTCAACCGCAGCGTACCCAGTGGGGTTCTCAGGCCATCGTTCCAGGTTCAGCTACCAGTCCACCTGCCCACCCAGCCAGGGGAGGAGATTGGGGAGATAGAGGTTGCCCTCGAGGGAGGGGCCAGGCCAGATTTTATGCTATTCCTGATCGTGCCAAGGCTATCGCCTCCGATTCTGTTATCACATGTATTATATTGGTTAGTCACAGAGAGGCGTCAGTTCTATTCAATCCAGGCTCTACTTATTCTTACGTGTCATTATATTTTTATCGCGTTTGGGTATAGCCCAAGAGACCTTGAGCTCTCATGTTTATGTTTCTACTCCCATGGGAGATTCCCTCATTGTGGACCGTGTATATCGGTCTTGTTTGGTTACTATTCATGGTTTTGAGACCAGAGCAGATCTTTTATTACTTGATATGGTTGATTTCGATATTATCTTGGGCATGGACTGGTTGTTGCCCCAGTATGCTATTCTTGACTGTCACGCTAAGACCATGACGGTGGCTATGCCAGGTATTTCATGTATTGAGTTAAGAGGTACTTTTATCACTCTCCCAGTAGAGTTATATCTTTTCTTAAAGCTCAGCGTATGGTTGATAAGGGGTGCGCCGCGTATTTAGCTTATGTGAGATATGTCAGTTCTCATACCCCTTATGTTGACTTTGTTCCAGTGGTACGGGATTTCCCCGATGTGTTTCCAGCTGATTTTGTGGGCATGCCGCCCAATCGGGACATTGATTTTGGTATTGATTTATTGCCGGACACTCAGCCCATATCCATTCATCCTTACCATATGGCTCCTTCTGAGTTGAAGGAGTTGAAAGATCAATTACAGGAATTTCTTGATAAGGGTTTTATCGACCTAGTGTTTCACCGTGGGGTGCTCCTGTCTTGTTCGTAAAGAAAAATGATGGTTCTATGCGCATATGTATCGATTATCGTCAGTTAAACAAGGTCACAGTAAAGAACCAATATCCTTTGCCTCGTATAGATGATCTATTTGACCAACTTCAGGGCGCACATGTGTTTTCTAAGATTGATTTGCGCTCAGGTTATCACTAGCTAAAGATTGGGAGCCGGATATCCTAAAGACTGCTTTCAGGACTCGGTATGGTCATTACGAGTTCCTTGTCATGTCATTTGGGTTGACCAATGCCAAGTAGCTTTTATGCATTTAATGTACAGTATATCCACACCATATATCGACTCGTTTGTCATTGTTTTCATAAATGATATTCTTGTATGCTCCCGGAGTCGGGAAGATCATGAGCAGCACCTGAGGACATTACTTTATACCGTGAGAGAAAAGAAATTATATGCAAAGTTCTCAAAATGTGAGTTTTGGTTGAGTTCTGTGGCATTCCTAGGCCACGTGGTATCGAGTGAGGGCATTAGGGTGGATCTGAAGAAGGTGGAGGCCATGCAGAGTTGGACCATGCCCTCTTGAGCTATAGAGATGCGCAATTTCCTTGGCCTGGCAGGGTATTACTGTTGTTTTATGGAAGGGTTCTCCTCGATTGCAACCCCTATGACTAGGTTGATCCAGAAGGGTGCTCCCTTTCAATGGTCAGACGAGTGTGAGGCAAGCTTCCAAAAGCTCAAGACGGCTTTGACTTCAGCCTTTATTCTAATTTTGCCTACTAGTTCGGGGTACTATATAGTTTATTGTGATGCCTCACGAGTCAGACTTGGAGCGGTGTTGATGCAGGACGGTATGGTGATTTCCTACGCGTCCAGACAGTTGAAGATACATGAAAAGAACTATCTTGTCCATGACCTTGAGTTATCTGCTATTGTTCATGCCCTAAAGATCTGGCATCATTATTTGTACGGCGTGCCTTGATATATTTACACGGATCATCGGAGTTTACAACACTTGTTCAAGAAGAAGGATCTGAACTTGCACTAGAGGAGATGGTTGGAGCTACTGAAGGTTTATGATATTACTATTATTTATCACCCGGGCAAGGCTAATGTGGTAGCAGATGCCTTGAGTCTCTATGGATGATAAATAGCATGTAGTGATTGTTCTTTTATTCATAGATTGTATTTGTAATCTGTTTCCATCTTACTTATTATTTTGCTAGCTACTCGATATACATTGTACTCATACTGTCTATCCATTTTATATTTATTTTTATGTTTATCTCAGTAGGGCCTCGACCTTTCTCGTCACTACCCAACTGAGGTTAGGCTTGGCACTTACTGAGTACTGTTGTGGTGTACTGACGCCTCTTCTGTGCATGTTTTTCATGTTCAGATCCAGGTACTTCTGAGCAGGCGTACTGCCAGTAGCTATCAGGGAGCGTATTGGGGACTTGAGGTATACATCTGCTACGTCCGCAGATCCGCACAGTCTCCTTCTTATTCTATCCATAGTTATTAGATGTTATTTCGATCCACTTTGTATTTAGACTATTCTGGTGACTAGAGCAGTGTAAGATTTCATATAGCCTGTGTTGCCCGTGGGTTTCTGGGTCTTGGAGGTTATTTCAGTATTTTGTATTAAAGTGTATGTTCCAGACGGCAAATCTACACATTTTCTTATGTCATTTGGTATTCTGTGATTATTTTTCGTAGAAATTGTTAATTCCGCAATATGTTAGGCTTACCTAGTCGTGGAGACTAGGTGCCGTCATGTCAGGTTCACGATTGGTGAACTAGGGTCGTGATAATGAGGGTTGTATTCGGTTGGATTTTAATAATTCATTACCTTTACTAGGATGTCATAAATGCTGTTCTATGCTTGAAAATTTAGTTTTGCGCTCGCTATCCCCTTTTCTAGGGTCCATATGAACCACACTATTTATTTTCTTTTTTCTGATATGTTATTTTTTACTGTGCACATTTTGCTTGCATGCCGCTTTAGGCACATCTATATATTATTAAAAGTAGAGAAAAAGGCTCTATGCTTAAGCCAAATTTGTCACGACCCAAAATCCACTAAGGGTCATGGTGGCGCCGGACACCGCTGTCAGGCAAGCCAACCGAATTACTTCATTAAATTCATGTTTTAATAATACCGAAAATACTTCTTTGTTATGATTTACGCAATAACCAGTTGTGATGACCCGGCCTGTCGTCACGTGAGTTACCGACCCGTTGTCCCCATTTTATGCTTCTATATGTTTCATTATGTATGTTTGAAGAGTTGTAAGTAATTCGGACAGAGTTTGGTTGGAAATAAGACAATAGTCTCTTTAAGGGAAGGTTAGATTGGAAACGTTAACCGGACGTTAACTTATGAGTTATAGGGATCGAAATGGATCTCCAACGATTCGACTAGCTTCGGGTGGTGATTTATGACTTAGGGGTAAAATCGAAATTGAATTTGAAGGTCAGGTGTAGAATTAGGCTTGAATTGGCTAAGTTTGAATTTCGGCGAATTCCGGTTGATAGGTGAGATTTTGATCCGGGGGTCGGAATGGGATTCTGAGAGTTGTTTCTTTAGGTGATTTTGGATAAGCGTGCAAAATTTTAGGCCTTTCGGAGGTGTGTAGGTTGGGTTTTTTGTCAAATATGCAATTCGGAAGATTTTTAAGAAATTTAGGCTTTGAATTGATCATAATTGGGGGTTTTGATGTTAACGTTAGCGTTTTTATGATTCGAGCAAGTTTGAATGAATTATTAGGTTTGGTCTGTGCTTTTTGTTGAGGTCCCGGGGCCTCGAGGTGAGTTCTGTTTGTTGAACGGAGGTTTTTGGAAGTTGTTGCATGAAGACGGGATTCAGGCTTCTGGTATTTCCGTATCTGCGAAAAAGGTGCCGCAGATGCAGTTCCACGGATGCGGCCAGATCATCACAAAAACGGCCATGAGGGGCTAGACAGGTTTCCGCATAAGCGGTCGTGGGGTCGTTTCTGTGGGTCCGCAGAAGTTGGAAAAGGTTCACAAAAGCGGAGGTTGGATCGCAAAGGCGGAGGTCTGGGATTTAAAGGGGAACCACAAAAGCGCTAGGAAAACTGCATATGCGGTAACCGCAAAAGCGGTTAGTGGACCGCAGAAGCGGAAACGACTATTGGAAGAAGGGTTTAAACATTTACTTCATTCCGCGAGTTTATTCATAATTCCCTCCATTTTTGCACCACCTTGAGAGCTTGTTGGTAGAATTCGTTAAGGGGATTTTGACGGGAAGTGATTGAAGGTAAGTCTCGAGGCCTAGAAATACTATTTAATTGAAGATTCATCCTTTGATTCTCTGAAATTTAAGTAAAAAAATTGAAGAAACTAGGGCTTGGTTTTTTAATTGAAAATTTTGGATTTCATGGCCAGTTTGAACTCTGATTTGGGTAAACTTTATATGTACGGAATCATGGCGAGACCAGGAGTCTGGTGATATGAATTTCATAATTTTTTCGAAAAGTGGGCCTGGGGCTCGGGTTTTTCCAACTTCGTGTTTTTGGGTGTTTTCCGAGTTCTTTCTGTTGGATTATGTCCCATTAGCATATTATAAACTATTCCTTGTGATTTTGGTCAGATTCTATACCCGAGGAGTTCGATTTGCGAGGAAAGCGCAAGGCGAGCTGGGATTTTGTCCGGTTTGAGGTGAGTAATGGTTATGACTGATAACTGAAGGTCTGAAACCCCGTATTTGCACTATGCGGTGCTATGTAGAGATGAAACACCGGACTCGGACTTGGTCCATCCCGGTTGATGACTTGCTGATTTTTTTGACTGAGACTAAGCTTGTACCCATATATCTTGGGCTAGATGCCATGTTTGGGGCCTTGTGCCGATCTGTAGAACTCTAAGGGAACATGTTGAGTTGATTGACCTCACTTTACCTATTGAACACCCACTATTTGTCCTGACTTTAACTGTGAATCATGAAATGAATCGGACGTTGTAACTTGCACCCTAAATGAGTAGTACCTAGGGTTGAATACCCTGTCTTAGCTGAGTGGGCCTGAGAGGCCAAGTTTATATTGACTGAGAGGAGTATAGGACCCTAGGGTGAGGGTATTTGATATATACCGGATCGGGTTGCACGCCGCAGCAGTATATACATATTCACGTATTGGATCGGACTACACGCCGCAGTAGTATATTATATGTATCGGACTGCACGCCGCAGTAATATATTATATGGATCGGATTGCACGTCGCAATGATACATTATATGGATTGGACTGCACGCTGCAGTATTATAGAGCTTGGGCTGAAGGAGCCCCCCCGAAGTCTGCACACACCCCCAGTGAGTGCAGTCGACTATATATATTGGATCGGGCTGCGCGTCACAGTACTATATAAATTATATTGGATCGGATATATATATATATATATATATATATATATATATTATGTTGGATCGGGCTGCGCCCCGCAGTAGTGTTAGTAACTTGTCAGACGGAAAGACAAGTATTTATCAGTTTCTTTTCCTTGTTTAGTACTTACATACTACCTTTACTGCTGATATTAGAACTGTATATTGTTCTTACCAGATTTCTTACATTCAGTTGTTATTAATTGCTATTAATCACTGAGTTGGAAGTACTCACTCTATTCCCTGCACCTTGTGTACAGATACAGGGATCCTGGAGGCTTAGCTGCGATGATATGCTATTTCTCAGTTCAGTACGGGAGTTATTAAGGTAACTGTTGGCGTCCGCAGGACCTGATCTCTCCTCTTATCTATCTTTTGCTTCTGTAGCTAGTTTTCCTTTATTTATGATACTGTTTGGTTGTACTTAGAGGCTCTGACTTGGGACACCGGCTGTTGTTAGTTTTGGTTACGGTTACCGAAGTGTTCTATGAACATTAAACTGAGAATTTTATGCTAAACCTGGTATTCAAGTTAATGATTTGGCTGGGAATTGTCTAAATGGTCAGGCTTGCCTAACAAGGTGTTGGGCCATCACGACTGGGGTTTGGGTCGTGACAAGTTGGTATCATATCCTAGGTTACCAGGCCTCGCGAGTCATGAGCTGGTTTAGTAGAGTCTCGCGAATTGGTACGGAGACGTTTGTACTTATCCTCGAGAGGTTGCAGAACCTTTAGGAAAAACTTCATATTCTTGAAATTCTTATCGTGCGACTTTGTTGATCCGAGAACTAAACTTCTGTATTCCATTCTCTCATAGAAAGTGAGGACGCGTGCTACCGGGCGTGGCGAAAGACCACCGTTGCCACCCACTAGAGGCTGAGGATGCGGCCATGTTCATGGTCGAGGCAGAGCAGCAAGGGCAGCACCAGTTGCCCCCACTCAAGATCAGCCTCCAGTTGTAGAGGTTCCAGCAGCATCTGCTCAAGCACCAGCAGTGCCTATTGTGATTCCGGGTCTTCAGGAGGCTCTGGCTCAGATCTTATCGATTTGCATTGACCTGGATCAGGCAGTCTCGGCTATTACCGCAGCTACATCTCAGACCGGGGGTGGTCATCAGACCCCCGCAGCTCGCACTTTGGAGCAGGGTGTACCGTGTTTGCAGACCCCAGAGGCACCACTAGTTCAGCAAGTTGCCCCTGTTCAGCGAGTTGTTTCGGTTCAGGTGATGGGGTGCCAGTGATACCATATGACGAGCAGCATCGTGTTGAGAGAATCAGCAGGCTATCACCTCCTACTTTTAGCGGTGTTCCAGGCGAGGATGCCCAGGGGTTTCTCGACAAGAGTCGATGCATGCTCCGAACAGCAGGGATCCTGGAGACTAGTGGGGTATCTTTTACCACTTTTCAGTTCTCAGGAGCAGCCTTTACATGGTGGGAGGCATATGAGCAGCGTAGGCCGGCAGGTGCAGCGTCGTTGTCTTGGCAGTAGTTCTCCACTATATTTCTAGAGAAGTGGGTACCGCGGTCGTAGAGGGAGGAGTTGCGCAGAGTTTGAGTGGCTTCGTCAGGGGGATATGTCTGTGACACAGTATGAGGTGAGATTTGCAGAGTTAGCTCGTTATGCCCCGTGGATGGTTCTGACGGATCAGGAGAGGATCGGACAATTTATGGATGGGCTTGTTTATCCCATCCGTATTCTAATGACTCGAAAGAGGGTCCTGAGCCATCCTTTGAGGAGGCAGTGGATATTGCTCGTGATATTGAGATTGCTCGCCGTCAGAAGAGAGAGGAGAGGGAGGCCAAGAGGCCTCGAGGATTGGGTAGCTCCACTAGCGCTCCGTCTAGGGGCCAGTTTCAGCAGAGCAAGGGTCATTTTTTCAGGGCCCCACATCCATCTCGGTCAGATTGCCATCGTTCATCTTCTGGTCAGGGTTATCATGGCTCTCAGCAGGGTCAGCCATCTTTGAGTGCCCTTCCAGCGCAGAGTTTATCTCATGCCCCATCTGTTCAGGGTTCATCTCTGTCGAGTTCTTCAGTCAGCTACTCTAGTGCGAGGGGTTCCCTTCAGTCCCAGCCCCCAGTGCCAGGGAGTTTCTATGAGTATGGCGAGTTTGGGTATATGTGGAGGGAGTTTCCCCGCCGTCCTTCCAGTTCATCTCAACAGAAGGGCCAACCCTCATCTTCTGGCCCAGTGTCTTCAGCACCCGCCCAGTCAGCTAGGGGTGAGGGTCAGGCAGTTAGGGGTTGCCCCAGAGGGGGAGGTCAATCCGGTGGTGGTCAGACTCGTTGCTACGCTCTTCAGGACAGATCAGATGTTGTTACTTCGGATGCTGTTATCACATGTATTATTTCAGTCTGCCAAAGGGATGCCTCAGTCTTATTCGATCCTGCATCCACTTATTCCTATGTATCTTCTTACTTTGCTCATCATTTGGGTACTACCCATGGGTGTCTTGCATTACATGTGCATGTATCTACCCTGGTGGGTGATACTATTATTGTGGACCACGTGTATCAGTCCTATCTTATTACTATTGGGGGTCTGGAGACCCAAGTTGACTTGCTGCTATTGAGCATGGTAGATTTTGATGTTATTCTTGGCATGGACTGGCTATAACTGTGCCATGCTATTCTGGACTGTCACGCCAAGACAGTCACATTGTACTCCGAGGACGTGTGGCATGGTATGACTGATTATGTACCCAGCAGGGTAATCTCTTTCTTAAAGGCCCAACGAATGGTTGGGAAGGGATTTTTATCATATCTAGCATGTATGATGGATGTTGGAGCTGAGGCTCCTAGTCTTGATTCAGTTCTTGTGGTGAGGGAACTTCCTGATGTATTTCCAGCAGACTTTTCGGGCATGCCGCCGGACAAGGATATTGACTTCGGCATTGATTTGGTGCCGGGCACTCATCCCATCTCTATTCCTCCTTATCGTATGGCACCTTCAGAGCTAAAGGAGTTGAAAGAGCAGCTGCATGAACTCCTAGATAAGGGCTTCATTCGCCCGAGTGTGTCACCGTGGAGCGCACCGGTGTTATTTGTAAAGAAGAAGGATGGGACGATGAGAATTTGCATTGATTACAGACAGTTGAAAAAAGTGACAGTGAAGAAAAGTATCCACTACCCCATATTGAGGGTTTGTTTGACCAGCTTCAGGGGGCAAAGGTATTCTCTAAGATTGATCTTCGTTCAGGCTATCACCAGCTGAAGATTAGGGATTCTAATATCATGAAGATAGCTTTTAGGATAAGATATGGGCAGTATGAGTTTCTTGTTATATCATTTGGGCTGACTAATGCCCCAGCCGCTTTCATGCACTTGATGAACAGTGTATTTCGACCGTATCTGGATGCTTTTGTGATCGTGTTTACTGATGATATACTGGTGTACTCACATAGCCAAGAGGAGCACGCGCAGCACTTGAGGGGGGTATTGCAGAGGTTGAGAGAGGAGAAGCTTTATGCAAAATTCTCCAAGTGTGAGTTTTGGCTCAGTTCCGTGGCTTTTCTGGGACACGTGGTGTCCAGTGATGGTGTTCAGGTTGACCCAAAGAAGATTGAGGCGGTGCAGAGTTTGCCCAGATTGTCCTCAGCTACTGAGATTCGGAGCTTCCTCGGTTTGGCGGGTTATTACCGCAAGTTCGTTCAGGGTTTTCATCTATTGCTTCGCCTTTGGCGAAGTTGACGCGGAAGAATGCCCCATTTGTGTGGTCGGATGAGTGCGATGAGAGCTTCCAAAAGCTCAAGTCAGCTTTGACTATAGCTCCGGTACTAGTATTGCCATCAGCCTCAGGCTCTTACTTGGTGTATTGTGATGCTTCGAGAGTTGGGATCGAATGTGTATTGATGCAAGAGTGTAGAGTTATTGCGTATGCTTCGTGTCAGCTAAGTCTCATAAGAAGAACTACCCTGTTCATGATTTGGAGTTGGCTGCTATAGTTCATGCTTTGAAGATTTGGAGCCACTATCTATATGGCGTATCCTGTGAGGTGTTCACGGACCATCCCAGTCTTCAGTACTTGTTTAAGCAAAAGGACCTCAATTTGAGACAGCAGAGATCGCTTGAGTTACTCAAGGATTATGATATTACCATTTTGTATCATCCGGGGAAGGCCAATGTAGTGGCCGATGCTTTGATCCGGAAGGCGGTTGGTATGGGTAGCTTGGCGTACATTCCAGTTGGGGAGAGGCCCCTTGTAGTTGATGTTCAGGCCTTGGCTAATCGGATGGTGAGGTTTTATATTTTTAATCCCAGATGGGTGTTGGCTTGTGTGGTTTCCCGGTATTCTTTGTTTGATTGCATTAGGGAGCGCCAATATGATGACCCGCATTTGCTTGTCCTGAAGGACAGGGTCCAGCATGATGATGCTAGGGATGTGACTATCGGCGATGATGGTGTGTTGCGGATGCAGGGCAAGATTTGAGTGTCCAATGTGGATGGGCTCCGAGAATTAATATTAGAGGAGGCCCACAGCTCGCTGTATTCTATTCATCCAGGTGCCGCGAAGATGTACCAGGACTTGAGGCAGAATTATTGGTGGATGAGAATAAGGACATCATGAGTTATGTGGCTCGGTCTCTCAATTGTCAGCAGGTCAAGTATGAGTATCAGAGACCCGGTGGTGTACTTCAGCAGATGGATATTCCGGGGTGGAAATGGGAGAGGATTACTATGGACTTTGTGAGTGGTCTCCCTCGTACCTCGGGAACTTTGATTCTATTTGGGTGATTGTGGACGGGCTGACCAAGTCTGCGCACTTTATTTCGGTGTGTACCACCTATTCTTCAGAGCGGTTAGCAGAGATTTTCATCCGGGAGATTGTGCAGTTGCATGGGATTCTAGTTTCTAATGTCTCAGACAGGGGTACTCAGTTTTATTCCCAGTTCTGGAGGACCTTTCATCAGGAGTTGGGCCCTCAGATACAGATGAGCACGACATTTCACCCTCAGACGGACGGGCAGTCCGAGCGCACTATCCAGATATTGGAGGACATGTTGCGTGCTTGTGATATTGATTTTGGAGGTTTTTGGGCTGAGGTCTTACCACTTGTAGAGTTTGCTAATAACAAAAGCTATCATTCCAGCATTCAGATGGCGCCGTATGAGGCTTTATATGGGAGATGGTGTAGGTCTCCGGTTGGCTAGTTTGAGCCCGGTGAGTCTAGACTATTGGGGGCGGAGTTAGTCCAGGATGCCATATAGAAGGTGAAAGTGATTCAAGAGAGACTTCGTACGGCTCAGTCGCGTCAGAAGAGTTATGCGGACCGGAAGGTTCGAGATGTATCTTATATGGTGGGCGAGAGGGTCTTGTTGAAGGTTTCGCCTATGAAAGGCGTCATGAGGTTTGGAAAGAAGGGAAAGCTGAGTCCGCGGTTCATTGGACCTTTTGAGATACTCAGGAGGATTGGGGAGGTGGCCTATATGCTTGCTTTGCCACCCAGCTTGTCGGGAGTTCACCCGGTGTTCCATGTGTCTATACTCAGAAAGTATGTTAGGGACTCATCTCATGTATTAGACTTCAGCACGATCCAGTTGGATGAGGACTTGACCAATGATGTGGAGCCAGTGGATATTTTGGGGCATCGGGTTCAAAAGTTAAGATCCAAGGACATAGCTTCAGTGAAGATGCAGTGGAGAGGTCGGCACATGGAAGAGGCCACTTAGGAGACCAGGGTTCAGATTCCGGAGGGGCTCCTACAGCCCAAGTGCAATATCAATATCACACCGATGCAGCGTGTAGCCCGATCCATGCAATATATATGCACATGTACACATAACACTCGAGGCCTGAAGCCTCCTTACATCATATTCATGTCCTCACATATGGCCCTCAACCTCAGTAAGTCCAAAATAGTAAAAAAAAACCTTGGGGATCAGTAAAACAATTATACTCAGCTCAAATGATAGTTCAAATATCAGTTAAAACTTCAAGTTTGAGTAAAAATATAGTTGAGTTCATGAAACAGTATAAATCACATGGACTGAGTTCAAATAATATTTTAAATAGTGAGGAAAACAGTGATAATAGCTCATAAAGAGTTCAAACAATTGGCAATAAGCCCAAGTAAGGAAATGAGCCCAAGTCATATTGATAAAAACAAATCATTTGCAATTACGCGGTGAAAACCAACAACCGGGATGGATCAAGTCACAATCCCCAGCGGTGCTCTACCCCATGCTCAGGTCCAGCGTGCAAGTCACTGCAATACAGCACTAAGATGTGCAAATTCGGGGTTTCAAACCCTCAGGATATCATTCTCAAGTATTACTCACCTCGAACCGGCAAAATCTCAAGCTCGCGACGCCTTCGCCCCTCAAATCGGCCTCCACGTGCGTCGAATCTAGCCAAAAACTGAGCGAATACATCACAATATGCAAATGGGGAAATACCCAATCTAAAACAATCGAGAAATAGCAAGAATCTCGAAACTAGCTAAACCCGAGCCGCGGGCCCGCTTCTCGAAAAATTACGAAACTTACATTTTTGGAATCATCATCTCGCCACGAGTTCAGACATACAAAGAACTCCCAAATCCGAGCTCAAATGACCTATCAAATTCCAATTTGAAATATCAAAACTCAAGCCCTAACTTTAGCCCCTTTTTAATGAATTCAACCAAGATTCTATGTTAATTCTTCCATAAACTTGAATAATTAGGCCAAGGAACTTACCTTCCTTTGATTCCCTTCGAAACTCTCTTCATTTGCTCCCAAAAGCTCCCAAAATCCTCAACAATGGTGGAAATATGACTTAAACTTGCGGATGATAAATGATAACTTAAACCCTTCTGCCCAGCTCGACTTTCGCTTACGCGGTCCGTTGTCCGCTCCTACGACCTTCGCTTTTGCGACAATTTGACCGCTTCTGCGGTCCAACTTAAAATCCCATCAACCGCTTCTGTGGTCACTGACCGCTTCCGTGTTGACCACTTCCGTGGTTACCAAATCGCTCTTGCGGCCCAGCCATTCTCCCTTGGTTGCTTATGCGGTCCTTCAGCCGCGTCCGCGGAACCGCTGAGGTTACTCATCTTCCGCTTACACGAAAATAGCAGAAGCAACAATACAAAAACATGCATAAATTCAACCATCTGAAATCACCCCGAGGCCCCCGGGGTCCAAACCAAAAACACAACTATGACCAAATACCTCATTCAAACTTGCTCGAGCCATAAGAACACTATCATTAACGTCAAAAATCACCAAATTCATCAAATCCAAGCCTAAGTATCTTAAGAACTTTCGAAATGCGCATACAATCAAAAACCCAACCAAGCAACGTCCAAATGACCAGAAAATTTGCAGATATTTCCAAAATCACCTAACAAAGCTACTGCAACTCTCGGAATTCCATTCTGACCCTTGGATCAAAATATCACCTATCAACCGGAATCCGCCAAAATTCAAACTTCGGCAATTCAAGCCTAATTCTACACCGGACCTCCAAATTCAATTCTGCTCGCTCTCCTAAGTCACAAATCATCTCCCGAAGCTAATAGAATCATCGAAAATCACATCCGAGCCTTCTAACTCACAAGTCAACTTCCGGTTGACTTTTCCAAAACAAGCTTCCTTCTAAGAGGCCATGCGCCTTATTTTCAACCTAAACCAATTCAATTACACCCGATCGACTCTAATACTGATATTGGAACGTGAAGCAACACAATACGAGGAAAACGGAGCAGTAGCACATAGGACGACTTGTCGGGTCATCACATCCTCCCCAACTTAAACAAATGTTCGTGCTCGAGCGTACCCAGAGTTGTACTAGAAGCAACCTTATTATTGAGTGACCTTACCAAGCATATACCCGGGGTGATCCCACGTCACCCTATCTCCCATAGGTACTGATAACACAACACAGCTGAAATTTCACAATCCATCTGACCCATAAACCGTAGAGCTACACTGCACTTCCCGAAATCATACACAAGATCAGAACCTCACATCTACACTTTGAATTAACCCGAACCAGTTGTAATAACCCGCACCTGCAACCTCAGGTGAATTCATACAATATACCATGCATTCCAACACTCGGAACTATGGTCTCTATCCACAGCAATTGCCCACAATATCCAAATGCTGATAGAAAACCTTTTATTTTAGCTAAAGTCTTATCCCAACACCTTCATATACCGCCAACGGCAATTGAAACATGCGATAAACCGAACACATCTCTCAGATCACCCATTCATGAGTCCATTTCCTTTCTGACTGATACTACAACAGATTTCGGAGCCAAACCTCGATATTACCTTTCTAAGCAGCTGAAATCAAATATGCCCGTACTCATTAATGACTCCAACGATCATTTCAACTACAACACGCCACTCTGGTGATATGACACCTCAACACCGGCCTACGCCACAACGTGCTCAACACAGGCACCAATAAGAAACGATATGAACACACTCAAATCACGACAACCGACTCAAACAAAAGAGATGTAATTCAAATTCCTCCATACGATCACTACACAGAACTAAGATCCCATCTCACATCATGGAAATAGAGTACCTAAATCCTCCTCGAAAGGTCATAACATCACCCGGCCTTGCCACATCGCGCGATTCTATCCAAACGCTATTACCCATGAAGCACCTCAAGCCACCAGGCTCAACACAGACAGCCACGCACAGATTGAGGTCTGAAACCAAACAATCCATCATACCCATGGTAACGCAAGTCATATACACTATTCAATCCTGAAAAGACGCAACCAGTGCGCTATTCGCCGACTAATACACAATACAGACTTCCCTCAGAAACTAGGAAGTAATTCATACAGGGTAACACATATAGAAAATTATTCTCCACATCACACTATTGCGGTGCGCAACCCGCTCCAGATAACATACCTGTGGCAGCGTGCCACCCGATCCTGCACATATATCTCACAAAAGGAGATGCACATCGAGTTAAATTTGCTCATTACAATAAACACATATAGCCTTATTCCCGGCCACAAGAAACGCATCCGAAAAGCCCCTCAATACTGAAACTAAATCAATGGTGGAAACCTCTGCACTGACATCCGCCACGAAGGCCCAATTAACAAAGCTATACTTGCCAACCGTCCGCTGGTCCTTGGAATTTAACTACTCTGCTAGAATAATAATTCGATGCACCTCACCACGCAACCTGTGGCCCTTTTTCCGACACAACCCACAACACATTAGTCTAGACAACCTGACATTGGGACAACCAGTCTGCAATCTAATGTCGTAACCCAAATTTAACATACCAAGCAAAGAAAAATCCACTCGGAATTCTAGTTCCAACAACTACTAGACGATGTCGATACACACGACCCACGACCACCGCATGGTCGGATCACGAGAACTTCTAGTCTCCAATACATATGACGCACGAATCACTATGCATGATCCCACACTCTGCCGTTCGAATACATAACACACATCAAGTATTCATTCATACCACGAAAGATATTCAAAATTTCCTGTAACGTCAACAAACTCAAATATCTGCAGTCGATCCAACAAGAAAAATTTTGCAATGCTACTGACGTTTCATCAATTATTATCACCTTAATAATTTGAAGATCGGCTCTTTAATCACCTGTAGCTGACCGCGCTACTCAAGAATTTAATGATTTCCCATTATGAACTGAACCAAAACCTTGAACACGCAATACTCAATTCTCCATATCATAACCCACAGACCATACCACACTAGGATAGCATGCCCATCTTCAAACCACGGTAAAACACATCAAAACTCTTTCTCCCAATTCCATTGCACAAGCTAAACTTCCAGGACTGAATCCTTCTACCCAAACCAAGCTAAACAACCGCCAGCACGTAACAGCTTTGTTGTACAATTCCTGTAAGACTCATTACTCAAAGACATACAAGACTTAATCATATCCTTACATAACGATTTGGTTTATTATCAAGCTATTCCATTTATCTCATTTCCTTCATGACTTATCATAAATTTTATATTCTCCCTTGCTGTAGCACCACAATACCTCGACTCAGGTTACCATACGAGACTCGCACGTAAGACCCCTAGGCTACTGAATACCCTCTCGAACGCTTCCTAGAAATACGATATTCCAGAATGCTTTACCTTGAAGAACTTCTTGCGAATCTGAATTCGTTACCATTACCTTCCAAATACGGATACCTAGAATCCTATGATTAACATAAAGTACCAAAAGTCTTGATCTTTTCTAATGAAAACACAGTCTCTAGCCACATATATAAACTTAAGTCACCTGATTGTTACATGCAAAATCTTGGACACAATAAAACCAATCTCGAGAGTTATTCACTCTTGAACAACTAAGATTTACCTGCCTTAGCAGACAGAACCACTCGTGCCTTATTAGTACTCTGACACCACAGAACATGATCTCATACAGATATAAACAACCATGTTTCTTCTCTATACATTGAGCATTCTCTATCAACAGCAGTTCAAAACATCCTAGTATTTTGTCACATTTACGAAAGCACCGTATAACCTTTGTAGAAATTTTCCTTCACACGCGCCATTATCATCTCACTTCCTACGACCAATCCTGATCCGCCAACATACCTTGAAACAGAACTAATCAGAGCATACAACAATGCAATCAGCTAATCCATAGCAACCTCCCCAACTTGGCTCGAAGACATATACCAGGACACGCTCAATAATCTTAATACTTTTACTCTAATGAAATCACAACATTAAATAGAGAATTAAACTCAAGTCATTTACAATTTTGTGAATACACAGATCATCTAGCACTGACATTCTCTGCAAACCTCACATTCATTTCCACATCAGCTGAGTCTACTTTCTTAAGCGTCCCAATTCTTCAGAATACAACACATACCCTTCAATTACACATGAGATATTTTACATACACATAAGGATCATACCGCTCGAAATCCTCCGCAGGAGATAACCCACCTGCTTCGCCTCGTTTCAATCTTTCCACATACCTTCCACCATCATATACGTAATATACAGCCATTTAGTCTTTTCTGAGTCTATACTCATACTGCCACATGGAATGTACTTTACTTGCCAACTAAGAGACATGAAAAATTCTTCACGCGCCCATAACTCGAACTACACATACAAGCACAATAGGAGTCGAAGATTCGACAACTCGTCTATTATTTAGCAGAATCTTTCATCGTTACCAAGATCACATAGATACACACCATGGTGCTAACATACTCATCACATGGATATCCAGCCACCATTCTGTCTAATAAGAACAACACTGAACATATAAGTTCGAAACACTTGCTCACTCAATCAGCACCTCGGTGCTCAAACCATAGGCAAATATCCAGACTCTAGTCCTCCATACTGGCCCAACATGAACTCACGGAGATTACTTCTCGCCCCTTGATCAGGGAAACACAAGCCATCAAGGCACATATACTACTGGGCGCTCACGTGCGCATACAGACGTGCGGAATGAATTTTCAAGAGTTATCTCACACTGAATCAAGTACGCACGATAAGAATTCCAAGAATGGGAAGTTTTCCTAAAGGTTCTGCAGCCTCTCGAGGATAAATACAGACGTCTCTGTACCGATCCACGAGACTCTACTAACCTTGCTCATGACTCGTGAGACCTAGTAACCTAGGCTCTGATACCAACTTGTCACGACCCAAATTCCATACCTGGTCGTGATGGTGCCTCTCGTGGAGACAAGGCCAGCCAACCACCCCAAATCCTCTTTAAGCAGCTAATAAAAATAAATGAACAAAAATACTACTTAATGGCATGTAACTATGAAATTTCATTCCAATACAACCCGAGCGGAGTGTCACAAGTAACGAGCATCTACTGAGTAGGGACACTACTACTCGACCAACATTGTATATATATATATATATATATATATATATATACAAGATAAAACTGGAATACAAAGATGGAGTGCGGTGCCGCGAACGCTGGCGGTCACTTTGCTCAACTACATAAATAAGTTCTTCGGTCCTACTAATAACCCGCTACCGGGTGGACAATACCTGCAACTTCACGCAAGGTGCAGGGAGTAAAGTGAGTACTTTCAACTCAGTGGTAATAAGAGAGAATAATGTATGAGCGATAAGAAAACATGTATGAGCAGCCAAACTGCTATAAAAGACAAAACAACCCTTTTTGAGGAAAATGAAATACTGCGGAAAAAAAAACTTTAGAAAATCTCAAGATCAATTCGAAATCTCTTCTAAAAATACGCTTTTTCAACAGTTGCAAAGGAAATTTCAACAAGTAGGAAGTAATTAGAAACCTGCCCCTCGGGCTCAGTATCAACCTCTTAGTGCAGTACCAGCCCGCGGGCTCACTCCCAACTCAAAATATCCAACATCAGCCTCTCGGGCTCAGCACTCCTTAACATATAACACCATGTATCTAGTCAATAGGGCAAGTAACAGTATGTATGCCAATGATATATGAGTGTTAAATGTCATGCCACATAGTACAAGCAGGAGTAAATGCATGAACGCAATGCAATGCATATGACTGCTACGGCGCGTAGCCTGATCCATTTGGGTACCGCGCTCATTATGGGGGTTCAGACTCTGAAGGGGCTCCTAAATTCCAAGCGCAATATCAATATCACACCGTCGCGGCGTGCAGCCCGATCCATGCAATGTATATGCACATTTACACATAACACTCGAGGCCTGAAGCCTCCTTATATAATATTTATGTCCTCACATATGGCCCTCAACCTTAATCAGTCCAAAATAGTCAAAAAAACCTCAGGCATCAGTAAAACAATTATACTCAGCTCAAATGATAGTTCAAATACTAGTTAAAACTCCAAGTTTGAGTAAAAATATAGTTGAGTTCATGAAACAGTATAAATCACATGGACTGAGTTCATCTAATATTTTAAATAGTGAGGAAAACAGTGATGATAGCTCACAAAGAGTTCAAAAAATAGGCAATAAGCCCCAAGTATGGCAATGAGCCCAAATCATAATGATAACAACAAATCATTTGCAATTACGCGGTGAAAACCAACAACAAGGACGGACCAAGTCACGATCCCCAATGGTGCTCCACCCCACACTCAGGTCCAGCGTGCAAGTCACCATAATACAGCACTAAGATGTGCATATCCAGGGTTACAAACCCTCAGGATATCATTCCCAAGTATTACACACCTTGAACCGGCGAAATCTCAAGCTCGCGACGCCTAAGTCCCTCAAATCGGCCTCCACGCACGTCGAATCTAGCCAAAAACACAGCGAATACATCACAATATGCAAATGGGGCAATACCCAATCGAAACCAATCGAGAAATAGCAAGAATATCGAAACTAGCAAAACCCGAGCCCAGGGACCGCTTCTTGAAAAATTACAGAACTTACATTTCCAAAATTCTCGTCTTGCCACAAGTTCATACATACCAAGAACTCCCAAATCCGAGCTCAAATGACCTATCAAATTCCAATTTGAAATATCAAAACTCAAGCCCTAACTTTAGCCCCTTTTTAATGAATTCAACCAAGATTCCATGTTAATTCTTCCATAAACTTGAATAATTAAGCCAAGGAACTTATCTTCTTTTGATTCCCTTCGAAACCCTCTTCATTTGCTCCCAAAAGCTATCAAAATCCTCAACAATGGTGGAAAGATGACTTAAACTCGCGGATGAGAAATGATAACTTAAACCCTTCTCCCCAGCTCGACTTCCGCTTACGCGGTCAACTGACCGCTCCTGTGACCTCCGTTTTCGTGACAATTTGACCGCTTCTGCGAACCAACTTAAAATCCCATCAACCGCTTCTGTGGTCATTGACCGCTTCTGCGTTGGCCGCTTCCGCGGTTTCCAAACCGTTCCTGCGGTCCCAACCATTCTCCCTTGGCCGTTTATGCGGTCCTTCAGCCGCATCCGCGGAACTGCTGAGGTTACTCATCTTCCGCTTACACGAAAATAGCAGAAGCAGCAATACAAAAACATGCATAAATTCCTACAACCCCCGTTCAACCATCCGAAATCACCCCGAAGCCCCCGGGGTCCAAACCAAAAATACAACTATGACCAAATACCTCATTAAAACTTGCTCAAGCCATAAGAACACTATCATTAATGTCAAAAATCACCAAATTCCTCAAATCCAAGCCTAAATTTCTTAAGAACTTCCGAAATGTGCATACAATCAAAAGCCCAACCAAACGACTTTCGATTGACCTGAAAGTTTGCAGACATATCCAAAATCACCTAACGAAGCTACTAAAACTCTTGGAATTGCAATCCAACTCTCGGATCAAAATCTCACCTATCAACCGGAATCCGCCAAACTTCGAACTTCGCCAATTCAAGCCTAATTCTACGCTCAACCTCCAAATTCAATTCTGATCACTCCTCTAAGTTACAAATCATCTCCTAAATCTAAAGGAATAATCGGATATCACATCCGAGCCTTCTAACTCACAAGTCAACTTCTGATTGACTTTTCCAAAACAAGCTTCCTTCTAAGAGGTCATGCGCCTTATTTGCAACAAAAACCAATTCAATTACACCTGATCGACTCTTAGTACTGATATTGAAACATGAAGCAACACAATAATGGGGAAACGGAGAACTAACACATAGGACGACGTGTCGGGTCGTCACAACTCGTGGACGATCGTTTATTTTAGTTGGGGAGGATGTGACGACCCGGCCCGTTGTCACATGAGTTACCGTCCCGTTTTCCCCTTTTTATGCTTATATAGGTTTCATTATGTATGTTTAAAGAGATTGAAGTAATTCGGACAGAGTTTGGTTGGAAATAACACAAATAGTCTCTTTAAGTGAAGGTTGGATTGGAAAAGTCAACCGGATGTTGACTTATGAGTCATAGAGCTTGAAATGGATCTCCGATGATTCGACTAGTTTCAGGTGGTGATTTATGACTTAGGGGTGAAATCGAAATTGAATTTAGAGGTCTGGTGTAGAATAAGGCTTGAATTGGCTAAGTTTGAATTTTGGCGAATTCCGGTTGATAGGTGAGATTTTGATCCGGGGGTCGGAATGGGATTCCAAGAGTTGTTGTAGCTTCATCAGGTGATTTTGGATATGTGTGCAAAGTTTCAGGTCATTCTTAGGTGTGTAGGTCGGGTTTTTGTCGAATATGCAATTCGAAAGACTTTTATGAAATTTAGGCTTTGAATTGATTGGGGATTTTGATGTTAACGTTAGAGTTTTTATGATTCGAGCAAGTTTGAATGAAGTATTAGGTTTTGTCTGTGCTTTTGGTTGAGGTTCTGGGGGCATCAGGGTGAGTTCGGGTGGTTGAACGGATGTTTTCTGAAGTTGTTGCATGAAGATGGGATTCAGGCTTCTGGTATTTCCACATTTGCGGAAAAGGAGCCACAAACGTGGTTCCGTAGATGCGGCCAAGTCATCGCAAAAGCGGCTATGAAGGGCTAGGCAGGTTTCTACAAAAGCGGTCGTGGGGTCGCTTCTGCAGGTCCGAAGAAGCAGGAAAAGGAGGTCCGCAAAAGCGGAAGTTGGATCGCAAAGGCGGAGGGTCGGGATTTAATGAGGAAACGCAAAAATGGTAGGAAAATCGCATATGCGGTGACCACATAAGCGGTTAATGGACCGCAGAAGCGGAAACCACTGTTGGCAGAAGGGTTTAAACATTTACTTCATTCCGCGAGTTCATTCATAATTTCCTCCATTTTTGCACCACCTTGAAAGTTTGTTGGTTAAATTTGAAGAGGATTTTGACGGGAAATGATTCGAAGTAATTCTCGAGGCCTAGAAACACTATTTAATTGAAGATTCATCCTTTGATTTTCTGAAATTTAGGTAAAAAAATTTGAAGAAACTAGGGCTTAGTTTTTGAAATGAAAATTT
This sequence comes from Nicotiana benthamiana, assembly GCA_034376525.1. Lineage (NCBI taxonomy): Eukaryota > Viridiplantae > Streptophyta > Magnoliopsida > Solanales > Solanaceae > Nicotiana > Nicotiana benthamiana. The sequence continues at coordinate 123,945,280 of CM067330.1, forward strand.
GGGATTTGATGGCCCATTTGAACTCTGATTTGGGTAAAATTTATATGTACGGACTTGTGGCGAGACGAGGAGTCCGGTGATGTAAATTTTGTAATTTTTCGAGAAGTGGGACGGGGGCTCGGGTTTTTCCAACTTCGTATTTTTGGGTGTTTTTCGAGTTCTTTCCATTGGGTTATGTCTCATTAGCCTATTATAACCTATTCCTTGTGATTTTGGTCAGATTCTACACCCGAGGAGATCTATTTGCGAGGAAAGCGCAAGGCGAGCTACGATTTTGGCCGGTTTAAGGTGAGTAATGGTTATGAATGATATATTGAGGGTCTTAAAACCCATATTTGCACTATGTGGTGCAATGTAGAGATGAAACATGCGCGGTGTGATGAGCGTGGTGATGTTACTGCTGGGGACTCGGACTTGGTCCATCCCGATTGATGGCTTAATGTACTTTTTTTACTGAGACTGAGCTTGTACCTGTATATCTTGGGCTATATGCCATGTTTGGGGCCTTGTGCCGATCTATAGAACTCTTAGGTAGAATGTTGAGTTGATTGACCTCACTTTACCTATTGAACACCCACTATCTGTCCCGACTTTAACTGTGAATCATGAAATAAACCGGACGTAGTAACTTGCACCCTAAATGAGCAGTATCTAGGGTTGAATACCATGTCTTAGCTGAGTGGGCCCGAGAGGCCATCTATATTGAGTGAGAGGGGTCAAGACCCCAGGGTAAGGGTATTTAATATATACCGGATCGGGCTGCACGCTACAGCAGTATATACATATACATGTATTGGATCGGCCTGCACGCCGCAGTAGTATATTATATGGATCGGACTGCACGCTGCAGTAATATAATATATAGATTGGCTTGCACGTCGCAGTGATACATTATACGAATCGGACTGCACGTCGTAGTATTATAGCGCTTGGGCTGAAGGAGCCCCTCCAGAGTCTGCACACACCCCCAGTGAGCACAGTCGACTATGTATATAGGATTGGGTTGCGCGTCGCAGTAATATATAAACTATATTGGATAGGTTTGCTCGTCGTAGTACTATATATATATATATATATATTGGATTGGGTTGCACGCCGAAGCAGTGTTAGTAAGTTGTCGGATGGAAAGAGAAGTATTTATCAGTTTCTTTTCCCTGTTTAGTACTTATTTACTGCATTTACTGTTGATATTAGAACTGTATAGTGTTCTAACCAGATTTCTTACATTCAGTTGTTATTTATTACTATTACTCACTGAGTTGGAAGTACTCACTCTACTTCCTGCACCTTGTGTGCAGATACATGGATCCCGGAGGTTTAGCTGCGATTATCTGTTGTTTCTCAGTTCAGTACCAGAGTTATCAAGGTAGTTGCTGGCATCCGCAGGACCTGATCTCTCCTCTTATCTATCTTTTTCTTCCGTAGCTAGTTTTCCTTTTTTTAGGATACTGTTTAGTTGTACTTAAAGGCTCTGACTTGTGATGCCGGATCCTTTGGGCTGTTGTTATTTTTGGTTACGGTTACCGAAGTGTTCTATTAACATTAAACTGAGAATTTTAAGCTAAACCTGGTATTCAAGTTAATGATTTGACAGGGAATTGTCTAAATGGTCGGGCTTGCCTAACAAGGTGTTGAGCGCCATCACGACCGGGGTTTGGGTCGTGACAAGTTCAGTATATTCTTCCAAATAAGTAATTTAATATTTAAGGCAGAATACATATTTTACCCATCAAAATTACGACCAAATCCCTGTTACACACCTTTTCTACACGAGTTTCATTTTACACACCAAATCTTTCAAAAGTGTATCGATTACACACCATTTCGTGCTTGACCAGTTTCACAAACTGTGTGTGCATCACACTCCAATACGCTCGTGACATGTGTCATTAACTGTAAAAAAATAAAAACACACTTAAAATTATATATATACCCCCTTCTTCATATTCCCTACCATGATTTCCATAATCATTGTTTGCAGAAAGATTTCCAGCAAGACCCAAAAACAAAGAAAACTCTGGATTGAGTCACAAATGGGAAGAAATTATCAAATAGCGTCTTAACTGGATTTTCAACACTCTGGTACAAATTAGAAGAGATTACCCAGTAACCTTAACTAACCAATCGAAATCGAGTTACAAATTCACATCAACAATCCAAAATTAACAAGATCTAGTTGAATTTTCAAGCTTTTTCAATAGGTCAACAATGGTGATTTCTGAATTTTCCACCCAGCCTTCGCAAATTCTGTGATAAACAGCCGACTTGTTTTTACAAACAAATATATTACTCCTCTGACCGCCTTTCTTCCTTGTTTCTCTCCCATTTCCTCTTCAAATCTCAGCTTACTCCTTTTTCATATATACAGTTTCTGAAGTTCTAACAATCATTTAAAGCTCCTATGTTACCTTCTATTAGAATATTTCTTTCTTCAAGTGTATTGTTTGAGCTGTAGTTTGTTTAAGGGAGAGGTGGTTTGGGACAGGGAAGAAGACGAGAGTGGGAGGGTTATTTTCTTTTTCTTAAATTTGTGTAAAATGGAAACCGTAAAAAGAGAAAAAAATGAATTTTTTTTGCAAAGCTTTGACTTTTTTCTTTGTGCATTGACGTACCTAGGTTAAGTGAAGAACACACGGGTGCCACGTAGTTAAAATAGTGTGTAATAGACACACTTTTGAAAGGTTTGGTGTGTAAAATAAAACCAGTGTAGAAAAGGTGTGTAACGGGGATTTGCTCGTAAGTTTGATGGGTAAAAAATGTATTCTGCCAATATTTAACAACCTTTAGAAATTACTAATTCTAACCCAAATACATCCCAGAATCCAATGTCACAAGTACATGAGCTTTTTCTACGAGAAACCAAGTAAGTACAATAACTGTCCGGAATACAATTAGACAGGAAATAAATAGAATTCTGAGAGAGACTATACTAGTTGCAGAATCGCCTCAAGGAAATACATCTCACCTAGTCTTTGCGTCAACCATGCCGTTATGCCACTACGCCGCAAGCCACACAATAAACCTATGCAACAAAAATGCAAAGTAAATGTAGTATGAGTACGAAAACAACGTGTAACCAGCAAGTATCCCGTCTAATCTCGAAGAAGTAGAGACGAGATGACAACTTTAACGCTTGCTAATGGTCAAATAATGATATACTAGAATCTGAGAAAAATCATGAATTTATAAAGTAGGCTCTAACTCACACGCGATAAAACAGGTAAATACCTTAACAAATAAATAAGAGTTTTCAAGATTTCCTTTTCATTTATCTTTATCAGTTTATATCAGGTCATGAAAGGCAATATCAACATTTAATGTTTTCAGGCAAGCAATATAAGCATGCGATATCACGCCGAGGTCGACAGTCTGCTCCAACAGAAATGTAAATTGTGCACTGCCAAGGGTCGAACGGCCCGAACCATATATGCATCTATTTAATCTACCAAGGCGTTCGGCACGTTTCAAAAATAAATGCACACAGGGAGACAGTCAATCAAGAAGTCAACATGGAGAAATTATCCAAATCAAATCCTTTTTCTTTAATAATTAAGAAAATGGATTTTAATCTTTTAGAAATTCATTTACTAATTCGAGGTGATTTTAGTAGTACAAGCTATCAATAAGTATTGCAATTATTCCAAGTACAGCAGGCTTTTGGGTCCTAGACTACCCAGACAATAGCATAATAGTAGCTACGCACGGACTCTCGTCACCTCGTGCATACATAGCCCCCACAAATAGGAGCACATAACTAATTAACTCACCTATGGGGATTGTTCCCTCTTACAAGGTTAGAAAAGAGACGCACCTCGCTCCGAAGTCCAAAATCGGCATTTCACGCCCTTCCAAAGACTTAAATTGATGTACAATGCTCCAAAACTTGCCAAAAATTATGTAAACCCATTAATATATGCTCAAACACTCAAAATAATTTAATTTATATCAATTTCCAACTCTGGTCAAAAAGTCGATAGAAATACCCCTCCGGCCCACGTACCCGGATTCTGAAAATTATTGAAAATAAATATTACCCATAACTCCTATGGTCTATGTCGATAATACCATCCGATTTCATCCATGAATCGACCCTCAAATCAAGGATATACCATTTTTCAACTTTGGGGCTCAAAATCCCAAACTCTACCATCCAAACACGGATAAAAATAGAAATCAATAGAAATAATTATGGACAAACATCAAAATAATTGTCAGATATTTACACCCTTTTTGAGAGGAGAACAACGCCGCAAAAATCACGTCAAACGGATCTATAGAACTCAAGATATGCCCAAAATACTAAAATTGTCGGCTTAAAACAATGTCCAGGCAATTTTCCTTCATCGAGTTCGCGGGAGACGTCCGCGTTAGCGAAGGGCAATTTTTTGCGTTGACCGGACAACCAAAAAATCCTTCTTCGCGAAGCGTCTCTCGCATTTGCGAAGAACAAATCTTCACGCCATAAACCAGCAATTTTTTCCCGACACGGAAATGAGCATAAAAAGGGGTGTGCATTCAAATTATTGATTCGATTTTGATCCTTATCGATAATTACTTATCGATTATCGGTTTGTACATATGCTTGTCGTTATCGTTTCAATAAGGTTTCAATTTTTTCGATTTATTTATCAATTTTAGTGGCTTATCGATTCAGTTATCGATTATACCAATAAGAAAATTTACAGGATTTCACGGAACGTATATCGCTATAAACATGCCTAACTAATATGGATAAAAAGAAGCTAAAATAAGAAGAACACTATTTGTAATATAAAAATTGTGTCAACAAGAACATGCAACAAAACTAAAGTAAGAGATCAAGTGTATGCTTCCAACACTCCAACGGTATAAAAAAATAAAGCAAAACAAAATACATCATCACGGCTAATTCTATTTTTCATTAATTTGAACTTCATTCCTTTGATCTTTAAATATGATCATTCCTTAAATGTGGTAGAGAAAATAATAGGGTAAGGGATATAGGGTAAAGGAAAGGGTATAGATTAGGAAATAGTATTGTATAGCCTCTTTCAAAATAGTAGTGGAATAAATATACATTCTGTATGTTATATTAATCGACAAAAAGAGGTAATTACTTATTTAACAAGTGTCTACAGTCTAGGGGTGTGCATTCGATTTATTGATTCGATTTTAACCCTTATCAATAATTACTTATCGATTATAGATTTGTACATATGCTTATCGTTATCATTTCAATAAGGTTTAGATTTTTTTGATTTTGATTTCAATAACAAATAATCTATTCGATTTATCGATAAACCGATTCGAATACACACCCCTAAGCATAACTCCCTCATACGATGTCCAAATTCGACGATTCTTTTTGCTATGGCTCCATAATTATGATAAGGATCTAATGGTTCAATAAAAACTTAATTTGGAGCTCATTTTATTAATATGGTACCCTTTATGTCCAAAGAAACGAAGTTGAAATATCAAATAAGAGCACGATACAACCCGAAATACACCCGAGGCCCTCGGGACCCCGTTCAATCACACCAACCCACTCCATAACATAACACGGACCTGATCGAGGCCTCAAATCTTACCAAATAATATTAAAACTAAAAATTGTGCATCGATTTAAGCCAAATGAACTATTGGACTTCTAACTTCTACATCCGATGCCGAAACATATCAAATCACGTCCGATTAACCTCAAATTTTGCACACAAGTCACATTTGACATTGCGGACCTACTCCAACTTCCGGAATTAGAATCCGACCCTGATATCAAAAATTCAAACTCTCGGTCAAACTTCTCAAAAAACCTTCAATTTCTATATTTAGCCAGAAGACTTCAAAATGACCTACGGACCTCCGAATTCACTTCCGATCGCGCTCCCAACTCCAGAATCCCTATACAGAGCTATTCCTAAACTCGAAATCCCAAACGGAAATAGATCAAACTAAAATGCACTTCACACCAAACTTATGAAATTTCTTCGAAAATGCTAACTTCCACAATAGGTGCCAAAACGCTTCCGGGTCATCCAAAACCAGATCCGAGTATACGCCCCAAGTCCGAAATTATCATACGAACCTGCTAGAACCTTCAAATCCTGATTCCGAGGTGTTTACTCTGAAATCCAATCTTAGTTGATTCTTTCAACTTATGCCTTCGAAATAAGAATTCTCTTCCCAAATCAACTCTTAACTTCTAGAAATTCAATTTTGACCACGCATACAAGTCATAATACCTGGGATGAATATGCACATGGCCTCAAACAGTTGAACGTCGCACTAGAGCTCAAAACGACCAGTCGGGTCGTTACATTCTCTCCCACTTAAACAAATGTTCATCCTCGAACGTGCTGAGAACTACACTAAAGTAGTCTGAAATAATTGTATAAACCTATACGCACCTTCCCGTGCTAGCACAACTCGGTTGAGCGCATCAACTCGATCAATTCTGAAGATATTCCCTTTTTATTCAAGAAAATAGGCTTTAGGGCCCAATTCCAACATCCGGAATTTTATGCCCGGCCTGGTTCCGATTATACAATTACCATATCAATCACAACATGTTGTACCCAAATATGGCTGCACAATTTTTCTGAATTCACCCCATGCATCACTTTACTCATAGGACCACAATAACATTTCTGATCGAATAAATCGAAATTCCACAAATCCGATGCTCACTTGTACCTCATGACCTACATAGGTCTTGCTCTAACTTTTACAACACCGACATGATGGAAGAGATGTGTAGAAATTCATAACCAGCTGCCGATTCAACAAATCATTGAGTCTATACTTTTGACAAGAACCATTACATCATTCTGAACCAAGGAATGATCTTTGCATTTTAATATACTTCATACAATCAAATTGCACTGATCCTAAGTCCAATAATCTTGTCTCACCCAGTACGAACTGCTCAGGGAATAATCCATCCCGTACATGATCAAAAGTCTCATATGATACCACAATGTGCCAATAGGCTACCAATTAGAATGTGATACAAAAGGAAAACGAACTCTGAAAAGGAAATTCAATCACCCCACTCGCAAATCATACATGGACGCGGGCACCATACTAAACAGACTCCCCGCTCGCGAATCATACATGCGATGCGGGCTCACAACTAATACGAGCTTTCCAAAAAAAGGGAAACAAAACACATAAGAACATACGTAAGGTATTAAACATCACACTGTTGTGGCGCGCAACCCGATCCGAACAACATACATATGGTGGTGTGCCATCCGATCCACATATAGAACTCACATTATGAGATGCACATCGAGCTAGATTTCTCATTATAATAAAATACCGAATATCGGTCTTAAACATGCTAAGGTGCATAATACCATTCCTGAGGAAACATACAGCGCTATAGGCTACTAAACCCCACCACAACTGAGGTGCGATACATGATCTGAATCTCAAGAGCCATCTATTGATGCCCACCTTTTTTCCATTCAGACGTAGAGTCCGGAAAATCGGGTATACGACATTATGGGAGGACAAATCTTTATTCTCTTGCAAGAATTGGGTTTTGGATTTGGAGAGTCCCCACCTAATGATTATAGTGCATTAGGACACTTTAAAAAGATGAAAAGTTTTGAAAAGAAGGTAAACCAGAGTTCAGGTAAGGGCATAGAGATTATCTCGAGGGGAAGGTGTTAGGCACCCCTCAAGATCCACTAGTGTGGTTTCCGGCCATGCTATAATTGTGACTTTAAGAAGATAGAAGAAGCAAATAAAGTATACATTACAAATAAGTTTAAAGCCTAAAAAATATATGAATGGACAGTTTTAGAAAAAGGGGTTAATTTAAAGAAACAGAATCAAAGAAGACATTGCAAATAAAAGAAAAGGAAAGGGGGTCCTAGGTTTATACAAAATATGGATCACATCAATGCAATATCCATCAATCACTCCTCAAAAAAGGTGTCGCATGAGATATTAGCGCACCGGTCATCATATCCATATTCTACCCTTCCCACCCCCTTACGGTATTTAAACGCGATTAGTCTCGTATACTTATTACATGCTAGCACCTGTCCCATCCTATCAGTCCTAAGGTATTAGGACTTCTAATCCTAAAAGGGGAAAGAAAGGGATATAGGCATATATGTGTAGAAAATCATTCTGTCTATGATATGTGCGCTTTGGTTGTATTAGCATGATTTTCAGGTATAGGTTTTGATGAATGACAAACAATGAAGTCAAGTGTCAAACAACGTTATTATATGACAAACAATCAAGATTGAATGCCGAGAAACATATTGATGACGGAATTGCATAGACAAGCCAAAGACGAGCTCAAATGTTCAAGACCGAAGCCCCAAGGCGTAGGTCGTTAGGTAGAACCAATGTAGGAGCAACGCTTAAGTTATCTCGTCTTTTGGCTCAACATTAGGTCATCATAAATATGCATTAAATCATTTTATTAAGTCATATTTATCATAAACATATTTTATTAAATCATATTTATCATAAACATATTTTAAATACTTCAAACAAAATGATGTTAAAGTTTTCATTTTAACCAAAATGGTTTTTGAAGTAAGAGTTCAAATCTGTAACAGAATAATCGATTATCAAGACTGCATAATCGATTATCAAGACTGCATAATCGATTATGCTGTAGACCGTTGCCAGTGTTTGAACACTGGAACAGAATAATCGATTATGCAGAATTAAATAATCGATTATTCAGCAGAAAATCAGCTTCCGATTTTCTGAACGTTAGAGGAATAATCGATTATCAAATCTGCATAATCGATTATCTTGGCACAAAATCAGCATAATTGATTGCCAATTAAGCAACGGACATAACACTTCTTTCACCTATAAAAAGAGGTCTTTTGAGCTGATTTTATACACACAACACCTCCCAATATTGATATACATATTGACATTATTTGAGCATCATTTTAGAGCTTTTGTTGAGCCATTTGAGAGACAACTTTGAGTTGTTCATAGAGCTAAATTTGTATCTCTTTATCTACTCTTTTGAGAGAGTTCTTGTTGTAAAAGAGAAAGGTGTTTGAGAAGAACATATCTTCTCATTGATTGTCGGGTACGCTAAGTACCCTAAGTCTTAGTGTGTGAAGTCTTGTGGTGCGGTATCCTCGAGCAGGTTGAAGTCTTGTAGAGTGTATATCTACGAGCAAGTGTAACGGTTTGTTAGGCACCCGTAAGCTTAACGAAGTTAGTGTAAAACTCGAGAGAGTCTCTCGGGGACTGGACTAACCACACGTTGTGGTGAACCAGGATAAAATTCGGTGTGTTCTCTCCTTATCATTTTAATTACTGCACTTACGTTATTCCTGCAATTTTTAATTCCGCAAATTTACATTGTTTTTTATTATAACGCTATTCACCCCCCCCTAGCGCTAAGCGTATATTCTAACAATTGGTATCAAAGCCTAACTCTCTGAAAGCCTTAACCGGTTGAGAGCACGATATATATTTTTGTTGTTGAGAATATTGAACGCAGGAATGATGAGCGAAGGACACTCCACCTATAGCCCTCCACTAGACGGAACAAACTATACATATTGGAAAGAGCGGATGAGAATATTCATCCAATCAAATAACTTTCGATTATGGCAAATCATCAAGAAAGGTGAACAAATGCCAACAAAGAAAGTTGGGGAAATCATGGTTCCAAAGGAGGAAAATGAATATGATGCCGAAGACATCAAGAAGGTTGAAAGAAACGCAAAGGCCGTCAACTTACTATTTTGTGCGGTGAATCCGGACGACTATCGGAAAATTTCTTATTGCACAACCGCAAAGAAAATGTGGGATAAACTCGAGATCACTTATGAAGGTACGTCTCAAGTCCGAGAATCTAAAATTGATTTTCTAACAGATGAATATGAACTTTTTAGAATGAGGGAAGATGAAAACATCGATAGTATGTTAGAATGATTCTCAATAATCGTCAACGATCTTCATGCTCTCGGAAAAGTATACTCGAACAAAGATCTAGTTCGAAAAATCCTACGGAGTCTCACTCCCGAATGGCGTTCCAAAGCAAATGCTATCCAAGAGTCGATAGGAATCACGGACGTCACAATTGATGGACTACGAGGTAACCTTAAAGCTTATGAAAGCACAATTCTTAATCCTTATCTTAGAAGTAATTCGAATATTGCCTTCAAAGCCTCATCCTCTAAAAGAGAAGAGGTAAGTGATTCGGAAAATGATGATGATATTACTTCCAATGATATAACTGAAAAGTTTTATAAGTTTATGAAGAAGGAAATAAAGAAGGAAGAACCAAGTCCTTCATGTCAAAATTGTGGAAAACTTGGCCACACCAAATCACATTGTCCAAATCAAAGGACAAGAAAAAGAAGACACACCATAGGCGCGTAACATGGGATTCGGACAGCTCGGGCGGTGAAACTGCCGCATTATGCCTCATGGCAAACGAAGAAGAAAAGGTAAGTATTTCTAACTCTTACTCTTTTGAAGAAATACAAAATGCCTATGATGAATTATATGGTGAATTTGTTAAAGCTTCCAAAACCATAAAAAGAATTGAAGAAAACACTTTCTTTGCAAGAAAAAGATTTTGAGAAAACACTTTCTTTGCAAGAAATAGATTTTGAAAAACAACCTTCTTTAAAAGAAAAAGATTTTGAAAAATTGACTTGTGACAATGAAAAGCTAAAAGAAGAAAATGATCTTTTAGAAAATGACAATACTGTTCTTAAAAATAAAATCAAAATATTAGAAGAAGAAAATAGATTTTTGGAAAATGACAATGTCGATCTCAAGAATAAAATCAAGGAGATGAATGAAGCCTCTTTAATTGTTCAAAATTCAAATTGTTCTTCTTGTAGTTCTTTGAAAATAGAGAACGTAGAACTTAGAAATACACTAGAAAAATGTAGTATAAATGATTTTAAAACAAGTGAAGTAATTAAAGAGGATGATAGAAATGAGATTAAACCACCTAGAAACGACTCTAGGAATTTTGTTAATAAGTCTAAAACTAATCATTTTAGACCACCTAGACACAATTCTAGGAATTTTATTAATGAGTCTAGAATGAATAATTTTAGATCACCTAGAAATAACTCTAGGAGTTTCAACGCTTCTAGGAATAACGACCTTAGATCACCTAGAAAGCATTTGGCTCAACCTAGACATATGCACAACCCTAATGTTATATGTCATTATTGTAACCGGGTAGGACACGTTGCACCCGTATGTTTTGCTAAACATAGAGATTCATATTTTGATTATAATTATTATTTGCCTAACCCCCAAGGACTCAAAAGAAGTTGGGTATGGAAAACCTATTTTTAGGTACTTTTGCAGGTGTGCTTGAAGACTACAATATCGTAGTAGATGCACCAAGCACGAAACCTTATTGCATCGAGGGGAAAAGTCGGTTAGTTATCGTATTTTTGATAAAAACGTAATAGTTGATATGTGCTAACAATTGATATTAATTATTGATTCATGTTTTGATAAGTGTTATTTTGAATAACAAAGTGGTATCAATTATTTTTTTGTTAAATGATTGATTCATGTTTTGATGAATATTTTTTTAGAATAACAGTTGGTATATTTGCGAAAAATGACCGTTATTATGATTGGAATGCTTTTACTAACATTTGATATTATTTGATATTGATATGATTTTTTTTAACAATTGGTATCGTCAATAGTTTCAATAACAATTGGTATACTCTTTTTGCTAATGCCAAAAGGGGGAAGAATTTAGGCGATATGCATCGAATAAGGGGGAATGTCTTCACATTCTAGTATGCTTTAATTGAGGGGGAATATTCAATTAAAGGCAATTAAAGGGGAATTATATTAAATTGTTTACATGAATTGTATGTTGAGATATAGCATGAAGTTAGGGGGAATCCAATATGCATATCTCCTATTGTTTATCATTATCAAAAAGGGGGAAATTGTAGAAAATCATTCTATCTATGATATGTGCGCTTTGGTTGTATTAGCATGATTTTCAGGTATAGGTTTTGATGAACGACAAACAATGAAGTCAAGTGTCAAACAACGTTATTATATGACAAACAATCAAGATTGAATGCCGAGAAACGTATTGATGACGGAATTGCATAGACAAGCCAAAAACGAGCTCAAATATTCAAGACCGAAGTCCCAAGGCGTAGGTCGTTAGGTAGAACCAATGTAAGAGCAACGCTTAAGTTATCTCGTCTTTTGGCCCAACATTAGGTCATCATAAATATGCATTAAATCATTTTATTAAATCATATTTATCATAAACATATTTTAAATACTTCAAACAAAATGATGTTAAAGTTTTCATTTTAACCAAAATGGTTTTTGAAGTAAGAGTTCAAATCTGTAACAGAATAATCGATTATCAAGACTGCATAATCGATTATGCTGTAGACCGTTGCCAGTGTTTGAACACTGGAACAGAATAATCGATTATGCAGAATCAAATAATCGATTATTCAGCAGAAAATCAGCTTCCGATTTTCTGAACGTTAGAGGAATAATCGATTATCAAATCTGCATAATCGATTATCTTGGCACAAAATCAGCATAACTGATTGCCAATTAAGCAACGGACATAACACTTCTTTCACCTATAAAAAGAGGTCTTTTGAGCTGATTTTATACACACAACACCTCCCAATATTGATATACATATTGACATTATTTGAGCATCATTTTAGAGCTTTTGTTGAGCCATTTGAGAGACAACTTTGAGTTGTTCATAGAGCTAAATTTGTATCTCTTTATCTACTCTTTTGAGAGAGTTCTTGTTGTAAAAGGGAAAGGTGTTTGAGAAGAACATATCTTCTCATTGATTGTCGGGTTCGCTAAGTACCCTAAGTCTTAGTGTGTGAAGTCTTGTGGTGCGGTATCCTCGAGCAGGTTGAAGTCTTGTAGAGTGTATATCTACGAGCAAGTGTAACGGTTTGTTAGGCACCCGTAAGCTTAACGAAGTTAGTGTAAAACTCGAGAGAGTCTCTCGGGGACTGGACTAACCACACGTTATGGTGAACCAGGATAAAATTCGGTGTGTTCTCTCCTTATCATTTTAATTACTGCACTTACGTTATTTCAGCAATTTTTAATTTCGCAAATTTACATTGTTTTTTATTATAACGCTATTCACCCCCCCCCTCTAGCGTTAAGCGTATATTCTAACAATATGGAGTTCATAGGTTAAAACTCTAATTGCGACATATAAAAAACAAATAACAAATAAAGGGATGAACAAAGCAAATAAGTAAGGCTCAAGTAACCCCATATTCAAGCAACACTTAGTTTAGCATGTCTTGGTACATACTGATTTGGTCTTTAACTTTAATAGTGAAACGGACTAGTTTAACACATATATTTAGATAGACAGTACGCGTTAGGCAACCCGAATCAATTGTCAGAAGTTAAGGTATTCTAAGCGGACGACTTTAGAAAGTACAGATTTCATAAAGAAGTAGTTGTAGAAGTTTTAAAAAGACAGCGTAGATTGCAAAAAGTAAAGCATGAATGTTAAAGCAAGGTAGGCAGACTGCCTAAACATACTTGTAAAAATTTCAGAGAAGAAAGCGGGATTTCTTAAGGAAAAGAGCAAATTGCAGAACTATTTTTCAAGAGATGAGTTCAGGAAAACCAAATTTTAGTAAAAAAATGTTTTAAGCAAAATGTTACAAGAGAAACTATTTCAGAATAAAAGAAGATGCAGATTTAATGAAAAAGTATACTGGTTCAGGAGTTTTTACTAAAACGTGAAAGCTTTTTGAAAATGTTACTGAATTAAGACGTTAAAGACCATTTGACAGATTGATATTAATTTAAACGAATTAATCGAGTTTGATACAAAATCCTATAGGCATGATATATACATTATTTGATTTTTAGACTTGTTGTTAAACTAATAAAAAGATGATTATTCAATTAGCCCTAAAGTTTGCCTAATGAATATGTAGTCCCTAAAGGCATGGTTTCTATATGCAACTGATTGCATTAATATTTAGTCCTATAGGTAGGATTTCTAATGACTTGCGATGTGATTAAACGATAAACCCAATAGACATGATATCTAGATGTCTTTAAATATTAAACCCTATAGGCATGGTATCTACCCTTTATTGATGTAAGAAAGTAAAGCCCCTCCCACATCCTTTACTATATTCCCCAAAAGTCTTTTATACAAATTATTACAGAACCAGAAAAGAAGAAAGAAGTATAAAATACATCAATCAACAGCTATATCCGAGAAGCCTAATTCAATCGTAATATCTAATAACATGTGATTAACCAACTTTCGGAATACAGATCTCCAAATCCTTCTCTTATCCAAAGTGTTTCAAAGTTCCAAGGAATCTCGAGAATTCCCGACGGTGCTTACACTCAGGATACCATTAGAATTAGAATAGTGCAGTGTGGAATAGCCATCACTCAGGAATCCAAGTTTAGAGGGAGCTCTAGGGTCCCAAAGCATGGCTTACAAGAGAGGGGAAGAACTTAATAGCTAAGAGTAAGTGCAAAGTGATTTGGGAACCATATCAAATGGTGGTCATGCCCAGCCATAGGTGTAGACGGGCACACCCCTGACCACCTGTAGGTCTAAACAAGTTCAGAGCAGATCTTAAAGGTTAGATCTGAGTCCATCCTAAATCGGAGTACTCATATACAAGATTCCTCCAATGTGAAAGAAATTGTTAGATAACCTCTGCAGTGTACTCTTTTGAGTGGCATTGGCGAGTTCCGGATATACTCTTATTGTCAAGTAGTCTTTGATGTCGTGGAACCACGGTTTTCCATCCGTTTCTCCCTCAACATGAGCGCAATAAGTTGGTTGGTCATAGATCTTGACCTGAATGGGATCAATGAAGTTTGTATCTGGATGCTGGATCATGGATGACAAAGTTGCTAGTGCATCAGCAAACTCATTCTGTATTCCGGGAACATGTTGAAATTCAGTCTTTGTGAACCTTTTCCTCAGCTCCTGTATGTGATTCAAATAAGGAAGTATCTTAGAATTCTTAGTTGCCCACTCTTCTCAAACCTATTGTATGAGTAGGTTCGAGTCTGCGATAACTAGTAACTCCTGAACATTCATGTCGATGGCCAGTTTGAGCCCTAAGATGTAGGCTACGTACTCGGCCATGTTGTTGGTGTACGGGAACCTGAGCTTGGTGGATACCGGGCAATGCTGACCGGTTTCTGATACCAGGACTACTCCTATGCAAACTCCTTCGAAATTCGTGGCTCCGTCAAAAAACATCCTCTAACCGTCGTAGGATTCTGCAATGTCCTCTTCTATGAAAGCTACATGTTCATTAGGAAAATACGTCTTTAGTGGCTCGTATTCTCCTCCCACAAGATTCTCAGCGAGGTGATCTGCCAAGGCTTGTCCTTTAATTGCCTTCTGAGTTATATAGACAATGTCGAATTCACTTAGCAAGATTTGTCATTTGGCGAGATTTCCAGTAGGCATGGGCTTTGGAATGATATACTTTAACAGATCCATCTTTGACATGAGATAAGTGGTGAAGACACAAAAATAATGTCTCAGTTTCTGATCCACCTAGGTCAGAGCACAACAGGTGTATGCTAATAAGGAATATCATGCCTCGTACGGGGTAAACTTCTTGCTGAGGTGATAGATTGCTTGTTCCTTTTTCCCTATTTCGTCATGTTATCTCAAAACACAACCGAATGCCCCATCCAACACCACGAGATAAAGCAGTAGACATCTTCCTAGTTCAGGTAGAACCAAGACCGGCAGCATTGACAAGTATTCCTTAATTTTGTCAAAAGCTTTCTGACAATCGTCAGTCCATTTGGTGGCGACATCCTTTTTCAGCAGCTTGAAGATAGGTTTACAAATAACGGTGGACTGAGCTATGAACCGGACGATATAGTTGAGTCTTCCTAGAAAACTCATCACATCTTTTTTATTCTTTGGCGGTGGCAATTCTTGGATGGATTTGACTTTTGGTGGATCTAATTCTATCTCTTGTCGGCTCACAATGAAACCCAGTAACTTTCCAAAAGGAACCTCGAATGCACACTTGGAGGGGTTCAACTTTAAGTTATACCTTCTCAGTCTGTTAAAGAATTTCCTTAGGTCTTCCATATGGTTTGCGGCTTTCTTGGATTTGATGATGACATCATCCACATACACCTTGATTTCTATATGTATCATATCATGAAATATGGTAGTCATGGCTCTCATATAGGTGGCACCAGCGTTCTTCAAACCAAATGGCATCCTTCTCTAACAGTACATCCACTATGGTATGATAAAAGTTGTTTTCTCTCCATCTTCTTCATCCATCCATATTTGCTGGTATCCTGCAAATCAATCGACGAACGACTGCAGCTCATGCTTGGCGCAATTATCGATCAAGATATGTATATTCGGCAAAGGGAAGTCATCTTTGGGACCGGCCGGTTGAGATCTCGATAATCGACACAGACTCTAACCTTCCCATATTTCTTTGGTACATGTACGATGTTTGCTAACCATGTCGGATATTCTACCACTCTGAGAACTCTGGATTTGACTTGCTTGGTAACTTCTTCTTTGATTTTCAAACTCATGCCAGGTTTGAACTTTTTGAGCTTATGTTTTATCAGTGGGCATGTAGGATCTGTCGGCAACTTGTGAGCTATAATGGATGTGCTGAGACCAGTCATATCGTCATAAGACCATGCAAATATGTCCTCATACTCTTTTAGTAACTCTGTGTACTCTTTCTTTTCTGATGGAGACAAATGTACGCTGATACGTGTTTCCCTAACATCCTCGGTATCTCCCAAACTAAAGATCTCAATGTCGTCCAGGCTGGATTTAGGTCTATTCTCAAAGTTCTCTACCTCCCTGATAACTTCTTTTGGTATATCATCCTCTTCTAAACCTATATCCGTTTGTCCCATTATTTCGTTGCAAGTCACAGTCGTTGGTTCATCATCAAGATAGGTAATAGTAATGATGTGTAAATAAAATAAATGATAGAGAAAATAATAAGAGCGAGATATGCAAATAAACTTGGAAATGCTTTGATTGAATTCATAATTGTTTGAAACAGCGGAGCTCTTTTCAAAAGTAAATACAATGCAGAAAGAAAAATCAACTAGTAAAAAGTAAAGATGTGATGCATGTTGCTTGTTTAGCCTTGCTACCTCGAAGCTCTCCGGGCCCTGGCGGTCCTGATTTACCAATTAGTGAGGCGTTCCCCTCAATTCATAGCTTGTATGAAAGGGCTTTCCTCCTCAAAGATAACACAATAGTCCATATCATCTTCCAGAAACAAATTCGCCATCGCCACTAATGCCTCATCTTCCTCTAATCCATATATGACTTCTGCCGGTGGTCTGCTCTAGATGAGGTATAGGGTGTTCCAACGGATAGTAGGGGCCGCACCATGGTGGCGACCAATGGTTGAACTCCTCCCAAGTGTATTCATACCCCAAACCAAAAGTAGTACCATGTTTCTTCAGCTTGATGGGTTTGGTTATCCCTAGGAGGTTCTTGACAAGTCCTTTTTCGGGTTCATACCCACTCCAATTTAGGATACTCTCAACTTGTTGTCCGCCTTTTATCCTTTTCCATGGCGCTGACTCACTCGATATGGTGGTTTTTCCCTCCGCTTATTCTTCTTCAACCTCCAATCAATTGGATGGTCTGGCGACTGTATATAGGATTGCGATCGTCTCCATGAATGATCACCTCCTGATGATTCCATTCGAGCTTCACTACTTGATGTAGGGTTGATGCCACAGCCCCGGCGACGTGGATCCAGGGTCGTCCGAACAATAGATTGTAGGACGCTGGGATGTCTATCACTTGAAATTCAACATCGAACCAGGTAGGTCCCATCTACAAGCACAGGCTGATTTCTCCAATGGTGGATCTTTGGGATCCATCGAAGGCTTTAACGTTGATAACTCTATCTTTGAACTCATGCAATCCTTTCCCTAATATCTTGAGGGTTATTAGTGGACAAATGTTAAGGTCGGATCCTCCATCAACCAGGATGTTGGTGAGGAAATAATCTTCGCATTGCATAGTGATATGCAATGCCTTGTTGTGACTAAGTCCATCTAGTGGTAGCTCATCCTCGTGGAAGGTGATCTTGTTACTTATCAACACTTGTCCTACCATATTCTCCATTTCATCCCCAGTTATGTTGCTGGGAACATAATCCTCACTCAATATTTTCAGCAGAGCATTCTTGTGTGCCTCAGAGCTTTGCAGGAGAGCCGGGATGGAAATATGTGCTGGTGTTTTGTTCAACTGCTCCATGACCGAGTATTCATTAGCCTGTATCTTTCTCAAAATGTCATCAGACCCAGTCTCAACAGGCCGTCCAGAGGCTTGCTTGCTGGACTCGGCTAGATGTTTCGGAGTGTACACCCTGCTTGTTCTAGCCATGCCCTGCGCGGCGATCGCTTCTCCAGCTTTTATTTTCCCTCTTCTCCTAGCTTCAGCGGCGTAATCCCAAGGTATAGTGTTTGAGTTGAATGGGGTCACATCTTTCATTGTGACCGTTAAACACAACAACTTCAAATGGTGCAGGTGCCTTTGGATTTCCGAACTCGGCCTCAATTAGTCCTGGCGCCTTTACATGAGGCATTTTGAACTCAAGTGGTATTGACAAATTTACCTCATCGTCCTCAGAGGTTTGGATCTGGACAACAATAGGATTGAGGGTGATTGTCGGCTTCTTCAGTTCATCTCCTTCGGCACTCAATCTAATCATCCCCTTAGGGTCCAAGTCATTCTCAATCTCGATCATATGAACGCCTTCACCCTTATGGTCAGACAGAGGCTTGTTACAGACACTGGGAGTGGGTTGCGTTGCTATGATGACCTTATTATCAATCAAGGTCTGAATCTTATCTTTCAACGAGTGACACTCATCGATGGTATGGCTTTTCATTCCAGAATGGTATGCGCAGGTTTTGTTGGGATTGATCCATTGGGAGGGATTTTCTGGAGTTATGGCCGGGATAGGTGTGACGTAACCAGCTTCTTTGAATCTTTCATACAGTTGGTCGATTGGTTCGCTGATGGTGATATATTGTCTGGGAGGTCTTCGGTCAAAATTTGGTCTCGGTCGAGGAAAGTTTTGACAGGTGGGTGGTGACTGATAGTGTGAAGGTTGGGCGTTATAGGCTTGGTACACATGTGCGGGTTAGGAATATCTTGGTGAAATGGGTTAATATGTAGGCGGTGGAGGTGGAGATGATTGGTAGCTAGGTGGTGGCATTTGGTATGTGGGCTAGGGTGCTTGGTAATTTAGGGAAGGTTGAATGTGAGTGGAGTTGTGGGATATGTTTTGTATTTCATAGGGGATTTGGTTCTTTGCGCAGACATTATGGAATTCATGTCCTTTTTCTTTAACGTGCCACCAGACTATAAAGCCTTATTGGTGGCCTGTAAAGCTTCGAGATTAATTACCATACCATTTTTTATACCTTCCTCAATTATTTCTCCCAACTTGATAATTTCGGAGAATTTCTGACCTTCTATTAGCATTCGCCTCTCATAGTATTACGGATCCTGAGCCCGGACAAAGAACCTTTTCCTATTCTCTTCCTCTAAGGCTGGCCTGATCTTAGCACCTTCTGACCTCCAACGAGTAGCATACTCGTGAAAAGTATCTGTGGGTTTCTTCTTCAGATTCTAGATATAAAATATGTCTAGTGCGTTCTCTGTATTGAACCTGAATCGGTCCATAAAGTCGGATTCCATGCTCACCCAACTTGTCCATTTCTTTGAATCTTGGCTGATGTACCAAGATTAGGCGTCGCCTTTCAAACTCCTTATGAACAGCTTTATGCGGATTTTCTCGTCCCTTCCAACTCCTACCAGCTTATCACAATACATTCTTAGATGGACCCTGGGATTACCTATATCGTTAAACATCTTAAACTTAGGAGGTTTGTACCCCTCCGGAAGTTCAACATCTGGTTGAACACAAAGGTCTTCGTAGTTAAGCCCCTCAACGCCTTTGCTACCTTCGACACCCTGGACCCGGCTAGTTAACTTCTTGAGTTCAGCGGCCAAACCCCTGATGAGGGAGTCTTTATCGTCTGATTCAGATCCACTTGAGCTTGGCTGGGTATAATGGGGTATGGTATCCATAAAGATGGGGTTGTTGCAGATGTAGTTGTTTGTGGTGTTTTGCGGTTCGGGAATGAGCAATGGAGTGTTATTGCAAGTGTCGCAGGCTTGGGCGTAAGTGGGTTGTACTGATTGTTGCGGGGTATTTTATGGAGGTACGAGGTTCTGGGTATTAACATCAAGAGCGGAAAGAGTGATTGATAGGCTTGCCAAGTTCCGAACTTGGTCCAATTCTTCCTGAAATTTCAGCAATGTTTGTTCAAGATGAGCAGTAGCCCCCTTGGTAATTGGAGCATTCTGAGAAGTCTCCTCAATTTCTTTTCTAGTGTTGGTGTCTCCCATTCTACCTTTGTTCTTGTTTTTTATAGGACTCGGACTTGGAGGAGGTGGAGGGCCCTTGGATCTTTTTGAGTATGCTGATGGTGCCAGAATGCACGAAATAACCTTTGGGGAGGGGAATAAAAATAAAAGAAAAACAAAAAAGGTATAAAGTTAGTGCGGGTTCTGAAAAAGAAAATATTACGATATTTAAACACGTTGTGCAGGAATATAAGTCGTTTCCTAATTTGGGTGCCTCGTTGTGCCCGAGGTAAGCCTAGCGTTAAATTAAATTTAGAGAACTTATAATGCTAAATGCCTCATTTTATTGATAAAAATAAGATGAGTCTAAAAACGTAATTTGAAATAACAGAAATAAAGACGTCACTAATGGCCAGCGGCCTTATTACATTACGAAAGCAGGAAATATTCTCGCCTCCGTCGTACAGCTGTATCAACTCGCACAATCCTAGCGGCAGATAGGCTCGGACCAGATGTCCCTGCCTTTCCCTCGGCATTTTGGCAGTTTTCAATCCTCTTCAATAACTTTCCTCAAACTCTACTAGACCCCGTTCCAGATACCCTAACCGCTTGTTGGT
The DNA here is from genome assembly GCA_034376525.1 of Nicotiana benthamiana. NCBI lineage: Eukaryota > Viridiplantae > Streptophyta > Magnoliopsida > Solanales > Solanaceae > Nicotiana > Nicotiana benthamiana. Next base: position 123,966,283 of record CM067330.1, read on the forward strand.
GTTGACAGCCATGTCCTTCCACTCATCGATCAATTTCTGGTGAGCTTCTTGTATTTCCCGGTGTTCATTCTTGCATTCCCAAATTCTTTTGTGCAATTGGTTGTACTTAACTTGCGCTTTAGCCTTTCCATCGATAAGCATGTGACCTCGGATGAACCCTGGATGACCCAAACTAGTGTGATTGTCCTCCAACCAACCCGAGTAGTGTGGTACACATCCTGCACGATACCTGTCTGCCTCGATAGTTTCTCTTCCCAAGACGAGCTTGCAATGCCACATATGTTGAGCTTGCCGCATGTACGGGCTATTATTGTCCTGAAAGTTGACCTTGAAGTGACTCATTTTTTCTACCCTTGGTAAGATCTGCTTCCTTCCATCTTGCCTCATGGTTCGGAGAGGGACATAAGTATGAGTTCCCCTCAAGCCAATGAGTATGAGGAATGGTGCATCCCAAGAACGAACAATGAACCCCCCCTTTTGGGAACCAATCGAACATCCACTGTACTTGCTCTTCCTTTGGATTCTCAAATAGCTCTACCCATCTTCCAGCATCCTCCAACTGAGCGAACATGTTGGGCGTGAAGTTCATTCGCTTTGGGTGGTGGAAAGCGATATGATCATCCCAATCCCAGCGTATAATCTCATGTTGGTAGTCACCTTTATAAAGGTGTTATATAAGCCAGAGTTGAAGTAACAGATTACAACCTTCGAAGTGTGGGGCCCCTAGTTGGCATTTTCCCAAGGCTCGATAGATCATGGGCACTATGCTGAAAGACTGCCCGTTGATCCCTTCCATTATGGTCTTGGTTATCATGGATAGTCTGGTGTGGATCCTATCCTTCTTCATAGGAAAGATCATCATCCCTATGAAACAAAAAATGAAGACAAAAACCCTTTTGTGAATATGCTCTAAGGAGGTAAGGGTGAACTCGTCGGTGTAGGTGCGGTGGGACTTGCTATGGCCATATCTCTCCTAGAAGTAGTCAAATGGTATGTATGAGCTTATTAGACAAGCCAGATCTGGATTTTTCTTGAGTCCCATCATCTTAAGAAAGCCTCTACTTTTGCAGTTTTCCGGCATAAGCAGACCCGGAGTCTCCCAAGGAATACCAGCTAGACCGCCTATTTCTTCCAGTAAATGAGTCATTTCCAAATCCACGAAGTGAACACCGACCGATCATTATCCCAGAACAGAGTTGCAGCCTCTATGATTTTGTTGTCAGGCTGGATTTTCAGAAGTGAAGGCAAACTCCCTAAGTATTTGCGGACAAGGGTCTGATCGCTGGCATGAAGGTCCTCCCACCAGCTTAGCAGCCTTGGGTGCATGTTGGTTACCATACCGAATCTGAGGACCTCGTGCCTCATTTTATGCAAAACAAAGGGTTAGACCCAGACTAAACTATTTAAATGAATAATTAGCATAAAGGCATTTAGTTCTCCAAATAAATGCACATAACATGGGGGTGTCCGTTTGGGTTTCAGGGAAACCCGATGGACTTTGGACTAGGCTATCTTAATGAGTCATTATGCGGATAGCATAACTGACTCAGCTAGGTTTGACCATGATGCATGAACAATATAATAGAGTAAGGTTTCTATTTTTGAAGTGCTAGACAGGTACCCTTGAGCGGACAACTCAAGAGGGAAAGGCGCGAAACCGTCGACTACACCGTTTATCGACTGGTTTTACCTCAAATATGTCATTGCTAAATTTAAGGGGTGATAATATCGGAAGAGCGCAATCACTCATTATAAGCGTTTCTATAGTATTTGTTTTGGCACGAGTGGAGTAAGATATTGAAGATGCAATTACAAGAATGAAACAAATTGACATGTATTTTCACGTACATAAGATAAAAAAATGCTCGAAATTATAACGGTATTGAAATAATAAAGCAGTAAAGGAAAACAGCTAAAGAAAAGAAAAGACATGAAGAACCAAGTTAGTTTCGTGATGAAATAATTAAAGGCGAAAACTAAAGGCAGTTAATGAAGCAATAAAGTCTCAAAAAGCATGTAATGGTAAAAAGCCTAGAGAATTCCCCAGTAGAGTCATCATGTTGTCGACGCCCCCTTTTTCTCAATTTGGATGGAGAGTCAAGAAAATCGGGTATACAACATTATGGGAGAACAACTCTTTATTCTCTTGCAAGAATTGGGTTTTAGATTTGGAGAGTCGACACCTAATGATAATAGTGCATTAGGACACTTTAAAGAGATGAAGGGTTTCAAAAAGAAGGTAAACTAGAGTTCTGGTAAGGGCTTAGAGATTATCTCGAGGGGAAGGTGTTAGGCACCCCTAAGATCCACTAGTGTTGTTCCTGGCCATGCTATAATTGTGACTTTAAGAAGATAAAAGAAGCAAATAAGTACGCATTACAAATAAGTTTAAAGCCTAAAAAATGATCGGAATGGACAGTTTTAGAAAATGGGGTAATTTAAAGAAACATAATCAAAGAAGACATTGCAAATAAAAGAAAAGAAAAGGAGGTCCTAGGTTTGTACAAAATATGGATCACATCCATGCAATATCCAACAATCACTCCTCAAAAGAGGGGCCGCACGAGATATTAGCGTACCGACCATTATATCACATATTCTACCCTTCTCACCCCGTAAAGGTATTTAAACACAATTAGTCTCGTTTACGTATTGTATGCTAGTACACGTCCCATCCTATCAGTCCCGGGGTATTAGGACTTCTATTTCGAAAGAGGAAAGAAAGGGATATAGGCATATATGGAGTTCAAAGGTTAAAACTCTAATTGCGACATACAAAAAACAAATAACAAATAAAAGGTTGAACAAAGCAAATAAGTAAGGCTCAAGTTAACCCCTTATTTAAGCAACATTTAATTTAGCATGTCTTGGCACATACTAATTTGGTCTTTAACTTTAAACAGCAAAAGGACTGGTTTAATACATATATTCAGATAGAAAGTCCGCATTACGCAAGCCAGATCCAATTGTCAAAAGTTAAGATATTATAAGCGGACGATTTTAGAAAGAACACATTTCAGAAAGAAGTAGTTGTAGAAAAGATTTAAAAAGATAGTGTAAATTGCACAAAGTAAAACATGAGTGTTAAAGCAAGGTAGGCAGACTACCTAAACATAGTTGTAAAAATTTCAGAGAAGAAGGCGAAATTTCTTAAGGAAAAGAGCGAATTGCAGAACTATTTTTTAGGAGATGAGTTCAGGAAAACTAAATTTTAGTAGAAAATATTTTAAGCAGAACATTACAAGAGAAACTATTTCAGAATAAAATAAAAGATGCAGATTTGATGAAAAAGTATACTAGTTTAGAAATTTTTACTAAAAGATGGAAGCTTTTGAAAACGTTACTGAATTAAGACGTTAAAGATCATTTGACAGATTGATTTTGCTTTAAATGAATTAATCGAGTTTGATACAAAATCCTATAGGCATGATATATATATCTTTTTTATTTTTAGACTTGTTATTAAACTGATGAAAAGATTATTATTTAATTAGCCCTAAAGTTTGCCTAATGAATATGCAGTCCCTAAACGCATGGTTCCTATATGCAACTCATTGCATGAATATTGAGTCATATAGGCATGATTTCTAATGACTTGCGATATGATGAAACGATAAACCCTATAGACATGATATCTAGATGGCTTTAAACATTAAACCCTATAGGCATGGTATCTACCATTTATTGATGCAAGAAAGTAAAGCCCCTCCCATACCCTTTTACTATATTCCCCGAAAGTCTTTTATACAAATTATTACAGAACCAGAAAAGAAGAAAGAAGTATAAAATACATCAATCAACACCTAGATCCGAGAAGCGTAATTTAATCTTAATACCTAATAACATGTGATTAACCAACTTCAGGAATCCAGATCTCTAAAGCCTTCTCTTATCCAAAGTGTTTCAAAGTTCCAAGGAATCTCGAGAATTCCCGGTAGTGCTTACACTCAGGATACCATTAGCCCTCACCAAGTTTAGAGGGAGCTCTAGGGTCCCAACGCATGGCTTACAAGAGAGCGGAAGATCTTAATAGCTAAGAGTAAGTGCAAAGTGATTGGGGAACCATATCAGATGGTGGTCTTGCCAAGCCATAGGTGTAAACTGGCACACCCTTGAACACTTGTAGGTCCAAACAAGTTAAGAGCAGCCCGTAAAGATCATACTTAAGCCTAAATGGTGATTAGGGCGCCACCAGACTCAAGTAAGGCTCAGCACATAAAGGGAAAAGGGAAGTGGGAATGGATTTCAGTAAAGGGTTCAAAGAACCTAGTACAAAGTCATAGGCAGCAATAACAAAGTGTTGCCATGGCTCTCATACAAAGGGGTAAAAGGGAACGGGTTCACATAAGAAAAGCATTTACATATATACAAGGAAAGAAAGCATAACAGACTAGGATACAGAAATATAAGGAAAGAAAGCATAACAGACTAGAATGTAGATACATAGTGCAAGAAAGTATAACAGGCTAGGAAATAAAATAAACATATAGTGATGGGGGCATTATTTAATTTAGAATAACATACCAGACGCAAACACTAGAATAGCAGAACACCAAGAACAAAATAAATAGCCAGAAGTCAGCAGGAGCAAACTCAAATTCTTCAGCAAATACTTGATAGTTCAAAAGAACTCAAGAGGGTTTCATACAGTAAAAGGAGAAGAAGAGCAGGGTGCTCAATGCTAGAAGTTTAGAAGCAGTAGTAGTGTAGAGAGAGTAAAAGTTTTGAAGTCTTTCTGTGTTTTGAAGTGCAATTCGAAGTGTGTTCAAGTGCAGAAGGGTAGTCCCCTTATATAGTGCAGAAACCAAGTAAGAAAATAGTTTACAATCAATCACATAAGGTCTCCATTTGGTTAAGGGATTTTATTTCAAACGGGTATGGGATAACTAATGAAAGAAAAATAATTAAAACCTTTTCAAAGCAACATAACAAGGGTAAGTGCACAGAGTTTATATATGGAACATATCCTATGGTACATGATTTGTGAAAAATAAGAAAAGGAGATCAATCAAACAGCTAGTAAATTGAAAGCCTTGTTCGAATGAACTTAGTCAGAAAAAGGGTGAGGAAAAGGTTCAATTTGAGAAATCGGTAGCAATCAATCGAGCCTTACTGAAAGGAATTCGGAATCAATCACAAGTTGGCAAAACCCTTCTGAAAGAAAAGCTCGTATATGTAAAGCACACAAATGTGTCAAACAAGAAAGAAAAGACTGGCATAGAAAGTTTCAAAATCATAAGCAAAAAGGTTCCAGTTCAGTTTGCAGATTTAGCGTGAGTTTGAGAGAGCCCAAGGCTCTAAAATAGAACCCTAGTCCAAACACAAGACCAAAACTCACCAAAACCCCCTAAACCTTAGGGTTTCAAGTCGAGCAGAATGCAGAGGTGAGAAGGCAAGCCATTGAAAAAGACTCAGAGGTCTCTTTCATAGTCTCATGAGAATGCACACAGATACAATAAAAAGTTTGAAGCAACAGAGGAAAAATCATAAAGAACATGTTTAAGAAAAGGTCAGAACTCAAGCAAGTTCAGAAGAGAAAAGAGGTGATACAAAATTTAAGAGACGGTAGATGAAACATTACAAAAATGTCCAGTAAAGGCAAACAAAGGATTAAAAGCTCATTAAAAATACAGTAAAGGAACACATAAGATAGACATGTAAAAGAATGCTATAGAAACCAGTAGAAGAAATAACAAAGGACAAATAGAAGAACATGCGTAATACCGGCAAAATAGAAGGACATAGGACAAGACATGCGAGGAAATAACATAAGACATAAGCAGAAATTCGTACGAAACATGGCATATACAGATAGATTCACATAAAGAAAGAAGAATAAGAAGGGACAGAAGTCGTTTTAAGATTTGAAAACCCTAAGTTGAAACACACTAATTTTGAAAAAACAAATTGGGGAAAAGCTTTAAAACTTCGAGTATAACACAGATTTACCACAGATATAAGAAAATAAAGGAAGAAAGAACCTCGAACAGCTTTAGGGTTTCTCAAAAACCCTAGAAATGAGAAGGCTTGGAAATGGTCTGGCCTGAAGTGGATCAGAGCCTTATCCAGGCACTTGAGGCTTGAACGCGTTGGAATAGAGTCGGAAAAGCCACTAGATCACAGATCGGCGGAGGACCTGATCGAGCATTGTTGAGGTTAAACCTCGAAAACCTTGAACAACCATGATTTGGAGTGAAGGGAAGTGAGCACAGGTTGTCCATGGCCTGAGAAGCCATGGACTCTGGTGAGATTTGGTCGGAAAAGACGATAGAGGTGGCTAGGGTTTCGAGTGTTAGAGAGCGTTTGAGAGAAGGGGAGGGTTTGAGAGCGGCTACACAAGAGAAATGAGATTAGGGTTGGGGTTATTCGAAATTTAAAAGGAAAGGAGAGATGAAGGTCGTTGATCACAGAATTTAAAGATACAAACGGACGGGTCTAGTAACTGGGTCGACGGGCTGGGTTAAAATATAGTTGGGCTGTTAATTTAGGCCTGATTTGGGGTCAATTGGGGTAAAAATTGGGATGAGAAATAGGCTACAATTGAAAAGAATTGAGGTCACAATTGAAATAGCCAGTTTTTTCCTTTTGACTTTACAAAAATAGTAAAAGTGTTTTAAAATTAAATTAAAAGCACTGAGTTCATAAATTGTATGTAAATATTAATTTAAAAATATTGGGATTGATTTTGTAATTAAAATGCTATGAAATCTGAAAGTGGGCTAAGACTGCAATTACATGCAATTTAGGATTAAAAATACCAAACGAATTTGTAATAATATCCAAAAATTGTGCCAACTATATTTTGATATAATTATGAGAATAAAGTAAATTATTTTCCAACATGGCAAGTTTTTTTTGGGAATAATTATTGGGATTTTATGATTTAAAAATAGGCTATAAATTGATTTAAAAATCATAAAAATGCCAAAACCTTTTGGGGTGCTTATATATGCACATATACGCTATTTTGCAAGTATTTTTGGGTATAAAAATACATAGGAAAAAATTGGGTATCAACACCATCCTACTCGTATAACATCATCGCAATGCGGGACCTCAACACATAAGAAATTGGCCAAGCCATTTCACAACTCATACGGTGCAATATGTATCAATACATGAAATAGGTGACGACAAAATAACACCCCGTCTACTTTTACATAAGGAACACTCGCTGCAATGAATACAATTGGCCTGACATAGAGCCCATATTCATTTTAAATACATCCACAGACTTCAAGCTGATTTCGATCACACTAATCTAGGATCATAACCTTTTAAAGGTCCACAATACTCCCCTTTTATCATAACACATAAGAACAACCCTCATAATCGGAGCGAACCTTCCTAGTCCATAACCCAATAAAACAGAGCGCCCTTCAGGCATAAATTCTCAAATTAATGATATTACCACAATCCTCATACTTGGTTTAAACTTTTAATAAATCAAGTGACTACATGTCACACTTATAAAATCTTCCCGTGGGGCACAATCCTGCCACTTATCATAACAGTTAACAGGTCTATACATCCAAACCACCGGCCGCACTAACGCTGAAAAGCGGTCAAGAATCCATAACCAGGATGCGAAGCCTCTTTCACAAAACACCGATCTCGGGTGACGCTGAAGACAATACTAACTTACTCTAAACATCAAAACTCCCTTCCTACTCATCCGAGCTCGTGACATCCTTACGACCGCCGAACTACAACCTTGATCCTCGATTCAACTTCCATACCACTCACTGCACTCAACGTGCCAATATACGATAGAACACGATTTTCATCATAACTTCAGAGCCACTAATAAGCTAACACTTTATCATATAAAAATTTTCATTTAACTCACTTCAGGAGAACCATAGCAACACACAGGCGAATTCTCATAGCCGTAGAATATGAAAATTTCTAAGTAGTCGTCCAAGCCCCCATAGCCCTTCCAGGATCCGCCTACACATAACAGGCCATAACACTAGAATACTCCTAAATAACCTCAATTACGGCGACCGACATGCCTCACACGTACAACCACCAATCACTTGCATAACTTGATCACGTTGAAGGGACTGATTTGCACCACCAACATGCCAACTCAATTATAGCTAATCAATCTATATTCTTTCGAGTTACCTTGATTGACTTAGAAATAATAATACTCCATTCAACACATAGCACACTCCATCCGCACTCATCCCGAGTGACCTTGAATCACGAGACCATGATGTCTCAACTCCCACGAACCATTTCATACCTTTCTTGTGCGCACATTCGCACCCTCAAATGATATGCCCATTCTTCTAATCCTTTTACGAATCCGAAGTCTCTTCTCATTTTCCGCCCAAATGCTACACTGCAAGCCAACACATCATAGAACATCTAGGCCTCTTCTCATAAGCTGCTACAAAAGCTTGACTCTTAACCGTAACTATAGGTTCAAAATCATTAGGCACCACACTTTACCCCTTCTGAATCCATTAGGACAGTTGTTGAGATCCACCGGCTCTAACTTGGACCCGAATATAATCAACTCCATGAATACCCTCTCGTCGAAGCACCCGGCAAAATCACTTCCCTTGAAACCTGCATCTATACAAGGCATAAATCATGAATCATTCCCCAAATCGGAGAATGGGCCAATAAGCCCAACCATAGCACACATTTAATAATTCCTTTGCTCAGTTACCACTTATGTTATTTTCCTGTAGGTGGAATAACCCATCAATATACTAATACTAGAAACCTCACAAGTAGTTAACCATGAAACACAATCATAGGCGGGGGGACTCTCCCACTTAGCTTGAAGCCATTATTTCACAAATCTAGAATTCACCAGGATTCTTTATCTCTTATTGGCATAACCGTGCTCAATCAACCGTGAAAATTCTCGGAATCATTCGGTAAACACCCCTTTTTTATACTCTGAATCATCAACCACATTCGCACGATCGATCTCTTCATTGTATAACCAATAGAATTCTTTACAGAAGACTCGCCAACCATGCGACTGCTAACCTGCTCACAAGAAATAACCCGCATGTGGAAATCACTTCCCTATATCTTCAAATGTTGCCGCATGGGATAAAATCACTATGACATCAATAACCCATCTAGAGTCCAAGCTTACTCTTTGGTTTTACTAGTCCATTTACCCCTAGTGGACATCAATTAAATATGCGGCAATATCCTTCCAATTTAAAGTTATGTTGTATCCTTCTTCATTTCAAGCAGCTCATTCCCGTCATATTAAATCTTTTGCCGCATAATGGCTCATGCTTCAAGTTAGCTCAGTAGGCCCCAATCACTAATCTTTGAAATTCTCAAATCATTCCAAACTCTCATTAAGGCGCGTAGTCATCCTACTACCAAGCCCATATGTAACACCCACCACTCACACACTTTGGCAGAACTCTTCCCTTTTATCGACCACTCGACCTTGCTCCTCATACTTGGCCTTCTAGAAGTTTCAAACACCGTCTGACACTTCCCACATGTCCTTCCTCATATCTTGCTGCTCAATTGTTGCCTTAAATAAAATCTATCTTCATAGCACTCGAACCCACAAGTCTCTACTAACTTTAAATCTTTTCGAAGATCATCTTTCTTGATCCATCACATTAGGAACACTGATTCCATCCTGGACTGCCGCATCCCGCGATATCTAATTGTCGCTTCTTCATTATTGACCCGGAATATCCTGCCCAAAAGGCAAATTGTAGAAGATCATAAGACTAGCAAACTTCGCACATTCCATAAGGATAATCACATCAACCCAACCTGAACATTCTCTACCCGATTGCCTTTCCCCTACCAGGAAAAAAACACCGAATCTCAGCACTGAGTAAACCTCCCTTCAAGTCATTCACTGCCTCGACATGCAGGCAACCATCCTACCATCACAAGAAAACTACGGAATAATCGTTCATAAGCATCATGGAAACCTATGTTACCTCAAGGATCTCAGAGTACCGCTACTGAGCCGAAACAATAAGATATCCTTCCATAAGGCAACTGTAATAGTCCAATCAACTAAACCAAGAGAAACATCCTGCACCACATCTATAGTGCCATTGAAATTCTTCAATTCTCGATTTACAACAAGCGCTCTGCGTCACATAAGATTGAGTAGGAAGGAAACAAAGGCATAAACCTCAGAGGAACCAAATCGCATAATAAAGAAATCAAGAAGGGAAGTACTCCTAACAACCTTGTAGCCTCCCGAAGATAAGTACAGACATCTCTGTACCTATCCTTGAGACTCTACTAGACTTGCTCATTACTTGTGAGACCAACGGAAACCTAGTGCTCTGATACCATATTGTCACTACCCAAAATCCACAAAGGGTCGTGGTGGCGCCGGACACCGCTGTCAGGCAAGCCAACTGAATTTGCTTAGTTAAATTCCTGTTTTAATAATACCAAAAATACTTTTTTATTATGATTTATTCAATAATCAGTATATTCCTCCAAATAAATAATGAAATATTTAACAACCTTTAAAAATTAGTAATTCTAACTTAAATACATCTCAGAACTCGGTGTCACAAGTACATGAGCATTTTCTACGAGAAACCAAGCAAGTACAATAACTGTCCGGAATACAATTGGACAAAAAATAAATAGAATTCTAAGAGAGACTATACTAGTTGGGGAATTGCCTCGAGGAAATACAGCTCACCTAGTCTCTGCATTAACCATGCCGCTATGCCAGTAAGCCGCAAGCCACACAATAAACATGTGCAAAAAAAATGCACAGTAAGTGTAGTATGAGTACGAAAACAACATGTACTCAGCAAGTATCCCGTCTAATCTCAAAGAGGTAGAGATGAGAGGTCGACTTTAACACTTGCTAATGGTCAAATAATGATATATTAGAATGTGAGGAAAACATGGATTTATAAAGTAGGCTCTAACTCAAACGCTGTAAAACAGGTAAATACCTTAACAAATAAATAAGGGTTTTCAAGATTTCCTTTTCATTTATCTTTATCAATTTATATCAGGTCATGAAAGGCAATATCAACATTTAATGTTTTCAGACAAGCAATATAAGCATGCGCATATCACGGCGAGGTCGGCGGTCCACTCCAACAGAAATGTAAATTGTGCACTGCCGAGGGTCGAATGGCCCGAACCATATATGCATCTATTCAATCTGCCGAGGTTTTCGGCCCGTTCCAAAAATAAACGCACACAGGCAGCCAGTCATTCAAGAAGTCAACATGGAGCAATTATCCAAATAAAAGCCAATTCTCTTTAATAATTAAGAAAATGGATTTTAATCTTTTAGAAATTCATTTACTAATTCGAGATGATTTTAGCAGTACAAGTTGTAAATAAGTGTTGAAATTATTCCAAGTATAGCATGCTTTGGGTCCTAGACTACCCGGACAATAGCATAATAGTAGCTACGCATCGACTCTCGTCACCTCGTGCGTAGTAGCCCCCACAAATAGGAGCACATAACCAATTAACTCACCAATGGGGACAGTTCCCTCTTACAAGGTTAGAAAAGAGACTCACCTCGCTCCTAAGTTCCAAAACCGGCATTCCACGCCCTTTAGAAGACTCAAATCGATGCACAATGCTCCCAAACTAGCCAACAATTATGTAAACTTATTAATATATGCTCAAACACTCAATACAATTCAATTTATATCAATTTACAACTCTGCTCGAAAAGTCGATAAAAATACCCGTGGGCCCGGATTTTCAAAATTATTGAAACTAAATATTACCCATAACTCATATGGTCTATATCTATACAATTATCAATTTCATCCATGAATCAACCCTCAAATCAAGAATTTACCATTTTTCAATTCTGGAGTTCAAAATTCCAAATTCTACCATCCAAACACGAAAAAAAAGAGAAACCAACAGAATAATCATGGACAAACATCAAAATAAAGGTCAGATATTTATCCAATTGTTGAGACAAGAACTCCGTGAAAATCACCTCAAACGGAGCTATAGAACTCAAGATATGCCCAAAATACTAAAATTCTCGGTTTAAAACAATGTACAGGCAATTTTCATCGCATTCGCGGGAGACGTCCGCGTTCGCGAAGGGTGATTTTTCGCGTTGAACGGTCAACCCATAAATCCTTCTTCGCATTTGCAGAGCCTCTCTCGTGTTCACGAAGAAAAAATTTTCACACCAGAAACCAGCAATTTTTTCCCGACATGGAAATGAGCATAACTCTCTCAAATGATGTCCAAATTCGATGATTCTTTTTGCTATGGCTCCATAATTACGATACAGATCTAATGGTTCAATAAAAACTTAATTTGGAGTTCATTTTCTTAATATATTACCCGTTATGTCAAAAATAATGACGTTGAAACATCAAATAAGAGCACGATACAACCGAAACACACCCGAGGCTCCCGGAACCCCATCCAATCACAGCAACCCACTCCATAACATAACACAGACGTGATCGAAGCCTCAAATCATACAAAATAACATAAAAAATAATAATTGCGCATCGATTTAAGCCTAATGAACTATTGAATATATAACTTCTACATCTGATGCCGAAATCTATCAAATCACGTCCGATTAACCTCAAATTTTGCACACAAGTCATATTTGACATTGCGAAGCTACTTCAACTTCCAAAATTAGAATCCGATCCTGATATCAAAAAGTCTAACTCTCGGTCAAACTTCTCAAAAACCTTCAAATTTCTATCTTTAGCCAAAAGGCTTCAAAATGACCTACGGACCTCCGAATTCACTTCTGATCGCGCTCCCAACTCCAAAATCACCATACGAAGCTATTCCCATACTTGGAATCCCAAACGGAAATTGATAAAATTGAAATGCACATCAACCCAAACTTATAAAATTTCTTCCAAAATGCTAACTTTCACAATATGCGCCAAAACGCTCCCGGGTCATCCAAAACCAGATTCAGGCATACACCAAGTCCGAAATCATCATACGAACCTTCTGGAACCTTCAAATACTGATTCCAAGGTTGTTTACTTTGAAATCCAATCTTAGTTGATTTCTTCAACTTTAGGCCTTCGGAATAAGAATTCTCTTCCCAAATCAACTATGAACTTCTCGAAATTTAATTCCGAGCACACATACATGTCATAATACCTGAGATGAAGATGCTCATGACCTCAGACTGTTGAATACCGTACTAGAGCTCAAAACGAGCGGTCGGGTCATTAAAAAGTGGCAGCCTAGAAAATAGTCATATGGCATAAGTAGTTAATAATTAATTATTTAATTAATAATTAATTATTGGTTAATATTTTTAATTTAAATATCTATAAAATAATAAAATAAAATATTTTATAATAAAAAATGAAAATCTAAAATAAGTTTTTCGTTTCAAACGGAGAGTAGTTTCAACTTGAACTTTTTAAATTATTTTAAAATAAAAAAGTAAAATTATATAAAAAAAATAGTTCTAATTCAAACTTATAAATATTATTTTTTGTTTTCTGAATAGTTTTTTGATTTTATTTTATAAATAAAAAACTTATTTATTCAGTTAATATTGTTTTTTGTTTTTATTTTTATAAATAAAAAACTTATTTATTCAGTTAATATTATCGAGAATAATAGAATGTAATAAAAATAAAAATATATTCTATTATATTATAAAAAGAAAGTAGCATACAAAATATAAATAAATTAATATTCTAATAAAAGATTTTATTAACAAACTAATAATACTAAATATTAGATAATATAACAAAAAAATATAGAATGAAAAAGTTATTCGATAACTATACAAGTCTCTTTAATTTAATATAAATTTTATTCATTAAAATTCAAACAATAGTATTGAGAACATTAGAATAAAATTTAAAATAAAAAAATTCAAGATTAACAAAATATATATCTTCTATTATATTACAAAAAAGTAGTAGACAATAATATTAAACAAAGTAATGCTAATATAATAAAGAAAAATACATGAAAAAAAATTTATGCAATGACTATATAAGTCCCTTTTGTTATAAATAATTTTTTATTGGTGGATGTCCATAAGTCATAAAAGAGTAATACCCACTACTCTTCTCCATTATCTCCATAACTCCCACTACCCCAACACCTATGGAGTTACGTTTGTAACTCTCATATCTCCATAACCTTCTTATGATCTTCCTCCATGATCTAAAATGTTTAATACATGTTTATGACATTCTTTTGTATATCTCTATGTAATACTATAAATAGAGGATGAAGTAATATATTGTACACACTTGAATATATAGAAGAAATGGAATCTCTCCTCTCTTTCTCTCTATATCTCTTATCTATTTTTTTGTTTTATTGCTTTGAGCTAAGTTTTGTACCACGTTATCAACACGAAAGTGCTATTCCTTCATATATTTTTATAAGAGATGAAGCCTTCCATGGGAGGTACAACCTTGAATCAATATAGTTGAGCATGTGAAAATCTGGGTATTTTGCTTCTATTTTGCAGAGAGTATCATTTTTCATCTGTCATGAATTTTAAAATTAATTTACGTTAATATTTATGACTTGGTTTAACTTTAGTTACTTAACAATTTAGTCTTATTTGTGTAGATGTATACATTTGGAGAATCTGCTTTAGAGTGACAAACAATAGCAATTACGATGTCTTGACATCATCTTTCATATGTAACGCTCCGACGGTTTACAAGCCAAGATTATAAAACTATTAACTATTGAGAAAGTTTCTAATTAATTTTATAACAATAATAAGAAGTTAAATTTATTTTATGGTCAAAATAAATTTTGTATAACTAAGATAGTTTTTCCCCCTTTATATTTGATCATGTGTTATTCCTGATGCACTATGATAATAAGAGTTGGATTTGAGTCCAAACTTATTATGGCCAAGCATGCTTTGATATGGGTAAGGAATTGGGTTTTAGTCCCAACGCACCAAATTGATGATCTAATGATGACTAATGAAAAATAATGTATTTTCATGAAAAAATATGAAGCTTGTCCCGCTTGATTTGCTCCATTCTTGAAGTGAATGTGATAGAGATGCGTAATAAATCTGAATTAAAACAAGTGGTTGATTAATGAACGTGGTGTCACGACCCCAATTCCATACCCGGTCGTGATGACGCCTCTCGTGAAGACAAGGCCAGCCAACAAAGCCAAATTACTCTTTAGGCAGCAATTAAACATAAATGAATACGAATATTACTTAATGGCATTTAACTATGAAATTTCATTTCAATACAACCCGACCGGGGTGTCACAAATCACGAGCATCTAGGAGTGCCTTTATTAAAATTTAAAAGTCTATAATACATAGAGTAAAATCTGGGAATCAAGAAGAAAAAGAATCTCGGTGCCGCGAACGCCGGCGGTCACCTAACTTAGCTACGATAGCAAAACCTTCAATCCGCTACTAACCTGCTATCGGGTGATCAGTACCTGTAACTGCACGCGAGGTGCAGGGAGTAAAGTGAGTACTTCCAACTCAGTGGTAATAAGAGAGAATAATATCTGAGCGATAAGAAAACACGTATGAGCACGCCAAACTGCTATAAAAGACAGATCAACCCTTTTTGAGAAAAACTGAAATACTGTGAAAAAAATCCCTTTTGAAAATCTCAAGATCAGTTCAAAATCTCTTTTGAAAATAAGCTTTTTCAACGGTTGCAAAGGTAATATCAACAAGTAGGAAGTAATCAGAAACCTGCCCCTCGGGCTCAGTATCAACCTCTCAGTACAATATCAGCCCCGCGGGCTCACTCCCAACTCACAACATCCAACATCCAACATCAGTCTCTCTAGCTCAGCACTCTTAACATATAACACCGGAGTATCTGGTCAACAAAGCATGTAACGGTATGTATGCCAATGATATATGAGTGCTAAATGTCATGCCACGTAGTACAAGCAGGAGTAAATTCATGAATGCAATGCAATGCATATGACCGCTACGACGCGTAGCTCGATCCATTTGGGTACCCGCGCTCACTGTGGGGGTTCAGACTCCGGAGGAGCTCCTACATCCCAAGCGCAATATCAATATCACACCGCTGCGGCGTGCAACCCGATCCATGCAATGTATATGCACATATACACTTAACACTCGAGGCCTGAAGCCTCCTTACATCATCTTCATGCCCTCACATATGGCCCTCAACCTCAATCAGTCCAAAATAGTAAAAAAAAACTCGCGCATCCGTAAAACAATAATACTCAGCTCAAATGATAGTTCAAATATCAGTTAAAACTCCAAGTTTGATTAAAATATATATGAGTTCATGAAACAGTGTAAATCACATGGACTGAGTTCAAATAGTCTTTCAAGTAGTGAGGAAAAATAGTGATGATAGTTCAACAAGGGCTCAAATAATCGGCAATAAGCCCCAAGTATGGCAATGAGACCAAATCAATAATGATAACAATAAAACATTTACAATTTAGCGGTAAAAACCAACAACCAGGACGGACCAAGTCACAATCCCAATGGTGCTCTACCCCACGCTCAGGTCCAGCGTGCAAGTCACCACAATACAACACTAAGATGTGCAAATCTTGGGATTCAAACCCTCAGGATATCATTCCTAAGTATTACTCACCTCGAACGGGTGAAATTCCTCGTTCGCGACGCCTTTGCCCCTCAAATTGTCCTCTATGCGCGTCAAATCTAACCAAAATCAGTACAAATATATCATAATATGCTAATGGGACAACACCCAATCAAAAACAATAGAAATATAACAAAAATCTCGAAACTAGAAAAACCCGAGCACTGGGCCCGCTTCTTTAATAATTACGAAACTTATTATTTCAGAATCCTTGTCTCGCCGCGAGTTCATTCATACCAAGAACTCCCAAATCCGAGCACAAATGACCTATCAAAGCCCAATTTGAAATATCAAAAACTCAAGCCCTAGCTTCTTCCATTTATACCCAAATTCAGAGAATTAATAGATGTTTCTTTGATTAAATGATGTTTCTAGACCACGAGACTTACCTCCAATCACTTCACGTCGAAACCTTCTTCAAAATCTACCAACAAGCTCTCAAGGTGGTACAAAAATGGTTGGGTTCGCGACTGAAATTTTCTCTTAAAACATTATGCCCAGCTAGCGACCCTTTCTTCGCGAATGCGAGGTCCTTCCACGTTCGCGATGCACAAAAACCACTGGGCCAAAATTCCTTCTTCGCGAACGCGGTGCCCACCCGCGAACGCAATGCACAGCTGCCTTTTCTCCTTCGCGAACGCGTGCCAGGAATGCGAATGCTAAGCACAAAACAATCCCCTCAGCATTTCCCCTCTGCGAACGCGAAGGTCACAAGCCCCCAAACCTACGCGAACACGGCCTCCCTTCATGAATGCGAAGGCCAAAATCCCAGGCTCTCCCATTCCTTCTACGCGTTCGCGACACACCCATGCGAACACGAAGAACAATCTTCTGCAACACCAACAGCTGAAAACCAGCAGTCCTCTAAGTCCAAAAATAGCCAGATTGACCATCCGAAATGACCCCGAGACCCTCGGGACCTCAACAAAAGCACAGATATGTTCTAATACCTCATTCAAACTTGCTCGAAGCTTAAAAACACTATCATAAACATCAAAATCATCAACTTTCCACGAATTCAAGTCTAAGTTAAACTAAAACTTCCGAAACTTGCATTTGATCCAAAACCCGACCTAAACACCGCCGAATGATCTGAAAATCTGCACACATATCCAAAATCACCTAACGGAGCTACTACAACTATTGGAATTCCATTTCGACCCTCAGATCAAAATCTCACCTATCAACCGGAATTCGCCAAAATTCAAACTTAGCCAATTCAAGCCTAATTCTACACCGGATCTCCAAATTCAATTCCGATTTCACTCCCAAGTCAAAATCACCTCCCAAAACTAGCCGAATCGTCGGAAATCCATTCCGAGCCCTATAACTCATAAGTCAATATCAGGTTGACTTTTCCAAACTGGCATTCTCTTAAATAGACTATTTGTCTCAATTCCAACCAAACTTTGACCGAATCATTTCAAACTCTACAAACACATATAATGAAGCATATAGAAGCATAAAACGGGGAAAACGGGACAGTAACTCACGTGATTATGGGTCGGGTCGTCACACGTAAGCATGCCAAAGACCAAAACAATAATAGTCATCACTATGATAATTATAAAAATGAGAACGAGAAGGGTTCTCAAATATTCCTTCAAAATGTGAAGGTGACGTTTTTCATCAATGTGGTATGAAAATAATAAGCATGTCCATATAATTATAGTCCACTTGAAGAGAATATGACTTATGATATGCATTGTAAATGAAAACTCATTCTTGAAAATGAATGTGAACATATATATGTGATTCAAATTATGCATGATAATGTGCTTATGCAAGATTGGATAATACCACAACTCACCTTTAAGGGAGGTTTGAGAGAGATAAAGATATTGAATATTATAGAGTGATTATATAATGCCATTGGTCGCGTACATGTGGTACGCCAAAATATTTTGCCATGCATTATAAAAGGTTATTAAAGGCAAAAGTAAACCAAAAGATGAGTCTTGTCTATAATATTTTTGATTGTGACAATGATAAAGTAATTTATGTGGAGGAAAAATTCACCACTTGGATGGTGGTATAAAAGATCTTGTAGTTCAAAACTATTGAGAGCTCCGAAAGAGTGAACTTGTTACTATCCAAGTAAATAAAATTATTCATAGCATTGGTGGTAATAAGTTTCACAAAGGAACTTTTTGAGTTTCAAATATATTAGCCAAAGTAGTTGGCATATTGAGACTATAAATGAAAGGAAGATTGAATATCTTTATATTACTATAATCATACCTGGTAAATATAAAAGGTTACCCGATTTTTCTTCTATTTGTACTACACAAGTATAAGCATGATGATGGAATCACATGCCACAAGTAAACTAGAGGTTTACTGAAATAAATATTAGTTGGCATAACCGGTTGGCCATCCCGGTTCAATTATGATGTAAAAAATGATTGAGGATTCATATTAGCATATATTGAAGAATTCAGAGATTCTTCAAGAATTCTCATGTACGATTTGTTCTCATGATAAATTGATTACTATACCAGCTAGAGTTGGGATTGCATTTCCTAATTTTTGGAACATATAAACGGTATATATATGGGCATAGTAACCTGCCATGTGGACCGCTTACTATTATATGGTTTTAATAGATGAATCTATTGTATGGTCACATGTGCGTTGGTTATCAACTTGCAATTTGGCTTTTGCAAGGTTGCTTGCTCAAGTTATTAAAGCACAGTTCCAGAATATAAATTATGATAAATTATGATAATGCTGATTTAAATCAAAGTTGGTTTAGCATAAATTGTATGCCTCCAATTAAGCTAAACCATTGGTTTTGAGAATAAAACTCCCAAATTGAAATTTGGTTTAATATACAATAGCACTTGTATGCATCTAACAAATAAGTTATGATAAATATTCCCTATCACAATTGGTTCAGGGTCAGGAACCAAATTTTCCCATCTAGAAATATAAATGTGCTATATGATTTAATTGTCCTGCCATAATGCATAAAGATGGGTTCCCAAAGACGTTTGAGAAATGTGTTGGTGATCACGACTTTAGTGGGAGAAAATAGGCAGTAGAAAAAGTGATACGTGGAATGAATTATTATGGATACATCTAGATCCTCGTGCAAGAAAATACGATCTTGAAGTTTAAGTGATAATTCATTTCCAAAATATTACCAGGCACATTGCTGACCAAAAGGTAAATATCATATTTCAGTTGCTAACACTCCAAATAGAGTAACGCCCATAATGGACAGAGTATATGGCACGCATGAAGCGTTATAGACAAATCGGTTCCAAAGATAAAACTCCTTAAAGAATGAAGGAGCAAATGTTCAAGATGGTCATAATAAGGACGCAAGTACTTTATAAGAGCACCATGACATAACATTTTATAAGAACTCATGGGAGTGGCTCAGGTACCTCGATTAGTTATGTCTATATTGAGTGATGATGGAACCGATGTAAAATAATCGTCGAAGATGTTGTTAATATAATATATCGCTCAATATTATTAATATTGACGAGGATCTTGAGCTCAAATCTATCATAGAATTTGGATAGATAAATGGCAAATAGAAAATATGCAATGAAATTGACTTCATCTGAAAAATATGAAGTTGGACGGATAGTCTCCACACCAGAAAGTAAAATAAAAAGTAAATTTGATAGACATAAAGACGACTTGTGGCACAAAATCTTCGTAAATATCCTGGTATTAGGAGATATGTTCTCCTATGGGGGAATGGAGTCATTTCAGATCTTGGTATGACAATACATTTGATATGCATATTATGAAAATCCTTAAATAATTTAAATTGTTCTGAAGCATATTAACGTTCCCAAGAAATTTATTAAATAAATCTTCGGCAGATCCTTATGTAGATTAGAGCGATCACTACATGATTTATTTTTGTGTCTAATGTAATTAGTACACTAATATATCTGGCTAGAACCATGAGTATAGCAATATGTTATCAAGATATAATTTTATTCTAATGTGGAGATATTGGAATACAATTAGTATTATATTTCAAAAGGAATACTTAATTTAGATTTGTTTATTCTAACAAATATTGCCAAGGTTTTGTTGATTATGCAAATACATGCATTTTCCTGAAATTCGTTCTTCAAACATTGTATTTGCATGTGAGAGTACTGTCATATTATCATCTTACAAGACAGTTAATTATTGATACTTATTCAAGTCATGCCAAGATAAGCAACTGATAAAGCAAGGGGCTCAACACACAACGGACGTGTGACTTGACTTTGAAAGAAGATTCCAATAATACTGAAGATAATGTTGTTTGCTTATATCAATTGAAAGAAAGACTATCGAAGGAGACAAAATATAGCAAATTCGCCAAAGTTCTTCAACAAATTTGTTCAAGAGATAATTTGACAAACTTCTTCACAAGACACTGCGGGTCTCAAGATTAGAATATTTGTTACACAAGCTTGGAATTTTTCGTCTCCAAGAAATAAAGTGATGTTTTCATCAGAGGGAGGCAAATACGCACTGTACTCTTTTTCCATGGCTAAGGTTTTATCTCATTGGGTTTTTCTTGTAAGGTTTTTAATAAGGCAACACGTAATGTGTATTATAAGATATGTGTACTATTTTTCCTTCACTAAGATTTTTTTGCTACAAGGTTTTTTCTTAGTATGATTTTAACGAGGCACATTATTCATGGACATCCAAGGGGGAGTGTTATAAATAATTATTTAATGGTGGATGTCCATAACTCATAAAAGAGTAATACTCACTACTCTTCTCCATTATCCCCATAACTCCCACTACTCCAACACTTATGGAGTTATGGTTATAACTCTCATACCTCCATAACCTCCCCATGATCATCCTCCATGATCTAAAATGTTTAATGTCATATAAATAGAGGATGAAGTGATATATTGTACACACTTAAATACTAGAAGAAATAGAATCTCTCCTCTTTTTCTCTTTTTCTCTCTATATCTCTTATCTATTTTCTTATTTTATTACTTTGAGTTAAGTTTCGTAAAACCTTTAATTCAATAGAGATTATTCATTGAAATTCAGATAATATTTTTGATAACAACACAATAAAATTTAAAATAAAAAATATTTTAAGATTAATTAAACATATATCTTCTCCTATATTACAAAGAAAAAGCGAGCGAACAAAAATGTTTAACAAAGTAATATGCTAATAAAAATTTCTATTAACAATATAAAAATACTAAGCATTGGATAATAGAATTAGAAAAATATAGAACAAAACAAAATATTCAATGACTACATATAATTAATAAAGATTTTATTATTGGGTATATCATATTGAAAAAAAGATGACAATTGAAATTTATTAAAGTAATACGATTTAATATGTTCAAACAAGACCGATCACAATTTAATTTAATTAATATTTTTTTAATATTGACCGCTCATCGCGTAGGTACGACTACTAGTGAATAAGTAAAAAAGAAATAATTAGACTTTGAACGTTTTTTTTTGTATTTAAAGTTTACAATGGATGTATGATTTTTGTAATAATGGTCAGAATATATGGAATAATAGTAATAAATCAAAATAAAATAGTAATAATTTATGGGTGTGTTTGGTATAATGAAAAATATTTTCCGTAGAAAATATTTTTCAAGAAAGTATTTTCTTAGAAAATAAATAGTAATCTTATTCATTTTTTTATGTTTGGTATGCAAATTAAGAAAAATGGCTTCTCAAGAGTATTCAAAAATAATTTAGATATAATAAATATGAAGCCATAACCTTTGAAAGCAACAACCTTTTGGATGCACAAATTTCATAAACTTCGAACTGCTAAACATTCAAAATCGCAAAATTTCGAACCCGTAAACTTTATAATTTCTAAACCCGTAAACTTTCAAATACATAAATCTCTAAACTCATAATTTTGTAAATTGTAAAATTTTGAGCATTTAAACCGATAAATAATAAAATTAAAACTGAAAAATATATTTTAAATTTTTTTCGGGGGGGGGGGGGGGTTAGGGGTAGTGAAACAAAAAAAAAATAGAAAATTAAATTACAAAAAAAAAGTAAAAATATTTTTCTGGCGCGGTGGGGGGTGGGGGGAGGGTTGGGGGGTGGTGCGGAAAAATAAAAATAAAATAAAAATTTAAAATTGCAAAAAAAATAAGGTAAATTTTTTTTTTGCGGAGGGGGTTGGAGGGATAGTAGGGTGGGTAGTATCGTAAATATTAAATTTTTTAAAAAAATATCTTTTTTTTGGAGAGGGAGTGGGGTGAATTAGCGAGGGTGGAGAAGGTTGAGAAGAAGGTTTAGAAAATGTTTTCCCTTCTCTTGATAAGGAAAACATTTTCCTCCAATGAAAGAAAAATAAATTGACAAGAAAAATATTTTCTAAAATATTTAAGCCAATAAAACATAAAAAAATTGAAAAATATTTACCGAAAAATATTTTCCTTCATACCACCCTATATTTTTATGATGATTCTTTAGTAAATTTTGTTGATTTTTCGAATGTTATTAATGACATTTAAATGGATTGCCTATACAAAATGTATAGCTTATCGTACTTGTTGGGCTTTTGGGTATTTGGTTTCGAAAACTTTTTATTATAGGCCTTTTTCTTTTCTGTTTCTCCCTTTTCCCTCTTCTCTTTCCATCGTCATTCACCTGACACCGTCGAAGATCACTACTCGCACCTTCTTCTCTCGCAGTTCTCTTGCACTCTCTCTTTTTTCCCGGTAATAGTTACTTCTCTCTCTATCTCTATCGATCTATCTCTATATATCTATTCGTACATGTAACTGTCAATTTTGTATATCTGGCAAAAATGTTAGGGTTCTGATTTACTGTTACTCTTTTTTTTTATAGGCTTTTGTTTTCAGTTCACCTATTGAATTGTTAATTTTTTTAATTTAATTGTGATTTTACGCGCGCTTTGCGTGGATCAGTTGTAGAAGAAGGATGAATTGTATTTTTCGTTTTTGTTTTTCTGGTCTGTGGAAGTATGTATGTGCAAAAGTTTCACTTTTGTTGTTGCTCGACTGTGGAAATATGATTTTTGTTTTGTTTGTAATTTAGTTTTTCTGGATTGTTGTGGTTAGATTACTTTGTTTTTAGTCTATTGTAAATTTGTAATAAGTAATTTAAGTAGTCAGTGACCAAAACAAAACAAGGAAATGTAGAAATTACCTATTGAAGCTGTGAATTCCTTGCCGTTTGTAATTTTTATAAAAAGAACAAATAAAAAAATCCCATGCCGAGCAGTCTGAGAGTTATTTTTCTATCATTATTATTTTTCTGGAACAGTCTGAGAGTTATTTGGAGAGAGCAATGTTATTAGGGCTGTCAAATTTGGCCCAAGCCCAAATGACCCGCCCAACCCGCACAAGGTTGGGTTAGTTATTGACCCGCTAATTTATTAAATTTAGTCCATCTTGACCCAACCCATCTCAACCCAAAAATTGATCCATGACTAAGTTTGTTAAAATAGCTTAAAAATAATTTTATTTTTTGTTTAATATTTTAAATATGACCATAACAAAAGGAAAAAGCCTTATTTATTAATTATACAATTTATAAGAAAATAACACATGTTAACTAAAGTTTAATAAGAGTTGGGTGGGTTGGGTTATGACCCGAATTTTAACCCATCTTGACCCAACCCATCTTAGCCCAAGTAACTTCTGGGCGGGTCATTATTGACTCAACCCATTTTGACCCAACCCGCCCATTTGACACCCCTAAGTGTTATAAACATTTAGTCACGAAGCGATGGAAAGCAAGGGGTCCCGCTTCATGCTTCAGCTAAGTGTGTGCTTTAGACAATGGCACGCGAAGTGATCCCGGGGAGAATTGGTCGCTGATTTGAATCTCAACTTTAAGGAGTTTAATTAATATCAGTTATAAAATTAAGAGTTGAATTGATATCGACATTATTTTATATCCGATCTTGAAAGAAGTTATTTTAATTGAGAATTGATTATTATAGCGGTAAATTCATATATGTATGGTACTTTCGATTTTCCTTAAATTGTCTGATTATTATCTTGTTGTTATTCCTTCTTGTTACCATTACTTTTGTCATCCGTTCTTTAGCCGAGGGTTTATCAAAAACAACCTCTCCTTCTAGGGTAGGGGTAAGGTTGCGTATATCTCACCCTGCTAGGCCCCACTTATGGGAAAATACTGGGCTTGTTGTTATTGTTGTTGTTGTTGCTGTTGTGTGTGTGCTTCACTCTAAAGAAGCGTGCACTTATTTCTTCTTTTTGCTTCAAACCCCATGAATGTCATCGCTTTTTTTTTGCGCTTCTCTTTTAAAAACATTGAGAGAGAGTAAGTGTTCTTAGTTCTTATGACGTGTTTGCAGAAGTTGTTAATTTGCATATTGAGTGGCTTGTTGCATGTAAGGGAACTTCTTAAAATCTTTTCATCGTTCAATTGGTGCATGGTTTTTTTTTTTAATGATGGAGGGTGATTGCGTTAGTTTGCACACTTCTCCATTAATCCATTGGGGAGCTTGCTACCCTATAAACGCAGATGCAAAGTAAACTTTCCGGCTAAGGAGCAGACTTTCATTGAATAGATTTTAATTTTGGACCTCTAAGTTGCTGATAGAAACATGAACGTGATGGTTTGCATGCCTTTTTGAATCTTTTGTTGACATTGTGAACCGATGATGCAAGCTCTTTTTGAATTCGCTTCTAAAAACTGTCTTTCACCGGGTCTTGTTCAGAAATTTGTATTTTATGCTTAGTGGCTGTCTCAGCATGTATCAAAGATTTGTTTTTGTTTTGAGCACTTTCTGATGTCATCTTCTTTCTTTTCTCATTCAATTTTATCCTAGAGATTGATAATACTTTTTGACTGGTTATTCCAATCACATTCCTTTTCAGATAATAGGTATTTACTCATTGGAAAGGCTTCCAATATTTTCTCCCATAACCTTTCTGAAGAAAAGGATAAGGGAAGCTGCTGTACAACCAGGAAAATTTTTCTGCATGACCCCTTGACATTTCTGCAATGTCAGGGTTACTCAATGTATTCATCTTTCTATACAACATTTATTCGTATATTGATATTTGAGTAATGTTCTTGTATTCATTGCTTTATTTTGTTAGGCGAAAAAGTTTTCTTTTCAATTAGCCCCTTTTCCGGTCACCTTGTTACTATTGGAAGAAGAGTTGGTGCTAATTTTTATACAAGAAGTAGGTCAATGCTGATAGATTCTGGTTTTGACCTTCTCTTTTGGATTTCCAATTACTCCAGCCATCCATTTTATGTTACAGTTTTGACTGGACATGGAGTTTAGGCTGTTAATTTGATTGATCAGTTATATTATTTGGGGTGTAAAGAAGAAAGAAAGACTTTTGACACATACTAATAGTACACTTGGAACCTGTGGTTTTAAACATGCCATGACAATTCTATGGATATAGGAGCATGTAATTAAGTGTATAATAGTAGGAAGTTTAAAGTTAAAGAGTTTCCAAATTTGGAAAGGTCTCGGTTACTTATAACAGACTAAAACGGAAAGAGTGTCATGGAACAAAAAGGACTAAGCAATGTTTGAAAAGTTAATATAATAGAGAAAAATCACATCAAAGGTTAAAGTAGAATAGTTAAATAAATTTGATTTCTGAATATTGTGAAAGTTATATAGAATGCATTTTTAATAGAATAGAGTTGGCAATTTTTTTGATCAAGCAATAGTGTAAAACAACTTGGAACATCCCAGAGTGAGAGGCTGTCATATGAATTTTGGCACGAAAGGAATACCTATTTCTGTTGCCATATGATAAGGCTAATGGTCCTCCTTTTCTGAAAGTATTTGATTTTAGTTATGTTGTTAGATTAGTTGGGTTAACATTTGCTCTTTTTAGTCGTTACTTCGTTTGAGCTGATCATTACTTGATTTGGAATATAATGAAATGCTTTTCAAGAAATTCAAACTACAATTGTCATTCAAGGAGTGAACTGACATCACCAGTCTAGTAGAAGAACTTTGAAGCATCATGCTATTGTCCTCAAGTATCTCGAAAATCAAGCATTGTCGCCCAATTTTTATGGTAGCATTTACAGATTTGCTGATGAGTCATTCGCGTTATCAACACCTTTCTTGCTGCTATCTTGAAACTGTCAGCAGTTTTGAGGCGTGGTCGTCAATATGGGGCTTCTGACTACAGGCTAGTGAAATTTCCTGGTGATGGTTATGGAAAGACTTGTTCCTTGAACAGAAGCTATTCCCATAACAGGTTGATGCATTGTGCAAATGAATGGACTTCCTGAATGTGGTGTTCTTTTAATGGATATGTACTGTTGGAAATATTGAAATTTTGATGGATTTTTTGGCATCTAAGTATTATGATATTTCAGTAATGGACTTCCTTTCGTGACTTTGGTTTACGTATATTCTTGGCCATTTGTAGGTGGCTGGCCTTTTCGTAGAATGTGGTGTATTTATCACTCCAAAGAAACCAGCTCCTTTTGCTGGATGAGCAACTTTAAAACCCCACTTTCATGTCTGCTTGATCGTTTGAAACTACAGTTAAAGTTTGAAATTTTGAGTATATGGTTGAATAATCAAAGTTGAGCAGCTTTATGGACCACTTCTGCTATATTTGATTGATTACCTTTTCTCTGTGGTCTATTAGATCCCTGGTTGGCATCGGGTTTTAGATGGCTTCTTCATGCCTGAGAAAAGGGTATGCGGAAGTAAACAAAATTTTAGTAGTTCACTCTTGATGTATTTTCTTCCACTTGGCTGTAGTCTTCTCTGAACGGATCAGCTTCAAATCTTCCTGATAACACCGGTCGCTCATTTCCTTCCTCTTTCTCTCCTCAATCGGGTGCACCCTCCCCTCTTTATCATCACTCAGGTTAGTTATTTACTGGATTCTCGTTACTTTCTGATAATTAGGCTGATCTATCGTTAAACTTCTTCCTCACAGGAAGTATCCAGGGACTGCATAACATTCATGGGAGTTTCAACGTTCCAAACATGCATGGAACACTTGGTTCAAGAAACACAGCAATAAATAACGTCCCCTCCAGTGGTGTCCAGCAATCTGGGAATAATCTTTCTGGTGGTCGTTTTGTACCAAACAATCTTCCCAGTGCCCTTTCTCAGGTCTGTGTAACTTTTATTTTGAATTCATTGTTATTTTCTCTTCTGGGCTGTTTCCTGTACTTGGCAAACCATGGCTGAACTGGAGAAGGAATTCGTTGACCATATTGGGGTGTGATTTTGACTCTGGAAATGATTTAACTTGACTTTTTGAAAATAGAGATGAGAAGAGCTCGAGAGATTTACTACTAGTTATGTTATAAACCATTTGAAGAACCTATTTAACTTCATTCAGAAACTATTTTTGCTTGTTTTCTTCTCCTGTATATGCTACGTTGGCATTCCCTTGTGTTGCATATCTTAAAAGCCTATTAGTATTTGTATTCCAGATACCCCAAGGCAATTCGCATGGTCATTCTGGGATGACGAGTAGAGGTGGTATGAGTGTTGTTGGTAACCCGGGATATAGCAGTAACACTAATGGTGTAGGGGGTTCTATCCCTGGAATTCTCCCAACCTTTGCAGCAATTGGTAATCGAAGTTCTGTGCCAGGCCTTGGGGTGTCCCCCATTTTGGGAAATGCAGGCCCAAGGATGACAAACTCAGTTGGAAATATAGTTGGTGGGGGCAACATTGGCAGAAGCATTAGCTCTGGTGCAGGATTGTCTGTGCCTGGTCTTGCTTCACGGCTAAATATGAACGCCAACTCTGGCTCTGGAAATTTAAATGTTCAAGGACCTAATAGGCTAATGAGTGGTGTTCTTCAGCAAGGTAAATTAACGTGAATGGATGATGGTTTTCCCCTTTTAGTTTGTTATTCTCTTGTTTTATCTGTTCTTCAGCAACATAAATCAGCTTAATGACTGTTGGTTTCCCCCTTCTAGTTTGTTAACTCCCTTGGGTTCTTGTTTTGATTTCTCTGTTTCACTGTTCAATGTTATTGAAGAGATTACAGTTAGCAGAGCGTTAACTAGTTTCAGTCTTTTGTTTCTTTCGTCTGCACTATCTGATGTTTAGGAGGTGACTGTTATTTTCCAATGTCGTAAAAAAATGAATGTGATTTGTCTGTGCGCTAATTTCGCTAACAGCAAACTTTGGTGAGAAAGCATCATATATTTAATCAAACCACCTAATCTCAAACATGAGTTGCAGTGGGACTGGTTCTAAGCTTATTTTCTGTCCAAATACATCAGATGGTGGATCAGACTAAACTTCTACCTCGACAAAGAATGTGTCGGTCAAAGAAAGTACTAACAAGGAAAATCTGTAATCACCATACTACTCCCCTCTTCCCAACAACAACAACAACAACCCAGTAAAATCCTACAAGTGGGGTCAGGGGAGGGTAATATGTACGCATACCTTACCCCTACCCGGGGGGCAGAGAGGCTGTGTCCAGGAGACCCTCAGCTCAAGACATCAACAAGAGACAATAAGTTAGTACTATCAATAAACTCATACTAAAAATAACATAAAATACACCATATAACATAAAATAACAAAATAGCAGCAATATACGAAATACGAAATACGAAATAGAAATAAATGATATAGATGAAAGATACACTAATATCCAACCGATAGCTCCCAGTATCGGTAGCTGACCAGTAACATCCTAAGATTATCTTATAGCTAGTTATTCTCACTCTAGTGCGCTGTAGAAATATCCACAACTTCCCCCTAACCTAACCTACAACTTTAATGCTCGACCTCCACAATCCCCTATCAAGGGCCATGTCCTCAGTAATCCTAAGACGCGCTAAGTCCTGTCTTATCACCTCTCCCCAATACTTCTTAGGTCTCCCTCTACCTCTCATCATGCCCACCACAGGCAATCGCTCCCACCTTCTCACCGGTGCATCAGTGTTCCTCCTCTGAATGTGCCCGAACCATATGAGTCTTGTTTCCCGCATCTTGTCCTATATGAGGGCCACACCTAACTTCTCCCGGATATCTTCATTCCTAATCTAATCCATCCTTGTATGCCCGCACATCCACCTCAACATCCTCATCTCTGCTACTTTCATCTTCTGGGTGTGTGAGTTCTTAACCGGCCAACATTCGGTCCGATACAGCATTGCAGGCCTAACCACTGCTCTATAAAACCGTTGCTAACCTCCACTTCTTCCAATCCACCCCTATACGGTGTGTGACATCCTCGTCGATTTCCCCGATCCCCTGAATAACTGATCCAAGGTATTTGAAACTACTCTTCTTAGGGATGATTTGAGAGTCAAGCCTCACTTCCACTCCCGCTTCTGTCGGCTCAGCCCCAAATTTGCACTCGAGGTATTCCGTCTTTGTCCTGCTCAACCTTAAACCTTAGACTCAAGGGCATATCTCCAAACCCCTAGCCTTTCGTTGACGCCGCGTCGTGTCTCGTCAATTAGGACTATATCATCAGCAAATAACATGCACCATGGCACCTCCCCTTGAATATGATGTGTTATGGCATCCATCGCCAGGGCAAATAGGAAAGGGCTGAGTGCAGACCCTTGGTGCAACCCCGTAACAACTGGAAAATGCTCAGGATCGCCTCCTACTGTCCTAACCCGAGTTTTAGCTCCTTCATACATGTCTCTAATCACCCTAATGTAGTCTACCGGAACCCATTTAACCTCTAAGCAGCTCCATAAGACCTCCCTAAGAACCCTGTCGTACGCTTTCTCTAGATCAATAAACACCCAATTTTCTGAATTATGGCTTGGAAGGGAAAAAAGGAAATAGTAGGGATGAGGCAATGGGAAGGAAGGAAAACAACAGGGATGGAGAACAAACAATGGTTTTTATTGTTTGTCAAACGTGTTAGTTTTGATGGAAAAACTATGTTTTGGTCTTGTTCAACTTGATTGCCTAAATAAACAAATTAGAAGCTGTTGCAGCTTTTGTTATTTGACAAGAGGGGTTGCTCTGATGGTAAGCAATCCCATTTCCAACCGAGAGGTTGTGAGTTCGAGTCTCCCCAAGAGCAAGGTGGGAAGTTCTTGGAGGGAAGGATGCCGGGGGTCTATTTGGAAACAGCCTCTCTACCCCAGGGTAGGGGTAAGGTCTGCGTACACACTACCCTCCCCAGACCCCACTAAGTGAGATTATACTGGATTATTGTTGTTGATGTTGTTGTTGCAGCTTTTGTTATTTATTTCAAATAGAGATGTCATTTGTGGATAGGTTAACTAGGTGTATCATATATGTAACACGCACTATTTGTAGGTTGGTGAATTCTTTATGCTAATGGTAGTATCTGGATTCAGCCTCTCCGCAGGTTCTTTCTATGTTAGGGAATTCCTACCCAGCTGGTGGCCCGCTGTCTCAAAACCACGTCCAAGCAATTGGCAATTTTAACTCTATGGGATTGTTGAATGACGTAAATTCAAATGATGGATCTCCTTTTGATATCAATGATTTCCCTCAGCTAAGCAGCCGGCCCAGTTCGGCTGGAGGACCTCAAGGACAATTGGGTACTTAGAGTTTCTTCTCCTTCGAGACATTCTGTGCAAGTGCATTTATCATAGAGTTCATTTAGAATACTGATAAAAAGACAATCTCAGGTTCCTTACGGAAGCAAGGGCTCAGTCCTATTGTTCAACAAAATCAGGAATTCAGCATTCAAAATGAAGATTTTCCTGCTTTACCTGGATTTAAAGGTGCTCATCTGCATGCACAAAGCTCTGTCTTAGTGGGTTGATCCAAGTGGTAGCATTCTGCACATGTTTGCTTTTACACTTTTGGCTGGGACCAGAAAAGTAAAGGCAGGTTAGGGAAGTAAAAAGAGGACATGTAGGAGATATTCCCTGTTCTTTCTGTAATAAAGGAGGAGGTGAAGTAAAACTGGATGTTTACATAACCTTCCATGTCAGACTTTTATTTCCTTAATTGGATATAATTAGAAGGGAGTCTTATTTACTTCCCTTCGTTGTGCCAACAACATGAAGTGAAGGGTGATTACATCTCCTTGGTGAGGGGATAATGGAGTACCCTCTCCACTTAATTCTTATCTCTCCTCCCTTGAATGTTAATGTTGAATTGCAAGTTAACAGTTTTTAGCATGGCAGTAGATGCTGTCAATTCACAAGCTAAAACTTCCTCTCCACTATGGTACTCTTGCTTTGTCGTGTAGCTCTTTTTTCCTCTGAGAAGGCAAGGGGCAGGGGTTTTACCATGCTTTATGGCCATTGTTAGTTATTTCTGCCTAAATTTGTAATATCAGGAACAAAAAAATAATTTGTAAATATTTCTACTTTGCGATAAGGTATGAATGGGTTTGGGGAGGGGTGTCATCAGGGAAAGAAATGGGGGCGATAGAGAATTGGGGGGGGGGGGGGGTGGAGGATGTTTTCTTTCATGTTAGGAGTCTAATTATAGTATTCTCTCATGTTTGCTAAGGTGGGAATGCTGATTATGCTATGGATCCTCACCAGAAAGAGCAACTCCATGATAATACTCTTTCGATGATGCAGCAGCAACACTTCTCAGTAAGCTCCGATTTCTGAAACTCAGTGGTTATTTTTTAGAATCATAACCTTATAATAAATGCTTCAGCCTGCTGAATCTGTCCTGTATTCATCTTGATCTAACGGTGCAGATGGGAAGATCTGCTGGTTTTAACTTGGGGGGAACATACTCATCGAATCGTCCACAGCAGCAGCTGCAACATGCTCCATCTGTTAGTAGTGGTGGTGTCTCCTTTTCAAATATAAATAACCAGGATCTGCTGAGTTTACATGGTTCAGATGTCTTCCAATCATCGCACTCCAGTTACCAGCAACAGGTGCAATACTCTTAAATTTTATGAATTTACCTTTTTTTAACCCTTTTTTTTTTGGGTTAACTATCGGTTCCTTTGTTTCAATCGTTTGGGGGTAGAGGGACGCTGGGAGAAATTATTATCTTGTCTGCTTCAAGTAAAAGATCATGTAGCCCAACTTTTTCAGACTACTTCCAAATCATGCCTTTTCCCCCCTCCGTGTATAACGAGAATCGAACCCTCTCTGCTGCTGACGATCAGATTTACAATGTACTACTTCGATCCAATGCTTTGTTCTGACTTCTGACTATGTTTTAGCTTTTCCCTTTCTTATCTGTGTTGTGCCTGCAGAGTGCAGTCCCACTAGAAATGATCCTATCATTTTTGGATTTGGCCCTGGGAACCCCTTCTTCTTTATGGTGATCTTTTATGCCTTTCAGCGATGTTTGATGCGTAGAATTATACTTCATTGTATAAGGTCAAAACCCGTAGTTCTGCGCGACATAGTTTCCAGTGAAAGATTTTGTTTGCAAAGAAGATTTTTTGAACATGTATTTGCCTTCTATCTGCTTAATTTTTTGTGTGTGTGTGTGGATACGGGATTGGTCCAGTGCTATATGTTCTTCTTCCTGAGTGTTTTCCCTACTTGACCTAGCTGATTTGACAATCAGAGGTTTGATTTTGGTACAAGTTTCTATTGGTTGGCAATATAGCAGAAATCTGCCCTCCTTATTGCCAGGTGAAAGAAAGAAAAAACTTACATTGGAAACTATAGTTTTGATGTGGACAAGCTAGTGGTTCAACAAGTCTAAATTCCCGGTGTGTGTTGTAGAGGCTGCATTTATTCAGTTTTAAAGGACGCTAACATTCTCTTCCTCTATGGATTCAGGGTGGTGGACCTCCTGGTATTGGGTTACGACCTCTTAACTCTTCAGGTACTGTTTCTGGGATTGGATCATATGATCAGCTTATCCAGCAGTACCAACAGCATCAGGGTCAATCCCAATTTCGGTTGCAGCAAATGTCTACTTTAGGTCAGCCATTCAGGGATCAGAGCTTAAAGTCCATGCAATCCCAAGTTGCTCCTGACCCGTTTGGTATGCTTGGTTTGCTAAGTGTAATACGGATGAGCGATCCGGATTTGACTTCTCTTGCACTTGGAATTGATCTAACAACACTTGGATTAAATTTGAACTCTGCTGAAAATTTGTATAAGACATTTGGTTCCCCATGGTCTGATGAGCCTGCTAAGGGGGATCCAGAGTTTACAGTACCCCAATGTTATTATGCGAAGCAACCGCCACCTTTAAATGTGAGCTGCCTTTGCATTCTTGTTTATCTGTATCTGACCTATTTGATATATTGAATATTTTTCTATTTTGGCCGCAGCAAGCGTACTTCTCAAAGTTTCAGCTAGATACTTTGTTCTACATTTTTTACAGGCAAGTCTTTTGGTGATCTGGCCGATGTTCCTTGATTTTAAAATTCCAATGGAATAATAACAGGATCTGTTGTTTTTTGCAGCATGCCAAAAGATGAAGCACAGCTATATGCTGCAAATGAACTGTATGTTCTCTCATTGTTACTGATTTGGTTGTTCTAGGTCATATTTCTTCTATTGTATTCCCAAGAGCTATTTTGTCAGCTATTGCTATGTTAGGATGTTCGTCTTGCTGCATAGTTGACCTTCTGGATGTGTGATGTGCTAAGCGCATAGTTGAAGTTTGATTAATTAGCAGGCTGCATTTTCTGTGTGTAGGTACAACCGTGGCTGGTTCTATCACAGAGAACATCGGTTGTGGTTTATGCGGGTTGCCAACATGGAGCCTCTCGTCAAGACGAATGCATATGAGAGAGGGTCTTACATTTGTTTTGATCCAAACACATGGGAGACAATCCACAAGGCATGGATATTATAATGCAGTGTTAAATTCGTATTATTAGTTGTGTTCGTCACATGCCAAGGCGCTTCAGTTTTTACGAGGTTTCTAATGTTCTGATTTATCTGCAACTTTGATGCAGGATAATTTTGTGCTCCACTATGAAATGTTGGAAAAAAGACCTGTTCTGCCTCAACACTAACTTGGTGGTGCAGTTTATAAGTGTACATTTTCAACATATTCCTTTTTTCTAGGAGCCAGGTAGTTCACCTGTAGTTTCTGCTCAATGCAGTGGTTGGCAGCAATTGTTAACATTAGAGTTGTCTTAGTCGTTGGTGATTTGCTTCTTGTATCTTTTAGATGTTGCAAGTCACAAAATGTTTTCTCAAAATCTCATGGTGGAAATGCCATCTTTAAGACACTGTTCATAGAATATTAATGGAGTATTGAAAAAAGAGATTGATTTCAAGCAAAAGCTGGCTCATTCCTCAGCCACTGACATTTCAGTACAAGAAAGAACAAAATTATAGGTGAGTGCATACTTGACTTTCTGCAGGTTCTAATTATGGACTCTTTTTGGCCGTCGCCGTCTAGGAAAAAATTTCTGGTGCTTAAGAGCTATCACCAGTGGCCATGGTTAAAAAGTTCTTTCCCAGGACTAATATTTTATTTATAAGGTAAAACATTCATTAAAGAAAGGGCCAAAAACGTGCCCGTATATATGAAGTATTCTTTCCTAGGACTCCATATCAGCAAAGTGTAAATTCAGAACGGACTCATGGAAGATGACATAAATCTGTATCTGAATATAACCTAGTACTTTTCCCATTGATATAGTGGAACTTATATAGTGCATTGAAATCCATCATTCTTCAGGTTCAACTCCAACCTTGTACCATAAACCTTGGAAACATCCAATAGAAGAGTTTGAAGGATTGAACTTAGATATATGCATGACAAATCTGTTAACAGATATCTTATTCAAGAAATGGATATATTCCTTCAGGTCTTACAACATGAGCTCTTCTTTGGACAGGAATTTAAACTTTAGTTAGATTTTATGCACTTATTTAAGTATTGACCTTTTGTCATACTTATAAGACAATGGTAAGAATGAACAATGTTGTGTTTATACAAGAGAATTGACAGAATTCAGATTGTGCATTTGGCAAAGTCAATCGCGTAAAATAAATTCTCCCAAGCATTCGTGCCACAACCCGGATTTCCTACCATCGGGAGTCGTGATGGCGCCTACTAATGGGAGTTAGGCAAGCCAAACATCAGATACTTCTTTAGCGAACATTAATAATATTAACATCATTAAAACATTTGACAATAAAGTATAATTTACTGAAAGAAATGCGGAAGTTTATCAAATCCTCTACCCAAGACTGGTATCACATTACTCACGAACTTCTAGAATTACTAAATACAATCGTCTCAAAGAAATCATAACAGTCTGTTTCAATACAAAAGCTAACAAATTGAATAAGGATGGAAGAGACTCCGGGCCTGTGGACGTCAGCAAGGCTACCTCAAAGTCTCTGAACCGAAAGTTTGCTCCCGGTCTACTACTGCTGCGGTCCGTAAGCTGCTCCCTGATCTATGTACAAAAATGCACAGAAGTGTAGCATCAGCACAACCGACGCCATGTGCTGGTAAGTGCCTAGGCTAACTCCGGCGAGGTAGTGACGAGGCTAGACAGGACCTACCACAAATAACCTGTACAGATATATGTGCAACAACATGAAACACGCTATTTTAAACAATTAAAGGGGGATGGAGCATGGTGTGGGGTACGACAGTCTAAACATAGAAATCATCGGTAAACGAATGAAACTGAACAATAACAACTGATAAGGAAAACACATGAAGTCTCTACATACGAAAACAACACACTCAGTCCATACTCCGTTGCGGCGCGCAACCCGATCCACAAATATATCTGTTGCGGCGAGCAACCCGATCCTCAAATATATCTGTTGCGGCGAGCAACCAATCCTCAATATATCTGTTGCGGCGAGCAATCTGATCCTCAAATATGTTTGTTACGGCGTGCAACCCGATCCTCAATAGTTAACACTGTCGCGGCGTGCAATCCGATCCTCAACATTTAATGCCCATAACTCATCAAACAAACAATCGCAACTCAAGTGCGAGGGGAGTAACAACAAAGTACAAGGGGTCCCGACAAGGGAATACACTAACAGCTCAAATATCCCGGCAAGAGAGAATTCAATAAATACCTAAATCCCGGCGAGGGAATGATCACTATACTTTCGTTTTTAAAACACTAAGCCGCCAATGAGTTCTAATGTCGAGCCAATGCCCCAGAATTATACAAATAACTATTTATCCTCAACTGTTCATATCATGTGAACTAAATCAATTCAATACAAGGAGCCGTATCATATCATTCGAATTAGAAGCAATTAAGACTCACGGTCATGCTAGACTCCGATGAATAGATAACTGTCACCATGCCTATACACCGTACATCACACTTAGCACATAGCAAATAACATCCTTATCCTATTCCCTCAAGCCAAAGTTAGATCAAACACTTACCTCGGTCCGAAAATAGCAATCAAGCCTCTAACACCGTCTTTCCTCAAGAATCCAACTCCGAAACAACAATATCTAGGCTTAATTTGGTTCAATATTATCAATAATAGCTCAAAAGATACAATTTCCATAGCCTAGAAATGAATTTCCTAACATTCTTCCAAAAATACCAAAATCCAACCCCAAACCCACATGGTCCAAAATCGAGGCTCGGACCAAAATCCAATTACCCATAACCCCAATAGTTCAAATATGTATTTTGTTTTAAGATTTGACCTCAAATTGATGTTGAATTTCCTAAAATTCCAAAACCCCTAGTTCTACCCTAATCCCCCATTGAATTAATACTAAAGCTTAGGAAATTAAAGATTAATGGAAGAGATTAAGAGGAAAAAAAGTTAAGAATACTTGCCCAAGAGATTATAGAGAAGAAATGGTCGAGAATCGTCTATGGAGAGTTTTATGGAAGAGCTCGTGTGAGAAGCTTGAGAGAAACACATAATAGAACAGTGCTGGAATTTAAATATTTCATTGAAGAAATTAAACCTACGCAAACGCGTGATGAGGCTGCGCTCGCTATGCAGAAGGGCGGGCAAGCTTCACGTTGCGTGGTCAGGTTGCGAACGCGTAGAAAAATCTGGCTCTTCACTTGGCTTATGCGAATGCGGAGAGGAACCGCGAACACATAGAACAAACTGGCTGGGGTTCCTGGGTAAGCCTATGCGAACGCGGAGAGGGATCGCGAACGCGAAGGAGCGGAAGGACTGAACTATGTGAACGCGACTGTGGATCGCGAACGCGTAGGGCAAAAATGGTCTGCAACACTTCTAAATTTTCTAGTGTGCTTTTAAGTTCTAAAACATTCCGAACCAACCCCGAAATCACTCTCGAGCCCTCGGGGCTCCCAACCAAACACACACACTAACTCAATAAGATCCTACGAACTTAGTCGAGTGATCAAATCGCCAAAATAACATCAAATTCAATGAATTAAACCCCAAAATCATCATTTCCCATTTCAAAGTTCATAAACCTTAACTTTAAATATATAGGTCCGAAACACGTCAAACGGCGTCCGATTTCGACCAAATTTCACAGAAAGAACTTAATGCTCATTTAAACCTGTACCGGGTGTCGGAACCAAAATACGAGCCCGGTACCTGTATTTTCTAACTCATTTTCATTTCAATTTTTCATATCATTTTCAGATAAACAATTACTTTCAAAAATTCCGTACTCGGGCTTGGGACCTCGAATTTTGATTTTGGGAATACGCACAAGTCCCATATTTTCCTACGGACCTCCCGGGACCGTCACATCACGTGTCCGGGTCCGTTTACCCAAAATATTGACCAAAGTCAACTATATCAATATTAATATCAAAATTCTTCAAATTTTCCACAGAATTCACATATTTTAACATAAAAATTTTCCGGCTTCGTGCCCGGACTGCGCATGCAAATCGATGCAACTAAAAACAAGATTTTCAAGGCCTCAAAAGCACGGAGAAAGGAAAAATTACGATGATAACCCTTTGAGTCGTCACAATCAGCAAGCAATGGGAGAGGGAGGGAGTATAATTTCTCCTGGTTATCTGCATGGTTAATTGAGAATGAATTGATAATATATTTTATCATTGTTAAACCTTAATTGGTAAAATACTGTTAGCATCTGAAAAGGTATTTCTTTCGACGTTTATCAGAACTTCTTATCTCTTACCTTCACTTCTCTATACAAAAAAAGAAAAGAAAAAGAGATTTATTGTTGTAATAGAAATGGTATGATATACGATAAACTAAAAAATTAAAACCCCTTGCCTACCACAGAGGGTTAAATTATCATTGCATGTGTTACAGACTCCTTTAGTTCAATTCTCTTCTCCTGCTAAAAAATTACAATAAAACATCTGTAAGTCAGTCCTTTCGGAGGAACAACTATAAATACACGAACCGTATTTCACCCAAGTATGGGAGTCATCTTTAGAATATTGGTTTGCATTGTGTAATTCAATTGCCTGGTTTTCCAGATCTTACTGGAAATCATTGACTAATCAAATTCAACTCTCATTATATGAAACAAGTCATTCTCACAAAAAGGGAATTATATGAAAATTGAAATATAAGGAACATTCGTAGAAATGACCTCAATTACCATGAGGTTGATGTGAAGTTAATAAAGTTGATTGCTTTATAGTATATATTTTGTGCCAACTTGGTATAAAACAGATTATACAATATCTACATGTACAAGTCACCAACTATGCAAAGCTAAAGTCATTGACAAGGACTAAGTTCCTAAGGAAATCTCTTCAAGCTGTTTGATGTGTAGCAACTCCTCTAATTCTGGTTATGATAGAAGAAACCTTTGTAGAGGAGAAAGATCAACGCTTCCATCTTCTTGTGTTGAAAATATTCCCTGAAGTTGAATCTATCCAAGTCATGTCTGTGACTGTGAGGTACTAAGCACTAAGCCCTTCAATGCAGGCATCAATTCCTGTAAGAGCTCCCTTTTGGTCAAAATTCTGTCAGATGAACAATCTTCCTCCTATAGAGAACAGAAGATTAGGCAAAATGAGTTACTGCTACTTGTACAGGGGAATTAGTGTTCTTAAAATCTTTTATTTTTTATTTTTTATATCTAAACAAAAGATCATTTCTCAAGGGGTGAAATAACTCACGTCGCCAGTAGCAGCAGACATTAGAGCCAACAGGCTCACTGTTCCACTCTGGTAATCAACCAAGGTCTTGAATGCCGAGTCGTCCAGTTTATCCTGAAACGTAGTAATGATGTTAAAGTTAGTTTACCTAAGCAGGCTAAATTCATCAGAGGAATAAAATCTTATTCATCCAAGCTCTCTTTAAGCTTGGATGGCATGAAGCAAATGCAGATAGATTTGCAATTAAGAGTGAACTACTATTACCAGCTCCCTCTAATCCACCTTATGTCTTACTTTAATGAACACAAGATTTATGCAGTGTAAATTATATGCAATAGCATCAAGAGTCTTCTCATAACTACAGACCTTTAACCGAGCGACAGCAGCAGAAATGGCCCTACCAGGAGCTTGAAGAGCTTTTCCATGAACCTGAGTATCATTAGGAGTAAAGATCAAGAGAGAGAGATGAAGTAAGGATCAAGATAAATACACACACACACACACATATATATATATATATATATAGAGAGAGAGAGAGAGAGAGAGAGACATAGAGAGGCGAGCCGGAGAAGGAGAGGGTTATGGCTGACCTGTACATAAAGCAGAGATATAACTTGTGGTAAAAGGGAAACTGGATCCGTTTCAGCAGAAACATGAGATGTCAAATCCTGTAACCAAAAGAAAACGATAATTCAATATAATTCATCAATTGTTTAAAGCATTTTAGAGTCCTCTATGTAAGAAGTCAAATGAAGATGGGAAACTCCAGCCTTGCATATTTGTGTTCCAGTGGAAAAGCTTATGCACAACCATATTCAGTGGGAAACTGAGTGGTACCTTGCGATATGAATGCAGAAGGGTTCTTTCCAATTTCTTGTCAAGCTTCTTCAAAGCTAATCCACTGCAAATATTACAGACCAAATATCATTCTTGTTTTTCATAATAGGGGCAAACTAAGCGACTTGTGGGAGGTAGAAGAATATGCAATACCTTTCCTCCGCAATTTCTCTCAGTGCAGACATAAATGATTCCACCCGCTGATTGAAAGATGAAAGTTACAAAAGACTCCAGAATGTAAGAAAATGCAACAAAGATAATGAGCATTCCTAGCAAATGAGAGCATTATTATTGTATAAAGTAAAGGTAGTATACTTTTGAGACAAGCAAAGGCTTGTAAGAAAAAGAAGCAAGCATCACATTGACTTCAGTAGTGGAAATAACAGGTCAGAAAATTGACAAATTATTTCCTTCTTTTGGCGAGAACTCAGAAAATCCATGGGTGTAAAGAGTAACTGTTTCGCATTGATGCCTTAAATAGAAATGTGGTTTGGAAGAGAAGTGTAAGCAAAGCAGTTGTGGTGGTGTGGTTGAGAGAGCATAGCAATTGCAATGGATGCCTTCTTTATTTGTTTTTTTTGCGGGGTGGGGGGCACCACTAGAGAAAAATGGTAACTGACCTTCCCTTCTAAAGCATCAACTGTTGCAATGGCCTTGGCTGACAGTACACGCGGTAGGCTCTTAGCCTAGACAGCAGAAAGTCAGAAACATCAATATAAAATAGTAAAATAATTCAAAGTGCGTCACTGTATCTGTAACAGAAGAATGAAAAATATTTACCAGAGCACTTCTATCTCCAGCACTAAGTGAAATAGACTCAAGATTTTGAGGGTCAACTGGAACTCCATTTTTCAGTTTATTGTGCATATCCTGAGTAGACATTAAAGGGGAAGGGGCTTTTGAGGTCACAAAGAGCAATGCTAGAAAACCAATAAAAGTAGTTAGCATGTCTTACCAGGTTAAGCAACAGTGTATCAATCATTGAGGTTCCTGTGGTTCGCAATAAATGTTTGTGTAGAAGAACCTATGCACCAAAGAGAAGCCATAATAAATTCAATGCATATGAAAAACCGTCGAAACTACTAAGTAATGGATCTGAATAAACTTACCGAAGTTGTTTGGTCATCTTCAAACAAATCAAGGGCTTTTTCATAAAGCTGCATGTTTAAAAATGACTGCAACAGAAAAGCAGAAATCAAATCAAAATCACAGAATAGCAGATGGCTACTCTAGACAAAAGGAAAACAAATAATCATGTATGAAGCTGAGTATAGACTATCAAAGGAAACAAAAGCACGTCTACGGCGCCATTGGTAGAATGAACAATGGTGGTATGCAGGACTCTGTGAAAGCACTGCCAGCATATAGTCACAAGACGGTTTGCAAGTGAGTTTTGCTCTAGGACTATGTTGATTTTAAGGCTTTACTTCCTCTCTCAAATTAATGTTTACTTAGTATTGTCCTTTTAACCAGTCGGCATATTGCATACATACATTTTGTATTTTAGAAAAAAAATACTTATACGCACGTATATAAGATTTTTTTGTGTGAACCGGTGTCAGATGAGACCCCTTTCTAGAAGGTGTCTCCACCACTGAGAATGATAACACGCAAATACATCAAATCTCTCTGAAATTAAGAAGCCAAAGTGCTGTGAGAGAACCTATTTTGCATAGAAAACCAGGTCAACAACAATGAACAATCACCCGGAGGTGGGGGAGTTTAACAGAAGGAATCTAAGCAGACGGACTGCGTATATAATGTTCATTAAAACAGGAGTAGACATGACTATCCATAACTTACCTCATCAAGTTTCTTTTGCAAGTTATCAAGTAGCTTTTTCCTTTTCTGGGCATTTTCAGTGAAGGCAGCCTTTCTTCTTTCCTTCAATGAATTGACGAGCAAAGGTCTCAAATGTCTTGCTAAAGGCAAAAGAATCATCTCTGGATCATCCAGACCTACAGAACAAATGGGAGTTAGAGAGTAAAAGCAGTTAAGAATAGATCACTAGACAGCTAAAATGATCCGAGAAAAGAATAATCATAATCAATGTACCTTGTTCTTCAAAGTCAGGATTGAGAGATGTAATCTTCTGAATTACCCATTCTTCTGAAATAGCGCCAAGGCTATCCTCATCCTTTCTAGCACCTGACTTTGAGTCTGCTGCTTGTGATCCAGATGACACCTTACCTTTCTTCTGACCTTTCTTAGATTTACTAGGGGCAGATTCCTGGTTATCTACCCCTGTTTCAGCTTGCGCCATCTTAGAATTCCCAGATGATTTTCCTTTTTTCTTCTTAGATCCTTTCTCCACGGCCTGTTTGCTGATACTGGCATCACTGCTTGTTTCATTTACTTCACTGGAGTCATATCCAACTTTAGCATCTTTAGCAACACGAAGCTCATCTACAGGCCCAGCACCGGCAAGCCCAGGAACGCTTAATGTTTCCATCTCCTTTTCTATCCGATCAAACAGATCCTATTAAGCAATTTTACAAAATAAGACAAGATTAAGGTAACAGAACTTCCACAGAAGGTTAGCAATATAACCCTTGAATTGAAGTAAGATTTTTAAAATGGAAGATGCCAGCAACTTTTAGAGAGTGCAGATTATTACAAATTCTTACCTTGACAAACCCATTGCTAAAAATATATGAATCTCCCAAGATAAGTGCTCTATTCGACTGAAAAAGGGAAACCAAGATTGTAAGATCACGCGAGAAATAATTCATTCTCCATAAATCGTCAGAGCAAAATTCTCATGCACTACATATTTGGAATGGTGTTGCTTCATGGCAAAATCCGAATGCAACATAAGTTTGAAGTCTGACAAATCATGTTGCAAAAAATAAACATGCCAACATAGAGAATCACTTGCAGATGAAGTACAAAAAGGATAGAACATAAGACACATGCATATAAGAGGAACAATGAAGCATCACCTTTTGTGCTGTTTGAACAGATGGACATAGTGACAGAATCTTAAATGCATCTTGGCTACCTAAGGAAGCGGGTAAAACTGAAAGCGAATCAATCCTGCAAAAGTTTAAGATCCCCAAAACGTTAAACCATGATCATCCTGCAATGCAGGGATTGTAGTGAAGTTCATTTTTTTTTTCTCTTCTTCCTAAAATGAAGTTTTAAATGGCCAAGACCATTTTTTGAGTTAAGTGGAAGGGAGCAACGTAAATGCCGTATACAAACAGCACAGGCACATAATTTATTAGGGTAAATATTGTTCTTAAAAGTATCAACTGATGTCATCTTTCTACTCCATACACGCAACTCTCAAGTGAATGATAATATTTGTTAATATTGGACAAATGAACAGATGAAACATGAGAAGGTCATGAAAGAGTAAGCAGTTGCACCTTCCAAGTTCCAACTTAGATGTCCAAGGTTATATTGCTCTAAGATGTAGGAGGAAAATTTATAGT
Organism: Nicotiana benthamiana; assembly: GCA_034376525.1. Classification (NCBI taxonomy): domain Eukaryota; kingdom Viridiplantae; phylum Streptophyta; class Magnoliopsida; order Solanales; family Solanaceae; genus Nicotiana; species Nicotiana benthamiana. The sequence continues at coordinate 124,010,002 of CM067330.1, forward strand.
TATGAACATAAACACCTTAAAAAGTATAGATCTAACTTATATTTTTTGATGACTAGAGCTTCTAATTTGTAAACTATCTCTGATAAATTACAACACCTCTTTGGCAATTTTAAATTATGAAGAGTTATCAAAGGCGAAAAGCACAAAAAAGCTCTAAGGTCCATTGGGGCTTTGAGCGCAAATAAAGTGTGGGATTTAAGAAGAAAGGCGCAAATGGAGAAAAAAAAAATACAAGTATGTATGTGTAATCCAAGACTAATTATTACAAGCATGAATAACAAATATATGGACAAAGGAATTGAAAAAAAGTTATGAAAAGTGAAATATCAATTGTTTAGTGTTGCTTCTTCAGGATTACGCTCATTGGCAAGGAAAAGTATGCATTAGAGCTGATATAACGAATTGAAGCACCCGCTAAGTGAGGCAAACCGCTCAACATGTTTTGCGCTTCGCTTCAAGGTTTAAGTGTGCCTTTGACAACACTGCCAAAAAGGTTTTTAAGGGAAAAGGAAATTTTCCAATCGCTCAACTCATAAATCCAAAAAGGAGAACTTGAGATTAACAAGAAGCTATGTTGCGCGGACTCTCCAAAATGTTGCCGCACCCGTGTCGGATCCTCCAAAAATACATTACTTTTGAAGGATTTGACACGTACCCAGCGACATTTTTGGAGAATCCGAGCAACATAGACAAGAAGAAGGAGGAGAAAGAATGGGAAGTAGATCAATGTCTATATAAAGGTCGTCAAGGATTGGAAAGAGATCTGAGTTTTTGCGTTGGTACTATGTTAACATACAAGAACTTCCTTATTGTTATCCCAGCAATAAAAGTTACCTTATCAAAATAATATTTGTTTTTCAAAACATAAAGGTCAGCAACAACAACAACAACAAGGATCATTATTAGCCAAGTTAAATGAAACACAGTAGGATGGAATGAGCTCAAATTTCACGCCCTCTCAGAAATGCTAATCAGATTTAATTCGATACATGAAAATACTATGATTTCTCCCAGGAAGTGACTTCATCAATGTACTCCTAGACTATTTCCTTCCTAGAGAAGTGCATTTCTCATTGTATTCTGTTGCAGTTTTCATTAAATTATTAAAAGTTTCTATGTGATATGAATGTAACGGATAACAAAAAAAGTTTTACAGATTAAGTTTATCAAACATTTTCTCAATGGAATAAGTAGAAATAACTCCTCCCACTTTGGGACCCTTACCAGCTATTACGTTCTATGGCATCCTCAACAGCGGCATCCAACATCTCAATCATTGAAGGGTGAGCATATGCAGTATCCAGAGATATACCATCTGGATATCTGGACTAAAGTGGCATTCATGACCAAAATTTAATTAGAAAAATCCAAGATAATGTAAACAGGCTAGGCTAAAACAAAGCAAGATTACCTGCAGGAATTGAGAAGGTTGCGGAATCCCAAGTTTTTGCATAGCATCATAAGTAATAAAAGAATTCTGCATTGGCAAAATCAAAGTGATATATAATCAATTAATAGGATCAGCAAAAATATCTAGTAAGACCTGAATTTAATTTTCCACAGTTTTTTCCTTTTAAGTCCAGAAACTTGTACGAGTATAACAGTGCCTTGATTAAGAATGAAGTTGCTGAAATGTTGAATAATTTCTGCTTTTTCCTCTAATGCCATTTGTACCCAATAGACCCTTTTTTTTGGTTCTGTCATATGAAACGTCTTATAGTGGCTAGGAGAAAGCAATAAGAAGTCTCAGAAAGAAATAGAGAAACCATTTTCTTTGGAGATTAGGAATTCTCTTTTGTTTGTGTACGTCTTGGTTTACAAAAGTTTTATAAGGTCAAAAGTTTCTGTGAGGACAAAAACCTTTTCGTCTAATCATTGGCATCCCATGCTTGTTTTTTCTCAAAATAATCTTTCTAATGAAATATATATGCCTCTCAAGACTGCTGCATAGAGTATCAGTAAGGGATAAAAGTATCTAGATGAATGTTTATTATAAATACACTCAGGTGTTTGAACTTGTTCAGGAGATTTAATTTAACTACACAATCAAATGAACACAGCCAGAAAACAGTAACCACTAAAAATAACTTCTCACAAGGAATGGATATAGGAATCAAATTGAAACGAAAGTTTTGCTCCAACTTCAATATAAAAGGTGCAGCAGAAAGTATTATTGGACCACATTTTAAGATTTGCATATGGAAACAAGGAACAAGAAATTCAGATCAAACAGTAGTAGCAGGGCAGTGCAGATACCCACCTGCGAAAAGAAGGAATCTACACATTCCTTTTGAGCCATGGCAAAAACCTGTAGAAATGGAGACAAGGTAGAACAGCAAAAAAAGAAAAAGTCATTGCGCAAAAAAGAAAAGAGCAAAGACCTAGAATAGATATTGAACACATGGTAAATAGGTCACATACGGAAGGTGTCCAATGAACTCCTACACGAAGAGAGCCAAGAATCTCGCCTTCTTTGACTAAGCCGTTAAACAATGACTGGAAAAATGAAGCGTCAACAGCAACACCAATAGCTCCGTCCATCTCTTGCAGTAAACTCTGCAAGGTGTTCCATAACACTGACGTGTTCATAGGAACAAAAATACCCCTAGCTGCACCACGTACCATTGCATTTACACGAGCAACATAGGCTGGTGTATACAATTGCCCACCTTCAAGCCTACCTTTTACCTAATCATGCCACACAAATACATCAAAACTTAGATTACATAAATTCAACCCTGTACTACTACATAAAAATGACAGAAATTTACCAAAGTCCCAAGACGAGGTTCAAGAATAGTGACTACTAATTCCGACCCAACTTGTAGTTGCCCTGCTATTTCAGCAATGGCAATTTGGCTACATTCTTGAAGTCTTTCATTGATTTCTTCAGCTGCTGTATCCCAATAAGTATTCGAGATAATTTCACCATTAATTAACATGAGGGATGAGTCATGGGATACTACATACTGGGCTTGTTTCTCCACATGGTACAAGTCTACCCCGGTACTGTCAGCTAAATCGATCAAGAAAATACGTCCTAGTCTGTTGATCTCAGCCACAATTTCATTCCTCAATTGCTCCTAAACAATACACCCATATAAGTAAATTAAACAATACCACCAAACAAAATATAGCACTCCGATACAAAATAGAATTGAACATCAGAATTGAACTCCTTTTTTCGTTTATATATATATATATATATATATATATATATATATATATATATATATATATATATATATAAGGAGCTTTGTGCCACCATGTCACTACTCAATTTCTCTTTACACACCCGCATAACTAAAACTAAAAACACCTAAAGAAAATTCATAAAACTCATCTACAACATAACTAAACATCACCACCCTAATAATTTTTTACTTTTTTAATCTAAGAACCATAAAAATCAAATCTTCTTTTTTCCCAACAAAATTTTATTAAAAAAAACTCAGATGTTTTAGGTGGTTCTATGCCACCCTTTCAGTCTCAATTGCTCTTATAACACACAAACGCACGGGGGGGGGGGGGGGGGGGGGTAAAAACCCCAAAAAGGGTTAGCTTTTGCTCAAACAGCACGTTTATGTTTAAAAAAAATCATTAAATATGAACAAGTATTAGATTTGAACCCAGTTATTAGCATTTGAAGTATCCAGAACCCATAACGCCTCCTCCTCTGCGCACGCGCGCGACTACAATTAAACAACACCAATACAGATAAATCATGAAACCCGGTTTACCAACATAAATAAACATCAACTTCATGATAATAAAAAAAATCAATTTTTGTTAATCTATAAACCATAAAAATCAAATCTTCTTTTTTCAGTTAAAAAACTCAAACGCTTTAGGGTGGGGGGGGGGGGGGAGAGGATAGAAGGGTACAGGTGTAATGTATTCTTTTCCGGTGATTGTATGGAGGAGGTCAAAGTCAATGATTTGAAGCTGATGAAGTTTTTGTACTAATTCCACAACGTTTCGTTCTGATAATCGCACGGTGGATTTTGCTTGTTGTGCGAATTCGAACTGTCGTTGTAATTCTAGCAATTCTTCGTCCATTTCAGGTGGAATTGTGGTGGAAGAATACGGTGGTTTCAGTTGATTTTGGAAGCTCCGATCAGAGCGATGATCCCAGGAGAGACGATGTTTGCAGCTGGAAAATACCGGGGCAGTTGACAAAATAATTTTGTTTCAAGTATTGGGCTGTATTATAAACTTCCAGCCCAAAAACAACCGTTTTAACTTTTAGCCCGCCCCAGAAACTATTTATATTCCATAGCAAAAATAAATAAATAAAAATTTATATAATATATATATATATATATATATATATATATATATATATATATATATATATATATATATTTTCAGCTATTATTTTGAGAGCTGCTATACAATATCATTTTTCCTTTTTTGTTTCAATCGCAATTGAGCCTCAGTTACCAAGTAGTTGAGATTGACTATATATTATGAGATATCTTTACACGGATAGCCGATCGAATTTACTGTTGACTTCTTCTAGTCGGTATATATAAATTATATAAAATTATACAAATACTATATATCCAATGATTATTTTTACTTTAAGTGATTAGATAAGCAGGTATTTAGGTTAACTCTTCATTTATTATTCTTAATATATGGTCAAGACAAGAGGGGCTTGCTTTGATGGTAAGCAGCCCCCACTTCCAACCGAGAGGTTGTGAGTTCGAGTCCCCCAAGAGCAAAGGTGGGTAATTCTTGGAGGGAAGGATGCTGGGGGTTTATTTGGAAACAGCCTCTCTACCTCGGGGTAAGGGTAAGGTCTGCGTACATACTACCCTCCCCAGACCCCACTAAGTGGAATTATACTGGATTGTACTTTTAATATATGGTCCATTTTATTAAGGTCATACCAAATTAATATAACTAAATAGGTGCACGCCCAACTGCTTAAACTAAATTAGTTGGAAAATGTATAATACTATAAATTATTCACATTAGAATGTGTGTAATTGTATTTAACTATATAATCTATGTACACCGGCTAAGAAAAGTAAATAGAAAATTCAACCATCTATTTGTATAAAGATCCTTATTAATTATTGAGAGGATTTTTTATGTTTCTTCTAGGACATCCGATAAAAAATAGGAATACATAAATATCCACATATGTTCCAACTTACCAATTTCTATCAATTAGTCACAGACTTGCCAAAATAAGTCAAGCACATAAAATAATTAAAAATTCAAATAAATAAGGTTCTTTCTCTCCAAGAATCAAAGATCTCTTTTCATATTTTTAAGCGTGATCAACAATATTACATGCAAGACAAAAAGACAATTTTCATGGATGAGGTAGCAAACAAGGTGTGTGTGTGTATACTAGATTCAAAAAATCTAAGCAAAAAAGGACTTCTTTTAATGGGTATGATTGAAATTCATTAAAAAATACAGGTGAGTCAATATTTAATTTTGAGGAGGATTGGAGGTGATCTGGACTGATTTGATATCAAAATTCGTAGTTAAAGTCTAGTTAAGAAAAATTCTTCTGCGACACTTGTATTACACACCCATGCATTCATGTGATACACATTTGATGCAAATATGATACATATCTGATACACATATTATTTTTTTTCATGTTTTATCTTCTACTCCGAATTTTCAATTTAAATCAAATCAAAACTCTGCAAAATTCTATAAAAAATTCAAGTTTTATTTTTGAATGCAGTTAGACGATACAACTCTTATTAGTTTAATAATTTACTCAAAAGTTACTAAATGAATCGGTTGATTGGAATTGCCGGATGGATAGATGTTAGAGATGATGAATCAATTTCTAAATTATCTCAAAACTTAGATTCAAACTCCTTAAGATGTACCGAATCGAATCTAATTAATACCCACTTAAAAGAAAGTAAAAATTTGACAATTTTTTGGCTATAAATAACTAAATGACTAGTGTTGGTAGTATTTAAATAATATTAATAATATTTAATAAACTGAATAATTTTTGTAATAAGCTACTTATAAATGGACATAGCTGATAGTTTCTATAAACATATTATAGTTGGATTTTATTTCTTCACTTTTAACATCAACCTACTACAAACCAGTCATTCGTCCAAATTTAGATCATCCGTGCTCTAGAAATTCGTATTTTATTTGTATATGGAGTTTGTGTAATCTTGAGCATTAAGTTCTTTTATCTTTAAGAAGGTGTGGTAGTTAGCATTAAATATTTTTTAGGATGATATATTTGTGGTATTCAATTATAGTGGCTAATAAGCTTTATTCTATAAGGTTTGGCAACTAGCCCATGTTGGATATTGGGTTTGGATCGCGGGTCGCCCATGTGGATTGGCCCGATCTATTTTTAAAGGAAATATGATTAAGGAAAGTTATCTAGGGTAATTTTAACTCCTAAAATAAAATTATCGCAATTGAGAAGTAAGTGGGAGTGTGGGGATCAACGTGGGTAAGATTCTCGGTAGTTTTTTCTCTAACAACTTCCATTTTCTATATAATCAACGTTCCCCTTCTTCAAAAATAGACACTCTGAGAAATCCTCCCTACAAATATAGAAACACAGTAAAACCAAAGAAGAAGGTATTTATTTTGTGAACAAGAATTTCGTTTACAGGAGAGACGAAATCGAATTCAGACAAATTGATTAGAATAGATTCTGCAAAAATTTTCCGCTGTTACTAATATGTGCACAAATTCAATATCCATGTTACTATTATATTTTCATTTTTATCAGATCCATTATTATTTATTCTATGTACATAAATATGGATACACATTGATTCTTTATTGGTATTAGATCCACTATTGTAGGGGCACTGCCTTACGATTCAGGCAAGTTTTTAAAAAATTAGGCATGGTTCTAACAATTTAGCATGATTAGCTACTTACTCAGGACCCAATTATCATTTAAGATACTAACCAAATCATTCTAAACAAAAATGACTAACTATTGACATTTTTAGGCATGCAATTAATCATAGACCAAAGAACAAAACCAAGAAAAGATGAAAAATCTAAAGATGTAAAGAACATACTAGTAATGAAGGATGCAGTGAGAATCTACACAGATGAAATACTTGAAGAATTAGAGCTACTGAGATATGCACTATGTTTGCTAGGTTTCAGGGTTCAAACAGCGTAAAGTATAAAAAAATTGAGAAAGGACTCATTTATAGTCTGACCCGTCAGGCCCAAACTTACCTGAGTGCGACCACACAATTTTGAGTGCAGTCTGCATTCCTTACCTATACCTCTGAAAAATTGCTGCGGTCCACACAAAAGTGAGTGCGCCTATAGAATTTGTATGGACCGCACAATTTTGTGTGCGATCGTAATTTGTTAAGAAATTTTTACAGGCCAAACTTCAGAGACCATGCATTTTTGATCTTCCAGTTGTGCGATTGCACACAGACTTGTGTGGCTGCAAAGTGATTGTGCGGTCTACACTTTTGGGATAATTAGCCAAAGTTTTCATGCACAGTCCCTTCAATACACACTCATTTCTGCATACACTTCAAAAGTAGTTAGCACAAAACAAATCCTAACTAATCTAAAGAAGAAAACCAAAAAAAATAAAAATAAAGAGACATATGGGTTGCCTTCCAAGAAGCGCCTGATTTAATGTCGCTACCAATCACTTAAAATGAAGAATCGCCACAATGTGGACATCATCAACCTTGCCAAGATAATGTTTAACCCAGTGCCCATTGACTCTAAACACCTCATCATTCTTATTTTTCAAATCTAGATCCCCGAAGGGGATTACATTCACCACTTTAAAGGGGCCACTCCATTTTGACTTCAACTTGCCCGGAAACATCCGTAACCGGAAATTGAATAATGGCACAAGATCACATTCTTTAAACTTCTTGTTGTGGATGTACTTGTCATGGAGGTACTTCATCTTCTCCTTGTAAATGGATTAACTTGTGTAGGCATGATAACGAAATTCATCAAGCTCATTTAAATGTATCACTCTTAGGTTTGCGACGACATCCCACTCAAGGTTCAACTTTTCCAAAGCCTACATGGACTTATGCTCAAGTTCTACCGAAATATGACACGCCTTCCTAAACACCAATATGTAGACATCCCAATCAGCTTCTTGTAGGCCGTCCTATAAGCCCAAAGAGCACCATCAGTTTTCTTGACCAAACCGTCAGGTTGGCATTAACAGTCTTTGACAGAATACTCTTGATCTCCCGATTGGAGACTTCAACTTGTTCGCTTGCTTGAGGATGGTAAGGGGTCGAGACTTATGAGTGACATCATACTAAGTAAGGTATCAAAATCCCGGTTGCAAAAATGCAAACCCTCATCACTAATAATGGCCCTTAGAGTACCTAACCTTGAGAAAATGTTATTTTTCAAGAATTCCACCACACTTTGAGCTTCGTTGTTGGGTAAAGCCACGTCTTCAGCCCATTTTGACACATAGTCCACAACTACCAAAATGTAAGTATTCTCACAAGAGATCATGAATGGCCCCATGAAATCAATACCCCAAACATCAAAGATATCAATCTCCAAGATGGTGGTGAGGGGCATCCCATTCTTCTTTGAAATTCCACCGGCCCTTTGGTATTTATCACAACGCTTGACAAGCTCACTAGCGTCCTTATAGAGAGTTATAAAGATAGGCCAATAGAATCCACAACTCAATATTTTTGTTTCTGTTCTCGCTCTACTATGGTGACCACCATAAAATGAAGAGTGGAAAGCCTCAAGAATTCCCATTTGTTCTTCCTCTGGCACACATCACCGGATCACACCATCGGTATATATCCGAAAAAGATATAGATCATCCCAATAATAGTCAAGGCAATCCCGCTTGAGCTTCTTCCTTTGGTTTGAAGAGAACTCATTAAGTACAACGCCACTCACAAGATAATCAGCTATATCGGCAAACCACGACATCCCAGTCATTGAAATGGCTAACAATTGCTCATTGGGAACTGAATCATTGATCTCAAGGCCGTCATGTGACCTTCCCTCCACCTCCAATCAGAACAAGTGGTCCGCTACTTGATTTTCACTACCATTGCAGTCTTGAATCTCTAGATCAAATTCTTGTAATAGAAGCACCCACAGCATCAACCTTGCCTTAGAGTCTTTCTTGATCATCAAATATCACAGTGTCGCATAGTCGGTGTGAAAAATCACCTTAGTACCTATCAAATACGGCTGGGACTTTTCCACAGCAAAAATAATAGCAATAGCTCATTTTCGGCCACTGTGTAGTTAACTTGGGAATCATTCATGGTCTTGCTAGCATAGTAAACCAGATGGAAGATTTTCTTGATTGTTTTCCCTAACATCGCTCCAACCGCAACATTACCAGCATCACACATGATCTCAAAAGGCAAGCTCCAATCCGGTGCGATGAAATATGAGTAGTTGTCAACTTGAACTTAAGCAATTCGAATGCCTTCATACAATTCTCATTGAAATGGAACTTGGCATCCTTCTTCAAAAGTTTTCACAATGGGTTCACCACTTTGGAAAAGTCCTTGATGAATCAACGATAGAAACCCGCATAACCCAAAAAGCTCCTCGCTCCCTTCACGGATGTAGGGGGAGGGAGTTTGGAAATCACTTCAACCTTGGCCTGGTCGACCTCAATACCATGCTTTGAAATTTTGTGGCCGAGGACAATGCCTTCCTCGACCATGAAGTGACACTTCTTCTAGTTCAACACCAAATTTATCTCCTTACATCTAGACAATACCCCTATCCAAATTGTTCAAACAATCTTCAAACGAATTCAACCACAGAAAAATCATCCATAAAGACCTAAACAATATCCTCCACCATGTCGATGAAAATAGCCATCATGCACCATTGAAAAGTCGCCAGCGCATTACACAAACCAAATGGCATCCACGAGAATGAGAAAGTACCATAGGGACAAATGAAAGTGGTATTCTGTTGGTCCCCGAGAGCAATAAAGATTTAATTATAGCTGGAGTATCCATCAAGAAAGAAATAAAAATCACGTCCGACCAACCTATCAAGCATTTGGTCAAGAAACAGAAGCGGGAAATGATTTTTCGAGTGAATTTATTGAGCTTCATATAGTCCATGCACACTCTCCACCCGGTGATTGTTCTTTGTGGGATCAATTCATTCTTGTCATTTGTTGTCATAGTCATGCCTCCTTCCTTTGGGACACATTGCACCGGAGAGGTCCACGAGCTATCAAAAATATGGTAAACAACCCCAACATCCAGTCACTTGATTATCTCCTTCTTTACCACCTCTTGCATTGCTTCATTTTGCCTCTTTTGATGTTCAACGGAGGGTTTGGCACCCTCCTCCATCTGATTGCTCTTTTCCTCCTTTGTAACACCTCCAATGTGGACTCTACTTGCATGTTAGTTAAGAAAGAAGAAAGGATAACCAGTAAAGTAGAAGAAGGTCCAAAGAATTCATACTTGAGATGTGGAGTCAATGGTTTTAACTCCAAAGTGAGAGGCTCCTCGATGGAGGGATTTGTTGGAGGAGTATTCCGGTTTTCAAGATCAAAAGATAACTTGCGGGGCTCATAAATGTATGCCATATGTCTTGGAATGCAGTCACACACTCCACATAACTTTCTTTCTCCTCGACATAATCAAGATTAAGCAAACTGGTTTCCAAATTATCCTCAACGTTCATGGTGGTACTAGCATCATCAACAATCACGTCGGTGACCAAATCCACGAACGAACACAATTCATTATTATTCGGTTGCCTCATAGATTTGGGCAGATGGAAGAACACCTTTTCGTCACCCACACGGAAGGTGAGCTTACCTGCTTCCACATCAACAAGAGCCTTCCCCATAGCAAGGAAAGGTCTACCCCAAATGATAGGCACCTCATAGTCCACTTCACAATCAAGAATCACAAAGTCCGTCGGGAGGATGAACTTATCAACTCGAGCTAAAACATCATCAATAATACCCAAAGGCCTCTTCATTGTTTGATTCACCATTTGCAACCTCATGGATATGAGTCTTGGTTTCCCAATTCCTAAAGTTTTGAACACTGAATAAGGCATCAAGTTGATACTTTCCCTAAGATCACATAATGCTTTGGCAAAGTTGGCACTACTAATAGTGCAAGGGATTGTGAAAGCGCCCGGATCTTCCAATTTTGGAGCCATTAACTGCACAATATCACTCACTTGATCAACCATCTTTATGGTCTCACAATTCATTGTTCTTTTCTTTGTTACCAAATCCTTCATGAATTTTGCATATCCCGGAATTTGTTTCAATGGCTCAACCAATGGTACACTAATCAACAAACTCTTCATCATATAAATAAACTTTTTGAACTAGTTCTCACTATTTTGCTTTGCAAGACTTTTAGGGTATGAAGGAGGAGGCCTTGGCATTGGTGCCTTAGCCTTTGGCTCTAACAATTTCCGCATGTCAATCATGTATTCCCTAGACGGGTTCACTTCTTTTTGCGTCTCCTCCACACTTTCATCAATATCAATTCTCACTTCTTCATTATCTTGAACCACATTTCTTGGGATTTCATCTTCTTGTAGCACAACATCTTCATCCATAATCTTTTTTTGATTCGAGGTAGTTGCATCTCCTCATTTAACACTCATAATAGTCATGACCATAACATGTCCCGTATTATTACCACCCTTCAATTTTGTCATCGTATCGCTGGGTAGTTCCCTCTTAGGATGAGTGTTTAAAGCTTTTGAGATTTGACCTAATTGAACCTCCAAATTGCGAATAAAAGTGTTGTGAGAGGCTAATTGAGCATCGAGAGTCCGCGTTCTTCTCCATCATCTGTTTAAACATATTCTAAATTCTACCCATCTTATTATTATAAGAGCTCGGACCTGGAGAAGCATATGGGTGGATTGCCCAATTTTTGGAACATCGGAGGCCTTGAATACCCGAACCCCAGTTTTTGTTATTGTTCCCACCTCCTTGGTTATTGCCTCCCATATTGCTTTGTTTGTTTCCACCCCTATTTCCTTGATGATTACCTCTCCAATTTCCTTGGTTACCTTGATTGTTCCAATTTCTTTGATTATTGTTGCTACCACTCCAATTGCCTTAGTGGCCTTAGTTGTTCCAACTTCCTTGCGACCGCCATTGATGTTGATTTTGTCCCTGAGCGTTGTTTCTTTGGCCTTGATAATTGTTGATATATTGAACTTCTTATTATTGCTCATTGAATGATTCACCCGTCACCTGGGAGAATTTCACTTCCCTAGTGCCTCTTTAACCATTTAGAAAACCTTAAAAGCATTTGTTATTAGTTTAATTTAGCATCTCATTAGTATAAAACTAGAAGTAACACACAAACAATTGTGATTGGAAGTGTAATTAAGAGCACTACACACTAGTAGTTTAGATAGGAATCCAAATCCCAAACATTCTAGCTCCATGGGGATTCGATCCCGACCTTCTCGGGTAAAAGCTGCTTCGACCACTCTTGCCACTTTGTAGTGGTGTAAGGGTCAGATCTGATCACTTTTTAGCGCCATTGCCGGGGAGCAAATGGTTTTAGCTGTCTATCTAAATTGTTTTGTGTATTGTTTTTCTTTCCTTCGATGTTACTAATTTGTGTGTATTGCCAACTCAGGTACAAAATGGCGACAACCAACAACAGTGCACCTCTTGGACACCTTCCACCGGGGGAGGAGGTAGATGACAGTATTTATGATGTGGTACCTATAGTGCCTTAAGCTCAAAGGAGAGGCCGCCAACCCTCCCCCGCCACTTCCAATAGCAGCTCCTCGTGTGCTTCCCAACCAATTATATGCTAGTGCAATTGTCTCACCCCAGATCTAGGCGGGAAATTTCCAAATTACAAATGTGATACTGACTTTGTTAGAGCAGCGTGGGTATTTAACAGGTGCTCCCCATTAGAATGCTTACAAACATCTTAAGGGTTTCGTGGATACCTGTTGGGGAATAAAGCAAACAAATGTATCAGAGGATGCACTTTGCTTGAGATTATTCCCTTTTTCACTTAGAGGGAAGGCTTTGGATTGGCTTGAAAGGCTTCACAACCATTCCATCACTACTTGGTATGAGTTGGCGGATAAATTCATTGTAATGTTTTTCTCGCCAGGCCACATGGCGACCTTGAGGGATGAAATCTTAGCTTTCAAGCAGGAGCCTAATGAACCACTACATGAGATATGGGAGAGATATCAGACCATTGTAAAGGAATGTTCAAACAATGATATACTGACGCAATGATACAACAGACATTCTAGTAGGGCATTAACACAACAAATCAGTGCATAGTGAACCAACTCGTTAAGGGAAATTTCATGAACACACCATTTGATGAGGCTAATGCAATATTGGATGTGATGGCAGACACATCCTCCGCTTGGCAAAGTAGATCCAATGTGCCACAGGGTGATCCCACAGTCATTCACTTGCACAAACAGCTCCATGATCATGGGCAGACAATAGCAGAACTAATAACAACAATGAACTAACTAGCAAAGGCACAATTACAGTAGGTTCAAGCTCAACGACAAGTAAATGCTACAGAGGGTGTCAATATGTTAGTGAAAAAAAGAAGACAAAGAGGTCCAAAGAATCAAGAGAATTTAGATCAATATGACCAAGATAGTGGTGGGTTCCAAGATGATGGGTATGATGAGTAGAATGATGAAGTGTAATACGTGAACAACTACCAGGGCCAAAGGGGAAATTCTTCCAACCAACAATAATGGATACCCCAAGGCAATTAGGGAAATCAACAACAACAAGGGAATAGTAGTTTGGGGAACAACAACAAAATGCAAATTGGGGCAACCAAAACAATAATCAGAACAATCAGGGTAGTTAGAGTGGAAACAACAGCAACTGGAGTGGCAACAACAACAACTGGGGTGGAAACAACAATCAGGGTGGTTAGAATAATGGAAATCAAGGAAATTGGGGGCAAGGCTTTTAGAGTCCATCAATGTATCAACAACCGAACAATACACCCTGTCGCGCCCAAATTTTTCCCTCCGCAGAAAGGAGTCCGGGTTTCGATATTCATGGGGTGTAATAACTCATTTCCTTTTTTAGGAATTGGGTATTTGAAGAGTCGCCACCTAATAATTTAAAGGTGAATTAGGGCACCTATATGGTTTAACTAAAACTATGTTTGATAACCAGAGATAGGATAAGAGCTTGAAATTATCCTAAGGGGAAGGTGTTAGGCACCCCTCAGGATCCACTAGTGTGGTTCCAGGCCAGATAGTTTTTGTGAATTTGTACAAGTAGCAAGTAGACAAGTAGGGCTCAAATAAGAGGGATTTAATTTTGAATACAGAAGAGTTTGGAAACAATTATTGAAAGGCAAGATTTTGAAAAGGGTTATAATCTAAACATGCTTGTGAATGTAAAAGGGATCGTAGTTTGTTTGTAATGTGGATCACATCAATGCAATACCCGGTATGAAACTCCTCAAAAGAGGGGATACACGTGGTATTAGAGAAGGTATTAAAGAGAATATTGGTCTCGATTCTCTATTGCATGCTGTTACCCGTCCCATTCCTATTAGTCCCGGAGGAATTTAGGACTCCTATTCCTGTAAGAGGGAGTTTCTAAGCTGGCATTAGGTTTAAAGGTAAAAACTGCTACGGTAACAAACAAAAAAAGTAGGACTGCATTTATAGAGGGAAAAATATAAGCAATTAGAAGTCTCATGTATACCTCCTCAAATAATGCATATAAATAGCATGACTTAAACATAGTTAAGGTCTGAATTTTAAAGTCGTAAAGCAGGGTATTTGAGTCAGAACCAGATCCATTATATAAATCAGAAAAGAAGTCTGAATTAGGCCTGCCCGCTGGTCCTAGCAGTTAATAGTCAGACGAGGGTAGTTCCAGTTTTATGCAAGCAATTACCTAAGGCTTTCCTAGGCGTGAGAAATATTCAGTAGTTATTCAGAATCATTAAGAAGTTTAGAGATTATTCTTATTACCTAAACATGTTGTTCTAGTTGTTCAACACATAGAATTATGGCCAGCTAGTTGTAAAGACCGAGTGAAATTGTATTATTCCTTTTGTGCATTCATGGTTAGCCTAAGTGAATATAAGTGAATGAAATCCTAAAGACATGATATCTAATGTACAGGGGTGCAGAATGACATATATGCAGAATCCTAAGCAGGATTTCTATATGCACCAATATTTCATTATTTAAAACATGATTTTCAGAATATGCAGAGAGAATATGTTTGCTACTGTTGTTTAGACTAAAACATGATCTCTAAATGTATATGGCAGTAGGAATATGATTGCAAAAACACTGGTTATTGACACATTTTAACACATGATTTGCTAAGTGATATGGTAGTGAAATAGACATGCTGAAAACAGTAAGTGTAAATCCTAAGGACATGATCTCTAATGCATGAAATGAGTCCTAAGCATAGATTCTATTACGCAAGTACGAATGTAAACCCAATAACATGCTTTCTACCTTTTTGATAGCTAAAACATGCATATTTCCCAGCTCTTTTCACTGGCCAACCCCATAATCATTTACAAATATTTACAGAAAAATGATGAATTACATAAGGAATGCAAAAATAAGAAACTACAACCATAGGAAGCCTGATTCTGACATCCTCTCTAAGGTATGTAATAAACCACTTCAATGCCAATATTATTCCAAGGAATTTGTCATATGTGGATGTGTCAGAGTTCCTAAGGACCTCAAGGGATCACGGGCAGTACTCACACCCATATTTACATAACCAATAGAATGAGTGCAATGTGGAAGGGCTAGCTCTTATATGTTCAAGTTCAGAGGGAGCTCAAGGATCCCAAAGCAAGACTCACACAAACGGGGCAGAACCTAAATTCTAAGAGTATATGTGAGAGTGCTTGACATAGTTTGAAAAAGCATTTGTTTAAAACTGGGTTGAAAGTAATTAGTAACAGAGGTGATTTGAAAGCAGTTTGTAGTAGTAAACAAAACTCGAACTCCCAAGATGGGAGCACACACAGAATTGGTAGTCATACAAAGTTCAGGGAGGTTAGGGGCACACACATTTGACTGTAAACACATAACCTCATCAACACATAAACTGGGTTGAAAGTAATTAGTAACAGAGGTGATTTGAAAGCAGTTTGTAGTAGTAAACAAAACTCGAACTCCCAAGATGGGAGCACACACAGAATTAGTAGTCATACAAAGTTCAGGGAGGTTAGGGGCACACACATTTGACTGTAAACACATAACCCCATCAAGGGTCTTAGGACTAGTTCGACATGCACAACAATAACTGATACTGGCATGATCACATGCTAGTCAAAAAGAACATAAGCACAGAAGGGGATGAAGGGGATATGGACTTGGGATGGAAATTACACAATAAATGACTGGCAGAGTATGCTTTGAAACACACATAGAGGAGTGAATTAATCTAAAGGGGAAGAGGAGACATTATAGCATGCTGGTAATATAACTTGGCTACAGAACAATATGTAGAAATAGATAAGAATAAGATAAACTGAAATAACTAAAGAAGCATGTTGTTGTTGGAGCTTAAAAATTAAACTACGACATAATAGTCAAAGAAGCAAAGTGCAGAAAAGAAAAGTAAGCAGGATTCCACAGTCTACCTTGGCTTTCAGCCAGCTAGACAAAGTAGTAGCACATGTAGTAATAGAGAAAGAGAGAGTTTTGAGTGTGTAAGTGTGTGTTTTTGAACTCAGTTGTTCGTGTGTTTAGAGAAGATAGGATGGGCTATTTATAGTTTTGAAAACGAGTAGAGAATAATGTAACAAGTAAAGCTTTAACACAAAGATGGAAACAATCACAATCAGAATCAATTAATACAAGTACTTTTCTTTAATCAAGGAATTACTATTCAAACGGATACTGACATGAATAATTAAGGAAAGAAAACCAATTTGAGAAAAATTAATTTCTGACCTTATAGGGGATATTAAAAGTGCAGATTAAATAATTGAGTCTAAGTATACTTGTTGGGAAAATGATTCAGCAGGGTGAAATATCACAGCAATAAAGGAAGGAATTAATCACTTAAACAAATGAGTAAAATTAGGGCTTATAAGAAAACCTTGTAATTAAATCGTCACTTAAAGAAATTAAGAATAATCAAGAAGTGTTCATGATTCCGCACTTCATCATATAAATAGAAAGTTGTTGAACATGCGTATCAGACATGCATGGTCAATCATATTGCCAAAAGGATCAAACTAGATGAACATAAATATACAAGAGTGACATGAATAGGCTAAGGACCATTCAAAGCATGGTAATCAACAAGGTCAAGCAGTCATGGCTCACATGTTGAACCATATTGAAGAAATCAGTCTAACTGGTAAAGAAAGTCAGAAACAAGTAAAGAACTCACAGTAATAAGTGAGGAAAACCTCTTTTAAAAAACTAGGGTTTATGCAGTAGTCGAGTTAAAAATGGTGAGAACTCACAATTAGATAAGTCAAACAAGAAAAAAATTCAAACACAAAGAACTTAATCGAACCAAGATAGAACCAAAACACTTAGGTCTTTCAGCACGAAGAACCATGCAGAAGAAAAACATGAGCAAACTGTTTAAACACACTAAAATCATAAGCTAATACTACAAAAATTCAGAGAAGAAATATTTTTAAGAGAGTTTAAGAAAACCCTAATCGTTAAAGACGAAGAGTCACATTAAAAGAAATCAAAAAACCTTTGAGAAAACACCATGGGGTTTATAACATACACAGATCTAAGATAGATCTGAAAGAAAATTGAAAGATCTTAAACGTTAGGGTTTCAGAGAACCCAAAAAAGTGAAAAAGACTTCAAAAAAATTTACCGATCTAGTCCGAAAAGCCATGAATCTGACTCGATCAGCCATGGATGGCAGGAAAGGACCGTAGCTATAAGTTGAGCCAAGACTGGACTAGATCTTTTTATGATCTATCCAGAAAACCACAGAAATAAACAACCAGGAGACATAAGATACCGGTACACGTCTCAAACAACCATGGGAGCCCATGGATTAGGTGAGGATCGAATGGGTTTAGGGTGGATTTGGGTGGCAGCGCCTAGGGTTTGCTTTGCATTTCAGAGAGAGTTTTAGAGGAAGGGGATTCAAGGGAGGCGGACTGGTGAGTAATGATTTAGGTCAGGGGTCGTTTTGGTTTAAAAATGGTAGGCAAAATGATGACCGTTGATTTGAATGATCAATGACCTAGATTAAAACGGGTAGGTGGGGATCCGAGTTTGGGTAGGATTTGACTGAGTTAGGGGCAGGTTTAAATTGAAATTGTATTGGGAAATTTAGGGTCCAATTTAGGCTATAATTGAAACACAAATGGGCTGTTATTTAAATAGTCAATTTCCCCTTTTTTAAATTATAAAAAATATTAAAAAGTTTCTGAAATAGATTGAAAGTACTAAAATGATTTATAACATATAATTAACAATTTAAAAATACAGGACTCAATTTTATGAATATAAAACACAGTTAAACCTTGAAATGACTAATATGATAATTATATGCAATTTAGCATTAAAAATATAAAATAAAATTATAAAACTATGTAAAAATTACCTTAGCCTATTTTGGCACAAATATGAAAATCCAATAAATGAATTATTAAAATAATAATTTTGAAAATAATTATTGGGGTTTTATGGATAAAAAGGGAAATAAATCAATTAAAATCTTTAAAAATTATGGAAAAATAATAAAACACATGGACATGATTATATATGACTATATATGATATTTTGAAGTTATCTTGCATATTGAAAATATATACAAAAAAATTGGGTATCAACAGTTGCCCCTCTTTACCCGGGAAGGATGAAAGAGCTGTCGGATAAAGATATAACAACCAATTTTGACCGAGCGAAATGGTTTGAAGAGTTTTAGGCCGCACCCTGGCTTCTGATTTTCCTGCATATCCATGATTTTACAGGAATTAGGCCATATGTAGTTCAGGATCCACTGACGGATTGTACCGATGAAGCAATTTCAAGAATGGATGCAATATCTAGGGCTGGATGAGTGGCAGGTTTACAGGAATGATTAAGGTTTTGATATGGCTGTGGGAACTGGAGTGGGATTGCTCATGCCAGGATGTCCATTTGTTGTCGGTTCACTTGCAATTAGAAGCAATACAAGCGTATACTGTGCATAAATTTAAACATGATACAAGTTCCTGTTGGACTATGAATGTAGTCTTTGGACATGTAGGATGACATCTTTAGACCATGATGTCCCGGGCCATGAAATGTATGATAAAGGAGTCGCATGCTATGAAATGGTGCTCTTGGGCACTGAGGATGGTGCCTTCGAACCATGATGCCTTTGAATGATAATATACAAATGATTGAAAAAGATCCTCAGGCCATGACACAGTGTTCTCAGGATATAAAGATGGTGCCTCTGAACGATGATGCCTTTGGATGAGTTGGAGATATTTCAGCCCATGAAAGATGCAGTAGTATTATGTGGACAAGACAGAGCTTAGTCTTGCAAATTGAAGGGCAGAGCTTGGCCTGTTAGAAAGCAAAATAAACAGTGCTTGAGATAGTGCTTAGTTTCAAAGAAAAATGGGAGGTAGAGCTTAGCTTCGGACGGCAGAATGATAGCTTTATGCAAAGGTGCGAATGTAGTTGGACGTAGAGCTTAATTTCGGAAAGCGGAATGGTAGTCTTGTATATTGGAAGGCAGAATAGTAGCCTTATGCAATGCAAATGCGGACAGAGACACCGTTTAGTCTCGGAAGGTAGAATAGTAGCCTTATCAAATTGGAAGGCATAATAGTAGCCTTATGCAATGGAAATACTGATGGAGACAACGCTTAGTCTCGGAAGGCAAAGTAGTAGACTTATGCAAATAGTAAGGCAGAATAGTAGCCATATGCAATGCAAATGTAGATGGAGACAACCTTTAGTCTCGGAAGGCAGAATGGTAGCCTTATGCAAATAGGGAGGCAGAACAGTAACCTTATGCAATGCAAATGCAGATGGAGACAATATTTAGTCTCGGAAGGCAAAATAATAGCCTTATGCAAATTGAGAGGTAGAATAGTAGCCTTTTGCAATGAAAATGCAGATGGAGACAACGTTTAGTCTCGAAAGGCAAAATAATAGCCTTATGCAAATTGGAAGGTAGAATAGTAGTCTTATTCAATGCAAATGAAGATGAAGACAACATTTAGTCTCGAAAGGTAGAATGGTATCCCTATGCAAGAAATAAGATAGCAAATGATATCAGAGTATTCTTAGCTGATAGCAGACTCCGACATTGTGATTACTGGGAGCATTGTGATTGCAAAGCATTACTTGTGCATGCTGATATAAAATGTTGGTAAGTGCAATGATTCAGAGGGTCATAGTCTTAAAAAATGTTCGTTCCATGGGCATACAACATGTTTAGTGACTTCACAAATCTAGTTCCTGCATCCAAAGAAATATCGTGAGTTCTGTAAAGCGGGGAAGGTTATTTCGTATCCTCGCTGACTTTACTTGACCTGCTCTGCTTTGATATGGTGATACTGTATGTATCATTGGGGTAGAGTTGCTAAACAAAGCAGTTTCGATAATAAACATGCATACTTTTGTGAATATATGACATAAGTGTATAATTAAAAATAACTTCTAGATGAATCGACGACTGTGACGTGGCTCAAGAAATTGCACCCTCTCTTGCTATAGAATTTCAGGGTCCCCTTCAAAATTCGTCCCTAGCTTAATGGGTTGATGTTTCTAACTGCTGCCCATGCGGCGATCGACTGAAGTTACTTCAGAATTTTGAGGATCCTCCTCAAAATTCTGCCCCAGTTTCCAACTGCGGGGGGAAAATAAAATTTTATTGAATTGTGACTGAACCTATATGGCTGCCTACATATCCCCTCTTAAATGGGAATCAGTTCAGGCGTAGTTCAATTTACATCATATAACGAAATCATAAAGACTATTGTAACGCTTGACTGCATCTGATTTGATCGGCTTCAGCCAGACTTCTCCGTCCATTTCTGCAAGTATGAGGGATCTTCCAATCAGAACCCGGTGAACCTTGTATGGACCCTGCCAGTTGGGAGAGAATTTCCCTTTGGCTTCATCTTGTTAAAAAAATTTCTTTAGCACCAGCTACTCCAGTGTGAATTGTCTTGGTTTGACTTTCTAGTTAAAAGCTCTGGACATTGTGTTCAGATAGAAATGATCATGGCAGACTGCATTCATTATCTTTCCATCTATGAGGGTAGTTGCTCATAACGACTTTTTAGCCACTCTGTGTCGTCAAGCTCAACTTCTTGTATGATCCTTAGGGAAGGATTTTCTACCTCAACGAGAATGGCAGCCTTTGTACGATAAACTAGAATATAGGGGGCTGCCCCGGTTGATGTACGGACTATGGTGCGATAGCCCAATAGAGCAAATGATAGCTTTTTGTACCAGTGTTTATGCTTTTCTATCATTTTCCTCAATATGTTCTTATATTATTATTGGTGGCTTCTACAGCTCCATTCATTTGAGGCCTATAGGCTGTGGAATTCTTATGTCTGATCTAGAAAGTCTCACATATAGCTTTCATCAAGTCGCCATTGAGGTTGGAGCCATTATCAGTGATGATTGACTTTAGGATTCTGAATCGACAAACAATGCGGTTGTGGACATAGTCTGCCACAACTTTTTTAGTTACTGCTCTGTATGATGCTACTTTGACCCATATGGCAAAATAGTCGATTGATACTAGGATAAACCTGTGTCCATTGGAAGCGACATGCTCGATTGGACCATTAACTTCCATTCCCCAAGCGGCGAAAGGCCAAGTGAGCTTGTTACATTAAGTTCATTTGGAGGTACCTTTATCATGTCTGCATGTATCTAACAGCAATGGCGTTTTTGGACATACTGGATGCAGTCTATTTCCATAGTCATCCAAAAGTAACCAACCCAGAGTATCTTCTTTGCTAAGACAAAACCATTCATATGTGGACCGCAGGTCTCGACATGAATTTCCTCTAGTAGTCTGGATGCTTCCTTTGCGTCAACACATCTTAAGAATCCCAAATTAGAAGTCCTCCTATACATGATTCCTCTGCCGTGGAAGAACTTGTTGGACAATCTCTGAAGTGTGCATTGC
The DNA here is from genome assembly GCA_034376525.1 of Nicotiana benthamiana. Classification (NCBI taxonomy): domain Eukaryota; kingdom Viridiplantae; phylum Streptophyta; class Magnoliopsida; order Solanales; family Solanaceae; genus Nicotiana; species Nicotiana benthamiana. Next base: position 124,032,113 of record CM067330.1, read on the forward strand.
TAAGTAGGATTTGCAAGCTCTAGGTACTCTCCTTTTGCTAAATATTCCTTGATATCATGAAACCAAGGCTTTTTATCATCTTCTTCTTTAACGTGGACATAGTAAGCTGGCTGATCATGGATGGAATAGGAGTAATGAAATTCTTGTCTGGATGCTATATCATAGATGACAAGGTAGCCAATGCATCGGCGAACTCATTCTGGACTCTAGGAACATGTTGGGACTCTGTCTTTGTGAACCTTTTCCTCAATTCCTATACATGATGCAGATACGAGAGTATCTTGGAGTTCTTGGTTGACCATTCTTCTCGTACCTGATGTATAAGTAATTTTGCATCTCCAATTACTAGCAGCTCTTGAATGTTTATGTCTGAATCTCCAATTACAAACAGCTCTTGAACGTTCATGTCAATGGCCATTTTGAGTCCTAAGATGCAGGCTTCATACTCGGCCATATTGTAGGTGCACGAGAACCTGAGTTTGGAAAACATCGGATAATGCTGACCGATTGCTGATACTAGGACTACTTGTATGCCAACTTCTTTGAAGTTTTCCGCTCCATCTAAGAACATTCTCCAATCGTCATAAGATTCTACGATGTCTTCTCTTATGAATGATACCTCTTCATTAGGAAAGTCCATTTTCAGGGATTTTTATTCTCCATCCACTAGATTTTTAGCAAGGTGGTCTACTAGTGCCTGTCCCTTGATCGCTTTCTGAGTTATGTAGACAATGTCAAACTTACTTAACAGGATTTGCCACTGGCTAGCTTGCCAGTGGGCATGGGCTTCTGAAAGATGTACTTTAAAGGATCCATCCTTGATATGATATATGTAGTATGGACACAGAAGTAATGTCTCAGCTTCTGAGCTACCCAAGTCAAAGCACAACATGTGCATTCTAATAAATAATATCAAGCCTCGTATGAGGTGAATTTCTTGTTATGATAATAAATGTCTTGTTCCTTCCTCCCCGTTTCATCATGCTATCCCAGAACACAGTCGAAAGCTCCATCTAACACTGCAAGGTAGAGTAGTAAGGGTCTACCTAGCTCTGGCGAGACTAAGACTGGTGGTGTTGATAGGTACTCTTTGATTCTGTCGAAGGCCTTTTGGCAGTCATCAGTCCATTTGGTAGCGGTGTCCTTCTTCAACAACTTAAAGATTGGCCCACAGATAACTGTAGACTATGCTATCAATTGGCTGATGTAGTTAAGCCTCCCCTAGAAACTCATCACATCTTTCTTATTTTTTGGCAGTGGCAATTCTTTTGTGACTTGAATTTTGATGGATCCAGTTCTATTCCTCTGTGGCTTACGATAAACCCAAGAAATTTCCCATCAGGAACCCGGAATGCATATTCTGCAGGATTTAGTTTCATGTTATACCTCCGCAATCTATACTTCCTCAGATCTTCCATGTGGTCTGTGGCCTTCTTGGATTTAATAATAACATCGTCCACATATACCTCTATCTCATTATGTATTATATCATGAAAAATGGTAGTCATGGCCCTCATGTAGGTAGCTCCTTCATTCTTCAGGCCGAATGGCATCATCTTGTAATAGTACATTCCTCACTGCATAATGAAATCAATTTTCTCATCATCTTCTTCGTCCATCCAATGATAACCATCGAAGCAATCTACAAATCGCTATTACTCATGCTTGGCGCAATTGTCAATCAGGATGTGTATATTCGTCAAAGGGAAGTCATATTTCGGACTGGATCGATTGAGATCCCGGTAGTCGACACAGACTCCGACCTTCCTATCCTTCTTTGGCACTGGCATAGTGTTATGTAACCATGTCGGGTATTCAACTACCCTAGGAACCTTAGCTTTGACCTGCCTTGTGACTTCTTCCTTGATTTTCAAACTCATATCATGCTTGAACTTTCTGATCTTTTGTTTTACCTGCGGACATGTCGGATCATTGGTAGTTTATGAGGCACAATAGACGTACTCAAACTAGTTATGTCATCATACGACCATGAGAATATGTCCTCATATTCATTTAGAAATTTTGTGTATTCTTTCTTTTCTAATGGCGATAGGTGCACACTGATTCGTGTTTCTTTGACATTTTCTACATCTCCCAGGTTGACATTTTCGGTCTTGTCTCGGTTGGATTTAGGCCTGTTCTCAAAGTTCTCTACCTCTTTGATAGTCTCGTTTGGTATGTCATCTTCCTCTGAATCAAAGTCCTTTTGTTGCGTTGTCTCATTACATGTCATAGTCCTTGGTTTATCAAGATAAGTAGTAGTAATGCCTAAAGCACGTCGGGCTTTGGTTAATCTAATAGTCCAATTCTTAAGATATGCCCCTCCGCTCACAACATGAATGGAAGGGTCTTCCTCTCCATCCTCCTAAAGAACAACACAACAGTCCATATCACTGTCTTCCAGAAACAAGTTCTTTATCGTTGCATTCTTCATCTGACAAATAAACAATGTCAGCATGTTGGAAAGTCTGCTCCAGATGTAGTATTGGCTGCTCTAGTGGATAGTAAGGACCGCCCCATGGTGACAACCAGTTGTTGAATTCTTCCAAGGTGTAATCATATCCCAAATCGAAGGCGGTGCCATGTTTCTTGAGTTTTATAGGCTTAGCAATTTCTTGGAGGTTCTTGCCGAGCCCTTTGCTAGGTTTGTACCCACTCCAATTCAGTAGACTCTCGATTTTGTTATCCCATATTTGTCTTTGTCGACAACATTGACTCATTCGATATGATGGTAAGTTCGTCACCTAACTTCCTTCTATCTTCGATCGCTGGAACGGTCTGCGACTGTTTATATGGTTTCTATCATCGTTGTGAATGATCACTTCCTGGTGATTCCATTCAAATTTTACGCTTGATGCACTGTTGATGCTAAAGCCCTAATGACATGAATCCATAGACGTCCCAACAACAAGTTGTATGAGGATGGCACATATATTACTTGGAAATCGACATCAAACCAAGTTGGTCCCATCTATAAGCATAGAATAATCTCACCAATGGTGGACCTCTTAGAACTATCGAAGGATTTTACGTTGATCGCTCCATCCTTTATCTTGTGTAGTCCTTTACCCAGCTTCTTGAGTGTTACCAACAGACAAATATTGAGACTGGACCCTTTATCGATCAGGATTCTATTGATGAAATATCTTTGCATTGCACATTGATGTGCAATGCCTTGTTCTGCCCCAACCCTTTCGGTGGCAGCTCGTCCTCATGAAAGGTGATCTTATGGCTCTCTAGCACTTGCCCTACCATGTTAGCCATTTCACCACCAGTGATGTTACTTGGTACATATGCCTCACGTATCATCTTTAACATAGCATTCTTGTGTGCCTCAGAGTTTTGCATCAAAGAGAGAATGGATATTTGTGCTGTCGTCTTGTTTAACTGGTCGATGACCGAATATTCCTTGGCCTGTATTTTCCTCCAAAGGCCGTCTGGACCTATTTCAATGGTGGGTGACCAATTAGAGGCCTACTTGCTTGACTCTTCTATATGTTCAGGGGTATAGACTCTACAAGTTCTTGTCATACCCTGTGATGTGAGAGTTTACTCAATTCTATCCTTGCCTTTGCTCCTTTCCTCGGCTATATAGTCCCAGGGTACAACCTTTGTATGGAATGGTGTCATGGTCGACATTGGCACTGGGGTCAACATGGCTATCCTCACTTCAAATGGAACATGTGCCTTGGGTGGTGAAACTACAACCTTAAATGGTGCGGGTGCATTTCCTGGAGACACGAATTCAACCTCAATTGGTGCTAGTGTCTTTGCGGATGATGTTGCTTCAAACTCAAGTGGCACAAACATATTTATCTCAGCGTCCTCAGACAGTTGAATATGGACTATGATTGTATTGAGAGTAATTATTGGTTTCTTTGGGTCATCACCTTCTGTGATCAAACCGATTGATCCCTCGGGATCCCAGTCATATTCTATTTCAATCAAGTTGATACTTCCACCCTTGTTGTCTGGCAGAGGGTTGTTGCAGACAATTGGAGCAGGATCTTTTGCCACAATAATCTTGTTATCAATCAAGGACTGTGTCTATTCCTTCGAGGAGCAACACTCATCGATGGTGTGCCCTTTCATGATGGAGTAGTATGCACAAGATTTGTTTGGGTTAACCCACTGAGAAGGTTTCTCTGGGGTTGCAGTAGGGATGTGAGTGACATAACGAGTGGCTTTGAGTCTCTCATACAACTGGTCAATGGGTTCAGCGATGACTGTGTACTATTTTGGAGGTCTGCAATCAAAATTAGGTCGAGGTCTAGGAAAGTTTTGGCGTGCGTGAGGTGATTGATAGTGGGATGGTTGAGAATTATGGGTTTGGTAGACATGAGCGGGTTGGGAGTATATGTGTGAAGTAAGCTTATTTGTAGGAGGTGGAGGTGACTGATAAGTTGGTGGTGGAGCTTGGTATGAGGGTGAAGGTGCTTGGTAATTTGGGATTGACTGATATATGAGTGGAGGTGTTGGGTAATTTTGGTATTTGAGGGGTGATTTGGTCCTTTGTGCAACCATGATAGCCCCTACGTCTCTCTTCTTGGACACACTACCGGACTGCAAGGCCTTATTTGTAGCTTGCAAGGGCTCAAAGTTTGTAACCATACCGCTTTTGATACCTTCTTCAATTCTTTCACCCAGTTTGATAATGTTGGAGAATTTGTGGTTCTCAATCATCATCAGTCATTCATAATACTACGGGTCCTGAGCCCGGACAAGAACTTGTTCATTTGCTCTCTTCTAAGGCAGGTCTGACCTTAGCAGCTTTAGACCTCCAGCGAGCAGCATACTCGCGAAACGTATCTGTGGGCTTCTTTTACAGGTTTTGTGTATAGAACACGTCTGGTGCATTCTCTGAGTTAAACCTGAATCTATCTATAAAATCAAATGTCGTGCCTACCCAACTTGACCACTTCTTGGGATCTTGGCTGATGTACCAAGATAATGCATCTCTTTTCAAACTCCTCATGAACAACTTCATGCGGATTCTCTCGTCTTTCCCTACTCCAACTAGCTTGTTGTAGTATGACCTTTGATGGATCCTTGGATTACTCGTACCGCTAAATATTTCAAACTTAGGAGGTTTGTACCCCTCGGGCAGTTCAACATGAGGCTGTATGCAAATATCCACATAGGCCCTTCGATTTCTTTGCTTCCCTCAATGCCATGAGCCCGACAAGTCAATTTCTTAAGTTCCTTAGCCAGGTTCCTGGTAATCAGATCCTTTTTTATCAGACTCAGGTGTTCTTGAGATAGTTTGGATAGAGTGTGTCATGGTCTCTATGTAGATAGGACTGTTATGGTAGCCTGGTGTGTGGGTACGGAAATGGTCGTTTGTGGAGTTTTAGGGTTTTGGGATGAGTAGTGGATTGTTGTTTAGGGTATGGCAGGTGTTGCATTGGGTTTTTGGTGGAACAGTGTGATCGTGATGAGCATGATGATTTTGTTGCTTTGGAATATTTTGAGGAGGTGTAGGTTTTTGAGTGTTGGGAAAGTTGATATCTGGGTTGCTAAGGGAAAATGACAGGCTTGCTAGATTCTAAACCTGATCGAGCTCTTCTTGAAATTTCAGTAGCTTCTGTTCGAGTTGTGGCACATTCTAATTAGGAACCCGGATACCATGGCCATCAATGGCCTCAACCCGTTCAGCTGGGTTTTCTTTCCTGATATTGTTCAGATCTTCCATCTTGATGAGGAGTGGGTGGAGGGCCCCTGGATCTCGTGGAATAAGATGATGATGCCAGAGTGCACAAACTAACCTTTTGGGAGGGGAATAATACAAACAAAAGGTAACCCAGTTAGCGAGGATTATAAAAAGTATTACAATATTTAAACTCATAGTGCGGGAATGTAAATTGTGTCCTAATTTGGGGACCTCTTTGTGCCCGAGGTAGGCCTAGCAACAAATTAATTTGGAGAACTTAGAATGTTAATTGCCTCATTTTATTGATAAAGATAGACGAACCCCAAATCAACACTAAATAAGAAAAAAAATAAAAAGTCATTAATGGCCATTGGCCTTATTACATTTATTAAGCGAAAAAGATAAACTTCTTTCTACTTTGTCCCAGAAGGACCTTCCCCAGATTCGGCATCCTTGGCTCTGTCGAACAGCTTCCCCAACTCGCAAAGTCCCAGCAACAAGTATGCTTTGGCTAGATGTCCGCCTTTGGTCCCTTCAACATTTTGACAATCTTCAACACTTTTGAGAAATTTTCTCTCCAACTCTACTATGCCTCGCTCCAAGTATCTTAGCCTCTTGTTGGCACTGACAGCCATGTCCTTCCATTCCTTGATCAGCTTCTGGTTGGACTCTTGTATCTTGCGATGATCGCTCTTGTACTCACAGATCCTTTTGTGCAGCTGGTTGTACTTGACTTGCGCCTCAGCCTTTTCATCTATAATTCTATGACCTCGAACAAACCCTGAATGGCCTAGACCATCATGATTGTCTTCCAACCATCCTGAGTAGAAAGGAGCACAACCAACATGGTACCTGTCTGGCTCGATGGTATCTATCCCCATTACAATCTTGAAGTGCCACATATGCTAGGCTTGGCACTTGTAGGGACTATCGTCATTTTGGAAGTGAGCTCGGAAATGGCTCATCTTATCAACCCTGGGTATAACTTGCTTCAATCCAGTTTGCCTCAAAACACGGAGAGGGGCATAAGGGTAGGTTCCTCTTAGACCAATTAGTATCAGGAAAGGTGTATCTCTAGATCGGGCGATGAACTCCTCGGTCGGAAACCACTCGAACATCCATTGAACCTGTTCTTCAATCATATTATCAAATAGCTCACCCATCCTTTGGCATTCTCAGGCGGAGCGAACATGTCGAGGATATAATTCATTCGCTTTGGATGATGTAAAGCAATGTGATCATTCTAGTCCCTTCGCTAAATTTCTTGTCGGTATTTGCCCCTTTGGAGATTTTCCATGTGCCAGAGTTGAAGTAGAAAATTGCAGCCTTCGAAGTGTTTTGCTCCTCGTTGACACATCTCTAAGGCTGAGTATGTCTGCAATTATCATGGGCACAATGCTAAATGTATGCCCTCCAATCCCTTCCATTAGGGTCTTAGTTACCATAGCCTGCCTGGTATGGATTCTCCCTTTCTTCTTTCGAAACACGATCAGACCGAGGAAGCAAAATATGAAGATGAAAACCCTACGATGAATACGTCCCAAGAAGGTGATGGAAAACTCGCCAGGGTAGGTACGGTAGGATTTACTGTGACCTTACCTTTCATACAAGTAGTCAAAAGGGATGTATGATTCCTTCAGGCATGTCAATTATGTATTCTTCTTCAAACCCATCATTTTAAGAAAACCCCTGCCTTTGTAGTTCTCAGGCATTAGCAAACACAGAGTTTCCCACACTAGACAGTTCAGTCCTTCTATCTCCTCTAGCAAATGTGTCATTTCAATGTCCCAAAGCGGAACATGACCCTTTCACAATCCCAAGACAGTGTGGCAGCTTCTATGATCATGTTATTAGGTTGGATTTCCAGGAGGGATGGTAGATTTCCCAAGTATTTTCTAACAAGAGTTTGGTCACTAGAGTGTAAATCTCTCCACCAGCTTAGCAATCTTGGGTAGATGTTGATGACCATGCCAAATATGGGGACATTGTGCCTCATATTTCTACAAGACAAGTAAGGTTAGGCCCATACCCCCACCAGACTCGACTATTTAATATCAATAATTAGCACGAAGCATTTAGTTCCCCAAAGAAATGCATAAAACATGATGATGTCCGCTTGGTTTTAGATAACCCTAGGGGACTTTGGACAAGACTATATTAAAGGATCATTATGTGGACACTATAATTGACTCGACTAGGTTTGGCCATGATGCATGCACAATTTAAATAGAGTAAGGTTTCTATGGTGTTTTAGACTAGTACCCTTGAGCGGATAAATCAAGGACGAAAGGCACGGAACTGTCAACTGCACCACTGATCGACTAGTTTTACCGCAAATATGTCTTTCCTAATTTAGGGGGTAATGACATAGGAAGAGTGCAACAACTCATTAAAAGCCTTGCTATAGTATTTGCTTGGCACAAGTGGAGCATGAATATGCAAAATTAAAAGCATGATGACATGTATTTGCACGTTAAGAAAGCGATAAATACAGCAGTTTCATAATTTAAAGCAGAATTTAAGGTGGAAACAAAGAAGATATGTCAGTTTCGCTTTTGAAAAAGAAATTAATGCTTAAAGGAATTATACAAGTAATTGCACATAGGGAGGTACAAATTCACAAGAACAATATGAAATAGTAAAAGCCTAAATATCCCTAGCAGAGTCGCCATATTGTCAAGCCCCCTTTTTTCCCTCCGCGAAGAGGAGTCCGCGTTTCGACATTCATGGGGTATAATGAATAATTTCCTCTTTTGGGAATTGGGAATTTGAAGAGTCGCCACCTAACTATTTGAAAGTGCATTAGGGAACCTATATGGTTCAACTACAACTATATTTGATAACAAGAGATACAGTAAGGGCTTGAAATTATCCTAAGGGGAAGGTGTTAGGCACCCCTCAGGATGCACTAGTATAGTTCCTGGCCAGATAGGTTTTTGTGAATTTGTTCAAGTAGCGAGTAGACAAGTATGACTCAAATAAGAGGGGATTTGAGTTTGAATACACAGAGTTTGAAAAAATTATTGAAAGGCAAGATTTTGAAAGGGTTATAATCTAAACATGCCTGTGAATGTAAAATGAGTCCTAGGTTTGTTTGTAATATGGATCACATTAATGTAATACCCGGTATGACACTCCTTAGAAGAGGGGATACACGTGGTATTAGTGCACCGGTCATTAGAATCATATCTACCCTTTCCATCTCGTGAAGATATTAAAGCAAATAATGGTCTCGACCTCTATTGCATACTGTTACCCGTCCCATTCCTATCAGTTCCGGAAGAATTTCGGTCTTTTTTTTTTTTTTTTTTTTTAGTTTAACTGTCATCGTTGTATTAATACCAAAAAAAAAGAATATACAATGCAAACCTAAAGTAGCAGTATGGACTCTACTACTTACTACCCTCATCAACTACCATTACAACCTATTTTCCTAATTGTAAACTAACTGTGTATGCTATATACATTTCAAGCTATCTCTATGGAAAACTATTTAGCAATTGTAGACCCTTAGACCATCTTTTACATTGCCTACCACGAGTATGAATCAATATAGCAACTTCTCTAGCTGCTCTGCCTTCATCAAAAGCCAAGTTTTGAAATCTCATATTGTTCCTGGATTTCCAAATTATAGCAACCACATTGACAAATGCAGTAGCTAACACTGACTTCCTCCATGCAGCACTTCTAGCTCCTTTACATATCAATGTCAATTCCTCCTCCCATGTGAGTATTTGTCTTTGACACCCCAGCCAGCAGCAAACACGATACCACAGTTGCCTAGTAATGCAGCATTCGAAGTATAAGTGGTGGAAGGTTTCCTCATATTGCTTACAGAATATACACAAGGATGGAAGTTGGATCCCAACTTTGGCTAGTCTATCCACAGTGGGGAGTCTTTGGTGTGCAGCCAACCAAGCCGTGAATTTGTGTCGAGGGATCACATTTTGAACTAGCATCAAATTTCTCCAGCTAACTCTTTCATAGCAAGGCAACATAGCAATATAGCACTTGTGTATTTGATATTTTCCCATGCTGCACACTGCACCAAGTCTGTCATATAGGTTGCCTACCACCTTCATGTTTCCCATTATACTTTCTCTACACTGTAGGATTTTCCTGATTACCCAAGCAGCCTGTTTTGGAACATTTGTTGTTTCAACTTCACCTTTCTTTATATAGTAGCTATGTATCCATTTCACCCATAAACAGTCCTTTTTTCTGGTCAAGTCCCACAGCAATTTGGACACTGCAGCTTTATTCCAAATTGACAAATTCATAATGTTTAGTCCTCCTGCATTTAAAGGTGTACACACCTTATCCCAAGCAACTAATGCTCTCCTAGAATAGCTAGTTGAGCCAGTCCAAAGGAAGGTACGACAGATAACATCAATGGCTTTTAGAACTTTCTTTGGCAGGATGAATAGCTGAGACCAGTAGGATTGGATGCCAAAGATAACTGCTTTAATAAGCTGGCTCCTGCCAGTATATGATAACAATTTTGCAGACCAGCATCTCACCCTTGCAGTAATCTTCTCAATGAGAGGTAGATAATGTTGAATGGCTAGCTTTTTAGAGTCCAGAGGGATGCCCAAATATCTGAAAGGGAGCATCCCTTCACTGACTCCCAGTCTACTAATAATATCTGCCTTGAAATCTTGATTAACTCCTGCTAGGTATATTGAGCTTTTGTTGGGATTAGCTTCCAAACCTGATGCCTTTGAGAACTGTAAGAAAGCTTGGTGTAATAGCTGGATAGAAATAGAGTCAGCTCTACAGAACAAAAGTAAATCATCAGCAAAACACACATGTGTGCAATTCAATTTCCTGCATTTAGGATGGAAGTTAAAATTTCCATTCCTACTCAACTGTCCCAAAATTCTACTCAAGTACTCCATTGCCATCACAAAAAGGTAAGGGGACATTGGATCCCCCTGCCTTATTCCTCTTTTAGCCTTGAATGGTTTGGTAAGACCTCCATTCATAATAAGAGAAAAGGATACAGTAGTAGTGCATGCCATGATCCATTCTATGAATTTTGCTGGGAATCCATAAGCCACCAGTAGTTGTTTAAGAAAAGACCATTCCAAGGAGTCGTATGCTTTCCTCAAATCCATCTTCAAAACACATCTAGGTGAGACACCCTTTCTAGCATAACCTTTGAAAATTTCATGACTCAATAAAATGTTATCAACTATACTTCTTCCCTCAATGAAAGCAGACTGAGCCATTCCCACAATATCAGTGACCACCTCCTTTAATCTTCTTGTGATTATCTTTGAAATCAGCTTGTATAAAGTGGTGCAGCAAGCTATTGGCCTATAATCTTTCACAGTAGCAGGGGAGTTTGTTTTTGGTACCAAGGCAATGGCTGTTGTATTAATGTAGCTAGGCATGCTGTTTGTCCTGAAGAAATCCTTAGTGGCTGCAAGGATATCATCCTTAATAAGCTCCCAATTCTTTGTGAAGAACTCTACAGGATACCCATCAACCCCTGGGGCTTTATCCCTTGGCATATCATGCATTGCTTCAGTCACCTCTTCCATAGTAACCTCTTTGATGAGCCTTCTTTGTTGTTCTAAGCTAAGACATTTCCCTTCCTTTACTATGGCAATATCAACACTAGTTAGTTCTTCAGCACTTCCTCCCAATAAATCTTGGAAGACAGATATGAACTCAAGCTCCACTGCAGCAGGATCAGTAATATGGTCACCAGCTTCTGAATAAACTGAAGAGATAGTGTTCTGGCTGTTCCTAATCTTCCATTGAGCATGGAAGTATTTAGTATTTGCATCACCACACTCAATCCAAGTAGCCCTTGATTTTTGCCTCATAACTTGCTCCTCAATGTTACTCCATTTTTCAATGTCTGCTAGTGCTTTCCTCTCCTCATTTATTAACTCCTGTTGCTGGGGATTAATTTGCATTTGGGATTGAATAATGTCAAGCTGCTCCCTAGCCTGTATAATCCTCTGCTCATAAGTTGCCATGTACCTGTTTGTCTCCTTTAACCTGTTCTTCAACATCTTCAATTTAGACCATATCTGCTTCATGTTGTCCCCTATAAGCTTCTGTTGCCAAACATCCTCAACAATAGTATGGAACTGTGGGAATTCCATTACACCAATGTAGAATCTAAAGGGTTTTGGATGAAGGAGCTTTTGAGTGCCAAACTTCACACAGATAGGGGTGTGGTCAGAGATTGAAGGATTGAGGAAATCTGCTTCAATATGCCCAAATTGCTGCATCCATTGGAAATTACCTAAGGCCCAATCAATTTTACTATAAACATGTTTATTTGTCCAAGTAAAATTCCATCCAATTCTTTTTAAAGGTGTAAGCTGCAGATCATAAATGAGTTGCTTAAAACTCCTAATTTCAGCATCAGTAACCATTGAACCAATTCTATCCTCAGAGGAAAGAACATTATTAAAATCACCACTAATTAGCCAAGTGTCTTGGCTGGGAATAGAGATATCCTTAAGATCAGCCCATAATCTTTCCCTTAAAACTCCAGTGTTGTGGCCATACACTACACATAGGTATGTTTTCACATGACTCAAAGAATCCTCTATATGACAGTGGATCATTTGGTCAGTTACCTTTACAATATTAACCTTAATATGAGGCTTCCATATCAACCAAATTCTACCATTCACAGCTTCAGAGTAGTTACAATAGACCTTCCAGCCCTTAGCTATTTTTCCTTGAATTTTCTGTGCTTTGTGTGCTTTAACTCTAGTTTCAAGACATCCCAACACATCTACCTTATTTACATTTAAGAAAATTTTCAGTTCCTTTTGTTTATGGGCTAAATTCAGCCCTCTTATATTCCAAGTAACAACTTTCATGTATATGATGGCCCTGGATCATGCTGGCTTTTCACCCCAGCATCTTGATCATCCAATATGGTTTTACCCCTGCTACATGTAACTACACATTCTGCAATTTCTTCATTTTCCATGACCACTTCTGAATTGGTAGTCATGCTTGGAGGATCATTTTTCTGCATAGGCATTAGACTCCTATTTTCCCCATCATAAGCACAAATAACAGCATTTAGTTGCATAGTAGTCTGAACCAAACACTCCCCTGTAGCTATCTGCTTCTGTCCATCATCTACACTGACTTCAACCTTTGTTGCAGATTGTAACAAATTTTCCCCTGCATCTGACTGTTTAACCACATCCGTACACTCATCTACTTTGGGAGCATGGACTTTTTTCACAGTCCATCTTTGTCTATTGGCTTTAGTCTTCCCAGGCCTCAAAGGTGTCTCTTGCTTCACATTAGTGGTTTCATCTTCAGTTTTCTCAGCATACCAACACTCACTAGTGTCATGCCCAAATTTAAGACAGTGATTACAAAAGGTAGGCTTCCAATCATAATCAATCAATTGCACCTTATGACCATATGGAGCTTCAATATCTATATGATCAGGCAAAGGTTGAGAGGCATCCACTTCCACTAGCACTCGAGCAAATGATATTCTCTGATAGTGAGCTGTTATTTTATCAGTGTATAATGGCTTACCTATAGCACTGGCAAGCTTACTTAACACATCAGCTGACCAATATTCAACTGGCAACCCTGGAAATTTAACCCACACAGGGATGGTGCTTAACACATCACTTTGAAAAGAAAAATCTGTTTCCCAAGGCCTCAGAACCATCGGCTTGTTTCTAAACGAATATGGCCCAGATTGAATTATTAGGTCCATATCCACTTTGCTCGCAAACCTAAATATACAATATCCTTCAACATGCATTAAGATCTGTGGCTTAGAAACAAAATTCCAGACATGAGCTACGAAGTTTTCCATTGCTTTTTCAGTTGGTTTATCCCCTATTATGTATCCTATGAGTGAATCCTTCCAGAGTTCCACTTGTGGTTTCAATTCTTCCTCCTTAATGGATACTATCAGCTTACCATTTCTATTGACTGGAGGAACAAATTTTAGAGTGTTCCCCATGTGAGTGAGCCGATTGCCTTGCACTGCCTCAGCAAAAGTAGGGGGAGGAGTTTCATCTTCCACAACATTTGAGAATTGCAGCTTCCTCACAATCGCTTCCTTTTGCTTCTCCTCTAGTTGCATGCATTCATCAGTAACTTTCTTCAACTTTGCTTCAGATTGCAAAATTGGAGGTAGAAAACTTCCGAAAGTGAGAGGTTCAGGAGATTTGGACTGTATTTGGACTGGAGTTGTGATCTGTAGGGCGGGGGAAGGTTGGGGACGTCGACGGCGTGCCATTGCCGGCGATTTTAGCGTCGTGCTAACGTGCGCCAGTGAACAGCGCCTTAACGTACGCCTTTAAGGTTCTCTATTTCGGTCTTTTATTCTTATAAGAGGGAGGTTCTAAGCTGACTCTTAGGCTTAAAGGTAAAAAATGCTAAGCGGACATACAAAACAAGCAAGACTGCATTTAGAGGGGGAAATATATAAGCAATTAGAAGACTCATGTATACATCCACAAATAATGCATATAAATAGCATGACTTAAAGACATTTAAGATCAAAATTTTAAAATCCAAAAGAAGGGTGTTTGGTTCAGAACCAGATCCATTATATAACTCAGAAAAGAAGTCCGAATCATGCTTGTCTGCTCGTTGTAGAAGTTGATAATTAGACGAGGGTAGTTCTAATTTTATTCAAGCAATTACCTAAGGCTTGCCTAGACATAAACAGTATTCAGTAGTTATTCAAAATCATTAAGACATTAAGAAATTATTCTTATTACCTAAACATGTTGTTCTAGTGTTCAACACATAGGATTGTGGCCAGTTAGTTGTAAAGACTGAGTGAAATTGTTTTATTCCTTTTGTGTGCTCATAGTTAGCCTAATTGAATATATGTGAATGAAATCCTAAATACATGGTATCTAATATACAGGGGCGCATAATGACATATATGGAGAATCCTAAGTAGGATTTCTTTATGCACCAATATTTCAGCGTTTAAAACATGATTTTCAGAATATGTAGAGAGGGTATGTTTGTTAGTGTTTTTTTGACGAAAATTTACTTTTATTTCATCAAAAACTCTCATTACATACCCAGATTAACGTTGACCATTAATCTCTAATCACTATTATATGTATAACTTTCTATGCAAGTACTACTATTAAACTAGTATACTAAGGCAGTTTTTTTACAATTTCTAATCATGATTTCCACTTGATCTTCTTCCTTCCTTGTATGTGAATATGCATTGCAACTTCCTTACAGACTTCATCAATGTTGTATCTTCCTTTGTTGTATCGCATTGAGTTCCTTTCACGCCATATGTAGTACTCGACCATTGCAAAAGCTGCTGTGGTCATTTCAGCCATATACTCTTTCTTCTTTGCCATGTTATTCATCCATATAAATTCATGGTTCCAATATTCTATCAACCTCGCATTCCCCAGCTATGTCAGTATCCATTTCCACAGCTTTTTGGTGCTCTAAGAGCCAAAATAGATGCGTTCAAAGTTTTCCTCAGCTTTTCCACAAAAAATACACTCTGTTTGCATTTGGATACCAAACTTAGTAAGTATAACCACAGTTGCTATTATTTGATTAATAGCCAACCATAAATGAAACCTGAACCTCGGGTGTATCTGTGAGTGCATATGGATACTCTTCCATTCAACTTTACTGAATTGAGATTGCATATGAACATATGCTTTGTGAATCTGGAATTTACCTTTCTTTACAAGGTTTCCCAGAATGGCTGCAATACTTTGTTGATCTGTCCTCATCTGCATAACTTTATCTTTTGCATCTATGATCTTCTTGACCACCCATACTGCTGCTTTAGGAGTGTGAATATCTTCAATCTGTTTCCTCTTTATATAATAGGTGTGAGCCCATCTTATCCAAAGTGCATCCTTTTTCATAGCCAACGCCCATAGATGTTTTAATACTGCTGCCTTATTCCATATCTTCATGTTTATCACATTCAATCCACCTGCTGATTTTGGTTGGCATATTCTGTCCCATGCAATCAATGCTTTCCTGGAGATTTCATTTGAACTAGTCCACGAAAATCTCCTGCATACAGTCTCTATCATCTTCATAATCTTATTTGGGATTAAAGATATTTGATCCCAATATGTTTGTACACCAAATAGGAATGATTTGATTAACTGAACTCTTCCTGAGTAAGAGAGCATCCTTGCTGACCAGCATCCGACTCTCTCTGTGATCTTCTCAACTAAAGGCAATCATTAGTGTGTGTTTAGCTTTCTTGCAGATAATGGAACTCCCAGAAATGGGGTGTACTTCCATTTACATATCCAGTAAGTTTGATCAGTTCGTCTTTGATATACTGTTCTACTCCAACAATATAGATTGAGCTATTTTCTGCACTTGCTTGCAATCCTGATGCATTTGAGAACTTATTGAAAGTGTTCTGTAATGTATTTATTAATTGTTTGTCACCCATGCAAAGCATCAGCAAAGCATATGTGTGTCACTCACAGCTTCTTACATTTTGGGTGGTATCTAAATTTCTTCTGCGCATCCAATGCACTCATCTCCCTTTGCAAATATTCCATAGCAATCACAAATAGGTAAGGAGATGTTGGGTCTCCTTGTCTGATACCTCTGTTAGTAGGGAAATGTTTAGTAATTCCACCATTCAATGTTAAGGAATAAGATACTGTTGTCACACACTCCATGACCCATCCAATAAATTTCTGTGAAAATCCAAGATCTGTGAGCATATATCTTAAGAATTGCCAATCTAGTGAATCATATGCCTTTTTTAAATCAACCTTGAGAATAAATCTTGGTGATAGACCTTTATTGTTGTAATCATTAAACAACTCATCGTTAAACAGAACATTATCCACAATGCTCCCCCCTCTATGAATGCAGATTGTGCTCTCCTAATTAAGCACTCAATTACCTTCTTGATCCTCTTAGTCATAATTTTTGCTATAATCTTGTATACTGTAGTGCCGTATGCAATAGGCCTATAATCCTTGAAAGTTGTGGGATTTGTACCTTTGGGGATCAATGTTATTGCTGTACAGTTCCATGCTTTCTTCATCTTACTTGTTTGGAAAAAGCACCCTACAGCATCATAAACCTCTTGTTTCACTTCATTCCAGTGCATTTTGAAGAACTCTACTGGGAACCGATCCACACCAGGTGCCTTGTCATTTGGCATTTCTTTCATTGCTGCATCAACTTCTTCATGAGTAACTTCTTGAATTAGCTCTTGTTGCTATTGCAATGTTAGGCACACACCTGCTTTAATAGTTTTTGTACTAAGACATGGTTTGATCCCAATATCAGTTCCCATTAGTTGCTTAAAAAAGTAACAAATTCTCTTTCCACTTCTATAGGGTCTATGATTCTGAATTCCCCTGCAATATATACATAGATTATTGCATTCCTGCTTGCTCTCTTTTTCAGTTGGCATAGAAGTATTTGTAGTTTGAATCTCCATAATCTATCCTATTTACTCTTGACTTCTGCCTCAAAATTCTTTCTTCTATTGTACTCAATTTCTCTAGTTCATGAAGAATCTGCTTTTCCTTTTCTATCATTTCTTGATTTAGAGGAGTGATGTTCAGATTGTTCTGCACATACTCTAGCTGTTGCCTGATGTGGTTCAATCTTTTTTCATAGCTTGCCATCTACTTGTTCAGTCCCTTAGTTACAGTCTTCATTTTCCGTAGTTTCTGCCATATACTATCCATAGGATCACTTCCTATCTTATGCCTCCATATGTCTTCTAGCATAGGCTTAAACTGTGCTCCATTGTTACCATATACAACTTGAAAGGTTTTAGGTATATATTCTTCCTCTTCCATATTTGGATCACTATAGGAGAGTGATCTGATACCCTAGGATCGAGACACACAGTATCCACATGTCCATATTCTTTGATCCAGTCAAAGTTGACAAAGGCCCAATCTATTCTACTATATACTCTATCATCTGCATACTGTTTATTGCACCAGGTATAGAAACAACCCTTTGTGTTCAATGGGGTCAGTTGTATGGAATCAATACAGTCCTTGAACTCTTTTATCTCATTCACAGTAACTGGTTGTCCCAGCCTATCCTCAACGTTGAGAATGCTATTAAAGTCCCCACTTGTGAGCCATGGGATTTGAACATGATTTCCCATCATTTGTAATTCGGACCATAAGCTTGTTCTCTCCTGCTGCTTGTTTCTAGCATACACTACTGTTAGCATAATCTAGTGTATCACTCAGTACACAATGAATGCATTTCTCATGTACTTGAACTACATTGACTGCTACATTTGTCTTCCACATCAACAAGATTCTACCATTCTATGCTTTTGTATAATTTCAACAATATCCCCAGTCTCTTGCTACTCTGTACAATATTGTTTTTGCCTTTTTTTTCTTTTACTCTAGTTTCTAGACAACCTAACACATCCACCTTATTCTATTGCAAAAGGATTTTTAATTCTTTTTGCTTGTGGGGCTTATTTAGCCCTATTATATTCCATGTACTAATGATCATAGGGGGTGTTGTGTAAGATAAGGATCCAGACCCCTTCTTTGTGCAGCTGTTTGTCTCAATTCATCCAGTACTTGGAATCTGTTTGCATTGTTTGTTCCAACATATCTGCCCAGCTTATCTAGAGAGGGTTGTTGTTCCTTTTTGTTTGCATCATTTTGTACCTTCTTTGCCTTTCTGAACTACACCACCTTCATGTGACACCTTTTCATCTTCTGTAGGGTACTGCACTTCCTTCATTTCTTCCTTGTTCTCTTCCTTATCTTGTTGTTATTTTGGTTTCCATTCCTGTATGATTATTCTTTGCCCCTATTCCCCCTCTTAGGAACTTGGAATTCTTCATTTTCCTCATTCTTACTTAACTTCGAGCATTCGATATCATGTCCAAAGTGTAGACATTCAGTACAGAATTTTGGCTTCCATTCATAGACAATTTCCTATTGTTTTACACTCGTAGGAGTTATAATTTCAATAGTTTCAACCATTGTTTTTGTTATATCAACTTTCACTCGGACTCTTGCATAAGAGATTTTCCCTAGTTCAACAGTATACTTGTCTGTGTACATTGGCATCCCTACTCCACTTGCTACCTTACTCAGGGCATCTGCAGTCCAATATCCTACTAATAAGCTAGGGATTTGGATCCAAACTGGAATAATTGTGATATACTTAGGGTCAAAATGGAAATCTCTCTCCCAATTCAGTAAAATTAGTGGCTTATTATGATATTTATGTGGCCCTGCTTGGATTATTGCTTCCTTATCTTTCACATTTGAAAATCGAAACACATAATAGCCATCATGATGATATAGAATTTGAAGTTTATCTACAAAAACCCATACTGCTTCTATATAGTTCACCATAGATTTCTCATATGGAGTATCCCCCAAAACATACCCAATTAAAGCATTATCCCAGTACTCTTTTAGCTCGTTTACATTTTCTTCTTATATCTAAATTATTACCTTACCTTCTCTGAGGCTAGGTGGTACATAATCCAGCTTCATCCCCATTTATGAGTTCCTCTTCTTATTCCTCATCTCCTTTGCATGCATCATTGTATCCTTTTCCACTTTCACAGCTCCCAGATCTGGATTTGAAGTTTGCTATGAAGACCCAACTTATGAGAATTAGAGTCGCTTTTGACTTGTTGGTGTCTGCTCTTTGCCATTCTGCACTATAATCTATGTATTCCCATTATTATTGTTCCGTTTTTTACCGTTCATCTCTTTGTTTTCACTTAGCTCGCTTTCCTTAGGAATTGGTTGGAAAACAACTAGTAGAAAGCTCCCTAAAGTTAACGGAGTTATGGTTTGCATCATAGAGTTCACAGTCGTAGCCACGCCGGTCACCGGCGCTACTTGTTTGCATCTCCTAGCCATCAGAGGTTCACGTTAGCCCGCCTTGGCTTAGCACACACCGAGAGCTAAGTCCTCCAGTTTTCCATTCTCGTATGACTACTCTTTGTTAGTGTTGTTTAGCTTAAAACATGATCTCTAAGTGTGCATGACAGTAGGAACATTATTGCAAAAATGCTAGTTATTATCACATTTTAATGCAGGATTTGTTAAGTGATATGATAGTGAAACAAACATGCTGAAAATAGTAAGTGTAAATCCTAAGGGAAGATCTCTAATGCATGAAATGAGTCCTAAGCATAGATTTTATTACCCAAGTAGGAAGTAAACCTTATAACATGCTTTCTACCCTTTTGATAACTAAAACATGCATATTTCCTAGCCCTTTTCACTACTCAACCCCATACAGACCAAATGATGAATTACATAAGGAATGCAAAAATAAGAAATTACAACCATAGGAAGCCTGATTCTGACTTCCTCTATGAGGTATGTAATAAACCACTTCTATGATAACATTATTCCAAAGCTTTTCTCATATCTAGGTGTGTCAGAGTTTCTAAGGACCTCAAGGGACCCCGAGCAGTGCTCACACTCAGTTTACATAACCAACAGAATGAGTGCAGTGTGGAAAGGCCAATTATTATGTGTCAAAGTTTAGAGGGAGCTCAAGGATCCCAAGGCAAGGCTCACACAAAAGGGGCAGAACCTAAATTCTAAGAGTATATGTGAGAGTGCTTGACATAGTTTGAAAAAGAGTTTGTTTAAAACTAGATTGAAAGTAATCACTAACAGAGGTGATTTAAAAGCAGTTTGTAGTAGTTAACAAAACTCAAACTCCCAAGATGGGATCACACACAAAATCAATAATCATATAAAGTTCAAGGGGGTATGGGCCACACAAACATTTGACTGTAAGCACATAACATCATCAAGGGTCTTAGGACTAGTTGGACATGTACAACAATAGCTGATACTGGCATGATCACATGCTAGTCAGAAAGAACATAATCACATTTAAGGGGATAGGGACTTGGGATGGAAAGTACACAATAAGTGACTAACAGAGTATGCCTTGAAACACAAACAGGGGAGTGCATTAATTATAGCATACTGGTAATGTAACGTGACTGCAGAACAACAAGTAGAAGTAGACAAGAATGAGAGAAACTGAAAAAATTAAAGAAGCATGTTGTTGTTGGAGCTTAAAAATTAAACTAGTACATACCAGTGAAAGAAGAAAAGTGAGAAAAGAAAAATAAGCAGGATTCCACAGTCTAGCCTTGGCTTTTATCTGGATAGACAAAGCAGTAGCACAAGTAGTAGTAGAGAAAGAGAGTTTTTAGCGTTTAAGTGTGTGTTTTTTAGCTTATTTGTTTGTGTGTTTAGAGAAGAGAGGGTGGGGTACTTATAGTTTTGAAAACTAGTAGAATAAGGAAATAAGTAAAGCTTTAACACGAACATGAAAATAATCACAATCAGAATCAATTAATACAAGTACTTTTCTTTAATCAAGGAATTACTGTTCAAATGGTTACTGACAGGAATAATTAAGGAAAGAAAACCAATTTGAGAAAAATTAATTTCTGACCATATAGGGGATATTAAAAGAATAGAGTAAATAATTGAGTCTAAGTACAAAAGTATACTTAGTTGGGGAATGGATTCAACAGGGTGTATCACATCAAATAAAGAAAGGGATCAATCACTTAAACAAACGAGTAAAATTAGGGTTTATTAGAAAATATTGTAATTAAACCATCACTTAATGCAATCAAGATTAATCAAGAAGTGATCATGATTGTGCACTTCATCATATAAATAGAAAGGAATGAACATGCGTATTAGACATGCAGGGTCTATCATATTGGCAAATGGAGAAAACTGGATGAACATAAATATATAAGAATGACATGAATAGGCTAATGACTATTCAAGTTATGGTAATCAACAAGGTCAAGCATTCATGGCTCACACGTAGAACCAAAGTGAAGAAATAGGTCTAACATGTGAAGAAATTCAGAAACAAGTAAAGAACTCGCAGTAATAAGTGAGGAAAACCTTTTTAAGAAACTAGGGTTTATGAAATAGTCGAGTTAAAAATAGTGAGAACTCAGAATCAGATAAGTCAAACAAGAAAAAAGATTCAAACACAAAGAACTTAATTGAACCAAATGCGCATATAAAATAAACAAAGAGAGTCTCAGAATCCAGATAGAACCAAAAAACGGCTTTCAACACGATGAACCAGGAAGAAGACATATATGAGCAAACCATTTAATCACAGTAAAATCATAAGCTAATACTAAAATAATAAGAGAATAAATATTTTTAAGAGAGTTTAAGAAAATCCTAATCGTTAAAGATGAAGAGTCACTTTAAAAGAAATCGAAAAACCTTTAAGAAAACACCGTGAGGTTTATAACATACACAGATCTAAGATGGACCTGAATGAAAATCGAAAGATCTTAAAAGTTAGGGTTTCATATAACCTAGAAAGTGGGAAAGACTTCAAAAAGTTATCGATCTAGCCGGAAAAGCCGTGGATCTGACTCAATCGGCCAGGGATGGACAGGAAAGGACCATACATAGAAGTTGAGCCAAGATTGGACTAGATCTTTTTGAGATATGTCCATAAAATCACGAAAACAAAAAACCAAGAGACATAGAAGATCGGTACACATCTCAAACAGCAATGGAGCCCATGGATTAGGTGAGGATTGAAGGGGTTAGGGTGGATTTGGGCAGCGGCTAGGGTTTTGGTTTAGGTTTCAGAGAGAGTTTGAGAGGAAGGGGATTCAAGGGCAGCTGACTAGTGAGAAATGATTTAGGTTAGGGAGTTGTTTGGGTTTAAAATTGGTAGGTGAAATGGTGGTCGTTGATCTGAATGATCAACGTCCTAGATTAAAACGGGTAGGTAGGGATCTGGGTTTGGGTAGGATTTGATTGAGTTTGGGGCGGGTTTTAATTGGAATTGGGTTGGGAAATTTGGGATCCAATTTAGGCTATAATTATAACACAAATGGACTGTTATTTAAATAGCCAATTTCCCCCCTTTTAAATTATAAAAAAATAATAAATTGTTTCTGAAAAATAAATTGAAAGTATTAAAATGATTTATAACATATAATTCACAATTTAAAAATACAGGACCCAATTTTATGAATATAAACATCGAAGTGGCTAATATTGCAATTATATGCAGTTTAGCTTTAAAAATACTAAATAAAATTGTCAAAATATGTAAATATTAACTTAGAATTATTTTGACATAAATATAAAATCCAATAAATGAATTATTAAAATAATAACTTTAGAGATAATTATTGAAATTTTATGGATAAAAAGGGAAGTAAATCAATTAAAATCTTTAAAAATTATGGAAAAATAATAAAATGTTTGGACATGCTTATATAGATATATATATGCTATTTAGAAGTTATTTTGCATATTAAAAATATGTAGGAAAAAATTAGGTATCAACATACCCCCATTTCCATCCCAAGGTCCTAGTTCTTCCAACAATGAAATGGGGAGAATCGAAAGGATGTTTGAACAGATGATGAAAATGAATGCCGACTCTGATTCCCAGTTGGCATCCCACAATATTTCAATCAAAAATTTGGAGGTTCAATTAGACCAAATATTACAATCCTTGAATACTCGCCCTAAAGGGGCTCTATCTAGTGATAGGGTAGTCAACCCGAAGGGTGTGAACTATTTCGGGCGTGTAATGGCAGTAACTACAAGAAGTGGATGAGGATGTTATATGAGTGCCTCCAAACAAAAAGAAATTTTGAGTGATAAAGTTGAGTTTCAAGAGGATGAGATCCCTTTGGTGGTTGAGAATATGATTGATGAGAACGTGAATCAGGAAGTGAGGATTGATATCCAAGATACCAAGGTGGAAACTCAGAATGACGTGAACTCGTCTAGGAAACACATAATAGACATGCCGGAAATGGTTGTGCCTAATGCCAAATCCCCTTTGCAAAGGCCGCCTCCACCTTATCCTCAAAGACGTGCGAAACAGGAAAATGAGAACCAGTTTAAGAAATTTATTGACATGATGAAGAGCTTATCAATTAATGTGCTGTTGGTGGAAGCTCTAGAACAAATACCGGGATACGCTAAATTCATAAAAGACTTGGTGACAAAGAAAAAATCCATGGATTGTGAAACTATCAAGATGACCCACCAAGTTAGTGCAATAGTGCACTCAATGGCTTCGAAGCTAGAAGATCCTGGTGCTTTCACCATTCCTTACACCATTGGGAGAGCAAACTTTGTAAAAGCTCTATATGATTTGGGGGAAAGTATCAACTTGATGCCTTACTTCGTTTTCAAGACGTTGGGTATTGGGCCACCTAGGGCTACTTCAATGAGGTTGCAAAATGGCGGATAGAACTATGAAGAAGCCACTTGGTATTGTAGATGATGTCCTTGTTCGGGTGGACAAGTTCATTTTGCCAGTTGAGTTTGTGATTTTGGATTGTGAGGTAGATTATGAGGTTCCGATCATATTGGGAAGATCTATCCTTGCAACTGGGAAGGCCTCCGGTTATGTGGAAGTAGGGGAACTCACCTTCCTGGTAGGTGATGAGAAAGTGGTCTTTCATGTGTGCAAATCAATGTAGCAGCCCAACAATTCTAAAATGTGCACTTTTGTGGATCTTGTAACATCGGTTATAGTTGATGATACTAGTGCAATGTTCAATGTTGAGGACCCTCTAGAGGCGACATTACTAAATATTGATGTAAATGAGGATGAAAGCCGGGTGGAGTGTGTCAATGTTTTACATGGAGTGGGATTTACTCGTATGAGCCTTAGAAACCCTCTTTGGATCTTGAGAATAGGAAGACTACATCAGCAAAGCCCTCAATCGAGGAACCTCTAGTGTTGGAGTTGAAGTCGTTGCCTCCACACCTTAGTTATGAATTCTTAGGCCCTAGTTCAACTTTGCCAGTTATTCTTTCCTCTTGTCTTCCTAACATGCACGTAGATGCCGCATTGGCGGTGCTCCAAAAACTAAAGGCAATTGGATGGACCTTAGCTGATATTTGGGGGGATAAGACCCGCCTTTTGTATGCGGAATATTATTCCTAAATATGATGCAAAAACCTCCTTGGAACATCAAAGGAGGTTGAACGAGCCAATGTATGAAGTTGTGAATAGGGAGGTGATCAAGTGGTTGGATGTTGGGGTTGTGTACCCCATCTTTGATAGCTCTTGGACTTCGCCGGTGCAATGTGTACCGAATAAGGGTAGTATGATCGTGGTTACCAATTCAAAAAATGAGTTGATTCCTACCAGGACTATCACCGGATCAAGGGTGTGCATGGATTACCGCAAGCTGAATAAAGTGACCCGAAAATATCACTTTCCATTGCCTTTTCTTGATCAGATGCTAGACAGATTTGCTGGATGTGCCTTCTACTATTTCTTGGATGGGTATTCTGGGTACAACCAAATTTTGATTACTCTAGAAGATCAGGAAAAGACCACTTTCACTTGTTAGTATGGTGCCTTTGCCTTTTCTAGGATTCCATTTGGGTTGTGTAATGCAATGGCTATGTTCCAGTGGTGTATGATGGCCATATTTACCGACATGGTGGAGGACATTTTGGAGGTGTTTATGGATGACTTCAGTGCTGTGGGTGACTCCTTTGATGAATGTTTGAAAAATCTTGATAGAATGTTGGCCCGTTGTGAAGAAACCAATCTTGTGCTTAATTGGGAAAAAAGCTACTTCATGGTTGATGTGGGCATAGTCCTTGGCCATAAATTTTAAAGCATGGTATAGAGGTGGACAAATCTAAAGTTGAAGTGATTTCAAGGCTCCCTCCCCCTACTTTAGTCAAGGGAGTTAGAAGTTTTCTTGGGCATGCGGGGTTCTACCAGATATTTATCAAGGACTTTTCGAAGGTAGTGAATCCTTTGTGCAAGTTATTGGAAAAATATTCCAAATTCGTGTTCAATTAGGGATTTACGAAAGCCTTCGAACTTCTCAAGCACAGGTTGACCACCACTCCTATTATTACCACACCCAATTGGAACTTTCCTTTCGAGCTCATGTGTGACGCGAGTGATGTTGCAGTTGGGGCGGTCTTGGGTCAAAGAGTGAATAAAATGTTTCATCCGGTGTATTATGCTAGCATGACAATAAATGATGCTTACGTGTACTACAGAGTGACTGAAAAAGAGCTTTTGGCTATTATATTCGCAATGGAGAAATTTCGGTCGTCTCTCATGGTTGCCGAGGTCATAGTTCATACCAATTATGCCGCACTCCGATACTTGATGATGAAGAAGGATTCCAAAGCTAGACTGATGTGATGGGTCTTGTTACTTCAAGAGTTTGATTTGGAGATAGTGGACCAAAAGGGTTGTGAAAACCATGTGGCGGACCACTTGTCCCTCTTGGAGAAGGGGGGGGGGGGGGCTCATGATGGTCTAGAGATCAACGATCATTTTCCGATGAGCAACTCCTTTCTATGTCGGTGAATGTTATGCCATGGTTTGCGGATGATGATAGGCTATAATTGCATATTTAAGTCACGTATTACACTCTAATTTACCGCACTTTAGTTGAGTTTGCACTTTAATCGCTAGTGGTTTGCACTAACAGTGTATTTATGCCTTATAGGAGTGATTTCAAGCTATATAGATGTTATAGAATGAACTCAAGTGATTTAGATCTTTGAAGTCTGAGTAAAATCCCAAGGAATTAAGCGGAGATCGTATTCGGCAATCAATGGATGATAGAGCAATAAAACGAAGAACCAAGTAGGCATATTGTGCAGTGTCTAGTATAATGCATATAACCTTAAGCTCCGAACTCCGTTTGGGTTCCAAAATATATGGTTGGAAAGATAACTTAAAGGAATACAACTTTCATGTTTTACATTTTTCCAAATTCCAAACTGGGCAATGTTCACCATAGTCCATGTTGTGGCCGCGGTGAACTATTCACGAACCTGGAAATTTGGGGGCCAAAGTGTCAATTCAGAAAACTTTTGTAAAATCCATATATGCCATCGAAGCTCACCCAAGAAAGGGAGGCTGGTGTTTTTAGATTACATTTGGAGGAAGAACAGGTGTGAGAGATCAGCCAAAACATTAGAGTTCTTTATCTCTTTTATTTTCTTGCAATTTTTACATTATGAACAATTTAGCACTTTTCTCTTACTTTGTTATGAGTAGCTAAATCCTTTGTCTAAGGTTTTGGTGAAATCCGTTGGGGAAGAATGGGTTGCTATATTAAAATAGTTTTTAGTTGGTTTTTAATCTCTATTTGTTCAACTACGTTTCGATTTTTGTTAATTGAAAGGATCCTCAATTAACCGCTTCTATTTATTATGTATCTACTTGAGAGCGAATACATATTTAGGTAGTTGTTTGAATAACATCACTCCCGGAGTATAGGAGAAAGTCACAACCGAGGGTTTAGAGGTTGGATTAGAGATAACTATACTTCAGGTGCCATCTAAGTGAACTGCAATGCGAATCGAACTAGCGTAGATTGAGAGAGTGTGTCTAGTAAAATATCATAATTGCTTGACAGAAATTTATGATAGCTGGAGAGTTCATGATTGATAGAGACAACTAAGTCGAAGCTATAAGAAACATACAACTAAGGAAATTAATAACGGGGGAAACCATTAGCTTAGACCTTTATTCCAATTGTTTACAATTCAAGAATAGTTAGTTTTTAGTTGTTTGTTTATTTTCAATCTTGTCTTCTTAGTGATATTAAACAGATACAGCTAAGCCTTAGTTCTCTATTGGATTCAGTTCCATACTTTTAGACCACATTATATTTTCAGCAACCGCTTATCCTTTTTGGGACTAGAGTTGGATGTGATCAAATTTTGGCGCCGTTGCCGGGGTACTAACGGTGTAGTTGTAGCTGTATATATTGCTAGGTTTCGAGTTTGAACTTTTATTTGTTTTCTTTTCTTTTGTTTTTTATAGCTATTGATTTGAGAAACATGAAATCTTGGAATTATGGGAATTTGGGTGTAGATAATTCTACTATTGATCTCCATAGATATTGTGAAGGAAAAAATTTTCACAACATTCCTGAGAGCGAGTTATGTGCACCAACTAAATCTTATTTATAGAATGTGTGTGTTGTATGTGGTGGTAAAAATGGTCACCTCCATGGTTGTGCTTATATTTCTTATTTTTCCCTAACCCTTTACTATGATGGTTTTACCTTTTCTTGTGAAGTTAATAGGAACAAAGAACCTGGGAATGCAGACCTGAAAGAGATCAAGGATATTCTAAAGTGCCTTATGGACCAAAACAAGGAAAATATTGCAGATAGAAAGGCAAGAGGCAACTATTTGCTAGTTGTAGGCTCAATTGAGTCAAGTGATTGGAGATGTTAATGCTCAACAAGCCGATATTGGGGATAGTAGCCAAGGAGAGCATGAATTGGAGGTGTTAATTGGGGAGGTCAGAGTAGAACATCAACAACCCAACCAACTACTATTTGAGGATGTCAATGTTGAAGAAGTGAGATTAGAGTCATACAAGGACATCGAGGATACAAATTTTGTTGACTCTAGTATCATTGATGTTGAGGATGTTGAAAGTCCTGAAGTTCACGTGTTTGAGCGCATTGGCCCTCACTCCAAACATTTTTCTACATTGTGCTTGAATGACTATATGGAAATAGAGTCAACTGAGCTGATTGAGAAGTCAAGGAATGAGGAACAAGGTGCATATATTCTGGAATTCTTCTTGCCAGAAAGTCAGGATTACATACCTCATACAAAGGCCAAGGAGTGCAGAATACCACACTATTTCCTTGGGCAGATTAGATTTCTACCGCCCCATGACCATAATCATAATCATGAATCAAAATATGAAGTTCAATTCATAAGCTCGAGGTAGAGGCAGAAAGTGGTGCACGTCATGCCACGAAGTTAAATCAAGCGCTTGTTGGGAGGCAACCCATCTTTATTGCTTTCTCTTATTTGTTATTTTATTTATTTTTAATTGTACTACTTTTGTAGCGTCAATATTTTATTTTTTCTACGATCATGGAAAGCAAATGTATTGGAAGGATGCAACAACAAACCAAATGGTTGGAACTAAGTGTGAAATACCCACACGAAGGACCGAGCTTGGGAGAAGTCTGAGTACCCCATGAGTTGTAATGCTTCGACCTTTGGCCTACCGGGGAGTATTTTTTACCCTTTCATTAGTTATTGTGTGCATTGGGGACAATGCACAATTTTAAGTGTGGGGTGAGGAGATTGTCTGTGTGACTTTCTATGATATTTTAGTTGTGTTAGTTTAATTGAATATTTTTTTAAATAGAAAAGGTTGGACTTTTCCCGACGATGGATCTATTAGATAATTTTCTTGAGGGATATAAGTGTAAAGAAAAAAACAAAAACATTTTCTTTTGTTAGGTAGTGTAGAAATTACCCCTTGATTTTTCTTTAAACCACGGTTCTTTTCCAAGGGTTTTATTTGAACCGGGTGTAGCTAGTTTTTTTGGGAATAGGAGCCATTGTGTTGTTCATTGAATTGAAGCAATATCTCTTGACTTGGTTATGCCTTGAGAACGGTAAGTACTTTGGTTGTGACGCTTATGCCCAGTTTTTGACTCTTGTAGAAGTACCTTAAATTGTATTATCTTAACTTTGCTTAACTTCTTTGACTAGAGTATCTATGAATCCAATCCTGAGTGAGTTATTTTCCATGTGTGTGTAAGGTTTCACGTTATTTAGTGCATTACATTTGATGCCTAGAACTTGTCCTGTGTGTTTGCAAAGAGAAATAGTAGTGTTGTTCAGTCTTGGAAGTAATATAGGCTCTTCCTTGTTGAGCCAGATATGCATATTTTACCCACCTAATTGTTATATATCGTAGTTAACTCCTTTGAGCCTGTAATCTTGTTTCTTTGGCAACCACATTATAAGCCTTACCCATTTGTTTGAATTAACCATCTATTTGAACCTTCTAACCTCTCATGAGCACTTGAATTGTGATAATTTATGTAAAAGTGAAAGTGTGGGGTGGTTGATCTGGCTTTTGAGTGGAACTTATGAAATCAGGAGAAAGGTGTACTGTTTTGAACAAGTAAGAGCCACTTGAATTGAAAAAAGAATATATAGTTGTATTGCTGTAAAAAAAAGTATTTCTTTAATAAGTGGTTACTCTTGCTGTAATTGTGCTTAAAGAAGTATGGGGTAATATACGTGTCATGACCCAAACCCGGTCGTGATGACACCCATCCCTAAAGCTAGGTAAGCCTGACCAACAATCTCTTCCGACGTAACATTTAAGTCTCAAACCGCGAATTCAACGAAATAATAATCCAAGAATATTAATAATGTAATATAGGTAAATACGGAAATCAAGACACACCCATATGATCTGGAGGTCACGAGTCTAGAGCCTCTAAACAAAATTGAGTAATAATAATAGTATTTGAATACAAAAACCAAAATCTAGGAAAGTATATAATAATAAAATGAAGAAATAATGAAGAGAAGCCAGGACCTGCGGACGTCATGCAGCTACCTCAATGACTCTGAAATATCTCTGGAGACTACGAGAATCAGCTAAGCCTCCGGTGTACCTAAATCTGCACACAAGGTGCAGGGAGTAGGGGTGAGTACTACCGACTTAGTGAATAATAAGTATAGAAAATAACTGAAAGTAAGAAATCCACGAAAGACCACAACGCAAAGCTATAACTACCAATCCTACAACTTAGCTACAGGCTAGCAACATAACAGTATCACAACAACAACAGAGTATCAGATAAAGATGCAATGCAATGAACATGATTACGCTGCGGCGTGCAGCCCGATCCATTTAACGTCGACGGCACTCACTGGGGGTGTGTATTGAATCCGGAGGGGCTCCTTCAGCCCAAGCGCAATATCAATATATAATCGTTGTGGCGTGCAACCCAATCCAATGTATATAATCGCTACGGCATGTAGCCCAATCCATGCTCAGTCCACAATATAAATATGATTCACATAACAGATTCAACTTATCTTTTTCCAGTTTCAAATTCTTAGGAAGAAAATAATTTAATTATTTAATTTTAGGAAAAGTGACTTAGCATTTCATTACAGTGATTAAACACACGACTGAGATTAGTGATTATGCAAATCATGTTAACACACAGTTATTGACCCTAGACGGGTACTATAGATCGGCACAAGGCCCGAACATGGCATTAAGCCCAATTATCAACAATACTACGTGCGTATCAAATGCCAATAATTTATTCAGCTCTCGGTATTGACCAAGTCACAATCCCCAATCATTTACAACCTCGAACCTGCCATGTGATGCGAGTCACGCCCTAACATAGCGTCACGATGTGATAAATCGGGGTTTCAAACCCTCAGGCCATCATCTATACAAACAACTCACCTCTAACCGGCTGTAGATTGGTCCGTAATGCCTTTTGCTCTTGTATCGACATCCTCGCACGTCGAATCTAGTAAAAATCACAAAAATTACATAAATATGGGCTATAGAAACATCACCCAATCAAAAATACTTGAAAAGTACTAAAATTTACGAAGTTGGTAAAACTCGAGCCTCAGGCCCACTTCTCGAAAAATTCCGAAAATTACATCAATGGATTCCTCGTCTCGCCACGAGTCCGTACATATAAAGTTTACCAAAATCGGAGTTCAAATGGCCTTTCAAATCCCCAAAATTCATTTTCAAAACCAAGCCCTAGTTCTTCACAATTTCAACCCACTTTCATGAATTTGGGTGTTGATTCTTCAATAAAATGGTGCTTTTAAGTTAAGATACTTACCTCCAATCAATATCCGTTGAAAATGTGCTTCCAATCGCTCAAAAAGCTCTTTTGGTTGCTTAACAATGGAGGAAATTATGTTTGGTTCGCGGATGAAATGTTATTAAAAACCCTTCTCTGCCCAACACTTTCCTTCTATGCGATCACGATGAACAAATACCCTTGAATTTAACCCTATGTGATCGCGTTCACCGACACGCAATCGCGGAGAACAAACTGCCAAGGCCTCCCAATTGGCCTATGCGATCGCGACCAGTCCAGTGCGATCACAGTTCTTCGCTCCTCAACTCTATGCGATTGCGAACTCCCCTCTGCGACCGCAATGAACATATTTTTGGCCTCCCATTTTCCTTTTATGCGATTGCAGCCACAGGCTCGCGATCGTGAAGAACAATTTTACTCTGCAAATTTTTCTGCTGCATTTATAACTTCAAAAATCCCCGTTAGTTATCCGAAATTGCCCCTTGGCCCTCGGGACCCCAACCAAAAGCACAGATATGTTCTATTACTTCATTCAAACTTGCTTGTAGCATAAAAACGCCACCATGAACACTAAAATCATCCAATTTCCACGGATTCAAGCTTAAGTTAAACTAAAACTTCCGAAACTTGCATTTGCTCAAAAAACCGACCTAAACACATCCGAATGATCTGAATATTTGCAAAATATCTAAAATCACCTGACGGAGCTACTGCAACTGTCGGAATTCCATTCCGACCCTCGGATCAAAATCTCACCTATCAACCGGACTTCCCAAATTTCTAACTTAGCCAATTCAAGCCTAATTCTACAGCGGACCTCCAAATTCAGTTATGAATTTTGCTCCTAAGTCACAAATCATCATCCAAAACTAGTCGAATCATCGGAAATCCATTTCGAGCCCTCTAACTCATAAGTCAACATTTGGTTGACTTTTCCAAACTAACCTTCTCATAAAGAAACTAATTGTCTCACTTCTACCCAAAATCCATCCGAATTTCTTCAAACTTTCCAAACACATGTAATTAAACATATATAAATATAAAATGGGGAAAATGGGGTGATAATTCACGGAATGACGGGTCAGGTCGTTACATCCTCCCCAACTTAAACAAACACTCGTCCTCGAGCGTTCTCAGAGTTGTACTAGGGCCAACCAATATCTGAATGACCTTATTAAACATATACCCGGGCGATGCCACGTTACCCTAACTCACATATGCCTGATAATACAACACAGCTGAAATTTCAAAGGCCGTCTAGACCATAATCGTAGAGTCACATTGCACCTCTGAAACCATACACAAGACTAGAACTTCACATTTATACTCAGAATAAGCCTGAACCGGCTGTAATACCCCTCATTAGCTGGAGTCTTATTCCAACACTGCTATACTCCATCAATGATAATGAACACGCAGTAGACCATTGACATTTCTCAGATCAACCATTCACGAAGACATTTCTTCCCCCTTTGACTAATACCACAACAGATCTCCGAGCCGCAACTCGATATTAACTTTCCGACAAGCTAAAATCAAATCTGTTCGTATCCATTAATGACCTCAAAGGTCTCTTCTGCCCAAACATACTATCCTGGTGACATGACACATCAATACGGCCTAAGCCACAACTTACATAACACCCATACCAATAAGAGACGGTCTGAACATACTCAAGTCGTGAAAATGACTCAGACCCCGTCTCACATCATAGGAATAGAATACCTGAATCTTTCCCGAAGGGTCTAACTCCACGCATCCTTGCTATAATGCACGATCTCATCCAAATACCATTTCACATGAAGCGCCTCAAGTCGCCATACTCAAACTTGATCACCACGCACATATTGATGTTTGAAAGCAAGCAATCCATCACACCCTCGGTCAAGCATGTTATATACACCAGTCAATCCTGAAAGAATCCATTCGATACACTATTCGTCGAGAAACTCCCAATCCGAACTTTCCTCAGAAACCAAGAAACAAGGCATACAAAGTAACACACGAAAACTATCCTCAACGTCACACCGTTGCGGCGCGCAACCCGATCCAGATATCATACCTTGTGGCGGCGTGCCACCCGATTTACTCAAATATCTGACCTAGGGAGATGCACATCAAGCCGAATTTGCTCATTATAACATAATACCGAGTATCGGTCGTAAGCACACTGAACACACAATCACATCTAACTATGGAGGTGTAAGCTGCAAAACTCAACTTCCACTATGAATCTCGAAATCACCGCACCATATGTGCCCATAGTTCGTAACTCATAACATCTCGCAACGTAGAAAACACCTCATAGATCACTCCATATCGCTAATAAGCTCAGCAATTGTCGAGTCAACTTATCCTTCGACAATACAATTCGGAACCAACCGAGTCGACTAAGACTGGAACACGCATCCGAAAAGTCCCTTAATGTCGGAACTGAATCACTGGTAGAAACCTCTGCAATGCCTCTCGCCTCAAAGGCCAAATTAAGGAAAGCAACTCCTACCAGCCATCTGCTGGTCATTGGAACACAACCATTCCGCTAGAACATAGTCCGAGGCACCTCGCCATGCAACCTGTGGCATTTTTTGACCTAGCCCATAGCACAATAGTCTAAAATAATCCAACACAGAGACAACCAATCTACCCCCAACATCATGTTCAAAATCTAAAATATCAATAATTAAGGACCCATTCGGGCTTCCCAATCCCAATAGCCGCTTATGGTGCCAATGCACACGATCCACAACCACTACATCGACTGCACCGGAGAACTCCCAGTCTCCAACTCCATATAACATACAAATCACTATACCTGGTCCCACATTCCGCCGTAGGAATACATATTACACATCAAGTACCTATTCATTCCACGAAAGATATTCTAAAATTTCCCGTGCCATCAACAGACTCATATGCCAACAGTCGGTCCAATAGGAAACTGCCACAATCCCACCGAATTGTTATCAGTTTATATCACCTTCCCCTCTTACTGAACATATACTCCCGTCAAATTACTAGAATAGTAATACCATTTTCGTTTATCATCTAAAGGTCGCTTCTTAAATCACATGCAGCTGCTCGAGCTGCTTAAAAATTTAATAACTTTCCAATCGGAACTGAACCGTACCTTACACACATGAATCCCAATCCTCCACAACAGACCGCGCATGCCATACCATACTTGGATAACCTGAGAACTCCATCTTCTTTTTCCTATCCACAAGCTAAACTGCCAGGACTAAATCCTTCTAACCATACCAGTCTAGGCAAGCTGTCCGAACTCAAAAGCTCTGCCGCCCATTACCCGTAAAGGCTCATTACCTCGAACATAAACAAGGAATTGATCATATCTTTACCATACCGATTCGGTCTACTAACAAGCTACTTCATTTGTCTAGCTTTCCTTCTGATTAATTTTCAACTTGTTTTATTCTCTCAACACTTCCAAAAAATACCACCTTCTAAAATACCCTACTTTGAAGAACTTTCTGCAAATTTAAGTCCGCTACCTTTTCTTCCCAGATACTGATACATAGAATCCCCTAATTTACGTAAAATACCACAGTCTTGACTTGTTCTAATGAAAACACTGACTTAGTTACATACTCAACCTTGACACACCTGAGTGCTACATATAGAATCCTGAACACATCAAAACCATTCTCAAGAGTCATCCACTCTTATACACACTATAAATTACTTGACTTAACAAATCAAACCACTCATGCTTTATCAGCACTCTGACACCGCAGGACATGATCTCACTCCGACAAAACCAAACCACTTCCTTCTCGTTGCACTAAGCATTCTCTACCACAACTCAAGACATCCTATTATTTTCTCACATCTACTATGCACCATATAACCTCTGTTGAATTTTAGCTTCACTCGTGCCACCCTCAGCTTTTTTTCTGCAGCCAGAACTGATTCACCCGCATGCATCAAATCGAAACTAACATATTACCTAATCGTACAATCAGCTAATCAACGGCAACCTCCCCAACTTTGCTCGAAGCCATATATACCACAAAACATATACTCTTTTGCTGTCGTAACATCATGGTGAGAGTAAACTATCTCTTTCATAAGCTTGTGGAAGCACGAGTCATTCAAATTTTTAACTCTTCTGCAATTCTTGCATTCATTCACATATTAGTTGAGCCCACTCTTTCGGCAACAAAGTTCTTTAAAAAGTCCCAGAATTTTCAAAGATTTTGGCATAGTTTCCTTTGTAGCTGAGCCTATCTACCTGCCAGAGAATCACCAAAACCATCCTAACAACACGTCCACAACTTGACAAAGCATCACAATGTATATCAACAACATTAATCTCAACACTACATGTATTCTACTATCAAAATTAATACATGGACTTACGTTGTGCCCATTCGAATCATAACACTTAGAAAATACCTTTCAATTACACATATAAGAGTAACATCACTTCTGATCACTCCGCAGGATATAGCCCACCTGCTTTGCCTCAATATAATATTTATGTATACCTTCCACCGTCATACACATTACGTAGCTACTTACTCTTCCTGAGTCTGAACTCATATTGTCTCGTGCCATTTACTTCATTCCCACTAGGAGACTTGAAAAGATTCCTCACGTGCCCATATTCGGGCTACACATCGAACCACGATAGGAAACAAATCAATTAACAGTTCATCCATTACCCAACAGACTTCTTCGTCACCACCAAGTCATATAATTGCATCTCGCAGTACTAGCATACTTATCACACAAGTTCCAAACTGCCATTTCAGCTAACAGCGACACTACCGAACATCTAAGTTTAAAACACTTACTCACACGATCAGCACCTCAGGCTCAAGCCCTAGGCAATATCCGTCCTCAAGACTGGCCCAACATCATCCTCACAAAGATTACATCTCGCCCCTCGATCGGGGAATCGTAAACTATCGAAGCACATATAATACAGAGCGCTCATGCGTGCATACATGCGTGAGGAAGAAATTTCAAGAGTTACTCTTTCAGGCTGAATCAAGGACGCACGATAAAATTTCAAGAAAGTGGAGTGTTTCCTAATGGTTCTGTAGCCTCCTGCTTATAAGTGTGGTGCACGACACACCCCTAAACACGACTCTACTAAACCGGCTCATGACTCGTGAGGCCTAGTAACCTAGGCTCTGATACCAACTTGTCACGACCCAAACCCGGTCGAGATGGCACCCAGCCCTAAAGCTAGGTAAGTCTAACCAACAATCACTTCCAACATAACATTTAAGTCTCAAACCGAGAATTTAACAAAATAATATTCCAAGAATATTAATAATGTAATATACGTAAATACAAAAATCAAGACACACTCATATGATCTAGAGGTCACGAGTGTAGAGCCTCTAAACAAAACTGAGTAATTATAATAGTATCTAAATACCAAAACCAAAATCTGGGAAAGTATATAATATTAAAATAAAGAAATAATGAAGAGCAGCCAGGTCATGCAACCACCTCAACGACTCTGAAATATCTCTGGAGACTACGAGAATCAGCTAAGCCTCCGGTGTTCCTAAATCTGCACACAAGGTGCAGGGAGTAGGGGTGAGTACTACCGACTAAGTGAATAATAAGTATAGAAAATAACTGAAAGTAAGAAATCCACGAAAGACCATAATGCAAAGCTATAACTAACAATCCTATAACTTAGCTACAGGCTAACAGCATAACAGAATCACAACAACAACCAAGTATCAGATAAAGATGCAATGCAATGCACATGAAAACGCTGCGGCGTGCAGCCTGATCCATTTAACGTCGACGTCGCTCATTGGGGGTGTGTACAGACTCTGGAGGGGATCCTTCATCCCAAGCGCAATATCAATATACAACCGCTGCGGCATGCAACCTGTTTCATATATATAATCTCTACAGTGTGTAGCCCGATCCATGCTCAGTTCACAGTGTGCATATGAGTCACATAGCAGATTCAACTTTTTTTTTTTCAGTTTTAATTCTTAAGATGAATATAATTTAATTATTTAATTTCAGGAAAAGTGACTTAACATTTCATTACGGTGATTAAACACAGGGTTGAGATCAATGATTATGCAAATCATATTAACACACTGTTATTCACCCTAGACGGGTACTACAGATCCGGACAAGGCCCCAAATATGGCATTAAGCCCGATTATCAACAACACAACGTGCGTATTAGACTTTAATAATTTATTCAGCTCTCGGGATTGACCAAGTCGCAATCTCCAATCATTTACAACCCTTCACCTGCCATGGGGTGTGAGTCACGCCCTAACATAGCATCACGATGTGAAAAACCGGGGTTTCTTAACCCTCAGGCCATCATCTATACAAAATACTCACCTCTAACCGGCTGTAGATTGGTCCGCGATGCCTTTTCCTCTTGTATCGACCTCATCACGCATTGAATCTAGTAAAAATCACAATGATTACATAAATATGGGCTATAGAAACATCACCCAATCAAAAATACTCGAAAATTACTGAAATTCAGGAAGTTGGTAAAACCCGAGCCCCGGGCGCACTTCTCAAAAAATTCTGAAAATCACATCAACGGATTCCTTGTCTCTCCACGAGTCTGTACATATAAAGATTACCAAAATAGAAGTTCAAATGGCCTTTCAAATCCCCAAAATTCGTTTTCAAAAACCAAGCCCTGGTTCTTCACAATTTCAACCCACTTTAATGTATTTGGGTATTGATTCTTCAATAAAATGGTGTTTTTAAGTTAAGAGACTTACCTCCAATAAATTTCCATTGAAAACATGCTTCCAATCGCTCAAAAATCTCTCTTGGTTGCTTAACAATTGAGGAAATTATGTTTAGTTCGCGGATGAAATGTTATTGAAAACCCTTCTCTACCAAGCACTTTCCTTCTATGCGATCGCGGCCTTAGCCCTGCGATCGCGATGAAAAAAACAGGACCCCTGAATTTAACCATATGTGATCGCGTTCACGGACACGCGATCGCGGAGAACAAACTGCCAAGGCCTCCCAATTGGCCTATGCGATCGCAGTTCTTCGATCCTCAACTCTATGCGATCTCGAACTCCCATCCGCGATTGTGATTAACATATTTTTGGCCTCCAATGTTCCAAATGTTCGATCGCAGCCACAGGCTCGCGATCGTGAAGAACAATTTTACTCTGCAGATTTTTCTACTGCATTTATAACTTCAAAAATCCCCGTTAGCCATCCAAAATTGCATCGAGGCCCTCGGGACCCCATCCAAAAGCAAAGATATGTTCTATTACTTCATTCAAACTTTATCGTAGCATAAAAACGCCACCATGAACATCAAAATCATCCAATTTCCACGGATTCGAGCCTAAGTTAAACTAAAATTTTCGAAACTTGCATTTGCTCCAAAACCCGACCTAAACACCTCCGAATGATCTGAAATTTTTCACACATATCTAAAACCTGACGGAGCTACTGTAACTGTCAAAATTCCATTCCGACCCCTGGATCAAAATCTCACTTATCAACCGGACTTCGCCAAATTTCTAACTTAGCCAATTCAAGCCTAATTCTACACTGGACCTCCAAATTCAGTTCTGATTTCGCTCCTATGTCTCAAATCGCCATCCAAAACTAGTCGAATCATCGGAAATCTATTCCGATCTCTCTAACTCATAAGTCAACATTTGGTTGACTTTTTTAAACTAACCTTCTCATAAAGAAACTAATTGTCTCACTTCTACCCAAACTCAATCCGAATTTCTTCAAACTCTCCAAACACATATAATTAAACATATAGAAACATAATATGGGGAAAACGGGGCGATAATTTATGGGACGACGGGTCAGGTCGTTACAATACGTTGATGTGAAGGTGGAGTTTGGTTTGACATAAGTATGGGGTTTGAATGTTAAAATATATGTATTAAAGTTCTTAAAAAGGTGTAGTCTCTCTTATATCTAATTGTATCCTACCCATCTCGTAGCCTACATTACAAACAAATAAAGTCCTAATTGATCCTAGATTGAATGAGCTGGATCAGTGGAGTAGTACACCACGAGAAAGCTTATGGCGCATTTTTTGTGGCATATGAATGATATTTTTGAGACTGAGTAAATTCTTTCTATCTTGAGTTCCTAAGTATTCTTAAATTTTATTGTGTGGAACTACTCTCTTTTGTTGTGTGAGGGCACTTGATTCAAGAAGGAAAGGTAATGTCAGTGACCTCTGCATTAGAGTAGGTGAGTTGTGAATAATGCATGGTACTTGTCATTCAAATCTTGAGGTGAAAATGTTACATTTTTGTGCTTAGTCTATTTTAAATACTCTTGGTGTGATGAGTTAGGAGAATTGTTTAAAAAGGTCGTGCCTATATAAAGTGTAGTTTGATTGCCCGAGGACGAGCAATTATTTAAGTGTGGGGTGTTGATGTTATGCTATAATTTCATATTTTAGTCGCATATTACACTCTAATTTACAGCACTTTAGTTGAGTTTGCGCTTTAATCGCTAGTGTTTTGCATTAACAGTGTGTTTTATGCCTTGTATGAGTGATTTCGATCTATATAGATGATATGGAATGAATTCAAGTGATTTGGAGCTTTGAAGTCTAAGTAAAAGCCCAAGGAATTACGCCAGGATCGTATTCGGGGACAACAGATGAT
This sequence comes from Nicotiana benthamiana, assembly GCA_034376525.1. NCBI lineage: Eukaryota > Viridiplantae > Streptophyta > Magnoliopsida > Solanales > Solanaceae > Nicotiana > Nicotiana benthamiana. The sequence continues at coordinate 124,072,032 of CM067330.1, forward strand.
AGAGCAACAAAACGAAGAATCGAGTTTGCGCATTGTCTAGTAAAATGCACATAACCTTTTGCTCAGAACTTCATTTGGGCTCCACATTATATGGTTGGAAATTTAGCTCAAAGGGATACAACTTTCAAGTTTTAAATTTTTTCAAATTCCAAACTGGGCAGTGTTCACCGCGGTCCACGCCGCGGCCACGGTGAACTATTCACGAACCTGAAAATTTGGGGGCCAAAGTGAAATTTTTGTAAAACCCTTCTAAGCCGTAGAAACTCGCCCAAGAAAGGGAAGCTGATGTTTTTATATTACTTATGGAGGAAGAAAAAGTGTGAGAGATCACCCAAAATATTAGAGTTCTTTATCTCTTTTGTTTTCTTGCCTTTTTTACATTATGAACAGTTTAGTAGTTTTATCTTACTTTGTTATGAGTAGCTAAATCCTTTTTCTAAAGTTTTGGTGAAACCCTTTGGGGATGAATTGGTTATTATATTAATATAATTTTGAGTTGGTTTTCAATATCTATTTGTTCAACTACATTTCGATTTTCGTTAATTGAAAGGATCCTCAATTAACCATTCCTATTTATTATGTATCTACTTGAGAGAGAGTGCATATTTTGGTATTTGTTTGAACAACATCACTCCCGGAGTATAAGGAATAGTCATAACCGAGGGTTTAGAGGTTGGATTAGAGATAATGATACCTCGGGTGCGATTAAAGTGAACTGTAAGGAGAATCGAGCTAGCGTAGCTTGATAGAGTGCGTCTAGTAATTTATCATAATTGCTTAAGAGAGATTTATGATAGCTAGAGAGTTCATGATTTATAAAGACAACTAAGTCGAAGCAATAAGAAACATACAACTAAGAAAATTAACAACGGGGGAAACAATTACCTTAGACCTTTATTCCAATTGTTTAAAAAAAAAAGAAAAAAAAGCGTAGTTAGTTTTAGTTGCTTATTTATTTTCAATCTTGTCTTCTTAGTGATATTAAACAGATACAGCTAAGTCTTAGTTCTTTGTAGGATTCGACTACGAACTTTTAGACCGGATTATATTTGCAGCGGCCTCTTATCCTTTTAAGGACTAGAGTTTGGCGTGATCAGCGGATGTTGCTAATTTCATTGTAACTAGTATAATTCCATGTGAGATCTCTTCTAACCAAAGGAAGAAACTCAAATGAGATAGTTTGGAATTCTATTGGAATGAGCCATACTTGTTCAAGATTTGCAATGACGGTGTGATCCGATGGTGTGTCCCAGAGAAGGAGCAATTGAGTATTTTAGAGACTTGTCACTCCTCTCCCTTTGGTGGTCATCATGGCGGGACGAGGAAAACTTCAAAGGTTTTTAATTGTGGGTTTCAGTGGCTAACTTTGTACAAAGGTGCAAGTGAACTTGTGGAGATATGCAATGAATGTCAAAGAGCAGGTGGAATTTCGAAGAAAGATGAGATGCCTCTCAATACTATTCTCAAAGTTGATATTTTGATGTGTGGGACATTGATTTCATGGGCCCATTTATTAGTTTGTGTGGGAACACATACCTTTTAGTGGCAGTTGACTATGTTTCAAAGTTGGTTGAGGCCGTGGCTTTACCCAATAATGAGGCCCGGAGTGTTGTTGTGTTTCTCAGGAAGAGTACTTTTACTACGTTTGGCACTCCTCGAGTAATCATAACCGATGGGTGTCTCATTTTTGTAATAGAGCTTTTGACACTTTTCTTACAAAGTATGGTTTCAATCACAAGATTTCTACCCCTTATTATCCTCAAGTGAGTGGCCAAGTTAATGTCTCAAACAGGGAAATCAAGAGTACATTGTCAAAGACGGTCAATGCAAATAGGATCAATTGGTCAAAGAAATTGGATGATGCTCTATGGGCTAATAAGACTGCTTACAAGATCCGATTGGTATGACTCTGTACCGGTTAGTGTTTGGGAAATCTTTCCATCTACCAATTGAGTTAGAGCACAAGACCATGTGGGCTTTGAGAAAGCTGAATCTTAAATGGGAAGTGGCTGCAAATCTTCGTGTGGAGATGCTTAATGAACTTGGTGAATTCTGATTCCATCCCTACTCCAGTTCGTCCTTGTATAAGGACAAGATGAAGTACCTTCATGATAAGTATGCTCGTAGCAAGGAGTTCAAAGTGGATGATTTGGTTATCTTGATAAATTCTCAGTTACGTCTGTTTTCGGGAAAGCTTACATCAAAATGGTTGCATTAGTTCAAAGTGGTACTTTTAATCTTTCCCTAGTCTTTAATTTTGTTTCATTTTCTTTTAATTCGTTAGTTCTCATTCTTTTTCTTCCCTTTTCTTTCAATTTTTAACTTAGGGTTGCATAATAAGTTTAGATTAGGGTTAATTAGTAAAAATTAATGATTGAACACCTAGTGAGTTGACAATATGTGAATTTAGGCTAAAAATAGGAAAAATGTTGAAACCCTAGGTTGGTATTGTTGAGTTATTCTTACTACGATCGCGAAGGTTTTTCTGCGGTCCGCGGTGCCTCTATGCGGTCCGTGATGCTATTATATGTGGACCATGGTGGTAAACTTTAGAGAGGTGAATGTTAAGGACCGCAATTGCTGTCGATATTTTGTGGTTTGTGGTGCCTTACCGCAGCTGCACAACATTTCTTGTGGTCCACGATGCCATGAATAAAAGAGTGGCTATTCTGACCCCCACCTCAATGCGGACCGTTGTGCCATGTTGTGCAGTCCGCGGTGGTTCCTTTGCGATCGCACTGCTTTTTATGCAGTCTGTAGTAAGCTGTTTTTAATCATATTCTTTACTGTTTCTCCTAGTACTGTGATACTAACAAACACTAAATGACGTCTCCTTGCAGACAATAATAAAATCATGAGGCGGAGGTGAAAAACAGAAAGGAAAAGGAGATTCCTCTCGGGGTAGAGGACGAGGTATGATCAAATTGACCCCCCAAGTCTGGAATGAAATTGGGGACACCAGAAGGTCAATAAAAGGCTGTAGATAGAGTTGCTTCCCATTCAGAGGGAAGGGAGTATTTGCCCTCCTAGGAGGCATTTGACTCCGATTCTGTGCCAGAGTATGTTCCTGACTAGACAGAGAGGCGTAGATTGAGAAATATGCCTACACATCTGGACTCTTATACTGCTAAAGCTTCAGTTTAAATTTCTTCTGATTCGTCTGAGGGCTCAGTAGAGAGCAGTGATAGTACAACATCAACTTCAACACCCGGGGAGGATCTATTGCTGAAGAAGGAGGGGGTGTGCCCCAAACCGGGGGGGGGGGGGGTGAAGAGAACTAGAAACCCGAAGCTTGGAAGGATAGGTTTGTTAGTGAGATTGCATACCACAAGTTCCGAGAGTGGTGCACGAGAGGAAATAGATACTTGAGCAGAAATTCATTGAGAAAGACCTTCTGCCTCACAACTCCTATGTGAAGAGGCAATTCAGAGAGACCGGGCTGGGAATACTTTTCAAGAACAGTTGAGGAGGCAAATGAGTATTTAGTCAAGGAGTTCTATGCTAATACTGTCCATATCAAAAAGGGCACTAAAGTGACTAAGGTGTGGAACTTGACAGTGAAGTTCGATGGGACGACGATCAATGACTACCTGGGCTTTCCGGAGGAAGATGAATGATTATACTTAGAAAAGGTAGAATTGGAAGAGGCAGCCCGTCCGTAGTTGGCAGAATACCTGGCACTCATGGGTACCACCCTAGCATCTTGACATCAGGAGTCCCAATTTTAAGGCGAACTTTAAACTTTGAGGCACATGGGTGGGAGACCTTCGTATGTAGTAGGCTATACCCTACTACTAATGAGAACTCTCTACCTATCTCCCAAGCATAATTGGTAGCCTCTATCATGGCGGGTACCCTACAAACATCAGGAATGTTATGTCTAAGGTGATTATAAGGGTGGCAAATGAAGGTGACAGATCCTACCCCTCCCCAAATTTCCTCACAATGTACTATGACCAAGATGTGGAGAAAAGAAAGTTTTGATGCTAAGGTGAAGCCAAAGATGCCTTTCTCCTAGTACAACCTTAAGGGTGATAATAACCCCAAAGGAAAAGATCATAAAGGCAAAGCTACTAGTCTGATGATCTGGTAATAGTAGTTGCTTCTTCTCAACCTCCCTCAGCTACACCAGACATTGCCCCAGGACTCTCTAGTTCCACTACTCTAGACATTCCCTCATCCACAGCCTACTCGTTGACTGCCCACTGTTTGAGCCAAACCCTTGCCAGTATCAACAACTGGATGCACGCAACCACTTCTAAGTTGTCTGTGCATTCTAGATCGGTGGAAGCCAAACCCATACCCCTATAGCTAAATGTTCCAGCCTTAGTGGTAGAGACTATTAATGAGCTTTTGAAAATAGAAGAAGCTCCTGGATAACTAGCAGTTGATATTGGAGGCTGTAGGTACTCATAGGAAAGCATTGAAGGAGCTGACTAAGGAAACAAAGAAGCTGAGAGAGACTCCAGCATCAAAGGAGCCTGTGAAGGAGTTGAGGGTATGAATGGAAAAGATGGCTGATCATTTGCCATTGGATTTGTTGTTGCATGAGCAGCCTCCAGCAGCTCAGACTGAGCCAGAACAGGAGCAAGAGATGGAGAGGGCACCAAAGAGGAGGAGAGTGATCCCACAGATGGTTGACGCAGTGATAGAGTTGGAGGACCCGCAGGGAGTCTCCTCTAGCCAGCCTCAGGTCTTAGAGCAGCCACAGGTCACAGTGCAGGCACAGGTTACAAAGGTCGAGTCACAGGTTCCCGAGTAGTCCCAGGACCCAGGCTCATGATCCCATGAAGACGTAGGGCCAATAGGGAGTTTTTCTTTACTCTTTGTATTTTCTTGAGCTATTTTTGGTTAGTTAGCATTGAGGACAATGCTAGCTTTCACTTGAGGGGGTAGCCCTATTTTGATGATATTGGGTTGTAAATATGATACTGTTTTTGTTTTATTATGCTTTTTCACTTTTGGTATATATGCATATAATTTTACTAGTTTATTTCACTTTTCGTATTTTGTAACTTTGATATGTATATAAAGTTGATGTGTATATTCATCCCTTCTTATGTATATTCATTTAAATCTCCTATTGTACATATTCATTTTACTTTCAGCATTTTCTTTCATAGCTTCTTACTTCATTTTCGTAGCTTCTTATTTTGAGTTTTGCGTGCAATAAGCCTTTGATTTTCTTAGTGCCACGGTTCTTTCCAAAGGTGATATTTATGTGAGCAGGGTGGCTCTTCCTGATGATGGATGGCACAACAACCTTCTTAAGACTAGATAATGAGTAATAGTGCCTCAAGAAAAGCTTCACTTGGGCCTAACACATTTGCTTTTGATGTTATGGTCAAAAACAAATTTGTGTGTATAGAATGGTGACAGTTGTGACCTTGACACTCCTGTGTTGGCCGACAATCATCAAGTGATTTTTTGGGACCGTTTGTGTTGCTCAAATCTTAGCTAAGGTTGTTGTGGGATCCCAAACTCTATCTCTTTAGCAATCCTAAATCTTGTGTGGTGAGAATTTGAATTGCAAGTCCAAGTTCTGTGCCATTAGTCTAGAACTTGCCCTGAATCTTTGTCTAGGAGAAATCTTAAGTGTAGTTTGACTTGAGAAGTGATTATAGGCTCTCCTTGATACGAATGATATCTTGAAAAGTTTCATAGTTTACCAATGATAATATCCTTAGTCAACCCTTATAGCCATGACCCTTTTTCTTTCAAATACCATGATACAAGCCTTTACCCGTTCTAAAAGACTCTTAGCATCCGATCTTTCCTTAGCACAAGGAAAAAGCATAAGTTTGGGGGGAGAGACGAGGAATGCAACAAAGTGGAAAAATCATAGGTTTGGGGGGAGCCATGACCCTTTTTCTTTCAAAGACCATGATACAAGCCTTTACCCATTCTAAAAAGATTCTCTCTTTGCACCCGATCTTTCCTTAGCACAAGGAAAAAGCATAAGTTTGGGGGGAGAGACGAGGAATGCAACAAAGTGGTAAAAGGTACAAAATGAAGAAAAGGAAAGGCAATGAAAAAGAAACAAATCAAAAAGTTAAAAATAATGAACAATGTAGAAGAAATGAAGGGATTCAATAAAAGTAAAGAGATGAAAGGTGTGGAAAGTTTAGAAAGGAGAAAAAGGTTTGAAAAAACAAGAAAGAGTGACAGTGTCTCTCTCTAACCCCCTACGAAAGAAGTAAATGACTCAAAAAGTTAAGAGAATGCGTCCAAAATAAAGAAATGAAGTGCTTAAGGGAAGATGCAATCTACTTAGGCCAAGTATTTCCTATCCTGAACCAAAAGCCTTAACTATATCTCCACAAAAACCCTATATGATCTTGAGTTGAATGAAGCTTAAATTAGTGGTGACTCACATAAGGGGCAAGCTTATGGTACTTAGATCTGGACATGTGACATTTCTTTGAGAGAGATGAGTGCGTTTTCCACAATTCTCGTTATAAGTGCTACAACCTAAAGTGAGGTTTGCTTATGGAGAGTTGAGGAGTATGAGTTTGGGTTCCACAATGACCAAAATAGTAGAAAGAGTTTCCTTGATGAATTGAGTCAACTCTTGATGCTTTTGTGTCGCACTAAATCCAGTGTGCTTGAAAGGTTGAATGTTGTTAATGATTCATTTGATTTGAGGGCAACTGTTAGTCCCGATTGATACTAGATGAGGTCACTTTAGGTTAGCTGAATTTTCTTGGTTTTATTCTTAAGAAGGTGGGAATTACATTTTTTGCTTGAGGACAAGCAAAAGCTTAAGTTTGGGGGAGTTGATAACTAGGGATTCTAATCTATTTTGTACTCCTTTATGCTTGAGTCCTGGACTAAAAATGTATACAAGTAATCCCGAAAGCTTAGATGTTGTGCTTGTTTGTAGAGTTTGGTCAAAAAGGTGACAAGTACTCAAAACCAGCTCATAAAGAAGTGAAACCTGCACAAGTACCAAGAACCAGTCAAGGAACTGCCGTAGCATAAAATCCACTGCAGCCGTAACAGACCCACATCGGCCGCAGTCCATTTAGTGCGGTCCGCGGTGGAAAATATCAGAGAGATGCACTTTTGGAAGCTCAAGCACTGCGGTTCGCGGTAGATTCTTCGCGGTCACAATAGCCTCTTCGCGGCTGCAATTCATTTTATACGGTCCGCGGAGAGGGGATTTAGAGAGCTCGAATTTTGGAAGTTGGGAGCCATGGCTGTCTGCTGTCCATTTTTCGTAGACCGCAGTAAAGCCACCGCAGTTGCGGTGCATTTTATGCTGTTCGCGGTGGCCATATTCAAAGACTGAGCAATGAGGCTAAAAAGCCTCATCGCGGCCGCAGTGCATTTTTCGCGGTCCGCAGTACCTTCGTCAGGGGTATTTTTGTCCAAAACATTTGGCGTTGAATAAATACTTTCGGTTTACATTTTTAGGGCATCCGTGAGAATCTTTATCTTAGCAGAGCACGTGAATGGCGATTTTGTTCCACTTTGAGTAATTCGTGGCTAGATTAAAACTAAGTCTTCAATATCTTAGCTTGTAATCATATTATATGGATTATTCTTCATCTAATTCTCTTATTTCTTCCATTATAATGAGTAGCTAGGTCCACTAGTTAGGGTTGTGGCTCAACCCTAGTGTGGGTATTTGATGAGACTTTTATTTTAAGGCGTAAATGTTTATGGGTAGTTGATATTTGAACTTGTTTGTGTTTTCATGTTGAATTAATAGTTGCAAACACTAATTTGTGCCTTTTAGACTTTAGATTTTATTGAGAAAGAGAGCTTGAGTCTAAGAAAATCAGTCCAACAAGGAATTGAAGTGTATTCAAGAAATTTATAGCCCAAATTAAAGGGTTAAACCTACAGATAGTAATACCCGACTTGAGCCTATACTGCTTGCACAATTTTGACACCCAATTAGTCTTGAGAAATTCAATTAGGGAAAAGTCACTCAAGCTACCGAGCGGTATAGAGAGAGTAATTCCGTGCAATGGCTATACCACAATCCCCAACATAACAACTTTGCCTTAGGCTTTAGATCCCGTCAAATATTCACCTAAGAGAAAGTCACTCCCCTGGCGCCTCTTTAACCATTTAGAAAACCTTACAACCATTTATTATTAGTATAATTTAGCATTTCATTAGTATAAAATTAGAAGTAACAAACAAACAATTATAAGTGGAAGTGTAATTAAGAGCACTACGCACTACTAGTTTAGATAGGAATCGAAATCCCAAATATTCTAGCTTCCTATGGATTCGGTCCCAATCTATACGGGTAAAACTTAAAAGCTGCATCAACCGCTCTTGCCACTTTGTAGTGGTGTAGGGTTGGACCCAATGAGGTCCCACCATTCCAACCAATACATGTAATAATCATACTAACCAAAGAAGCAACGCCGGAGCAAACAGAGTGCACCAACACCTTCTGCTGAGCTGATATCCTACTTGGAGGGCTCTCATCCTGTCTATCGGGACATCCAGACATGAAACACAGCATTCCCAGTCAAAAGGGATGTCAGTAAGAATAATGTATCAAGTATGTGGCACATAAATAAGTATATAAAAGACATGGAAGAAACATGGAGTAAATGACTCAACCTATAAGTCCAGATAACTCTATAAACCATGAAATACTTATAGTGTCATGCATATGCGTATGAATTTCGTCTCATGTATAGGTACATGTGTTCATGACATCATCAAGCCTCTGAGGGCATCCCATCATATCATCTCGACCATTATATAACGACATAACGTTTTTCCATACCCCATATATATATACACACACATATATATATACATATATATACATACACACACATATACATATATATACACACACACACATATATATATACACACACACACACACACACACACACACATATATATATATATATATATATATATATATATATATATATATATATATATATATATGTATGTATAACTTCATCTGGTCATGGGTTAATGTACATGTATAAATGAATACAATGTATGAAAGTACGTCAATAAAATCTCTCTGAATGTTATAAGACCATTATGCCTTTGAGTAATATCATGAAATGAACTTTATCAACTGGACATATTTTCTGAGGCCATGAGCAGACAATAAAATAATAAGATATATGGGAATTCAAGAACATAGGTACATCTAGTATTTCTATGAATAGATCATTTATGAAAGTTGTGCATTTGCTCGTTTCATTTGTGTCGTATAGATCATGCCAAAAGAAAGAATGGAATGCCTTAACATACCTGAGTTTATTTTCTTAACAATCCTCTAACACATATTGATATTGAAAAAATACGTGACGACAAAATCGGAGTAAGGAAAAATCCATTGCTTAAAATACTAAGATTTCTCATTTGATTCCGTGAAAATACTATGAAATCTTGTATGAATGGTTGAAGATCCATACTTAACATTTTCTATGAGACTTACGTTTGAGACCTTGGGTTTCTAACATACAAACATTTATGTTTGAATGAATATCATAATGAAATTGTGACTTATTTACCTTAATAAAGGATAAGACTCACGTTTTAGGTGTCTATACATTATTAAATGGAGATGACTCACTTTCTTTAATAATTGGCACATAACATAGTTACTTTTGATTCACAATTCCTTGATTCTTTTGCTGCCATGTTACTGCACATAAACTTTATAATTTTTCACCTCTTCTCCTTAATCAACTTATTAATCCCCCACTAATTTAATAATTAATCAATTACCCATATAATTAAGAATTATCTCAAATTACTTATAATACTACTCACGTTTAGCACACCTTATACACCTTACTATCAAGGCCATGTGGTACCTTGTATGGTACTAGTCCATAAATATACCAGATATTTTAGCACAAACTATAATTTATCCCAAAATATCAAACTTCGACAAAACTTATTTTCTTTGATTCGTTTAACTTATAACCTTCATGAATTTACTTATCACTTGTTTGAAATAACATAATACTTATTACCTAAAATAATCTCATTCTCGAGCTTATAGCAATTTACTTATGGTGTACTTTCATGTACGAAAACATGGGGAGTAACATCGTTCCCCATTTTGGAACATTCGTCCTCGAATGTTGACTGATGCACTTATCATTTTCATAGACTACGTCTTTCAAATACTTTATTACTCTCCTTGCCATCTAGGCAACTGTTCTGTGAATAAATCCAAATGCCAGGGCATTCCCCCCTTTAGGCCTGTTTCTCACACCATTACTTATGGTCGGAATCATTCCAGTCTCGTAACTTTTGCTACCTCCTATCATGCAGCTTGTACGACTATAACCTTGTACGTGCGCTTATGCATCTCTTCTTTCCTTTTTCCTCCAATTTTTTGCCATTAATGAAATTCTTCGCTTGGTATTTTTTCTAACTTACAAATATTGCTATATCTTATTTCATAGACCCGATTATCCATCCGTATGACTTTAATGCATCTAAATAGGCCATACTATTTCATAAATCTTACCTCGATTTCTCGTTACTGAGGTCTGCTACCAAATTCTAGGTTGCTTTCATTGCTTATCCAATATGTATAAATCTATATCCTTTAATGCTTCCATGTTACTGTTCATCTTAAGAATGACGGCCTAATATCATCTCATACTTTATAACTTTTACCCATCCATTGTTGATTCACCTCACTATTTATCTATAATCTACCCCTGATACCTTAACCTTTTACGTAACGCTACCACTAGGGTTCACGTTTCTTCGGGGAACATCCGAAATGATTATACTGATCCACCTGGAGCGATACCATGCTTTCATAACCGTATCTCACATCATCCCAATGTGATTCACCTTACATGGATGTTTTGATCCTGTACAATTCATGATATCCCTTTCTTTTCTTTGTTAGAGCATTACTCAATCGAAGGCCCAAACGTCATCCTTTTCTATCACAATTACACCCTCATTCTATTACCAAGGTAGTATTCTATCTCTTCTAAATGGTATTAGTCTTAGATTACTTTGAGTTTATTCAGGCTATAGTGAGCTTTGTATAACTTACAGAAACCATCAGATCTCTTGTTTCCATGGGTTTAATTCCGAGGACTTATCCCTTTTCATCACTTTTTAACTCGTACTTTCTTATCCTTACTCCTGTCTTCCTAAAGTCCTATCGCTTTACCATACTTTAGCTTGGGACTTACACATATCTATTTATACTACTCACAACCTTCCTTTAATTTGCTTGCACCATAGATTTCCTTGTATTATTCTGGAACATCCAGCGAGATATCGCATTGTCTCTAACTCTTCTTCACTCTCTTAACTAGACTTCTCGATACCTAGAACCATAGGCCATAAAATATGCCACTGATGATGCCACTATCATTCCTGGATACTGAATCCCAACGCTTCTAGCCCTCCATCTGAAGTATGGTTTTGTCACAAATTTTTTGTATCCGAGTATCTCGTACGTTGTTCACCTTTACCTTACTTACCTTAATATATTGCCTCACCTATTCTACTCATTTCATAACCTCCCTTTCATATAAGTATAATTCGCCTCCCTAACTTGAAGCTCTATTATAATACTTGCACCTCTGGTGCATATACAATCAAGCTTCATACTAACTTGTTATGAGGCTAGTACTCTTTGAACCGGCTTTATTGTAGAGCCACTGTAGAATATGGCTACTGTATTGTCTCTCTTGTATCTATGATATTAAAGGTGATTCTGCAATGTTCTCGATCATGATTTCTATAACTTCCTGGGTCCAATAAGCAGACTCCTAATTTACTTAGTTGATGTAAATCTTTAGTTTCCTCTTCCTTCTAATCAGTCTTTATGTAGGCTTAAGCTATCTTCCAATCTGTGGCTCCTGGCATTTAGTTATTACTTTATCCCTTTATCGAAGCTATGGAAAACCATGATACAACCTCCAATGATTCAATCCTTTGTCTGTGACCTGGACCCAATTATTTCTTTTAACTTATACTGGAGTCTTCTCGGCTGATCATTAATTGAATAATTCCTTTCATTCCATTTCAGCTTTCTTTATAAGTAGGCAATTACTTTTCTTGGTCTTTTTGCCCCTTGTTGCATTCCTATTTAGCTTATCTGAGTTCTCACATATGCCAAATTTTATATGCAACTTATATGGCCTCGAATATTACTTTTGGTTCTACTCCCCGCTCATTAGCCATGGTAGGTGCCACTTTCTTTTGGAGTGCATAAAATTTTGTAGTGAGACTGTTGTTACACGACAATTTCCTCTTTTGGGCATTGTGCTTAGTTGAATCTTTTTTCCTTATTTTCTCAACCAGCATTCATTGTACTTAGGGAGGAACCTCTGACTCTTGCAAAGTTGCGAGCTTATTACGTCGTATATTCGACAAGATTTTTGATGTCCTTCCTCGCCTATAATTATCAGTAGTTACTTACCTCTGCGTCCTTGTACTTGTAGGGTTGCTTCTGAACTGATATTTCGACTATCTTCCCAGTGGCATTCTCTTTTATTTCCATAACCCTCATACGATACCTTTACTACCGCCCCTTCTATCTAAATGTTTCTCAAGGTTACAATGTCATATCTGCTTGACTAAATGCCTCATGTTGGGGTTCACTATGTTTATCTTGCACGATCTATTTCTTTATCCTCTTGTATAGCCATAATTAGGTTTTTCCTGAATTAACTACTAACTACTCGTTGGCCCATTCTCATATCAATATTCCAAGTAATCTTTCTTGGTTATTCCCTTTGTCTTAACGTATCTCTCGCGGTGGTTCCGTATTTATTAAAAACATCCAGGGATAGAAGCCTTACTTCCTTTCCTTGACATTGTGCTTACATAATATTCTTGAATTGCAACATATCCATATGATTTGGATAAGTGCAATCTCATCCATTTCTCATTTTTATCACATTCTTCCTTTACTGTTCCATAGTTACTAGAACCACATAATTCTGATTTAATGCCACATCACTTCATATTCCCCCTCCCCCTTTAAGGAGTGCTAAGAATTAGCACTATGACGATCTACACGTAGATATTTTAACTCTTCACATTTGGCTTCTTCTCACATCATCGATAACCCTTACCCGCCTTGCGATAATCCTTCTGTACCAAGGATAACAACTTTCCTTACTCGTGGGAGTGACAGTATAACTGGCTTATGCAGTCCCTTAAGCTTAACTTTTCTCACATTGCTTGCTTTAGGAAGGCATCTTCCTGAATAACCTTTCTCTGAATTCCTCATGAATATTCTTCTGTTCTTCATTCTATTATTGCCGGAACACAATATGAAATTCTCATGATGTCAACCATTATCAAATCACTTAATCCCTAATTCATGTTTAGTTTATCTTGTTCACTAGCCCATATTGATTTCTAATATTCTGGGGTCTAAGTTTTCCTTTTGTTTGTTGCGTTGGAGTCACGAACTTATTTTTCGAAGTGAGGATATGACTTTATGGCCTATACTCTTTTGTTGTATCAAGGCCTGTCACCTTTCATTTTTCCCTTCACTTGACAATAAACTCTATAATATTATCATTTTTTTATCTACCGTTTCCATGTACCACATTTTACTCATACTGCTTTATTAACTCTATTCTTATTTTCTTGCTAACATTTTTGTCTATCACTTTATTCTAAAAACTCGAACAAAACATTCTTTTGCTTTTAGCCTCTCTTACTCCATCCACTGGCTCCTCAAATTGCCTAAAATTCTCTTTCTACCAGGATGGGAGCCACACCAAGGTAATATTTATCCCTTCCAGGCTTCCAGTCCTTATCTTTGTAGTACTCATTCTAGCTGTACTACTTTAGGGTGCACCATCGAGGTGTCTCACAAGGAGATCTATTATCACATTTGTACTATCCTTCAAAAATGTCAACTACTCTACCAATCTATCCACTATTGGGTTACTCTAGCCCCAGCATGATACTGATAACTTGTCCTTCTCCTATAATATATATGTTAGCTTCCATAGGGCATAACTAAGATCAGTGTGACCGACGGTATGTACATCTATCACTGTTGAAGGTAACTCAAAATGCTTATATCTCCCTTCCTTAATGGTAAATAATGATAATTATTATTAACTGGGTACCTCGTACCCTTCTTCACCTTGCTTGTTTGACATGCAAAAACTTGTCTTCCTTCCAATTATATTATTCCTTTTTACCGTAAGAGTGGATAAGTATTCTTGCCTTAGAGATCCTTACCAAGGAGCTTACACATATTAGTATACACATGATCTGCTGAATATCCATCATAAGCATGATGCAAAAATTGAGTTCCTCTGACTCAACTCTTCCACAACTATATCTCTTAGTAACCGTCTTTCTAGATGTAGGTATCATTGTACAATAATTAAGATAGAGTTTAGGAAATTGAGTTCTTACAACTAGGCTCAATCACATGATCTATAATATAAAGAAAGAGTAATATTCATAAATTCCCCTAGCCTCCTGCTTGTAAGTGTGGTGCACGATACACCCATAAACAAGACTTTACTAGACACGGGGCTTGTAGATTCCCTAGTATAACACCACTCTAATACTATTTTTGTCACGAACTGAATCGATGGGCCACGACTGATACCCGATATCTTACTTAACCGATTACTAATGTAATTTATCTTTTCGTATCATGCTATCATAGATAAATGAGACAAAAAGTCTGCCGCATGATAAATAGAATAAAATATGTAATAACAACATATACATAACACATATGGGCCTATAAGACCAAAATAATCATTCATACACTAAACATAGGCCGACAAGGCCATATAAACTTTCACGTACATGAAATTTGTTTACAAACCTCAAAGAATATATAATATCATATATTTTAGAACAGGGTCCCACCATTTCAACCAATACATGTAATAATCATACTGACTAAAAAAGCAACTCCAAAGCAAATGGAGTGCATCAACACCTTCTGCTGAGCTGATATCCTACTTGAAAGACTCTCATCCTGTCTATCGGGACCTGCATGCATGCAACGTCCCCAGGAAAAAGGTATGTCAGTCCAAATAATGTACCAAGTATGTAAGGCACATAAATAAGTATATAAAATACATGGAAGAAAAATAGAATAAATGACTCAACCTGTAAGTCTGGATAACTCTGTAAATCATGAAATTCTTATAGTGTCATGCATGTGCATATGAATGCTATGTCATGCATAGGTACATTATTTCATAACATTATCAAGCCCGGGAGGGCATCCCATCACATCATCTCGGCCACTGTGGGCAAAATCATCAATGTATACTAACTGATTAGGTGGTGGTGCGTATATAACGCCATAACCTTTTTCCATATCCCATATACATACATATATATAAATATATATATATATATATATATATATATATATATATATATATATATATATATATATATATATATATATATATATATATATATATATATATATATATATATATATATATATATATATATATATATATATATATATATATATATATATATATATATATATGCATGTGCGTGTGTGTGTGTGTGTGTGTATAATGCAATCTAATCATAGGTCAATGTACATGTATAAATGAATGCAATGTACGAGATGCACGTCAATAAAATGTCTCGGAATGTTATAAGACCATTATGCCTTTGACTAATATCAAGAAATAAACTTTATCAACTTACATATTTTCTGAGGCCCATGAATAGACAACAAAATAACAAGACATATGTGAATTCAAGAACATAGTCACCTCTAGTATTTCTATGAGTAGAGTCATTTATGGAAATTGTGCATTTGCTCGTTTCGTTTATGTCGTATAGATCATTCCAAAAGAAAGAAGAGATAACCTTAACATACTTGAGTCGATTTTCTTGAAAATCCTCTAACACACGTTGATTTCGGTAAAATAAGTGACGATAAGATCAGAGTGGGAAAAAATCGATTGTTAAATTACCAAGTATTCTCGTTTGATTCCTTGAAAATACTATGAAATCTTATATGAATAGTTGAAGACCCATACTTAGCATTTTCTATGAGACTTACGTTTGAGACCTTGGGTTTGTAACATACAAACATGTATGTTTGAACGATGACTTATATTCCTTAATACAGGATAAGACTCACATTTTAGGTGTATATCCATTATTAAATGGAAATAAATCACTTTCTTTAATGATTGTCACATAAAGAAAAAAAAATGCTATTTATACTAAGCTAAAAATATCTGACAAAAATGTTCCTTCGGAGGTTGTGCGGACCACAAATTTCTGAGTGCGGCCGCACTCTTTCTTCTGCGGCCGCACAATTTAGCGGACCTTGTCCGCACTCCTTGAATTTGATCTTTGGATTTTGCGGGACTTCTGCGGATCGCATAATTCTGAGTGAGGTCACGCTCTTGGTTATGCGGCAACACAAAAATGGTGCGGTCCGCATTTCTTCTTGATTCTAAAATCCCTTCTCTCTTATTCTTGTCTTCCTCGGTCTGCATAATTTTGAATGCGGCCGCATAATTATGGTGCGGCCTGCATGCCTTCAACCTTCCTAAAAATCCAACTCTCTAAATCTCCTTGTTTGCGGCCACAAAATAATTGTGTGGTCCGCACTGTATGCCTTTTTGCCTTGTTTTGGTTCTTGTTCACTTTTGACTCCTTTATGAGTTTATTTTGACTTGTTTGGCTCGTTTTCCAATATTCCTATACAAAAACACATTTCGTTAGTTCTCGGGAATATCTTCAAGCATTTTTGAGCTAAAATGCAAGTAAAAAAGAGCAAATAATCAGTTAAAATCCCTACTTATCATATGTTCTAGCAATTATGTAAATTGTTATTATATGTTTTATCGTAATGAAATTGAAATTATTTTATTTGTCTCACCAGTTATATACATTGCTTATTATATTTGTTTTTAATGGATTAAGACTTGAAATAAAGTACATACTAAGAAGTAATTTTAATATTAATTAAAATATTTAATGAAAACTTATGCCTTTCGATTCTATACTAAATGTAAAATTAATATAATGATGAATTTACCTGAGTGTGTAATCACATGCATACATTGACTGAAGTATATATCGATGAGTTAAACTTGTAATATTGTCTCTAATAACAGAGATGTCATCAAAAAATATCATTGCTGACTTGAACAAAGGTGACAAACTGAATGGTGAAAATTACGACATTTGGAGACGTAAAATGTGATATGTACTCGAAGAGAAAGATGATCTTGAAAGTATTAACCATGCCATGAGTCACAAGAGGAGGGTAACAACACCCAATGCACGAGGGATCTAAAAACTTACAATATTTGAAGAAAATAAAGATTCAACTGCACGTGAAATTACTATAAGTTTAATTGCCGATGATATCATCCACGAATGTAGCAATATCCTACTGCTAAAGTCATGTGGGCACATTTATGAGAGGCATATGGGGGTACAACTATGACTCACCTTCGATAACTGACAATCAAGTTTGACACATACAAAAAATGTCATGATCACAGTGTCAAGCAACATCTAAGAGTGATGTCAAATATGATTGCTCAACTCAAAAATGCTACCATGTTCTCTCTAACGAGCAGCAAGTTCAGGCAGTGATTCGGTCTCTTTCCAGTAATTGGGAACATCTGAAGGTTAACTTGACCCATAATGATAACATCAAAATTTTTGCTGATATTGCCAGTCATGTGGAGCTTGAAGACGAGCGGCTTGGTGCATCTAAAGTTGTAACTAATGCCTTTGTGGCAAAATCAAGTGGTACAAAGAGATCAAGCTTCAAGTGCAAGAAAATGTGGAAAAATTAAAGAAAGGGTGAGGAGACCGGAGAAGGATCCTCTATAAAAGAAACAAGCTAAATTCGAAGAAAGACGGTTCTATAAGAAGAAAAACAAGATCAAGATAAAGTGCTACAATTACCAAGTCCCAGGGCATTTTGCTCGTGAGTGAACTGAGCCAAAAAGGTAGCATTTCGCAATGTATCTCTTAGTGATATATATGTTTCTAGCACTGTTTTACTAACTGAATTTTATCCAATGTGGATTGCAGAGTCAGGGGCCACCGACTATATAAGCCACAATAGAGTAGTATTTATAGAGTTTCATCTAGTTCCACCTAGATCAAAGTATGTATATGTGGGAAATAATGCAAAGATTGAAGTCAAAGGGATGTGCACTTGAAAAATGGATATGCATGGTGGCCGATATTTGATGTTGCATTACGTCCTATATGTTCAAGAGATTCGATAAGACTTAGTCTATGTGTTTGTTCTTCTAGATTTAGATTTTAATTTGAACTTTAGTTCTAATGGTCTTAGAATTACTCAAGACAATGTTTATGGTTTTGGACATCGTTATGATGGTTTTATTGTGTTAGATTGTAATCCTTGTACGTATAAGTATTATGTTGACTATTGTATTATTGCATGTTATTCTAGTAATAATGTGTTGATGTTATTATATGGCATGCAAGATTAGGTCACATAGGGCAGTCAAATGAATAGATTGGCTAAGGAAGGACATCTAGGTTCTTTCTTTAAAGTTTAACTGTCAACTTGTGAAAATTGTTTTGCCAAAAAGATTACATGTGAACCATTTGGAAAGGCTAAGAGAGCTGATTTTCCATTGCAATTAATCCATTCTGATATCTGTAGTCCAATGAATGTGAGGGCTAGGTCTGGTGTTTTATATTTCATTAAGTTCATTAATGATTTCACACGCTTTGGTTATGTCTATTTGATTTCTCATATATTTGAAGCACTAGAATACTTTAAGAAATATTTGAATGAAGTTGAGAATCAATTAGACAAAAGAATTAAGACCTTAAGAACCGATAGAGGGCATGAATATCTATCAATTGTTTTTGAAGAATCGTGTAATAAAAAGGGAATCACCAGACATTTAACTATTCCGTACACACCTCAACAAAATAATGTAGTAGAAAGGAGGAATAGAAAACTACTGAACATGATAAGGTCCATGATGGCGCATGCAAATTTACCTATCTCTTTTTGCGAAGATGCGTTATTGATTGAAACTTACATATTGAACAAAGTGCCTTCTAACTCGATTTCTTTCACTCCTTATGAGCTATGGACTGGTCACAAACCAATCTTAAAGGATTTACGACCTTGGGGTTGTGATGCATATGTAAAAGATTCTTTAGCAAGTTTGGTAAATTAGGTCCAAAAGACAAGAAATGTATCTTTCTAAGATATTCAAAACACTTCAAAAGGTATGTATTCATTGGTGAATTAGATGATGGAAGTGTTACTAAGATTGAATCGCAATATGTCACATTTCTGGATAATGATTTTCCAAAAAAGGGAGAGGTAAAGAATGGAAGGACCCTTTATTAAATGTTGAAATCAGACAGTCAGCATGTATCTTTTGACACGGTTGATAATCAAATTCATCAAGATCTTATTCTTGATCCGAGTGGGAGTGAAAAATCCCAATCCCAAAATCCTTTTGGCGAGCCTGAATTTCAACTACGAAAGAGTGTCCGGAAAAATATACCCAAATGTACTTATGAAATAGAAGATTATGTTTTCTTGGTATGTCCCATAGAAAAGGATGAGCCAAAATATGTGACTAAGGATTCATCGGGCCCTAGAAAAGATGAGTGGATGAAATAAATGAAAGAATAATTAGAGTCCACAAAAACTAACAAAGTCTGGATCTAGTTGACCTTCCCCTGGGCATAGAGCCATTGGAATAAATGGGTTCTCAAAATTAAGCTCAGAGTGGATGGGTCAATAGAAAGATACAATGGTATTTGAGATTTCACAAGGAGGTGATCTCGTATTATTTCACCATGATAAATGAGGACCGTTGCATTTATGTGAAGAAGTCCAATATGATGTTTGTAATTCTTTCTCTTTATGTCGACAATATTTTATTAGTCGGAAATAATTTGGAGTATTTGAAAACTATCAAGCCATGGCTTTCAATTCATTTGACATGAAAGATATGGGTGAGGAAGACTATATCCTTGGAGTTAAGATCCAAAAAAAACCGTTTAAAAAAGTTATTGAGTCTATCTCAAGAAACTTATATAAAGACAAGTTTGGAGCGTTTTCGCATGGATAGTTGAAAATCCATGGATAATCCTATAGTGAGAGGTGAAACTTTAATCCTTGAAATGTATCCCAAGACTAAAATGTAAAGGAAGGCATGTATCGAGTTCCATATTCAAGTGCTATCGGGAGCTTGATGTACGGTATGATGTGTACTCATCCAGACATTTCTTATGTCGTAGGTCTGGTTAGCAGGTATCAATCCAATCCCGGAAGAGATTATTGGAAAGCTATGAAGAGAATTTTTAGATACCTAAAGGGAACTGCAGATTAATTCACTAAGTTATAATGGAAGTGATTTATCCTTGAGAGGATGTACAAATGTTGATTGGGCTGGTGACCGTGATGATAGAAAATCAATATCAAGTTATGCCTTCTTAATTAATGGTAGTACTATATCATGGAAAGGTAAGAAAAAAACATGTACAACCCTTTCAACAATGAAAACTGAGTTTGTGGCTTGTGCGTCTGCAGCATAATAAGTTGTTTGGTTGAAGAGATTCATTGAGCATTTGGATATTACAAAGAACTATCAGGGTCCCATGACTCTATATTGTGATAGTCAAGCGGCTATTGCATATACAAAACATCCCAAGTATCACAGCAAGAGAATACACTTTGACATCAAGTATAACTTTGTGAAACACATATAAGCAAGTGGAGAGATAAATTAACAAGACATTCCTACACGAAGCATCATAGATGATCCTTTTACAAAGGCGATATCTAGAGACTTGTTTGAGAAACATATTATGGCTCTAGGTTTGTGAAGAATATAAACATATTTATGTATTGTAAAATGACGTTAGTATTATAATAAGATCATCAATATTTGACTCTTGAATTTATGCTTATATCTCATATGCATGTGATGAATATTTTGTTGATAAAGTGTATCGAAAAAGTCACGAGATTGGCTTTCTCACACGAGAAATCACCTCTTACGTTAAGAATCGTGAAGATTGAGACCTTATAGAACCTTGGATAATGTGAGGTTATATTTACTTGTAAAGGTCGGTCTTGACAACAAATCAAACTTACGAATTTCATTATTCGATTATGACTTATTTTGTAAGGAAGATGGTTTGAGGATTATTAAAGTGAGAAACTTGGGTTAGACATTTGGAGGTATCTAGACAAAAATCCGTATGGTGTTGAATGATTAAAAGAATAAGGTACACGCGCCAATATAAGGCGAGAACACAGTAACATATATTTCATACCACGTGTGCTATCGACAATGGATAAATAGAAGAATGAATCCCTGCTTCTTCATTGTGTGAGATCCCAAAGAAGTTATATTAACTTTTATTATAATACCATTTGACCATTTACTCTCTTTAAGTTCCAATCAATGTTAATAGCCATGAGTGATTCGGCAATCCGGTGCATGTCAAAAAAAAGTTGATTTAGAATAGAAAGATTCAAGTAGAAAGGGAAGACGACTAAAATTTATGAATTTAACCCGTATTCATAGGTCGACCATTACACTTACCGTAAGGGTATTGGGTGTAATTGTGGAAACAAAGTTAAACATAAAATCGAGTTCACATCTTTTCGAGGATGAGGGATTGGATAACTAGCTACTAGAGTAGCCAACAATGTCTTGGGTATTGCGAGTAATAATAAGATCCTCATGGTAGTAGTGAATCCTTTCCACATGTGATTGAATTTCTATATAGAGCTATTAAACGACCTTAATGGGAGTAAGAATAATGTAGCTCTTAATGCACGTAGGTCGCGCGATCTATTTACCGGTATGAATTATGTGTTTTTTTACATAGCACTGGTTTGGGTCTAGCCCATCAGGTGCAAAGTGGGAGATGTTGGATATTGGGTTTGGGTTTGGGTCACAAGTCACCCATATGGACTGACTTACATATTTTTAAAGGTGATACGATGCCCAGGGAAGGTCTAACTCCTAAAATAAAACTATCGTTCGTTGAGAACTAAGTAGGAGCGTGGGGATCAACGTGAGTCAGTTTCTCGATAGTTTTTTCTCTGGAAACTTCCTTTCTCTATATAATCAATGCTCCCCTTCTTCAAAAATATACATTATGAGAAATCCTCTATATAAAGATAGAAACACAGTAAAAGCAAAGAAGAAGTATTTAGTTTGTGAACGAGAATTTTGTTTCCAAGAGTGACGAAATCAGATTTGGGCAACTGATTGGAATAGATTCTGCAAAAATCTTCCGTTGTTGTTTACAGGTACACAAATTCGATGTCCATATTACTATTTGTTGGCCCAAGTAAAGGTTAAGGTTTGAATATGGACAAAGAACTCAGGATGAACCAGGTCCATTTTAGTGGTCCATCCCTCAGGTTCATAAAATGGCCAGATTCAAGCATGAGGGGTGCACGTGAAAGAGATATGCTTAACTTGTTGTATTCAATATCTCCTGATCGAAAAGGTTGCATAATTGATAAGGAGAAGGACTCCTTAATCAAAGAGAACACTATCCAAGATAGGGAAGGAGTTAGAAGCTGAAATCAACTAGAACTCTTCCACTAAGGAAGATTTGCATCAGAACTCTAGTTACTTCTTCATCTACTAACTCTATAAATTTCAGGATATTCTCACATTACAAGTGTTTCACAAAAATGCAGAAGTTAAACGTGAATTTTGAGCAAAATAGCAAGGGTTTTGCAAGCAGTTCGTGTGTGATTCAAGTGTGCAAACCAGAAGCTACATGAACCATATTTAAGAACCAACTCCATAAAGAGTTTAATGTGTCTTTCTTTATTTCTAGTTCGATTGTAGTAGGTGTTTTATATTTTACCTTTTAGATTTCATCGAAGCAATTGTAATAGGCATTTGAGTATTCACGTTAGAGTTAACTTGAAGTTGTTACAATAGTTAGAGGTTGGTTGCCACAACGGGACTAGAGTTAATCCTTAGGTTTACAAAGACTTTTGTAAATGCTGTTTTGGCTCAGTGATTTTAGTGAATGTTTTGGAAAATCCTACTGAGTAGTAGGTCATGGTTTTGTTCACCTTTTGAGCCAGGTATTTTCCACATAAAATCTTTTTGTTCTTTATTTTTTGTATTTATTATTCCGCAATAGATATAGTTGGAACACATAGAAGAACCAGGTCCTTCATAAAAAGTTTAAACGATATATTAGGTACCACACAAATCCCTCCCTTCCCCTCCCTGTGTGGTATTGGACATGTCAGTCTATGTCAACTCAAAAAACTAGTCTCCAAGGATTGGTGATAGTACTGCCTAACATTAAGTTCAAGGAAGACAAAATTTTTGAGGCTTGTGCAAGGGGAAAGAAGGTAAGATCCTCTTTCAAAAGCAAGAAAATAGTAAGCACCACCAGAATGATGGAACTGGTCCATATCGATCTATGTGGTCCAATGAGAATATTAAATGGAGGTAGTAAAATATTTGTGATGGTGCTTGTTGATGATTTCTTTAGGTTTAGTTGGACATTTTTTTTAACATCTAAAGATGAAGCATTTGACATGTTTACTTCTTTTGTTAGAAAAACTCAGAAACAACTAGATTATCAACTTACATTAATTAGGTCTGATCATAGAACTGAATTGGAAAATGCTAAGTTAGCTGAATTTTTTGCTACATTATAAATAGTTTCATGACTAGACCTCTTGTTAAGAAGATTCCCTATGAGTCACAAAAAGAGAGAAAGCTAAATATATCCCATCTTAGGGCATTTAGATGCAATTGCTTTGTGCACAATAATGGCAGAGAATCCCTATGTAAAGTTTGATTCCAGAAGTGATGAGGGAATATTCTTGGGATATTCTTAACATAGAAAAGCATATGAAGTGTACAATAAAAGAACTATGTATGTAGAAAAAAGTGTACATGTATTTTTTGATGAAACTACCATTCTTTCTAAGAGGTAGGAACAAGATAATGAAGAGATTGGGCTGATAAGAAATTCAAATCTAGAAACCACAGTCCATCCTCAATATGCTTCATTGGAAGGAACAAGTGATGGAACAGGTCCTTATACCCAGGGAAACATGACAGCGGGAACTGACTAGAGAGGAACTGATCCTCAAATATCGAAGGAACATATCCATGAACTTATTCCTCACTAACAAAACCAGGAAGGAACATCCAAAGAAATTGACACTCCTATTTCAACATCCACAAAATTGGATATAGATGAACCTGGTTCATCTTTTCATCAGAACGTGTATAGGGGAATGATTGATTCTCTTTTATATCTCATTACTTGCAGACCTGACATTATGTGTAGTGTAGGTCTTTGTGCTTGATTTTAGGAAAATCCAAAGGAGTCCTACCTGACTAATGTAAAGAGAATATTTAGATACTTGAAAGGCACCACTAACCTGTGCCTTTGGTATCCAAAGGTAGTAATTTTAACTAGTGGGATATGCTGATGCTGATTATGCAGATTTCCTAGTGGATAGGAAGAGCACCTCAGGTATGGGATACTTTCTTCGTTCATGTCTTGTGTCATGGGCTATTAAAAAGCAAATTCAGTGGCCTTATCTATTGTTGAAACTGAGTATGTTGTTGTTGCTTCATGATTGTATTGTTTGGGATCAAACAACAGTTGATGGATTTTGGTATTGAAGTTGGTTGCATCCTTATTTTTTGTGATAACACTAGTGCTATTAGTATGAATAAGAATCCGGTCCATCATAAGAGAAATAAGCACATAGATGTTAGACACCATTTTTTGAGGGACAATTATAAGAAAGTTTTGATCACTATGGAGTTTTGTGCTAATGACAAGCAAATTGTTGACATCTTCACAAAGGCTTGTAGAGATCACTTTGAGAGGAACATGTTGGAATTAGAGATGATTAATATCACCTAAAAGGACCAGTTCAGGGTTAAACAAAAAAAATAAAAATAAAAATTGAAAAAAAATATATATTGGTTAGAAAGTCTGTAAATTGTGTATAGTTAGATTAAATCTTGCTCAGTCTCATACTTTCCATAGTATACTCTTGTGCCATGTGTTAAAATGACTCATTAATCTCTAATGATATTTTCTCTATTTTGGCAAATTTAGACTTACACAAGAGAATTATCAGTGAAGAACCTGGTTCATCAAGATAACATGGTATGTTTTCTACACTCTGCATAATTCCGAATAACTATATTTGGATCATGAGCAGAGTCCTACCAAATACCAAAGTTCTTTTGAAATTATCCTTTACAAGTGAATCAGCTACGTTCAAGACTCTTGACCGTATTAAACTACCTAGATTCTTTTAAGTTCTACTCAAGGGGAATAAAGTGGTTCTTCCGAAATTGAACAGGTATCTTCTGATTCTAAAATTTCTCCTAAGACAATTTTCAACGTTGTTGCAAATTTTGAGAACATATTTGTAGGATCTATAGCATGTGTTGAGACTATAGAATCTGGAGAAGTTGGTGGTAAAAAAAAGAAAAAAAAGGAAAGCAACGGTGCTAGGAGTTTTGTGAGGGAAATGGGACAAGAGTGGATAATTCTTCATCCGCTCTTGTGAGTTTAACCAAAAATGCAGGTACAATGGTTGTTTGGGGAGATGAACCTGGTTCATCCGTAGAGGAAACCCTCGCAAGACCTACAGAAGAAAATGACTGAAATCTGTAGTCAAACTTCTTTATAGAGTTATTAATGGCACCAAAACTCATATCATTCACTATGTCTTCATTCTGACAACTGTTCTTGTACATTTCAATGTACCTATGGATAAATGGGAGGTTAGTACAAGCATGGATCAATTTTGGGTTAATACTTTACTTGCTTTCGATTATTAAGTCAATATCACTCCTAAAGAACCTAGTTCATCCAAAAAGTTACCAGTGAATAGCAAGGTCAGTGCCTTGGTGCTAGAAAGTGAGGCTAAGGATGCTGAAATTGAAAGGCTGAAGAAGAGGTTGGTTGAGATGGAGACTAAGAGAGATGCTCTCAGCAACTCAGAGAAAGGGAATAAGAATGATTATCAGCATGTAAAAAAATCTTGGGTCATGATCTGGCAAGAGAAAAAGAGAAGAATGATGGCATTCTTCAAGGTGTGTTGAAACTCCTCCAAGTCAAAAACCAAACACCTAATTCTTCCAAGCCATAAGCCTCCTAGCCTAGTGTAGATCAACCGGTAACCCAGTTCATGATATTTTATTTCTTTTGCTCATATTTTCAGTATTTTTATTTCTTCTTATGCTTTGTGGTAGAATCTTATCAATCATTAATAAAATTCATTATTTTTGCTCTAACTGTTTGTTTATATTTCTTTGATGGTTGAAATTCTTAGTTTGATCTATGATGATTAATCCATGTTTGCATTTGAAGTAGCCACAGTGGCCATGAGTAAGTTTTAAAATCTGGTTATCTCATATTTTTATGCAACTTTTGATGATGCCAAAAGGGGAAAAAAGGTTGTGCTTTAAACAAGTGATGTTTACACTTTGTACAGTGATGCTTATAACCTAATGTACCTAGTCCTTGATGATAAGTGATAAAAAGGAAAAATATTTCTAGCATTGTGTTGATGTTGAGCTGAGTTGAAACAGGTCCTAAGCTTATGAAAAGCACATAGTTTGTCATCATCAAAAAGGGAAAATTTGTTGGCTCAAGTAAAGGTTAAGTTTTGAAGATTGACAAAGAACTCAAGATGAACCAGGTCCATCCCAGTGGTCCATCCATACGGTTCATAAAACGGGAAGATTCAAGCATGTGGGATGCGCGTGAAGGAAATAAGCTTAACTTGTTGTATTTACTATCTCCTGATCAAAAAGGTTGCATAATTGATAAGGAGAAGGACTCCTTAATCAAAGAGAACACTATCAAAGATAGGGAAGGTGTTAGAAGTTGAAATCAAATAGAACTCTTCCACCAAGGAATAGTTGCATCAGAACTCTAATTATTTCCTCATCTACTAACTTTATAAATTGCAGGATTTTCTCACATTACAAGTGTTGCACAAAAACGCAGAAGTTAAACATGAATTGGGAGCAAAATAGCAAGGCTTTTTGCAAGTAGTTCGTGTGTGATTCAAGTGTGCAAATCAGAAGCTACATGAAGGAGATTGAAGAACCAGCTTCATAAATAGTTTATTGTGTCTTTCTTTATTTCTAGTTCAATTGTAGTAGGTGTTTTATATTGTACCTTTCAGCTTTCATAAAAGCAATTGTAATAGGTATTTGAGTATTCAAGTTAGAGTTAACTTGAAGTTGTCGCAACAATTAGAGGGTGGTTTCCATAACGAGACTAACAATCCGTAGGTTTACAAAGAATTTTGTAAATGTTGTTTTGGCTCAGTGATTTTAGTGGAAGTTTGAGAAAATCCTACTGAGTAGTAGGTCGTGGTTTTTTTCACATTTTGAGCCAAGTATTTTCCACGTAAAATCTCTGTGTTCTTTATTTTTTGTATTTATTATTTCGCAACAGCAGTAGTTGAAACACATAAAAGAACCAGGCCCTTTATAAACAGTTTAAGCGAAAATTTGGTACTACGCAAATCGCCCCACTTATATAGTATTGACGTATAAAACATCACTATTATATCTTCAGTCCATTACCAATACAAGTTAACCTCCAAACTAAAGTGCACAATTTATAAACCATAGTTTAACATTCATTTGAAGAAGGAAATAGATATCCTAACAAAAATTTGGTAGTAGTGTTGCATTGAACTTCATTACTCCTAAGAATACTACAAATTTTAGAGTATATATGTAATTGGCTAGCATTTTAAAATACACTCCCTTCCGTACTATTATGTATGATTATTTAATTGAGTATGAAATTAAATACTGTCGAACTTTTTTATAATAATTTTATTTGTTTCATTATTTTTTGACTGCTGTAGCGAAGTGTTGTTACAGTGGACAAAAGACAACAACAATAGTTCAGGAAAATCCTACAAGTGGGGTCTAGGGAGGATAGTGTGTACGCAAATTTTATCCCTACTCCGGAGCAATATAGTGGACATAACTTAATATAAAAATTAGTTCCGAAAAAAATTTGCTAGTTACATATGGATATTATTATAAAAAGGGCAGAGAGGCCTGGATGTATGTTAATATGATTGTGTATATGATAAACGGAAACTATAAATACATTAAAACACTAGTTTGATAAGAAAAACGACATTAAAGCAAAGTTTATGATTTAACAATTATTGGATAATATTCATGAAAGTTTCAAAAGTCATTTAAAATAATATTATGAATGAAATGATATTGCACAATTTACAATGTCCCAAAATAGATAATGTTATCATATTAATTACACAAAAGGAGTCACAACTGACCCTTGCAACAACAATTTTCATCACCATAGATATTTCGTCCTCTACTAGGTAGGAACTAAGATAATAACACCAGAAATTTGAATCTTTTGTAAAAGAATCCGTTAGATTGAGTATGTACCACCAACCGATAAGTTGAAGGATCGCGTCGTATGAAATGTCACGAAAGCACCAAGATCAATACTCCCAAGGTCGGAACTCGGAAGGGAAAAAAATAGGGCAAAGATTATTTTTAGCCCGTGATCGAAATATTCGGTAATTGCAAAACTATATAACATACAAAAATACACACACATATATATTATATTATATTTTGTGGGCTATTATTTTGATAGCGACTATACAATATTATTTTCTGGAAAAAAAAATACAGCCTCAAAATTGTCTACAAACCTGATAAGTAGAAGTGTGGTTGTGCTTTTTTTTTTTAAAAAAAAAATCAAATCCCACCTAACTTAGGGGGGGGGGGGGGAAAGAAAAAAAAATACAAAATTTTATATAGCATATATTTTCTTGTATTCATCTTTGTCATCCGAGAGGACTGAATCTGATAAATCCAGTGACTTGCTAGCCATAGAGTTCTTTTTCATGCTCTTCTTGTTTGATGACTCAATCCTATGGCTTATAACCCAAAATAACATTACTCCAATTGTTGAAATCATTATAACTGCCCCAAGAATTGACACAATAATTGCCATCAGCCTATAACGTGTGCCAACAACAACAAATGACAGTGCCAAATATGCCACTGAAACAAGCACACAAGCCACCCACATTAGCTTGTTTATAATTGACATCAACTTCTTCTTTGCTTTGCTTTCAATGACCACAACTGTTGTCTGAACAACCACAACTGCAAGTGAGATGAATAACGCGATAGAGTCGAAGATAAAGAAAACGAGAAATCCAGGGTGGTTCGATATGTTTGCTTCTCCAATTATATGGCCAGGTGGAAGGTTATCTGGATCCATATAGTATTGACCCGGCACTTGAAATATTCCTGCAAAGGCAACTGTGGCGATTAGTACAGCAACGACAGTTGTTGAGTTGATCGCATTGTTAAGCCCTTCTCGATGCATTTTGTGGAGGCGTTTGGCAATGCCTTGTATGCGTTTTCTTGTCTGTCGCGTGTGTTTTAACTGATCATGCACCTCGTGTTTGATGTCACTAACGGTTTGCTTCAACTCTCTTGCTGGATTTATTGCCTGTGGTTTGAGAACTCGTGCACTTTCAACGCCATGTTCCTGTAGAATGGCTACAGTCTCAGCCTGTGACATTTTCTCAGCAGTGTCGAGAGCTGTCTCGTGGGACCTATTGATCACTTTTTTGTCTGTTTCATTCTGCCCAAGTAGCAATTTAACAATCTGCAATATCAGTCAAAGCAAGTCAGCTCTCCATATGATCAACAATTTCACTTCAATTATACTATCAACAATTTGGTTCATTTATGAAGTAATAACTGGTACAAGTGGCCTAGCTGTTTTTGGAAGAATATGAGCATTAGCATCAATATATGAAGCAGCAATCATAGATAGACTTTTTACACTTAAGTTACTAATAAGCACTAGCAGCATCATGCTCAAAGAAGAAAGGGCAGCTCGGTGCATTAAGCTCCCGCTATGCGCGAGGTCCGGAGAAGGGCCGGGCCACTAGGGTCTATTATACGCAACCTTACTCTATATTTCTGCAAGAGGTCGTTTTCACGGCTCGAACCCGTGACCTCTTGGTCACATGGCAGCAACTTTACTGGTTACACCAAGGCTCCACTTCTGCTCAAAGAAGAAGCAATCAAAACTAAAATCAGTCGAACATGTCTTTCAATGTGAGTGAGTAATGAACAAAAATATATACTTCGGGATAAAGTGTTTTGACGGCCAAAGGAAACCTGATATCAAGAGACTTCTCTAGCCAACTCTAGCGTGTAATCAACAAAACAAGGCCCCTTTGGCATTTGTTCCCGTGCAAGGAATACATCAATGACACGAAAAGAGTGTAAATTGTCTATAAGAGAAAGGTGCAAAAAGAACAGAACATCCTCTAAATTCCGGTTTGTATTCCACTATTTCCTTTCGATGTTATTTGGTATCGCTAAATTAACAGGATAGCAAAAGGGGAACTGTTTGCACTAAAACAATGTTTTAAAGCCTCTAACTAGAAATTGATTCCATCTCTTGTTCTGGTAAACATAGAATGCTCATTAACTAAAGTATCATCAATACAGCAGAAGTTTTAGATGAAACATACCTCAGACCTCCCTTTCCGAGCTGCAATATGCAATGGCGTATTACCCTTATTGTCAACCATGTTAATTAATGAAGGATCAGTTTTAATGAGCTCCTCCACAACCTCAAGGTTTTGTCCTTTGACAGCCATGTGAAGTGCAGTCTGTCCTTTATTATCCATCCGTGTTGCAATCCCTGGCTCCTTGCTCAAAAGAGCCTTCAAAACCTGCAAATGTCCATTCCTTGCAGAAGAATGCAGTGCTGTTTTCCCGTTACTTTTAGCTATAGTGGCCAAACTACTCTGTTCCTCCAAGAAATAATTCACCACCTCTATATGCCCTTGGTTCGCTGCAGTATGCAAAGCTGTTGTATTTGCGACATCAACTGTCATCGCTAGCTCTGGATGTGCTTCCAGTAATACCTTCACCATATCTGCAACAATGCCAAAAATGAACTAACAACACCGGCAATAACAACAACACCTCAATCTAAAGCAGGTTGGGCTTGGCTATATAAATACTTATTGATCAGGTCGCTCCATGTAAGGTCATCACTGTCCAATAAATATTATAAAAAATAAAAATAAAAAGTACTAGAAAGTTCTCTATATATAATCTCAAACAAACAATTTGATCTATATCTCATAAATTTGACATCAGAAAAATTGAAAGGCTAAAGTGATACTAGCAGTTCATATATAAATCATCAAAAGCTTACCTAAATCTCCTTGTTTGGAAGCAATATGCAATGCATCAAACCCGTTCCTCGCTTTGATTCCAGCTGTGACAAGATCATAATATATGATCATCTCCCTAACCACCTCATAATAACCATATTCAGCTGCAACATACAAGGGGGTCTCTCCTGCTGAATTTTGCTTTATCAACAACTCTGCTAATTCTTCCTCGCCCGTGTTCTTTATAGTTTCTCTTATTGCAACAATATTTCCAGCTCTAGCTGCCGAATGCAAGGCAGAATCATCACGTTTCCCAGTTAATTGTTTCGTCATCTTTTTCCGGGGTGTGGTTGGCTGAGCTGTTGGTGCCTCCATCTTATTAGAAGTGCCCAAAACCCCACTTCCTCTTCCCTTCCCTCCCTATGCTAATCCTGAACCACAATCCTTTTTTTTCTTCCCTCAAACACTCAAATCAACAATCATGTTTTTCAATTCTAATGAAGGTTCAGGAGCCAACATGAAAAACTTTATTCTATAATCACACTTCCTCGATTCATCAAAGAGAAAAACTTGAATTTCACTCACATTCCTTTTCAAGTTTGAGCCAAAATCAATACCCTGGTAACAACAACAACAACATAAACAACAACCAACAATAACAAACCCAATACAATCCCAAAGTGGGGTCTGAGGAGGGCCACCAGTAAACAAAATTGAATCGTTGTTATCTTACGGCTATTGTCTTCTCCTTCTCAAGTGCATGCGTTACATAATCAAAATATTGTCAATAATAATAAAGGAAAAAGGAAAAATATTTACCTGGATATGAAGAAACTTCTGAAACTTCCAACTTTTTATAAAAATTCAAGAACCCCACAAAAAGAAAGAGCTTTTTTTGTGATCAAAACAACCAATGTGTATTACTTTTAATAAATGGAAAAGAAAAAAAAAGCTTCTAAGAATTTTGGGGGTGTCCTTAGAAGTTGGAACAAGGAAAATGTGCAAAAGTATAGAATTGCTAGAGAAAAAGGGACATTAAAATGGCACATGCATTCACCAATTTTTTTTTTTTTTGTATTTTGTATAAATAATAAGTGAGAATCACCACCCTGAGTTCTTGAACAAAAAAGAAAAAAGAACCATAAAAATGGAACTTTTTCTGAAGTTGGTGGTGATGAAGAGGATGGTGATTTGAATTTTGAGAATCACATTTGAAATACTAATGTTTTCTTTTTTTAATTATTATAATTTTCTTTCATTAATTTGAGATGAAACAGAAGAAAAAACTAATCCCTGTGGTTGGTGAATAATTTCACTAACCATATTACCAGAAGGTCTAGAACCACACACATATATTCTTTACAAAAGTGTAGTGTGTATCACGCGCTCTCAGGAGCCATATGCAAGTGTTTTACATTTGTGCATGTAATTTTTTTAAACATATCATTCCAAAAATAGAAAAACATAGAGATTATGTTTTTTCCAAAAATTGAAACACTTATCCTTAAATGGTGTTTTTTTTTATTGGTCGGAAACGCTAGGAAAAGTTTCAATCAAAATTATTTTCACTCATTTTAAAACAAATGCGACCAAGTTTTTCAGCTTCTTAAAAACTGAAAAAGATCTTTCTGTTATAAAATAATAAAAGAACAAGAACAATATTGCAGAGAGAGTAGGGAGATGAGTATTCTTATTGATACTTTTTGGGATGATTTACAATGGGGTAAAACCCCTCTATTTATTGGAAGAGAAATGACTTAGCCTCAAAGTAAAACTCTTCTATAAGATAGACATTCACCCTAATTAGAGTTCTATTCTTAACACTCCCCCTTGAATGTCTACTCAATAAATAATGTGCCTCATTAAAACCTTAACTAATATAAAACCCAATGGGAGAAAAAATCTAGAAAAGGAAAAAGAGTACACATATTTAGTAATGTGCCTATTGGTTGCCTCGTTAAAAACCTTGCAAGGAAAACCCAGTGGGACAAACGACCCCATCTTCACGCAAGCTGAAGCAGCAATCAGCTGCAATAGAGAACACAAATCCAGCCCCCCCGACTTCATCCTCTTCGAAACTCTCTGAAGCTATACCAAATTCTCGTGGAACCAGCTAGAAATTGCTACCCAAATCTGGTTGAATTTCTGTTAGAGGTCCTCATTTGTATGCAAATTCGAGTCAAAGTCTCTATTAAAGAGTCATGGCGCCAATTTGATGAGGTTCCGACGAGGTTTGCTTTGAGATCGTTATTCTCTATTTTCGGTTCAAGGTCTAACCTTCGTTTCATTCATTTACATGTTCTGTTTTTGTTTATTTACGATGGTTTGTTTGTGAAGTCCTCGCTATTGTTAATTTCTATATCCTTTTAATTTCATGGTTTTGATGACATGAATTTGAAGTTATACAGTGTGAATACATTATTTGTGGTTTGAGTATTTTCATATTTGTGAGGAGGT
This sequence comes from Nicotiana benthamiana, assembly GCA_034376525.1. Taxonomy (NCBI): domain Eukaryota; kingdom Viridiplantae; phylum Streptophyta; class Magnoliopsida; order Solanales; family Solanaceae; genus Nicotiana; species Nicotiana benthamiana. The sequence goes on from CM067330.1 coordinate 124,105,681, forward strand.
TGTCGTCGAGTTGTGAGTTCGAGTCTCCCCAAGAGCAAGGTGGGAAGTTCTTGGAGGGAAGGATGCCGGGGGTCTATTTGGAAACAGCCTCTCTACCCAAGGGTAGGGGTAAGGTCTGCGTACATACTACCCTCCCCAGACCCCACTAAGTGGGATTATACTGGGTTGTTGTTGTTGCTGTTGTTGTTGTTGCTGTCGTCGAGTCGTATGTCTAAGTTGTTTGTTGAGTTCATTAGAGTTTCGCAGCGAGGTTTCGAATCCTGGTCAAGATCGATCTCGTTGATATATTTCCCATTCCGATTCGTGTTTGAGATTTCTGTCGATTCAAGTTTCATGTTTCGAGTTTGTCATCGTTGTTGTTCATTGTGGATTCCATAGTGGTTCCAATTTCATTAGGGATTTCGATAGCTGTTTCTGGTCTTTTGGAGTTCACTGTTAAGTTTTCCCTCTGCTTGTATTCACCTCTGAACGTGCTAAAATTGAAATGGTTCGCATTCAGGTTCATCCCCATGCTTTTTCTCTTATTGTTTACTTTTATTGTGCATAAAAGATTATCTAATGCTATCTTTCTTGAGTTTTTGTTGATTATTCTGATTTGCTCGATCATTAAAAATAAACAACAACAACTACCCAGTATAGTACCACAAAGTGGGGTCTGGGGAGGGTAATATGTAGACGAGCCTTACCCCTACCCGAAAGGGCAGAGAGGCTGTTTCCAATCGACCCTCGGCTCAGTCAAGGAAAGGAAAAACAAAACAAAAACAAAAGAGCATTAGTAACTCCAGCAGAAATAGCGTAAATAATTATCTAAACATAAGAAACATAAATAAAATAGCATGCAATAATATCATGCAGTAACTACCATCAATAACTACAATAAGGGAGACACAAGCCAAAACACAAATTATCTATGGATAGCCCTGCCAAACCTCACTCAACCCCGGGTGAGGAGTATGAAAAACTCAAGGATCCCCTATCCTACAACCCTGATACTAGACCTCTAGAATTTCCTATCAAGGGTCATGTCCTCGGAAACCCACATTTTAGCCATGTCATGCCTAATCACCTCTCCCCAATACTTCTTAGGCCTCCCTCTGCCTCGCCGAACGCCGACAATCGCCAGCCGCTCGCAACTCCTCATCGGGGCATCAGGACTTCTCCTCTATACATGCCCGAACTACCTCAACCTCGCTTCTCGCATCTTCTCATCCACCGGGGCCACCCCCACCTTATCTCGAATAACTTCATTCTTAATCTTATCGAACCTGGTGAGCCCGCACATCCACCTGAGCATCCTCATCTCCGCAACCTTCATTCTCTGAACATGAGAGTTCTTCACGGGCCAGCACTCCGCCCCATACAACATTGCAGGTCTAACCACAGCTCCATAAAATTTCCCCTTGAGTTTATGTGGAACTTTCTTGTCACTCAAGACTCCTGATGCAAGCCTCCACTTTCACCACCCCGCTCATATACGATGAGTGACGTCCCCGTCAATCTCTCCTTCCCCCCTGAATCACCGACCCAAGTTATCTGACACTGTCATTCTTGGTGATGACTTGAGATCCAATCATCACGTCCCTTCCTACTTCGCTTGGCTCGGCTCTAAACTCGCACTCCAAGTATTCTATCTTAGATCTGCTTATTTTGAGACCTTTAGACTCGAGAGTCTGTCTCTATACCTCTAACCTCTCAATAACACCGACCCTTGTCTCATCTATCAAGACTATGTCATCAGCAAATAGCATACACCAAGGCACATCCCTTTGAATATGTCGGGTTAGAGCATCCATCACCAAGGCAAACAAGAGAGGGCTAAGCGCTGATCCTTGATGGAGCCCCATAACCACTGGAAAATGGTCTGAGTCGCCACCCACCGTCCTAACCCTAGTCTTAGCTCCATCATACATGTCCTTGATTACTCTGATGTAGGCTTCCGGCACGCTCTTCGCCTCCAAGAACCTCCATAGCACCTCCCTTGGGATCTTGTCATACGCCTTCTCCAAGTCGATAAGCACCATGTGCAGGTCCTTCTTCTTATCCCTGAACTGCTCCACCAGCCGCCTGACAAGGTGGTAGCTTCTGTAGTGGAGCGACCCGGTATGAAACCGAACTGGATCCCAGATATAGATGTCATCTCCCTCACACTCACCTCGATCACCCGCTCCCAGACCTTCATGGTGTGACTTATTAATTTGATACCCCTATAGTTGTTGCAGCACTGGTTGTCCCCTTTGTTCTTGTACAAGGGCACCATTATACTCCACCTCCACTCATTCGGCATTCTTTTGGTCTTGAAGATCGCATTGAACAACCTGGAGAGCCACTCCACTCTTGACCTACCCATGCACTTCTAGAACTCCAGCGGGATCTCGTCAGGGCCGGTCGCTCGACCCCTACTCATCCTACGCAAAGCCCCCATGACCTCCTCCGCCCTAATGCGCCTGCAGTACCCAAGGTCTCTCTGTTGCTCTGAATGCCCCAACTCCCTTAGCTCTATGTTACTATCCCCCTCCTCGTTAAGTAAGTCTCAAAAGTACGTCTTCCACCTCTGCTTGACTTGAGACTCCCCCATCAGAACTCTACCATCCTCGACCTTGATGCACCTAACTTGGTCAAGATCACGTGCCTTCATTTCCCTTGCTTTAGCTAACCGGAGTAGCTTCCTGTCCCCGCCTCTCTCCCTTAGTTCCTCGTACATGCGACCAAACGCCGCGTTTTTAGCTTCCGTAACCGCCAGCTTTGCTTCTTTCCTTGCCACCTTGTAGATCTCCATGTTCGCTCTCCATTCTTCCTCGCTTGTGCTCCCTGCCAACTTAGCAAACGCCGCCTTCTTCACCTCCAGTTTTCCTTCGACTACATCGTTCCACCACCAGTCATCCTGATGTCAGCCTGAATAGCCCTTGGCTACCCCGAGTACATCCCGTGCTACCTCCCTAATCAAGTTCGACGTCTCTGACCACATAGCGTCCGCTTCCCCAGAACTTCTCCAAGATCCGCCCTCAGCTAACCTCCTCTCCAACTCCTGTGCTTTCTCCTTAGTCAAAACACCCCATCTAATCCGCGGTTGTCCCCGAGCACCCCTCCTCTTCCTCTTCACCCAGAGACCGACATCCATCACTAGGAGTCTATGAAGAGTCGAAAGGGACTCTCCCGGAAAAACCTTGCAGTCTTTGCACATACCCCTATCGCTCCTTCTGAGGAGGATGTAATCAATCTGAGTCCTCGCCGCCAAACTCTTGAAGGTTAACAAATGCTCCTCCCTCTTCTGAAATGTCGAGTTCGCAATCAGAAGCTCGGAAGCCCTGGCGAAATCAAGCAGTGAAGTGCCTCCTCCGTTCCTAACCCCAAAGCCGAAGCCACCGTGCACCTCACCATAACCCCCAACATCAGCCCCAATATGACCTTTAAAGTCCCCTCCAATAACTAACTTCTCAGATTGGGGAATACTACTTACCAGATCATCCGAGTCCTCCCAAAAGCGCCTCTTAGCCTCCTCCGCTTGCGAGGCGTAAGCGCTGATGACGTTGAGGACGCAACCCCCAATAACCAACTTAATAGACATTAACCTATCATTCACTCGCCTAACCTCGACCACGGATTCCCTTAGATCCCTATCTACCAAGATACCCACTCCATTCTTACCTCTCACGACCCCGGAATACCACAGCTTAAACCAGTCTACATTCCTCGCCTTCGACCCTTTCCACCTAGTCTCCTGGACACATGCTATGTTAACCCTCTTATTCTGAAGAACCTTCGCCAACTCAATGGACTCACCCGTCAAAGTGCCTATGTTCCATGACCCAATCCTTAATCTATGAGCGTCCGCTACCCTCTTCCCATCCTTACCTCCCGCCCTATCCGCAGGACCACTCCGTGCTCCCTACTCACCCCCGCCACCGCCCTCACCCCCCGAGGACATGACCTTACCCTATCATCCCCCGCTGCGGCCACTATCCCTCCAACCGACTATGGAGAATAGTGACGCACACACGCACTATAGCGGAATACACAAAAAGATGCAAACTAGATAGCAACAGAGTAAACCTCACACGGAATGCTAGCTAAAATACGTAAAAAGGTGTACAAAGTAAACAAGAGAGCGGGAGGTACCAACTCCCGGTGGAAAAACCTGAAAGTAGGCTTTGATGCGCCCAAGGTCAACTACTACCGACTCTTGCACGTCCCGGCTGGTGTTGCTTAGCTCTTCACTCCCAAACGCCGCAAACTGGCCTTGCCACCGCAACTAGTACTTGGGCAAGTTTTCCTGAAGCTTATCGGAATGTGTAGTTCTATTGCGTCCTGCCGAAAGTCTGAAGGGATGTCGCCGGAAGTACTGTAGCTTGCCGGAAATCCACGCCGGAAAAATAAGGCACCTATCCAAGAAAACAGAACACACCCACAAAAAGTAGAAGAGAGAATAAGAAGAAAAGAGCAGGGGTCACCGGAAACTTGAAATAAACAAAAGAAAGCAGAACAAAGAACTGATAATGTAAGGAAACAACTAATTAGATGTAGTAACAATACATCTAATTGGCAACTATGATAATCTTGAAAAATTGCAGCTGACTAATAATAATACACCAACAAGACATCTCTAGTTTAATAATTCTAACAAAGCTGATACAAATGTCAAAACTGATTTGTAGTGTACTTATAACAGAAAAATTCAAAAAAAAATACAAAAAAGGACTTTCAAAGTAGTAAAATTCAGTTTTTCAACATAGAACTATATGGTCAGCTAGTTTGAATCCAGAAGGTCTGACTTTGGCAAATAAAAAAAAAAAAAAAAAAAAAAAAATATATATATATATATATATATATATATATATATATATATATATATATATATATATATATATATATATATATTATAACTGGAAAAAGAATAAAAGGTCAACTTTTTCTTAACTAGCCAAATTTCAAGAATACCAAATAAGTGTTTTATATTTGAAACCAATTTAGTAATGTGATACAGCAAAGAGATCAGAAGGAAAATTGTAAATTGTATACAGAATTAAGTTATTAACGAAAATAACCAAATAAGTTCAGATCTTTATGAATAAAAAAGCGTTATAAAGAAATCTCAGATCCGTTGTTTAGAAGGCTTTTTGGAATGATTAGATGAGCAGACTTTGAGCAGATCACGTGAAAAATAAAATAGAACACTTGAGTTGTGGGTGTATTTGTGTGTAATTTGGTTAAACCATATCTGTTTTTGATGTGTTGGATAATATTAAAAGGGATTTGGATTGATTTTATACACCTGAACCCTTTTTGGTTTAATTAGCCTGAGCTTTGTTTATAAAAAGGTGTATCTCACCTACTTAAGAAGCTTCTAGTGGATGGTAGGGTAAAAGTGACACTATTAAACAGAGGTAAAAGGAAAATGTGTGAGTTAAAAAATGAAAAGTGGATTACTAGTGGAATTACTAGTGGAATGACAACCTTTTAAGTTCTTTTAGAAGTTTGAAAGCAAAGATAACATGAGGTAATAAAAAAAAAGCTAAAAGGGTTATGCATGTGAGGGGATATACAAGCTGTATAGAAAAAGTGTGAATAAAAAAGGGAGCAAACTTGAACTATAAATAGCTACCCATTCTGAGAAGGGAGGGGGCAGAAAAATCAGTCTGAGGGGAGAGAGAGAACACAAGAGACAACAACAACAACAACAACAACAACAACAACAACAACCCAGTATACTCCCACCAGGTGGGGTCTGGGGAGGGTAATATGTAGACAAGCCTTACCCCTACCCGAAAGGGCAGAGAGGCTGTTTCCAATCGACCCCCCGCTCATAGGATAAAAGGAAAAACAACAGTAAAACAAAAACAAAGACAAAAACAAAAACAAAAGCAATAGAGCATTAGTAACTCCATCAGAAATAGCGTAAATAATTATCTAAACATACGAAACATAAATACAATCGCATGCAATAATATCATACAGTAACTACCATAGCTAACAGCCATGGGGGGGGGGGGACATAAGCTAAAACACAAATCATCTATGGGTAACCCTGCTGACCCACACCCAACCCCGGATGAGACGTACGAAAAACTCTAGGAGCCCCTATCCTACAACCTTGATTCTAGACCTCCAGACTTTCCTATCAAGGGTCATGTCCTCGGAAAACTGCATTCTAGTCATGTCCTGCCTAATCACCTCTCCCCAATACTTCTTAGGCCTCCCTCTGCCTCGCCGACCGCCAACAATCTCCAGCCGCTCGCAGCTCCTCACTGGGGCATCGGGACTTCTCCTCCGCACATGCCCAAACCACCTCAGCCTCGCTTCTCGCATCTTCTCATCCACCGGGGCCACCCCCACCTTCTCTCGAATAACTTCATTCTTAATCTTATCTAGCCTGATGTGACCGCACATCCACCTAAGCATCCACATCTCCGCAACCTTCATTCTCTGAAGGTGAGAGTTCTTCATGGGCCAGCACTCCGCCCCATACAACATCGCAGGTCTAACCACGGCTCTATAGAATTTCCCCTTGAGTTTGTGTGGAACTTTCTTGTCACACGGGACTCTTGATGCAAGCCTCCACTTTGACCACCCCGCTCCTATACGATGACGTCCCCGTCAATCTCTCCGACCCCCTGAATCACAGACCCAAGATATCGGACACTGTCCCTCTTGGCGATGGCCTGAGAACCAATCATTACGTCCCTGCCTACTTCCCTCGGCTCGGTGCTAAACTTGCACTCCAGGTACTCTGTCTTAGATATGCTTATTTTAAACCTTTAGACTCGAGAGTCTGTCTCCATACCTCTAACCTATCAATAACACCGACCCTCATCTCATCTATCAATACTATGTCATCAACAAAAAGGATACACCAATGCACATCCCATTGAATATGTCGGGTTAAAGCATCTATCACTAAGGCAAACAAGAGGGGGCTCAGCGCCGATCCTTGATGGAGCCCCATAACCACCGGAAAATGGTCTGATTCGCCACCCAGCGTCCTAACCCTAGTCTTAGCTCCATTGTACATGTCCTTGATTACTCTGATGTAGGCTTCCGGCACGCTCTTCGCCTCCAAGCACCTCCATAGCACCTCCATTGGGACCTTGTCATACGCCTTCTCCAAGTCGATAAGCACCATGTGTAGGTCCTTCTTCTTATCCCTGAATTGCTCCGCCAGCCGCCTGACAAGGTGGATAGCCTCTGTAGTGGAGCGGCCTGGCATGAAACCGAACTGGTTTCCAGATATAGATGTCACCCCCCTCACCCGCGCCTCAATCACCCTCTCCCAAACCTTCATCGTGTGACTTATTAATTTGATTCCCCTATTGTTGTTGCAGCACTGGATGTCCCCTTTGTTCTTGTACAAGGCACCACTGTACTCCACCTCCACTCATCCGGCATCCTTTTGGTCCTGAAGATCGCATTGAACAACCTGGAGAGCCACTCCCCTCCTGACTTACCCATGCACTTCCAGAACTCCACCGGGATCTCGTCAGGCCCGATCGCTCGACCCCTACTCATCCTACGCAAAGCCCTCATGACCTCCTCCACCCTAATGCGCCTGCAGTACCCAAGGTCTCTATGTTGCTCTGAATGCCCCAGCTCCCCTAGCTCTATGTTACGATCCCCCTCCTCGTTAAGTAAGTCCCGAAAGTACGCCTGCCACCTCTGTTTGATTTGAGGTTCCCCCATCAGAACTCTACCATCCTCGCCATTGATACACCTAACTTGGTCTAGATCACGTACCTTCCTTTCCCTTGCTTTAGCTAACCGGAATAACTTCTTATCCCCGCCTCTCTCCCCTAGCTCCTCGTACATGCGACCGAACGCCGCGTTTTTAGCTTCCGTGACTGCCATCTTTGCTTCTTTCCTCGTCACCTTGTAGATCACCATGTTCGCTCTCCGTTCTTCCTCGCTTGTGCTCCCTGCCAACCTAGCGAACGCCGCCTTCTTCACACTTTTCCTTTGACTATATCGCTCCACCACCAATCACCCTGATGTCTGCCTGAATATCCCTTGGCTACCCCGAGCACGTCCCGTGCTAGCCCCCTAACCAAGTTCGCTGTCACTGTCCACATAGCGTCCGCTTCCCCAGAACTTCTCCAAGTTCCGCCCTCAACTAACCTCCTTCCAACTCCTGTGCTTTCTCCTTAGTCAGAGCACCCTATCTAATCTGCGGTTGTCCCCGAGCGCCCCTCCTCTTCCTCTTCACCCAGAGACCGACATCCATCACTAGGAGTCTATGAAGAGTTGAAAGAGACTCTCCCGGAATAACCTTGCAGTCCTTGCACATACCCCTATCGTTCCTTCTGATGAGGATGTAATCAATCTGAGTCCTCGCCGCCGAACTCTTGAAGGTGACCAAATGCTCCTCCCTCTTCTGAAATGTCGAGTTCGCAATCAGAAGCTCGGAAGCCCTAGCGAAATCAAGCAACGAAGTGCCTCCCTTGTTCCTAACCCCAAAGACGAAGCCACCGTGCACCTCATCTTAGCCACCAACATCAGCCCCAATATGACCATTAAAGTCCCCTCCAATAACTAACTTCTCAAATTGGGGAATACTACGCACCAGATCATCCAAGTCCTCCCAAAAGAGCCTCTTAGCCTCCTCGTCTAAGCCCGCTTGCGGCGCGTATGCGCTGATGACGTTGAGGACGCAACCCCTAATAACCAGCTTAATAGACATTAACCTATCATTCACTCGCCTAACCTCGACCACGGACTCCCTTAGGTCCCTATCTACCAAGATGCCCACTCCATTCTTACCTCTCACGACCCCAGAATACCACAGCTTAAACCCATCTACATTCCTCGCCTTCGACCCTTTCCACCTAGTCTCCTGGACACACGCTATGTTAACCCTCTTCCTCTGAAGAACCTTCGCCAGCTCTATGGACTTACCCGTCAGAGTGCCTATGTTCCATGACCCAATCCTTAATCTATGGGCGTCCGCTACCCTCTTCCCACCCTTACATCCCGCCCTATCCGCAGGACCACCCCCTGCTCCCCTACTCACTCCCGCCCCCACCCCCACCCCCCGAGGACATGACCTTACGCTATCATCCCCCGCCACGGCCACTATCCCTCCAACCGACTTTGGGGAACAGTGGCGCACACACGCACTATAACGAAATACGCAAAAAGGTACAAATAGATAGCAACAGAATAGACCTCACTCGAAATGCTAGCTAAAATATGTAAAAATGTGCACAAAGTAACAAGAGAGCGGGAGGTACCAACTCCCGGTGGAAAAATCTGAAAGTATGCTTTGATGCGCCCAAGTTTTCATGAAACTTCGTGTAGTTCTATTGCGTCCTGCCGCGAGTCTGGGCGGGAGTCACCGGGAGTACTGTGGCTTGCCGGAAATCCTCGCCGGTAAAATAGTCACCTGTCCAAGAAAACAGAACACACCCACACACACCCACAAAAAAGCAGAGGAGAGAATAGAAAGAAAAGAGCAGGAGTTGCCGAAAAAATTTCCGGCGAAAAGCAAGAATCAAAGCACAAAATCAAAGATCTTGATTTTCGCTAAGTTTTTAACCGAATCAGAACTTTAAAGTGTTTTTGTCAAAAGAGTACTCTAAATAGTACTATAATTAAAGAGCAAAAAGGATATTAAACTGTTTAGAGAATAAGATTAAATAGAGAGACTGACTATTTCGGTAAGGTTTTAGTTTTCAAAATCTCAGATATTCGGGTTGAGTGTTCACGGTAAAATCACACAATCTCAATCAATGTGTATCTTTTCTTACCAATTTCAAAATTTTCAAAACAAGAACAAATATTCTAATTCAAAAGCAAAAATCGAATGTAAAAAATGGATATTCAGAAAACAAAGCTAATACAATGAAATATTGATCAAGAATACTGAACCAAATTCCACTATACAGCCAAATCAAACAAGATATCACTTGAATTATAACAAAAAATAGATTTAAAAGTGGTTACTACTGAGAAGAACAAGACTTTGAAAAGAATCACTAAATATTGACACCCTGAAACAGATTGTTTAGATTCTTTAAAGAAAAAGAGTGCAATTATACGTATTGAAAGGATGAAACAGATTGTTTAGATTTTTTAAAGAGAACACGTAAGAGAGATTCGGAAAATATAGAAAGCATTAGAGATAGGAGAAAAATCCAGAAAACAAGAGGCAGCTGAAATTTTTTAGAACAGTATTCCAAGTTTGAAAACAGTAGCTCTTCATTGATAAGCTGAAATGAATTGAACTTGGTTTTAAATCTCGATTTGGATTCTGTTGGATTTTTGTTCGAGAGAACTCTTTCTTCTGTGGTTGCTGGGTATCGATTCTGGTTTGAAACTGGTTTCGTTGTTGCTGTGTGAATTCCGTTTGTTGTTGCTTGCTGTTTACTGCAGCTGACACTTCCTTTTCTTATTTTTCAACACATTTCCAGGTACTTTTTCTTCCCAGATCTGATGGTGTCATGAATCTGTAATGCTGGCTTTTACATATTACACTCGTTTGATTTTGTTGGCACATCAAGATAATTTGATCAAATACCCACTCGGGTTTGTTGTTTGACGTTTGTGCAGTCCTTATTATCATTTCTATCGCCTTGGAACAAATTACTCATAAACTTGGCATTTGTTTTTGGCTTTCTCTTTCTGGTTGTTAATCTGGGACTTAAAAATAAAAAATGCTTTTATATTTCTCCTAACCAACAGTGTTACAGTAAGTGTTCGATTGTAGAAATTTTCTTCCTTGTTTCTTGGTTTGGTGTTCCAAGTCTTTGAAGAGTCTTGTGGGAATTCCTCGTTAAATCTGCAAAATTTATATTTTTTTTCTTTAGCAGGAACTTACCTATTTGAGATGTCAATTTGATTTACATGTTTTGGGTTTATGCTCATTTTTAGTTTAACCAATTTTAGACAATGCATAAGAAATATGGATGTGCCTACTTGTCTCCTGATAAGATGTCAATGTGTAGTAGTAGAAGAAAAATACTTAAGCAAAGGTTGAAAAATTTGTTTCATATCGAAAACATCACGTGAATATTCAAAATTGAGTACTGAATAGAATTTTGAATTCTTGAAATTTGGGGACGGTCATATAAAGTTGGTATTGGAATGTGTTTAATTCCACAATAATTATAATTTGTTGATGGATATATAGAAATTTGGTACGGTTGTATAGAATTTTGAATTCTTGAAATTTCGTTATTTGTTATGAAATAATATAAGAACAAGAACAATAATACATGAACAAGAACAATATAGAGAAAAGTAGAGAGAGGAGTATTCTTATTGATACTTTGGGACGATTTACAATGAGAGAGAACCCCTTTATTTATAGGGAGGTGGTGACTTAGCCACCAAGTAGTAAATCCTAGGATCTCTCTAAATATGGACATTCACCTTAAATAGAATATTTTATAACACTCCCCCTTGAATGTCTATTCAATAATGTGCCTCGTTAAAACCTTAACTAAAACAAAACCCAATGGGAAAAAATTATAGAAAAGGAAAAAGAGTACACATGTTTGGAGATACGCCTATTGGTTGCCTCGTTAAAAACCTTGCAAGGAAAACCCAGTGGGACAAAACCTTGTAAGGAAAAAAGAGTGCAACGCGCATTAACTCCCCCTAAAAAGAGCATCAATTCACATCCTTGAGCATTTGTATTCCAATCTTGTGCACCATCTTCAAAACGATCTTTTGTAGAGATTTGATAAATAAATCAGCCATATTGATTTGAATAAATATTCCGCACCTTGAAATTATCATTCTTAATAGATATGAACATCTTCATATAATGTCGTGGAATGACTCTTCAAAATCTCCATAGAGGTATTCTCGATACCATCATGCTTATAGTTATAGCAAGATACATATGTACACAAGTTGCACTTAGGATGTGGTACTTCAGGACCAAGAATTGTATATGCTTCAAGCAACTTCAATCTTTCATGGATTGACATATAAGTTAAGTCATATAAGCCATATAATAGACTTTAGATGCATATCAAGTTTTCATGTCATGCTAAACAAATAAGATATCGAAAATTGATTACACATACCATTGACTTTATACTTTCAAGTATTTGAACTACATGTCCAAAACTACATGTCTTTCATATGGAATCAATTCTGCTTGAATTGTATCTCTTCCATTTAGCCAATATTTTTGTTTGTATTCGACAAACATAAGATCCTCATCGATATTTAGCGCTATCATAGATGTCGTCGACGAACATTTTATATCGGTTCCAGTAAATTTTCATAAAGACATAACATGGAGATCTCTTTATTCATATATTCAGGTACCTGAATCTCTCATGAGATTTTATGAAGTGTTATGTCATGTGATCTTCTAGATCACTTGCCTCCCCATTATGATCACTTTGATAATTTGCTCATCTTCTTTATTAAGAAGTTATTTTGAAACCGATTTGTCTATACGCTTTAAGCGTATCAAAGACTTTGTCCTTCTGGGACTTAATATGAGCATTTGCAGTGAGAATATAGTTACTTTCTTTGGGTCAGCAAATGCGTATAGCATGCTTTGCAATATGTTGCAATTGAATTATCCTTTTATGAACTTCAGGTTCATATTATGATATTTGAGGATCTATATATACAAATGATAATTCATCCCATGTAACCTTTTCTCAAGTGTTTATCATGTCTCCCCCTCATGTTAGAAAAGCTAACTTGTTTCCTCAACTTTGAGAGTCCATGTTTGTGCATTATGGTGTTAATGAAAATATACACCGCACATTAATAATAATAAGATGAAATTATTTGGTTCCTGACCCTGAACCATTTGTGAGGGGAGAATATAATATACTCTCGTATACAACGTATATCAAACTGATATATATATAACTTTGTTCTCATAAGAAATATTTTAGCTATTAAGTGGAGGCACTCAATAATTATCTTGCTAAACCAACTATGATATAAACCAACTTATCAAGATGAACTATCATGAATAGAAAATCTGGAAATTATGCTCGAAGTTATATTACTGAGCAATTTACCTCGCAAGCACCGGCCAGGCTGCGGGTTAATAACAATCGCACATGTAACCATATCATAGATGCATCATATGTGGTATACATGGCAGGTGAATGGGCCCATATTCACCTTTGATATTTTCAGAATTTATGGGATTCAACCCGAACTCTTTAGTTGGTCAATTAATTAATGAGAACAAGTAATACAAGAGAATTCGTAAAGAGCTTTCTAGTTCTTTAATATTTACCCATGTGAATTCTCTATTACTGCACATCATACTTAAAATGATATGGCTAAACCGAATGCCAACTGAATAAATTATCAATATTGATAAACTTCAAATTTACACCATGACATGTGCAATTATCAATAAACTTCAAGTTTATTATGATATGTGTTTTTATATCAATAAACGTCCGCTTTATTGTGGTATTCTTGTGTAGTACAAACTGGAGAATAAAGCGGGTAGTTTTTCACATACAGATTATCCCGCTACAAGTTGTAGTAATAGAAGATATCAAATCTTTCCTTTATTTATAGTCTCAATATAATCAATCGCTTTCGCATATACTTTGGAAACTGAATAAGTTTCTTTGAGACTTACTACAACACAATACCTTATTGGTAATCAATTGTGTTTCTCCAACATAGTAATAATTGGCTCTTCTAGAGCTCTCAATTAAGTTTGTACTACCACAAATTCATCAACATCCATGTGGTGAATATCTCTTTTAAAGAGAAAGTTATACCATTATGGTCATGTCAAAATGATATGCAAGATATGTTTCTTGCATTATTATTGCCCTTTGATAATCACATTGACAAATTATTTTGGCGTACAATAGGTACGTGACCAATGACTATTCATGCCATAACAATGACATTATTTTCATATATCATCTCAAACCTCCTTCTAGGGGTGAGTGTGGTATATTCAATACCAATTTTATGTTCATATTCTTCCAATAATGAATATGTATTCGTGAATCAGATGTTGTCACATTCACTGCGGGGATATGTGATTTTGTTATCCTTTTCAAATCTGTAAATGCGTCTGGCATTCGATTTGCTATTCTTTGCAAATGGATAATATTTTGCACCTCTTTTTTCACAAATAGAGGTATGTGGATCAAGATGAGATAATGATGCATTTTTCCACAAAATTTTCCGTTTGGTTTCACCAACTTCTCCCCCTAATTTTGGGAAAGTGTCTCATTGAATTGACAGTCTGCAAATCGTGCAGTGAACAAATCCCCTGTCAATGTTTCGAGGTAGCGAATAATGGAGGGCGATTCAAACTCAACATATATTCCTAACCTTCTTTGCAGACCCATTTTGGTGCAATATGACGGTGTACAGGCACATATACTGCACATCCAAAAAATTCTTAAGTGGGATATATTAGGTTCATGACCCAAAACTCATTGAATGGGGAATATTTGTGATAATTCGTCGTTCTGAGACGAACTAGCATTGCTGCATGCAAAATGGCGTGACCCCAAACCGAAGTGGGCAGCCTCGTTTTCATGAGTAAATGAGGAATTCAAGATTATTCTCATCTATTGTCTCAATATAATATCCATTTTGAATGATATCTTTAAAACTCAACAAGTTCCTTTTAGACTTGGAGGAGAACATTGCATTCTCTAAAATGTTGTTCCTTTAGGCAGAGTTATAGTTGCTCTTCCAGAGCCTTTAATAAATTTACTACTACCAGAAATTGTAGTAACATCTGCCTTACACATACTTAGAGAGTAATATTTCTTCTCTTTGAATATCGTATGTGTGGTACATGAATCAATTAATCAAAAGATATATACGAACATGAGAATAAACAAATTTAATCCGTTGCTTCATAATTAAACAATATTTTCAAAATCTGCTGAGGTTAGTCGATTAACTTAGTTAATAGTCGACTAACTTGGGAAGCAGTCATTAGGTTAGTCGACTAACTAAATCAGATAGTCGACTATCTTGCCTTGCGGAAAAGTCCAGTTTTAATGCGAAATATTAGTTAGTCGACTAACTAAGTTGATAGTCGACTAACTTAGTAAACAGTCATCAGGTTAGTCGACTATCTAAATCAGATAGTCGACTAACTTAGCTTGCCGAAAAATACAGTTTTAATGCGAATATTAGATAATCGACTAACTGTTCGATTAGTCGATTAACTCTACTGGAAAATAAAAATATCTTTGAAATTTAAGCATATTGAAACATTCTAAAGAACTAATACTAACATTATATCATAAGCTAACTAATACGAGCTGATACTAATGACTATTAGTTTATTCACTAACTAATACAAATAAGTAAAATAAAATCAAACAATTCCATCTTCCTTCATCACAGATCCATCACCAATTAAGTGGTCTATTTTCCCCTCAGGGTGCTCAAAGAAGTCTGCCACATCCAAGTGGGTGATGTCAAAATTGTCGTCAGAGACAGAATTGGTTTCAGGGCATTTACCTTTTAGAGATGCTTGATAAAGCTCAACCAAATGTCTTGGTACACGGCAAATTTTTGCCCAGTACCCTTTTCCACCGCAACGATAATATATAGTTTATGAACTATTTGCTTTTGGATTCTCATCGCATCGTGCTTGTGGCAGAGTGACCAACTTCAGGTTGTCATATCTCTCCTTTAAGCCATTCCACAAGATAGGTGGATCTTTGACTGTGATATATTCAATTTTCAAACCTTCATCAAGGTGATGGCGCAAGAAAATCAAGGCCTTAGCACAGTTTCAAACCTTCATCAAGGTGATGGCGCTATAAAATCAAGGCCTTCTGTCTTTAATGGCGTCTCCAAGACCCATTGCATCCAAATGGATTTCAGCATCCAACACCCATGTCATATAGTTCTTGCCCAAAATTTCAAGGGTAACGAACTTTCTTTTCATAATGTCAGACATAAAACAAAATTACATCAAGAGCGTGTCCATACTTACGGGCTTTATTACAATTATCACATTCACTTCAGGGAATGGATCATAATCATCTGTATGTGATATACAATCTCATGTCAAATATTACTTTCATAAAGTGAAAGATTATTTTGAGAATCTTTATTATTCTCATTATCACAATGATGACGATTATAATTCCGTCTATTGCCACGTCCACATCCATTGATACCTTCACGGTAATAATTTTGTCTTCTTTCAGACTTATCACATACTGCTATCACATTCTCTAAAGGGAATGAGAATGAAGCAAATTCAATGGGACGGATTTTCAATTCTTTGCCTACAATCATACATGAATTTAATCATGGCAAGACATAGAACTTTTACCACTTCACGTGGTTAATTCCTTACAAACTCCATTAGAGTTATAATCAAACTTTGTTGTCTATGTTTGTATATGAAATCAAATCGTAGAATTTCAAGAATTTGAAAGGGAAAAGTAAATTACTTACCCTTAAGGTATACCAATAAATGTTGTGATATCAAATATACCTCTTGAGTTTCCATCCCGTTGCATTACTTTATGATGATACCATCTCTTCTATTTTTCCGTATAGAAATTTTTGGAAGAAGGAAGAAATCAAATTCAATTGGTTAGAGACTCGTGCTGATAACGTGTTATGAAATAATATAAGAACAAGAACAATAATACAAGAACAAGAACAATATAGAGAAAAGTAGAGAGAGGAGTATCCTTATTGATACTTTGGGATGATTTACAATGGGAGAGAACCCCATTATTTATAGGGAGGTGGTGACTTAGCCACCAAATAGTAAACCCTAGGATCTCTCTAAATATGGACATTCACCTTAAATAGAATATTTTATAACATTGTTTTTGTTCTTTGATCATTATATTTTGGCGAAAGTAATTACAAAGCTAATTTTACCATAACAATCTTTCCTATAGCCATGACCATCACAAAACTATCTAGTTTTTTTATATATAGAAGATTTGAGGTGTGCTATTCTCATTAAATAATTCATGGTTCTCATTCAATTAATTTTAACTCTTTAGAAATCAAGGTGTGCCATTAGTTGAATTTTTCATGGCTCTTGGAAAGTTTCTAATGCGTAGTTGCTTTAGGCGCGTCAATTTAATTACCTTCCTAAATTCGATGCGCATTTATGCGACCCAAATCCAAATCAACGTTAATAAAATGCATTGCGAATTGCGGGTGCATTTCTGACGCGGTTCAAAACACATTTTAAATAACGCTACAATTTTCTTTTAATTAAATAAAATAAAAGTAGTTAAAAAGTTAAAATTTTCACATAAGTTCTTATGTTTTAAAATCAGATAAATAAGCCGAATATAACAGTTGAGCGACCGTGCTAGAACCACGGAACTCGGGAATGCCTAACACCTTCTCCCGGGTTAACAGAATTCCTTATTCGGATTTTTGATTCGCGGACTGTTAAACAAAGTCATTCTTTTCCTCGATTCGGGATTAAAATTGGTGACTTGGGACACCATAAATTTTTCAAGTGGTGACTCTGAATCTTTAATAAATAATCCCGTTTCGATTGTCCTTTAATTGAAAAAACTCTCTTGCGCCCTCGGGGTGCGGAAGAAGGAGGTGTGATAGCTCTGGCGACTATGGTGGGGATGGTTTTAACAAGAACCACTGGTTCAGGGTTAGAAATTCGAGCTTAGAATAATTGTTATATTTGCCTTTCTCTATTATCTAATGTTTATTACATTTTATTTTGGATTTAATATGCAAATTGTTGCTTATTACCGCATTGATATTATTTGAAATGTGTATATAAACTGCTACGACCCTACTTCTTCCTGAGTCTTCTGAAAATGATGCATACGTTCGCGTAGCCCGCCTTTTGAAAAATTATTCCAAATAGAGCGAGTGTAGGGCAAGCGACAAGGTCGGACAGACTTTAGTGCTCCCATTACGTCGCCCCCTCCTCAGCACCAGTTATCCACTCAGGTTCCCCAACTCTAGACCAAATCCCATGTTTTTCTTTTACTTAGTAAAACACAGCTTCATGCCGGATCCCTAGTAGGAACGTTTATTTGTATCATGTGCATTTGACTTAGGGGACTCAACACAGGTGTTGAGTACGTCTAGGACAAGCAACTTGAAGTAAAAAGACCATCTTGCTGCATCCTGTTTGTTTTATGCATTTATTTTCTTCGGACTGCATGCTGACCGGCTTTGAATACTGGAAAATTGTAAAAAAAAAAAAACTAGCAGTGTAGAGTGTTATTTACATGTTTTTAGAAAATCAATTTTCAAATAGTGGCGGAACTCTACCAAAATTTTGGAAAAAATGAAGAAGAAAAGGAGTTGTTTTTAGTTTGATTTATTTGAAAAATACAATAAAATAAAAGAGTCCTTATTTTTAGATTTTCTTGTTTTCAAAATAGTTTATTTTCCAACGGAAAAGAAAATAGATTATTTTACTGAAAAAGAAAAAGAGCCTTTATTTTTAGCTTGAAAAAATAGGTTGATTTATTATTTGTTGAAAAAGAAAAAGAGTCTTTGTATTTAGTTTGGGAAAAATAGGTTTTTTTAGTTTTGCTGGAAATGAAAAGAAAACAAAGAGTCATTATTTTGTCTTGTTTTAAAGAAAAAATAGTTTGTTTTTCCATGAAAAATGAAAATGAAAAAGTTGTGCTTTGAAAATGATTTTGTTATTTGTTGCCAAAAAAAAAAGAGAGAGTCATATTTTAAAATAGTTTAGTTTATTGGGTGAACTACGCCGGTTTGTTTCTCACAGGATGTGAGATACGTAGGCAACCCTTATCGGGTCCAACCTCCCCTTTGGCTAAAATAGCCACACACAAAAAAATATCAAAATTTTAATTTTCCTCATAAGGAAGTGAGGTGATGTTGTTTACGTAAAAAATAGACGAATGTTCCCGAAAGGGACGCCGGAAGGCTGACTTTACATAAACGGCCACTTTTGGTTATTTTTTAGATTTTCGGTCAATTGACCCACACAGCCTTAGAATCTTCGTCCCCAATGCGCTGAAAGGTCATATTTGCAAATATCTGGTTTTGTATTTTCGAAAAAACAAGAAAAGAGTCATAAATAAGTCGGCGATGCTGTAAATAGCAGAATGTTCCCGGAAGGGATGCCGGAAGGCTGACATTGCATTACAGCCACCTTCAATCATTGTTTTGGGATTTTGGCCAGTTAGCTAACGCAACCTTAAAATCTTCGTCTCCGAAGTGCTAAAAGGCCGTGTTTGCAAACCAATCTTGCCGAGATAGCCTTGGAGTATCTTTCAGTTGTCGAATGGTTATTTTCGTGAAAGAACGAACAAGTTTGTGAAAGGACGTAAAATAATCCTTCCGGCCTCAAAATCCATGTGAAATTGAGAAGGGGCCACGTTTGCAGAAATAGCCATTTGGCTGAAAGTGACAAATAGGGAAATGAATCTGTCCGTTTATTTTTGAGTTTGTAATTCTTTTGATAGAATATGCAGGTTGTTTGATTTTCGAGTCTGTATATTGTCTTTTCATCAAATTTTGATAGTTTGGTCCGTTTTTAAACCATTGTAATTAAAGTTGGTTTTATTATGAAAGTTAAAAATTCAAAAATAAAAATGTTTCATTGTTGTTTATCTTTTATTGGGGCGAACTACGCCGGTTTGGTTCTCACAGGGTGTGAGATACTAGGCAACCCTTACCGGGTCCAACATCCCCTTTTGCTAAAATAGCCACACACAAAAAAATATCAAAATTTTAATTTTCCTCATAAGGAAGTGAGGTGATGTTGTTTACGTCAAAAATAGCCGAATGTTCTCGAAAGGGACGCCGGAAGGCTGACTTTGCATAAACGGCCACCTTTGGTCATTTTTTAGATTTTCGGTCAATTGACCCACAGAGCTTTAGATTCTTCGTCTCTGAGGCGCTGAAAGACCGTGTTTGCAAATATCTGGTTTTCTATTTTCAAAAAAACAAGAAAGAGTCTGGCTGTGGATATAAATTAGAAGTCATTTTGTCGCTTAGGAAAAGAGAATTTTTAGAGAGAAAATATTTCAATACGAGGAAAGAATTTTGGGGGAGAACATTCTGTGAAGAAAATTTTTAGGAGAGTAATTTAGAAAAAAAGTATTTCAGTACTAGGGCGATGAAAGAAAAAGATTTTTAAATATTAAGATTTTTTGAATGTTTGAAAGTTAGAAGCTAAAGAAACAATTAGTTCTTCTTCACTATTGTTCATTAAAGCTTTAAGCTTCTTTTTCTTGAATGATAAAATCAGAAATTATTTTTGGAAACTGAATACTTCTTTATTGGTCTGTCTCCTGGATTTTCTGTTATTCCCGATGTTACTGTGTTACTCCTGTGTTGCTGAATTGTTGTTGCTATGTGTGTGTGCTGCTATTGCTTCCTACTGATCTTCATCTTCTTTGTACTCCAATATCAGGTACACCATTTTGAATCACTTTGATGTACGCCTTGAAGATGAAATAAAATGGCAGAAATTTATGTACTTAGTTATAATACATTTGTATTTCAGTTAAACATTAGTTATATATATTTTCCCGCTATGTATTAGTTAATGTTTGAATCTTGTTAGTAATAAAGATCCATAAATATTAGGCAAATATAATAGGCCAGTAATTTCGTAGAATGAACATGCTTGATGTTTAATGTGTGATTCAACGTAGCAAGGCTAAGAACGTTAATCCATAGGCGCGAATTTGAGAAATATGAGTTAACTTTTAGGTTTAATAATTTTTTTTGCTTTAATGATTATGGTTAAATCTAGTTGCAAATAATCAATTTCAATAGTTTTTATATAACAATGTGAGTTTTAATCTAGCTATAATTAATTACTTTTAAATATTAGTTGTCGAATATTTTTATTTTATTTACAATTTTGAAAAAATTTATATTTTTATTTATAATTTCGATTTTTTTTATTTTTTTTCCACTAATATTTGTCTTAATCTATCCATTAGTGTGTTACGTTTTTTTTTATTTTTATAAGCATGTAATTAATTAGGATTTTTCTTTTTTTAATATAGAGACGAACTTAATAAAAAAAATGTAGTCACTTTTGGATTGTCCTTTTAAAAATAAATAAGGCGTGCCTCGCCAAAATAGTTGTAAATTGTGGGGCCCTCATAATTGTTTAGTAAAATTGTTTAGACTGCGGGACATGCCGTTTTGCGAATTCCACGGCTTTCTCAAATAATAACGCATTAATATCTTTAGCCGCATATTTAATAATCTTATCTTCCCTAAACTCGGGGCGAGGACTTCATACACAAACCATCGTAAATATGTTGGACAATACGCTTTACGCTAGAGGGGGGGGGTGAATAGCGTTTTAAAACTATTAAGCGTTTTAGTGCGGAATTTAAAAACTTTGCAGAAATTAAAACAAGTGCAGTAGAATAAACTTACACAATGATGTATCCTGGTTGGCCACAAAAGTGGTTAGTCCAGTCCCCGAGAGACTCTCTCGAGATTTCCACTAAACTTGTCAAGCTTACGGGTGCTTAACAAACCGTTACAGCTGAGGACACAAGCCACACCTAGTTGCTCGGGGATCACAATCCCAAAGACTTCAATTGCTCGGGGATACCAATCCCAAAGACTTCAATTGCTCGGGGATAACAATCCCAAAGACTTCAACTGCTCGGGGATAACAATCCCAAAGACTTCAACTGCTCGGGGATAACAATCCCAAAGACTTCAACTGCTCGGGGATAACAATCCCAAAGACTTCAACCGAGGAATCACAAGTTCCTCAACAAACGAGAACCGCAATTCTCTTACAAACACAAAACACACTCACTTTACAAAGCACTCCTTAATGAGTAGATATGAGTAGAAATAGTACGCTCAAGATCACAACAACTTAGCTCAATAGAATGGCTCTTCAAAAAGCTTTATGGATGAATGGAAAATGATGATCAATGTAAGAAAGCTTTTAGCAATGAAAATACTCAAAGTGTATATGTTGTTGTTGTGAAAACACTGAGTTGAAGCTGTATTTATAGGTGAAAAACTCAGTCTTACCGTTGTCTAATTGCCAATTAAGGATTGCTGAAATTACTCAGTGACAATCGATTATCAAGACTAAACAATCGATTGTTTGCCTATCAGATCAAAAATTCAATCCCAGATTTTACGTCAACAATCGATTACTTCAAATCAATAATCGATTATTTATAACGTTAAGAAATCCTTTCCAATTTTTGGCATAAAACATCGATTGTCCGGAAATCAACAATCGATTATTTTAACAACGTTCAGAAAATCTTTTCCAGATTTTACGCAAAACATCGATTGTTAAATATCAACAATCGATTACCTGACGGTAATTGAAAATATATGACAACGGTCAGCTTCAACAATCGATTATCAAATGGAATAATCGATTATTAATTAATTTCAAAACTCTCTGTCTCATATATAATCGATTATCAAAAGCCACAATCGATTATCATTTTATTTAAAATCACTGGGAGACATTTTTCTCATTCTAATCGATTACCATTAGTTCATAATCGATTTTTATGAGTTTTGAAAACTTTGCCTCAGTTAAAAATCGATTAGCATAAGTACACAATCGATTGTTATGCAGTTTGCAAAAACCTGATGTTAACTGACTTACTCACAATCGATTATCATTAATTCACAATCGATTGTCATGCAGTCTTGGCTTAGAGATACTCGATTATCATAAGTACATAATCGATTATCTTAGCCCAGATTTTTGAGGCATGCTTGGAAAACATTTTAACAAATGTAAATATGCATAGTTTAAAATCATTTGACACTTAATTTAAATATGCATGATTTTGGAAAAATAATTTTAGTAGAGAAGCCATGTTATGAGCCAAGTTGAGGAATCAAGATCACAATTAATATTGACTCAATTATAACATTTCTAAACTTTGTCTTGAGCTTCTTGTAATGCATCCATTTTGTGCTTGTCCTTGAGCATTGCTATATATCGCTTTTTGCTTTGTTTGACATTCATCAAAACCTACAAAAGAACACACGTTTAGTATATTGCATTTGAAACGTGTTTCCAACAATTTCCCCCTTTTTGATAATTGCAAACATAAGCGGGATATATGCAATAATTTTTTTTGATGATCCAAGACAAGTGTAAAGTATGCAATTTGATGTTCCCCCTCAATTCATGTTCCCCCTCACTTTAAGCATGAATGAAGTTGAGAGTGATATAGCATACTTCTTGATATCCCGTTTCTTCCCCCTTTTGCCATTAGCAAAAATATATACAAGGGAAGAATATGCAAAAAAACATATGAAATAAACAAAAGTTTATTTATTGGAAAATAACGATAACAAAAGTAATCGATTATTGATACAGTAATCGATTGTTTGACGGCGATTTTCCTGTAGAATACTTGAGTATTATGCGTCATGCTTTTATGATCCCCTTTTCTTTAGGGTAATACCTGCAAAAAAGTGTTAGACGCCTCCGATGCTCAAGTTAGAAATTATGTAAGAAATAAAATGCAATGCATGACTTAGATCAACGTGGAGTCAAGGATCCCGAGTTCACTACGAATTCGGAAGAAGGACTCTTTATCTAAGGGCTTTGTAATGATGTCTGCCAATTGGCTTTTTGTTTCAACAAATTCAATTTCGACATCGCCTTTTAGAATGTGATCTCTAATAAAATGATGTCTAATTTCAATGTGTTTTGTTCGCGAGTGAAGAATGGGGTTCTTCGTCAAGCATATGGCACTAGTGTTGTCACATCTAAGAGGAATGAGGTCAAGACGTAGGCCATAGTCCAAGAGTTGTTGTTTCATCCATAGGATTTGAGCGCAACAACTCCCCGCGGCTACATATTCAGCCTCGGTTGTGGACAACGCAACACTAACTTGCTTCTTACTAAACCAAGAAACTAAAGCGCTACCGAGCAAGTGGCAAGTGCCGCTAGTGCTCTTGCGGTCCAATTTGCATCCAGCAAAATCGGAGTCGGAATAGTCAATAAGTTGGCATGAAGAACCTTTGGGGTACCATAGACCCATATTGGTAGTACCGACAAGATATCTTAGAATCCGCTTTACCGCAGTAAGGTGAGACTCTTTCGGACATGATTGATAACGGGCACAGACGCACACGCTAAACATGATGTCCGGACGACTAGCAGTAAGATAAAGAAGAGAGCCAATCATACCTCGGTACTTTTTGATGTCGACTTCCTTACCTTTTTCATCTTTGTCGAGATGATCGGATGTGCTCATGGGAGTTGCCATTTCCTTTGCATTGTTCATATCAAAACGTTTAAGCAGTTCTTTGCAATACTTGCTTTGACAAATGAATGTACCTTCCTTCATTTGTTTTACTTGTAATCCCAAAAAGAATTGTAACTCACCCATCATGGACATCTCAAATTCGCTAGTCATTAAGTTTGAAAATTCCTTGCATAGAGCATTGTTAGTAGCACCAAAAATGATATCATCTACATATATTTGAACTAGCAAGATATCATTATTTTCATGCTTGACAAATAAAGTTGTGTCAACTTTTCCGCGAATAAAATTATTTTCTAAAAGAAATTTACTCAACCTTTCATACCAAGCTCGAGGAGCTTGTTTTAAACCATAAAGGGCCTTTTTGAGTTTGAAAACATGATTAGGAAAATTAAAGTCTTCAAAACCGGGGGGTTGCTTTACAAACTTCTTCTTGGATAAAACCATTTAAAAAGGCACTTTTCACATCCATTTGATATAAAATGAAATTCATAGAAGATGCAAAAGCAAGCAACAAACGGATGGCCTCTAATCTAGCTACCAGAGCATATGTCTCATCAAAATCAATCCCTTCTTCTTGATTATAGCCTTGAGCCACAAGCCTAGCTTTGTTTCTAGTGATTATGCCATTTTCATCTAATTTATTTCGAAAAACCCATTTCGTACCAATTATGGTATGACCTTCGGGTCTTGGCACCAAATCCCAAACGTTGTTACATTTGAATTGGTTAAGCTCCTCTTGCATTGCCAAGGTCCAAAATTCATCCCCAATTGCTTCAGAGATGGTTTTGGGTTCAATTTGAGAAACAAAAGCAGTAAGATCTAAGGTATTTCTAAGGGAGCTCCGGGTACTTACCTTCCCTCCAACGTCGCCTATTACCTGATCGAGAGGATGGTCTTTAACTGTCCTCCATTCTATTTGCTCTTTTGGTTCATTTTCCGGTTGAGGAGCTTCTTCAATTGGTTGTTCCACCGTTTTGTCAATTTCTTTCCTTGGTGGTTCTTCTTGAATTTTGTCCTTTAGACTTTCCAGAATGCCTGAAAGATCAAGACCACAATCCTTTCTCGCCAAGCGAGTATTATCTTCGGAAAATACAATATGAGGAGATTCCTCTACAACTTGGGTTCTTTTATTAAAAACCCTATAAGCTTTACTACGAGAAGAATAGCCAATGAAGATACCTTCATCCGACTTTGCATCAAATTTTCCTAGTTGGTCCTTTCCATTGTTATGCACAAAACATTTACAACCAAAAACACGTAAATGTGAAATGTTAGGTTTTCTACCTTTGTAGAGTTCATATGGGGTTTTTAAGAGTATCGGCCGAATTGCTACTCTATTCAAAACATAGCATGCGGTACTCACGGCGTCTGCCCAAAAGTGTTTGGGAATCTTAGCTTCGTCGAGCATGGTTCTAGCCATCTCTTCGAGACTCCTATTTTTCCTTTCCACCACCCCGTTTTGTTGTGGTGTACGTGGAGCGGAAAAGGTATGCTCGATTCCGATTTCATCACAAAAATCCGCAAAGAGATTGTGATCAAACTCTCCCCCATGATCACTTCTAATGGAAGTGACAGTTGATTCCTTTTCATTTTGAACTCTTTTAAGAAAAAACTTGAAGCTAAGAAATGCATCACTTTTATGTGCAAGAAATAATGTCCATGTAAATCTAGAGAAATCATCAACAATTACAAAAGCATATCTATTTCTTCCTAGACTTTCGATACGGGATGGTCCGAATAAATCCATATGCAATAGTTGTAAAGGTCTAGAGGTTGAAACAACATTTTTGGATTTAAAAGATGCTCTTGTTTGCTTCCCCTTTTGACATGAATCACAAATAGTATCACTTTCAAATTTTAAGTTGGGAAGACCAATCACTAGATTTTGAGAAATCAATTTATTTAAAAGATGCATGTTCATATGAGCTACTCTACGATGCCACAACCACACATTATCATCTTTGCTCAACAAACAATCAATATACTCGGATGAGGAGTTTTCAAGATCAACAATGTAAATATTTTCAACTCTAAAACCACGTAGAATAATCTTGAAGTCATTACGTCTAAACACTAAACACTCATCCGAATCAAACAACGCAAGATTTCCCTTGTCACATAATTGACTTATGCTCAAGAGATTATGCTTTAAACCTTTGACAAGTAATATATGCTTTATAGAGGATTTTTCATTCTTACCGACCGATCCGATGCCAATAATTTGTCCTTTATTGTTGTCACCGAATACAACGCTTCCTCCTTCTTTGTGCTCTAGTTGAAGGAATTTGGATTTGTCTCCTGTCATGTGTCTGGAGCATCCACTGTCAAGGTACCATAGTACACTTGATCCCTTCAAGCACACCTACAAAGTAAATTAATATTCTTTAGGTACCCATACCATTTTGGGTCCTTGGGGGTTAGGCAAATAACGACCATAATAATATGAAGAATCTCTATGCTTTGTAAAACACATAGGTGCAATATGACCTATACGATTGCAGTAATGACATACTACGTTCGGGTTGTGTTGATGCCTAGGTTGAGCCAACAAAGTTCTAGGCGAATGAAAAAGATTAACACTAGACATATTGTTCCCATTTCTAGTATAATATCTAGATGGTCTAAAGTCATTAGTGCTAGACTTGTTGAAGGACCTAGTGTCATGTCTAGGTGGTCTAAGCTCGTTCCTAGAGTTATTTCTTGGTTGCCGAAAATTACTATTTGTAGGCTTGTTTGCAAGAATCCTAGATTCGGATCTAGGTTGTCTAAAGATATTAGTTCTACCCTTATTTTCATACATTCTAGCATAATGTCTAGGTGGTCTAAAAGAGTTTGTTCTAGGCTTGTTTAATACCTTAGAGTTATTTCTAGGTGGAGTAGTGAAGTTTTTGTTTTTATGCCGTTGATAATTCTTAGGCGTTTCTTTTTCAACAACTTTAGGAACTTCTTTACTACGTGTTTCTAATGTTTTCCTAAGTTCTGTGTTTTCTAGTTTTAAGGACTCACAAGCAGTACAAGTAGAGCATTTATCAACATAAGAGGCTTCATGCATAGTCTTGATGACTTGTCTAAGTTCTATACTATCATTTAACAAAAATTGATTTTCATTTGCAAGATTCTCGTTATCACGAGACAGATTTTCAACACCTTTTTGAGCTAAAGAAAGACGTTCTTCAAAGTCCTTGTCTTTTAAAAAGAGTTGTTTTTGAAAATCCTCTTCTTGTAAAGAAAGAGTTCTTTGTAAATCTTTAATAGTCTTAGAAGCATTTACCAACTCATCATGCAGTTTGTTATAAGCAATTTGCATATCGTTAGATGTACTTACCTCGTCTTTTTCGTCTGCCATGAGGCACTGACCAGTTGATTCATCGTTTGTGCTGACCGCTTTTTGAGGCGTGTTTTCGTGCAATTCCTCAAGTTTGTCCCACATTTCCTTAGCAGTTTTATAGTGGGAGATTTTTCGCCAAAGTTCCTGGTTCAAGGCGTTATGTAATATATTCATAGCTTTAGTGTTGTATTCACTTACCTTATCTTTCCCGACTTTTGTCGTCAGTTGATCACTGTGTTTAATAGCTTGCCATAGATACAAATCGTTTGCCATTGTAAAAACTTGCATTCGATATTTCCAGACTGAGTAGTCGTTTTCGTCTAATATTGGAGGCGACATGCAGCATTCTCCTTCACCTATTCCTGCAAAGAAATTTAGAGTAGAAGCCATGGATGGTTCTCTCAAACGGTTAAGTTTTTCAGAGAGTATGGCTCTGATACCAATTGTTGGACAATACGCTTTACGCTAGAGGGGGGGGGGGTGAATAGCGTTTTAAAACTATTAAGCGTTTTAGTGCGGAATTTAAAAACTTTGCAGAAATTAAAACAAGTGCAGTAGAATAAACTTACACAATGATGTATCCTGGTTGGCCACAAAAGTGGTTAGTCCAGTCCCCGAGAGACTCTCTCGAGATTTCCACTAAACTTGTCAAGCTTACGGGTGCTTAACAAACCGTTACAGCTGAGGACACAAGCCTCACCTAGTTGCTCGGGGATCACAATCCCAAAGACTTCAATTGCTCGGGGATACCAATCCCAAAGACTTCAATTGCTCGGGGATAACAATCCCAAAGACTTCAACTGCTCGGGGATAACAATCCCAAAGACTTCAACTGCTCGGGGATAACAATCCCAAAGACTTCAACTGCTCGGGGATAACAATCCCAAAGACTTCAACTGCTCGGGGATAACAATCCCAAAGACTTCAACTGCTCGGGGATAACAATCCCAAAGACTTCAACCGAGGAATCACAAGTTCCTCAACAAACGAGAACCGCAATTCTCTTACAAACACAAAACACACTCACTTTACAAAGCACTCCTTAATGAGTAGATATGAGTAGAAATAGTACGCTCAAGATCACAACAACTTAGCTCAATAGAATGGCTCTTCAAAAAGCTTTATGGATGAATGGAAAATGATGATCAATGTAAGAAAGCTTTTAGCAATGAAAATACTCAAAGTGTATATGTTGTTGTTGTGAAAACACTGAGTTGAAGCTGTATTTATAGGTGAAAAACTCAGTCTTACCGTTGTCTAATTGCCAATTAAGGATTGCTGAAATTACTCAGTGACAATCGATTATCAAGACTAAACAATCGATTGTTTGCCTATCAGATCAAAAATTCAATCCCAGATTTTACGTCAACAATCGATTACTTCAAATCAATAATCGATTATTTATAACGTTAAGAAATCCTTTCCAATTTTTGGCATAAAACATCGATTGTCCGGAAATCAACAATCGATTATTTTAACAACGTTCAGAAAATCTTTTCCAGATTTTACGCAAAACATCTATTGTTAAATATCAACAATCGATTACCTGACGGTAATTGAAAATATATGACAACGGTCAGCTTCAACAATCGATTATCAAATGGAATAATCGATTATTAATTAATTTTAAAACTCTCTGTCTCATATATAATCGATTATCAAAAGCCACAATCGATTATCATTTTATTTAAAATCACTGGGAGATATTTTTCTCATTCTAATCGATTACCATTAGTTCATAATCAATTTTTATGAGTTTTGAAAACTTTGCCTCAGTTAACAATCGATTAGCATAAGTACACAATCGATTGTTATGCAGTTTGCAAAAACCTGATGTTAACTGACTTACTCACAATCGATTATCATTAATTCACAATCGATTGTCATGCAGTCTTGGCTTAGAGATACTCGATTATCATAAGTACATAATCGATTATCTTAGCCCAGATTTTTGAGGCATGCTTGGAAAACATTTTAACAAATGTAAATATGCATAGTTTAAAATCATTTGACACTTAATTTAAATATGCATGATTTTGGAAAAATAATTTTAGTAGAGAAGCCATGTTATGAGCCAAGTTGAGGAATCAAGATCACAATTAATATTGACTCAATTATAACATTTCTAAACTTTGTCTTGAGCTTCTTGTAATGCATCCATTTTGTGCTTGTCCTTGAGCATTGCTATATATCGCTTTTTGCTTTGTTTGACATTCATCAAAACCTACAAAAGAACACACGTTTAGTATATTGCATTTGAAACGTGTTTCCAACAAAATTAACAAAAACAGAACATGTAAACGAATGAAACGAAGCTCAGACCTTGAACCAGAAAGAGAGAATAACGATCTCAAAGCGAGCCTCGTCGGAACCTCATCATATCGGCGCCATGACTCTCGAATGGAGACTTCAAGTCGAATTTGCGAACAAACGAGGACCTCGAACATAAATTCGACCATGTTTGGGTAGCAATTTTTAGCTGGTTCCACGAGAATTTGGTATAGCTTTAGAGAGTTTCGAAGAGGATGAAGTCGGGGGGCTGGGTTCGTGTTCTCTGTTGTAGTTGATTGCTGCTTCAGCTTGGGTGAAGATGGGGTCGTTTGGCGTGAAGTGAAAGGAGAGAACAAGGGTCGTTTGGGTTCAAGGTTGGGCTGTCCGGCGGCGTGAAGATGGCCAGCGGGGAGGGGGGTTGGTCGAAGAATATAGAGACAACCCGAGGTCCGTGGGGATCTTTAGATTTAGGGTTTGTTTTGTTTTGTTTTGCTTATAGGTGGGGCAGGTCGGGTCTTGAGCGAGTAGGGGTTGATTTGGACGGGTATAAGGGTGTTTGGTTTGGGATTGGGGTGAGTTGAATTGGAATTGGCCCAAATCTTTTTCCCTCTCCTATTCTCTTCTCTTTTCTTTTTATTTCCTAATTATTAAACCAAAAATCCTAACTTAAATTATAAAAAAACCAAAATTGACTTAAAAAATACTAATTAACTCTTAATACATATAATTTTTAGTACCAAATTAAAAAATCACACAACTCGACTAAATGCTAAAAATGCAAAGTACATATTTTTGTGATTTTTCATTCTTGTAAATAAACTTAATTACTCATAATAATAGAGTTAAATCCTTAATTCACATGCAACATATTTTTGTATTTTTTATTAATATAAACAAACAAACATGCACAGACAATTGCAGACAATACAAGAAAAATAACACAAAATTCACAACAATTGCAAATAAACGAAATTATTGTATTTTGAAATTTTTGGGAGTAATTCTCATGTAGGAAAAACATTAGGTTCTGCCCTCTTAGTGTAAGCATTGCCTTGGGAGCCCTTGAGCACCCATTGAACTTTGATGCACAAGGCTGGCACTTTCACACTTGCACTCGTCAAATAATGATATTTTGGGTGCTTGGTATTGGCTAGGGGTTCAAACGAACCCTTAGGGAATTTTGCCGCAACCAAACCTTGGTACTGGTTGTGAAATTGAAAGAAGTGAGGTTGGAGATGTTTGGCATGGCTGAAGGCTCCCTATAGAATAACTTCTTATTTTCTTTTTATCATTGTTATATTTAATTATTTGGGCTGTAATAATTTGTAAATAATGATGGTTTTATTGTGAATGGGAGGGTTATGCATGCTTAAGTTAAGGGAATGGGTAGACAACATGTCCATAGGTATTTATTTCTTGCTTGTGCAATAGATACCATGCTATAGGACATGCATCCCTGCATATAGAAATCATGTTCCTATGATTTTCACTCTCAGTTGTTACTTTGCATGTTTTCTTTATCACAATCAATCAATAATCAAGAAGTCATTACCATCACATTTAGATACCATGTTAATAGGACTTTTGTGCATTAGATATCCTACCCTTTAGGATTTTTATTTGCAACTGTTTAAACACTTCGCTAAATTGGTAAAATTGGTTAATGACTCTTCTTTTAAAATTGGAAACAAATGTTGCATGTTCACTATCTTTAATAACGCCTAGGCAAGCCTTAGGCAGGATAAAAACTAACTAATCACCTTTAAGTCGCGTTCAAATTAACCCACCTCTGTCTGAACTCGTTTGTATCTGAAGCCCTCTAATTTTACACAAACTTCTGCCCTATTTCCAAATTATCTATGAAAAAGGTTTTTACTATATTTCTTGTCCAGAATTGGATTACTATTTCAACTATCTGAATACTGTAATTAAAAGCTCAAAAGCTAGTATGTTTATTGTATCTCTTTACACTTCTGCAATATCAAAATATTTTCATATTTGTCCTTTCACTCCGCCTTTCCGAAAAACTGTTTTACCATATGTCCCCCAAATATTTTCTAAGTAGTTTCTTCATATTACTAAAACTGCTACTATCTTCTTAAAGTTCTGAACGCTTTTCTTACGACCTCTTTTCTGCAAAAACTCTCCCGCTTATGTTTTTAACTTATACTCTAGCTTTCTAAAACTCTCTCTCTTCATTAAGACCTTAAATGTGTTTGAAACATGCTAATTACGTGTTTATTCTTTGGGGGGGGGGGGGTATTTGAGCCTCTTATATGTTTATATGATACCCTTATGTGCAAGTCCTATTTGTTCTTGTATGCCGCATAGAATTTTAACCTTTAAACTTTAAGGGTTCAGCCTAGTTCCTACATTATAGGAATAGTGATCCTAAATGTCCTCTAGGATCTATAGGATGGGATGGGTAATAGCACGCAGTAAGTATTCGTGACCAATCCACACGCTTAAATAACCTCTACGGGGTGGGAAGGTAGAATATGGAGATGATGACAATGGGATAATATCATAGAGCGACCCCTCTTTGGGAATATGTGCGGGATATTGTATCAAATGATCCATATTATAGTTAAACCTAGGATTCCCTCCCCCCTTACTTTTGCTTAAATATTTTCTCTAAAATTTCCCTTTTACTTATACTATTCTTCTTTCCAAATTGCCCATCAGTTTTTGTATTCTTTGTATGCACATTTGCTTGTTTATTGCTATGCTTTTTAAAGTCACATCTAAGAAAGGCTGGGAACCACACTAGTGGATCTTGAGGGGTGCCTAACACCTTCCCCTCGAGATAATTTCAAGCCCTTTCCCGAACTCTGGTTTTCATTCAAAATCTTCTTCTTCTTAAAAAGTGTCCTAATGCACTATAATCATTAGGTGGCGCCTCTTCAAACTCCATAACCCAATTCCACATGGGAATAAGAGTTGATTTGTCTATGTAAACCCGATTTCGCTTCTTTTAGGAGGGAAAAAAGGGGCGTCGACAGCATGGCGACTCTGCTGGGGAATTCTTTGAGGCTTTTTCCATTACTTGCTTTTTGTGACTTTATTTGTTTACTTTAATCGTATTTATTTCCTATTTTAATTATTCCATCACAATTACTAACTTGACTTTTCATGTTTTTCTTTCCTTTTAATTTCTGCTTTTTATTTCAATTTTGTTGTAATTTTCAAGCATCTATTGTAATCTTTATTTTTATGAACGTGAAAATACATGCAACTTGTTTCATTATTGTAATTGCATATCTCAACATCATATTCCACTCGTGCCAAAACAACTCCTATAGCAACGCTTATAATGAGTGGTTGCACCCTTCCAATATTATGAATCCCCTAAATGTGGCAAAGGCATATCTGTGGTAAAACCAGTCGATCAACGGTGTATTCGATGGTTTCGCACCTTTCCCTCTTGAGTTGTCCGCTCAAGGGTACCTTGTCTAGCACTTCAAAAGTAGAAATTTTATTCCTTTAAACTGTTCATGCATCATGGTCAATTCTAGCCGAGTCAGTTATGTTGTCCGCATAATGACTCATTAAGATAGCCTAAACCAAAGTCCATCGGGTTTCCTGAAACTCAAACGAACACCTTCACGTTAGGAGAACTGAATGCTTTTTGCTAATTATTAATTTTAAGTAGTCGAGTTTTGTTGGGTTAAGGGCCTAACACTTTGTTTTGCAGAAATGAGGCACGGGTCCCCATATTCGGTATGGTATCCAACATCCACCCAAGGTTGCTGAGCTGGTGGGATGATCTTCATAGCAGTGATTGAACCCTCGTCTGTAAGCACTTAGGGAATCTGCCTTTGCTTTTGGAGATCCAACCCAACAACAAAATCATTGAGGCTGCCACTTTGTTTTGGGAATGGTGATCGATCAGTGTTCCGTTTCGAGGATTTGGAGATGACCCCTTTGCTAGAAGAAATAGGGGGCCTAGCTGGCATGCCTTGGGAAATGCTGGGTTTAGTCATAGAATTATTGACGAAAAAGCTTAGGCGCAAGTCAAATACAATCAAATTCGCAAGAGGATGAGAGAATGTGAGATTGAACATCGAAAAATACAGGAAGCCAATGAGAAGATGATCAACGAGTGGAAGGATATGGCTGTCAGCGCCAACAACCGTTTAGGGTATCTGGAGCAAGGTTTGGTAGAGTTGGAAGGAAAGTTCTTGCAAAGGATCGAAGAATGTCAGAATGCTGAGGGAAGCACAGACGGACATTTGTCTCAAACCTACCTACTGTTAGGGATGCGCGAGCTGATGCAGCATTACGAGGGAGGCAAGAATACCGAAACTGGGGAAGGTCCTTCTGGGACCAAGTAGTTAGGAGTCTTTTCTTTTTCTTTAATGATGTAATTAGGCCAATGGCCATTAATGATGTTTTATTTAGTGTCGCTTTGGGATTCGTCTTATTTTTATCACTAAAATGAGGCATTTAGCATTATAAGTTCTCCAAATTTTATTTGTCGCTAGGCCTATCTCGGGCACAACGAGGCACCCAGATTAGGAAGCGATTTATATTCCCGCACAATGTGTTTAAATATTGCAATATTACTTATCAGAATCTGCACTAACTTTTTACCATTTTGTTTTTCTTTTATTTTTATTCCCCTCCCCAAAGGTTAGTTCGTGCATTCTGGCACCATCAGTATACTCCACAAGATCAAAGGGTCCTCCACCTCCTCCTCCTCCGAGTCCTCCCAGAGACAGGAACAAGGACAAAATGAAAGATACCAATTCTAAAAAGGAAATTGGAGAGGCTTCAATCACCAATGAAACTGCTGCTCATCTTGAGAAAACTTTGTTGAGGTTTCGAGAAGAGTTGGAACAGGTCCAAAACTTGGCAAGTCTGTCGATCACTCTTGCTTCCGCTGATGCCAACAAATCACCACCGCC
This sequence comes from Nicotiana benthamiana, assembly GCA_034376525.1. NCBI lineage: Eukaryota > Viridiplantae > Streptophyta > Magnoliopsida > Solanales > Solanaceae > Nicotiana > Nicotiana benthamiana. Next base: position 124,140,333 of record CM067330.1, read on the forward strand.
GCCATCAGCCCAGCCTGCTCTGACCCAAGTTCGCAACACATGCTATAATTCTCCACTGCTTATCCCGGAGCCCCAAAACACCACAAATAACCAGAATACTCCTGTCTTTGTGGATGCTGTACCACATTACGGTCAGCCAATCACCAATGTAGCCGAGTCAGATGAAAAAAGCTCCCTCATTCAGAATTTGGCCGCTGAGATTCGGTAGTTGACAAACCGGGTTCAGGGTTTCGAAGGTAACAAGGGTGTTGAAGGGTTGAATTACGCAGATCTCTGTGTTCAACCAGATGTTGAGATCCCGGAGGGGTAGAAACCTCCCAAGTTTGAATTATTCGACGGTACCGGGGATCCAAGGGTTCGCTTGAGAATGTATTGTGACAAACTAGTAGGAATCGGTGGGGATGAAAAGATCCGTATGAAGCAATTCATGAGGAGCTTGAAGGGTTATGCCTTATCCTGGTATATTAGCCAGGATGCGAAGAAATGGACTAGTTGGGTAAACATGGCGTCTGATTTCATTGATCGATTTAGGTTCAACACTGAGAACGCACCAGATATGTTCTATGAAAGATTGATGCTAATTGAGGGTCAAAAGTTCTCCAATATCATCAAATTGGGAAAAAGGATCGTAGAAGGCATCAAGAGCGGGTATGGTCACTAACCTCGAGGCATTGCAAGCCACCAACAAGGCTTTACAGTCAGGTGGGTCGACAAAGAAGAAGGATGTGAACTTCGTAATGGTTGCGCAAAGAAACAACTCTCCCATGAAGTACCAAACATATCCCTCAGCTCCACTCACGTATCAGCCTACCCTAAATTACCAAGCACCATCACCCACTTACCAAATTCCCCCGCCTGCTTACCAATCACCTCCACCACTCACATATCAACCCACTTCACCCAGATATTCTCGACGTGCACCCGTATACCAGGCATATAAATCCCAACCTTCTCACTACCCATCATCGCCTACTCGCCAAATTTTCCCTCGACCTAGACCAAACTTTGACCGCAAACCTTCTAGACAATACACCGCCATAGCCGAGCTGACAGACCAATTGTATGAGAAACTCAAAGCAGCATGTTACGTTACCCCTATCCCATCCGTAACTCCAGAAAACCCTTCCTAATAGATCAACCCAAATAAGACTTGTGCTTACCATTCCGAGATGAAGGGCCATACCATTGACGAGTGTCGCTCATTAAAAGACAAGATTCAAAATCTGATTGACAATAAGATTATTATAGCAAAGGAACCCGCTCCTAATGTCCGCAACAACCTTCTACCTGACCACAAGGGCGGAGGCATCCACATGATTGAGATCGAAGATGATTGGGACCCCAAGGGGTCAATCGGTTTGATAGATGAAGGAGATGAGCCTAAGAAGCCAATGGTTAGTGTCAATCCCATTGTCGTCCAAATTCAGCCCTCTGAGGGCGACGTGGTAAATGTATCCATGCCACTCGAATTTGAAGTACCTTCTGCAAAGATGCCAAAACCAATTGAGGTTTAGTTCGGAGTTCCAAAACCACCTACACCGTTTGAATTTGATGTGTTGCCTCCCAAGGGACCTATTCCAGTCTCCATGATAGACATGACCCCGTTCCAAACAAATGCTATACCCTGGGATTACACCGCTGAGGATAGAAGAAAAGGAAAGACACTTACTGGAGAATCAATTGCCGCATAAGGAATGACCAGGACAGGCAGGGTATACACCCCGGAACATTTGGATGAGTCTAGCAAGCAGGCCTCCGGGCGGGCTGTTGAAACTGGACCTGATGACTTTTGGAGAAAGGTACATGCGAAAGAGTACTCGGTCATTGAGCAGTTGAACAAGACACCTGCATAGATTTCTATTCTGGCCCTCCTACAAAGCTCCAAGGCACATAAAAATGCCTTGATGAAGATACTAAGTGAAGCCTATATTCCCAGCAACATAACAGGAGGCGAAATGGCAAACATAGTGGGACAGATACTAGAAAGCTATAAGATCACCTTCAACGAAGATGAATTACCACCGGAAGGGCTTGGTCACAACAAAGCGTTGCACATCAATCCACAACGCGCGGATCACTCTATCACCATGATTCTAGTCGACGGGGGATCTAGCCTCAACATTTGTCCTTTGGCCACTCTCAGGACATTGGGCAAGTGATGGCACGAGATCAAGGGCGGGGATATCAGTGTCAAGGCTTTTAACGGATCTCAGAGGTCCACCAGTAGGGAAATTAGCTTATGCCTGTAGATGGGACCCACCTGGTTTGACGTCGAGTTCCAAGTTATTTACGTACCAGCATCCTACAACTTGTTGCTAGGACGACCCTGGATGCATGCTGCTGGGGCTGTGGCATCAATATTGCATCAAGCTGTGAAATTTGTGTGGAATCATCAAGAAGTAATCATTCATGGCGACGGTAGCAACCCCATATACAGTCGCTAGGCTATCCCGATGATCGGAAGAAGAAGGAGAATAGGTGGAGAAACATACCATCACATCGATCGGGTCAATGCCATAGACAAAGATAAGTGGTGGGATAGCAAAATCAAGAGAATTTTGAATTGGAGCGTATACGAACCGGGAAAGGGGCTTGGCAAGAATCTCCAGGGTATCACCAAGCCCATCCAGTGTAAGAAGCATGGAACCACTTTTGGCCTGGGTTATGAATACACTTGGGAGGAGTTGTAGTATTGGTCGCCACCATGGTGCGGTCCCTACTACCAACTGGAGAACCCTCTACCCTAGTTAGAGCAGACCTTTCAGCCCGCTGATGTCATATCAGAGGAAGATGAGATGCTACCATCCATGAAGAACCTGTTTCTGGAGGATTGTATGGATTGTTGTGTTACCTTCGAGGAGGAAGGCCCTTCCATTCAAGTTGTGAACCGGGGAGAACACCTCACCAGTTGGTCAATTAGGACCACCAGTGCCCGTAGATCCTCGGGGTAGCAAGGCTAAACGACACACATGCATCGCACTTTACTTTTAGTTGATTTTACTTTTCAGCATTGTCTTTACTTTTGAAAATAGCTCCGATGTTTCAGAAAATTATGAATTTAATCAAAAGCATTTTCCATGTTTATCTTTATATTTCGCTCTCATTTATTTTCTCTACCATTTACTTTATTTTACACAACATTACTATTACATATCTTGATGAAGAACCAACGACTGTAACTTGCAACGAGACAATGCGACAAACGGACATAGATTCAGAAGAGGATGAAATACCAGAAGAGGTTGTTAGAGAGGCCGAAAATTTGAGAACAGAACTAAGTCCAATTTAGTAGAAACTGAGGTCATTAATTTGGAAGACACAGAAAATGTCAAGGAAACACGAATCAGCATACACTTGTCACGTCAGAAAAGGAAGAATGCACAGAGTTTTTGAAAGAGTATGAGGACATATTCGCCTGGTCGTATGATGATATGACCGGCCTCAGCACGTCCATTGTAGCTCACAAGTTGCCGACAGATCCGACATGCCCACCAGTCAAGTAGAAACTCAAAAAATGCAAGCCCAACATGAGTTTGAAAATCAAAGAAGAAGTCACCAAGCAAGTCAAATCCAGGGTTCTCAGAGTGGTAGAGTATCCAACATAGTTAGCTAATGTTGTACCAGTGCCAATGAAGGACGGGAAGGTTAAAGTCTATGTCGACTACCAGGATCTCAATCGGGTCAGTCCTAAAGATGATGTTCCTTTGCCAAATATACACATATTGATCGAAAACTGCGCCAAACATGAGCTGCAGTCGTTTGTTGATTGTTTTGTTGGGTACCATCAGATATGGATGGACGAAGAGGATGCAGAGAAAACGGCATTCATCATGCCGTGGGGAATGTATTGTTACAGAATGATGCTTTTTGGTTTGAAGAATGCTGGTGCCACCTACATGAGAGCCATGACCATAATCTTTCATGATATGATACACAAGGAGATAGATGTATATGTGGACGACATCATCATTAAATCCAGAAAAGTTGCAGATCACATGGAAGATTTGAGAAAGTTCTTCAACAGACTGGGGAGATACAATTGAAACTGAACCCCGCCAAGTGTGCGTTCGGGGTCCCAGCCAAAAGATTAGTGGGTTTCAATGTGAGTCACCGGGGTATAGAGTTGGATCTGTCAAAAATCAAGGCCATTCAAGAGTTGCCACCACCAAAGAACAAGAAAGAGGTAATGAGTTTTCTGGGGAGGCTCAACTATATCAGCCGATTCATAGCTAAGTCCACTATCATTTGGGAACCCATCCTCAAGATGCTAAAGAAAGATGCCGCCCCTAAGTGGACTGATGATTATCAAAATTCTTTTGACAAAATCAAGGAATAATTGTCAACGGCGCCAGTCTTAGTTCCACCTGAGCCAGGGAGAACTCTATTGCTTTATCTTGCAGTATTGGATGGGGCATTTGGATGTATTTTGGGACAACATGACAAAACAGGAAGGAAGGAGCAGACCATCTACTACATCAGCAAGAAGTTTACTCCTTACGAGGCTCGGTATTCCATATCAGAGCGCACTTGTTGTAATTTAACCTGGGTAGCTCAGAAATTGAGGCACTATTTTTGCGCTTACACCACTCATCTCATATCCAGGATGGATCCATTGAAGTATATTTTCCAGAAACCCATGCCTACTGGAAAGCTCGCCAAGTGGAATATTTTATTAAGCGAATCTGATATCATTTATGTTACCCAGAAGGCGGTCAAAGGACAAGCCCTGGTGTATCACCTCGGCGAGAATCCTATAGGAGGAGAATAGGAACCCTTAATGATGCATTTTCCCGATGAAGAGATAGCCTTCATAGGCGAAGATATTGCAGAATCCTATGTCGGTTGGAGGATATTTTTCGACGGAGTGGCAAACACCAATGGAGTGGGTATAGGAGCAATTTTGGTATTAGAAACTGGTCATCATTACCCGATGTCCCCCAAGCTCAGATTCCCCTGCACCAACAATATGGCCGAGTACGAAGCCTGCATCCTAGGGCTCAAGCTGGCCATTGACATGAACATTCAGGAACAATTAGTGATCAGAGACTTGGATCTACTCATACATCAGGTTCGAGGAGAATGGGCAACCAAAAATTCAAAGATACTCCCCTATCTACACCATGTGTAGGAGTTGAGGAAACGATTCAGAAAGACAGATTTCCAGAATGTTCCCAGAACATAGAACGAGTTCGTCGATGCTTTAGCCATTTTATCATCCATGATCCAGCATCCGGATACAAACTTTATTAATCCCATCCCGGTCAAGATTCATGACTATCCAGCTTATTGTGCTCACGTCGAGGAAGAAGCCGACGGGAAACCTTGCTTCCATGATATCAGGGAATGTTTTACAATAGGAAAGTACCTAGAGCTTGCCAATGCTACTCAGAAACGAACACTTCGGAGATTGTTCCGTAATTTCTTTCGCAACAGAGGAATCATGTATAGGAGGACTCCTGATTTGGGATTATTAAGGTGTCTTGAGGCAAAAGAAGCAACCAGACTATTGGAGGAAGTGTACGCAGGGACTTGTGGACCATATATGAATGGTTTCGGTTTGGCAAAGAAGATACTTCGAGCAGGTTATTTTTGGATGACTATGGAGACGAACTGTATTCAGTACGTCCGAAAATGCCATCGATGTCAAGTACATGCAGATATGATAAATGTGCCTCCAAACGAGCTTACTGCGACAAGCTCACCATGGTCGTTCGCCACATGGGGTATGGACGTCATTGGACCAATTGAGCCAGCCGCGTCAAATGGGCATAGGTTCATCCTAGTGGCAATCGATTACTTTACCAAATGGGTTGAAACAACATCATACAAGGCAGGCACCAAGAAGGTAGTTGCAAATTTCGTCCGAGATCATATGGTTTGTCGGTTCGGGGTTTCGGAATCAATCATCACCTACAACGGTTCTAATCTCAACAGTGACCTAATGAAGGCACTGTGAGAAATATTCAAGATCAGACATAAGAACTCTACGGCTTACAGATCTTAGATAAATGGATCTGTAGAAGCAGCCAATAAGAACATCAAGAAGATACTAAAGAAAATGATTGAAAAGCACAAGTAGTGGCATGAGAAATTGTCGTTCGATTTACTAGGTTACTGTACCACGGTCCGCACATCAACCGGGGCCTCCTTACATGCTGGTTTATGGTACGGAGGTGGTCATTCTCGCTGAGGTAGAAATTTCATCCTTAAGGGTCATACAAGAAGCAAAATTAGATGATGCGGAATGGGTCAAAAGTCACTACGAGCAGTTAGCCCTCATCAACGAGAGGAGAATGAATGTTGTCTGTCATGGTCAATTATATCAAAATAAAATGTCTAGAGCCTTCAACAAGAGAGTCAAGGCAAGGAAGTTTACACCAGGGCAGCTAGTGTTGAAGAAAATATTTCCACATCAAGATGAAGCCAAAGGGAAATTCTCTCCCAACTGGCAGGATCCATATATGATTCACCGGGATCTAACTTGAGGACCCTTATTCTCGCAGAGATGGACGAAGAAATCTGGATGAAGCCTATCAAATCAGACGCAGTGAAGAGATACTACATTTGACCACATGCTTTCTTTTATGATATAATTTGAACTACGCCTGACCTAGTTCCCGTTTAAGAGGGGATACGTAGGTAGCCTTATGGGTTCGGTCACACTGTTAATAAAAATTCATTTTCCCCACTATTGAAACTAGGGAAGAATTTTGAGGAGGACCCTCAAAATTTTGAAGTCCGTTTTTCAGTCTCTTCCTCAGTACCGACCAGTAAACTGGGGCAGAATTTTGAGGAGGGCCGTCAAAATTCTGGAATTGTTCCGCGCTCAGTCATTCAGCACAGCCGTCAGCAGCGCCAACCCAATAACTGGAGCAGAATTTTTAGAAGGACCCTCAAAATTCCGAAGCAAGCAAGGTCTACGCGGCTTGAACCACGTTCAATCATTGGTTCATCCAAAATAAAAGCATTTTTTATATATATACGTACTTGCATCATATTTACTGAGTCATGCATAAACATCACTTACACCACCGTTTTTTAGAAACGCTACCCCTGTGATACACGACGCAAAAATCTAGAAGACACGAACTAACCTTCCCCTTACAGAAATCACGATTTTTCTTTGGATGCAGGAATTCAGGTTACGGATCAAAGCACATTCATTTTTCAGGATCTAAGCCCTCATGTGATCACTATCTGTACTCCCCAGCAATATTAATCTTGCATAAGGCTCTTATATGCCTTTCGAGGCTAAGCTCTATCCCCCATTTGCATTTTTCATAAGGCTATTTTCTACCTTTCGAGGCTAGGCTCTGCCTCCATATTGCATAAGGCTCTTATCTGCCTTTCGAGACTAAGCTTTGTCTCCATCTGCATTTTGCATAAGGCTATTTTCTTCCTTCCGAGGCTAAGCTCTGCCTCCATATTGCATAAGGCTCTTAACTGCCTTCCGAGACTAAGCTCTGTATCCATCTGCATTTTGCATAAGGCTATTTTTTGCCATCTGGGGCTAAGCTCTGCCTCCATATTGCATAAGGCTCTTATCTGCCTTTCGAGACTATGCTCTGTCTCCATATGCATTTTTGCATAAGGCTATTTTATGCCTTACGAGGCTAAGCTCTACCTCCACATTGCATAAGGATATCATATGCCTTTCGAGACTAAGCTCCATCTCCTTCAGCGTTCTGCATAAGGCTACTTTCTGCCTTCCGAGGTTAAGTTCTACCTCCACATTGTATAAGGCTATCATCTGCCTTTCGAGACTAAGCATTGTCTACGCCCTGCATGACTGAAATATTGCTGCTTTATTCTTCGACAAGCTGAAACATTGCCACCTGCATTTGAAATTCTTATCCGGCTAAAATATCTTCGTTTGTTTTAATTTCTCGCTCGAGCTGAAAGATCGCCACCCTTTGCATTCATTTGGCTGAAAGATTGCCACTTTCTCATGGGCTGTAAGATCGCCAACTCGTTCAAAGGCGTCATAGTTTGAAAGCACCATGTGCATAGACCTAGAACATCATTCCATGGCCTGCGAAACTTTTCTTTTATGCTTTTCATGGCCCAGGACATCATAGTTTGAGGACATCATCCTAATCGTCCAATGACAAACATTCATGGTCCAATGGGAACTTGCATCACGTTTAAATTATGCAATACATATGCGCATCGCCTATTTGCAGGTGTTTCGATTAGCTCACGACCGTCTCATCAGGAGCGATCCCGCTCCAGTTCTCCAGCGTTCGTCCAACCTACAAATCCCTTTCAAATCTAACCATCGCGTTCATTATTTTGAATTTCCATCGGCAATGTTAAGTCAATGGTTCTTGTACTACATATGTCCTGATTCCTATAAAACCAGGGATATGTAGGTAGCTCATAAACCTGGGCCCGGTCAAAATCCTTCTACAATCGCCGATTCCGTTCAACAATGGCCATCTTATCTTTACCCGACAACTCTTTCATCCTCCTCGGGTAAAGAGGGGCAGCTGTTGATACCCAAGTTTTTCCTACATAATTTTGCACCCAAAATACTTCCAAAATAGTACATGTACGTATATATAAGCATGCCTGGAATTTTTTGTATTTTTTCATAGTTTTTAAGATTTTTAAAATCAATTTATTGCCTATTTTTTGACAGTATAAAGGCCAAAATTATTTACAAATTATTATTTTTAGAGAATAATGTTTTTCACTCTCATATTTAAAACAATATATAATAAATGTAATTTTTTCACATTTTTTTACAAATTTATTTGGAATTCTCAAGCTAGTTGCGTGAAATTGCAATTATGGCCTACTTTTGCAATTAATTATGATTTATAGTTATAAAATTATTTCTAATATTTTTAGATTAATATTTATATGTCATTAATTAGATCGATGCTGTCAGTTTGACCTTTAAAACTATTTTAGCTATTTTATAAATAAAATTGGGAGAAATTGACTATTTAAATGTTAGCCAGATTTTGTTTAAATTATAGACTAAATTGGGCCCCCATGTCAGCCCAATTTTTTAACCCAATTGATCACCCCGTTCATTAAATAACCCGACCCATACCCATCAATTTACCCGACCCAGCCTTGATCCAATCCGAGTCGTTGATTAAATGAGATCAACAGCCCAGATTTAATTTCCTAAATTAAGACCTAATGACCCTATCCCCTCAGCTTCATTTGCAAGATACCGGTCTCTCTCTCTTGAACCCTTCGTCTCTAAGTTCTCTCTGGAACCTTCTGGTTCTCTCTGTAATCCCCGATGATCTTCATCGCGGTTCCGGCCACCTCCACCCTCACTCCTCTCGACCACCATTCACCATGGAGCCTCACCTCATTATTTATTTCTAAGACTCAAAGTCCAAAAGCTTCCACCATAGAAGATAGCCACTGTAGCTTCGCCTATGTCTGTGCCGACCTTTCTCCGGTGGTTTTTAATCCGATGATTCCTTAAACCCCCTTATTGATGAGTTTCATGGCCAGGTTCTTTCTTTCTCTAATTCGGGCACAAACCCTAATTTTTATACTCAAATCTCTTTAATCTTTGTTATTTTAAAATGATTTTTAGTTTAAGTTTTGTTTCTTACTCTATTTCTCACTCAATATCTTTGATTATCTCAAGTTTTCCGATGATTTTTCTCCTTTTCAAAATTAGGGTTTCTGACCCCTTTTCAAAATCGTATGTCTTCTGCTTTTCTTGAGTGGTATGTGCTTGTTCGTGCTTGTTTGTTACGAGTTTGTTTGGTTTCCTTGTTAACCTGAGTTCCATGCCTTAATTTCTTGCTACGCTTCCGACACTTTGTTGCTTGCATGCTTTCTTGCTTAGGGTTCTCTGATTTTCATGTCTATTGTGCTTTATTGGCCTAAATTTTCATCGTTCATGTAGTATTCTACTGATTTTGTACATCAGAGTCTGATTGATTCTTTTTCTTTTTAAACCCACTACTTGTTACCGTTTGACTTTGATTCTTTTATTAAAGGGGAGTCCTTATATTGATTTGATTTTGATTGATGCCAGTTCCTAAATTATAAATTGCTGCCTTGTTTTTTTACTCGTTTTAGTACTATAAGTACCCTCTCCCATTCTCTTTGAGAGACACCTATACACATTGCATATCTATCGCAAGTTCAAACTCTTTGAACTCTATCTCACTTTCTCTATTGTTTCTATACTCTCTCATTCTTCTATTTGAAACCTCAGTCGGCTGAAAGCCAAGATTGAGTAATCTTGGTTGTTTATTTCTACACTACTGGGGTTCCACTGCATTATTTTCTTGGGTTTGTCTGCTGCTTGCTTCTCTGCACTGCTGTTCTCACAGTGCTGCTCTCATTCTCTGCACACTTTGCTCTCTTCTTGTGCATTATTGCTCATTTCTCTTGTGTTCTATTTGCCTGACTGGTATATCATCTATTTAGTATACAGTTTCCAAAAAAACATGCTTCTGTTAGTTCTGAACTTCATCTTGTTCCTTGTGTATTTTTACCCATGGTTCTGCTGCTTTTATTGTCACTAGCATGTGTTTATTAGTCTGCCTAGTTTAACTTAGTATGCTCCCCTTACCCCATTCCTCGTCTCAATGAATGTTTACTTTTCCTTATGTATTACTACCATGTATCCAGGTCTGCTTGGCTACTTGATTAGCCCAAAACCTCTTCCTGAGGTTTATTATATCAGAGTTTGGTGCAGTAAGAACTTAACTCTTGTTTTGCAACGATGTTTGATTACTTTACTCCAATGTGTTACCTGTGTGAGTACTTTACTTTGCTTATTTTTTCCCTTCCCCTTTGCCCTTATTCGTGTGATGCTATGTTTTTCTAAAAACTAGATAGTCCAAATGATTTCAAAAGAACTCTTTCAATTGTTTTCTCAAACTGTCTCAACTGTTTTCAACTCTCTCAGTCCTACCACAATCTCACTACTCTAAGAACATTAGGTTCTGCCCCCTTAGTGTAAGCATTGCCTTGGGAGCCCTTGAGCACCCATTGAACTTTGATACACAAGGCTGGCACTTCCACACTTGCACTCGTCAAATAATGATATTTTGGGTGCTTGGTATTGGCTAGGGGTTCAAACGAACCCTTAGGGAATTTTGCCGCACCCAAACCTTGGTACTAGCTGTGAAATTCGAAAGAAGTGAGGTTGGAGATGTTGTGCCTGGCTGAAGGCTCCCAATAGAATTACTTCTTATTTTCTTTTTATCACGTTGTATTTAATTATTTGGGCTATAATAATTTGTAAAGAATGATGGGGTTTATAGCGAATTGGGAGGGTTATACATGATTAAGTTAAGAGAATGGGTAGAAAACGTGTCCATAGGTCTTTATTTCTTTCTTGTGCAATAGATACCATGCTTTAGGACATACATCCCTGCATATAGAAATCATGTTCCTAGGATTTTCACTCTCAGTTGTTACTTTGCACGTTTTCTTTATCACAATCAATAAATAATCAACAAGTTATTATCATCACATTTAGATACCATGTTTATAGGACTTTTGTACATTAGATATCCTACCCTTTAGGATTTTTATTTGCAACTGTTTAAACACTTCACTTAATTGGTAAAATTGGTTGACGACTCTTCTTTTAAAACTGGAAGCAAATGTGCATGCTCACCATCTTTAATAACGCCTAGGCAAGCCTTAGGCGGGATAAACACTGACTAATCACCCTTCAAGTGGTATTCAAATTAACCCGCCTCTATCTGAACTCGTTTGTCTCTGAAGCCCTCTAATTTTATACAAACTTCTGTCCTATTTTAAAACTATCTATGCAAAAGGTTTTTACTGTATTTCTTCTCCAGAATTGGACTACTATTTAAACTATCAAAATACTGCAATTTTCAAAAGCTGAAAATCTAGTATGTTTACTGTCTCTCTTTATACTTATGCAATCTCAAAATATTTTCATATTTGTCCTTTCACTTTGCCTGTCCGAAAAACTGTTTTACTATATGTTTCACAAATATTTTTTTAAGTAATTTCTGCAGATTACTAAATCTGCTACTGCCTTCTTAAAGTTCTGAACACTTTTCCTACGACCTCTTTTCTGCAAAAACTCTCCAGCTTTTGTTTTTTAACTTATACTCCAGCTTTCTAAAACTCTCTCTCTTCCTTAAGACCTTAATTGTGCCTGAAAAATACTAATTACGTGTTTATTCTTAGGGGTCATTTGAGCCTTTTATATGTTTATATGATCCCCTTATGTGCAAGTCCTATTTGTTCTTGTTTGTCGTCTAGCATTTTAACCTTTAATCTTAAGGATTCAGCCTAGTTCCTACCTTATAGGAATAGTGATCCTAAATGCCCTCTAGGATCTATAGAATGGGACGAGTAATAGCACGCAGTAAGTATTCGTGACCAATCCACACGCTTATATAACATCTACGAGGTGGGAATGGTAGAATATGGAGATGATGACGATGCGATAATATCATAAAGCGACCCCTCTTTGGGAATATGTGCGGGATATTATATCAAATGATCCATATTATTGTTAAACCTAGGATACCCCCCCCCTACTTTTGTTTAAATATTTTCTCTAAAATTTACCTTTTACTTATACTATTCTTCTTTCAAAATTGCCCATCAATTTTTGTATTCTTTATGCACATTTGCTTCTTTATTGCTATGCTTTTTAAAGTCACATCTAAGCAAGGCCGGGAACCACACTAGTGAATCTTGAGGGGTGCTTAACACCCTCCCGAGATAATTTCAAGCCCTTACCAGAACTCTGGTTTTCGTTCAAACTCTTCTTCTTCTTAAAAAGTGTCCTAATGCACTATAATCATTAGGTGGCGACTCTTAAAACTCCATGACCCAATTCCCACAAGGGAATACGAGTTGTTTTGTCCATAATGTCGTAAACCCGATTTCTCTTTTTTTAAGAGGGAAAAAGGGGGCGTCGACAGCGCATTGGTCAAAATTAAAAATATAATTTTAACTCATATCTTATCTATATATGACCTAACAATGATCCATCTTAATCGCTCCAACTCGTTAAACTCTTTTTAGCCCCTCAACCACTTGATTCCATACCCGACTCATGATCCAATCGTTATTTAGGATTCATTTGTTAATTTTTTATAATTTATTATTTGATCCCTTTCCCTATATCCATCTTCCCCGCTTAATTATCGCCAACAGTTTCCCAATCAAATCTCTACCGATGAACTGTGAAGCTAACTTGCTCACATGATTTCAATTAAGTCTTAAAAGCTACTGTAACGACCCGACCCATTGTCCCGTGAATTACCATCCATTTTTCCCCGTTTTATGTTTCTATATGTTTCTATATGTTTCATTATATGTGTTTGAGGAGTTTAAAGTAATTCGGAGAGATTTTGGTTAGAAATGAGGCAATTAGTGTCTTAATGAGAATGTTAGTTTGGAAAAGTCAACCAAATGTTAACTTATGAGTTAGAAGGCTCGGAATGGATATCCAATGATTAGACTAGTTTCGAGTGATGATTTGTGACTTAGGAGCACAATTAGAATTGAATTTGGAGGTCCGGTGTAGAATTAGGCTTGAATTGGCTAAGTTTGAATTTCGGCGAAGTTTTGTTGATAGGTGACATTTTGATCCGGGGGTCGGAATGGAATTTCGACAGTTGCAATAGCTCTTTTTGATGATTTTGGATATGCGTGCAATTTTTCAGGTCATTCGGATGTGCTTAGGTTGAATTTTAGATCAAATGCAAGTTTCAGAAGTTTTAGTTTAACTTAGGCTTGAATCTGTGGTAATTTGATAATTTTGGTGTTTATGATAGTGATTTTATGGCTCGAGCAAGTTTGAATGAGGTATTAGGACCTATCTGTGTATTTGGTTGAGGTCCCGAGTGCCTCGGGGTGGTTTTGGATGTCTAACAAGGAGTTTGGATGTTGGTTGATGCTGCAGAAATTGCAGCACCTGTTGCTGGGCACGCTTGCCTTCGCGTTCGCGTGTGGTGGTCGCGTTCGCGTAGGATGTTTCGATGCGTGACGGATGCCAGGGCAGTTGCCCTTCGCGTTCAAGATTGGGTCCCGCGTTCACGATGAAGAAGGGAGCAGTGACCTTCGCGTTCGCGGTTGAGCCATGCATTCGCGAAGAAGGAATTTTGGCCTAGTGGATTTTGTTCATCGCGGATGCGGAAGGGCCTCGCGTTTGCGAAAGAGGGTCGTTCAGCTGGACAAAATGTTTTTAAGGGTAATTCGGTCGCGAACCCAACCATATTTCCACCATTTTTAAGCAACCAAGAGAGCTTTTGAGCGATTTGAAGCGTGTTTTCAACGGGTAATGATTGGAGGTAAGTCTCTTGACTTAAAACATCATTATTAGGAAGAATCAATGCTTAATTCCATGAAATTAGGTAGAAATTTCGGAGACTAGAGCTTAGTTTTTAGAAACAAATTTTGGGGATTTGAAAGGTCATTCGAGTTCTGTTTTCGAGACACTTTATATGTACGGACTCTTGGCGAAACGAGGAGTCCAAAGATGTAATTTATAGAATCTTTTGAGAAGTGGGCCCGAGGCTCGGGTTTTTCCAACTTCATGATTTTTAGCATTTTTCGAATAATTTCAGTTGGGTTATGTTTATTTAGCCTATAATGACATATTCGTTGTGGTTTTGACTAGAGTCGACGCGCATAGATGGAGATTCAAAGGGAAAAGGAATCGCGAACCAGTCTACGACAGGTTAGAGGTGAGTAGTTTGTATTAATGATGGCCTGAGGGTTTGAAACCCCAGTTTATCACATCGTGACGCTATGTTAGGGCGTGACTCACACCCCATGGGCAGGTACATGATTGTAAATGATTGGGGAATATGACTTGGTCCATCCTGAGTGCTAAATATAATTTATTGGCGGCTGATACGCACCCTGTAGTAAAAATATTTGGGCTTATAGCCATGTTTGCGGCCTTGTGCTGATCTATTGTACCCGTCTAGGGTGAATATCTGTGTGATAACATGATTTGCATAATCATTGATCTCAGTCCTGTACTTAATCACTGTTATTAAATCCTGAAATTAATTAACTAAATTACATTCTCCTTAAAAATTGGAAAAATGGGAAATTAGATTATATCTGTTATGTGACTCATATGCATACTGTGGACTGAGCATGGGGCGGTCTGCACGCCGCAGTGGTGATATGATAATATTGTGCTTGGGCTGGAGGAGCCCCTCCGGAGTATGTACACACCCCCAGTGAGCGTCGTCGATGTTAAACGGATCGGGCGGCACGCCGCAGCGTATTCATGTGCATTGCATTGTATCTTTATCTGATACGTGACTTTTATATTTGATATTGCTTTGCTGTTAGTTCGTAGCTAAAGAATAGGACGATTAGTTTTAGCTTTTCTTTGTGTAATTTCGTGGATTTCATACTTTCAGACATTTTTCTATGCTTATTATTCACTCAGTCGGTAGTAGTCATCTCTACTCCCTGCACCTTGTGTGCAGATTCAGGTACATCGAAGTCTTAGCTCACACTCGTAGTCTCTGGATATTTTTCCAGAGTCATTGAGGTAGCTGCTTGACGTTTGCAGGACCTGGCTGCTCTTCATATTCCTGTTCATTATTGTTATATGCATTTCCAGATTTCATTCAGATATTATTATCCAGTTTTGTTTATATGCTCTAGACTCGTGACTCCAAATCTTAGGGGTGTGTTTATCGGTCTTCGTATTTTTTTCTTTTTTTCCATATTACTCTATTAATAGTTTTTGGTTATTATACTAAAATTACTATAATATTATTAAATTGTCGGTTTTAAGACTTAATGTTAAATTGAAAGTGATTGTTGGTAAGGCTTGCCTAGCTTTAGGGTTGGGTGCCATCACGACCAGGTTGGGTCGTGACAAGTTGGTATCAGAGCCTAGGTTACTAGGCCTCGCGAGTCATGAGCTGGTTTAGTAGAGTCTCGCGGATCGGTATGTGGACGTCCATATCTATCCTCGGGAGGCTACAAAACATTTAGGAAACACCTCACATTCTTGAAATTCTTATAATGCGGCTTTTCTGATGTGAAAACTAAATCTCTGTATTCTATTCTCTCGCAGATGGCGAGAACCCGTGCTAATAGATGTGGTGGATGACCACCAGTACCACCTTCTAGAGTTCGTGGACGCGGTCGTGGTGCTGGACGAGACGGACCAACAGGGGCAGCACCTGCAGACCCACCAGCTCCTCAGGTCCAAGATCAGCCTCCAATTGTGGATGCTCCAACAGCACCTACTCAGGCACTGACGGTGCCTATCATGATTCCTGGTCTTCAAAAGGCTTTGGCTCAGACTTTGTCCATCAACATTGGTCTGGCTTAGGCGGTTTTAGCCACCACAGCAGCGGCTACTTCTCAAACCGAGGGTGGTCATCAGACCTTCGATGCTCGCACACCCGAGCGGGTTGTTCAAGGTTTATAGACACCTGAGGTAGCTCCAGTTCTGCCAGTTGCTCCAGTTGCACCGGTTGTTCAGGTTGCGCCAGTCACACCGGCCCCAACTCATGTGGTCCCACTTATTCTGGACGACGAGCAGCGATGTTTGGAGAGGTTTGGTAGGCTTCAGCCTTCAACACTCAGTGGTGCTGAGGGTGAGGATGCCCAGGGTTTTCTGGATAAATGTCAGCGTATGCTTCGTACTACGTGTATTCTGGAGTCTAGTGGAGTGGCTTTTACTACCTTCCAGTTCACAGGGGCTGCATTTACTTGGTGGTAAGAGTTCGAGAGGCGTAGGCCAATTGGGGCTGCTCCCTTCACCTGGCAACAATTCTCCACGGTATTTTTGGAGAAGTATGTGCCCCAGTCTCACAGAGAGGAGCTGTGTTGTCAGTTCGAGCAGTTGACTCAGGAGATATGACAGTGACTCAGTATGAGTTGCGGTTCTCTCAGCTGGCTAGGCATACCGTGTGGATGATCCCGACAGATAGAGAAAGGATCAGGAGGTTTATAGATGGCCTTAACTATCCGTGTATATTTATGACTAGAGAGAGGGCTACAATATCTACATTTGAGGAGGTTATTGATGCAGCTTGGCTGATTGAGATCGACGTCGGGAGCGTATGGAGAGGGAGGCCAAGAGGCCTTGAGGTCCAGTTAATTTCACCGGTGCTCTGTCCAAGGTCCAGTTCTAGCATGGTAGAGGTTGTTCTTTCAGGACTCCTCAGTCAGGACACCCAGAGTCTAGTGGAGCCTCTTTAGGCCAGGGCCATTGGAGACATCAGCAGAGTCAGCCTGCACTGAGTGCTCTTCTAGCTCAGAGCTCTGCTCCTGCTCTCCTTCAGCTTAGGGTTCGTCTTTAGGGAGGGGTTCTCATCAGTCCCCTTCTCCAGTTTCAGTTTGTTGCTATAAGTGCGGAGAGTTGGGTCACATTAGGAGACAATGTCCTCGACCCCGCAGTAGGCAGTCTCAGTATAGGGATCAGCCCTCGTCTTCTGCCAGGTTTCTTTAGCTCCAACTTAAACAACTAGGGGTGGAGTCCAGGTAGCCAGAGGTCGCCCTAGGGGTGAGGACTGTACTGGCGGTGGACAAACCCGTTTCTATGCCCTTCTAGATCGGAGGGACGCAATTGCATCGGATGCAGTTATCACAGTATTATCAAAGTCTGCCACAGGAATGCTTCTATTTTATTTGATCCATGATCCACCTATTCATATGTATCTTCCTATTTTGCTCATCATTTGGGTACGACCCATGCTCGTCTTGCCTTGCTTGTGCACGTATCTACCCTGGTGGGTGATACTATTATTGTGGATCATGTATATCGATCCTTTCTGGTGACTATTGTGGGTCTGGAGACCTGAGTTGACTTATTATTATTGGGCATGGTAGACTTCGATGTGATTTTGGGTAAGGATTGGCTATCTCCGTACCATATTATTCTGGACTGTCATGCTAAGATAGTTACACTAGCTATTCTGGGTTTTTCGAGGATCGAGTGGCGAGGCGTGACTGATTATGTACCTAGAAGGGTTGTTTCTTTCCTAAAAGCCCAATGGATAGCTGGGAAGGATTGTCTATCGTATCTAGCTTTCGTGAGGGATGTGGAAGCTGAGGCTCCTAGTCTTGATTCGGTTCCCATTTTAAGGAATTTCATTGATGTGTTTCCAACGGACTTGCCGGGCATGCTGCCAGACAGGGACATTGATTTTGGAATTGATCTGGTGCCGGACACTCAGCCCATCTCTATTCCTCCCTATCGTATAACACCAGCAGAGCTAAAGGAGTTGAAAGAACAACTTCAGGAACTCCTAAATAAGGGGTTCATTCACACGAGTATGTCACCTTGGGGTGCACCGGTGTTCTTTGTAAAGAAGAAAGATGGCACAATGAGAATGTGCATTGACTACAAGTAGTTGAATAAGGTGACAGTGAAGAAGAAGTACCTACTACCCCGTATTGAGGATTTATCTGATCAGCTCCAGGTAGAAAGGGTATTCTCTAAGATTGACCTTTGATCAGGCTATCACCAACTGAAGATTAGGGATTCAGACATTATGAAGACGGCTTTCAGGACGAGATATGTGCAATGCGAGTTTCTGGTGATGTCATTCGGGCTGACTAATGTCCCAGTCGCGTTCATGAACTTGATGAACATTTTATTTCGACTGTATCTGGAATCTTTTGTGATCGTGTTCATTGATCATATTCTGGTGTATTAGTGTAGCCAGGAGGAGCACGCGCAACATTTAAGGGTGGTCTTGCAGAGATTGAGAGAGGAGAAGCTTTATGCAAAGTTCTACAAGTGTGAATTCTGGCTTAATACTGTGACTTTTTTGGGACACGTGGTGTCCATTTATGGTCTTTAGGTTGACCCAAAGAAGATTGAGGAGGTGCAGAGTTGGCCCAGACCGTCCTCAGCTACTGAGATTCGGAGTTTCCTCGGTTTGGCGGGTTATTACTGCAGGTTTGTTTGGGGTTTTTCATCTATTATTTCGCCTTTGACGAAGTTGACTCAGAAGAATGCCCCATTTGTGTGGTCAGATGAATGCAAGGACAGCTTAAGTTCAAGTCGGCTTTGACCACAACTCCGGTATTAGTGTTACCATCAGCTTCAGGTTATTACATGGTACATTGTGATGCTTCGAGAGTTGGGATAGGTTGTGTATTGATGCAGGAGGGTAGAGTAATAGCTTATGCTTCTCATCAGCTAAAGCCCCATGAGAAGATATATCATGTTCATGACTTAGAGTTGGCTGCAATTGTTCATGCCTTGAAGATTTTGAGCCATTATCTATATGTGTATCTTGTGACGGACCATCAGAGTCTTTAGCACTTGATTAAGTAGAAGGATATTAATCTGAGATAGCGGAGATGGCTTGAGTTACTGAAAGACTATGATATTACCATTTTGTATAATCCCGGGAAGGCCAATGTAGTGGCCGATGCTTTGATCCGGAAGGCTATTAGCATGGGTAGTCTGGCATACATTCTAGTTGGGGAGAGGCCCCTTGCGGTAGATGTTCAGGCCTTGGCCAATCAGATGGTGAAGCTAGATATTTTCGAGCCCAGTCGGGTGTTGGCTAGTGTGGTTTCCCGATCTTTTTTGTATGACCGCATCAGAGAGTGTCAGTATGATGACCCGCATTTTCTTGTCCTTAAGGACAGGATCCAGCATGATGATTCCAGAGATGTGACCATTTATGATGATATTTATGATGATCGTGTGTTGCAGATGCAGGGCCAGATTTGCGTGTCCAATGTGGATGGGCTCCGCGAATTGATATTAGAGGAGGCTCATAGCTCGCCATATTCGATTCATTCGGGTGTCGCAAAGATGTACCAGGATTTGAGACTGCATTACTGGTGGAGGAGAATGAAAAAGGATTTTGTGAATTACGTGGCTTGGTGTCTCAAATGTCAGCAAGTCGAATATGAGCAACAGAGACCCGGTGGTGTACTCCAGCGGATGGATATTTCGGTGTGTGGAAATGGGAGAATGTTACTATGGACTTTGTGAGTGGTCTTCCTTGTACATCGAAGAAGTTTGATTCAATTTGGGTGATTGTGGATAGGCTGACCAAGTCTGTGCACTTCATTCTAGTATGCACTACCTATTCGGCGGAGAAGTTAGCAGAGATTTTCATTCGGGAGATTGTACGATTGCATGGGTCCCGGTTTCCATTGTATCAGATAGGGGTACCGTGTTTACTTCCTAGTTCTGGAGGACTTTTGATCGAGAGTTAGGCACACAGGTATAGTTGAGCACAACATTTCATCCACAGACGGACGGACAGTCCAAGTGCACTATCCAGATATTGGAAGACATGTTGCGCGCCTATGCTATTGATTTGGAGGTTCTTGGGCTGAATTCTTGCCACTTGTAGAGTTATCATATAATAATAACTATCAATCCATCATTCAGATGGCCCCGTATGAGGCCTTATATGGGAGACAATGTAGATCTCCGGTTGGTTGGTTTGAGCCCGGCGAGGCTAGATTATTGGGGACAGAGTTAATTCATGATGCTTTAGAGAAGGTGAAAGAAATCCATGAGAGACTTTGTACATCTCAATCGCGTCAAAAGAGTTATACGGGCCGGAAGGTTCGATATGTATCTTATGCAGTGGGAAAGAAGGTCTTGTTGAAGGTTTCACCTATGAAGTGCGTTATGAGGTTTGGAAAGAAAGGGAAGCTGAGTCCAAGGTTCATTGGGCCTTTGAGATACTTAGGAGGATTGGCGAGGTGGCTTATATGCTCGCTTTGCCACCTAGATTGTCGGGAGTTCCTCCGGTGTTCCATGTTTCAGTGCTCTAAAAGTATGTTGGGGACCCGTCTCATGTGTTAGACTTCAGCACGATTCAGTTGGATGAAAACTTGACCTATGATGTGGAGCTGGTGGCTATTTTGGGTCGCCTAATGCCAATCTGAGATCTAAGGAGATAGCTTCGGTGAAGGTACAATGGAGAGGTCGGCCCATGGAGGAAGCCACTTGGGAGACCGAGCAGGAGATGCGGAGCAAATATCCTCACTTGTTTGATACTCCAGGTATATTTCTTGACCCCCTCGAAGACGAGCATTTGTTTAAGTTTGGGAGGATGTAATGACCTGACACGTCGTCCCCTAAATTACCACCCCGTTTTTCCCGTTTTATGTTTCTATATGTTCCATTACATGTGTTTGGGGAGTTGGAAGTAATTCGGATAGAGTTTGGTTAGAAATGAGACAATTAGTCTCTTTATGAGAAGGTTAGTTTGGAAAAGTCAATCGAATGTTGACTTATGAGTTAGAGGGCTCGGAATGGATTTCCGATGACTCGACTAGTTTCGGGTGAGGACTTGTGACTTAGGAGCACAATCAGAGTTGCATTTGGAGGTCCGGTGTAGAATTAAGCTTGAATTGGCTAAGTTTGAATTTCGGCGAAGTCCGGTTTATAGGTGAGATTTTGATCCGGGCTCGGAATGGAATTTCGACAGTTGCAGTACCTCCATTAGGTGATTTTGGATATGCGTGCAAATTTTCAGGTCATTCGAAGGTGCTTAGGTCGGGTTTTAGAGCAAATGCAAGTTTCAGAAGTTTTAGTTTAACTTATGCTTGAATCTGTGTTAATTTGATGATTTTGATGTTATGATAGTTATTTTATGGCTTGAGCAAGTTTGCATGAGGTATTAGGACCTATCTATGCTTTTGGTTGAGGTCCCGAAGACCTCAGGGTTGTTTTGGATGGCTAACGGGGAGTTTGGATGTTGGTTGATGCTGCAGAAATCGCAGGAGTTGTTGCAGGGCACCCTTAACCTTCGCATTCGCGGAGCTGCCTCATGTTCGCATAGGCCTGAGGTCCTTGGCCTGTGGTGGTCACATTCACGTAGGGTGTTTGGATGCATGAGGGATGCCAGGGCAGTTGCCCTTCGCGTTCGCGGCTGTGTCCCGCGTTCGCGATGAATAAGGGAGCAGTAACGTTCGCGTTCACAAAGAAGGAACTTCGGCCCAGTGGATTTTGTTCATCACGAACGCGGAAGGGCCTCTCGTTCGCGAAAGAGGATCGTTCAGCTGGATAAAATATTTTTAAGGTTAATTTCAGTTGCGAACCCAACCATATTTCCACCATTGTTAAGCAACCAAGAGAGCTTTTTGAGCGATTTGAAGCGTGTTTTCAACGGGTATTGATTGTGGTAAGTCTCTTCACTTAAAAACACCATTTTTAGGAAGCATCAACCCTTAATTCCATGAAATTGAGTAAAAATTTTGGAGAACTAGGGCTTAGTTTTTAGAAACAAATTTTTGGAAGTTGAAAGGTTATTCGAGCTCCGTTTTCGACAAACTTTATATGTACAGACTCGTGGCGATACGAGGAATCCAAAAATGTGATTTTCAGAATTTTTCGCGAAGTGGGACCGGGACTCGGGTTTTACCAACTTCGTGATTTTCAGCGTTTTTCGAATAATTTCAGTTGGGTTATGTTTATTTAGCCTATAATAACATATTCATTGTGGTTTTGACTAGATTCAACTTGCGTAGATGGAGATTCAAAGGAAAAAAGCATCGGGGACCAGTCTACGACCGGTTAGAGGTGAGTAGTTTGTATAGATTATGGACTGAGGGTTCGAAACCCCAGTTTATCACATCGTGACGCTATGTTAGGGCGTGACTCGCGCCCCATGGTAGGTTCGAGAATGTAAATGATTGGGGATTGTGACTTGGTCCATCCCGAGTGCAAAATATAATTTATTGGCGCCTGATACGCACCCTGCGTGAATATATCTGGGCTTATTGCCATGTTTGGGGCCTTGTGCCTATCTGTAGTACCCGTCTAGGGTGAATATCTGTTTGATAACATGATTTGCATAATCATTGATTTCAGTCCTGTGCTTAATCACTGTTATTAAATGCAGTCACTTTATTCCTGAAATTGATTAATTAAATTACATTCAACTTAAAAATTGGAAAAATGGAAAATTAGATTAAATCTGTTATGTGACTCATGTGCATACTGTGGACTGAGCATGGGTCGGGCTGCACGCCGCAACGGTTATATGATAATATTGTGCTTGGGCTGAAGGAGCCCCTCCGTAATCTGTATACACCCCCAGTGAGCGCCGTCGACGTTAAATGGATCGGGCTGCACGCCGCAGTGTATTCATGTGCATTGCATTGCATCTTTATCTGATACTTGATTGTTATATTTGATATTGCTTTGCTGTTAGTTCGTAGCTAAGCTATAGGACGGTTAGTTTTAGCTTTGCTTTGTGGCATTTTGTGTATTTCTTACTTTTAGACATTTTTCTATGCTTATTATTCACTGAGTCGGTAGTACTCACCCCTACTCCTTGCACCTTGTGTGCAGATTTAGGTAGACCGGAGGCTTAGCTGACACTCGTAATCTCCGGATATTTTCCAGAGTCGTTAGGTAGATGCTTTACGTTTGCAGGACCTGGCTACTCTTCATATTCCAGTTCATTATTATTATATACATTTCCAGATTTTTATATATTCATTCAGATATTATTATCTGGTTTTGTTTACAGGCTCTAGACTCATGACCCCAGACCTTAAGGGTGTGTTTATCGGTCTTTGTATTTTTCTCTTTTTTTCCATATTACTCTATTAATACTTTTGGATTATTATTCTAAAATTACTATAATATTCTTAAATGTCGGTTTTGAGACTTAGTGTTAAATTGAAAGCGATTGTTGGTCATGCTTGCCTAGCTTTAGGGTTGGGCGCCATCGCGATCGGGTTAGGTCGTGTGTGACGACCCAACCCGTCGTCATTCGAATTTTAGTCTCGTTATCCCCGTAATATGCTTCCCGTTATGTTGATATATGTATTTGGTGAGTTTGGAATGTGTTGGATTGAATTTGGTTAGAGATGAGACCAATAGTCTCTTTAAGGAAAGCTTAAGTTGGAAAAGTCAACCGGACGTTGACTTATGAAATTGAGGGCTCGTAATGGATTTCCGATGATTCGACTAGTTCCGGATGGTGATTTGTGACTTGGGAGGGAAATCAGAATTTAATTGGGAGGTCTGGTGTAGAATTAGGCTTGAATTGGCTAAGTTCGAATTTAGGCAAATTCCGGTTGATATGTGAGATTTTGATCCATGGGTCGGAATGGAATCCAGAGATTTGAAATAGCTTCGTTAGGTGATTTTGGATATGTCTGCAAATTTTCAGGTCATTCCGACGTCGTTTGGTTGGGTTTTGATCGAATGTTAGTTTCAGAAGTTATAGTTGAAACTTAGGCTTGAATCCGCTATGATTTTATGATTTTTGTGTTCAAGGACGTTTTTTCTTGTTTGGTTAGAAGTAATTTTTCTTGAATAGACATCGCCTAAAGCCATTTGTCAGTGTCGACTGCTCGTTCGCTGGAAAGAAAGGATTCGCTTACTTCGCCGGAGAATTACGTCACTGATCGGATCAACACCGTTTCTTCAACGCCGATTCAGTTCCCTAAACTTTCCGGCAAGATCTGGTTTGGATAACTGAACGATGATTTGGATTAAAGAAAGCTTTTCTTGAGAATTAGATGCAAAGTTTACCATACTCTTCTAGATATTCATTGTTTTATTGACGGCATATACTAATTTGCTTCTTTTAAATCATTACCTTAGTCGTGCCTCACCACCGTCTCTTTCAATTCCTAATCTTTCTCATTTCGTCTCAGAATTTTCTTCGTCTATTCAAACGACGTCGGATTACCCTCACAATCAAACACTAACCTTCTCTTCTTTTCGATTTCTTAATCCTTAGGAAACATAAAATAATAAGTTGCACCAACTGAATATTAAATTCTGAATCGGTTATATAAGAGTCTGATGCATCTTAGTTTATCATATTTGTCGTTCTTTGTGCCCTAAAAGAAAAAAACGTAAATCTGGGGTTTTGATTACAAGTTTTAGTTTATCATATTTCTTGCGGATTTATAGCCATTGATCCAATCAATTGTGTTTTGCCTTAAATCTGTGAATTCAATCAACGTAAACTCTGTTTTTCGAAGTCCTATTGTTTGCTGAGGAATAGTTTTTTTGGATATACAAATTATTGAACTAGGTTTCCGGTTAAGAACTTAGCGAATATCAAGATCTCTGATTTTGTGCTTTGATTCTTGCTTTTCGCCGGAAATTTTTCCGGCAACTCCTGCTCTTTTCTTTCTTTCTCTCCTCTGCTTTTTTGTGGGTGTGTGTGGGTGTGTTCTGTTTTCTTGGACAGGTGACTATTTTACCAGCGAGGATTTCCGACAAGCCACAGTACTCCCGGTGACTCCCGTCCAGACTCGCGGCAGGACGCAATAGAACTACATGAAGCTTCAGGAAAACTTGGGCGCATCAAAGCATACTTTCAGGTTTTTCCACCGAGAGTTGGTACCTCCCACTCTCTTGTTTACTTTGTGCACCTTTTTACATATTTTAGCTAGCATTTCGAGTGAGGTCTATTCTGTTGCTATCTAGTTTGTACCTTTTTGCGTATTTCGTTATAGTGCGTGTGTGCGCCACTGTTCCCCAAAGTCGGTTGGAGGGATAGTGGCCGCGGCGGGGGATGATAGCATAAGGTCATGTCCTCGGGGGGTGGGGGTGGGGGCGCGAGTGAGTAGGGGAGCAAGGGGTGGTCCTGCGGGTAGGACGGGAGGTAAGGTGGGAAGAGGGTAGCGGACGCCCATAGATTAAGGATTGGGTCATGGAACATAGGCACTCTAACGGGTAAGTCCATAGAGTTGGCGAAGGTTCTTCAGAGGAAGAGGGTTAACATAGCCGTGGTCGAGGTTAGGCGAGTGAATTATAGGTTAATGTTTATTAAGCTGGTTATTGGGGGTTGCGTCCTCAACGCCATCAGCACTTATGCGCCGCAAACAGGCTTAGACGAGGAGGCTAAGAGGCGCTTTTGGGAGGACTTGGATGATCTGGTGAGTAGTATTTCCCAATCTGAGAAGTTAGTTATTGGAGGGGACTTTAATGGTCATATCGGGGCTGATGCTGGTGGCTATGATAAGGTGCACGGTGGCTTCGGCTTTGGGGTTAGGAACGGAGGAGGCACTTCGCTGCTTGATTTCGCCAGGGATTCCGAGCTTCTGATTGCGAACTCGACATTTCAGTAGAGGGAGGAGCATTTGGTCACCTTCAAGAGTTCGGCGGCAAGGACTCAGATTGACTACATCCTCATCAGAAGGAGCGATAGGGGTATGTGCAAGGACTGCAAGGTTATTCCGAGAGAGTCTCTTTCAACTCTTCATAGACTCCTAGTGATGGATGTCGGTCTCTGGGTGAAGAGGAAGAGGAGGGGCGCTCGGGGACAACCGCGGATTAGATGGGGTGCTTTGACTAAGGAGAAAGCACAGGAGTTGGAAAGGAGGTTAGTTGAGGGCGGAGCTTGGAGAAGTTCTGGGGAAGCGGACGCTATGTGGACAGTGACGGCGGACTTGGTTAGGGGGGTAGCACGGGACGTGCTCGGGGTAGCCAAGGCATATTCAGGCAGACATCAGGGTGATTGGTGGTGGAACGATGTAGTCAAAGGAAAAGTGGAGGTGAAGAAGGCGGCGTTCGCTAGGTTGGCAGGAAGCACAAGCGAGAAAGAACGGAGAGCGAACAGGGTGATCTACAAGGTGGCGAGGAAAGAAGCAAAGATGGCAGTTACGGAAGCTAAAAACGCGGCGTTCGGTCGCATGTACGAGGAACTAGGGGAGAGAGGCGGGGATAAGAAGTTATTCCGGTTAGCTAAAGCAAGGGAAAGGAAGGCACGTGATCTAGACCAAGTTAGGTGTATCAAGGGCGAGGATGGTAGAGTTCTGATGGGGGAATCTCAAATCAAACAGAGGTGGCAGGCGTACTTTCGGGACTTACTTAACGAGGAGGGGGATCGTAACATAGAGCTAGGGGAGCTGGGGCATTCAGAGCAACATAGAGACCTTGGGTACTGCAGGCGCATTAGGGTGGAGGAGGTCATGGGGGCTTTGCGTAGGATGAGTAGGGGTCGAGCGATCGGGCCTGACGAGATCCTGGTGGAGTTCTGGAAGTGCATGGGTAAGTCAGGAGGGGAGTGGCTCTCCAGGTTGTTCAATGCGATCTTCAGGACCAAAAGGATGCCGGATGAGTGGAGGTGGAGTACAGTGGTGCCCTTGTACAAGAACAAAGGGGACATCCAGTGCTGCAACAACTATAGGGGTATCAAATTAATAAGTCACACGATGAAGATTTGGGAGAGGGTGATTGAGGCGCGGGTGAGGGAGGTGACATCTATATCTGGGAACCAGTTCGGTTTCATGCCGGGCCGCTCCACTACAGAGGCTATCCACCTTGTCAGGCGGCTGGCTGAGCAATTCAGGGATAAGAAGAAGGACCTACACATGGTGCTTATCGACTTGGAGAAGGCGTATGACAAGGTGCCAAGGGAGGTGCTATGGAGGTGCTTGGAGGCGAAGAGCGTGCCGGAAGCCTACATCAGAGTAATCAACGACATGTACAATGGAGCTAAGACTAGGGTTAGGACGGTGGGTGGCGAATAAGACCATTTTCCAGTGGTTATGGGGCTCCATCAAGGATCGGCGCTGAGCCCCCTCTTGTTTGCCTTAGTGATAGATGCTCTAACCCGACATAATCAAGGGGATGTACCTTGGTGTATGCTATTTGTTGATGACATAGTATTGATAGATGAGACGAGGGTCAGTGTTATTGAAAGGTTAGAGGTATGGAGACAGACTCTCGAGTCTAAAGGTTTCAAAATAAGCAGATCTAAGACAGAGTACCTGGAGTGCAAGTTTAGCGCCGAGCTGAGCGAAGTAGGCAGGGACGTGATGATTGGTTCTCATGCCATCGCCAAGAGGGACAGTGTCCGATATCTTGGGTCTGTGATTCAGGGGGACGGAGAGATTGACGGGGACGTCACTCATCGTATAGGAGCGGGGTGGTCAAAGTGGAAGCTTGCATCAGGAGTCCTGTGTGACAAGAAAATTCCACACAAACTCAAGGGGAAATTCTATCGAGCCGTGGTTAGACCTGTGATGTTGTATGGGGCGGAGTGCTGGCCCGTGAAGAACTCTCATGTTCAGAGAATGAAGGTTGCGGAGATGAGGATGCTTAGGTGGATGTGCGGTCACACCAGGCTAGATATGATTAAGAATGAAGTTATTCGAGAGAAGGTGGGGGTGGCCCCAGTGGATGAGAAGATGCGAGAAGCGAGGCTGAGGTGGTTCGGGCATGTGCGGAGGAGAATTCCCGATGCCCCAGTGAGGAGCTGCGAGCGGCTGGAGATTGTTGGTGGTCGGCGAGGCAGAGGGAGGCCTAAGAAGTATTGGGGAGAGGTGATTAGGCAGGACATGACTAGAATGCAGGTTTTCGAGGACATGACCCTTGATAGGAAAGTCTGGAGGTCTAAAATCAGGGTTGTAGGATAGGGGCTCCTAGTGTTTTTCGTACGCCTCATCCGGGGTTGGGTGTGGGTCGGCAGGGTTACCCATAGATGATTTGTGTTTTATCTTCTGTCCCCCCTATGGCTGTTAGTTATGGTAGTTACTGTATGATATTGTTGCATGCAATTGTATTTATGTTTCGTATGTTTAAAGAATTATTTACGCTATTTACGCTATTTCTGCTGGAGTTACTAATGCTCTATTGTTTTTGTTTTTGTTTTTGTCTTTGTTTTTGTTTGCTGCTATTTTTCTTTTTATCCTATGAGATGGGGGTCGATTGGAAACAGCCTCTCTGCCCTTTCGGGTAGGGGTAAGGCTTGTCTACATATTACCCTCCCCAGACCCCACCTGGTGGGAGTATACTGGGTAGTTGTTGTTTGTTGTTTGTTTGTTGTGTTCAAGGACGTGTTTTTATGAGTGGAACAAGTTCATATGATGTTTCGGAGTAGGTTGGTGATTTTGGTTGGGGTCCTGGGGGCCCCGGGGTGATTCCAGATGGTTAAACGAAGAATTTTAGAGTTGCACCAGATTTTTGGGATCTATCATCTGGTATTTCCGCGTTTGCGGACATTTGGCCGCGAAGGCGGCGCCCCCTGAAGTGGAATTGGAGCCGCAGAAACGGCCGAGGAGGACAGGGTATAGACCGCAGAAGCGGGCAAAGACCGCATGAGCGGAAGTCGCGGACGCAGTTAGTGACCGCAGAAGCGAACGCTGGGATTTAAGTTAGAACCGCAAAAGCGGACTTAGAGGCCGCAGAAGCGAGATCGCGGAAGCGGAGAAGAGGACGCGGAAGCGGAAAATGGCATGGATTTGATGCAACAATAGGTTTTCAAATTTAGAAGGAGAGGAACATTTAGACTTCGAGCTAAGGCGATTGTGGGCGATTTTTGGAGAGGTTTTTGAGGGGATTCATCAGGTAAGAACTCTTGGACCATTGTAAAATCATGGATTAAACAGAAAGAATTCAAGGTTTTTAATGTCAACAATGCTGGTTAGGGCTTGAAACTCAAGTGAACTTTAAGTGTCGATTTGAGGGGTCAAATAGACTCCGATTCTTGTAAAATTGATATGTATGAACTCATGGCAAGACAAAGATATTGAAAATGTAAATTTCATAATTTTTTGAGAAGTGGGCCCGGGGCTCGGGTTTTGCCAACTTCATGTTTTGGGGTGTATTTCGAGTTATTTCGATTGAGTTATGTACCATTATCCTATTTTGATGTATTCCTATTGGTTTTGATCAGATTTGGCATCCGCGGAGGTTGATTCTCGAGGGAAAGGCATTGCGAGCTAGTTTGTGGCCGGCTTGAGGTGAGCAATGGGTGTAGATGGTGACCTGAGGGTTTGAAACCCCGGTATATCACATTGTGACGCTATTATGAGTCTAGAAACGCACTCCATGGCTAGTGCGGGGTCGAATATGTTAGAAATTGTAACTCGGTCCTATCCGATATTGTACTATGTTGGCGATTGCTTCGCATACTATATTGGTGTTATCTCGGCTTGACGCCATGTTTGGGCCTTGTGCCGACTTGTAGGATCCTTCAGGGATCGTCACCTCAGAATTATCATGATTTGCATATTATTTGAAATCAGTCCAGTTTTAAATACTATTTTTGCAAACTCAGCCATATTTATAGGTTTTGAAAACTCAAATGATTTTTAAATGATATTTCGGGCGGACAAGTACTATCTTGCTATTTATTGACTGTATATTATTTTAAATAGAAACGGTGTAACAAAGGACACCTTGTGTTTTAAATGGAAACGGTGGTAACTAAGGACACCACGTATTGTAATGAAAACTGTGGTAACAAAGGACACCACGTATTGTACTGAAAACGGTGGTAACTAAGCACACCGTGTATTTTAAATGGAAACAGTGGTAACTAATGACACCGCGTATTGTAATGAAACCGGTGGTAACAAAGGACACCATGTATTGTGATGAAAACAGCGGTAACAGTTGGCACTATATGATATGGCGCTTGGGCTGTAGGAGCCCCTCCGGAGTCTGAACCCCCATAGTAAGCACGGGTACCCATATGGATCGGGCTGCACGTTCCGCAGTGTTCATGCATTGCATTGCATCTCATGCATTTATTTACAGTTGCTTCATTTGGATATATTTGAGACTTGTACTGTATAGAACTGTTTAACTAGCTTCACTCTGTGCTTATTGTAGATTTCCTGCTTTCGGGTTTTTATACATGCTTATTACTTGCTGAGTTGGTAGACTCACCCCATACTCCTTGCACCTTGTGTGCAGATTCAGGTGCTCCAGAAGCGTAGAGTTGTTGTTGTTGTCTGTTCCAGACGTACCAGAGTATTGAGGTAGCTTCTAGCGTCTGCATAACCTATTTACTCTGTCTTTATTAGTCTATTTTTCCTTATGGTTTTGTTGTCAGACACTGTAGTTCCTTTCAGTCAGTGTATTGGTACTTATTAGAGGCTCTGTACTCGTGGCTCCTCGGTTTTGGGAGCATTATTGTTCAGTTGTGTCTTCCTTGATATAAATTTTCCCTGGCTGGGAGTTGATATTAGATCTTGCTGTTGGTCTTGAAATTTCTTCTTCTTGGGCTGGAATGCCATTTGTGGTTTGGTTGGTCGGGCTTGCCCAGCCTTGCGGTCGGGCGCCATCACGACCAGGATTGGGGTCGTGACATCGTGACAACTACATAGTGCACAACAAATATAACATTCTCAGAAAGATAACTTATTAAACCATAAAACTTACAGTGAAGCATTAATTTCAAAGAGTACCTAATTTCACTCAGAAAATTGATTTAATAAAAAATATTAATTTAAAACATAGATTAAGGCCAAAAAATGAGACGAAGAGGGAGATCCGTGGGTGTTGAAGGGTAAAAACCTAAGATGGAGTATGCTAATAAGTGGAAATGAGGTGAGGTTTTAATTTAAGCTAATAGAAAATTAACACATAATAAATAATAAATTTTTTTCTTAATCAAAATAGGGTTGTTAGTTTTAGGGTATGAGTGGGCCGAAAAGTTGACGTTAGGGTTATGAATGGATCAGATTTTTAACGGTGAGGTTAATTTATACAAAATAAGTGGACGGATGATATTTTTAAACCGAAGCGGCATTTTTTGCCCTTTTCCGTAGTAAATAATGTTCTTCTGATATAAAATTAAAACGAGACTAAAACATGCATATAGCTGGCAGAACGTGCATGAGCGGGACAGTCAATGGTGTAAATAATTTGGAAGTATTTGTGTTATCTAGGGGCGGTCCTGCTGGGCCGGTCCTGGCGGCCCCGGTCCTACCGGTCCAAAAAATCCGTGACGGGCCGGTCTTGTTGTTCGAACCATCAAGCCCGGGCCGGTCCTAGCGGGCCAAGGAAGGCCCAACGCCTATATTTTAAAAATTTTTTAAAAAAAAATCAGTAACGGCTATTTTCAAAAATAGCCGTTTGGAACTTTGTAAAATAGCTATTTGTCCCCAAACTTTATATAACTACACTTTTTCCATTTCTCAACTATAAATACCCCCTCTTCTTTCATTTTTATTCACCAATTCATCAATATCTCTCAATCTCTCTTTCAATCTTTCTACTACAAGTGCTTAATTTATTGTTGAAAATTCGTAAAAAATTGTGAAGTTGTTGAATTAAAGTTTTCAAGTGTTCAACGATTTTCAATTTTCAAGAAGTTGTTCGGCAATCCGGTAAACTCGTTTCAACTCTTACGTGTTAATAATATATTTTTGCATTGTTTAGTTTGCATAATTCTAATTAGTATGGCATTTTCTTTGAAAAAAATGTTCGGTAAAGGAAAAGGTAAAACCGGTGAAAGTAGTGGCCATAATACTACCTTTCCCCCGGCTCCCCAACCTACAAAAGATAAGCAAGTTGAAAGTAGTCGCCAACCTAGACATTCTAATCCGCCTCCCGTAATGCTTGATACCGATCAACCTTGTTTTCAATTTACCGTAGTGAATTTCTACATGATGTTGCAGTAGGTGATAGATTTGATGATGAAATTATGAGTGCTCTTTATCCTAATGAACCTATCTTAGAGGAAAATGAGGATGATGATGATGATGAAACCCAAGCATCAGATTTAGATGATACACCTACTAGTCATGTTCATAACTCAGGTAATGCACTGGCACACCCACCTATAGAAACTCCAACTTTTAGTAGACAACCTGCTAAACGTCAAGAAACATCATTAGTTTGGCATTTTTTTACTCAAGTAAGAGAACACAATAAGGCTAAGTGTAAAACTTTGGAAATTACTTGTTCATAAATATACTGGAGACCGTAGTGGCACAGGTAGTTTGGTTAGACACATAAAATTACACCCTAGAGATAAGGCTAGATTTTTTAAAATGCAAGCGCAACAAGAGGGGACAAGTGTAGATTCTCAAGTCAACCCTAGTACAGGTTCAAATCTAGTTCAACCAGGAAATAACACTGTCACCGGAGGTATTTTATATTACGATCCAAATAGGGATCGTGAAGAATTAGCAAAAATGATTACTGTTATGTGCTTGCCTTATAGTTTTGCTTCTAATCCTAATTGGGTTCATTATATTAGAAGAGTTTTTAATCCTACTTATAAAGGTTGACCTCGCGCAACAGTTAAGGCCGATATTTATAAATTCAAACATGAATATGAACAATATTTGCACTATTTATTTACTCATATACGTAATCGTATTTCTATTACAATTGATATTGGTAGAAGTAATAATGACTGTGATTATCTAACTGTTACAAGTCATTGGATAGATGAGGACTGGACAATGCAAAAACACATAATTGCATATAGAATAATTAATTCACGTCACACGGGTAGGTTTATAGCTAACACTGTTTCAGATATATGTAGATATTTTTGCTTTAGCGATAAAATAAATTTCTATGGATAATGCTTTTAGTAACACTAGTGCAATAGCCATGCTAACACAAACCCTTAATCCTGCATTTAGTAATATTTTCCATGTTAGATATATTTGTCATATTTATCATTTAATTGTTGGTGATGGTATGCGAGTATTAAACATAGAAATTGAAAAGGTGAGAATGACTCTTAATTGGCTATTTTATTCAAACCGTAGAACTAGACTTAGAGAGTATTTTAAAAAATGTGACGAATATGGCCTTAGAGAAAGAAAGATTCTTAAACCTTGCCCGACTAGGTGGAATTGCATGTACGAAAGTTTAGTAGTTGCGTATGAATATAGAAACCCAATTAATGCTACGTTTAATTCTCGGGTAGGTGGTGAGGATGATGATGAAATGCTAACTACCCAAGATTGGGCTAATGTTAAAATTCTTTTAGATTTTTTAGAACATTTTCAAGTTGCTACAAATGCATTTTCTGGGCAATATTGTCCTACTATTTCAAACTGTTTAGTTTATATTGCCGCACTAGCTGATTTGTTTGTTGAATTTAGCGAGGGTGGGGATATTTATGTACTTGCTATAAATGAAATGAAACAAAAGTTTCAAAAATATTTTTTCCCTATCCCTCCTATTTTTGGTGTAGCTGCAATGTTAAATCCAACAATGAAATTAGGAGGTCCTCATTTTTGGTATTCTAATATTTATAGAGCTTTTGATCTTTCAGAAGAGGAAATTCCTACAATTGCTGATGCAAAAGCATCAATTAAAATTAATGCTTAAACTGTTATTAATGCTTAAATTGTTTATAATGCTTATAAACAGGCGTTAGAGCATGCTAGGACAAATATTCCACCCCTACTTCGTCTAGCTCACAATCGTCTAAAAGAGCTGCGGGCTTAATCAACCTTGTCACTCTCAATCAAACTTCTTTTCCTGATGGAAAATGAAGTACAAAATTACTCTATAAGCTCTTCTTTTATCTACTTAGAAAATACTAAATTCCTACCTACACCATCACTATTTTGAACACATGCCATTGCCTTCTCATTATCATTGTCGCTATAATGAGAAGAACAATTAAAGGCACATTCCACCAGGTACTGTATGTTAGTTATTCTTGGTGGAAGTTTCATTGCATGTCTAATAATGTCATCAACCTCTTCGCGGTACTATTACTCGGGATGAACTTGGATACATAGAATAACTTGGATACAGTACCTGACAGGGTGTGTCTTTGATCAATTATTTATCTCTATAGCTACAATGATAATAAGAAGCCAAAGACATGTGTTTCAAAATAGTGATGGTGTAGGTAGGATTTAACAATTCCTAAGTAGATAAAAGAGGTCATAGAGAAATTCTCTACTTCACTTTCCAAGAGGAAAAGAAGTTTGATTGATAGTGACAACGTTGATGAAGACGGAATATTTCCCGTCGGTCGTGTCAGTTCCAATAAAGTGTGGACCATACGGCTTTGTGATGACAAAGATTATAGGAAATTTTGTTCTAAATTTTTCAAGTCTGATCCACCAAGTTTAGTGTGATAATTGTAATATTTATAAGGATTTAGAGATTGATTTGACCGACCAAAGTATAGAAATGCTCTTAAAGCTTTCTTTAAGAGCATTTCCATACTTTTGTCGGTTAAATCAGTGTCTGAATCCGAAGAAATATCACAATTATCACATTAAACTTATTGGATCAGACTTGAAAGAAAATTTAGAACAAAACTTCCTATAATCTCTGTCAACATAGAGTCTTATGATCCCCGCTTTATGGGAACTGCCAGGACCGACGGAACACATTCCATCTTCATCAACCTTGTCACTCTCAATCAAACTTCTTTTCCTGATGGAAATGATGTAAAAAATTACTCTATAAGCTCTTCTTTTATCTACTTAGGAAATACTAAATTCCTACCTACACCATAACTATTTGAAACACATGCCATTGCCTTCTCATCGTCATTGTCGCTAATGAGAATAACAATAAAAGGCACATTCTGCCAGATACTTTATCTTAGAATTCTTGGTGGAAGTTTCATTGCATGTCTAATAACGTCATCAACCTCTTCGTGGTACTCTTACTCGGGATGAGCTTGGATACGGAGAATAACTTGGATACAGTACCTGATAGGGTGTGTCTTTGATCAATTGTTGATCTTATTAGCTACAATGATAATGAGAAGCCAACGACATGTGTTTCAAAAAAGTGATGGTGAAGGTAGGATTTTACATTTCCTAAGTAGATAAAAGAGGTAATAGATAAATTCTCTACTTCATTTTCCTAGAGGAAAAAAAGTTTAATTGATAAATTCTCTACTTCATTCTCTACTTCATTTTCCGTCGGTCGTGCCTGTTCTCATAAAACGTGGATCATAAAACTCTATGAAGACAAAGATTTTAGGAAGTTTTGTACTCTACTTTCTTCCAAGGTTAATAAATACAAGCTTAATGTGATCTTGGTGATAGTTCATCAGATTCAGATGACGATTAGATGGACAAAGTATAGAAATTTGGATAAAAAGAATTAGAGGTAAAAACATTCAACCTCTAATTCTTTTTATCAAAATTTTCATACTTCTGTCTGTCAAATCATCGTCTGAATTCGATGAACTATCACCAATATCACATTAAGCTTGTATTTATTAACCTTGGAAGAAAGTCGAGTATAAAGCTTCCTAAAATTTTTGGCATCATACAGTCTTATGATCCACTTTTTATGGGAACCGTCATGACCGAGAGAACACATTCCATCTGTATCAACCTCGTCACTCTAAATTAAACATATTTTCCTCATGGAAAATGAAGTATAGAATTACTCTATAAGCTCTTCTTTTATCTACTTAGGAAATACTAAATTTCTACCTATACCATCACTTAGTGCAACACATGCCATTTCCTTCTCATCATCAATGTCGCTAATTAGAACAACAATTAAAGGCACATTCTGCCAGGTACTTTATCTTAGTTATTCTTGGTGGAAGTTCCATTGCATGTCTAATAACGTCATAAACCTCTTCTGACCTATTACCTCCCGCAATCTAAAATTCCAAAACATAAACCGAAATTTCAATGCATGTCCTAAAGGTTCAACTCAATGTTAAAAAGTTCAGTTTATATCCTAAAGGTTCAACTCATACCAAAAAGGCTCAAGTCATATCCTAAAAGTTCAAGTCTTATCCTAAAAGCTTCAAGACAATACAATGATTCAAGGTTCAAGTTATATGCTAAAAGTTATATTCATATCCTACGAGTTTAAACTTAAACTAAAAAGTTCAATTTATATCCTAAAGCTTCAACTCATACCTAAAAGGCTTAAGTCATATCCAAAAAGTACAAGTCATATCCTAAAAGCTTCAAGACAATACAGAGATTCAATGTTCAATTTATATCCTAAAAGTTATATTCATATCCTACGAGTTTAAACTTAAAGTAAAAAGTTCAATTTATATCCTAAAGCTTCAACTCATACCTAAAAGGCTCAAGTCATATCCAAAAAGTACAAGTCATATCCTAAAAGCTTCAAGACAATACAAAGATTCAAGGTTCAATTTATATCCTAAAAGTTATATTCATATCCTACGAGTTTAAACTTAAACTAGAAAGTTCAGTTTATATCCTACAGCTTCAACTCATATCTAAAAGGCTCAAGTCATATCCAAAAAGTACAAGTCATATCATAAAAGCATCAAGAAAATACAAAGATTCAAGGTTCAATTTATATCCTAAAAGTTATATTCATATCCTACGAGTTTAAACTTAAACTAAAAAGTTCAATTCATATCCTAAAGCTTCAACTCATACCTAAAAGGCTCAAGTCATATCCAAAAAGTACAAATCATATCCTAAAAGCTTCAAGACAATACAAAGATTCAAGGTTCAATTTATATCCTAAAAGTTATATTCATATCCTACAAGTTTAAGTTCAATTTATATTCTAAAGGTTCAACTCATACCGAAAAAGCTCAAGTCATATCTTAAAAGTTCAAGTCTTATCCTAAAAGCTTCAAGACAATACAATGATTCAAGGTTCAATTTATATCTAAAAGTTATATTCATATCCTACGAGTTTAAAGTTAAACTAAAATATTCAATTTATCCTAAAGCTCCAACTCATACCTAAAAGGCTCAAGTCATATCCTAAAAGTACAAGTCATATCCTTAAAGCTTCAAGACAATACAAGATTGATATCCAAATATATCCTAATATATATCATGTGTCTATATTAAATATCCAAATATACTATCATGTGTCTATTTTATTTTTATCTACCTATAAACTAATCAAGATTAAACAAAAAGTTCAATTTATACCCTAATATATATCTACCTATGAATCAAGTCTTTAACATTAAATTAGTACCTTTGCTTACTAAAATATTGAAGGAGAATTACTCAAGAAAGCCTAACCTAAATATTCAACCCATACCCTAAACCCTATATTTCTATAAAATATTAAATAATGATAAATGCAATCAAATCCTAGGTTTGTATAAACTATAATGTTAAATTATCAATTGAAACACTAATTCTAGGTTGAAACAATAATCAATTAAAACACTAATTGAAACCCTAGGTTTTTAATTCAAACCTTAAATTTTTAGGAGGTGCCGACAGAGGCGACGACAGCAGAGGTGACGGCGGCAGCTGAGCGATGGTCGTTGGTGGCGTGGGTGGGGCCTGGTGGTGGGAGTTGGAAGGGGGTGGGGTTTGAGTGTAAGAGAGAAAAGATGGATTTTGGGAAATTTTTAGAAAGAACGGGAGGGGATCCCGGTTTTGGCAGATCTGTAATTAAAACAGCGACCAACAGTGGTCACTATTTTGGTGGGTAAAACAATTTTGAATTTTTAGAAATAGCGAACAACATTGGCCGCTGTTTTCTGACCGTCTGACCAAAATAACGACAAGCATTGGTCGCTATTTCAATATGGTATTACCTCATACACCTATACTTAGTGCATAGTATAGCGTAAGTAAATATATTATATATATATATATATATATATATATATATATATATATATATATATATATATATATAAGCTGTATTCGATACGGTATTACCTCATACACCTATACTTAGTGCATAGTATAGCGTAAGTACATATATTGTATATATATAAGTTGTATTCGATACGGTATTACCTCATACACCTATACTTAGTGCACAGTATACCGTAAGTACATATATTGTATATATATAAGCTGTATTCGATACGGTATTACCTCATACACCTATAATTAGTGCAAAGTATAGCGTATGTACATATATTGTATATATATAAGCTGAATTCGATAGTGTAATACCTCACACACTTATACTTAGTGCATAGTATAGCGTAAGTACATATATTGTATATATAAGCTGTATTCGATACGGTAATACCTCACACTCTTATACTTAGTGCATAGTATAGCTTAGGTACATATATTGTATATATATAAGCTGTATTCGATACGGTATTACCTCATACACCTATACTTAGTGCATAGAATAGCATAAGTACATATATTGTATGTATATAAGCTGTATTCGATACGGTATTACCTCATACACCTATACTTAGTGCATAGTATAGCATAAGTACATATATTGTATATATATAAGATGTATTCGGTACGGTAATACCTCATACACTTATACTTAGTGCATTGTATAGTGCAAGTACTTATATTGTATATATATAAGTTGTACTCGATACGGTATTACCTCATACACCTATACTTAGTGCATAGTATAGCGTAATTACATATATTATATATATAGGCTGTATTCGATATGGTATTACCTCATACACCTATACTTAGTGCATAATATAGTGTAAGTACATATATTGTATATATATAAATTGTATTCGATACGGTAATACCTCACACACTTATACTTAGTGCATAGTATAGCGTAAGTACATATATTGTATATATATAAGTTGTATTCGGTACAGTATTACCTCATACACCTATACTTAGTGTATAGAATAGCGTAAGTACATATATTTTAAATATATAAGTTGTATTCGATACGGTCGTACCTCATACACCTATACTTAGTGCATAGTATAGCGTAAGTACATATATTGTGTATATATAAGCTGTATTCGATACGGTAATACCTCACACACTTATACTTAGTGCATAGTATAGCGTAAGTACATATAATGTATATATATAAGCTGTATTCAATACGGTATTACCTCATACACCTATACTTAGTGCGTAGTATACCTAAAGTAAATATTATATATATATATACATAT
Source organism: Nicotiana benthamiana (assembly GCA_034376525.1). NCBI lineage: Eukaryota > Viridiplantae > Streptophyta > Magnoliopsida > Solanales > Solanaceae > Nicotiana > Nicotiana benthamiana. Next base: position 124,179,776 of record CM067330.1, read on the forward strand.
ATATATGTGTATATATATATATATATATATATATATATATATATATATATATATATATATATATATATAAGATGTATTCGATACGGTAATACCTCATACACTTATACTTAGTGCATAGTGTTGGAAATCATGTATATCTATGATATGTGCGGTTTGGTTGTATGAGCATGATTTTCAGGTATAGGTTTTGATGAATGACAAACAATGAAGTCAAGTGTCAAACAACGATATAATATGACAATCAATCAAATGGCGAGAAGCATACTGATGACGGAATTGCATGAACGAGCCAAAGAGTTCAAGACCGAAGACCCAAGACGTAGGTCGTTTGGTAGAACCAATGTAAGGACAACGTTTAAGTTATCTTATCCTTTGGCTCTAAATTAGGTCATCATAAACATGCATAAAACATTTGATTATATCTTATTTATCATAAACATGCATCTTTGTGTTAAACCAAAATGATTTGTATTTTAGTCAAAATGGTTTCTAAACATGTCTTTTAATTCTAGACCTAAACAATCGATTATATGCTCCTTAAAATCGATTGTGTTTTTCAAAATAGCAAACAATCGATTATACAATTTCAACAATCGATTGTATTAAGACAGTGTGATCTGAAGTTTTTCAAAATAGCAAACAATCGATTGTCTACTTTTAACAATCGATTATTTTGAGACAGTGTGCAACCGAAGTTTTTAAACATCTAAACAATCGATTGTTTTTGTCATACAATCGATCATATCTATAAACAATCGATTGTCATTTTCATACAATCGATTATATTTTGACCGTTCCCACAGAATCCTAAATTGATTTTTGAACGTTGAATACAATCGATTATTTAGTCCATACAATCGATTGTTTAGCCTAAAATCAGGAATCTGTTTTTTGAACGTTGGTCAAACAATCGATTGTCTACTCCAAACAATCGATTGTCTCAGCACGGAATCAGGGATTTTATTTATCAATTAAGCAACGGTCAGCACCATTTTTTCACCTATAAAAAGAGGTCTTTTGAGTTGATTTTAAACACACAACTCCTGCATATATTGATATACATATTGATCATTTTCAAGCATCATTTTAGAGCTTTTGTTGAGCCATTTGATAGACAACTTTGTGTTGTTCATAGAGCTTATTTTGTTTCTCTTTATCCACTCTGTTGAGAGAGTATTTGTTGTAAAAGTGAGTTGTTTGAGAAGAACACATCTTCTCATTTGTCGGGTTTGCTAAGTACCCAAAGTCTTAATGGTTGAAGTCTTGAGGTGAGGTATCCTCAAGCAAGTGAAGTCTTAAGGTGCGGTATCCTTGAGCAACTGTAGCGGTTTGTTAAGCACCCGTAAGCTTGACGAAGTTAGTGGAAATCTCGAGAGTGTCTCTCGGGGACTGGACTAGCCACGGGTTGTGGTGAACCAGGATACATCGGTGCGTTCGTTCCTTATTATTTACTTATCGCACTTATTTTATTCCTGCAATTTTTAAATTCCGCAAGTTTATGCTGTATTTTATTATAACGCTATTCACCCCCCCCCCCCCCCCCTCTAGCGTTAAGCGTATTATCTAACAATTGGTATCAGAGCACAACTCTCTGAAAGCCTTAACCGGTTGAGAGCAATGTATATTTTTTCTGTTGAGATTATTGAACGCAGGAACGATGAAGGAAGGACAATCCACCACTTGCCCTCCATTTTTCGATGGAACGAATTACTCATATTGGAAGGAGCGAATGATAATCTTCGTCAAATCAAACAACTTTCGTATATGGCAAATCATCATGCATGGTGAACAAATGACGACAAAAGTTGGGAAAGCCATGGTAAGTGAATACAACACCAAGGCAATCAATATGTTGTATAGCGCTTTGAATCAGGAAGACTATCGGAAAATTTCCCACCGCAAAACTGCCAAAGAGATGTGGGATAAGCTTGAGGTAACGTATGAAAGCACGTCTCAAAAAGGGGACAGCTCATGTGATGAATCGACTGCCCGATGCCTCATGGTCAACAAAGAAGAAGAGGTAAGTACTTCCAACTCTCACTCATTTGAAGAAATGCAAAATGCTTATAATGAATTATATAGTGAGTTTGTTAATGTTTCCAAAACTCTTAAAGATTTGCAGAAAACACTTTCTTTGCAAGAAACAGATTTTTAGAAAACACTTTCTTTGCAAGAAAAAGAGTTTGAAAAATTGACTTGTGAAAATGAGAAGCTGAAAGAAGAAAATAAGTGTTTTAAAAATGACAATGGTTTTCTGAAAAATAAGATTGAAGTTTTGGAAAAAGAAAATAAATTTTTGAAAAATGACATTGTTGATTTCAAAATTAAAATCAAGGAATTGAATGAAGTCTCTTCAATTGATAAATGTTTCAGTTGTTCTTCTTGTAGTTCTTTAAAATTAGAGAACATAGAAATTAGGAACGCACTAGAAAAACGTAGTGTTGATAGTCCTAAAATTGAAGTTATCAAAAAGGATGATAGTAATGAGGTCGGACCACCTAGAAAGAATTCTAGGAACCTCGCTAATGAGTCTAAGATTAATTGTTTTAGACCACCTAGAAACGACTCTAGGAATTTTTTTAATAGGTCTAAAACTAATCATTTTAGACCACCTAGACACAATTCTAGGAATTTTGTGAATGAGTCTAGAAGGAATAATTTTAGACCACCTAGACACAATTCTAGGATGTTTATAAATGAGTCTAGAATAAATGATTTTAGACCACCTAGAAATGATTCTAGGAATTTCAACGATTCTAGGAAAAACAAATTTAGATCACCTAGAACGCATTTGGCTCAACCTAGACATATGCACAATCCTAATGTTATATGTCACTATTGTAATCGGGTAGGACACATTGCACCCGTTTGTTTTGCTAAACATAGAGATTTATGTGTTGATTATAATTGTTATTATCCTAACACCCAAGGACCCAAAAGAAGTTGGGTACCAAAAACCTATTTTTAGGTTCTTTTTGCAGGCGTGCTTGAAGACTACAATATTGTAGTGGATGCACCAAGCACGAAACCTTAATGCATTAAGGGGGAACGTCGGTTAGTTATCGTATTTTGAATAAAAACACAATGGGTTGATATGTGCAAATAATCTATATCAGTTTTGGTTGATACATGCTTTAACAAGTTTTATTTCTGAATAACAATTAGTATCAATTGGTTTTATAATAATTGATTGATTCATGTTTTGATGAATATTTTTTTGTTTAAATAACAATTGGCATAGTTGAGAAAAATGATCGTTATTATTAGTATGCCATTTACTAACTTTTTATATGATCTTGTGTATAACGATTGGTATCGTCAATGGTTTAAATAGCTTTTGGTATACTCTTTTTGCTAATGCCAAAAGGGGGAAGAATATGGGGCGATATGCATGCTTTAATTGAGGGGGAATATTCAATTAAGGGGTATTACATTGAATTGAATTGGTTGCATAAATTGTATGTTGCATAAATTGTATGTTGAGATATAGCATCTACTTAGAGGGAATTCAGTATGCATATCTTCCGTTGTTTGTCATTATCAAAAAGGGGAAAATTGTTGGAAATCATGTATATCTATGATATGTGCGCTTTGGTTGTATGAGCATGATTTTCAGGTATAGGTTTTGATGAATGACAAACAATGAAGTCAAGTGTCAAACAACGATATAATATGACAATCAATCAAATGGCGAGAAGCATACTGATGACGGAATTGCATGAACGAGCCAAAGAGTTCAAGACCGAAGACCCAAGACGTAGGTCGTTTGGTAGAACCAATGTAAGGACAACGTTTAAGTTATCTTATCCTTTGGCTCAATATTAGGTCATCATAAACATGCATAAAACATTTGATTATATCTTATTTATCATAAACATGCATCTTTGTTTTAAACCAAAATGATTTGTATTTTAGTCAAAATGGATTTTAAACATGTCTTTTAATTCTGGACCTAAACAATCGATTATATGCTCCTTACAATCGATTGTGTTTTTCAAAATAGCAAATAATCGATTATACAGTTTTAACAATCGATTGTATTAAGACAGTGTGATCTGAAGTTTTTCAAAATAGCAAACAATCGATTGTCTACTTTTAACAATCGATTATTTTGAGACAGTGTGCAACCGAAGTTTTTAAACATCTAAGCAATCGATTGTTTTTGTCATACAATCGATTATATCTATAAACAATCGATTGTCATTTTCATATAATCGATTATATTTTGACCGTTCCCACAGAATCCTAAATTGATTTTTGAACGTTGAATACAATCGATTATTTAGTCCATACAATCGATTGTTTAGCCTAAAATCAGGAATCTGTTTTTTGAACGTTGGTCAGACAATCGATTGTCTACTCAAAACAATCGATTGTCTGAGCACAGAATCAGGGATTTTATTTATCAATTAAGCAACGGTCAGCATCACTTTTTCACCTATAAAAAGAGGTCTTTTGAGCTGATTTTAAACACACAACTCCTGCATATATTGATATACATATTGATCATTTTCAAGCATCATTTTAGAGCTTTTGTTGAGCCATTTGATAGACAACTTTGTGTTGTTCATAGAGCTTATTTTGTTTCTCTTTATCCACTCTATTGAGAGAGTATTTGTTGTAAAAGAGAGTTGTTTGAAAAGAACACATCTTCTAATTTGTCGGGTTTGCTAAGTACCCAAAGTCTTAGTGGTTGAAGTCTTGGGGTGAGGTATCCTCACGCAAGTGAAGTCATAAGGTGCGGTATCCTTGAGCAACTGTAACGGTTTGTTAAGCACCCGTAAGCGTGACGAAGTTAGTGGAAATCTCGAGAGTGTCTCTCGGGGACTGGACTAGCCACGGGTTGTGGTGAACCAGGATACATCGGTGCTTTCGTTCCTTATTATTTACTTATCGCACTTATTTCATTCCTGCAATTTTTAAATTCCGCAAGTTTACGCTGTATTTTATTATAACGCTATTCACCCCCCCTCTAGCGTTAAGCGTATTATCTAACACATAGTATAGTGCAAGTACGTATATTTTATATATATATATATATATATATATATATATATATGCTGTATTCGATACGATATTACCTCATACAGATATACTTAGTGCATAGTATAGCGTAAGTACATATATTGTATATATATAAGTTGTATTCGATACGGTATTATTTCACAAACCTATACTTAGTGCATAGTATAGCGTAAGTACTTATATTGTATATATATATATGTTGTATTCGATACGGTATTATTTCATACACCTATACTTAGTGCATAGTATAGCGTAAGTGCATATATTGTATATATATATAAGTTGTATTCGATACGGTATTACCTCATACACTTATACTTAGTGCATAGTATAGCGTAAGTACATATATTTTGCATATATATATATATATATATATATATATATATATATATATATAGGCTGTATCCGATACGGTAATACCTCACACTTATATACTTAGTGCATAGTATAGCGTAAGTACATATATTGTATATATATAAGTTGTATTCGATATTGTTTTACCTCATACAACTATACTTAGTGCATAGTATAGCGTAAGTACATGTATTGTATATATATAAGCTGTATTCGATACGGTAATACCTCATACTCTTATACTTACTGCATAGTATAGCGTAAGTACATATATTGTATATATAGACACACACACCCGCTTCGCAGTGCATACCATCCCTTATATTACAAAAGTATTAACGTCTTACATTTATATTATTTACATAGTAAACACAAAAGTGATTTTTAATTTTGACCATTGTTGACCAAAATAGTGACCAATTTTGGTCGCTATTTAATCATGAATTTGGATTAGCGACCAAAGTTGATCGCCTACTTTAAATCACATTTAATTATGTTTCATATAATAATCAAATTAATAATATAATTATTAAAATTGAATAACTGGGACCCAGTTAAGCGACCAAAATTGGTCGCTGCCTTTCTTTCCTTTTTTTAGCGACCAACTTTGGTCGCTAAATATATATATATATATATATATATATATATATATATATATATATATATATATTGTAGTTTTTTTCAAAATAATAATGTATTTATTAAAATTTTGTAAGCGGGTCGCACGTTAGCGACCAAGTTTGGTCGCTAATCTCAGTAAAAGTCTGACCAAGCCAGTCAATATTTTGACTAAGTTAGCGACCAACTTTGGTCGCTATTTTGTTTCCTGAATTTAGTTTATTATTTTGCTAGTTTAGAGACCAACGTTGGTCACTTTTTCCCATAGACCAAATTCGGTCGCTATTTTTTGGTCGCTTTTTAAAGGAATTCTAGTAGTGAGATGAATAAAATTAGTTATATACATAAGACGTATTCAAAATATAATTGAATACATATTAATGCAATATATTATATAAATATGAAGGTCTAAATACACCTGCTGAAAATATGTGAACATACTCTGCCGAATACATATAAATACAATTTAATGAATATAGATAAATATATCATGTTAAAATACATATCAATACAATAAACAATAACAACAACCACCCAGTGTATTTTCTGGGGAGGGTAATATGTATGCATACCTTACCCCTACCCCGAGGGGCAGGGTAAGTTATAATATAAATGCAACCTGCCGACTTGTTATGAATGCAATAAATTGATACAGAGAAATACAATAAGTTGAATATTGACTGATACAATAAGTTGAATACATATCAGCACAACATGTTGCATACATATCAATACAAGCTGTTCCTAAGAGTGCATTGTGGCCCGAGCCTGAACCGGACCGGACCGGGCACGCGGTCCTGGCGGGCCTGGTGGGCCGGTCCTGGTGGTCCTGGGCCTGGTGTTACATGTAGGCCTGTGACGGGCTAGTTCGAGACCATTAGCCCGTGAGCTCGGGGTCGCTAGGCCCGGGACCGTCAACCGAGCCTGGCAGGCCTAAACGGGCCCAACAGCTATTTTTCAAAAAAAAAAAATTTAAAAATCAGCAACAGCCATATTTAAAATATAGTCTTTTGGGCTGAAAATATGGCCGTTTGGAAGTTTACAAAATGGTCATTTGGCCTCCAAACTTTATAAAATTACACTTTTTCCCATTTCCCAACTATAAATACCCCCTCATTCTTTCATTTTTATTCACCAATTCATCAATATCTCTCAATCTCTCTCAATCTTTCTACTACAATTGCTTAATTTATTGTTGAAAATTCGTGAAAAATTGTGAAGCTGTTGAATTGAAGTTTTCAAGTGTTCAACGATTTTCAATTTTCAAGAAGTTGTTCGTCAATCCAGTAAATGCGTTTCAACTCTTACGTTTTAATAATATATTTTTGTGTGGTTTAGTTTGCATAATTATAATTAATATGGCATTTTATTTGAAAAAAAATGTTTGGTAAAGGAAAAGGTAAAACAGGTGAAAGTAGTGGCCATAATACTACCCTTCCCCCGGCTCCCCGACCTACAAAAGATAAGCAAGTTGAAAGTAATCGCCAACCTAGACCTCCTCCTCCTCCTCCTCCAGTAATGCTTGATAGTGATCACCCTTGTTTTCAATTTACCGATAGTGAATTTCTACATGATGTTGCAGTAGGTGATAGATTAGATGATGAAATTATGAATGCTCTTTATCCTAATGAACCTATCTTAGAGGAAAATGAGGATGATGATGATGATGATGATGAAATCCAAGCACCAGATTTAGGTGATATACCTACTAGTCCTGTTCATAACTCAAGTAATGCACCGGCCGACCCACCTGTAGATACTCCAACATTTAATAGACAACCTGCTAAACGTCAACAAAAATCATTAATTTGGAATTTTTTTACTCAAGTAAGAGAACTAAATAAGGCTAAGTGTAAAACTTGTGGGAAATTACTGGTTCATAAATTTACTCGAGACCGTAGCAGCACAGGTAGTTTGACTAGGCACATAAAAATACACCCTAGAGATAAGGCTAGATTTTTTCAAATGCAAGCGCAGCAAGAGGGGACAAGTGTAGATTCTGCGGTTAACCCTAGTACAAGTTCAAATAGAGTTCAACCAGGAAATAACACTATCACCGAAGGTATTTTATATTACGATCCAAATAGAGATCGTGAAGAATTAGCAAAGATGATTTCTGTTATGTGCTTACCTTATACTTTTGCTTCTAATCCTAATTGGGTTCATTATATTAGAAGAATTTTTAATCCAACTTATAAAGGTTGGCCTCGCATAACAGTTAAGGCCGATATTTATTAATTCAAACATGAATATGAACACTATTTGCGCTATTTATCAACTCATATATCTAATCGGATTTCTATTACTACTGATATTGGTAGAAGTGGTAATGATTGTGATTATCTAACTGTTATAAGTCATTGGATATATGAGGACTGGACAATGCAAAAACGTATAATAGCGTATAGAATAATTAATTCACGTCGCACAGTTAAGTTTATAGCTAACACTGTTTCAGATATATGTAGATATTTTTGCTTTAGTGATAAAATAATGGCAATTTCTATGGATAATGCTTCTAGTAACACTAGTGCTATAGGCATGCTTACAAAAACACTAAATCCTGCATTTACTAATATTTTCCATGTTAGATGTATTTGTCATATTTATCATTTAATTGTCGGTGATGGTATGCGAAATTTTAAACATAGAAATTGAAAAGGTTCGAATGGCTCCTTATGGCTTTTTTATTTAATTGTAGAACTAGACTTAGAGAGTATTTTAAAAAATGTGATGAATATGGCCTTAGAGAAAGAAAGGTTCCTAAACCTTGCCCGACTAGACGGAATTGTATGTACGAAAGTTTAGTAGTTGCATATGAATATAGAAACTCAATTAATGCAACGTTTAATTCTCGGGTAGGTGGTGAGGATGATGATGAAATGCTTAATACCTAAAATTGGACAAATGTTAAAATTTTTTTAGATTTTTTAGAACATTTTCAAGTTGCTACAAATGCATTTTCTGGGCAATATTATCCTACTATTTCAAACTGTTTAGTTTATATTGCAGCACTAGCTAATTTGTTTGTTCAATTTGGCGAGGGTGGGGATATTTATGAACTTGCTATTAATAAAATGAAACAAAAATTTAGAAAATATTTTTTCCCTATCCCTCCTATTTTTCGTGTTGCTGCAGTGTTAAATCGTACAACGAAATTGGGAGGTCCTCATTTTTGGTATTCAAATATTTATAAGGCTTTAGATCTTTCAAACGAGGAAGTTGCTACACTTGCAGATGCAAAAGCGTCAATTAAAATTTATGGTCAAACAGTTTATAATGCTTATCAACTTGCCTTAGAGCATACAAGGCCAAATATTTCAACCCCTAATTCGTGTAGCTCGCAATCGTCTAAAAGAGCTGCGGGCTTAACAGCTCTTAAATCTTGGACGGAGTTCCGGGGTTCTCAAGGTGATAATTTTGATGAAATTTCACATCTAATGAGCTTCAAGTTTACTTGTCTCAGGGACTTGAAAAGGAGAATCCAGACTGGTCTTTTGATCTTTTGGAATGGTGGAAGTCAAGGGAAAAATATTTTACGGTTCTTGCAAGGATGGCTCGGGATATTTTATCAATTCAAGCTTCAACCGTTGCATCGGAGAGCGCTTTCAGTAAAGCAAGACTGCAAATAGGTTATCATAGAGTGGCAATGAGGGATAGCTTGGAAAAATCAGTACCTTTTAGAGATAGGATCCGCACGGAAAGAAGAAACTTTGGAATTGCAGAATCACAACCGGCGATAGATGAAGCTTATGAAGAAATGATAGCTGAACTTGCGGAGGATTAGGCTTCGCCCAGAAGTGGTGATGAACAAGCTTCTTTTCCACCACCACCAACACAACCTCCTCCCAAACTTGACGAATTTATCAGATTTGTTAGAGATACAATGTAGATTATGATGTAACATGTACTTTGGCACATCTACTTTTAGTTTTTTTTTCTTTTAATGGTGGTATTAGTACTTTGTTGTACTCATTCCATTGGGGGAAGGAAGACTAAGAAAGATATGAGATTTTGGGTAATAAAAATTATAAGACATACCCTTGAATATCTTTTTTCTCAATATTTCTTTGTCTTTGGTTCGAATTATTTATAAGCTACAATATATATATATATATATATATATATATATATATATATATATATATATATATATAACATACAATATATACTACAAGAAAATATATACGAGAATATATATACATAACATACAACCTAAACTACAAGAAAATATATAAGTAATAACATATATACATAAGATGCAAATATATATAAGAGAATATATATACATAATACATAAGAGATACAATATATATACTACAACAAAATATATAACTATATAAGTTATAATATATATACATAAGATACAATATATATATACTACAAGAAAATATATAAGAGAATATATATACATAACATACAATAAAATATATAAGGGAATATATATATACATAACATACAACCTAAACTACAAGAAAATATATAAGTAACAACATATATACATAAGATACAATATATATAAGAGAATATATATATACATTATACATAAGAGATACAATATATATACTACAACAAAATATATAACTATATAAGTTATAATATATATACATAAGATACAATATATATACTACAAGAAAATATATAAGAGAATATAAATATACATAACATACAATATATACTAATTACTACAATACCATGTATAATGAAATATATATTATATATACTATACTAATAACTAGTATACTATATAAATATATTCTATACTAGCATATTATATACTATACTAATAACTACTATACAAGATATTGCCTTTAAAAAAGGGATTTTTACCTATCTATACCATATAGAAAACCTTATTACCAAAAATGTGTAAGGTTTTGTATTTACCCGCCAAGACCATATTTTGTTTACAAAAATTGTACCAAACCAAAAATAGCTGAATTCTACCTTAAAAATTGCCAATTTTGTAGCAATCAGAATTAATGTGATTCTGTCATCATTAATTTCGAGTTTTAAAATGGAACAAAATCATACAGCAGCGTGATTCTCTCATTCTGTTACATGAATATATCTCTCGTATGTAACTCAGCTACAATTCAAAAACACAAGAATCTCTAACAATCAAATTGTAGAACTTCAAAATTGTTGAATACAGTTCTTCGTCTACATCATTACAAAAATTGTCGAATTGTTGAATATAGTTCTTCGTCCACGTCAGTACACAAATTGTCGAATCTAAATCTGTTCTTCGTCTATATCAGTACAAAAATTGTCGAATTGTTGAATACAGTTCTTTGTCTACATCAATACACAAATTAAATATGTTCTTCGTCTACATCAGTACAAAATATACAATAAGTTGTAGTGTAACCAATCACATCTACAAAATAACTACATATTAACTACAATTAGAAATTATGAAAAAATCTAATAGCTTGCTTCACTTTAACAACACCATAAATACAGATATATAACAGTTAGCCCAAGTGCATCACAAAATGTAATTTGATTGCATTTAGCATGAAAGATATAGAAAACAAGTACTATATCTACAATTGACCAATCATAATTACATAAGAACTACACATTAACTACATTTTTCATACTGACCGCATAAGGTTCAAAAAAGCAAAATTTTACAGTTGAAGAATAAATATAGTAACATATCTATGATGTGTACAATATAACCACATTTAAACATCATAGTTAAAGACAAAACTATAATTAGAAACTATATATTTATTGTGCTATTGATTACTTGTCCGAGGTGAGCAAGGGCATAGAACCAGTCCTTCTTATCAATCTTCTCACAACCCAAATCCAACCCAAGGATTGATTTGGTTATCCTTCTTTGAGAAGAAATCTTTCCTACTGTAATAATAAGAGAATAAATCAAATCCAAAAAAATTTCAAAAAGATGTACAACTTTAAAGTCTAAAAAGGGTAAACAGACAGTGTAAATTTAAGCACCATACCTCCTAGATACTTGGTCAGTGCGATGGTATAACCAGGTTGTGAACATATCTATCAATTCAGGATCTACATCTTCACCTATGACACTTGTGAAGGGGTGCTTTAGGTAAAATTATTTTGGCCCAACAGAGGTGCTGCCTTCAGTACTATACAGGGAATGAATGGTGACCGTGCATGTTTTCCTGGTATCATTGTTCTTCCTTGATGAACGGGGGTTGAATAAACTTGTATGGTCTCGCCATACATGACCAACTGTGATAGGTTTCTGGCAGTTCAAAATCATCCAATGTCACACCTTTGTTTTCAATGCCTTCAGGCACAACTTCAGTCTCCTCTTTTTTATCAAGGCATTCCTGGACAACTTCAGTCACTGTTACACCATGAATTGGTGACTGTGGAATGTTATCTTCAGCATCTGTTACATAAAAAAGTGACATATTTGACAGCATTATACCAGTGTATAACCATTATTTTCTATTAAAAACTACATTATTAAACAATACCTTCTTTTGCTACCTCAGCTGCTTCTTGGAAGTCAGCATACAAGTCAACTTGTGGTTGAACATGTTGTGGAGAAGTGAGCTGCAAAACATAGTGAAAAAGTAATTAGCAATTCTTGAAGTTTGTAGATATGCATGTAGGAATTTTGTAGATACCTGTATTACTTGTGCTTGCATGGAGTTGATCACCAACATTGAGATGAAAATGATTGTTTTTGTCTCCTTGATTTTGGTCATTATATTTTTTTGAACTACCGGCAAACTACATTTTTTGGGGAATAAATGCTTTTTTGTCATAAGTATTATATAGTCTTAGCATAAAATTATATGTAAATTCTTACCTTTGACTCATCCAAATCATTCCTCCTGTTTACAGCATTCATTACACTGTTCAAATATTGATCTATGAACTCTCGAAGGCTTGAGAGTTCATCAAAAACATCCTTCTTAAACTCATCTAACTTTACATCAACCTAAAATTCAATTATGTATAATTAGTTGGTAAGTATATTCTATTAGTTACACTTAAAATACAAAGAAACTACAAAGTAGTAGGAATGAATTCAAGTGGTGCTAAATTATGACAAAATATTGTACTTTCTCACAATACCTGCTCAAGCCTCTTTCCAAATTGCCGATCTTGCTACTGACAGATTCCATGTCCTTTTGAGAATTAACTTCTTTGGGTTCAACTGTTGGAGAAGCAGCAGTTGGGACATTTGATGGTTGAGCAACCTTTTCATCTTCATATTTAATCTTCTCTGGGAGATTAAGCACTCCAAGCTCTTCTCCAGATTCAACCATGTTTGTGAACTGAATGATGGAAGGGACAGTTAATTCAATTGAAAAGAAAAATGTAGATGAAATGTAGTTATTATAACTGTAATTGTAGAATCATACAAAAGTTAAAAAAAAACCTTGAGCCACTCAGGCTTGATCATCTTGTCTTCAATTGCAGTTAACCAAATCTGTCCCTTTGTAGCTGACCATCTTAAAATCCGAGGAATCGATTCAGAATACCATGTAGCAAGCTCGGTGCTGACGGAAAAGCAACACTTGTATAGCCACACTTGCAAGGCTAATAAGTATCCATGTATAAGATAAGAATCTACATTGGGATTAAGACGATGTCAGACAGATTCAATAACCTGCTTGAAGTATTTTGTACCCCATGGATACGACTCAAAATTAGCAGACTCGATAAGAAAGAACATAAACTTGTCTGTGAAAGTAACATTGTCCTTATCTGAAGGACAAACAAAGAATTCCAACATATGAAGGATGCACAACTGCACCGCATCCACATCGTTTGTCCATGCTTTCTTAGTGACTATATTTTTCAGAAGCCATTTCTCAACCCTTTCTTTATTAGGGAAATATGTATTCATTAAACGGCTAACATAATTCGATTTATAACCATAGTCTGAGAAACTATTGACACAATTAAAACCAGTTATCAAACCATATTCTCTGAATGAAAAAATCAATTTTCACCCTTTAAAAGAACAGAAAATTATGCGTCAGTAGACTTTGACAACTCATACTTCATTAGAAGATGAATGGACTGGTTTTGCATACATATTGGGGGAAGATCTAATAAGCAACCAAACCATGTTTTCCTGAAAACATGTAGTTGATTTGGGGATAGTAAAGCCTTTATCTGGCTAGGTATTGTAGGATCACACAAGCTGTGGAATCGAAGCACACCATAATCAACATTTTGTTGAGCAAAGTAAGGTCCATTCTGCAAAAAAAGTATATTAACTGTGTTTAGAATGACGTTATATATTTCAGCATTACAGGATAGAATGTAACATATCATACCTACATTTTAATCAACAGATTACAATTAAACTACAGTCTAACTACATTTATAAACTGTATAAGAGGCATTGCTCCAATTAAACTACAAAATTGAGCCAAATAATCTACAAAATTAGGAACAAACCACATTTTACAAAAATACACTTGAACAGACAAATAAGAACAATATAACAGTTAAATGTAACAGTTACTTAATGTAACCTTGAAAAACTGTAGTATAATTGTATTGAGAATGAAGTTAAATGTAGCAGCTATACAAGTTGCAATACAAAAACCATAGATACAATTTACTTAGCATACTACAAATCAACTTCAATCTAACTTCATTTATAGACTGTCTATTAATCACAGTGCCAAATAAACCTACAAAATTACGACAAATAAACTACAAAATTGAGACCATATCACATTTTGCCAAAAAACACTTCAACACCAAAAAAAGCACTTGCAGAATATTTTTGGCAACCAAAATTAAACTACCAAATAGCGAGGACAAATAAATATTGTTTACCTTTAATGAAATTTTTTGAGGAACCAATTTTGGTAATTTTTTTGAGGGGTTCTTCTTTTTTTGTATTGACGGTGAAGGAGACACCTTTAGTGTTTTCCCAGTTGGAAGTTTGGGCGAATCTTCTACAAAATCATCATCTACCATCAACTCTTTCCCCTTGCGCTTAAGTTGTTTGTCGACTGCTTTTTCTACTCTGCTAGCATCAACATAGTGCAAATGCTTGCTTCACATTTCAGCACGAATTTATCTTGGAGTTGAAAGACCTGTATTTTTTTTCACTTGCATGTGTAGATTGTGGGTTTTTGGGGGGTGATTTAGGCCTTAAAACACCCAAATCAAACGATGAAATATCTGCTAAAACAACTTTTGATTGTTTTTTTGTGGAGTATTTGGTTTTTTTCATGATTTATGAGTTGAATACAAAGTTGGAATGGGGGTTGAAAATGGTGGGGGATTCAACAGAAATTGATGGAATGCGAAGGTTAGGGCTGTGCGACAATGGTGGAAAAATTGCGGAAAAAACTGAAGAAAAATGGTGGGGAGGGGCGGGTAATTAAAACGGAAGGTAAATTGTGGGTAGTCAGAGAGAGAGAGAAGCGTGTACTATACAAAATCGTGAAGATACAGTTCCTAATATAAAGCCTACAATAAATGAGGCTATAATTAAAGACTTAATTTGAATTATGGTACATAAATTGAAATTTGGTATGCTTAAATGTAATAAACACAAACCTTAAACATGAGAAGTAATAAGGTTTGCTATATGGTATAGATAGGTAAAAACCCCTAAAAAATTACAAAAAAAGCCCGCCAGGCCCGGCTCGCTAAGCCCAGGACCACATGGGCTTAGGCCCGTCACGGACTGGTCTCACCCATTGAGCCCACGAAGACCAGGACCACCAACCCCGGGACTGCTAGAGCTCAGGCCCACGAAGCCCGGAACCGCGAAGCCCGTTTAGGCCCGGGCCCGGGAAAAAATACACCCCTAGTTGTTGCAAACATACTTAAAAAACAGCATGTTGAAGAACTAAAACAATCAATACATCGATTGGATGCTTGAAATGATAGTATATAAACATTCTTGATATGGTCAATAAATTAATTTTTTTTTGCTAACTAACACCATATTTACCAACACACTGTCCAAAAGTTAATATTCACAAAAAACTCCAATCGAAAATTACATTCACCTAATACTACTCTAACATTCTCTTAACCGACGTATCAGAATCAGTGATGTGTTTAAGAATATTTAAAGGTGATTCACTCTCGGTTATGGTATCAACATCTATCTTTCGCATAGCATAGTCCCAAATGAGGGCATCATATCTTTGACGGGGTAAATTGGCATCAAATTTTATTTATAAAACCAAACTAACGATTCTCAAAAACTCTGCGTATGCCGCGACATGCACCCCATAATCCCTGAGAGAGTACATTAAAACAGTTACAAACAAGAAATTAAAAATGGTTTCATATTCGTCATCATTACATAAAGTCATTAAGTGTTATAAATACATATAAATACAACTAGATACAGTTACATATTGAAATATATATTCATACCATTGAGTACAAAATAGTAAATATCTGCATACAATATGCAAGGAAATCTATAATATGTACGGAAACACGGTGAATATAAATTTGAATACATCTAAATATATTTAGATACAACTTATAATAACTACGTAAGTGCAACTCAGTGCATGACATTGTAAATGTGCAAATGGGTTCTGGATTGTTTGAATATTTATGAAAACAACTAAATACAAAACGAATACATCAACATACATATAAATCACATAAATAATTATGACTACATCAGTGTACCCCTATATCAGTTGAACAACTTTGAAAGCATATTGATACAATAACAATTATTTTTCGTGCCGTGTATCCGAGCTTTTTTTTTTTTTTTGCATCAACTTCCTTAAATTTGACACATGAAGAATCATTCATAGATTTTTTCCTCTTTTTCGCAACAGGATTTTTTGTTTCTTTTGAAGATTTCTCAACTTGGATTTCTTTCGATTTGTCATTGTGTAATTTAATTCTTCTCTCTGAAGCTGTTGTTGCTGATACACCTGCAAATTCCGACTCCGCTTTAGTTATTTACAACGAGAAAGAGGGCCCATCAAAATTTAGAATTTTAGTGGGTATACCTCTTGTTACCATCTCGTGTGATGTTGAATCCGGCATTGGAGAGAAAAATAAAAGCTTTCTAATGAGTAACAATAACAATGGTTATTGTTTAAGAAGAAGAAAAAATCTATATCAAAATCGAAGAAGCTAAATAATTATATCAAAATCTAAGAACCTAAATACTTACCGCAAGAACTTGTATCAGGAAATATAATTGCGATTTTAGAGAGAAACTAACTGGGGAGTGATAATGGGGGAGACCTAGCGAATTTGGATGAGAGAAGTAGTCTGCATCATGGTTTTGTGAGAGAAGAGATTAAAGTGTATGCAAAAAGAGAGAGAATGTGGTTTGTGAAATTTACCTGATTATGTGAGAGAAAATCTGAAAAAGGAGAGAGAAAAACATTAATTAACGTATATGATGCCTTAAGTGTAGGATATAACTATAATTAGATATTTTGCTATAAAACATATAAGGTAGCTATATAATATAATTTTTTAAAATAGTATCTATATGGTGTAAAATTTCCTTCTTTTAACTTTCTCTCTCTTTTTTTTTTTACTCTGCAAGCCAATCATTGAACAACAGAAGTGACAAAAAATAAACTGATACAGCTCAATACATAGTAAATTAAAGAAGTAAACTTGTAGTTCAATATGACGAAGAAAGTGTTTGGATTGACTTTTAAAATGGTTAAATAAGCTTTTAAGTTCTTTTTAGCTTTTTTAGTGTTTGGCAAAGTTAAAAAATACTTAAAATAAGTTTAAAACTGCTTAAAACAAGCCAAACACAGTAAGCTGAGCAACCCAACTTATTGGTTTTTGGCATAAAAGCAAGCTACTTTTTTAGCTACCATTCGAGTCTTGTAACATTAATTTGTAGAGTGCAAAGCCTCCTCTTTGGCAGCCGGGCATTTTAGAAGCCATGTTCTCCAAATCACTATGACAAAAAAAAGAAACATGTGAAATTAACAATTGCAAGTCATGGATAAACTGTTTAAAGCAATATGAACCTTTCTTTTATGGATGAAGAACTACCTCTCGTACTACTTTTAGCAACACATACTTAAACAACGAATCAGTACCAAATATCATCAGCAGTCTTGAAATGGTGATGCCCCTTAATTAAGGAGTATAAAATGCAAGAAAGGAAAGAGCTCAAAAATAAAATAAATTAGTCCAGCACATGAAAAAAAGCGTTAGAAATGCACAAACTGAATTTCTCATGACGAGTAGAACGCTGCTAAATGGCCCCAGGTAGGACAGAAAGGAGATACCTAAGGATGATTTTATGCAATTTCAAGCTGAAAAGGGTGGAGGATTATTTGGCTAGAAGGATCTTAAGGGTTTCGGTCATGCAACTTAGAATAAGATGCCAGGAACAAGGAACAAGCATCACTGATGTTGTGAAGCAGTAAGTAAGGGTGGAAACGGGCCAGTTCAGACCCGGGACCGGACCGGGATCGCGTGCCAGGCGATCTTGCTGGGCCGGTCCTTGCGGTCCCGGTCCTACCGGTCCAAAAAACCAATGACGTGTCGGTCTTCTTGTTCGAACCATCAGTCCCGGGACCGCCAGGCCCGGGACCACCTGGCAGGCCTGGGCCGGGCCTGGCGGGCCCAATGGCTATTTTTAAATTTTTTTTTTTGAAAATCAGTAACGGCTATTTTAAAAAATAGCCGTTTGAAACTTTGTAAAATAGCCATTTGGCCCCCAAACTTTAATTTAACTCCAAACTTTATATAATTACGCTTTTTTCCATTTCTCAACTATAAATCATAGGTGTCAACCGGGCCGGGTTGACCCGGGACCGGCACGCACCGGCCCGGTCAAACCCGGCCCAGACCGGACCGGTTTATAGCGGGGGGGGGGGGGGGGGGGGGGCGGGGTTGTGGGGGGGAAAGGGGTTAGGACGTTAGGCGATTCCGTCCAATTGACCCGGACCGGACCGGCCCGGGAAGGAAAATTCCGGGCGAACCGGTCAACCCGGACCGGCCCGGACCGGTCCCAACGGTAAAAATTTTTTTTTTAAAAAAAAAAAAAAATTTCTGAAAACGTGGGGCCCACCAGACCGTTGGCAACGGTCCAGCACCGTTGCCCAACGGGACTTTTTGCATTTTTGGCCAATTTTGAGTTTTTTTTTGTTTTTTTTAAATTACATTATTAACCCTTCTTAAAATCTATAAATACCCTCCCCTCTTCTTCATTTCCTCACTCAAAATTATCTATCTCTCTCTCAATTCTCAAATTAGCAAATATCAATCACTCTCTTCTCTTCAATTTTCAAGAATTCATATTCTACTTTCATAATTTTATTGTCTTTATTTTCCCGAATTTAATTTATCGTAATTTCTTATTTGGAAATCGGCATTCGAAGCTTGATTCTTGAAGTTCAAGTGTTCAACATTGAAATACTTGCTTGACGTTTGTTCGTGGTAACACCGGATTTGCGTAATCAAGTGCTCAATTTATTGTCGAATTCGGTGCACTCTCTCCAACTCTTTCTCTTATTTAATATTTTAATTGCATATTTGATTTTAGCTTATATATTAATTTTTCCAATATGTTGAATGCTGCTAAAAGAGCGTGTAGAAAAGTTACTGGTAGGAGTGAAAGTGGAAGTAGTAAAAAAACTCCTATAGCTTCTGGTAGTAATAGTAATAATGAACCAATAACACATGTTTCTGAATCATCGCCTAATTTGCAAGATGTAAATATTGATTATGAACAATTACACCAAGATTTCGGAATAGAAGATAACGAAATTGGAATAGAAGATGAGATACCACCTACACCTACTAGTGGAAATGTTGGTAGTATTGGAGTTGGAGTTGCTAGTGCAACAAGGGGTAGAAGACCACCAGTCGCTAAAACTTCTAAATCTAATCGTAGAAAAAGAAGTCCTGTTTGGCAATTTTTTGATGAGATAGAAGATAGTGATAGAGTTAAGTGTAGAC
Source organism: Nicotiana benthamiana (assembly GCA_034376525.1). Lineage (NCBI taxonomy): Eukaryota > Viridiplantae > Streptophyta > Magnoliopsida > Solanales > Solanaceae > Nicotiana > Nicotiana benthamiana. Next base: position 124,199,681 of record CM067330.1, read on the forward strand.
TTTGTAATGAAACGTTTAAACATTTGACCGGAGGTAATTTAGGGGGGACTGGCACACTTATTAGACATATGCAAAATTATCATCCTATAGAATGGGGAAATAATGGGGATGGAAGTGCAACAACACTTAACCCTACTACTGCAGGTCTCCTAAAATATGATAAAATGAGGGATCGAGAGGAATTAGCGAAAATGATTGCTTTGGGTTGTCTACCTTTTTCATTTGCTTCTTCCTCTTATCTTGTTACGTATATTCAAAGGATATACAATCCTATGTTTAAAGGTATCCCTAGAAGTACCTGTAGATCAGATATCTTTAGACTTCACCTCTTGATGATATTTTTCATGTTAGATGTGCATGTCATGTTTACAATTTAATTGTTAAAAGTGGGCTCGATTTATTTTTACATTAGATTACTCTAGTTAAAAGAGCAGTTGGAGTAATTCAGGGAAATAATAGACAATCTAGAATAAGAGAATTTAAGAACAAGTGTATGCAATATAACCTTACACCTAGATTCATGCCCGACGAAGTAGTTACTAGATGGAATTATACGTATATATTTTTAAAATATTGCTACAAATATAGATTTCCAATAACAGAAGTTGCTAATGCACATTGTACTGATCCTAGGCGTATGTTAACAACTGATACCTGGGAGGTCATTAGTGATGTGATTAAATTTTTACATAAATTTTATACTGCTACTGTTGTGTTTTCTGGGGCATATTACCCAACTATTACTTTGGCTTTAGTACATATAGCTGAAATTTCTTTGCTACTATATGAATTTAAGAAGAAAGATAGATATACGGATGCTGTTGCAAGTATGCAAGCAAAATTCAAAAAATATTTCTTTCCAATTCCTCCTGTTTACTTAATTGGTGCAGTTTTAAATCCTTCAATTAAAATGTCTGATTGTCAACAATTAATGAATGCTTTATACACTTATATGGAGATTGGGCCCACTGAAAACCCAAATTTGTATGAATCTATGAACCAACTAAATGAACATTTACAATATCTATATACTTATTATGCAACTCAATATGATAATGCTCGTGCTTCAACTGCTGCAAATCCCACTATGCAATGTAGCACTTCTAATGTAGTCGAAGATGATGATGAAGGCATTGATAGTTTTAATATTTTTTCAACTTTTTCTAACACTCAAAGTAGTAGCAGGAATATAGATGAACTTCAATTTTACTTGCAGAAGCAAAAGGAGCCTCGCACCAAGGAATTTTCACCGTTAGGCTGGTGGCATGAAAATTCAAAGCAATTTCCCGTTCTTTTCGCTATGGCCCGGGATGTCCTGAATGTCCCAATTTCCACTGTTGCATCCGAGAGTGCATTTAGCCAAGCAAGACAACAACTTGGAGACACACGGCACTCATTGGGAAGCAATGCTTTGGAAGTCTTAGTGTGTCTAAGAGATTGGATAAGATCTGAACGAAGAAATCAAGGAAAGGAAGATCTTGATAGCCCGGAAGACGAAGAACTTGGAGATATATTAACGCACGGAAACCCTTCCGAATTTAACTCTCCAGAAGAAGGTCATTCGGTTCATATTAATTTTGAAGAACTTTCTATTGCAATGCAAACCATTTGATGTAAATTGTAAACTAATTATGATACATTTTAGTTTTGAAATTTTGAATTTAAGAAATAAAGTAGCACTTGCAATAAGTGCAATTTTTTCCCCATCTTTTGTTGTGTTCATTCAATTATTACAAAGTATTAATATAACTTAATATTTATACTATACGTAATTTCAAAAAAAAAAAAAAAACCCGGCCCGGCCCGGCCCGACCCGGATCAACCCAGCCCGTTAACAACCCACCTCTAATTGAACCCGGACCGGACCGGCCCGGACCCGGACGGGTTAGAAAAATTGGACCCGGACCCGGCCCGGCCCACCCGTTGGTCACCCATACTATAAATACCCCCTCATTCTTTCATTTTTATTCACCAATTCATCAATATCTCTCACTCTCTCTCAAGCTCTCTTTCAATCTTTCTACTACAAGTGCTTAATTTATTGTTGAAAATTCGTGAAAAATTGTGAAGTTGTTGAATTGAAGTTTTCAAGTGTTCGACGATTTTTAATTTTCAAGAAGTTGTTCGGCAATCCGGTAAACTCGTTTCAACTCATACGTGTTAATAATATATTTTTGTGTTGTTTAGTTTGCATAATTCTAATTAGTATGGCATTTTCTTTGAAAAAAATGTTCGGTAAGGAAAAGGTACAACCGGTGAAAATATTGGCCATAATACTACCCTTCCCCCGGCTCCCTGACCTACAAAAGATAAGCCAGTTGAAAGTAGTCGCCAACCTAGACGTCCTAATCCGCCTCCCGTAATGCTTGATAGTGATCACTTTTCAATTTACCGATAGTGAATTTCTACATGATGTTATAGTAGGTGATAGATTAGATGATGAAATTATGAATGCTCTTTATCCTAATGAACCTATCTTAGAGGAAAATGAGGATGATAATGATGATGATGAAACCCAAGCACCAGATTTAGATGATACACCTACTAGTCCTGTTCATAACTCAAGTAATGCACCGGCACACCCACCTATAGAAACTCCAACTTTTAGTAGACAACATGCTAAACGTACAGAAACATCATTAGTTTGGCATTTTTTAACTCAAGTAAGAGAACATAATAAGGCTAAGTGTAAAACTTGTGGGAAATTACTTGTTCATAAATATATTGGAGACCGTAGCGGCACAGGTAGTATGGTTAGACACATAAAATTACACCCCAGAGATAGGGCTATATTTTTTCAAATGCAAGCGCAACAAGAGGGGACAAGTGTAGATTCTCAAGTTTACCCTAGTACATGTTCAAATCTAGTTCAACCAGGAATTAACACTGTCATCGGAGGTATTTTATATTACGATCCAAATAGAGATCGTGAAGAATTAGCAAAAATGATTACTGTTATGTGCTTGCCTTATACTTTTGCTTCTAATCCTAATTGGGTTCATTATATTAGAAGAGTTTTTAATCCTACTTATAAAGGTTGGCCTCGCGCAACAGTTAAGGCCGATATTTATAAATTCAAGCATGAATATGAACAATATTTGCGCTATTTATTTACTCATATACCTAATCGTATTTCTATTACAACTGATATTGGTAGAAGTAATAATGATTGTGATTATCCAACCGCTACAAGTCATTGGATAGATGAGGATCGGACAATGAAAAAATGTATAATTGCTATAGAATAATTAATTCACGTCACACGGGTAGGTCTATAGCTAACACTGTTTCAGATATATGTAGATATTTTTGCTTTAGCGATAAAATAATGGCAATTTCTATGGATAATGCTTCTAGTAACACTAGTGCAATAGGCATGCTAACACAAACTCTTAATCCTGCATTTAGTAATATTTTCCATATTAGATGTATTTGTCATATTTATCATTTAATTGTTGGTGATGGTATGCGAATATTAAACATAGAAATTGAAAAGGTGAGAATGGCTCTTAATTGGCTATTTTATTCAAACCGTAGAACTAGACTTAGAGAGTATTTTAAGAAATGTGATTTATATGGCCTTAGAGAAAGAAAAGTTCCTAAACCTTGCCTGACTAGGTGGAATTGTATGTACGAAAGTTTAGTAGTTGCGTATGAATATAGAATCCCAATTAATGCTACGTTTAATTCTCGGGTAGGTGGTGAGGATGATGATGAAATGCTTACTACCCAAGATTGGACTAATGTTAAAATTCTTTTAGAATTTTTAGAACATTTTCAAGTTGCTACAAATGCATTTTCTGGCAATATTATCCTACTATTTCAAACTGTTTAGTTTATATTGCCGCACAAGCTGATTTGTTTGTTGAATTTATCGAGGGTGGAGATATTTATGAACTTGCTATAAATGAAATGAAACAAAAGTTAAAAAAATATTTTTTCCCTATCCCTCCTATTTTTGGTGTAGCTGCAATGTTAAGTCCAACAACGAAATTAGGAGGTCCTCATTTTTGGTATTCTAATATTTATAAAGCATTAGATCTTTCAGAAGAGGAAATTGCTACACTTGCTGATGCAAAAGCATCAATTAAAATTAATGCTCAAACTGTTTATAATGCTTATAAACAGCCGTTAGAGCATGCTAGGCCAAATATTCCAACCCATACTTCGTCTAGCTCACAATCGTCTAAAAGAGCTGCGGGCTTAGCAACTCTTAAATCTTGGGCGGAGTTCCGGGGTTCTCAAGATGATAATTTTGATGAAATTTCACATCTAAATGAGCTTCAAGTTTACTTGTCACAGGGACTAGAAAATGAGAATCCAGACGGCTCTTTCGATCTTTTGGAATGGTGGAAGTCAAGGGAAAAACATTTTCTCGTTCTTGCAAGGATGGATCGGGATGTTTTATCAATTCAAGCTTCAACTGTTGCATCGGAGAGCGCTTTCAGTCAAGCAAGACTACAAATCGGTGATCATAGAGCGACGATGAGGGAGAGCTTGGAAAATTGGTGCTTTTTAGAGATTGGATCCGCACGGAAAGAAGAAACTTTGGCATTGCATAATCACAACCGGCGATAGATGAAGCATATGAAGAAATGATAACAGAACTTCTGAGGAATCGGCTTCGCCTGGAAGTGGTGATGAACAAGCTTCATTTCCACCACCACTAACACAACCTCCTCCCAACCTTGACGGATTTATGAGATTTGTTAGAGATACAATGTAAATTATGATGTAACTTGTACATTGGCACATCTTCTTTTAGTTTTTTTTCCTTTTAATGGTGGTATTAGTACCTTGTTGTGCTCATTCCATTGGAAGAAGGAAGACTAAGAAAGATATGCCACTTTGGTCAGTAAAAATGCTCTTTATCATATCCTTGAATATCTTTTTTCTCAATATTTCTTTGTCTTTACTTCGATATCAATCCTTGAATATATATATAACATACAATATATAACATACAATATATACTACAATAAAATATATACGAGAATATATATACATAACGTACAACCTAAACTACAAGAAAATATATAAGTAATAACATATATACATAAGATACAATATATATAATAGAATATATATACATTATACATAAGAGATATAATATATATACAATATATACTAGTTACTACAACACACTATATACATAATATACAATATATACTAATTACTACAACACAATATATACAATATATAATAATTACTACAACATAATATATACATAATATACAATATATACTAATTACTACAACACAATATATACTATACTAATAACTTAGTACACCATATAAAATATATTCTATACTATATTAATAACTACTATACAAGATATTGCCTTTAAAAAAAATACCCGTCAGGCCCAGGACCACTGTGGGCTTAGGCCCGTCACGGGCCGGTCTCAACCACCAGGATCGCCAGGCTCGACAAACAAAGCCTGGGACCGCGAAGCCCGGCCCGTTAGACCCGGTCCAGAAGACACCCTTAGTTGTAAGACAAAAATAGATTTGCAATTATCACTTTCTATTACTCTCAGCCACAACAGCTAGTGCTATAGTTGCATATAAACAAAAGATTCTAAGAAAAAATATAGACAGAACTCTAATTAATTAGTGTATTTATCGAGAAATTCAAAATAGAAAATCCCAATAAAATTGGAATGAATCAGACATTTTCAGAATGTTTTACGAACGACAGGAGTTCTGTACAGTTTCCAAGATGATGCTAATACTAAAATTCCAGAAGGAATCTCAAAGAAAACATATAGTCCAAAATTAATTATTAAATTCAGACTACAAACTTAACCGACTAGCTTCAATTGGCTCCAATTCTAACCAACTCCTGTAGCAGTTACATGCCTTGTTACGACAATTTTAGTTGCATTACATTCCAGATCAAAAACATTTTTAGTTGCATTACATTGCTCTAGCATTGTGTGTTAGACCCCAACCTCATGCTAGATGGTGCCTTTTCCTCCACATGGGACTCCCGTAAGGCTAAGCCATAGATTCCACAGAGCTCAGCAAAAGTGGATCCATATATAAGACAAGTCGCTAGAACTACTTTAACAATTTGTAAAACTAACCATTGAAACAGCATAAAGCTGAGTTGGCTCGAAGCCATTTTGTGCGCTACAATACAATTGTTGAATTTTATCCGACTGAAGATTGCATTTTATGAAGAAGAAAGCAATTGGCCTAACATTCAATACTCTTAGGGATATACCAATAAAGATGGGGCTGGAATGATAGAACATCAAAAATAAAGAATAAAGAACAAGAGTTAGGTATATGAATCCTAAAACGATGCAATCTTATCAGAAATGAAACAACAATCTAAGGGTGCATGTAAAAACAGCCCCCTCAAGAGTTGCAGACACCCATATTCATAATTAGTCACCAGTCTCCAATGATCAGCTTACAAATGCAACTTTATTTTGCACCAGACAATCAATGTGTCCTACATTATGTATATTACAGTTGATTACAGTGGTACATTTAATAATTTTGGTGAATTATTTGATTACAGTTTTGAGGTAGATCTTCATGTTATAGCTGACAAATGAATTGAGAAATAAGAACGATGCATTATTCGAAATACACAGTCATATTTTCCTATTAGGGCCACAAAAGGAAAGAGAAGAAAAAAAATGTAGGTACAGTTAAATGACTTTTCTATACAACAAATCGACAACACAAGAAGCATGATAATTTTCAAGATCGACGTGATTGTGCTATTTGCTATAAAAAAGCCCAGAATGAAAATCAGGCTGAGCCGTGATACAAGGTTGATTAGAAATTATATTTATCTAGCCTGCGCTATTGCTTATCAAGGTCCTTCTCCTTCTCCTTCCAGATTACAAAGTTGACCCATTTCACTTGCCTGCTACCCAAAATATTTTGAGCATACAGGAATTATAAACTTATATAGAGCAGTGCGAAGTGGACAGCTTAGATAGGAGCTGACAATTAACTCAATCATCATCCTCACAAATTACAGAGACCAGAAAGCACTCTCCTTTCTCCCAATTTTGTGGTGAGTAAAACAAATCATCACTTACAAGGCTATTTGCAGGAGCTCTAGTTTCTTCAACAACTTCACAGACAATGCTGTCAAACATTTCTTGAGAAACTTTGCTGTTGCGACATTGATTCAGCTCATGGAAGCCGTCATGGGAGACTATTCCAACGTCTTGGGGCTATTAACAGTATAAAAATTTTGAATAGTAGCCACAGTTTAATGCTGTGTTTACTTTTTATCCACTAATAAAATGCTTGTCAAATACAGCCACTACTGAGGCGGGAAAGACATAATTACCCTTTCTCTATATCGATTATAATCCCAAAATTGTCCCAAACCATTATTTTCATTCAGACGAGAGCGGTTTCAGGGTTTTCTCTTCACTGCTTCTTCATATTCCTCGCTTGCTATCTGCGATATTCAGTTAAAGTTCTGCTCCTTCATCTTCTACGTCTTCTTCTGTCAATCGTGACTGGTAATTTTTTTTCTTTTATGCATTTTCGTTTTGCTTTATGTGTAAGTTGGTTCAATGCCGTGTGGAGTATGTTTGATATTTCAAAAATGAGCATATTATGTTGATTCAGTGTCGTATATGTATTCTGATTCTGATAAATTTTTAGTGTGTGAAAGTTGAAATTTATTTGTGGTTGGTTCAATCTATTTGATTATGCAGTGATATTTCATAAAAATAGTTGTAGAAATTCATAAGGTTACTGTGCTTATGAATTTTTAGTTAACTGTGTTCATGATGTATAAGGAAGAATCGTCATTAAATTTGATGTTGGAACTCAACGTTAAGGACTGATTGTCCTTAACTTTTGCGCATGAAACTTGAAGTTTAGGACTAAGTGTCCTTAACTTTGGAAGTTGAAAGTATAAGTTAAGGATTGTATTTCCTTAATATTTGCACTTAAAATTTAAAGTTAAGGACTGTATTTCCTAATCTTTGTTTGTTTTTCCTTATTTTATGTGTTTATGAATTTTTAGTTAACTGTGTTCGTGAAGTGTAAGGAAGAATTATCATTAAATTTGAAATTGGAACTCCAACTTAAGGACTGACTGTCCTCAACTTTTGCACATGTAACTTGAAGTTAAGGACTAAGTGTCCTTAACTTTAGAAGTTGAAAGTATAATTTAAGGAATGTATTTCCTTAATATTTGCACTTAAAACTTAAAGTTAAGGACTGTATTTCCTAATCTTTGTTTTTTTCCTTATTTTCTAGTGTCATAATGGAAGGCGAGCGTCAGTTTGATTTTCCACGGTGGCTTAATTATCTGATATATTGGAAAGGAGATTTTCATTTTAAGGAAACAATTAAAATCTTTTTGTCAAATGGCCAATGGACAAAATTGAGGGAAGGTATATTTGGTAACTTCTTCAAATTAAAAAGTGTGAAGTTTTCAGGTAAACTTATGCACTGTGTATTGCTTTATGAAATTGTAAGCAATGAACATGATTCTATGACCTTCAATGTATTTGACCGTAATATTAAGTTTACTCGTGATTAATTCGATATTATTACTGGTTTGAAGTGTTGTTCGTCGCCTGAGATGAAAGGTTTACATGAGAAAGAGAATAGTCTTTTAAGAGTCTATTTCCCTGGAAAGGACAAGATTGAGTTGGCTGATTTGTATAAGTTTATGAATACTCGCCCATATGATAAAACTTCATCATTCGTTCGCAGTGATGATGATGCTTTGAAGTTGGCAACTCAGTATTTTGTTGAGTCTGTTTTGATGGGCAAGAGGAAAAATAGGAATGTGCCGGAGGAGATAATGAAAATTATCGACGATGATGTACTCTGCACTTCCTTCAACTGGGGCACTGTTGCTTATGAAACTCTACTGAAATCATTGAAGAGTTGTTTGAAGACAAACGAGAATAAAGTTGAGAAGGAGAAAGAGAATGAAAAAGATCTCGATAGCTATACTTTAGTTGGCTTTCCTTTTGCTTTTTGTGTGTGGATTATGGAAGTACTTCCTCTATTTCAAGAAGAACAATTTGTGAAATTCACAGAATTGAGTTATCCTAGAATGTTATGTTATTCTGATATGAAGTCTCCACAATTTGAGTCTCTTTGCAAAAAGTATTTCCATAATGAAAAAGTAAGTTTATGTAATTACTATCTATTTTCTTGTTTATTTGTTTAAGTTATGAAGACTTATGTTTACTTTTTCTTATATTATAACCGTTTAAGTTGATTGAGGCGTCACCCTTTATTAATGTGGAAGAAGAAGATACAGAGCCTCTTCGTGTTGAGGAACCAGTTTCAGAAGATTAAAGCTCAAGGTATTCTTCGTCACAATTTGATGAACGCGTACTTAAAGAAATCGTTAGAGTATGTGTTTCTGCCTTTGAATAGTTTTAGTTTTTTATTTGATGCTTACGAACAACCTTTTTATTTATATTATGTTTTTTGATTCAGAGATTACCAGAGATTTTTAAGAAATATTTGCAAGCAGAAGTTACCAGAGTGAATCGGAAAATTGCTGTGTCAGTGAAAAAAATTGCTAATGAAATCAAGGTAATTTCTTGTCCGTAAGTTTTGATCTTGGATTTCAAAGTTAAGGACTTAGTGTCCTCAAGTTTATAACTTGGAAATCAAACTTAAGGACTGCCTGTCCTTAAGTTTTGAACTTTAAATTCAAACTAAAGGACTGCATGTCCTTAAGTTTTGAACCTGTGCTTATTTTTCTAAGGTATATTATTTCTCATGATTTAAAGAAAACTATGGAATCAAAGCTGGATACTTTGATCACATGTTTGGTAATGCTGAGCAGATGAACACAGATAGGCAATCTAGTGTTCCAGTTAGGAAAGAAGAAGTTGATGATGATTGTTGTGGCACTGAGCCTACTATCAATGAAGATGCATGTGTTAAACATGATGATCTGAATGCACATACAGAGGTGTAATATGAAAGAGATTTAAGAGATGCACATCTTGATGACAAAACTGAAAATGTTTCTGTTATTGAGAAAGGTTAGATATAGATTTTGTATTTTTTTCCTTTGAAATGTATATTCAATAGAGTAATACATATAAACTACGGATGTTTATGTAGAAGTTGAAGATTTAAGAGAATGTAAAGACCAGGACAGTCAACAAGAGAAAGGAGTTTCAGATAAATTTTTTGGAGTGTGTGGATTGCAATCATAGGACGATTTAACAAGTTCTTTGGGGACAAGTGTCAGTGAGATTGTATGTAAATGCCTTGAAGGAACATATGATCTTTTGACACCGCTGTCATACAAAGAAAAATTTGGTGTTCAAAGTTGTACTAATCAAGGTTAGATAAACTTTTTATTATATATTGTATTTTAGCTTTAGTGAATTATTAGAATAGGTATTAATTGCAAATGTTACAAGAATCTTTTCAACCAGTAAACGAAGAAGCTGGAGTGAGCAAAGAAGGTGTAGTGCAATATCAAGAGGAAATTGGAATACAATATCAAGAGATAGGAAGAAGTGAGATTGGTTCCAAATCTGTGGATGCAACATATGAAGATGATGATATAGCTGGAATGATCTTGGAGGTTACAAATGGTTAGATAGCGCTTTTTAAATTTAATAAATCTTTGTTTTAATAAAAGATTATCAACATGTTAAGCTCTTGTCACTAATTTTCCAGAATCTTGTGAAGAAGCAAGTAAAGAACTTGGTGAACAACTGAAAGATAAAGAAAATGTTCAACTGGAAGAGAAAGAAAAAGCTGCACGCAGTATCTTAGCGGAGTTGTCTCTTGAAAAAACAAAACAAGTTGTTGTGAACAAGACATGTACTGATTGTCTTCTAATTATTATATTGACAATTGAAATTTTGTCTCTTGATTAGTTAGTGAATACTAATATATATATATATATATATATATATATATAGCGTCACCAGCAGAGGAGAACACAGAGGACATCAATGATGACGATCTTAACCAATGTCCAAGGAAAAGAAAGAGAGACAGTATTGGTTACGAAGGACCGTCATTTTCTCTTTTAACTTCTACTCCTCCAAGTACCCAAATGGACGTTGATGCTGTTTTGACTTTGGAGGTCGAACCAAATGTTGAGGAAGAACTTGGTCGAGGGAAAAGGATCAAAAGGCTTAGCTGACAGTTGAAATCTACCTTTGATAAGGAGAGAAAAGTAGTAAGTTCCAAGGCGGATAATAAAAATACACCGAAGAGTGCAGGTTGGGTAAAAGCAACATAAACTCGTAGGTGTATTTTTCATTATACATCTGAAAATGAAAAATTGATGAAGAAATTCACTATGTTGTTGGGCAAGGAGAAGAGGCGAGGTCGCAAAAAAGAGTAAGTCTGTTAATGTGTTTCACTACATCCTTAACTTCTGCGGTTATTACAATAATTTTAGAACTAACTGTCCCTAACATATATATTCAAGTTTAATACTTAAGGACTGCATGTCCTTAAGTTTTGAACTCGGAATTCCAAGTTAAGGAGAGATAGTCATTAAGTTCTAAACTTGAATCTATAAGTTAAGGACCAAGTGTCCTTAGCTTTTGAACTTCATACTTAAACTTAAGGACATGTCCTTAGATTTTGAACTTCTAATTCAAATTTAAGGACAGTCCTTAGCTTTTGAACTTCTAATTCAAATTTAAGGACTGCCTGTCGCTAAATTTTCAACATGAAAGGCTAAGTTCAGGATTAAATTCTAACTTGATATGATGGACATACTGATTTATATGCTGATGATAATAGTGTCACGAAAAATCCATATAAATTGTATCATCATAAAATTAGTAGCAAAATGTTCTTTCTTGAGCTCTCAGATAGCAAATTTGTTATGGATGATAAGGTTAGACAATTCACAAGGCATTTATTTTTTAATTTATCATTTTTTAATTATTTTATTACTAATGGATTTGTTTATTGTGTACCTTTTTATGAAGCATATTGACATTGCGTTATATTATCCAAGGAAGAAGGAATGCTACCACTCTCATGATCATCCTTTTAAATGCACAACTACTGACATTCTTTTTGATAACTACATGGCCCTTAAGTATAAGGATTTTAGTGAAGATGCTAGTGATGAGTTTTGGTGTGCTACTGATGACCAGTTGTTTCTAACATCATATGTGTGGGGGGCAGCCGCAGATGTGGGATTTGTTGGACTGAGGTTGATAAAATCTTTTTCCCATGTCGCCTTCCTTCAGAAGATGACAAAGTTGTGACACATTTTCTGTTGGGAGTTTTGGACTTGAATCAGAAAAAGATTGATGTATATGATTCCATATATGGTGAGCCGTATGAAGCTGGAAAGAACCATATGGGAATGTATGCGTGCATGATCCCCCCCACATGTTAAAGTTTGCACATTTTGACAAGCATCATAAGTCTTTTGGGAATGTCTTCAACAAGTTTGATATACAATGGCAAAGATCACCACACCAAACTAGATAGTACGTATTGTTATTCGTTGTAGTATTTATACGTACTTAATATTTTGTTTTTTAATTCATTGCGTATCTTTCTCTTATTTTAGGAATAATTGTGGTGCATTTTTGATCAAATTTGTGGAGTTGCTGATTATTGGAAAGGACGTGCAGCAATTCCAACCCGAAGAAATAAAAGACTTTCGAAAAGAACTTGCTGCAAATCTTTGGGCACATGGTGAATGGAAGAGAAACTCTGGTTACGACACTCCACAAGAAAATGTGGGTGATGATTATGGAAGTGAGAATGAAACTTTGTGTGAAAAGGAATTGTAAAGAAATTGTGGTGTTGTTTTGTATAAAACTGTTGTAAATGCTACGTGTCCCCTCTGAATTCTGCCAGTTTAGGATACTTCTTAAAATAGTTTATAAATTTGTGAAACGGTACTTATATTTTTTTGGCATAACATAATTTTTGGTCAGTGCTATGCAAAATTACAATTGTAGAAGTATATATCAAGGTATATTGTTAGTTATATCATTGTTTTTTATGAAGTCTTTATTTGTCCATAGAGTTTGTTAGTATTATTTTATGATCAGATCTAAGAGAACTTCAAAGTTAAGGACCAAATGTCCTTAACTTTAAACATGAAACACAAAGCTAAGGACTGTTGTCCTTAACATTTTTGAGAATGTAATTCAAATTTATGGTCTGGTTGTCCTTAACATATTGAAAATGTAACTCATTCTAACTAAAGGAATCGTGTAGAGTTAAAGACCAACAATGCGTAGGTTTATTCATGGAAGTATAAGTAAAAGATATCATGTTCTAAACTTTTGAAGTTGATAATCAAAGTTAAGGACATTAAGTCCTAATGTTTTGAACATGGGATTATAACTTAAGGACTTGAAGTTCAAAGTTAAGGACCCGCCAGTCCTAATGTTTTGAACATGGTACTATAACTTAAGGACCCAATGTCCTTAACTTTTCAACTTGAAATTCAAACTTAAGGACAGTCAGTCCTAATGTTTTGAACATGGTACTATAACTTAAGGACTCAATGTCCTTAACTCTTTAACTTGAAATTCAAAGTTAAGGACTGTTAGTCCTAATGTTTTGAAATTGCAAGTTTAATTTAGTGACTCATGTTCGTAACTTTAAATTGTTGAACTCTAAAGAAATTAAAAGATTTTAACTAGATAGAAATATTAAAAATCCAGACGTCTGCTCAAATTAGAATGAAAATTAATACAATACATAGCAAAAACTTAAAAGAGTCGATAAACATAAATGGATATATATACGCTTCTCTATGCTTTCTTGAAAATGGATGGAGTGCTGGAGAATATATACAAGCTGTTCTATTATGACCAATTCTTCTGCAACGACCACATTTGTATGTTATTTTTTATGGCTCGGTAGCAGGAATATGCCTTTTCTTTTGCCTTCTACCTGGTGGCACTTTGAAATCTGGTGGCTTAACAATTTGTGACTTAACACCCTCTGGTACATTGCAAGAATATGTATGTCCTACAGTATGTATTTGTCTTTCATATGTTTTCAGCCAAGATTCCCTTAAGTACCAATGCGAACAAAAGTCAGACTTCTTGATGTTTCTCTTCTCGATAGCTGCAATTGCATGTATGCATGACATTTCATCAAATTGAAATTGAAATCAATCACATGTTCTTTTGCTTAAGTCCACCAGGAAAGTTATTCCTTCTTCTTCAACTTTTTTATACCGCCATGAATCAACGGGGAATACCTTCAATGTTAAAAAATTATAAGTCAGTACATTATGTTAAATTATCTTAAAATCATAATATAAACATGGAACATAATACTTACATTTAAAGTAAATGCTAAATCTATTCTTTTTGTCAATTCCTCCTCAACCCAACAAGAAACATCAAAAAATGTTCCTTCTGCTTTGTTTCTTCTTTCATAAAACCAACGTTGTAGCTTCAGTTGAATGAAATCCATCATTCTTAGTGTGGGCAGCTCCCTTACATCTAATAGGACAGAATTCATCGACTCTATTATGTTTGTTGTGAGCATGTCATATCTTTGTCGTGGACTACAAGAACGTGCCCATCTTTCCGGTGGTTCTTCCATCAAGTAGTCATATGTCTTCTTATCTACATTAGCAATATATGAAATGTATAGCTCAAAGTCTTTGCGCATGTATACTCTTGCAGCACTTTGGAAAAGTTTTATCACCTCACTTTTCACTTTCCTTCGTTTTAGGTTATGCTCCAAATGATAGATGCAAATCCTATGATGGCTTTCAGGATATACCTTTGCAATGCCATTTGCAATAGATTGATGCCTCTCTAATAAAAAAATCAAATTCTCACGGCTCCCAATTACATTGTGAAGCTTACTAAAGTACCACTCATAGGAGTTGTTGTTTTTCATATTAAGCTATTCCAAAGGAAAATGGGAAAATTTGGTTATTTGCATCTTTTGAAACTGAAATCATCAAAACACCACGATATTTTGACTTCAAAAAAGTTGTATCAACAACAATCACTGTTCTACAAAGATTCCAACCAACTATTGATGATCCATATGCGTAAAACATATAAACAAACCTGTAAATTTAGTATAAAACAATGTTAAAATATCTTAACTTTAGGACAGTCAGTCCTTAACTTATATTTACAAGTAATAAAAATAAGGACATGTTGTCCTTAACTTTTATTTCAATGTTCAAAACTTAAGGACTGAAGGTCCTTAACTTTTATTACAAGTTCAAAACTTAAGGATAGGCAGTCCTCAACTTCTGGTAACAACTCAAAAGTTAACAGTATTAAAATACAGCATGTTCTAAATTGTTTACCTGTTGTTGTCGTTTATCTTTATGTTAGTATAGGTTCCCGGGTTTTTACTTGTCGTCATATACAAGTATGGACACAATAATTCATAATTTTTTTCGGGACTTCCTCTTATTAAAGCGGAAGCATGTTGAATAGCACGCCACGCCTTGTGATATCCAGTGTCTAGTCTGTGCAATTTTTGTATCTCTGCCATGATAAAAGCTGGTGTAACTTCAAATCTTGGGTCCCGAAGATTGTTGATAATGTAACCACTAATCAACTTTGAAGTAGCATTCCTTTGATCTGCTTTCCTAGTGTTAACAGAGCAGTCATGCTTTTTCTCAATCTTTACTATCTTGAACAATGTTGAATCTTTTATTCTGAAAGCACGCACACACCAACAACACCTATCATCATTGCATGTCAATGAATATCTTATTGAGCTTGATCTTACAACCTTGAATTCAAAATGTCCTTGATGCTATATTGGAAAAATAGTTAATTATACTCTTCTTCTTGTCAAATACTGATCCGACTTTTATTTCATCCAATGTAGCATCTTCTCTTAATATCGTAGTTGGGGACTCTTTTTGTTTCAAATTTGATCTTCGTCTAGTTATTTGCGGACAAGTTTGGTCAGCAACTTCTTCAATTAACGGTGCACTCTGTAACACTTGAATACCCTAAGCTTGCTCGTTGTCAATCTCAATAATGCTTTATCCTTCTACGTGAATAGATTCAAATGTTTGAAGCACCTCTTCACTTAATGGTTGAGCTTCAACCATATCTATTTCAACTATATGTTGGGATTGCTCTTGATTGTCATTTTAAGTTTCTGTATTGTCATGTTCATTGCTTGTTGATGCAAAAACTCTTTCCAAAATATCAACTATGAAGCGACAACCCTTGAAGAGCAAATGATTTTTTAGAAACTCTATTCATGTGCGAAGATCTAAATCTTTGGATACAAGCATTCCTTTGATTGTTCCAAGGTTGATATCAAACCATTTTACTAATTCAAATTTTTCTCTATCCAATTCAATAAGCTCAAAATTTTGTGTAATGAAATCTTAAAACCGAATTGAGTCAGGTGCTATGAAAAGCTTTGTTTGATGATCAAGATATTTATAGTCTTCAGTCCATCTACCATTAAAAGCAGCTATTATACATATTACTTCTATCCTGCAAGTCAAAAAAATGGAAACAGAGAACATTTAAGAACATGTGTACTGTAAGTGCAAGACCAAGGTATGGACTGCCCGTCCTTAAAATTTAATCATGGATATAAAAGATAAGGATTACCAGTCATTAACATTTAAACATTGAATTAAAGTTTAAGGACTAACAGTCTTTGACATTTAAACATGAAATTAAAACTTAAGGACTTCTAGTCCTTAACTTTTGAACTAGAAATAAAAACTTAAGGACTGAAATTCCTTAACTTTTAATTTCTGGTTTAAAAGTTAAGGACATACAGTCCTTAATTTTGAATATCTGGTTCAAAAGTTAAGGACTGTCAGTCCTTAACGTTTGAACCAGAAATGAAAACATACAATTTGAAACTAAAGCTACAGAACTTTGTATACAGAAGAACAACAACAATGTTAAGGACATTGTTTCCTTAAGTTTTTTAAATGATATTGCAAAATGAGGACAGTAGAATCAAAGTTAAGGACATTGTGTTCTTAATTTTTGAATTCAATTTTCAAAATCAAGACACTAGAATCCTAACGCATATTCTCGATTGAATTGGTCCTACCGGAAGAAAAGGTATTCAAAATAAGTTGTTGTTTTATACTTTATTTTGGGTAACCTTGTTTTTTTTTAATTTGCATGTATGCGCATCATGAGATAATCAGTAGCAAAACTCGATTGAAATTTCAGTGCACCGGACATATGTATCCTTAAATATCTATCTCGGTGATATACAGATACACGTCTCACGTTTTGCTTCTCTGTTTCTTTATTTGCAAATTTGGCTTTTTTGATTCGCTATTCGTATATTCTTTTTTAATTTCTATGTGCATATACACGGGATAATCAGTAGAAAAATTCAGTATTTAAGTTGCATTTTTTTGTTAAATTGTGTATTCTAGGTCTTTTTTTTAACTCAATTATTTTCTTATATTTGTTTGGATCCCTAATATTCAAGGCATATATGAAGAGAAGGAATGCAAGGTAAGTACATCGATCACTTTTAATTTGTCCTTTAAGATGACACTTATTTTACTTATACATGTGGATACATAACATTTTTAAATCTGGTCAAACTCGGATTCTTTGAAAGATACACGAAAAACTTGATTATTAGAACTCAAGGGTTTATATTTAGTAGTAAACTTTTCGTTCTTTTTTCTTCTTTCTTTTTTGTTATAAATTGCTCAATAAAACATGAAATACACTACTAAGAATCGAGTTTCATCGATCATACCATCATAAATTACATTCTATCAATATAGCTATTTCAAAGTGTTTAATTAGCTACTTTATATTTATATTGCTATCTCCCTCGGAATGCTAATGTTTAGAATGTTCACTTAGTACAACAATTTTATAGAGACATGTATGACTCGCAGTAAGAAAAGAACTGACTAAATATTGATGGACGTGCATGCACTCTTCGATGCGTGACTACTCTTCCAATATAAATTTTCAAATCTATTATATATTTTTTTGGCTACGAGTCATGTGTCTAGATCTCTGCTCCTTTTCCATCTAAAACTCTATGATCTTTTACATGTATATGCATTTCTGTCTAGGCTTAGTTCGTTATTATATTTATTAATATGATGGTAATATGACTGCTACCTATTCATGGAAACTGTGGCTGTTCCCCATGCCCCATTTAATAAAGATATCGTTGTTTCTCCAGTTGTATTGTAGGTGTCCTTTGCGAATCTCTTTATTACCTTTTTATGCTGATATTTAATTTTAGTTATCCTTGTGAATCTCTTTGGTGTTTTGACTGGCATCATTACTGTTAGTAAGTAAAACAATACATATAGGCTTGCTCCTATATTTAGAGGCTTACTCCTATATATTCCTCTTTACTTTCTTTCTTTTTTCTTGTGATATGTATAAGCAGTACAAAAATATTTGCGATATCCATTATATATAATACTCCTAACTAACTTTTTAAAGTAAAATTGCATCGTTCTTTCTCATTCTCTTTATCTTCTTAGGAATATGTACAAGGATATTTTGGTTTGCATAATCACTTTACTACAATTAAGCGTGTCATTTTATTGTAGTTACTTCGGAAACACTTGTGCATAGTCAAATCCTTGATCTGGACAGGAACTAAAATAATTCCTTTTTATTCTGAACTTATGTTATTTTTAGGTGTCCTTTGTGAATCTCTTTGTTATTTTGGCTTGCATGATTACTATTAGTAAGTAAAATAGTACAAAAAATGGATGCTCTTTTTCCCTTTTTTCTATAATTTTTTCTTCTGTGATCTGTAGAAGCAGTATAAAAATATTTATAGCAACCATTACACATACTTCTACTAACTAACTTTTTGAAGCAAAGTTATTTTCTACTCTTCATTTAAATACCAAGATTTTGCCTTCGGCAAGTTTCAAACGTAAAATCATTTTCTATTTTCCTTTTTTCTACTTTCCCTTTCATTCATCCACAATCAGATGATAAATCTCACGGAAAAGTATTCTGCTTGCACTTTTTTTCTTTAGAAAACTTACCTATAACTAGATTTTTCATATAGCATCTTCATAAAAGAATTACCAGAGGTTGTAGTTGGTGAATCAATTTGCTTGAAACTCTTATAGAAGTTATAGTTCATTTTCTTTAGTAACATCTTCTTTCATTTTCACGTGAATTTGCTGTAAATCTTGGTTGCAAATATTGCCATATGCATTCTTTTTCCCTTAAACTTTCATCTTTCACTCCGTATTGCACCTTATCTCAGAGGAGTGTTCTTTATTTTGAACATTAGATATGCCATAGTCCGATTTCAACCCTTTCAATTTTTAAGTTTAGTCATGATCTCTTTGACTCTTTGTTCAACTTTATGTTAACTTTCTTTAACCAAACTTTTCCCTCCAAGTTATCTCACATTTTACATTTTGTTAGTCTCTTTTCTTTTACTCAATTATATGAAATATAACTAGAAATAGGACTATGATTATCATGCACAGTATACAACTTCAGGATGTGTTCTGTTATACACAAGTATTTAGAGAACTGAGCTTTTAATTATTTTACAAAATATCAAGCAAATGTCATATTATTCTATTATTTTAGAAAAATTATAGTTTCATGAGTATGTTTTTTCATCGTCCATAATGTTTTCATTCCCACTCTTCCCCACCGCACCAAGGAAGGAAGGTGTGCTTGATCTTCTAAGAGAAAATAAATAAATGATAGCGAATGATAGTTGAAATAGAGTATAAGATTAAGAATATAACTTCCTCCTCATAGTTTATGTTTACTTTAATTTCTCTTGATTTTCTTTTTTCTCCCGCAAGAAGAATTGCTTATTACGATAAAAAATTTATCATGCAGGTTGTAAATATACATTTCTAATTTATGATATTGCGGTTGTAGCAGTGAGTGTTGAATTCCATTAAAGAAGTTCATTTGCTTCATGTTTTAGTAGTTCCAATCGATTGAAGGTGATGTAAATCTTATGTCCTAGAGTGGATTGCAAATTGAAATCTTATATTTTTTGTCATTTAACCATGTGTTTGCTTTTACAATTTGGAGAGCATTTCTTGCAAACAAGTACTATTCTTGCAACATTAGTTTCAGCGTTTGATTTTTTCTTTTAATTGATCCGTGCATCGCGTGGGTACGTATACTAGTTTGATAATAATGGCAATTTCCGTAATATAAACTTGAGAGGGAGGGTCGTTGGCTATTTAATCAGGATTTTTCCCTTCATCTCTATTGTAAAATGCTTATAGGATTTTTCGTATTCTAATTTGCCATACAGATTCTTATCTAAAGTACTTTTTATGTTGGATTTCTGCGGAATTAAGATATGTGTGTTGTCATTATAGTGGCTAAAAATGGTAAATATCACGATCCAAAATTCACTACAGGTCGTGATGGCGCCCAACACTGACGTTAGGCTATCTAATATTGAACTCCTAGAACCCGGTGTATAACTTCATATTCATTTTTCTAAAGAGTGCAATAATAATACAACATCTGTCCCGAATGTAATTATATAGAATGAAATAATTAATACAATAGAGATTCGGTGCTGAGATAATAGCCTGGAATGCAGCTTGCATAAGGTCTCCTCTTCAGGTACGCTTGCGCGCCAAGATGATCATCAAATGACATGTCAGATCATGCACATTTAGTGCAGAAGTATATCATGAGTATGTAAATCAACATGTACCAGTAAGTATCTAGCCTAACCGCGGGAGAGTAGTGATGAGGGGTCAACATTGACACTTAGTAAAGATCCAATAAAGCAATATAATAAAACAGAAGCAGATATGAAGCACACGACAAAGATGGGGTAAATCTGTAAGTTACATAATGTTCCAACTATTTGCTTTAGACCATGAATTTCTATATCTCGTTTTCTATATTAACCTCTCATAAATATCAAGTGCCAACATCCAATAAATAAGGAATACCATATAAAGAGTCGGGCATCAGCGGAAAGATTAGCTCGTGAATATTCGAACTGTCACGACCCAGATTTTCCATCATCAGGAGTCGTGATGGTACCTACTAACGGAGCTAGGCCAACCAAACTTCAAACATTCTCGGATAAATCTCAACAATATACTATGCAGGAAACTACTAAATAAAATGGAAGACTTTAAGTTTAATAAAAATGAAATCATAACTGTGGAAGTTTAAAACATATCTCTACCCAAAATCCGGTATCACTACTCACGAACTGCTAAGAATTTACTAAACACAACCGCTCGAAAGAAATGTAAAACTATTTGTCTCGAATACATGAGGTAATAGACTGAATAAAAAGATAGAGGAGACGCTGGGTCCTGCGGACGCTTGCAAGGCTACCTTGGTGTCTCACTAAGCGGAATGCCAACACTCGCACTACAGCTACTACTGCTGCCTGAAACCTTTATCTGCGCAAAAGAGTGCAGAGTGTAGAATCAACACAACCGACCTCATGTGCTGGTAAGTGCCTGGCCTAACCCCGGCGAGGTAGTGACGAGGCTAGACCGGACCTACCAAAAATAAACATGTATGTATATATATATATATATATGTGTGTGTGTGTGTGTGTGTGTGTGTGTGTGTGTGTGTGTGTGAAATGGCAGGAATATACACAATTTAAATAGCTAAGAGGGAGGGGAGCATGTTATGGGGTGTAACAATTCAAATATAGGTTCAACGAACAAAGGGATAGAACTGTACAATAACATCAATTAAGGAAAAACAGGTAGAACAACAACTGCACGGCTCGGACTTTCGTGTTTTTACTCTCATTCTCACCCAAACAGTCAAATAGAGTGCACGACATGACTCTTCGTGCTTTTCCTCACATAACTCTCATACCAAGGCACAAAATGACCCTTCATGCTCAATTATTCCAAATATGGCACGAAATGACCCTTCGTGCATAATTATCAAAACATGTCATGGAATAAGCTTTCGTGCATAATTATCATATATGGCACGTAATGACCCTTTGTGTGTCACGACCCTAGTTCAACTATCGTGAACCTGTCATGACGGCACCTATTCTTCGCGACTAGGTAAGCCTAACACATCGTGGAATTTCAACAACCCTTATGAAAAATGATAAATAAAACATAAATAGCATTAGAAAATGTATAGAGTGCCGCCTGGCACATACACTTCGACTCAAATAATGTAAAAACCTCCAAGACCCGAAAACCCACGGGCAACACAGGCTAAGAGTAAAATATAACATACGGTTCTACCATTCAGGAGTGTCTACAACAATGAGTACATGAACAAAACTACCACTAAAGGTAGAATAGAGGGAGGCTCCTCGGCTCTGCGGACGCGGCAGATGCATACCTCGAATCTCCAAGTTAGCTCCTAAAATCACTAATAGCGCACCCGATCAGTAGTACTTGGATCTGCATAAAAAAGTGTGCCGATGAGTAGCGTGAGTACACCACAGCAATACTCAGTAAGTGCCAAGCCTAACCTCGATGGAGTAGTGACGAAGAAGGTCGAGGCCCTACTAAGACTAACATAAGAAATAATGTAAGAATATATAAACAGTAGATAATGAAGTAAATCTCGAATATCTAACAAGATAGTAATTAAAGCAGAACGGCTACAAGTACACACTACGATCACAAGCAAATCACTCAAAAGTCAGGATTTCCATATGGAGCTCCGGGAATTGAACCCGCAATCCCTTTTTACCAGTATCGGAGGATATCTCGGGAGTCGAACCGTAGTCCATCATATCTCTAACAGAGGATCTTCGAGAATTAAACCCGCAGTTCTTCATACCAATAATAGAGGATCCCGGGGAATTGAACCCTTAGTTCGTCATATCAATATCAGAGGATCTCCCGGGAATCGAACCCGTAGTTCATCAGGTCAATATCAGAGGATCTCCCGGGAAATGAACCCGTAGTCCAGCATATCAATAACAGAGGATCTCCAAGTAATTGAACCCGCAGTCCGTCATATCAATATCAGAGGATCTCCTGGGAATCGAACCCGTAGTCCATCAGGTCAATATAAGAGGATCTCCTGGGAATTGAACCCCGTAGTCCAGCATATCAATAATAAAGGATCTCCCGGGAATTGAACTCGTAGTCCCAAAAGTAAACACAACACAACAAATCAAAATTTAACGAAAAGGAAGCAAAATTCAAACAACAAGTAAAGTACAGAGTCTAACATGCTTCATAAGAAAGACAAATATGTCCCTTTAGTCAAATAGAGCAAATAAATTACTAGCATGCCTTCCAAGAAAAGGCAGATACTGCAATTTAGTCAAATAGAGCAATTACGTTACTTACATGTTTTCCCTAAGTCAAAAAAAGTGAAGTTTCATTTTTTTAAAAATTAAATATGTGAAGAAAGACAGTCTAAATAAGCCAAGTACGGTGAATTTTCAACAACTAGCAGAAGTACACGCCCGTCACTTCACGTACAAGGATTTTAAACAATGACAAAGATATCCTAAGGGGAGAGGTCCTCCACACAAGGTTAGATAAGCTACTTACCTCGTGTCGACGCCCCCTTTTTCAAGAGCGAAATCGGGTTTTACGACATTATGGGCAAAACAACTCTATTTCCCATTTGGGAATTAGGTCACGGAATCGAAAGAGTCGCCACCTAATGATTATTGTGCATTAGGACACTTTAAGATGAAGAGAGTGTTTTTTGATAGAGAAACCAGAGTTGGGTAAGGGCTTGAAATTATCTCGAGAGGAAGGTGTTAGGCACCCTTCAAGATCCACAAATGTGGTCCGCGACCGTGCTAATTGTGACTTTATAAAGAGATGAAGAAATTAAACAAATAAGGTTCACATGTAGGACATTCACACAACTTGAAAACTTAAAAAAGGTGGAGGACATAAGTTTGAAATAGGAGAGATGATTGATTTGAAAAGCATTAAGAAAGCATTAAAACAAAGCACATAAGAGAAAGAAGGGTCCTAGGTTTAACTATTATATGGATCATTCGACGCAATATCTCGCTCATACTCCAAAAGAGGGTCGCTTCTTGATATTATCGCATCGCCATTATCTCCATATTCTACCCTTCCCACCCCTTAGAGGCTATTTAAGCGCGTGAATTGGTCACGAATGCTTATTGCGTGCTATTACCCATCCCGTCCTATAGATCCTAGAGGGAATTTAGGATCGTTATTCCAATAAGGCTGGAACTAGGTTGAACCCTTATGTTTAAAGGTTAAAATACTAGGCGACATACAAAAACAAGTAGGACTGCATATAATGGAATCACGTAAAGCATGTAAAGGCTCAAGTATCCCTCCATGAACGAACACGTATTTAGCACGTCTCAAACACATATAAGGTCTAAGGAAGGAATAATTTTTAAAAGCTGGAGCATAATTTTAAAACAGAAGCTGGAGAATTTTTTATAAAAGAGTAGTAAAAAAAACGTTCAGAACTTTTAAAAGACAGAAGCAGTTTTTAGGAATGTAAAAACACTCATGGGAACATATGATAAAGGCAGTTTCAGACATGAGGAGTAACAGATAGTATTTTTAAGACTGCAGAAGTGTAAAGAAAAATGGTAAAACAGATTAACTTAGAACTACAGTTTGGAAAATTACAGAATGTACAGTACTCAGATTGTTCTTTAGAAAAATAGTAGTTCAGTTATGTGATAGGGGAAGAAAAGTAATTCAGTAAAAGTATTTGTCCAGATGATAAAAATAAGCAAAAGTTTTTGTATAAAATTCAGGGGAGCCTCAGGGACAAAAGAATTCAGGCGGAGGTGGATTAATGGAAACAAGACTTAAGGCGATTAGTCCGTTTTATCCGGCCTAAGGCTTGCCTAGGCGTTATAAAAGATGGTGAACATGCATATGGTTTTCTAAGTTAAAAGAGTTTGTTTAACTAGTTTTTTCCAGATTAACAAAATATTCAACAGTTGCGAGCAAAAACCCTAAGTACAGGATATCTAATTCACATAAGAATCCTAAGGCATGGTATCTAAATGTAGTAACTTGTGGATTATTAACTGTTTATGATCATAAAACAACAAGTTGAAAGTAAAGAGACCCAGGGGCAGAATTTCTATATGTGAGATGCATGTCATATACATGGTTTCTATTGCACAAATAGATAAGTAAAATCCTATAGTCATGTTTTCTACCCATACCATTAATAATCATGCATAACCCTCCCCAATTTCACTATAATCCCCCATTGTTCTTACAAATTATTACAGCCAACTAATTAAAAATACAACAATGATAAAAGGAAAAATAAGAAGTTATTCTATAGACAGCCTTCGGACATGCCCAAACATCTCCAACCTCATTCCTTTCGAGTTTCACAGCCATTACCAAGGCTTGGGTGCGGCAAAGTTCCCTAAGTGTTCGTTTGAACCCCTGGCCAATACGAGGCACCCAAAAATGTCCCAATTAGACAAGTGCAAACATTGGAAATGCCAGCCTTGTACATCGAAGTTCCAAGGGTGCTCAAGGCTCCCATGGCAGTGCTTACACCAAGGGGGCAGACCCTAAAGCTTTAAGAGTGAGATTGTAATTGAGGGAGTTGAAAATAGTCGAGAGACAATTTAAAAGAAACAGTTGGAAAAATTGAAAGGAGTTTGAAGAAACAGTTGAAAGGGTTGAAAAGGTTCTTTTGAAATTATCTCAGACTGACCAGTTTCGAACACCAAGGCATCACACAAATAGGGGAACGGGAAAGGGGACACACACTCATAAGTAAAGTGAACTACAGACATACAAACATCATGTTGGAGGAAGTAATCAAATACGATTGCAAGCAAAAGGTCATATTTCTTATTTTTATTAGGTTCTATTTTACTTAGCTTCAAATAGAGATTTTAGGTTAAACAAGCTGGCAAGCAGACATGGATGCATGGAAGCGATGCTCAAAGAAGACATTCATTGAGACAGGGAGGGGATAAGGGAGCAAATAAGTAAAATGCAGATAAGTGAAGGGAACAGACAATATGTTGTGCAGAAGTAATCAGATCTAGTTAAAACAAAGGTTTAGCTCTTACTGTACTAAACCCCAAAATATAGTCAACCTCATGGAGTGGTTTCAAAACTGTTAAGTAGCCAAGCAGTAGTACACATGGAGGAAGAACATGCATTGAGATGGGGAGAGGGTAATAGGGGAAAGAAATGCTAAGTTGAACTAATAGACAAGTAATAACATACTAATGACAAAGATAGCAACAAAACCACAGACAAAAGCACACAAGAAATATTATGAATTGCAAAATTAATAGGAACATGTTGTTTTGGAGAATGTATTTCAAATAGGTGACATACCAGTTGCAAAAAATAGGATATAATAGCAATGTAATAGTGCACAAAGAGAGAGCAAAGTGTGCAAAGGATGAGGGCATCAATATAGGAGTAACAGCAGCAGGAAAAACAGTAGCAACAATATGAGAATAGCAGCACTAATGTGAGAACAACAACAGTAATGTGAGAAAAGCAACAGTAATTTGAGAACAACAGCAGTAACAGACCCAAACGGAACCCAGCACTGCAAAGTATCCAATCAAATTACTCAATCTTGGCTGTTAGCCGATTGAGTGTTCAAAGAAGGGAATGAGAGAGTATAGCAACAACAGAGAAAAAGAGAGTTCAAAGAGTTTTGTTTGTGAGCAGTTTTTATTGTTGTTGTTTTCAAAAGAGAAAAGTGAGGAGTATATATAGAATTAAAACGAGTAAACAAATAAGGTATCACTTTATATTTAAGGAATTGATGTCAATCATAATCACACAAGAATAGGGATTCCCCTTTATTTAAGGAATCATAGGCAAACGATAATAAACAATCCATTAAAAAAGGAAAGGAATCACAAAGTATGGCCTGGCCACATAAGGAAACAAAGAATAGTATATGGTATATATTGTAGACTACGTGCAATATACTTAAGTAGGGAAATATGTCAAGCAAGTAAATCAACATATTTGTGCACACAGATAAGGAAAGATATCACTTTAGTTCTAGGAAATAATTTCGAAATTGAAAACTTGGGAAGTCAGTTATCTAATTGGGGAATGTATCCCACTGATTGAGGAAGGAAATTCGAAATCCATACCAAGACTGTAAGAAAGATACACAAATCACAATATAAGGCTAGTAATCACAGCCTTACAGAGATTGCAAGAGTCAGTATAAAGTCATCATATAAACAACCAAAATTCTCAAAAGAAGAACAACAACATGGTATAAGAATGAAACATTGGCACCAAAAATCAAAGTAAAGGGCACAGAGCTCATAGAAGAACATGCAAATAGGCAAACACAGATACAAACATGTAGGGTAAGGGGTTTTATCAGGTTTTGACAAAAAGTTGAGAGGCAGTACTGAAACCCATGGATTAGTGCTAAAAACCAGAAAAGTGAAGTATTTTAGAAAGGGGGTTATGAAACCCTAGAAATAAAATTACAGTGTGAAACCCAAGTTGTCAAAGAAACGAACAAACAAGTAAAATTAACAACCCAAACGACTACATAGCACTCTGAAATAGTAGAAGAAATAGTTTTGAAGAAAGGGTTAGAAACCCTAGTCTGGAAGAATCGAAAATTTTGAAATACCCAAAGAAATTAAGTAGAAGTAAAGTGGAAAAAAGGAACTCAAACTAAAAGTCATTTAAAAGAAAGAGAATAAAGAGAAAATTAGGGTTTTCAAACAGATTAGGGAAACGAAGAACCTGGCTGTGAAACTCGTATACAATGCCGTAGAAGGCATCATTGTTCAAAGATCACTGGAGAAAAATCGGAAACAGATCCCAAATAGAGCTTCAGTGACCGTCTTCCATGGTGGAAGCTGCTAGGCTTCAAGCTTGAGAGAAAACTATGATATAGGGATGCCATGGTTGTTGGGAATCGAGAGCAGTGAGGGAGGAGTGAGCTGGTATGGCGATGAAGGCCTTGAGAGAACCAGAAGGTTCTAAAGAGATGAAGGATTAGAGAATGTTTAAGAGTGAAAGGGGATACAAGGGGCGGATTGAGAGAAATGATTATAAGGTAAAGGGGTCATATGTTTAATTAAGGTAAGATCAATCGTGGACCGTTGATCAAAATGATCGACGACCATGATTTTAAATGGGGGTCCGGGCAGGTTAGTCCAAATAGGTTTTGGGTCGGTTTATTGAGTCGTGATTTGGTTGGTGGATTTAAGTTAGAATGTGGCCAAAATTGAAAGCTAATAGGGCTATAATTTAAATCCCAAATTTCCCTTAATTTAATTTTGTAAAAATAACAAAGGATTTTATAAAAATCCAATAAAAATACTGGGATAAAAAAAATATGTTTGGGGGTTAATTAAAAATAGCAGGAGCGGTTTTTCAATTTAAATACTCATTAAATTGATAAATAAGCTAAAATTACAATTTAATGCGATTTTAATTTAAAAATACCTAATGGCTTTGTAAAATCCTGTAAAAATTACATAAAATTATATTTTTACGTAAATGGGAGAATAAAATAATTTATTTATTAAAATAATAAGATTTGATACTAAACATTAGATTTTATATTACAAAATAAGTTATAAATTGGTTTTAAATTGCTTGAAAATTATAGAAAAATACCAAACCTTTTGTGGATGCTTACATATGCATTCACAAGCTATTTTGAAAGTATTTTGGATAAAAAAATACGTAGGAAAAAATTGGGTATCAACTGCTGCCCCTCTTTACCGGAGGAGGATTAAAGAGTTGTCGGGTAAAGACAAGATGACCAATTTTGACCGGAAGTGACAATTGTACGAGAGTTTTGACCGCTCTTTGGCTTCTGAGCCGCCTACATATCCCTAGTTTTACAAGAATCAGGCCGTGTGTAGTTCAGGAGCCATTGGCGGAATATGCAAATGAAAATTTGAGAAGGTGGACGCAACGGAGTTTGGGATTTGGCGAGGGTTCGAAGATCGGGCGAGCCGCGGAGAACTTGAATGGGAGCGCTCCTGCTGAGACAGTCGTGCCAACCGGTATACCTACAAATGAACGATGTGCGGGTAATTTGCATAATTTAGAAGTGATGCAAGTTCCCATCGGACCATGAATGCTGTCTTCGGACGATTAGGATGACGTCCTCAGACTATGACATCCGGGATATGAAGAGCATGAAAGTAAAGACTCGCAGGCCATGAAATGGTGTTCTCGGGCCATGCAGATGTCGCCTCTGAACTATGACGCCTTTGAATAAGTTGGCAATATTTCAACCCATGAAAAAGTGGCAATATTTCAGCCGAGCAGGAATTTAAAATGCAGGGCGGCGATATTTCAGCAAAAGTGAAGCAGGGTGGCGATATTTCAGCCAAAATGTAAAATAAAGGAGGTATAGCTTAACCTTGGAAGGAAAAAGATAGCCTTATGCAAAACGCGAGATGGAGACAAAGCTTAGTCTCGGAAGGCAGAAGATAGCCTTATGCAATGATGGAGGCAGAGCTTAGCCTCGGAAGGCAGAGAGTAGCCTTATGCAAGATGGAGGATGGAGACGGAGGTTAGTCTTGAAAGGCAGAAAATAGCCTTATGCAAGGATGAAGGTAGAGCTTAACCTCGGAAGGCAAAGAATAGCCTTATCTAATAATGCAAGATGGAGACAGAGCTTAGTCTCAAAAGGCAGAAGATAGCCTTATGCAATGCAAGATGGAGATAAAGCTTAGTCTGGGAAGGCAGAAAATAGCCTTATGCAATGCAAGATGGAGACAAAACTGAGTCTCGAAAGGCAGAATAAAGCCTTATGCAAGAATGCAAGATGGAGACAGAGCCTAGTCCCAAAAGGAAGAAGATAGCCTTATGCAATGCAAGATAGAGACAGAGCTTAGTCTCGAAAGGCAGAAAATAGCCTTATGCAAGAATGCAAGATGGAGATAGAGCTTAGTCCCGAAAGGCAGAAGATAGCCTTATGCAATGCAAGATGGAGACAGAGCTTAGCCTCGAAGAACGTAGAAATAAAAAGGAGAGGATGGTGGCGATTTCTTAGCTGGTAGTTGATCGTACTATTGATGACTACTGGGGAAGCGTTGAATGTAGATAGTAAGCCTTTGTCAGGTAGGTAGTGGCTTTGGTTTTATAAGGCTCCTGCATCGACTATTTGTATCCTGGATTCCTGCATCTAAAGAAAAATCGTGAGTTTTGAAAGGGGAAGGTTAGTCCACATCCTTTGACCCGTGGCATTCTGTACCCTTTGGGCAGCGTTACTGAACGATAGCGATCCAAATGATTTAATGAAAAATTTTGGCAAATATGATGCAAATGTATGTATATAAGTAAAGCAAAAGATAGTTTTTGTTTTATGATGAACCACAACTGTAACGTGGTTCAAGGCACAACAACCTCGCTAGCTCCAGAATTTTGAGGGTCCTCCTCAAAATTCTGCCCCAGTTTACTAGGTTGGTGCTGTTGACGGCGGTGCTGAATGACTCTTCCTCAAAATTCTACCCCAGCTTATTGGGTCGATGCTGATATGAAAACTGGCAAGCTGACATCGGAATTTCGAGGGTCCTCCTTAAAATTATGCCCCAGTCCCAAATGCGGGGGAAAATGGAATTTTATTAATGATGTGATCGAACCCATAGGGCTGCCTATTTATCCCCTCTTTAACGGGAATCAGGTTAGACGTAGTTCATAAAGAAATCATAATGGCTAAATGTAATATCTCTTCGCTGCATCGTAGTTGATTATTTTTGGCCAGATTTCCCCATTCATTTCTGCAAGAATAAGGGCTCCTCCAGTTACCGATGAACCATGTACGGAGCCTGCCACTTGGGAGAGAACTTACCTTTGGCCTCGTCTTGATTTAGAAATATCTTCTTCAACACCAGCTGACCTGCTGTAAACTTCCTTGGCCGAGCTCTCTTGTTAAAGGCTCTAGACATTCTGTTATGATATAATTGACCGTGGAAGATGGCGTTCATTCTTTTTCCATCTATAAGAGCGAACTGCTCATATCAACCTTGACCCATTCTGCATCATCTAGCTCAGCTTCTTGTATGATTCTCAAGGATGGAATTTCTACCTCGGTGGGAATTATTGCTTCTGTACCATAAACCAGCATGTAAGGAGTTGCCCCAGTTGATGTGCGAACTGTAGTACGATAACCTAATAGAGTGAATGGCAACTTCTCATGCAACTGCTTGTGCTTTTCGATCATTTTCCTTAGTATTTACTTGATGTTCTTGTTGGCTGCTTCCATTGCTCCATTCATCTGAGGTCTGTAAGCTGTAGAGTTTCTGTGCCTGATCTTGATAGTTTCACACATCGCTTTCATCAAGTCGCTATTGAGATTGGAACAATTATCAGTGATGATTGACTCTGGAACACCGAACCGACATACAACCCGATCTCGGACAAAGTCTGTCACAACGTTCTTGGTTACTGCTTTGTATGAGGCTACTTCAACATATTTAGTAAAGTAGTCAATCGCCACTAGGATGAACCTATGTCCGTTTGATGCGGCAAGCTCGATTGGACCAATGAAATCCATTCCCAAAGTGGCAAACGGCCATGGAGAACTTGTTGCGGTTAGCTCGTTTGGAGGTACCTTTATCATATCCGCATGTATCTAACAGCGGTGACACCTTCGGACATACTGAATGCAGTCTGTTTCCATGGTCATCAATAAATATCCTACCTTTATCTTCTTTGCCAGAAAAAAACTGTTCATGTGCGGTCCACACGTCCCTGAGTGCACTTTTTCCAGTAACTTTGTTGCTTCTGTCGCATCGACGCACCTTAGTAGTCCCAAATCAGGAGTCCTCCAATTTAGGATTCCTCCGCTGTGAAAGAAGTTTTTGGACAGCCTTCGAAGCGTGCACTTCTGAGTAGCATTAGCAAGCTCTGGATATTCTCCTGTTGTCAGGTATTCTTTGATGTCGTGGAACCAAGGCTTTCCATCGGCTTCTTCCTCAACATGTGCACAATAAGCCGGTTGATCTTGAATCCTGACCTAGATAGGGTCAATGAAATTTGTCTTGATGCTGAATCATGGATGATAAAGTGGTTAAGGCGTCAGCAAACTCATTCTGTATTCTTGGAACATGCTGGAATTCCGTTTTTTTCTGAACCTTTTCCTCAACTCCTGTTTGTGGTGCAGATAAGGGAGTATCTTGGAATTCTTAGTTTCCCATTCTTCTCGAACCTGGTGTATGAGTAGGTCTGAATCCTCAATCACTAGCAGCTCCTGAATGTTCATATCAATGGCCAATTTAAGCCCCAACATGCAAGCTTCATACTCGGCCATGTTATTGGTGCAAGGGAACCTGAGCTTGGCGGATACTGGGTAGTGCTTATCGGTTTCTGATACCAGGACTGCTCCGATACCAAAACCTTTGAAATTTGCGGCCCCGTTGAAAAAACATCCTCCAACCATCAGAGGATTCTGCAATATCCTCTCCTATGAAAGCTACTTCCTCATCGGGAAAATACATCTTCATTGGTTCATACTCCCCTTCCACAGGGTTTTCTGCGAGATGATCTGCCAAAGCCTGTTCTTTAACTGCCTTTTGGGTGACATAGACAATGTCGAATTCACTCGATAAAATTTTCCACTTGGCGAGCTTGCCAGTGGGCATGAGCTTCTGAAAAATATATTTTAGTGGATCCATTCTTGATATAAGGTAGGTCGTGTAAGCACAAAAATAATGCCTCAACTTCTAAGATATCCAAGTTAAAGCACAACAAGTGCGTTCTAGTAAGGAATACCAAGCCTCATACGGGGTAAATTTCTTGCTGGGGTAGTAAATAGCTTGCTCTTTTCTCCACGTCTCATTGTATTGTCCGAAGATACAACCAAATGCTCCATCCAAAACCGCAAGATAGAGCAATAAAGGCCTCCCAGGCTCAGATGGAACCAAGACTGGAGGCGTAGACAAGTATTCCTTGATCCTGACGAAAGCCTTTTGACATTCATCGGTCTACTTGGTAGCGGCATCCTTCTTCAGCATCTTGAAGATAGGTTCGCAGATGACGGTAGACTGAGCAATGAACCGGCTGATATAGTTAAGTCTCCCCAGGAAACTAATTACCTCTTTCTTGCTCTTCGGCAGTGGCAACTCCTGAATAGATTTGACCTTTGATGGATCCAGCTCTATTCCATGATGACTTACGATGAAACCTAATAATTTTCCCGCAGGGACCCCAAATGCACATTTGGCGGGATTCAGTTTCAAGTTATACCTCCTTAGTCTATTGAAAAACATTCGCAGGTCCTCCCTATGATCTGCAGCCTTCTTGGATTTAATGATGACATCGTCCACATATACCTCAATCTCTTTATGTATCATGTCATGAAAGAGTGTAGTCATGGACCTCATGTAAGTAGCTCCCACATTATTTAACCCAACCGGCATCATTCTGTAGCAATACATTCCCCAAGGCGTGATGAACGCCATTTTCTCTGCATCTTCTTCATCCATCCATATCTAATGGTACCCAGCAAAGCAATCGGCGAACAACTGCAACTCATGCTTGGCGCAGTTGTCAATCAAAATGTGTATGTTTGGCAAGGGGAAATCGTCTTTGGGACTGGCCCGGCTGAGATCCCGGTAGTCGACACAAACTCTAACTTTCCCATCCTTCTTCGGTACTGGAACAATGTTAGCTAACCAAGTTGGATACTCTACCACTCAAAGAACTCTGGCTTTGACCTGCTTGGTAACCTCCTCTTTGACTTTTGGACTCATATCTGGCTTGAATTTTTTGAGCTTCTGATTTACTGGTAGACATGCAGTATCTGTCGGCAACTTGTGAGGGACGATGGACGTGCTGAGACCGGTCATATCATCGTAAGACCATGCAAATATCTCCTCATATTCCCTTGGTCTATTCTTAAAGTTCTCGGCCTCTCAAACAACCTCTTTTGGTATATCATCTTCCTCTGAGTCTATGTCCGATTGTTGCATAGCCTCGTTACAAGTTACAGTTGTAGGTTCATCATTAAGAAACGTAATAGTAATGATGTGTGAAAAATAAAGTAAATAGCAGAAAAAAGTAATGAATAGCGAGATATTTGATAAAACTGAAAAAATGCTTTTGATTGAATTCATAAATGTTCAAAACATCAGGGCTCTTTTGGAAAGTAAAGACAAATGCGGAAAGAAAATAACTAAAATAAATGTGCATGATGCTTGTTCAGCCTCGCCACCCCGAAGGTTTCCGGGCGATGGTGGTCCTGATTGACCAGTTGGTGAGGTGCTCCCCTCGGTTTACGGCCTGAATGGAAGGGCCTTCTTCCCCTTCCTCTTTAAAGATCACACAACAGTCCATGTCATCCATAAACAGGTTCTTCATTGCTGCAAGAGCCTCGTCTTCTTCTGACCCATAAAGAGTGTCGGCTGGCTGAAATTTCTGCTCCAACTGAGGTATGGGGAATTCCAATGGATAATATGGGCCGCGCCATGGTGGTGACCAGTCTTTTGAATTCTTGCCAAGTGTAATCGTATCCCAGTCCGAAGTTAGTACCATGTTTCTTCAACTGGATAGGTTTGGTGATACCTTGAAGATTCTTACCGAGTCCTTTCCATGGTTCATACACATTCCAATTAAGAATTCTCTCAACCTTGTTGCTCCACCATTTGTCCTTATCCACTGCGTTGACCCGCTCGATATGATGATATGTCTTCCCGCCTATTCTTCTTCTGCCTACGATCATTGGAATGGTCTGGCGACTGTAGATGGGGTTGCTACCGTCGCAATGGATGATTACTTCCTGATGGGTCCATTCGAACTTCACAGCCTGATGTAAAGTTGATGCCATAGCCCCAGCAGCATGGATCCAGGGTCGTCCTAGCAGTAAGTTGTAAGAGAGAGGTATGTCGATGACTTGGAACTCAACGTCAAACTAAGTATGTCCCATTTGCAAACACAGGCTAACCTCCCCGAGAGTAGAACTTTGAGAATCGGCAAAAGCCTTAACATTAATAGCCCCATCCTTTATCTCGTGCAACCCTTTGCCTAACTTCTTGAGGGTGATCAGTGGACAAATATTGAGACCAGAACCTCCGTCGACTAGGATTCTGGTGATGAAATGATCCTGACATTGCACAGTGATATCCGCTGCTTTATTATGACTGAGCCATTCATGCGGCAATTCGTCCTCGTGAAAAGTGATTTTGTGACTTTCCTACACTTGCCCTATCATGTTTGCCATTTCTCCTCCTGTTATGTTGCTCAGGACATAAGCCTCGCTCAATATCTTTATCAAGGCGTTCTTATGTGCCTCGGAACTCTGCAGCAATGCTAAGATGGAAATCTGCCGGAGTTTTATTTAGCTGTTCAACAACTGAATATTCCTTAGCCTGTATCTTTCTCCAAAGATCGTCAGGTCTAGTTTCCATGGGACGTCCAGAGGCCTGCTTGCTGGACTCAGCTAGGTGCTCTGGTATGTACATCCTTCCTGTTCTAGTCATACCTTGCGCGGCAATTGATTCACCTGCGCTTGCTTTTCCTTTCCTTCTCGCCTCGGCTGTGTAGTCCCAGGGTATGGCTTTGGACTGAAATGGGATTACGTCAGACATGGTGACCTAAATGGGCACCTTTGGAGACAACATAGTAAGTTCAATCGGTGCGGGCGCTTTTAAAGTTCCAAATTCCACCTCAATCGGCTTTGGCACCTTTGCAGGAGGTGCCTCAAACTCGAGTGGTACGGATATATTTACCACGTTTCCCTCAGATGGGTGGACTTGTACAATAATAGGATTAAGAGTGGCCGTCGATTTCTTTGGCTCATCTCCTTCAGATATCAAGCTAATCAACCATTCGGGGTCCCAGTCGTCTTCTACCTCAATCATGTGGACGCTTCCACCTTTATTGTCTGGTGGAGGGTTATTACGAACACTAGGAGCAGGTTCCTTAGCTACGATAACCTTGTTTTCAATTAAGGTTTGGATTTTGTCCTTCAATGAGCGGCACTCGTCAATGGTATGGCCTTTCATCCCCGAATGGTATGCGCAGGTTTTATTTGGGTTGATCTATTGGGAAGGGTTCTTTGGAGTAATGGCTGGGATGGATGTAACATATCCGGCGGCTTTGAGCTTCTCGTATTGTTGGTCAATGGGTTCAGCAATAGCAGTGTACTGTCTGGGTGGTTTGCGGTCAAAATTTGGTCTTGGTCGTGGGATGTTTTGACGGGTAGGTGGTGATGGATAGTGAGGAAGTTGGGGTGTGTAGGATTAGTATACGGGTGTGGATTGGGAATATCCTGGTAAGGTGGGTTGATATGTTGATGGTGGAGATGACTGGTAGACGGGTGGTGGATTTTGGTAAGTGGGCGAAGGTGCTTGGTAATTTAGAGAGGGTTGGTACAAGAGTGGAGTTTGAGGGCAGGGTTGGTATTTCATGGGAGAATGATTTCTTTGTGCAACCATTACGGGGTTTACATCCTTTTTTTCGATGAACCACCAGACTGCAAGGCTTTGTTGGTAGCCTGCAGTGCCTCAAGGTCGGTAACCGTACCATTTTATATTCCCTCTTCAATCCTTTCTCCCAGTTTGATGATATCCGAGAACTTTTGCCCCTCTTTCAGCATCAATCTCTCGTAATGGGTCTTGGGCACGAACAAAAAATCTATTCATTTGTTCTTCTTCCAAAGCCGGCCTGACTTTGGCAGCTTCTGACCTCATCGAGTAGCATACTCGTGGAAGGTTTC
Organism: Nicotiana benthamiana; assembly: GCA_034376525.1. Classification (NCBI taxonomy): domain Eukaryota; kingdom Viridiplantae; phylum Streptophyta; class Magnoliopsida; order Solanales; family Solanaceae; genus Nicotiana; species Nicotiana benthamiana. Next base: position 124,236,204 of record CM067330.1, read on the forward strand.
AGTAGGCTTCTTCTTCAAATTCTGAATGTAGAACACGTCTGGCGCATTCTCAGTGCAGGGACCTGATTGTTGACATCTGCAGCAGCAAGGGAGATGGACAGACTTGCCAAGCTCCGGACCTGGTCCAGTTCCTCTCAAAACCTTAGCAATGTTTGCTCCAAGTGATCAACAATTTCTTTGGTGATTGGGGTACCCTGAGAAGTTCCTTCAATTTCCTCTCTTGCTTCGTTATCTGCCATCTTTCCTTTGTTCATAGTTCTGGGAGGACTCGGAGGAGGAGGAGGAGGAGGAGGACCGTTAGATCTTGTTGAATATGTTCATGGTGCCAGAAAGCAGAAACTAACCTTTGGGGAGGGGGATAAAAAGAAAAAGAAAACAAAAAAGTAAAAAGTTAGTGCGGATTCTGAGAAAGAAAACATTGCGGTATTTAAACACGTTGTTGCAAAATGTAAGCCGTTTCCTATATGGGTGCCTCGTTGTGCCCGAGGTAGGCCTAGCGACAAATATGATTTGGAGAACTTGTAATACCGAATGCCTCATTTTATTGATAGAAAATAGGATGAGTCATACTGAAATAAAGAAAAATTGTCACTAATGGACAAGGGCCTTATTACATCAAGAAAGCAGTAAAATCCTAACTACTTGGTCCCAGAAGGACCTTCCCCGGATTCGGTATCTTTGCCTCCCTCATACAGCTTTATTTGCTTGCGCAGTCCCAGCAACAAATAAGCCTGAGCCAAGTGCCCACCTTCATTACCTTCAGCTTTCTGACAGTCTTTGATCCTTTTAAGAAACTTTCTTTCAAGCTCCACTATACCCTGTTCCAAGTAATCTAAACAGTTTCTTGCGCGGACAGCCATGTCTTTCCATTCATTGATTACCTTCTCTTGAGCCTCTAGTACTTCCCGATGTTCACTCTCGCACTCTGGCATCCGCTTGCATAGCTGATTATACTTGACCTTTGCTGCAACCTCCTCATCAATAACCCTGTGGCCATGGATGAAACCTATTTCCCCCAAGCCCATATGATCATCTTCTAACCACCCTGGATAAAGTGGCGCATATCCTGCCTGATACCTGTCTGGCTCCATAGATTCCTTTTCTAGAATGATTTTTGAGTGCCACATATGCTGAGCCCGACATCTGTGTGGGCTATCGTCCTCCTGGAAATCTGCCCTGTAGTGACTCATCTTTTCCACTCTCGGTATAATCTGCTTCCTTCCGGCTTGCCTCATGACTTGGAGAGGGACATAAGGGTAAGTTCCTCTTAAGCCGATGAGTACAAGTAATGGTAAATACCTAGACCGAACGATAAACTCTCCAGTTGGAAACCGCTCGTACATCCATTGTACCTGCTCTTCTCTCAGATTCCTCAATAGATACACCCATCCATTGGCGTCTTCCAGGTGAGCAAACATATCCGGCATGAAGTGCATCCACTTTGGATGATGGAAAGCAATATGATCATCCCAATCTCGGCGTATGATCTCCTTCCTATACTCTCCCTTTTGAAGATGTTCAATGAGCCAGAGTTGTAGTAGCAGCTTGCACCCTTCGAAGTGCGGTGCCCCTTGTTGACATTTCTCTAAGGCTCGGTATAGTTCTGCGAGGATCATGGGTGTTATGCTGAATGCCTGCCCGTCGATACCCTCCCTTACGGCTTTGGTTACCATGGCTAGTCTTGTATTGATTATAGCCTTCTTCATCAGAAAAACTATCATGCCCAGGAAATAGAACATGAATACAAAGGCCCTCCTATGTATGTGCCCCAAAAAGGTGAGGACAAACTCGTCCATGTGGTTGCGTTATGATTTACTATTTCCAAACCATTCATACATGAAGTCAAAGGTTATGTAGGAGTCCTTCAAACTGGTCAGATTAGGATTCTTTTTGGGCCCCATCAATTTCAAGAACCCTCTACCTTTGCGGTTTTCTGGCATGAGCAGCCCCGGGCTATCCCAAGAAATTCCGGCTAAACCCCCAATTTCCTCCAACAGCGGTGTCATTTCGATATCCCCAAAGCGGAAGACGGACCGTTCACTATCCCAAAACATAGTAGCAGCTTCCACAATCTTGTTATCTGGCATAACTTCCAGAAGTGAAGGAAGATTTCCTAAGTGTTTGCGGACAACAACCCGATCACTACCATGCAAATCATTCCACCAGCTTAGCAACTTTGGATGAATGTTTGATACCATACCGAACCTTGGGACCTTGTGCCTCATTTCCTGCAAAACAGAAAGTTAGGCCCTCAACCCCACCGGACTCGACCATTTAAATCAATAATTAGCAAAGGGTACTTAGTTCTCCTAATCAATGCACATATCGTGAATGTCCATTCGGGTTTTGAGCAAACCCGATGGACTTTGGATTAGGCTATCTTAATGGGTCATTATGCGGACAACATAATTGACTCAGCTAAGTTGACCATGATGCATGAAATATTAAACGGAGTAAGGTTTCTACTTTTGAAGTGCTAGACAAGGTACCCTTGAGCGGACAACTCAAGAGGGAAAGGCGCGGAACCGTCGACTACACCGTTGATCAACTGGTTTTACCGCAAATATTCCTTTGCCAAATTAAGGGGGTTTGTGAATATTGGAAGAGCACAACCACTCATTATAAGCGTTGCTATAGGATTTGTTTGGCACGAGTGGAAGATGATGTTGAAGGATGCAATTACAATAAATAAATAAATACATGTATTTTCACGTTCATACAATAATGATTACAATAAATGCTTAAAATTAAAGACGGAATTGAAATAATGCAAAGACAATAAAGTGGTAAAACACTTAAAGGAAAGAAAATACATGAAGAAAAAAGTTAGTAATGGGAAGAAACGATTAGAGCAATAGATAAAGATAGTAAAGAAAGCAATAAAGTCACAGAAGGACGTAATGGTAAAAGCCTTAAAGAAAGTCCCCAACGGAGTCGTCATGCTATCGACGCCCCCTTTTTCAAGAGCGAAATCGGGTTTTACGACATTATGGGCAAAACAACTCTATTTCCCGTTTGTGAATTGGTTCACGGAATCGAAAGAGTCGCCACCTAATGATTATAATGCATTAGGACACTTTAAGATGAAGAGAGTGTTTTTTGAGAGAGAAACCAGTGTTGGGTAAGGGCTTAAAATTATCTCAAGGGAAGGTGTTAGGCACTCCTCAAGATCCACAAATGTGGTTCCCGACCGTGCTAATTGTGACTTTATAAAGAGATATTAAGAAATCATTGAAACAAAGCACTTAAGAGAAAGAAGGATCCTAGGTTTAACTATAATATGGATCATTCGATGCAATATCTCGCTCATATTCCCAAAGAGGGGTCGCTTCATGATATTATCGCATCGTCATCATCTCCATATTCTATCCTTCCCACCCCTTAGAGGCTATTTAAGTGTGTGAATTGGTAACGAATGCTTATTGCGTGCTATTACCCGTCCCGTCCTATAGATCCTAGAGGGAATTTAGGATCGTTATTCCTATAAGGCTGGAACTAGGTTGAACCCTTAAGATTAAAAGTTAAAATACTAGGCGACATACAAAAACAAGTAGGACTACATATAATGGAATCACGTAAAGCATGTAAAGGCTCAAGTATCCCTCCATGAACGAACACGTATTTAGCGCATCTCAAACACATTTAAGGTTTAAGGAAGGAAGAATTTTTAAAATCTGGAGCATAAGTTTAAAACAGAAGCTGGAGAATTTTTTTATAAAAGAGTCATAAAAAATCGTTCAGAACTTTTAAAAGACAGTAGTAGTTATTAGGAATTTAAAAACACTCGTGGGAACATATGGTAAAGGCAGTTTCGGATAGGAGGAGTTACAGATAGTATTTTTAAGACTGTAGAAGTGTAAAGAAAAATGGCAAAACAGATTAAGTTAGAACAACAATTTGGAAAATTACAGAATGTACAGTACTCAGATAGTTCTTTAGAAAAATAATAGTTCATTTATGGGCTGGGGGAAGAAAAGTAATTCAGTAGAAGTATTTGTCCAGATGATAAAAATAAGCAAAAGTTTTTGAATAAAATACAGGGGAGCCTCAGGGACAAACGAATTCAGGCGGAGGTGGATTAATGGAAATAAGACTTAAGGCGATTAGTCCATTTTATCCAGCCTAACGCTTGCCTAGGCGTTATAAAAGATGGTCAACATGAGTATTGGTTTCTTAGTTAAAAGAGTTTGTTTAACTAGTTTTTGCTAGATTAACGAAATATTCAATAGTTGCGAGCAAAAACCCTAAGTACAGGATATCTAATGCACATAAGAATCCAAAGGCATGGTATCTAAAAGTAGTAACTTGTGGATTATTGATTGTTTGTGATCATAAAACAACAAGCTGAAAGTAAAGAACCTAGGAGCAGAATTTCAATATGTGAGATGCATGTCCTATACATGGTTTCTATTGCATAAATAGATAAGTAAAATCATATAGTCATGTTTTCTACACATACCCTTAATAATCATGCATAACCCTCCCCAATTTCACTATAAACCCTCATTGTTCTTACAAATTATTACAGCCAAGTAATTAAAAATACAACAGTGATAAAAGGAAAAGTAAGAAGTTATTCCATAGAGAGCCTTCAGCCAGACCCAAACATCTCCAACCTCATTCCTTTCGAGTTTCACAGTCATTACCAAGGCTTGGGTGCGGTAATGTTCCCTAAGTGTTCGTTTGAACCCCTGGCCAATACCAGGTACCCAAAGATTTCCCAATTAGACAAGTGCAAACATTGGAAATGCCAGCCTTGTGCATCAAAGTTCCAAGGGTGCTCAAGGGTCCCATGGCAGTGCTTACACCAAGGGGGCATACCCTAAAGCTTTAAGAGTGAGATTGTAATTGAGGGAGTTGAAAACAGTTGAGAGACAATTTAAAAGAAACGGTTGGGAAACTTGAAAGGTTGAGGCAGTTTGAAGAAACAATTGAAAGAGTTGAAAAGGTTCTTTTGAAATTATTTTAGACTGACCAGTTTAGAACCGTAGGGCATCACACAAACATGGGAAGGGGAAGGGGATACACACTCATAAGTAAAGTGAACTACAGACATCAGGTTGGAGGAAGTAATCAGATATGATTGCAAGCCAAAGGTCATATTACTTATTTTTATTAGGTTCTATTTTACTTAGCTTCAAATAGAGATTTTAGGTTAAACAAGCAGGCAAGCAGACATGGATGCATCGAAGCGATGCTCAAAGAAGACATTCATTGAGACAGGGAGGGGATAAGGGAGCAAATAAGTAAAGTGCAGATAAGTGAAGGGAACATACAACATGTTGGGCAGAAGTAATCAGATCTAGTTAAACAAAGGTTTAGCTCTTACTGTACTAAACCCCAAAATATAGTCAACCTCATGGAGAGGTTTCAGAAATGTTAATAGCCAAGCAGTAGTACACATGGAGGAAGAACATGCATTGAGATGGGGAGAGGGGAATAGGGGAAAGACATGCTAAGTTGAACTAATAGACAAGTAAATAACATACTAATGACAAAGATAGCAACAAAACCACAGACAAAAGCACACAAGAAATATTATGAATTGCAAAATTAATAGGACCATGTTATTTTGGAGACCATATTTCAAATAGGTGACATACCAGTTGCAAAAAATAGGATATAATAGCAATGTAATAGTGCACAAAGGAAGAGAAAAGTGTGCAAAGGATGAGGGCAGCAATATAGGAGTAGCAGCAGCAGGAAAAACAATAGCAACAATATGAGAATATCAGTAGTAATGTGAGAACATTTGTAGTAATGTGAGAACAGCAGCAGTAACAGACCCAAACAGAACCCAACTGCGCAAAGTAACCAATCAAATTAATCAATCTTGGCTGTTAGCCGATTGAGTGTTCAAAGAAGGGAATGAGAGAGTATAGCAATAGCAGAGAAAAAGAGAGTTCAGAGATTTTTGGTTGTAAGCAGTGTGTGTTGTTGTTTTCAAAAGAGAAAAGTGAGGAGTATTTATAGTATTAAAACGAGTAAACAAATAAGGTATCAGTTCATATTTAAGGAACTGATATCAATCATAATCACACAAGCATAGAGATTCCCCTTTAATTAAGGAGTCATAGGCACACGATAATAAACAATCCATTAAAAAAGGAAAGGAATCACAAAGTATGGCCTGGCCACATAAGGAAACAAAGAATAGTATAAGGTATGTATTGCAGACTAGGTGCAAGATACTTAAGTAGGGAAATAAGTCAAGCAAGTAAATCAGCATACTTTTGCACACAGATAAGGAAGGATATCACTTTAATTCTGGGAAATAATTTCGAAATTGAAAACTTGGGAAATCAGTTATCTAATTAGGGAATGTATCCCACTGATTGAGGAAGGAAATTCAAAATCCATACCAAGACTGTAAGAAAGATACACAAATCACAATTTAAGGCTAGTAATCACAGCCTTACAGAGATTGCAAGAGTCAGTATAAAGTTACCATATAAAATACCAAAATTCTCAAAAGAAGAACAACAACATGGTATGAGAATGAAACATTGGCACCAAAAATATAAGTAAAGGGGCACAGAGCTCATAGAAGAACATGCAAATAGGCAAACAAAGATACAAACATGTAAGGTTAGGGTTTTTATCAGATTTCGACAAAAAGTTCAGAGGGAGTACTGAAAGCCATGAATTAGTGCTAAAAACCAGAAAAGTAAAGTATTTTAGAAAGGAGGTTATGAAACCCTAGAAATAGAAATTACAGTGTGAAACCCAAGTTGTCAAAGCAAACAAGTAAAATGAACAACCCCAACGACTACATAGCACTCAGAAACGGCAGAAGAAACAGTTTTGAAGAAAGGGTTAGAAACTCTAGTCTGGAAGAATCGAAAAATTTGAAATACCCGGAGAAACTAAGTAGAAGTAGGGTGGAAACAAGAAAATCAAACTAAAAGTCATTTAAAAGAGTAGAGATTAAAGAGAAAATTAGGGTTTTCAAACAGATTAGGGAAACAAAGAACCTGGCTGTGAAACTCATATACAATGCCGTTGAAGGCATCATCGTTCAAAGATCACTGGAGAAACACTGGAAACAATCCCAAATAGAGATTCAGTGACCGTCTTCCATGGTGGAAGCTTCTAGGCTTCAAGCTTGAGAGATATCCATGACATAGGGATGCCATGGTTGCTGGGAATTGACAGGAGTGAGCTGGTATGGCGATGAAGGCCATGAGAGAACCAGAAGGTTCTAAGGAGATGAAGGGTTAGAGAATGTCTGAGAGCGAAAGGGGATACAAGGGCGGCGGATTTAGAGATGATTTTAGGGTAAAGGGGTCATATGTTTAATTAAGGTAAGATCAATCGTGGACCGTTGATCAAAATGATCAATGGCCACGATTTCAAACGGGGGTCCGGGCGGGTTAGTCCAAATAGGTTTGGGTCGGGATATTTGATCATGATTTTGGGGGTGGATTTGAGTTACAATGTGGCCAAAATTGAAAGCTAAAAGGGCTATAATTTAAATGCCCAAATTTCCCTTAATTTAATTTTGTAAAAATTCAAATGATTTTATAAAAATCCAATAAATATACTGGGATAATAAAATACTTTTGGGGGTTAATTAAAATACCAAAAGCAAGTTTTCACTTGAAATACTCATTAAATTGATAAATAGGCTTAAACTGCAATTTAATGCGATTTTAATTTTAAAATACCTAATAGCTTTGTAAAATCCTGTAAAAATTACATAAAATTATTTATTACGTAAATGAGTGAATAAAATAATATATTTATTAAAATAATAAGATTTGATACTAAATATTTGATTTTATTGTACAAAATAAGTTATAAATTGATTTTAAAATTCTTCAAAATTATAGAAAAATACCAAACTTTTTGTGGATGCTTACATATGCATTCACAAGCTTTTTTGAAAGTACTTTGGGTACAAAAATACGTAGGAAAAAATTGGGTATCAACACCTTGAGGAAGTGCAAGTCAACCTGAAATCACGCCCTTGCCACAAGCATTCGACTCCAAATGGCTCACCTCTATCCAATTAAATTGCATATTGGAAATAATAATTCAAGTAATTTATGCTTTAATTAAATTCTAAGCTAATACGCGAAATTATAAAAATGATCAAGATCACACAAACATCGATGAAGCTCGATTTCTAAAAGATGGGGTTATTAGCCATACATATCTAAAATTCACCCCTTAATGATACTGCAATGATCCAATATAGTTGTGTAACTTCAATTTACAATACAACATTCACTAGGGCAAATATTGGTACTAAATTCCATAACTTATGCCATTTAGGAATATTATCAAACACCTTGTAGGCATAGATATTTACACCTCATAACTATAGTATTGGTTCTTCCAACTATCTCCATTAACAAACAATTCAGCTCACCATCATTCCTAACCAATATAGAAATTCCATCTACACATATATGATCATCCATTCATACCCCACCAACAAAATTCCATCAAATAAACACCTTTAAATCTCTACCATGTTCATGTATTTAAATTGGGAATTTATGGCTTCCAATCACATGCCATAATTTGTAATACTTGGTTCATACTCATATTCCCATAATATATCCATATATGTAAGTCTAAGGTGTAGAATTTACCTTTTGGAAGAAATCTTGCAAAATCCTCCTTTGAGTTCTTGAAGGAATTTCATGAAAATCTAAGTGTTTGATGAAAGGATTTTATCAATAATAGTATACGAATGATAGAATTTCACACCAAGATGATGGAGATTACATACCTTGAAGATTGGGGGAGTTGAAGGTCTTGAGAGGGTGAAAGAAGGACCCCAAGTTCGTCCAAATGAAATGGGTAAAAATAAACCCCGAAATGAGTGTTATAGGCTGTTTTTGGGCGCGCGTTGCTCGCGCATTGTTCGCGCGTTTTGCTGAGCATTCTGCCTCAGACACGCGAAACGCATGACTTTCCGCAGACTTCGTGCGCTTTGACACCTGACCAGTGAAATGGTCATAACTTCCTGTATACACCTCGAAACGACAAACGGTTTGTTGTGTTGGAAACTAGACTCAAAGAATTTGATAGGTTTTAGCTCAACAACTCCTTACATAGCGGGAGATATGATCGTACAAAGTAAGGCCTTGTGCGCACTCATTTATAACTTTCGTCTATTATGAAATTTCCAACTTCAAAAGTTCCCGTTAGCCATCCGAAATCATCCTAAGGTCCCCGGGACCTCAACCAAAAGTGAAAATACATTCTAAAACATCACATAAACTTGTTCCAATCATAAAACACATCAAACAACACAAAAAATCACCAATCCTCAACGAATTCAAGCCTACGTTCAACCAACACGTCCGAATGACTTGAAATTTTGCACACATATTCCAAATCACATAGCGAAGCTACAGAAACTTCTAGAACTCCGTTCTGACCCTCGGATAACAATTTCACCTATCAACCGGAAATCGCCAAATTGGTAGCTTTCGGCATTTCTAGCCCAAATGAGCTACGGACTTCCAAAACACCCTCCGAACACGCTCCCAACCCAGGAATCACCTAACGGAGCTAATGGAACCATCAGATTTCCATTCCGACATCTCTAACTCATAAGTCAATGCTCAGTTGACTTTTCCAACTTAAGCCTTCTTAAAAGAGACTAAGTGTCTCATTACTTATCAAAAATCACTCCAATTCACTTCTAACGCACTCAATACTGTTAATGAAACATAAGGAAGCAGATAATAGGGGAACAAGTTGTAAATTCTAAAAACGATCGGCTAAGTCGTTACATTCTCTCACACTTAAACATTCGTTCGTCCTCGAACGACCATAAAGGACATACCTGGAGTTCTGAAAAGATGAGGATATCAGTTGCGCATATCCCGTTCGGTCTCCCAAGTCGCCTCCTCGACCGATTGACCCCGCTATTGAACCTTTACTAAAGCTATTTCATTTGTCCTGAGCTTTCGGACTTGCCTGTCCAATATTGTCACTGGTTCCTCAACATAGGACAGATCCTTGTCCAATTAGACTGAGCTGAAATCCAACACGTGCGATGGGTCCCCGTGATATCTCTGGAGCATCGAGACATGAAATACCGGATGAAATCCTGCCAAGTTGGGAGGTAGGGCAAGCTCATAAGCAACTTATCCAACACGCTTAAATATCTCAAAAGGTCCAATAAACCTCAGACTAAACTTCCCTTTCTTCCCAAACCTCATAACGCCCTTCATAGGCGAGACACAAAGCAGAACCCGCTCACCAACCATAAAGAAAACATCACGAACCTTCCGATCCACATAACTCTTCTATCTGGACTGGGCTGTACGGAGTCGATCCTGAACCAACTTGACCTTCTCAACGCATCCTGAACCAAATCTGTACCCAATAATCTTGCCTCATCTGGCTCAAACCAACCCACCGAAGATCTGCACCTTCTACCATATAAAGCCTCATACGAGGCCAAATGAATGCTAGATTGATAACTATTATTATAAGCAAATTCTGTCAATGGAAAGAACTAATACCAAGACCTTCTAAACTCAATCATGCACGCACGGAGCATATCCTCAAGAATCTGAATTGTGCGCTCGGACTGTCCGTCCATTTGTGGGTGAAATGTTTTACTCATCCGGTTGAATAGCCCTCAAGAACCGGGTTGTAAACTGAGGACCCCTGTCCGAGATGATAGTAACTGGAACAACGTGTGGACGGACAATCTCCCTGATGTAAATCCCCTATAGCTGCTTTGCTAAGTAAGTAGTACACACCAGTACGAAATGAGCGGATTTGGTTAGCCGATCCATAATAACCCAAATAGAATCAAATTTCTTTGCCGTCATAAGGAGACAAACTACAAAATCCATGGCGATCTTTTGCCACTTCCACTCTGGAATCTCAATCTTCTGAAGTAACCCACCCGGCCTCTAGTGCTCAGCCTTTACCTCCTTACAGTTGAGGCATTTAGCTACGAATACTGCTATGTCTTTCTTCATTTGCCTCCACCACTAGTGTTGTCTCAAATCCTAATAATCTTTGGGGCACCCGGATGGATCGAATACCGTGAACTATGAGCCTCTGCTAATATTAACTCACGAATATCATCAACATTGGGTACACAGACCCGACCATGCATCCTTAGTACCCCATCCTCACCGATATTCACATCCCTAGCATCGCCATGCTCAACCTTGTCCTTGAGGACAAGTAAATGGGGGTCATCATACTGTCGTTCTCGGATACGATCAAATAATGAAGACTAAGAAACCACGCAAGCTAGAACCCGACTGGGCTCCGAAAGGTCCAATATCACAAACTGATTGGCCAAGGCCTGAATATCCATCGCCATAGGCCTCTGAGATGCTGGTAGATATGTCAAACTACCAAACTCTCTTCCTGGCGACTCAAGGCGTTGGCCACTACATTGGCCTGCCCCAGGTGATACAGATTAGTGATGTCATAATATTTTAATAACTCCAACCACCTTCTCTAGCGTAAATTTAGATCTTTCTACATGAACATGTGTTGCAAACTCAGATGATTCGTATAAATATCACAAGGCACACCATATTAATAGTGCGCCAGATCTTTAAGGCATGGACAATAGCAGCTAACTCGAGGTCATGAACAGGATAATTCTTCTTATGTACTTTTAATTTTCTGGAAGCATAGGCTATTACCCTACTGTCCTCCATCAATACCGCACCAAGACCAATCCTTGAGGCATCATAATATACAGCATAAGAACCTGAACCTTGGCAATATAAGAACTGGGGCTGTAGTCAAAGCTGTCTTGAGCTTCTGAAAGCTCGCCTCACACTCATTTGTCCACTGAAATGGAGCACCCTTCTAGGTCAATTTAGTCATAGGTGCTGCAATCGAAGAAAACCCTTCAACAAATCGGCAGTAGTAACCCGCCAAGTCGAGGAAACTACGAATCTTTGTAGCTGAAGAGGGTCTAGGCCAAACTCTGTACTGCCTATATCTTCTTCAGATCCACCCGAATACCCTCGCTTGACACCAAGTGACCCAAGAAAGCCACAGAATTCAACCAAAACTCGCATTTTGAAAATTTTGCATATAATTTCTTTCTCTAATAGGGTCTGAAGTATTGTCCTCAGGTGTTGCTTATGATCTTTCTAACTTCGGGAGTATACCAGAATATCATCTATGAAAATAACCACAAACGAATCAAGTTATAGCCTGAACACATTGTGTATCAAATGCATAAAGGCTACTGGGGCATTGGTCAGCCCAAATGATATAACAATGAACTCGTAATGACCATACCGAGTCCTGAAAGCAGTCTTGGGGATGTTTGGCCCTCGAATCTTCAACTGATGGTAACCCGAGCGCAAATAAATCTTAAAAACACATGTGCACCCTGAAGCTGGACGAATAGATCATCAATACGAGGCAAAGGATATCGGTTATTCACTGTAACTTTATTCAACTGACGATAATTGATACACATGCGCATAGAACCATCCTTTTTCTTCACAAATAAGACAGGAGCACCCCATGGTGAAACACTGGGTCGAATAAAACCCTTATCAAGTAATTCATGTAACTGATCCTTCAACTCAGGAGGAGCCATACGGTAAGGAGGAATAGATATGGGCAAAGTGCCCAGCAACAAATCATACAAAAATAGATGTCCCGGTCAAGTGGCATGCCCGGATGATCAGCTGGGAACACATCGGGGAAATCCCATACTACTGGAACAGAGTCAACAGAAGGGGTATCAGCACTGATATCTCTCACATGGGCTAATTACGCGGAGCACCCCTTCTCAACCATACGCTGAGCTTTAGGAAAGGATATAACTCTACTGGGAGTGTGATAAAAAGTACCACTCCACTCAATACGAGGAATACCTGGCATAGCTAGTATTACGGTCTTAGCATGACAATCAAGAATAGCATAATGGGATGAAAACCAGTCCATGCCCAAGATAATATCAAAATCAACCATATCAAGTAATAAAAGATCTGCCCTTGTCTCAAAACAACGAATAGCAACCAAACAGGATCGATATACGCGGTCCACAACAAGGGAATCTCCCACAGGAGTAGAAACATAAACATGAGAGCTCAAGGGCTCTCGGGTTGTACCCAAATGTGGAGCAAAATAAGATGACACATAAGAATAAGTAGAGCCTGGATCGAATAGAACCGATGCCTCTCTATGACAAACCAAAATAATACATGTGATAACAGAATCGGAGGCGACAGCCTCGGCACCATCAGGAATGGCATGAAATCTGGCTCAGCCCCTACCTCGAGGGCGAGCTCTATCTCCCCAATCCCCGCCTTTAGTTGGATGGGGTGGTGGGGTGGCGTTAGAGCTGGAATAATGGCCTGCTGACCTTGTAGAGCATGCTGAGGCGGTGGAGTCTGAGAAGGCACGCCCCTCCCACATCTGGGGCACTCTCTAACCAAGTAGCGGGTATCCCCGCACACATAACAAGCTATGGGAGGACGCGGTGGCTGTGACTGATTGGACCCACCTCGGCTAGAGTGACATCTGGAGGTACCCTGCGCAGGAGGTGCGCTAGAAATCGGAGGTGCATAATAAGGCTCCTGAAATCTGGGAGAAGCTGGAGTACTGCTGGATGAAGGAAGAGCTGAGTGAAATGGGTGACCCATATAGCCCTACCATGAAGTCCTGCTCCTGAAGTACGGGTACCAGAAAAATGACCAGACTCTCAAAACCTCTTGGCCTCACTCTCCTCTCGCTCTCATACATGCATACCCTCTATCCTCCTGGCTATACTCACCACCTGCTGACAAGGTATATCCATCTGTAACTCTCGCACCATGCCAAACCTGATGGAAGGAATGAGACCCTCGATAAACATGCGAACCCTCTCACGAACAGTAGCTACCAAAGCATGCGAATGCCTAGCCAACCTAGTGTAATGGATGGCATACCTAGAGACAGTCATAGGGCCCTGGCGCAAGTGCTCAAACTCCACGCGCCATGCATCAAAAGGATCTGGGGAACAAACTCCCTTTGAAACATATTTGAAAACTGAGCCAAGTCAAGGAGGCAGCCCCGTCCGGACTGTCTAGCTCAAAAGTGCGCCACCAGTCATAAGCGGCTCCCCGAAGCTGGAAAGATGCAAAGGAACCCCACTCAAAGAAGTAATACCCATGGTGCAAAAAATACAGTGACAATCCTCAAAAAAACCCAAAGCATCGTCTGTAGCTAGTCCGCTTTAAATAGGAGGGTCATACTTCTTCAACCGCTCCAATCTACGTTGCTCATCCTCCGAAGCAGGTGCCCCATCCTCAGGCTGATACGCTACTGCAGGCTGGACAAGAATAATATCTGGAGCCTGTCCCATATGCACCCTCTGCTCCGGGTGCGGGCTAGGGGAGTCTGGGCTCCTCCCCCGGCCTGGGACATGGCTGCAGGAAAAGGAAAAAACCCTGCCTTTGACAACGTAGTATACATGCTCATAAACTGTACTAATGCCTCCTGAAGAGCTGGAGTTATGGTGGTTATGGGCGTGTCAGGTGCCTCAGTCCCGGTGGGATCCATTGGTGGCACCTCGGCTGTAGCTCGCGTAGGTGCTCTGGCTGCACCACGCGTGCGTCCACGACCCCTGCCCCGACCGCTGCCTTTAGCGGCTGCAAGAGGGGGTGCGGGTGCCTGATCGTCTTGGGTCGTGCGTCTCCTCACCATCTGTGAGAGAACAGAAAGGCAGACATTTAGAATAGGTGTCCAAAATATCGCACGAAAAGGAAATCAAATGATGTGGAGATTTTTCCTAAACAGTTACATAGCCTCCCCTAGATAAGTACAGATGTTTCCGTACCGATCAGCGAGACTCTAAATAACCGGCCTGTGTCCCGTGACTCCTATGAACCTAGAGCTCTAATACCAACTTGTCACGACCCTAGTTCACCAATCATGAACCTATCATGACGGCACCCAGTCTTCACGATTAGGTAAGCCTAGCACATCGTGGAAATTCAACCTCCCTTACGAAAAATGATAAATAAAACATAAAGAGCATAAGAAAACGTATAGAGTGTCGCCTGGCACATACACTTCGACTCAAAAAATGCAAAAACCTCCAAGACTCGGAAACCCACAGGCAACATAGGCTAAGAGTAAAGTATAACATACGTCTCTACTATTTAGGAGTGTCTACAATAATGAGTACATGAACGAAACTACCACTAAAGGTAGATTAGAGGGAGACTCCTCGTCTCTGCGGACGCGGCAGATGCATACCTCGAATCTCCAAGTTAGCTCCTAAAATCACTAATAGAGCACCCGATCAGAAGTATTTGGATCTACACAACAAAAGTGTGCAGAAGAGTAGCATGAGTACACCATAGTGGTACTCAGTAAGTGCCAAGCCTAACCTCGATGGAGTAGTGACGAGGAAGGTCGAGGCCCTACTGAGACTAACATAAGAAATAATGTAAGAATAAATAAATAGTAGATAATGAAATAAATCTCGAATATCTAACAAGACAGTAATTAAAGCAGAACGGCTACAAGTACAGACTACGATCACAAGGCAAGTCACTCAAAAGTCAGGATTTCCACATGGAGCTCTGGGAAATGAAACTGCACTCCCTTTTCACCAATATCAGAGGATCTCCCGGGAATTGAACCCGTAGTCCATAATATCTCTAGCAGAGGATCTCTGGGAATTGAACCCGCAGTCGTTCATACCAATAATAGAGGATCTCCAGGAAATAAACACGCAGTCCGTCATATCAATATCAGAGGATCTCCCGGGAATCGAACCCGTAGTCTATCAGGTCAATATCAGATGATCTCTCGGGAAATGAACCCGTAATCGAGCATATCAATAATAGAGGATCTCCTGGGAATTGAACCCGCAGTCCGTCATATTATATCAGAGGATCTCCCGGGAATCGAACTCGTAGTTCATCAGGTATCAGAGGATCTCCTGGGAATTGAACCACGTAGTCCAGCATATCAATAACAGAGGATCTCCCAGGAATTGAACCCGTAGTCTCAAAAGTAAACACACCACAACAAATCAATATTTAATGGAAAGGAAGCGAAATGCGAACAACAAGTAAAGTCAAGAGTCTAACATGCTTCATAAGAAAGACAAATATTGCAATTTAGTTAAATAGAGCAAATAAATTACTAGCATGCCTTCCAAGAAAAGGCAGATATTGTAATTTAGTTAATAGAGCAATTAAGTTACTAACATATTTTCCCTAAGTCAAAACATGTGAAGTTTCATCTTTTTTTAAAAATTAAATATGCCTTTCGGATAAGAAAGACTAGTCACTTTAACCTACCTTCCTAGCTTTAGTTGCCGTAAGGCTTGTCTTTCTTTCAGAACCTTGTTACTTTTAAGCTGTCTTTTCACCTGAGGCTTTCGGACAAGACTACTTACTCCAGTAGGTTAGTAAGCTACCTCTTCCGCTTTACATAGTCTAAATAAGCCAAGTAAGGTGAACTTTCAACAACTAGCACAAGTACACGCCCGTCATTTCGCGCACAAGGCTTTTATGTAATGACAAAGATATCCTAAGGGGAAAGGTCCCCCACACAAGGTTAGATAAGTCACTTACCCTGAAGAAGTGCACGACAACCTGAAATCACGCCTTTGCCACGAGTATTCGACTAAAAATGGCTCAATTCTATCCAACTAAATTGCATATTGTTAATAATAATTCAAGTAATTTATGCTTCAATTAAATTCTAAGTTAATACGCAAAATTATAAACATGACCAAGATCACACAAACATCGATGAATCTGGACTTCTAAAAGATGGGATTTTTATCCCTACATATCTCAAATTCTCCCATTAATGATACTGCGATGATCCAATATAGTTGTATAACTTCAATCTACAATACAACATTCACTAGGGCCAATATTGGTACTAAATTCCATAACGTATGCCATTTAGGCATATTATCAAACACCTTGTAGGCATAGATTTACACCTCATAACTATAGTATTGGTTCTTCCAACTATCACATTAACCAACAATTCAGCTCACCATCATTCCTACAAATTTATAAATTCCAACTACACATGTATGATCATCCTTTCATAACCCACCAACAAAATTCCATCAAATAAACACCTTTAAATCTCTACCATGTTCATGTATTTAAATTGGGAATTTATGGCTTCCGATCACCATGCCATAATTTGTAATACTTGATTCATACTCATATTCCCATAATATATCCATATATGTAAGTCTAAGGTGTAGAATTTACCTTTTGGAAGAAATCTTGCAAAATCCTCTTTTGAGTTCTTGAACAAATTTCTTGAAAATCTAAGTGTTTGATGAAAGGATTTCATCAATAATAGTATAGGAATGATGGAATTTCACAACAAGATGATGGATATTACCTTGAAGATTGGTGGAGTTGAAGATCTTGAGAGGGTGAAAGAAGGACCCCAAGTTCGTCCAAATGAAATGGGTAAAAATAAACCCCGAAATGAGTGTTATAAGCTGTTTTCGGGCGCGCGTTGCTCGCGCATTGTTCACGCGTTTTGCTGAGCATTCTTCCTCAGACACGCGAAACGCGCGACTTTGCGCAGACTTCGTGTGCTTTGACACCTGATCACTGAAATGGTCATAACTTCCTGTATACACCTCCAACCGACAAACGGTTGATTGCGTTGGAAACTAGACTCAAAGGGATTTAATTGGATAGGTCTTAGCTCACACAACTCATTATATAGCGGGAGATATGATCGTATAAAGTAAGGCCTTGTGAGCACTCATTTACAACTTTCGTCTATTATGAAATTTCCAACTTCAAAAGTTCCTGTTAGTCATCCGAAATCATCCCGAGCTCTCCGGGACCTCAACCAAAAGTGAAAACACATTCTGAAACATCATATAAACTTGTTCCAATAATAAAACACATCCAACAACACAGAAATCACCAATCCTCAACAGATTCAAGCCTATGTTTAACCAAAACTTTCGAAACTCGCATTTACAAAAACCCGACCTAAACACATCCGAATAACTTGAAATGTTGCACACATATCCCAAATCCCATAACAAAGCTGCAGATACTTCCATAACTCCGTTCCAACCTCGATCAAAATTTTACCTATCAATAAAATCGCCAAAATTTTAGATTTCGGCATTTCTATCCCAAATGAGCTACGGACTACCAAAAGACCCTCCGAACACGCTCCCAACCCCGGAACCACCTAACGGAGATAATGGAATGATCATATTTCCATTCTGATGTCTATAACTCATAAGTCAGTCCTCAGTTGATTTTTTCAACTTAAGCCTTCTTAAAAGAGACTACGTGTCTCATTACTTAGAAAAAATCACTCCAATTCAATTCTAACTCACTGAATACCATTAATGAAAAAAGGAAGCAGTTAATAGGGGAACAAGTTATAAATTCTAAAAACTACCTGCCGGGTCGTTACATCGTGCTTTTCCTCACATAACTCTCATATCAAGGCAAAGAATGACCCTTCGTGCATAATTATCAAACATGGCACGGAATGACTCTTTGTGCATAATCGCTCTTCCTCACCCAAATAACAGTCACAACCAATCGGAGGAGGGGACAAACAACAATATTAATCATCCCGGCACGGAAGGACAAATCAACAAATAAGTCCCGGCAAGGGAATAATACTGCACTTCCTCCTTTAACTCAAGTCCTTCTCAACTGTCACTTTATAAGAAATTATCAAATAAACAACAGAATTTTATCACATCTTTCGAATTAGAAGCAATTATGACTCACGGTCATGCTAGATTCGGGTGCATAGATAACCGACACCATGCCTATATACCGTACTCCACAATTAGCACATAACAAATAATATCCTAATCATATACCCTCAAGCCAAAGTTAGATCAAACACTTACCTTGAAAGCTCCAACCTTAACTCACGCCTCTAGAATGGATTTACCCCTCGAATTTGCCAGAAAACTGCTCGAATCTAGTCACAAATTACTCGAATATATCAATGAATGCTAGTTAAATCAATTTGAATGCTTAAGAATGATTTTCTCAAAGTTTTGCCCAAAATTCCCAAAATTCCCCCGAGCCCATGAGGTCAAAACCCGAAGTTCGAAACAAAACCCGGTTACCCACCACGAGGTCATATTTATGATTTGTTTTGAAATGGGACGTCAAATTGAGGTCCAACTCCCCAATTTATAGAAACATAGGTGCTACCCAAAAATCCCAATTTTACCCATAAAAATCCTTGATTTCAAGTGGAAAACATGCTTAATAATGTTAAAGTTTTAAAGAACCGAGTAAAAATCAACATACAAGTGATTTGGGATGAAGTTTGCTCATGAAAAATCACCTATGGGGTTTGGGTTTTGAAAGAATGAAGAAGATGGGTTTAATATGTCTAAGTATGGAAATGCACAGGTGCAGGTGTGAGAATTGTGAACTAGGGTTCACAATTGCAAGCTCCGACCCTGTTATGGTGGGAATTGCGAAGAAATGTTTGCATTTTCGATCACTATGCAGCAAATTGTGGGCTTCACATTTGCAATCAAAAATTCGCATTTGCGGCTGGTCCCCTTTCGCTTTTGTGGATACGATGGTCGCATTTGCAAAGAAAATCTTGCATTTGCGAGATGGTAAAACCTGGGCCTTTCTCACAATTGTGATTGGCCTTTCGCATTTGCAAACTCTGCTTTTGCGAACCAGGTCTCGCAAATGCGAAACCTGCAGGTCTGAAATGCATAAGCTAGTTTTTCAAAGGTTCAAATGCACTTGCGGCCTATCCAAAACTCACCCAATCCCTCGGGGCTCCCAGCCAAACACACACGCTAACTCAATAACATCGTAGGAACTTAGTGAAGCGATCAAATCTCCACAATAACATCACAATCTATGAATCAAGCCTCAAAACACATAATTCTTCCTTTATTTTTCATAATCTTCAAATTTCCTCATTTTAGTCCGAAACACGTCAAACGACGTCCTTTTTCAACCAAACTTTACAGATAGTGCTTAGCACGTATGTAAGACGTGTACCGGGTGTCGAAACCAAAATACGAGCCCGATACCTATATTCTCTAACTCATTTGCATTTCAATTTTTCATATCATTTTCAGATAAATAATTTCTTTCAAAAATTCTATACTCAGGCTTGGGACCTCGGATTTCGATTCCGGGAATATGCCCGAATCCCATATTTTGCTACGGACCTCTGGGGACCGTCACATCACGGGTCCGGGTGTGTTTGCCAAAAATGTTTACCAAAGTCAACTATATCAACATTAATATCAAAATTCTTCAAACTTTCTACAGAATTCACATATTTTAACATAAAACTTTTCACGTCCGGACAGGACACGCAAATTGACGTAACTAAAAGCGAGGTTTTCAAGGCCTCGGAAGCACAGAGAAAGGAAGAATTACTGTGATGACCATTTGGATCGTCACATCCTCCACCTTTAAAACAATCGTTCGTCCTCGAACGAACAAAAGAAAGAAATACCTGAGTCGGGGCATAGATGGGGATAACGGCTCCACATATCAGACTCGGACTCCCAGGTCGATGCCTCAGGAGGCTGACCTCTCCACTGAACACGCACTGATGGAAAACTCTTCGACCTCAACCGTCCAACCTGCCAGTCTGAAATAGCCACCGGCTCCTCCTCATATGACGGATCCTTGTCCAATTGAACAGTGTTGAAATCTAATACGTGGATGGGATCGCCGTGATACCTTCGAAGTATGGATACATGAAAAAGTGGATGCACGACTGATAAGCTAGGAGGCAAGGAAAGTCTATAAGCCACCTCTCCCACGTGGTCAAGAATCTCAAATGGGCCAATAAACATAGGTCTAAGCTTGCCCGTCTTCCCGAATCTCATCACTCCTTTTGTAGGTGATACACTAAGCAAAACTCGCTCACCAACCATGAAAGAAACATCCCTAACCTTTCGATCTGCATAACTCTCCTGCCTAGACTGAGCCGATCGAAGTCTTTCCTAAATGATCTTGACCTTAACCAAGGCCTCATGTACTAAAACTGTACCCAATAACCGTGCCTCTCCTGGCTCAAACCATCCGGCAGGGACCGACACCGCCTACTATATAACACCTCATATGTGCCATCTGAATGATGTACTGGTAGCTGTTGTTTTAGGCAAACCCCGCTAAAGGCAAGAACTGGTCTCACAAGCCTCCAAAATTCATGACGCAGGCTTGGAGCATATTCTCAAGAATCTGAATAGTCCTCTCGGACTGAACGTCCATCTGGGGGTGAACTGATGTACTCAACTAAACCTGAGTTCCCAACTCCTGCTGTAACGATCTCAAGAAATGCAAGGTAAACTGCGGGCCCTGATCCGAAATGATAGACACAGGCACCCCATGAAGGCGAACGATCTCCCTAATATAAATCTCAGCATATCTCTCAGATGAATAGGTGGTGGCAACTGGAATTAAATGCACTAACTTGGTCATCCTATCAGCAATAATCCAGATAGCATCAAACTTCTTCCGAGTCATCGTAAGGCCAGTAACAAAATCCATGGTAATTTTCTCCCACTTTCACTCGGGAAGCTCAATCCTCTAAAATAAATCATCGGGCCTCTAGTGCTCGTACTTAATTTGCTGACAATTCAAACAACGAGCCACATACGCAACAATGTCTTTCTTCATTCTGCGCCACCAATAGTGCTGCCTCAAATCCTAATACATCTTCGCGGCGCCCGAATAAACAAAATACCGAGAACTATGGGCCTCCGCTAAGATCAACTCCCGAATACCATCAACATTGGGCACACAAACTCGCCCCTGAAATCTCAATACACCATCCTCTCCCAAGTTCATTTTTAGCACCTCCCCGCCGCACCGTGTCTCTCAGGACACACAAATGGGGGTCATCAAACTGCCGCTCACGGATACACTCTATCAACAACGAACAAGCAGCCATGCAAGCTAACACCCTACTAGGCTCAGAAATATCCAACCTCACAAATCAATTGGCCAAGGCCTGAACATCCAATGCAAGCGATCTCTGTCTGACCGGGATATAGGCAAGACTTCCCATGGTGGCGGACCTTCTACTCAATGTATCCGTCACCACATTGTCCTTTCCCGGGTGGTATAAGATAGAAACATCATAGTCTTTCAACAACTCCAACCACCTCCGCTGCCTCAAATTCAATTCATTCTATTTGAACAAGTACTGAAGGCTCGTGTGATCCATGTACACCTCACACGTCACACCATATAAATAATGCCTCCAGATCTTCAAGGCATGAACAATGGCTGCTAACTCTAGGTCATGAACTGGATAATTCTTCTAGTGGATCTTCAACTTCCTCGAAGCATAAGCGATGACTTGGCCATTCTACATCAACATAGCGCCAAGCCCGATACGGGATGCATCACAATAAATAGTGTAAGGCCCTGATCCCGTGGGCAAAACCAATATCGGTGCCGTGGTCAGAGCTGTCTTGAGCTTCTAGAAGCTCGCCTCGCACTCATCTGACCACCTGAACTAGGCACCCATCTGAGTCAATCTAGTCACCAGGGCTGCAATTGATGAAAACTCCTCTACGAAACGTCGGTATTAACCATCTAACCCCAAGAAACTCTGGATCTCTATAGCTGAAGCTGGTCCAGGCCAGTTCTTCACTGCCTCAATCTTCTTTGGGTCAATCTGAATACCTTCTTCTGATATGACATGACCTAGGAATTCAACTTAACTCAACCAAAACTCGCACTTCGAGAACTTGGCGTACAACTGACTATCCTTCAGAGTCTGAAGAACCACTCTGAGGTGCTGCTCATGCTCCTCCTGACTATGGAAGTATATCAAAATGTCGTCAATGAATACAATCACTAACAAATACAAATAGGGCCCGAACACTCGGTTCATCAACTCCATAAGTGCCGCGGGGGCATTGGTCAACCCAAATGACATGACCAAAAACTCATAATGCCCAAACCGAGTGCAAAATGTTGTCTTATGGACGTCAGATGCCCTAATCCTCAGCTGATGATAACCAGACCTCAAATCTATCTTCGAGAACACCCTAGCACCCTAGAGCTGCTCGAATAAATCGTCAATCCTTGGTAGTGGATACTTGTTCTTTATTGTCACCTTGTTCACTGTCGATAATCAATGCACATCCTCATCGACCCATCCTTCTTTTTCACGAATAACATCGGCACACCCCAAAGCGCCGCACTAGGTCTAATGAAACCCTTATCTAGCAAATCCTAGAGCTGCTCCTTTAACTCTTTCAACTATGGCGGGGCTATACGATATGACGGAATGGAAATAGGCTGAGTGCCCAGAGCCAGATTAATACAGAAATCAATATCCATGTCGGGAGGCATACCTGGCATGTCTGAAGGGAAAACCTCGGGGAACTCCCGAACAATAGGAACATGGTCAATAGATGGAACCTCTGCGCTGGAGTCATGAACATCCGCCAGATATGCTATACACCCCCTTCTCGACCATGCGTCGAGCCTTGACCTATAAAATAACACTGCGGGTGGCATGACCTGGGGTCCCTCTCCACTCAAGTCAGGGCAAGTCTGGCAAAGCCAAGGTCACGGTCTTGGCTTGAAAATCCAAAATAGCATGATACAGGGACAACCAATCCATCTATAATATGACGTCGAAGGCCACCATATCTAAGAGAAATAAGTCGACAGGGGTCTCAGGACCCTCAAATTTTACCACATATGAATGATGTTTTCACTCGGTCGACCACTATAGAATCACCCACCGATGTAGACACATATATTGGAATACCCAAGGGCTCACGGGGCATAACCAAATATGGTGCAAAATAGTACGACACATATGAATACGTAGATCCAGGATCAAATAGCACAGAAGCATCTCTAATAAAAATCAGAATGGTACATGTGATGTCTGCATCTGAAGACTTAACCTCCAAACTGGCTGCTGGCTGACCCCTACCTCTGGGGCATTGGTCAACCCAAATGACATGACCAAAAACTCATAATTCCCAAATCGAGTGCAAAATGATTTCTTAGGGACATCAGATGCCCTAATCCTCAGCTGATGATAACCAGACCTCAAATCTATCTTCGAGAACACCCTAGCACCCTAGAGCTGGTCGAATAAATCGCCAATCCTCGGTAGTGGATACTTGTTCTTTATCATCACCTTGTTCACTGCTAGTAATCAATGCACATCCTCATCGACCCATCCTTCTTCTTCACAAATAACACTGGCGCACCCCAAAGCACCGCACTAGGTCTAATGAAACTGTTATCAAGAAAATCCTGGAGCTGTTCCATTAACTCTTTCAACTCTGGCGGGGCCATGCGATACGGCGGAATGGAAATAGGCTAAGTTCCCGGAGCCAGATCAATACAAAAATCAATATCCCTGTCGAGCGGCATACCCGGCAGGTCTGAAAGGAAAACCTCATGGAACTCTCGAATAATAGGAACAAAGTCAATGGATGGAACCTCTGCGTTGGAGTCACGAACATCTAACAGATATGCTAGAAACCCCCTTCTCGACCATGCCTCGATCCTTGACCTATAAAATAACACTGCGGGTGGAATGACCTGGGGCCCCTCTCCACTCAAGTCGGGGCAAGTCTGGCAAAGCCAATGTCACGGTCTTGGCGTGAAAATCCAAAATAGCATGATACGGGGACAACCAATCCATCCATAATATGACGTCGAAGTCCACCATATCTAAGAGCAATAAGTCGACAGGGGTCTCAAGACCCTCAAATACTACCATATATGAATGATGTTTTCACTCAGTCGACCACTATAGAATTACCCACCGATGTAGACACATATATAGGAATACCCAATGGCTCACTAGGCATAACCAAATAGGGTGCAAAATAGGATGACACATATGAATACGTCGATCCAGGGTCAAATAGCATAGAAGCATCTCTAATAAAAATCAGAATGGTACCTGTGATGCCTGCATCTGAAGACTCAACCTCCAAACTGGCTATTGGCTGACCCCTACCTCTATCCCCGCCACTAGCTGGCTCGGTAGGCTGTAGAACCTTCGGTGCCTGAATCATAGCACGAGAACTCTGATGTTGAGAGCTGCCAGAAGCTCGAGGGCAATACTAGGAAATGTGCCTCATGTTGCCACACGTGAAACAAGCCCTCGGCCGTTGGGAATAACTAAGTGGTGGTGCTCTGACAGGTGCTGACGGTGAGTGGAAAGACTGCTAATCAGAATAACGTGTCTGAGAACCCCTCAACCTTGGGAAAAGGCTCCTGTTGACCATGCTCACCGCAATCAAAACATCTACCCAAACACTGCAGCTGAGGAAACTGGGGATGACTCGGTCGACCTGATCGACCACCCAAAGTACCATGAGTGACAGGGGAAGCTGGCTGAAAGAGCCTGAAAGTATGGCCTCTCCCATAAGTACCTCTACCTCCAGACGAGGTACTACTGAATCTGTCTACATGATGGGGCCTCTTATCCGACCTAAGACTGCCTCCATGTGGCAGCACCATCTGAACCCCACGGCCCACATTGGCAGTCTCCCTAAAAGTGGCGTCACTCCCGACCTGAGCCACTATACCCGTCTGACCTACAACAGCTGGCTGAACTCCTGGAAGAAATATCACTCGAATGACGCTCTCCACAAGGCCTACCAATCTGACCAAAGTGTCCTGAAGAACTGGGATGGCTATGAACCCCTCTTGGACCTGAGCTTGGCCCACCAGAGCTGCTCGGGCTGGAACCTCCTCCTCAAACTCGACCTGAGGCTCCGCCTCTAGGACTGTTACTCGAGGCTCAGGACGCTGAGCGGTTGATGAAGAAGCGCGTGTCCTCGCCATCTGCGAAAGAATAAATTAGAAATTCAATCGGTGTTTGAGAGACAGAAACGCAGGACAATAAAGAACAAAGTGAAATTTTCCTAACTTTGTAGCCTCTAGGGAATAAATACATACATCTCAGTACCGATCCCTCAGATTCTACCGAGTTTGTCTGTGAGTTGTGAGATCTATGTAACCTAGTGCTCTTATACCAGACTATCACAACCTGGATTTTCCACCATCGGGAGTCGTGATTGTGCCTAATAACGGAGTTACGCCAGCCAACTTTAAACATTCTCAGATAAATCTCAACAATATATTATGCGGGAAACAACTAAATAAAAATGGAAGAATTTAAAATTAATAAAAATGAAATCATTATTGCGAAAGTTTAAAACATATATGTAACCAAAATCTGGTGTCACTACTCACGAACTGCTAAGAGTTTACTAAACATAGTCGTTCGAAAGAAATGTAAAACTGTTTGTCTCGAATACATGAGGTAACAGACTGAATAAAAAGATAGAGGAGACGTCGGGTCCTGCGGACGCCTGCAAGGCTACCTCGCTTTCTCGCTAAGCAGAATGCCAACACCACTATTGCTGCTACTACTGCCCGAAACCTATATCTACGCAAAAGAGCGCAGAGTGTAGAATCAGCACAACCGACCCCATGTGCTGGTATGTACCTGGCCTAACCCAGGCGAGGTAGTGATGAGGCTATACCTGACCTACCACAAAGAAACTTGTACAAATATATATATATATATATATATATATACACACACACATCGGTAGGAATATATAGAATTTAAACAACTAAGAGGGAAGGAAGCAGGCTATGGGGTGTAACAATTCAGATATAGGTTCAACGAACAAAGGGATAGAACTGTACAATAACACCAATTAAAGAAAATCAGGTATAACAACAACTACATGGCACCAACCTCCACGCGTTTACTCTCATTCTCATCCAAACAGTCAAATAGATTGCACGGCATGACCCTTCGTGCTTTTCCTCACATAACTCTCATATCAAGTCATGGAATGACACTTCGTGCTCAATTATTCAAAACATGGAACGGAATGACCCGTCGTGCATAGTTATCAAAACATGGCACGGAATGACCCTTCGTGCATAATTATCATATATGGCACGAAATGACCCTTCGTGCTTTTCCTCACATAACTCTCATATCAAGGTACGGAATGACCCTTCGTGCAAAATTATCAAACATGGAACGAAATGGCCCTTCGTTCATAATCGCTCTTCCTCACCTAAACAACAGTCATAACCAATCGGGGGAGGGGACAAACAACAATATTAAACATCCCGGCAATGGAGAAAAAATCAAGAAATAAGTCCCGGCAAGGGAATAATACTGCACTTCCTCCTTTAAATCATGTCCTTCTCAACTGTCACTTCATAAGAAATTATCAACTAAACAACATAATTGTATCACATCTTTTGAATTAGAAGCAATTAAGACTCACGGTCATGCTAAACTCTGGTGCATAGATAACTGTTACCATGCCTATATACCGTACTCCACAATTAGCACATAGAAAATAATATCATAATCCTATACCTCAAGCCAAAGTTAGATCAAACACTTACCTCGAAAGCTTCAATCTCAACTCACACCTCTAGAATGGATTTAACCCTCGAATACGCCGCAAAACTGCTCGAATCTAGTCACAAATTACTCAAAGATATCAACAAATGCTAGTTAATCAATTTGAATGCTTAAGAATGAATTTCTCAAATTATTGCCCAAAAATCCCAAAACGCCCCAAGGGCCCACATGGTCAAACCCGAAGTTCGAACCGAAACCCGATTACCCATTCCCCCACGAGTTCATATATATTATTTGTTTTAAAATCAGACCTCAAATTGAGGTCCAACTCCCCAATTTATAGAAAACCTAGGTTATACCCAAAAATTCCAATTTCACTCATGAAAATCCTTGATTTCAAGTTGAACACATGTTTAATAATCTAAAAGTTTGAACGAATCGAGTAAAAATCAACTTACAAGTGATTTGGGATGAAGTTTGCTCTTGAAAAATCGCCTATGGGGTTTGGGTTTTGAAAGAATGAAGAAAATGGGTTTAAATTCGTCTATGTATGGAAATGCACCGGTGCAGGTGTGGGAATTATGAACCGGGGTTCGCAATTCTGCTATGGTGGGAATTGCAAAGAAATGTTCGCATTTGCGATCACTATGCAGCAAATCACGGTCTTCACATTTGCGATCAAAGAGTCGCATTTGCGACCGGTCGCCATTCACTTTTGCAGACACGATGGTCGCATTTGTGACTCTAGCAGGAGACCCATCCCATCGCAATTGCGAAGAAAATCTCGCATTTGCGAGATGGTCAGACCTGGACCTTTCTCGCAATTAAGATTCGCCATTAGCATTTGCGAACTCCATTTTTGCGAACCAGGTCTCGCAAATGCGAAACCTGCCGGTCTGAAAGGCATCAGCTGGTTTTTCAAAGGTTCAAATGCACTCGCGGCCTATCCAAAACTCACCCAAGCCCTCGGGGCTCCCAACCAAACACACACGCTAACTCAGTAACATCCCACAAACTTAGTCAAGTGATCAAATCGCCAAAATAACATCAAAATCTATGAATCAAGCCTCATAACACATAATTCTTCCTTTATTTTTCATAAACTTCAAATTTCCTCATCTTGGTCCGAAACACATCAAATGACGTCCGTTTTCAACCAAACTTTACAGATAGTGCGTAATACATATATAAGACTTGTAACGGGCATCGAAACAAAAATACAAGCCCAATAGCTATATTCTCTAACTTATTTGCATTTCCATTTTTCATATGATTTTCAGATAAACAATTTCTTTCAAAATTCTGTACCCAGGCTTGGGATCTCGGATTTCGATTCCAAGAATACGCCCGAGTCCCATATTTTCCTAGGACCTCCCGGGACCGTCACATCACGGGTCTGTTTGCCCAAAATATTGACCAAAGTCAACTATATCAATATTAATATCAAAATTCTTCAAAGTTTCCACATAATTCGCATATTTTAATATAAAATTTTCTGGCTTCGCGCCCGGACTGTGCATGCAAACCGAGGCAACTAAAAGTAAGGTTTTCAAGGCCTCTAAAGAATGGAGAAAGGGAGAATTACGGTGATGACCCTTTGGGTCATCACAACACGATTCTGCCGAGGTCGTTCGGCCTGATCCAGAATAGCGTATACAGTACCGAGGGTTGTGCAGCATGAAACATAGATGCATCTATATACTGCCGAGGCATTCGGCCGGCTCAATAAAAAAAGGAAGGAAGTTACCAAATTACGAAACACGTGCTTACAATACAATACATGACCACAACATGATTATAATGTTTAACCGTTTCTCAAATAACTCACACACAACTCAAAGTAAGTAGACTCGTTATATAATTTCGGCAATAACATCAACTAATTAAGCCAACAGAACGAGTTCAGGTAATTCAAATATTGCATGATAAAATTCTAAGTTTACCCGGATATAAACATGTTTTAGCTACGTATGGACTCTCGTCACCTTATGTGTACGTAGCACCCATAAGTAGTAGCACATAAAAATTACATCACCTAGGGGTAGTTTCCTCCTCACAAGGTTAGACGTGAGACATACCTCGCTCCGAAGTTCCATAACCGGCTCCAAAGCCTCTCTAACAACTCAAACTTATGCTCGTAGCTCCAAACCTAGTCAAACAACGTGCAAACTAATCAAAATAAACTCTAATGCCTACAATTTAACAATTTATAATGATTCCCAACTCCTCTAGAAAAGCTAATAAAGTCAACCCTCAAGCCCACATGCCGGAATTCCAAAATTTCATGCTCAAATCCATGTATAATTCATGTTAAAATGTGAAGGAGTCACTTACTTAGTGGAGGATGACGAAAACACTCCTTCAAAAATCTCCCCAAGCTCGGCTCCAGTGGAAGATTTGGGTTAAAATGCACAAAAACCCGTCATTGCTTAGTTATACACTGCCTAAATGACATTCATCTCAAACACGGTACTGCCATTACGTTCGTGAAGCATAATCCTCTAGACCAGGATTCTTTCTTCGCAAACGTGGCAGGCCCCTCGCTTTTGTGAAGCTCAACCTGCTTCATCTCCCTAATTACTCTACGTGAACGTGATACGGGCCCGCGAACGCGATACGGGCCCCCGAACGCGAAGCACCATTGCCCAATGTTTCGCGAATGCAAACTCCATATAGCGAACGCGAAGAACAAAAGGCCCCCATCAAAATTCCTCATTCGCGAACGCATATCTCCCACCGCTTTTGTGAAGAACAAATCAAGCATCATTGAACCATCAGTAACCATTCATCCAAACTTGGTTTGAAACTATCGTGAAAAATACTCGGGGCACCCGGGACCCCGTCCACTCACACCAACCAGTTCCATAACCTAATACGGTCATGCTCGAGGCCTCAAATAATACCAAACAACATTAAAACTACAAATTGTGCATCAATTCTAGTCTAATGAAGTATTAAACTTCTAACTTCTTACTTATATATCTGATGTCGAAACCTATCAAATCACGTCCGATTGTCCTCAACTTCTAAAATGTTAAGGACCTACTCCAACTTCTATTAAGGACCTACTCCAACTTTTAAAATGAGAATCCGAACCCGATATCAAAAAGCCCACTCCCGGTCAAACTTTCCAAAAGCCTTCAAATTTTCAACTTTCACAAAATGACCTCGAAATGACCTATGGATATCAAAATCCACATCTTGATGCGCTCCTAAGACCAGAATCGCCATAAGGAATGATTTCCAGTCTCGGAATCCTAAACGGACATCGATAATACTAAATTCCACCTCAAACCAAACTTAGGAAATTTTAAAACCTTCAAAAATGTCAACTTTCCACAATAAGCATCAAAATGCTCCAGGTCAACCTGATACTCAACCCAAACATACACCTAAGTCTGAAATCATCATACGAATCAATTGGAATATTCAAATCTCAATTCCAAGGTCGTTTACCCAAAAGTCAAACCTTAGTCCATTCTTTCAACTTAAAGCTTCCGAAATTAGAATTTTTCATCTGAATCAACTCCGAACTTCCCAAAATTTAATTATGACTACAGTATAAGTCATAAAACATGAAGTGAAGCTACTCAAGGCCTTGAACCGCTGAATGACGTGCTAGAACTCAAAACTCCCAATCGGTTCATTACATTCTCTCCACTTAATCATACATTCGTCCTCGAACATGCCAAGGACTATTCCTGAGTTGTCCAAAAATCATTGTATAATACCTCGTGCACCTACTAGTGCCACCACCAACCATGTGAGTATATTAGCTCGAGCCGAGCGAAAGATTCTCCCTTTTATTTAGTCAATAAGCATTAGGACCAAATCCCAACCTACGAATTTCTCTACCAGACTTGATTCCAACATACAAACACCATATTGATCACTACACACTATACCAAACACATGATCATGCACCTATGTTGAAATCACACCATGCACCATATAAGTCGGTTGCCCAAAATAATATCCTCCTGCCATATTGGCTGAAATTTCACTAATTTGATGCCCGAAGTACACCTCATAACACATATATACCCTGTTTCAACTCTCGCAATACTATTACAATAAACGAGATATGTGTCGAAACTCGTAACCACCTACTGAATCAACAAATCATGAAGTTTCTTCTCCTGACAAGGACCATTATCTCATATAGAACTGAATAACGATATATTTACTCTGTAATATACCCTTCATAATTTCGATCGCACTAACCCAAGTCCAATAATCTTGTCTCACCCTGTACAAGTTATTCAAGAGATAAGCAATCTCAAATAGTGCCAAAGTCTCATATAACACAAACAATACGCCAACAAACTACAAACTCGAATATAACCCCTAAGGAAGAACGAACTCTAATAGGGAATTAACTACCCCAAATAATGAATAAAACAATTGAATGGGTGTTATGAACCTACCTCACAGATTAAAACAAGACACACAAAATGAATGTAAGGAACTATGCTCAACATTTCACTATTGTGGCATTCAACCTGATCCAATATGATATTGCTGAGGCATGCAACCGGATCCAATGTGCTACTGATACGGTGTGCAATCCGATCCACATAATATACCCATGGTGGCGTGCCACCCGTTCCGAACAATATACTCGTAGGGGTGTGCCGCCCGATCTGCACCATAACAGTCAAGAAGAAAACACATCACGTCGTCATGCTTATACTTATGAAATGCCCGAACATCGACCACAAGCACGTCAAATGCATAATACAAATTATCGGTAGACGGATAGCGCCATACGCTACGAAACCCAAGCACAACTAAGGTGCGGTATATGATCTACATCTCGAGAGCCATCCTGCTCACATAAGACCACAAGCTACACGGGATCACCAAACAAGTTCGAATAATCAAGTCGTCCCACAACCCACATGCACAATAGAGTATTTCATGGGACAACTAATGACGGGAATAATATTCGACGCCCGAAGACTCCTCCGTAAGCAATGATATGTCGAATAAGCGTATCTAATCTGGTATAATATGTACAATCACATTAGTCCTACCAACAAACCTCCAGCTAATTTTGATCATCCCCAAATAGGTCTATAACCTCCCAAAGATCCGAAATTACCATATCCATGACGCATACGATCAACCGTCGAATTAGGAATAAACTTCCAAAGTCTACAGCGAAATAGATAGACAGCCCCCCAAACACATACTCTCACATTAACGATAGTACCATAATCTCTATGCCATGTTTTAGTTATTAGCAACCAAGTGACCAAAAGGTCACACTTGTACAAATTCCCCTGTGGGGTACGCTTCCAAAACTTTCTGTACTAGGTAGAAAAGTCTACACAACCACACGTCAAACGATTCAATCATGTCATGAAATTCAAGAATCTATAATCAATACAAAAAGTCTCTTACACAGAACGTCGTTCTCAGCTGACGCTAAAGAAAATTCCAACTTACTCTGAACATCTAAATTCACCCCTTCTCATCCGAGCTTGCCTCTCAACACCATACTGTAACCTTGATCCCCACCTTTCAAATTCCCATGGCGCTCATTGCACCTATCATGTCGCTATGCGAGAATACCAAAATTCATCATATCTCCTGAACTACTAGTAGAATCAATATTGCATTGGCTGGAAAGCCTTTCACTTACCTCATTTTCAATGAACCAATGCAACACATAATTCAATTTCCAAACTGCAGAAAATACAAACCTAATGTAATGATCTAAACTGTCATGACTCTTCCGGAATCCATTTACACCACAAAGCCATTTGAATCAAATATCTCCCGGATCAATCAAGTTATGGTGGTTTCTGAGCCTACACGTACAACCACAAATCACACGTATAACTTCACACGCCGAAGTAAATGATCATTACCATAATCATGTTAATTCAGCCATTGCTAACCGAGCCAACTTCCTCCAGTTCACTCTTGATTGCCTTAGAAATAATAGTAGCTCTATTCAAGAATCATAATGAAACTCAAAAACACTCCTCCCGAGCAACCCACTTCACAAGACTCTCTCATCTCAATACGCACAAATCATATCATACCTTCCTCATGCGCACAATGGCATCTCCAACTGGTACACCCATTACGCAACACCTTCTGCAAATCCGAATCTATTTCTTCCTTTCCTCTAATACAGTGACGCATACCTGATGATATTATAGAACATTCCTTGTCATGTTCATAGGCAGTGCACTTTAATTTTTGAACCCACTAGCATTGTTGTTGAGAGTCACACACTCTGACTTGGTCCTGAATATAACCAACTCCGACGCTTTGCTAGCACATGAACACCTCTCAAAGAAGTAACTAGCTGAATTATTTTCCTTGTACATCACATCCATAAGAAGCATAAATTATGAGTCTTCCCAAAAACCTGCACATGAATTGATAAGGCGGAATATAGTGCACCTTTGTCAATTTCTTTTCTCGAATTACCCCTGATGTTTTCTTTCCATAGTCATAATAACCCACAATACACCGATAACAAAAAACTGCACAAGCAGAAAACCACATGATCCAATCGTAGATGGTGGAATCCCCCACTTAGCTTTAAGCTACCATCTCTCACAATGATTCCTCCTTCTCAATTACCATGATCTCGCACCGTCAGCCCGCCAAATTTCTCCAAATATTTTTGTGTTAAACATTTTATGAACATTCTGAATCATCAGCCACAATCACATATTCGACCTCTTACCGGGTAGCAAGTAAAATTCTTTATAAAAGCTTCATCAACATGATGCAACCACTAACCCGCTCACAAGATATAAACCACATATGGAAATTCCATGCCGACATCTTCTGGAGACACTGTACTGGATGCAACTACAACAGAATAAGTAACCCTCCTGAGCCCATACTTGTCCACCAGCTGTAGAAGTCCGTTCATTCTCCATTAACATCAACTGAAAGTGGACAATACATTCCAAACTCGAAGCCACGTCGTATCCTATAACAAAAATCAAGCTTTCCCACCTCTCCTCATTCCAAGCCAACTCATTCTTGCCATATTCAATCTTCCTCAATGGCTCTCATCTCAAATACAATCCGTAGACCTAGTCACTTTCCACCACGAGTCCAAATCATTCTAAACTTTGCTCAAGGCATGTGGCTATCCTACCACAAAATTCATATGTTAATCCACTACTCTCACTTTGGATAAACCATCTCCTTTAGGCGATTTCTTGACCTCTATTTTTCATACTTGGCCTGCTAGTAATTCAACCACCACGAGACACTTGCCAATATGTCATTCATCATACTTTGTTGCCCGAATGTTGCGTCATATCAAATCCCTTTCTATAGCGCCTCAAGCACCGTTTCACAAAACCTCGCCCTGAAGGCAATTTAAAGAAAATGTAACATCGGAAAAACTTAATGCGCTTGAACAAGGGTGGCGACACCACCTCACAAATGAGAATTCCACCTCGCTCGAAAATATCAAGTATTTTTACTCCACCAACTAAAGCCTGAGCATCCATATTCTGATTGCCTTTCCTCTGTTGGAAGGAAATGATGAACCTCTCAATCATGTACTGAGAAATTCTTCTTTTAGGCCATTCACTACCTTGACACATAAATAGGCTCCCTACCATCACACCTACACCGTGCGGCAACAAAGCATGAACATCATAACAATCTGTGCATAGCCTCAATACCATTAAAAATATATACTGAAAGGAAACAAGAGAACATCCTTTCGCAAGACGATGATAATAACGCTAGTAAGAGCGACTGTTCTCTTGCGGTAGGGTTCCACACTCGTGGTGGGGGAATTTCCTCACCAATTTTAGTCTTGATCTTGGCTTGCCCACCCTCGATGGCACATCCTCCTTTGGGGACCTCCATGTGACTAAGCCTAGAATGTCCTCCACCGCGGCCATGTCCATGCCATCGAAGAACGAGTTTGGGCATCATCTGGGCCTCGCGCCTTCTCGTTTGACTTCTCTTAGCACGCTAGGTCCTCTTCGAGAATGGACTCGGCATAAGACCTTATCTCCATGATATCTATCATACCAGATACCTCCCTCGGGATGAGATCGACTTTTCGAGAAACTAGAGCTTTCGTGTCTTCCTCTAGTCCCTAAGCTAGAGGGGATCAACCTCGTGGTCACTTCTCTTGGTTGCCGCCTCCTCTCCTTGTTGAGAGTCGACTCATGATCCATGAACTCGAGGTGATAATCCTCGAGATATTCTCTAAGCCGGAAAAGGGAATTAGAATCTGTAACCTAGACTTGGTGCTCCTTTTGTTTTTTAAGATCTGGATGGCCATCCACTTCATTCGCATATCGGCATCCAGATAACTTGAGGGCTTCCTTTTCTTCTTTTTCTCCTCCTTTGCGGCTGCCCCTGACCACCCCGAAGTGAAGGGTTCAGCAAGTGCAGATGGATCCTCTTCCTCATTCAATGGCTTGAGCTTAGTGGTCTTGGGCAAACCTGTGAGAAAGAAAAAAAAACTCGGCAAAATATAAGTTAGACCTATGGATGTGATCATTCAAAAAAAAACTCACCATGGGAATGGGTCTCCCATTTTCCCTTTGATAGCCTACACACGTGCACATAGAGTAGGGAATCTGCTTGTAGATCCTTCGATCCATTCCATAAATTGGGGATTGCATTAGGAACCCAGGCAACTACTGCACAAGAACAAATATGGGAAGTTAGAAAAGGGAATGAAAGGAAATACTAAATATTCAATAAGAGAAAGGCTTACAATATGCTTTCCCCTTTCGGGGGATGGTAGAAAGTCGGAGAGGATGAGGTTTTTGGTCTTTACCCAAATAAACCTCCCCTGCCATCCTCGATCTCGTTCCTCGTTGATGCTTGAGAATAGATCCTTACTTTCTCAACAAACGAGCTTGATCAAGCTCCCTCAGAAGATTCTAGGTCTGTATAGACAAAGAAAATGGTTAAGAATGAACCAAAGTGATTTAGTTTTGCTTAAAAATGTCGAAGGAGGATTATAATCCTCCCAAAAGACAGATGGATCTGTCCAAGGCAAACCTAGTACCATTTAAAAAAATTGAGGACTAGGGTGTCTACTGGGACGAGCGTGAAGGCGTAAGTTTAAGCACTGAGGTACCCCTCTACGTGCGTAGTTATGTCCTTGTTAGGCTTGGGGACAACCACCTCTTTTCATTCCTCTTGCTGGATGGAGGCCTTCTCGATATAGAAGTCAATCTCAATAGAGCAGACCCTTGGGATGAAGCTCTTCAAAGGAGGCTCCTGGGCCACCTCGATAATGGCTACCTCGGCATCTGTGGCCGGGTCGGAAGACGAAAGGGTGGGTTTCTATGGCTTATACTTGGAAGTTTTCACCATCAAGTTATGGGAATATGAATATTTGAGGAAAATCTATGAAAATTTGAAGAAACATCTACGAAGGTTTGAAGATGGGATAAAGATATGAAGTCTGGGTTGTAGATTCTAAGAATATCTTCATCCAAGGAAGCAATGTATGAAGATCTGAAGAAATCAAAGTCAAATAGGAAATATAAGGGTAAATTCAAAGAGTTCTGAATTGAAATGTGAGAAAATAAAAAGGGGACGGAGTTTTTATAAGGGGTAAACAGTCTCGATTACGCATCATGGATAAAGGTCCGTGATAGCCGCCTCAACCGGATATTACTATGAAAATATTGATCGACAATTATGGATTAACAATTATCAGGAAAAGAAGAATTTTACCATTTTAGACTCATACAAGAACAGAACTCTCTAATATATAAGTGAGAAGTTTTTCTTGTATCTGAGACACTTATAGCACGTATTCCAAGGCAATAATAGTTTTTTTTTCTCTAAAGCTATTGTTAATAGTTTGCTCACTCGTTCTATTTTTTATTTACGACTGTTCCTAAATCAAGGGCACAATCGAGGACGAGCTCATCATTCAATCCAAGATCAGTCCTTCCCTTAATATTGCAAGTGGTTTGATTGTTTATTTCATGTTTAATCTATTTATCTATTATTCTTAACTATTCGTGTTAAATTAAATCATGTATCCTTTAAATCACGTATAAATTCAATTGTTATCCTATTTTGAGGTAAACAATGCCTATTCGAAATTGATTTCAGTTTTTATTTCTATTTAGAGTTGGTTTCGGCTTTAAGATAAATCACTACTCATTATCTATAAATTGAACAACTTTGGAGAATTGTTCTATGCTCATTGGTATATGTGTTTGAAGGACTTTAGCACATAAGAATAATTTTTGTGAGAGTTTTCATCATGAGAGAAGAGAATAAAAAAATGCTTGTTTTTTTGTAGATTTAATTCTGACCATACACTTCAAATCACTTTTTTCAATCCATTAACCGTTGGATCGGGCTAAAAGTTTTACCGAGTATTTGTAACACCTTGCTTTTTGATTAGAACGGTGGATATTAGATTTGGAGCCCCATATCAGCAGATTACGAGCCCTGAATAAGAGCTCTATTTTTGTGATTTCTCCTTTTCTTCAATTGATTTGTTGTTGCTATTGTTACTCTATAGTTGCACTTGTTGTGTATCTAATTTGGAGAACTTTTGTAACCCTTTTATTTTTATAGTGAAGCGTTTTGGATATTTGTGATCCCGGGGTTTTTACCTTCGATTTGAAGGGTTTTTCACGTTAAAAATTTGGTGTTTTTTATTTTCGAGTTTGCCTCTTTCTCGACATAACAGTGGTGTTAGAGCCTTGTTTATTCATCCAGGCTTTTTTAGAATGGAAGTGATTATGATCAACATGGTATGTTTAAAGGGTATCAATTATAATGTTTGGAGAAGCAAGATGAAAGATTTATTGTTCGTAAAGAAGATGCATCTACCCATTTTTGCAGCTCATAAACCTGAGAGTATATCTGATAAAGATTAGGATTTCAAGCACCAACAAGTATATGGATATATACGACAATGGGTTGAAGATAATGTTCACAATCATATTGTGAATGAGACACATGCGATATCGTTACAGGAAAATCTAGAAAATCTATATGCTTCAAAAAATAGGAACAACAAGTTGTTCCTGCTAAAGCAATTGATAAACTTTAAATACAAGGAGGACAACCCTATCCTTGGTCACACAAATGATTTTCAGGGCATTCTTGATCAGCTGTTTGGAATGGGAGCTAATTTTAATAATGAGATAGAAGGACTTTGGATGCTTAATACTCTACCATACTCTTGGTAAACATTTCGTATTTTTTTGATAAATTCAGCTCCTAGAGGCAAGGTAACCTCGGAATATGCCCAGAGTGGTATGTTGAATGAGAAGTAAGGAGAAAATCCCAGGGTTCGTCCTCACAAGCAGTTATCTTGGTTACAAAAGACTGAAGAAGAGAAAGAAAAATAGTTCGAAGAATAGAGGTAAAAGTAGAAGTAAACCAAGGTCCATATACCATAAAATTACGTGCAACCAGTGTGTCAAGAGAGGGAATATTAAAATGTTCTACCACAAGTTGAAGCAGGACAATAGAGAAGGAAAGAAATTTAAAAATAACGAGAACAATATTGCTACTATTGTTCGAGTTGACCTTCTTTTTACATATGATGAAAACATCATCAATTAGGTATCCCATGAGATGAATTGTATAGTAGATTCTGGAGCTACCTCACATGTCACACCAAGAAAATAATTTTTTTCTCATCTTATACTCTTACTAACTCTGGAGTGTTAAAGATTGCAATGCCAGTGAAGTTAAGGTATTTGGTATGTTTGAAAATTAATAATGGTTCAATGTTAGTTCTTCAAAATGTCAAGCATGCTTTGGACTTCCCTTTCAATTTGATCTCCGGGGGAAGATTAGATTATGAAGGTTACCATAATGCCCTCTTTAATGGCCAATGGAAGCTCACCAAAGTCTCATTATTAGTGGCTCGGGGAGTCAAGTCTTCTCATTTATATGTGACATATGACTCTATTTTTAATGACTCTATAAATCTGGTGGAAAGTGACACTTTATCATAATTGGGCACAGAAGACTGAGTCATATGAGTGAGAGAGGGATTAGATATTTGGCTAAGAAAAGTTTGTTTTCAAGCGTGAAACAAGAAAAGCTAAAAAGATATATTCATTGTCTAGCTAGCAAACAAAAAAGGGTTTCCTTTCATAGCCATCCTCCTTCAAGAAAGCCTGAATTATTGGAGCTAGTACACTCTGATTTGTGTGGTCCTTTTAAAGTAAAGTCAAAATGTGGTGCACTTTATTTTCTGACCTTCATTGATGACCATTATCGCGAGCTCTGGGTGTATCATTTAAAATCTAAAGATCAAACATTTGGCGTGCTTGAGGAATTTTAGGCATTAGTTGAGATACAAACGGGAAAGAAATTAAAATGTGTTCGCACTGAAAATGGTGGTGAATATTGCGGTCCCTTTAATAATTATTGTAAAGAACAAGGAATTCGTCATCAGAAAACTCGGTCCAAGATGCCTCAATTGAAGGGTTTGGTAGAGATGGTGAATAGAACTTTAATTGAGATAGTTAGATGCTTGCTTTCAGAGGTTAAACTTCTAAAACTATTTTGGGTGGAAGCACTTAACATTATTGCCTATGTTATCAAATTGCCTCCTGATGTTTCTTTGGAAGGTGATGTCCCAGGTAGAGTTTGATTTTCCAAATATATTTTTTATGTCACCTAAGAGTTTTGGGTATAAAGCTTGCTTACATGTTCCTAAAGAGGAGAGATCGAAACTAGATGTTAAAAACTAACCAGTGCATCTTTATCGATTACGGTCAAGATGGGTTTGGGTATCATTTTTATGATTGAGTTGACAATAAACTTATTAGAAATTGTGATGTAATATTATTTGAAGACCAGACTATTGAAGATATTGACAAAGCTGAGAAGATAGATTTTCATAGTAATGAGATCTTAATAGATATTGATCCAGTCTTTATTGCCAAGGAACTTATTACACATGAAGGAACCCAAGACAATAATAAAGACAATGACCAAGATAAAAATGATCATCATGGCGTAGATGTTATGGATTCTCCAATTTATGAAGTTGTGGTTGATCAGCAACCAATTTCTGCTCAAGTAGCTACTTCGAATGCTCCTGAAACCTCTCCTAGAAAATCTATACGGGAGAAGCAAAAATCCATTTGATATCAACCTGATGAGTATGTAATTTTGACTGACATGGAAGAACCAGAGACTTACGATGAATCAATGCAAGATACTTATAAAGATCAATGGATATAAGCCATGGAAGATGAGATGAAATCACTCTATGAGAATGGCACATATGAGTTCATGAAAGTACCGAAAAGTAAGAGAGATTTATCAAATAAATGGATATTCAGAGTAAAGAACGATCGACATACCTCTGTTCCTAGGTACAAGGTGAGGTTAGTTGTTCAAGGTTTTGGCCAAAAGAAGGGAGTTGACTTTGATGAAATTTTATCCCTGTTGTGAAGATGTCTTCTATTCGTGTGGTTCTAGGTTTAGCGCGAGTCTAGATTTAGAGGTTAAACAGATGGCTATAGAGAATTCTTTTCATCATGGTGATTTAGAAGAGGAGATTTATATGGAGCAGTCTAAGGACTTCGTAGTTAAGCTTGCAGATAAGCATGTGTTTTGCAGAAAATTAGCAGGCAAGAAGCCTCGCAATAGTTCCTCTATTTGAAGATACATTTGGCTCCTCGGGTGGAGGGAGAATTTGTTGGCCACATGCCCAAGTTGTCCAGCCAAAGGCCCGATGATCTAATTCTATTCTCGTTTGGTTTTGATTTATATTAGGAATTGGATTCGATTTTTATTCCTAATTAGAGTTGGTTTTGGCTTTAAGGAAAAACACTACGCATTATTTATAAATAGTACATCCTTGAAGAATTGTTCTATTCTTATTTATATAGGTCTTTGAAAGACTTTAGCATATAAGAGTGGTCTTTGTGAGATCTTTCATCAAGAGAGAAGAGAGAAGAAAAATATTTATTTTGTTGTAAATTTTATTCCGTCCATCCAACTTCAAATCTGTTTTCTGACTCTTTAACCATTGGATCAGGCTGAAATTTTGAATAAGTATTTTTAACATCTTATTATTTAATTTGAACAGTGGGGATTAGATTTGGATGTATGTAGTATCAGATTTCAATCCTCGAACAACAGCTCTATTTTTGTGACGTCTCCTTATCTTTCTTCAATTGATTTATGATTGCTCTTGTTGCTATTGTTACTCCGTTTTTGGTACTTGTTGCATAGCTAATTTAAAGAAATTTTGTAATCCTCTTATTGTTATAATGGAGCTTTTTGGATCTTTGTGGCCCCGTAGTTTTTACTTTCAATTTGAAGTATTTTTCACGTTAAAAATTTGGTTTTCTTTATATATTTTACATTTTGAGTTTGCCTCTTCCTTGACATAAGAGTGATCCCTTTTTCAATTAATAAAGTTTTAAAGTCATAGAGAAAATTAGATACTTGAATCAAGAGTCTATCAAAAATAACTTTTTTATCTCCACAAGATAAAGGTAAGATTTACGTGCGCATTACCTTTTTCAAATCCCACAATGTAAAAATACACTTGATACGTCGATATTGTTATTGTTGTTGTTGTAGAGAATGTCAGATACTCATCTGCACTCATCAGCCTGAAGTTTTAAAAAAATAACTTTAGTTTGGTATATTCCAACATAGGTGGGGAGATAGAAAAGGAGATTACAACAATCGGAGAGAGGAAGATGAGTATATTCCTGAAATAATTTTAATTGTATTGCGGTTTAATTTACTACATCGTCAAATACTAAAAGTGATATATGTGAATTATGCATGAGTTTAAAAGCGAACAAAATAATCTAGTTCACCCACATGGGTCAATCCTAATAATAAAATAAAATTAAAAGGAGATAAACCCAAAAAAAGACACATTAATTGATAGTAGATGAAACACGTAAACAAGAGTTACCTTATTTAATTTTAAGAATGGAACTTTTTCTGAAGTTGATGGTGATGACCAAAATATTAACCTCAAGTTTTGTACATAAATCATAAATGGTGCAGCAAATCTATTCCAAATTCCGGAACCAGATGTCTTGGTATTACAAATATTGCTTTGCTATATGCTATCTTTGGCCAAAATGAAGAAAAAGTATTTTCATTTTTTCATTAATTCATACACGTCATATAAATTTATCAGGTACAAATTCTAACACAAACGGGTAGTTGCATAAAAAATATATGCAATTATCCATCGTGATCAGGGGCGTACGCAGAACTTATTGTAAGTGATATCATATTAAACAAACATAATATATTAAAATACAATTTAAGCATCAAATAACAATACAAAAATCCAAGAAGATGGGGCTCAAAAAACATAAGAAAAATATGTTTGCTAGGATATTCGACCACATGACCTCTTAAGGAAAAAGGAGGAGCCCGACCAGGCGAGCTAAAGTACAAATTACGACATTGGGGCCAATTTATGCTTTATAAATATATACGAATTACAGATATATTTATTATAATTTTTCGACGAAGCGGTGTCGGATGACACCGTTTCAACCAAAGTGGTTCCGCCCCTGATCGTGATGGCGCATAACACACCGGTTAGGTAAGCCTAAACAGGAAATAAAAGTCACCATAATGAAAAAATCCATAAAAATAGCATAAAACCGAGGTCTCAATACAGTAAAAACTACTAATACAATGTAACCTCCCCCCCCCCCCCCCAAAAAAACGGGTATGTACGGAGTCATGAGCTACTTCAATAAAATACAAGTCTGAAACTGAATAATAAATATACTGTCTGAACTATAACATCAGTATGAAAGGAAAATATAATTCAAATTGCGATCAAGGATGCAAATAGTCAAGGATGCTCTACCTCGCCTCTATCAGATAGTCAACAAACAACATACTACTTATAATTGATCTTGCCGCCTGGATCTATGCAATTAAGTGCAGAGTGTAAAATGAGTACAATGGATCCAATGTACTTAATAAGTATCGTGAATAAACACGGTGAGATAAAAAAGCACAAATTATTAATGATACTAGCAATCACATGTGTAGTTTCATCTTTTAAACTAGTACAGAATGATGTTGAAATCAAATCAGCAAGTTTAATAAGAAGGGCATCCGTGTAGGTATGTGTACAGTTTCTTAAATACTCTGCTCAGACAATATCTTGGCATATAGAGGTGATATGTAGTTAAATTAGATAAATGATCAAGGAAATTGCAAGTATAGAGAAAATGAAAAATCCAACAACACACTGGCCAGATTCCCTCATTTTTTCATATCTATTCCAAACCACTGATAAGTATTTCTAATATCCGTGTGTACACCATCAAGAGAGAAACATGAGGGGGTGACCCTAGGGGTATGGATCCATATTCACATGCAAACACAGCCAATTCAAATACAATCCGCCCGGCGTGGTCATAAGCATAACAACACAATTCTCCCAGTGTGGTCACACGCATAATAACATAATCTATCAGTTGTGGTCACAGCATCTAGT
The DNA here is from genome assembly GCA_034376525.1 of Nicotiana benthamiana. NCBI lineage: Eukaryota > Viridiplantae > Streptophyta > Magnoliopsida > Solanales > Solanaceae > Nicotiana > Nicotiana benthamiana. The sequence continues at coordinate 124,279,984 of CM067330.1, forward strand.
CCAATCATTTCACACAGGAGAAAATAAACAAGAATACATGTATATGATGAATGAATAACAAATCTCATGCTCATGGATTGGTATAAATGACATGCTAAAGTGTAGGCATGTGCAAACCGTGCTATCATAGCTCAAATTGAAAATTTTATCACAGAATAGCATTTATCAAGTTCGTTGAGGGATTAAACCTCTATGTATACTCAAATATGGCTCAAATAATTCGTACAATATCACAACTATAAGAAACATCATAGTTTAAAGCTTACCAGTCAATTCGAGCCTTATCATAACCTAAGCACAATCCGAGCATGGATAAATACACCCGGTGTTAGCACATGGGTTCAAACCCCACGCATGCATGCACTCATAGCACGTAGCTATCCCAGATAATTCAGGCAACTAGTGACTCAACCGAGTTTAAATAAGATACTTACCTCAAACAAATCAAAATCACTCTACTAGCAAGCCTTTCTCACATGTATCAATCTCTAAAAGGCTCGAATATATAGCCAAAAATAATATAATACTATCAGTAAAAGCTATAGGAATTAATCCCAAATATAAAACTAATATCTTTGACCAAAATCAAAAAGTCAACCAAAAAGTTAACCCGGGCCCACGTCTCGGAACCTGATAAAATTTATAAAATCTGAATACACATTTAATTACGAGTCCAACCACGTCAAGTTATCTAATTCCGACCATAAATCGTCTCTCAATACCTTAAATCTTACTCTCTAATACATATGTCAAAATTTCCTAAATTCCAACTTAATTCATGCTAAATAGATGAAATAATCAATGGGTAATCAAAAATTCAAAATACATGAATAAAAGTGATCAAAATTCACTTACCTTTTCAATCTAGATGAAACCTCTCTAAAAATCAGCTACGTCTGCATCCCAAAACTCTCAAACGGGAAGAAGACTCAAATCCTCGATTTTAAATCTCTGCCTAGCCTTTTCGCTCCTGCGGATTCACCTGCCGCACCTGCAGCACGCTTCTGCGAAGGAAAGCCCGCTTCTGTGGAATCACTTAAGCACACGACCAGCGGCACATGAGGGACTGCTTCTGCGGTCTAGGCTACGCTCATGCGCGTCCACACTTGCGGTTCCTATCCGGTTTCTCGGACTTAGCCCTTCCTACCAAATTCTGCATCTGCAGAGACCTCGTCACATCTACGGACTCGGAGATGTGGAAGATCCAATGCACCTGCGGCCTATTTCTCGCAGGTGCGGTTGCACCAAACCTGATCATAGCAGCCCTTCAAAAATTCCAAATGTCAATCTGAATCGCTCTCGAGGCCCCCAGGACCCTATCCAAACATACCAACCCATCCTAAAAACAATACAAACTTAATGGAAAGCCTCAAACCCCATCAAACAATATCGAAGATACGAATCGCATCCCAATTCAAGCCTAATGAATTTTTAAATTTCTAACTTTTAAAATTGATGGCGAAACCTATCACACCAGTACTAATTGACCTAAGATTTTCTACACAGGTCATAAATGGCACAACATACCTATTCCAAATTCCGGAACCAAATGCCTTGGTAATACAAATACCATTTTGCTATACATTATCTTTGACCAAAGTGAAGAAAGAAGGAATTAATTTTCATTTTATCATTAATTCATAAACGTCATACAGAAATTTATCAGGTGCGTATTTTAACACAAATGGGTAGTTGCATAAAAAATATATGTGAAATATCTCTTTTTCTTATGAACAGTAATACAAAGAATTTTTAAACAGGTGCTAATTTAACACCGCTGCTCAAAATATTTAGTGCATGTGATTGTACAAACTCACCCCCTGAAGAGTTACACACAACGAAAAAAGAACCAAAAGAATGGAACATTTTCTAAGTTGGTGGTGATGATTTGAATTTTGAGAATCAAATTTGAAATACTGGTGGTTATTTTTATTGTTATTATTATTATTATTATTATTATTATTATTATTATTATTTCTTTCGATAATTGGAGATGAAACAAAAATAAAAAAACTCCTCCATGTGGTTGGTGAATAATGTTACTAACCATAGTACCAGGAGGTCTAGAACCCCATACATATATGTTCTTTACAAAAGTAAAGTGTGTAGCACGCGCTCTCAGGAGCCAGAAGCAACTGTTTGCAATTGTGCATGTAATTTTTGTTTATGGAAAAAGGTCCTGAAATATCTTTATACTATTAAAAATAGTTTAAAGTTATTCCCTGTTATATTATTGGCTCAAAAAATTTCTTATCATCTTACTATTAAAATACATATACCCCTAACTTGACCGAATGGACACGTGTCACTCATTCAAGGTTGTTGGTCCATCCGATCTTAAATTAAATGCAACCTGCCCATTACCTGCTGCCCTACCCATAAAGTTTGACCCTCTCCCCCTTTCTTTCTAACTCTCCAACCAAATAAAACAGTCATCTTCTTCGCCGCCATCTTTTTTTTTTTTTTAATAGCAATGGATTTCATCAATAAACAATCACAAACTCATAATAGAGATGTAGGAAATATAACTCCAACATATGAAAAATAAGGTCAAAATTAACAAAGGGACAGCTACGTCGGTAGGCCCAAATTTAGAAGCTAAGAGAGCTTCTCAAACTAGCACAACCTCCGGCAGAAATAGAAACAGTAGTTCCGACAACACCACCACCAAATCAAGGCCAAAATGTAAGCACTCTCTATTAATAACTAATAAAATAAAATATTCAAGACACTAAAGCTTTCTATCAAATCAACTCGAAATGATGTCAAACTTTGCAAACAAGTTACAAATGACAAAACACACATATTCCAAGTTCCAAAAAAGAAATCCATACACGATAGCTATGAAGTCAACATGTGGTCAAACTTATCAAAATTTTAAGCCTTTAAATTTCCAACTTTCAAAAAACACACAATTCTACCTACGGACCTCCAAATTCGATTCTGGGCATACACCCAAGTCCAAAATCATCATACAAACCTATTGGAACCATCAAATTTTGGTTCCGAAGTCGTTTATTGAAGATGTTGACTCAAGTCAAACTTAGCCACCATAGGCCACTATTAAGGAACTAAGTATTTCGATTTCAACCTGAATCTTTACAAACCTAAACCAACAATCCCCTCAAGTCATAAAATAGTAAAAGCACATACAGAAAGTCTTAAATAGGGGAATGGAGATGTAGAAAGCAAAACGACCGATCATGTTGTCCAGCATGTCTCTTCTAAGAAGATAGGAGTGCCACCATCTACGGGCTCTTCCCTTCAACTGAAATGTGCAGAAATCCACTATGTTGGACTTCAATACCCTCATGTTGTGCATTATGTATCAGCAACGGTCAATAAAAATCTGGGGGTCCTCATGTCGCTCACCGCCAAAGGCAGGAGGATGCAGTCCGGTCCATCTATCCAACAGTATATGCGGCTCGATGGTCTTATCTGGTCTGGGATCAAGTACAGTCGTTGTCATTGACTGGGCTCCGCCTACAGGTAATGCACCTAGGTATGATATACGGTAGTGTTGTGCCCTATATCCTGAGCAGCAAGGTTCTGTGCTCCCCCTCCCGCCTGAGATGTGGCTGGGTCCGCTGAAAATAAATCAGCATACATCATAGAATCCATGAACCGCAGCATACGGTCCATGACCTCTTTAGATCCCGGCACGGACATGAAATCTAGGGGGTTGGCTCAGCTGCATACACCTCTCGCTGCTCCTCAATGACAGAATCCTCTACTGGATCCACTGGTGGTACGATGAAAGAACCTCTAGGGCGCCTCGGTCCTCGAGCAAGAACTAAAACCCTCCCCTGGCCTCTGCCGCGGCCTCTAGCAACATGGGGAGCATCTCCTCCTCCACCGAATATATCTGACGCGTGTTCTCACCATCTGTGAAAGAATTAGAGAAAGATACTTAGCGCAACATCAACTGCATGAAAGGAGCTGAAGAAAGCGAAGTATCTTAACACACTATAACCTCTCGAAGATAAGTACGGACATCTCCGCACCGATTCGCAAAACTCTATCTGGTTCGTTCATGACTCGTGAAACCTATGTGAACATAAAGCTTGATACCAAGTTGTCACGATATAATTTTCACTTAAGGACACGATAGCACCCAACTTCGCCACTAGGTAAGCTGATGATCAATTTAATTCCTCACTGTAATATTCTTAAAGTCTGTGATTCTTATTTGATACAGAATTAAATAGTAAATGAGTGTAGTAGTGTAAAGCATAAACTAAACAGGAAAGTAAGATAGTGAATTATATAGTCAAAACCCATGAGTGTTTACTAGAGCTCCCAAAATCCGATCTCGCAAGTGCAGGAGTATGTAGTAGAATATACAAAACTCTCTAAGAACTGTTGTATGGAACAAAATAAATAGAAATGATGAAAACATAAGGAGAGAAGGCTCCGAGTGCTGCAGAACGGAGAAGAGGAGCAGCCACTAAGCCTTTGGGTAATACGGATGCATGCCCGGACAAACTCCCGATGCACCTGTCTCAGAACCTGCATAATATGTGTAAAAGTGTAGTGTGAGCACGTAAACAACGTGTACCCAGTAAGTATCTAGTCTGACCTCGAATAAGCACACTTACTAGTAGACAATATACATAATGTACAAAAATAATTAATTGGCATAAAATACAACATTAACAATGGAATAAAAGGCAATAATTAAATAATCCTTTAATAAAATAAAAACTAAAATTCCTCAAATATCACGTGCTAATCTTAGCAAGTAAGGGCTCAACATGTATTTTATAAATCCTCAAATCATGAAAGATATATCAAGTATAATCGAACTCCGAGTGACAGCACGCACGAGTTATGTCGTGGTCGTACAGCCCCATCCATAATATCGTGTACATACACTATCGAGGTCGTGTGTGTGTGTGGATAGGAAAACTCATCGTTGTACGGATTATACATGTAAAACTTTAAGGTAAGCCCATAAAAGAATATGAATTTCCATTCATGACTAAACATTTCTGCCAAATCCGTAAGAAATGAAGCTCTATTTAACATCATCTTTTTACAAATTTTACATTATTATTTCAAATAATTAAATTAGCAAGCTGAGTTCAAATAGTGCAACCAATAGCATGATAGAGGTTTATGTCTATCCAGACATAACATGAATTTGTAGCTACGCACGTGCTTTCGTCACTTCATACGTACGTAGCACCCACAATTAGTAGTAAATAACAAATTTAAGTACATATTGGATTTATTCCCTCTTACAAGATTACGCAAGAGACTTATCTCGCCTTCGAGTCCATTTACTGGCTCTTTAACCTCACTAGAATTCCCCAAATGAAGCCGAGCAATCCGAAGCTAATCAAAATTGTATAAGTTAATCAATAAGGGCTCAAAACTTCATAATTTGACTATTAAAGTGATTACCCAATTCAATTTGGAAGAGTCCTAAAATTCACTCGGACCCGCATGCCCGAATTCCCAAAATTTTTGTAAATAAATGTTACTCATAACCTCACAAGCCATACATATGTTTTGTTTTAAAATTCGAGTTTAAATCGACTCTCAACATTCAAATTCTCATATCTCAAAACATCGCCAAAGTGTCTCAAAAACTATGTAAAATAGTTGGAAATTGAACAAAATCACTTACCCAAAGATTGTGGATGAAATCCATCTTCAAAATCGCATCCTACCGAATCTAGGGTTACAAAAATGAGAGAATGTCTATAAAATCCCGTCTCCTAGCCCTTTTACCAATAGCAGTGCATTTGCGAACCCTTGCAATTGCAGACAGGGTTCGCATTTGCAAACCCTGGCAACCTTAAGGAACCTCGCATTTACGAGAAAAGGCTTCGTAATTGCAAAGCTGGGAGTTTGACAAATGTTTGCACAAAACGTCCTCAGTTGCAAACCTAGGCAAAATATGGCAGGCTTCGCAATTGCGAAGAGTATTTTGCAATTGCGATAACTGAGCCACACTGTCACCTTCACAATTGCGATGTTGGTGCTCGCAATTGCGGTATTTGAGCATCAACAGTTAGATTTTTGTTCAAAACCATTCCAGAACATGTTTGAAACTCATCTGAGCTTTCAGGGCTCCAAACCAAACATCAATTCAAGTCTAAAAACATAACATGAACTCGCTAGCACGATCAAATCATCAAAATAACATCTGAAACCATGAATCGAACCTCCAAACATATGAAATCAACATAAAACACAAAAAGCTTCTAAAAATACAATCACGCGTCTGATTCCTATGAAATCAACTCGGAATGACACCAAACTTTACGGACAAGTTCCAAATGACAAAACGGACCTATTCCAAGTCCTAAATAGAAATTCAAACACAATAGCTATGAAGTGAACATGCAGTCAAACTTATCAAATTTCTAAGCCTTTAAATTGCCACCTTTCGGCAAAATAACACAAATCCACCTCAGAACCTCCAAATTTGATTTCAGGCATATGCTCAAGTCCAAAATCATCATACGAACCTATTGGAATGGGGATCTGAAAGTCTCCATTAAGGGAACGAGGATCTAAAAAGCAAATTAATTGGTCGGGTCATTACAGATGATATATGGATTGATGAAAATCTTAAACGAACAGGCCTCTTAGTCTAATACTTTGATTGACGTAATTGGATAGAGGCTAAACAGGAGTAGTTCAATTCTTATACAAGAGGTGATTACTTTCACTTATTAGTAGCTGTACTTGTACTACAAAGAAAAAACAGTTGATCGTGAAAAAAAAAAAAAGAGGAATAAAGAAAATTGTAATGTTGGACGCTGATTTGGTGTAAATGGTAGTGAAGAATGTCCGTAAAAGTCCATGATATTTAATCTTTAATAGAATCAAAAGCATAGATCATAAAGCTTTCTAGGTGGAGCGAAAGGGCAACTCAATGCACTAAGCTCTCACTATGTGCAGGATCCTGAAAAAGACAACAAGGGTCTATTATACACAGCCTTACCCTGCATTTCTACAAGAGGTTGTATTCGACTCAAACAGGTGACCTCCTAGGCTCCTCCTGCTATGGTGAAATAGTAGGAATTATCCACGCCCAGGGCTTTGAGCTGTTAATTAAAGAATCAATCAATGGAAGGCACTTTACCTCACTTAATAGGTCTACCTGACGCAAATTTATATTCCGTACTGGAGATAAAGCCAATATCATCCCCGTGTGTATGTGGTAGGATGAGGGGGGGGGGGGGGTCAACAAGCTATAAGGATGCAAGCCAATTTTCCAACAAATCCAGAAGTACCAAATACAACTGATACAGCTCAATACATGGTAAAGTAAAGAAGCAAACTTGTCATTCAATATGACTAACTCGCATATCTGCAGGTGAGCTCATTTACATGGAAAGTTTTCTTTTGACCTATGAAATAGCATCGGGTTGCACATCAAGGAATGCAAGACGAACATGTATAAATCAGGCATACAAGAGATGAAGAGGATACAACATCCTCAATCAACGCAATGAAGATATTAGCTATTATTTGCACCTTGTAGCATTAATTTGTAGAGTGCAAAGCCTCCTCTGTGGCAGCCGGGCATTTTAGAAGCCATGTTCTCCAAATCACTCTGACAAAAAGAAACAACATGAAATTAACTGTTTAAAGCAATATGGACCTCAACTGTTTAAAGCAATATGAACCTTTCTTTTATAGAAGAAGAAGCAAAATTACCTCTTGTACTGCGTTAGGCAACACATACTCAAAACAATGGATCATTGCCAAATATAATATACACTATACCATCAGCCGTCTTGAAATGGGGATGCCCATAATGTCCAACAGTATAAGGAGTAACAAATGCAAGGAAAGAACTCAAAAAAAAAAAAAAAAAGTAGTCCAGCACATAACAAAAGTTTTACAATGTTCAAACTCAATCTTCACATGACAAGTACAAACGCTAACTTTAGTTGCCAGAAGGGGGAGCCAGAATTTGAAGTTTATGGGTTCGGGATTCTAATCTTTTTAAGTTACTGGTTCTAAATTAATAATTTACACATATTCATTAAATTTTTTAAAATAAATACATAAATTGGACCAAAGCGACTGGGTTCGGCAGAACCCGTACTCGATGGACTAGCTCCGCACCCATTAGCTACTAAATGGTCCGAGGTAGGACAGAAAGGAGATACATCTAAGGTTGATTTTCTGCAATTTCAGCTGAAAAGGTTAGCAATTTATTTGGCTAGAAGGATCTCATCAACTTTAAGGGTGATATTTAGAATTAGAAGATGCGAGGAACAAGCATCACTGATGTTGTGAAGTTGGCTGAAGCAACTGGGACGCTGCGTTTTATGCCCGCAGGTCCCGATAAACAGGTCGAGAACTCTTCAAGTAGGCTATCAGCTCAGCGGAAGATGTTGGTGTGCTCCATTTGCTTCGGAATTGCTTGTTTGGTTAAATATAATTCAGACGTGTATTGTTTGGTATGGCGGAACTATGTCCCGGCCTTTATGAAAATTAAGTATTCTTAGCGGCTTGTAGACAGATGTCATGTACGTAAAAGATTGTATGGCCTTGTCGGTCTATGTTCAGTGTACGAGTAATTAGTTTGGTCTTATAGACCCGTATGTCTTATGTATAAGTTGGTATCACATATTGTATTCTACTTATCTCACAGCAGCCTTCCGGCTTAGTTATTTATGATAGTATGACATGAAAAGATACATTATGGTGATACTCGGTTGAGTAATACACTGCGTGACCCGTCGCTGCCCATCGGTTTGGATCGCGACAAAAGTGGTATCATTTGCAATTATCACTTTTTATTGCTCTCGGGCACAGCAGTTAGTGCTATAGTTGCATCATGCAACTCATAATAAACAAAAGATTCTGAGAAAAATGCTTGGCAGAACTCTAATTAATTCTAGAGAAGGCATAATATGATTTATAGACCAGACTTTTTCCTGATTCGAAAGATTCAGTACACCAACTCAGAAATAAACTTCCTTGTAGCATTAGTGTAATTCTCAAGATTAAAAACAGAAAATCCCAATAAAATTGGGATGAATCAGACATTTTCAGAATGTTATACTATGAACTACAAGAGCTCTGTATGGTTGCAAAGATGACACTGGTGCTAAAAACTTCAGAAGGAATCTCAAAGAGAACAGATAATCAAAAATTAAATTCAGAATCCATAATTAAGCGAAAAGCTTCAAGTGGCTCCAATTTTAACTAACTCCAGCAACACTTTCTTTCCTTGTTACAACAGTTTCAGTAACATTACATTGTTAGCATTGTGTATTAGACCAAAACCTCATGCTATAGATGGTCCTTTTCCCTCCACATGGGACTCCTGCTAGGCTAAGCTATAGATTCCACAGAGATCAGCAGAAGCGGATCCATATAGCAGTTGAGCAAAAATTAATAGATAAGACAAGTCAGTAGAACTACTTTAACAATTTGTACAACTAACCATTGAAACAGCATAAAGCTGAGTTGACTCGAAGCCATCCTGTGCGCTAGAATACAATTGTTGAATTTCATCAGACTGAAGATTGCATTTGATGAAGAAAAAGGCAGTTGGCCTAACATTCACTACTCTTCGGGATATACCAATAAAGATGGGGCTGGACTGATATAACATCAAAGATAGAGAATAAAGAACAAGAGTTAGGTGACTTCTAAAAATTTGAATCCTAAAATGATGCAATCTTATCAGAAAGGAAACAGTAATCTAAGGGTGCATGTAAAAAAAACTCCTCAAGAGTTGCAGACAGCCATATTCATAATTAGTCACCAGTCTCCAGCTGATCAGCTTACAAATGCAACTTTATTTTGTAACTGACAACCAATGTGTCCTACATTATGTACACTACATTTGATTAAAGTGGTATATTTAACGATCTTGGTAAATTATTTGATTAAAATTTTGAGGTAGATCTTAATGTTATAGCTGACAAATTAAGTGAGAAAAAAGAACCATGCGTTACTCGAAATACACGGTCATATTTTCCTATTAGGGCCACATAAGAAAAAAGAAGAAAAAAAGAATCTAGGTAACAGTTAAATGACTTTTGTATATTCAACGTGATTGTGCTATTTGGTACTACAAAAACCAGAAGGAAAATCAGGTTGAGCCCTGATACAAGGTTGATTAGACATTATATTTATCCAGTCTGTGCTATCGCTTATCCAGGTCCTTCTCTTCTCCTTCCAGATTACAAACTTGATCCATTTCACTTGTCTGCTACCCAAAAAGTTTTGACCATACAGGAATTACATAGTTATACAGAGCAGTCCGAAGTGGAAAAAGTTGACAATGATATCAATCATCATCCTAACAAATTGCAGAGACCAGAAAAAGTCACATACCAACCCCCCCCCTCCGCCCCCCAACCCAACACACCAAAAAAAAGAAAGAAGATATGAACAGGGAAAAAACAAATTATGGAGAAGAGAGAGAACAAGAAAGAGAAAGCACTCTCCTTTCTCCCAATTTTGTGGTGTTAATTTCTATAACAAATTGGATTTGGGAAGTCTATAGAAGAAAGAAAGAAGGCGATTAGAGTAATACAGATCACCACTTACAAGGCTATCTGCAGGAGCTCCAATTTCTTCAACAACTTCACGGACAATGCTGTCAAACATTTCTTGAGAAAATTTGATGTTAATTGTACGACATTGATTCAGCACTTGGAAGCCGTCATGGGAGATTATTCCGACTTCTTGGGGCTGTTAAAAGCATAAATACAATCATGCCATGTGTTGCTTATTATCCGGACATATTTGGGCAGTGTAGTAACAAAGATTCCACAGCTTAATCTTGATGCAAAAGAAGAGTGCTTTGCATGAAAGCAGTCACACATTCAAAATCCCTTTGGTGATCTTCTAATTAAATAAACTTAAAACAAAGCTTACAATTCCAGAAAGCAATGTCAGATAAGGTCACACAAATTGGTGGTTACATTATAAACATGTGAATTTAACGAAATATAGAATAACAACTTACCCAACTTAAAAACACTGTTTAGCTAAAGGTCTAAATGGTGAACATCATTAAGTACCAATTGACAAACGGAAATATGACTGCTTTTTGCTGCCATAGCCCACACGTTATTAAATATGAAAGGTTTTGAGTAGCTTGCTGGGTTTACAACCATTTTCGCTCTCCCATTTTGAGTTGTGAAAGCTTATATTTATCAGAATTTTGTTGCCATTGTCTCAAAGGTGTCCTTAACAACATGAGATGAGATACCTCTGGATGGCCTCCAGGAAAAACAAAATATCCGGGAAATTCTCCAACTTTATTACTCCTCTGAAGCACAAGTATTTTCTTATCAGAAGTCTCCACAACTGCACCATTACCCAGAGGACTTGATGTGTGCTGACACTGTATGCAATCATCTGCAGAAAACCAAGTCACATTTTTTTAGCACAAACAAATTTTGGTCTCGCAAGTTGGAACATCAGTCAGAAACATTTTCATCCCTTTTTATATACTTGAAGTGCCTGCTCTATGCAATATTATATGCAGTTCTGCATCAGATAAGAACCTTGTAACTTATCCCTCTTAGAATTCATAAGATACCAAATTAGCTGCAAACCTTATGTTGGAAAACGAAAGAGTATAGAAAAGGAAACTAAAAGAAAAAAGAAATAGATTGCAGTTTATGGTAGCAGATACATTAGAGATGTGCAGGGAACAGTCATTCCCTTAGGAAGAAGCAACTCAATAAACAATTGTATTTCATGGAAGTTTACCTTCAGAAGGAACAAGATATCTTTCCCAAATAGGACTTAAATTTGTTCCCACAAATGTCCTGAGTAGAAGAGTCCAAGTGTAAGAATATTTTATTTGTATTTTCTGTTTTGTTCCCTATATTTGCTCTTCCTTTCCAGTAAATGCATGGACCAAATTAATGTGATGACGGCACATTGCAGGCATACACAAATTCTCATATTTCACCCAAGATTTTAGCGACGCAAATAAAGAACAATTCATTAATAATTTACCATTTCGACATGCTGATATAAGTTTGGGACAGTAACATTAGCCTGTCCAAATTGCACTGGTGGATATATGTTTTCCATTACATGCACATTAAATGGAAAAACATGTTGAAAAAAGGAAGGCAGGAAGAAAGAAGACGCAACATAGAGAAGAACCTATAATCTGTCAGACCAAGCTGAAGGGAAACATGAGGCTGTTGCTTGGGATCATTTCCTACATCAAAAGATATGCAGCTTCTATGCATATCATATTTGGGTGTATCTGATAAACTAGAAATGACTAACTAAACTCACTTATAAGTAATTGAGCTGCAACTGTGGTTATCAAAGTGACAACACTAGATTGTCCAAATTCTAGACTGAGCAGATATAGCCAAACAATGAGAAGTTTTATTTTGTATCTCATACAACTGACACTAGTTGTATGAGGCTTCTTTTTATCTCACAAAATTGTAGACCCCAACCTTACACTTCTAGGTCCACAGAATTTGGGGTCCACAAAACTGTGAGACAAAAAGTTGCCTGATACAACTACTATAAGTTGTACGAGACACAAAATAAAATTTTCCCCAAAATCTATAGTTCAATATAAAAATTAAATGATAAATGCAATGGAAGAAGAGTGGAGCATACCCTAAACTTCGTTCCATCGTAAAGCGGTGAACTTTGTTGAACTCTTGCATCCCATATCTAAAAACATGACAACACATTATAAAAATCAAAAGATTCAGAACAAATTCCGGTATTGCCCCAAGCGCGTAATTAGAACAAATTCCGGTATTGCCCCAAGCGAGTAATTATAGTTTTTTGATCTATCAGCCTAAACATACAGACAATTACCTAGAAAATTAGAGTTTGGTATTTGGTTTTTTAATCAAGTGTGATTCTCACGATCAACAAAAGCAACAGCTCTATTTGCACTGTATTAATTCTGCTTCATTTTTACATGAAACCATTACTATTTGGAAATCAAACATTTTCTTTCTTAGACTATGATTTTTTTCAAAAACATTCTCTAAACATTTCTAGTTACAAGATTGTCATTTAAAGTACTTTAAATCTAATTTGTAAAAGGAAGAGAATTAGAAACAAAACCTCGGAAATGGAGTGCTCCAAAGAAGAATCGGGATGGGGAATCCTGTCGTATGCTTCATCGAAAACAGCCGACACCTTTTAACCAAAGCAGATTCAGATTACAAAAGAGAGCATAATAAAAATGTAGAAAGCGAAGAGAGAAAACAGACAATGAGCAAAGTAAGTAAGTAACCTGTGAAGGAGATAAACCAGAAGGACATGAGAGCAGCAGCTTGAATTCGTGACCGCCGTCGCAGCTTATTTTCTCCTCCATTTCTTCTACAGAGAGAGAGTGTGTGGAGATTGATCAAATTACAGTGAAATTGTATGAGAAGATGGAGCTAGGTGCTCGAGTAAGAATTTGGATTCTATATTTAATGGGCCTGGACCGGATAGTTCGAGATGGACTGTACTCCATATTATTTGGGTCTGCTTCAAGTCTTTCACACCTGGGCAGCCTTACAAATGTAGGTCAAAATATCAGGTATAGCCATTTTTTGCACTGGTCAATTAAAAATAGTCAGTATTTACTAAGTTAATGAAAAATAGCTACTATTTTGCTGCAACAGAGACCGGTCCCGTATAATATACGGGAGTTCGGTGCATTTGTATACATATTCCAGCATATTATGTTGGACCGGTATACTTTGCTGACTCATGTATTATATACGGGAGACTGGAGCACCGGTGCTCAAACTTCAGTATATTATTCTAGATATTTATACTTTTTGAAACTCCAGTATATTATACGGGAGTTCCAGCATAATTATACTTGAACTCCTGCATATTATACGGGAGTTCCAGCATAGTTATCCTGGAACTCCCGTATAATATGCGGGAGTTCAAGCATACTTATGCTGCAACTCCCGTAAAATATGTAGGCGTATTTATTGGATTTTGAACAGTATTTTTGGTCGAATATATCTTTATATGAAAAGTGGCTAAATTTCAATTACCTATGAAACTGGCTATTTTTGAATGACAATTGTAAATCTGACTATTTTTAAATTTCACCCCAAATGATGACACCAGGTAATTACTTTTAAGCAATGATATTTAAAATATATCTATAGACTATAATATATTTAAATATTAGTCAATTTGCTTGTGAGAAAGCACGGGAGAAATATAATAATTGGTGTTAAGCATGATACAATGAGCCCTATATATACACATAACCTATCATAGTTTGATTTTCTTGTTTGCACATGTGTATTGTCTAATCTATGAGAATCAAGCTTTTCCCCTTCCGTAAGCGCATATAGGGAAGTGGGCCCTCGGCTATTGAGAGGACTCCTATTCCTAATACATATTGGATTAGGGTTATTTTACTACTATTTACATATTCTAACGCTCCCACTTAAGCTGGTGCAGATAAATCATATGTACCGAGCTTGTTACATATGTAGTTAATACGAGGACTAGTGAAGGACTTGGTGAAAATGTCTGTAAGCTGATCATTTGACTTTACAAAACTTTGTAGCAATATCTCCCAAGAGTTCTTTTCTTTGACAAAGTGACAGTCAATCTCAATGTGCTTAGTTCTCTCATGGAACACCGGATTTGACGCAATATGAAGAGCAGCTTGATTATCACACACAAGTTCCATCTGACTAACATCACCAAATTTCAGCTCTTTGAGCAACTGTTTGATCCAAGCTAGCTCACATGTCGCCATAGCCATTGCTCGATATTATGCTTCTGCACTAGACCGAGCAACCACATTCTGTTTCTTGCTTTTCCAAGATACCAAGTTTTCTCATACTAAGACACAATATCCAGAAGTAGAACGTCTGTCAGAAGGCGATCCTACCCAATCAGCATCGGAGTATCCAACGATCTGCTCATGGCCTCGATCCTCAAACAATAAACCTTTACATGGAGTTGATTTTATATACCGAAGAATGCGAACAACTGCATCCCAATGACTATCACACGGAGAACCCAAAAACTGGCTCACAACACTCACTTGAAAGGAAATATCAGGTCTTGTCACTGTAAGATAATTTAATTTACCAACTAACCGCCTATATCTTGCAAGATCGTTAAGAGGCTCTCCCTGTACTGGAAGAATTTTAGAATTCGGATCCATCGGAGTGTCAACAGGTCTACAACCTGTCATTCATGTCTCCTCAAGAATATCTAAGACATACTTCCGTTGTGAGATCACAATACCTGAGCTAGACTGAGCAGCCTCAATACCCAGAAAATACTTTAGTGTGCCCAGATCCTTAGTCTGAAAGTGTTGAAAGAGATGTTGCTTCAATTTAGTAATACCATCCTGGTCATTGCCGGTAATAACAATGTCATCAACATAGACCACCAGATAAATATAGAGACTCGATTCAGAATGCCGATAGAATACAGAGTGATCATCTTCACTCCGAGTCATGCCAAAGTCCTGGATAACAATGCTAAACTTACCAAACCAGGCTCGAGGAGACTGCTTTAGACCATAAAGTGACCGGCGCAAGCGACATACAAGGCCACGAGACTCCCCCTGAGCAACAAACCCAGGTGGTTGCTCCATATAAACTTCATTCTCAAGGTCACCGTGTAAAAATGCATTTTAAATGTCCAGCTGATAGAGGGGCCAATGGCGAACAACAGACATGGATAGGAAAAGGCGGACTGATGCTATCTTAGCCAAGAAAAGGTATCATTATAATCAAGCCCAAATATCTGAGTATATCCCTTGGCAACAAGACGAGCCTTAAGATTATCAACCTTACCATCTGGACCAACCTTGACCGCATACACCCAACGAAAACCAACAGTAGATTTACCTGAAGGAAGAGGGACGAGCTCCCAAGTACCACTCATATGTAAAGCAGACATCTCGTCAGTTATAGCCTGTCACCACATTGGATGAGACAATGCTTCACCTGTAGACTTAGGGATGGAAACAGAGGACAAAGAAGATAGAAAAGCATAATAGGGTGATGACAAACTATGATAACTTAAACCAATATAATGGGGATTAGGATTAAGGGTGGTCTGTATACCTTTCCGAAATGCAATCGGAAGAGACAAATCCGTAGTAGGAGCAGGCTCAGGTGCATGACGTGAATCAACCGGGCCGGGTGCTGGGCGACGACGACGATGATATGTCAATAGTGGAGTTTCTGTGGCAGGGAGTCTAGGAGGAGCCACACTAGACTCTCCAACGGTTGGAATGGGTAAGACTTCTGTAATGGAAGGTGAAGGAGGAGCTATAGTAGACTCAGGTGAGACTTCTGTGGTGGAAGGTGAAGAAGGAGCTATAGTAGACTCCCTAAAGGCCGGTATAGGTAAAACCTCAGATATATGAAGATGGTTAGAATGGTCAGAAGAGGTAAAGAAAGTTTTGTACTCAAAAAATGTGACATCAACTGACATAAGGTACCTACGAAGATCATGTGAATAACAACGAGAGCCTTTCTGGACACGAGAATAACCAAGGAAGAAACCCTTGAGAGCACGAGGAGCTAGCTTATCTTTCCCACGGGTTAAGTTATGAACAACACAAGTGCTCCCAAAAACACGAGGGGGAACCGAGTATAAGGGTGACTGGGGAAACAATACCTGGGTGACTGGGGAAGCAATATCTTATACGAAATCTTATTCTGGATGGGAGATGAAGGCATCCGATTAACAAAATAAAAAGATGTAAGAACTGCATCGCCCCAAAAAATGCAGCGGAACATGAGATTCAATGAGAAGTGTGCGAGCAGTCTCAATAATGTGCCTATTTTTTCTCTCTGCAGCCCCATTTTGCTGAGGGGTATAAGGACAAGAGGTCTGATGAATAATTCCTTGAGAAGTCATAAACTGCTAAAATTGAGAGGATAAATATTCTAAGGCATTATCACTGCGAAATGTGCGAATAGAAACACCAAATTGATTTTTAATTTCAGCACAAAAATTCTGGAATATAGAAAACAAATCAGAACGATCTTTCATTAAGAAAATCCAAGTACATCTTGAATTATCATCAATGAAACAAACAAAATAACGAAATCCCAAGGTTGAACTAACTCTACTAGGACCCCATATATCCGAATGAACTAAAGAAAAAATAGACTCTGCATGACTCTCAATACTACGAGGAAAGGAGGCTCGGGTATGTTTCCCGAGCTGACATGACTCACACTCTAATGTGGATAAACTAGACAAACTAGGCACCATCTTTTGAAGCTTGGACAAGCTAGGATGTCCTAAACGATTGTGAAGTATGTCTGGAGGATCTGCAACTATACATGCCTAGGAGGATTTTAGTGAGTTAAGGTAGTAGAGTCCTTCTGATTCAAGTCCTGTTCTAATTGTCTATCCCGTACTGCGGTCCTGCATAATAAAAGAATCATCAATAACAGATGCAAGATTAAAAGGACAGCTATTGACATAAAGAACGGAATCTAGAGTGACAGAGGGTAGGGGATTCGCTTGTCCAACTCCTTTTACTTTAGTTTGAGACCCATTGGCTAAAGTAAAGTTGGGAAGAGACTGTGAATATGCAATATTTGACAAAAGAGATTCATTACCAGAGATATGATCAGAACCAGCTGAGTCCACAACCCATTGTTCAAGAGAACTAGAGTGGGAAACACAAGCAAAAGAATTACCAGCAACAGAAGTATCAGTCTGAGCAACAGAGGCTACTTGTGGAGATGTCTGCTTACTTGCTCGATATTTAAGGAATTCATTATACTCCCCTTCAGATGTAGAAAATCCCTGGTTACATGTAGTCTCGGCCTGAGCAATTAAGCATTTTTGGGTGGTCGACCATGTAAAGAATAGCACACGTCACGAGTGTGACCAAGTTTATGACAATAAGAACACTTGGGTCTAGATCTTCCAAAACGACCTCCTCCTGGTTTATTCTCCATAGTATGAGCTGCCCGATTGTCCACTGATTGGGATACGAGGACAGATTAATCAAGTGTCATTGATGAGATCATTGGGTGACTTGGTGCTGCAGCAAGGCGAAGTAATCGAGAGAATAATTCATCAACTGTGGAGACAGTCGGACTAGCCAATATTTGATTGCGTACTGAGTCAAGATCATTAGGAAGCCCAGCAAGAGTAAGAACTAGAAACAACTTTTGTCGTTGCTCTTGCTGCTTTGCAACGCTAGCAGAAACTGGCATCAACATCTCATATTCTTCCATAACTGCCTGTACCTGTCCCAAGTAAGTAGACATATCTAATTCCTGTTTCTTTAAATTTGTCATCCGCGATATCACATCATAGAAATGAAATATGTCATTAGTGTAAAAAGTATGAGTCTTTTCCAAACCAAATAACATGTCTGGAATGGACGAAACAAGGGCATCAACTTGGAATCAATAGATCGCCACAAAATACGCATAATTGAGCATCGATCTTCTCCCGATGTGCTTTGTCTTTTTCATCTCCTTCATTAGACTCCTTGATTAGATGATCTTGAACACCTTGACCTTTACACCACAACTCGACAGACGAAGCCCAAGCTAAGTAGTTGAAACCTCCCATTAAAGGTTTTGAGGTAATCATAACACCAGAATTGCCAGAAGCCGAGTTTTTAGGCCAGAAAGCATCGACTCCCAAAGACATCGTGAAAACTTGCTGAAAAAGATAAAGGAAATACTGTTTTTGCCGGAAAATTACTGTAGTTGCCCAAAAAAATCACTGTAGATGCCGGAACAAATTCAAAGTGGTCGGAATTGAAAAGTAAAAATATGGGTAGGCTCGGAATTCTCAGTGAACAGGCTGTCTCAAGAAAAATTTTCCAAAAAGCTACCGGAAAGTGGTTCATGCGCCGGCGCGAGAGGGCGCGTGGGACAGATCTCGCCGGTGAATTCCGGCGCGTGAGGGCGTGTGCAGTTGACTTTTCCGGTGGGGTTTCTTGGGATTTGGTCGCCGGAGCTTGAGGAGTCTTGTGGTGGTGGTGCTTTCTGGAAACACCAACAGAAAATGATGTGATTACGGCCAGCCTTCTAGGTCGCCGGAAAATTGCACGACGACGAGAACTTTCTTCCCGGAAATCACTGGAATGAGGCACAATGATATGTTTCTCACTAAAGCTCTGATACCATGTGAGAAAGCACGGGAGAAATATAATAATTGATGTTAAACACGATACAATGAGCCCTATATATACACCAACCTATCCTACTCCTAATACATATTGGATTAGGGTTTACTACTATTTACATATTCTTACATTGCTCAAACTTTAAGATTGTGTCGAAAATTATGTCAAGAAATTCAAATTTTTTCTCTTGAATTTTAAATAAACAGTTCATAAATTTAGGACACTTAGTCCTGAATTTCAAATTAGAATCTCAAAATATACAAACTCAAGATGTTTAGGCAAATTAGTTAATCTTTAAATATATTATAAATTATAAATATAGTTAAGGAATTTTTTCATTCCTATACACTATTTGAAACCTTATTACGACAAATATTCACGTTTTTTTTAATAAACAGATTTCTATTTCATTTCGTCAAAAACGTATACGTACAAACATAGATGCTGACCATCTATTCTCATATGCTATACAATCACTACACTATTACCACTCTAAAACAAAATCACTATTTGGTAATACGTGTGACAAATCTATCTCAGGAGAAGTCTATCTCAATAGAAGTCTAGGGGAAATGGTTTAAACTTTTTAGGACAGCCCTCCATTTATGAATTGAAGCCCATCTTGAGTAGAGATGGACTACAATTTCCTTACAAACAGTATCGCTCATCAACTTACCTCCCTGGAATCTCATTTTATTCTGCTCCCTCCATATCGTTGTCACTAGGATCCCAAAGAGACAAGCAGTGATTTCTGCTAATCCAGTTCTACTTTTTGCCAGCTTACTAACCCAGTCACATTCCTCCTTCCAGTCTGCAGTGGATCGCTTATAGCCTAACCAGCTAAGGAGTCGATTCCAGATTTCTTTAGTCTTCAAGCAATCAAAGAACATATGCTCAAAGGTTTCACGATGCAAACCACAGAAAATACAGTCCAGTGGAACCAGAATATTTAACACTTGAAGTCTGTCCACAGTTGCAAGTCTCCTGTACAGGGCCAATTACAGTATAAATTTGTATCTAGGATGCAGTTGAGGCTGCAATATGATGGTCTTCCATTGGACTTTGTTGTACTGAGGGAGTAGTTGTCTGTATAACTTCTTGATGCTAAAAGACTCACCCTGCTGAAACTGCATCAATCTGTTGTCCAGATTACCTTTGAGAGTTGCAATGCCTTTTATCAAATCTCTCGACTCAAATATTTTCCTTATTGCCCAAGCAGCAGCCCCAGGCACTGGCATGTCTTCAATACAATAGTTCTTAATATAAAAAGTATACACCCATTTTATCCACAGGATATCCTTCTTCTTAGTCAGTGCCCATAGATGCTTAACAACAGCAACCTTATTCCATTTAGACAGGTCCAATATATTCAGTCCCCCTACTCTGTATGACATACAGAGAGTATCCCAGGCAATCAGAGCTCTCCTTGAAACTATGGGTGAACCTGTCCAAAGATATGATCTGCAGATTGCTTTAGTCATTCTCAAAATTTTTTTAGGCAGTAGGAAAATCTGGGACCAGTAAGCTTGAATACCAAACAGAACTGATTTAATCAGTTGAAGTCAACCAGCATAGGAGAGTAACCTTGATGACCAACAACTTATTTTCTGTGTGATTTTCTCCATCAGTGTCCAACATTGAGCAATGGACAACTTCTTTGAATCCAAAGGCACCCCCAAATATTTGAATGGGAGCCTGCCTTCAGGATATCCTAACACCTGTAAAATCTCTTGTTTCTGCCAGTTAGTTACCCCTTCTAAGTACACTGCACTTTTATCAATATTTTCTTGAAGTCCAGAAACCTTAGAGAATTTCTTAGAGTCTGTTTCAGTAAGCTGACATATTGAACATCTTCCTTACAGAAAATAAGAAGATCATCCGCGAAGCAAACATGTGCTACACCCAACTTCTTGCATCTAGGATGGAATTTCAACTCTTTCCTCATCATCATTTGCACAAATCTCTTTGTAGATACTCCATGGCCAGAACAAAGAGGTATGGAGACATCGGGTCGCCTTGCCGTAAGCCTCTTTTTCCTTTAAATGGTGCAGTGAGGCCACCATTGAAGTCGAGAGAGTAGGTAACAGAGGATATGCACTCCATAACCCACCCAATAAATTTATGAGGGAAGCCCAAATCCTGCAGCAGTCTTTTAAGGAAAACCCATTCAACTGAGTCATAAGCCTTCTTTAAATCCACCTTAAGCACACATCTAGGAGAAATGCCCTTCCTGGAATAGCCTTTCAACAGTTCTTGTCTGAATAAGATGTTGTCAATAATATTACGACCCTCAATGAATGCTGACTGTGATCTACCCACCAGGTGGTCAATAACCACTTTCAGCCTAGCTGTAATAATCTTTGTGATGATCATGTACAGAGTTGTACAACAGGCAATGGGTCTGTAGTCCTTCACTTTGCTTGGATTCTGTACTTTAGGAATTAGAGTTAGTGTAGTGCTGCTAACTCCAGTATGTAACTTCCTAGTGATAAAGAATTCTCTCACAGCTTCACAAATATCTTCCCCCACTACATGCCACTACCTTATAAAAAATTCAACTGGGAAGCCATCCACCCCTGGTGCCTTGTCATGAGGCATATCTTTTATTGCCTTTAGTATTTCCTCCCTTTTGACTAGCTTCACTAGGTCATCCTTCTGTTGCAAGTTGAGACAAGGGCCTTGGTGGATTACTTCAGTGTTTGGACATTGGCATATGCTATTGTTTCCCCCCAGTAATCTCTTGAAGCAAGTAACAAACTCTTCTTCTACCTTCCTGGGATCAGACAATTTTACTCCCTTTTCAGTATATATAGAGTTGATAGTGTTAAAGTTTGTCCTCATCCTTAGTTGAGCATGAAAATATTTAGTGTTGGAATCTCCACAGGCAATCCAGTGAGCTCTAGATTTCTGTTGTAAAATCTGCTCCTCTATATTGCTCCACTTCTCCACCTCCATAAGTAGCAACCTCTCATGGTCAATCAGCCTTTGGTCCATACAATTGGATTGCAACTGATTCTGTGTGGTTTCCAGCTTCTGCCTTGTCTCACTGAGATGTATCCTATACTTTGCCATATAGGTATTCAACTCCTTTAACCCCACCTTTAGGCCTTCAATTTATTCCATACTCTATTCAGTGTCCCTCCCTGCTGGTGCTGGTTCCATACCCTTTCCACAATACTAGGGAATTCAGCATGGTCCATGACAGATGTATAGAGTTTGAAAGGTTTATGATGAATGTTCCTTCTCTTTTCCTCAGGGTTACACAGTAAAATGATTGGGGAATGATCTGAAACTCCCGGGGTCAACACATCAGCTTAAATGTGACTGTATTCCTGCATCCAGTTCACATTCCCAAAGGCCCAATCAATTCTGCTATATACTCTTGTCTCTGGTTTTTGTTTATTGCACCATGTATAAAAACAGCCCAAACTCTTCAACTGAGTGAGTTGAAGAGCAATGAGTGTGTCTTGAAAACCTTGAATCTCCTGCTGCATAACTGGAGCACCTATTCTATCATAAGTGTGGAGTACATTATTAAAGTCTCCACTGAGAAGCCAGCTTCCCTGAATAGTAGCACCTAAGATCAACAATTTGGCCCAAAGTTGCTGTCTCTCGCTCAGTTCATTATTTGCATACACGACTGTTATCAATGTTCTGAAGGTTGTACCTCTTTCTTTAACCTCACAGTGAATAAATTGTGCATCAATCTTCAATACCTGCAGCTCAACTTTTGAATTCCACAGTATCCAGATTCTCCCATTGGGATGCTCATTCTAGTTCCCAGTATGTCTCCAATCGTTCCCAAGTTTTGTAACAATCTATTTCACCTTTGCTTCCTTCACTCTAGTTTCTATACATTCCATACAATCTACTTTATGCTTTTTCAGAAAGAGTCTCAGCTCCTTCTGTTTATGGGCCTTATTTAGACCCCTAATGTTCCATGTGCTGAATATCATGATGTGGTGAAGCTGGATGGGCCAGCGTCCCCTGGATCATCACCTATCTGTAGCAATGAGAAACTGTTAGTTGTGTTCAATGAGGCTCCATCACATTGTTGTACATTCTTTCCTTTTGCCAACCCTCTGTCAATCACCCTGCTTCCAGCATTGTCAGTCTACTTACATTCCTCCACTGTCTTAGCATTTTTAACCACCACATTATCCTGCTTTGGTTTTGCTATCCATTTCCACGTCTCACTTTGCACTTGCTGCTTTTCCCCTGCTGCCTTGTAGTGGTTCTGTGCTACCTCTTCATTACCCTGCTTCTTTTTATACCAGCAATCTTTAGTGTTATGGCCAAATCTTACACAGTCACAGCAGTATTTTGGCCTCCGTTCGTAGTTAATCTGTTGTATGATAACTCCCCTCTTTGTATGTAACTCAAAACTATCAGGCAATGGTTGGGATATATCTGTTTCCACCAGCACTCTTGCATAAGAAATCCTCTCCAATTCAGCCGTGATTCTATCAGTGTACATAGGTTTTCCAACCACACTAACTAGTTTACTAAGGGCTTCAGTGGACCAAAATCCCAGTGGCAAGCTAGGGAAGGTAACCCATAAAAGAACTACACTCACATTACTTGGTTCATACTTGAAGTCCATTCTCCACTGTTGTAACACAAATGGCTTATTATGAAAGGTGTATGGACCAGCCTGAAGAACAAGGTCCCTATCTTCATTGTATCAAATCTGAAAATATAATAACCTTCCTCATGATGCAGCACTTGAGGTTTTGGAACAAAATCCCAAACATTTGTAATGAAATTGTCCATAGCTCACTCATACGGGTCTTCTCCAAGCACAAACCCAATCAATGCACTGCTCTAGTAGGCCTCTTGTTCCTTCGTATCCTCATCTTCAATTTGAACCATAAAATTACCATATCGCATAGCAGGTGGTACATAGCATAGAGATTTCCCTTTTTGAGGGCTTCGATTCTGTTGCATGGTGTCCCTTTTACCATTTTCTACCATAGGAGCATCAGAAGTCTGACCAATCTGAACTTGCTTTGCTTGTGCAGATTGGAGACGTCGATGAACTTGTTGTGTATCGACACTTTCCATCCCCAGCATTTCACCCTCGCCTTCGTCAATTACCTCACTGATAGGTTGGAATTTCAACGGTAAAAAACTGTCAAACGTAACTGGTATCCTCTGTTGGACACCATTTTCCGGCGTTATCTGCATCCCGGAGTTTCCAGTTCCGCTAGGGTTGTGAAAGATTATAGGCACCGAACCCATTCCGGTTCACCACTGAGCAGGCTTATTCACAGCAGGTATTTCTATTCTCTCCTCCACCGGTATCGCTTTTGTCACCGGTTGTCTCTTCCGTCCTCTCGCCATGGCTGGAGGCGCAGGTTAGCGTGTCTGCTTATCCTGCACCAAGAGCATTTTTAGAGAGAGAAATTAGATCGTCCCCCTTAGTCTCTATCCGTGTTTTTTATTTTACCTGGCCGAAATATGATTTAGTAACAAAATATATATAATCCATTATTAGTGCTTTAAATTAGGGGATTTGGTTATATTTTTTTCCCGACTTTCTCTCCATTCCTCTTATAATAACCCCTTCCAGTTGTGTATTAAGCCATAGCAAATATAATTTCAGTTACTTACAAAAAAAATGATGCAGTATTGTTTACAGAATATTTATTTTCCTTTTCTTTTAGTTCTGTTTTCCCGTATTTTTTGTTGAAAACAGATATCATGTACTAGTTCTAGTGGCAACCAATAGGCGTTTGGGTTGGATTTTAGTTTTCTTTTGTTTTCCAAGAAAACAGCATTTGAAAACTCATTTTGGTTTTCATTTCCTTTTTTGAAAGTCAAACAAAGTTTTATTTTCTAATAATCACTGCATAAATATCTGAAAACAAAACACAAAATATATATGCTTGTGAGTCTGTGACAAGTAGGATAAATAAGAAAAATATATGAATTTTTCTTATAATATTGCTCTATTATGCTTTTACTAAACAATTTCATAATAATATTGTCAAACTATAACACCAATCGCAGTTGGATCAAGAAGTATAATTGAGCAGATTTAAAGTTTTAGCAGATTTCAAATTAAATTCAATCTCCTCCAAACTTTAAATTCAAGAAGTACGACGGTGGAGCTTTTAATGTGAACTCGAAATTTCTCCACCAAAATCATTTAATTCCCATCAATATTCAAGTTCTTCCGTTCAAACAAAAATGAATCAGTGCACATGAGTTGATTTGGAATTTATTCTGTACTTTTCTTTCCTTATTAAATCAACTAATCAGAAGAGGACAATGTATGGTACTTCAACATACGAATTTAAAGTAAATTTCGTATAAATTTAATGTAAATTTGAATATCTACAATAACTTACATAGTAAAATAAATTTAATACAATTAATTATATAGTGTACAACCTATTTACAACTTATCTATAATATTCATACATTATTTTCCCCCAGTTAAATACATCTAATATATCATACAACTTAAATATAATTTTTATATAACATGTCTTTCGTATATTTTGTATCTGATTTATACATAGTAAAAATAAATTTCATACAACTAATTATATAGTTGTCCTGGACCATGCTTTTCCAGGGTGAATAGTATTTCCGTTACTATTTATCGGGCATATCGCCTGAATCCGGTGGCAGACTGTCACAATTTTGGTGTCACGACAAACTCCTTCTTGTGGCGAACACCTTCCTTTGATTTTATTCCAATATCTTAATCCAAATGCAACAGATCTTGAATTTAGTGATTCTTCATACTGTTCATTCGAATTCACAATCTGCAAACTTTCTGTGAAGCTTACGGATTATCGATTTTATTTGTTTGGATAGAGTTTCCTACTCTATACAAGAACAGATCGTAAGAATTTGTTAAAGCTACTGTAGTTTCGACGGTTCTTTTCAGTTGCTTGTAGCAGCATCGTTGAGTGGATATGGTGAAACTATTCTAAAGTAAATCGCAACTATGGATGCTACGGCCTCTCCCCAGCATCTGGCTGTGGGAGAGGTTGGTCATATCAATTCAGAAAATCAATCTATTCACGGACAAAAATAGTCATATGCATCGCAGCTCATTGGACAAAAATCTGTCGCAAAAATTCCAAATCTGGAACTTTGTCCTGTTACGATTGAGCAAGGAATACCTACTGTTGAATTCACAGTATATGAAGTGAATTCATTCACCAGGGAGGAAGGTCTTCATCAAGCAGTTATTGTTAAATTTTCATATGGAAAGCCAGAACTACAGGAGCTGCGTCAGATTTTACCAAAACATTTCGACGTCAAAGGCAACTGCAACATTGGACAGCTAGAATATCGGCATATTTTGGTAAGATTCAATCTATTTGAAGATTTTGCGAACGCATTGTCAAAAACATCTGGTTATGTTAAGTCAAAGGCGATGAGTTCTTCTTCCGGACATTCCCATGGACAATGTGATTTAACCCCCGAGAAGAAACTTCAAAAGCCGTTACTTGGATTTCTTTTCCAGAACTGCCAGCAAATTTCTTCGCAAAAAAGTCATTACTGTCCATCGCAGCTGTTGTGTGAAAACCTATTGCAGTAGATAAGGCTACTCAAGATCGAACTCGACCTAGTACGGCTCGAGTTAAAGTCTTGATTAATTTACTCGACAAGCATCCAAAGAAAACAAAGATCAAGATAGTAGATAAGAAATCTGGAAAAATTGTTGAATACGACCAGCAGATTGTATTCGATAATTTACCAAAATACCGCACGTGTTGCAATCATCAAGGACATGATGTTAAATCGTGTCGTTGGATTTCAGATGAATTGAATGAACAAGTAGGTCACGTTGACGAACCTGAAGGACGAGACAGTTTGGCTAAATTAAGGGGTGATGCTAGGGAGTACTTGAATGCTAATATTGTTGGACGTCGAATTGAAGGGGTTCAACCTAATGCGAATGATGGACAAATTTCTGGTTCATTTTTGCCAATTTCTGAATCTCTTTCAATGCCAAATCCTAATGTTGCACTACTTTGTAACACTTCAAGTTAAGATCCATTGAAGTCTTCTATGAATGGTTTAGCTAAAATACATTCAGATAAGGTTCTGTCTAATTTGGCACATTCTGCTGCATCACCTATTCCAGCAGATGAAAATGCAAAAGGGGCAGACCTGGTCTTAACTGACTCTTCTGTACTGGATAAGGCCATACAACAACAACACTTGATCCAGAATAATTCAATTGCTGTATCAGTTGAACCACAGGAAAAGCCAACATGGATAGTTTCTGCAGTACCAAGCTGTCCTGAAGATCGAGATGGTAATCTTGCAGCAAGAAGTACTGAACATGTTCAGCTAATGCCAATTACACATAATGCACAGCTGTGTATTCAACCATCTAACTACCTTAATGTTCACAATAAACAGATGGTTTCAGTTTCGGCTGGGGTTTCTCATTCTGTTCCAGTAAGGCCAGCTACAGAAAGGGAATATGGACAATGGACGATGTCCAACAAAGCAGTAACTATTGACATTACATCACAGAATATAGACATATTTGTAGCATATAATGCACAAAAGAGCCAATCGTGGAATCGATTTGCAGCGCCTCATCAAAACAAGTCTGTTTTATCAACTCATGTACAGAATCAGAAAACGAGGAAGCTCCCAACGAGAGTTGTAAAACAAAAACAGGTCGCTCGACTCCCTGGTTCATAATCTAGTCGAGCAAAAAATATACCATGAATTCTGAAGTCTTTTTAACAACAATTATGATCGAAGGCAGTAAATTACAATCTGGAGAAAGAAGAGCGATGCTTGGCTTCTTCAATTTTCTAGATTCCCATCACAATAGTGTCCAACCTCTCATGTCATCTTGCTATTCAAATCATAGAGTTTTGATACAACACTCTGTGATGATCATAGTTTTTAGTCCTTGTAGGGCGTGTTTGTAATGAGGTTTTAGTTGCCTCAATAGGAGGAATACGTTAAGGTTAGACCGGTGGTGTTAGGATAACAACTCCGGCGAGATTGACTCCCTTATCTGTATTTTGCCTATTTGCTGTTGTAATTTTCTTTTCTACTTTTAATAAAAAATCTAGCCCTAGGATCTGCCTAGTGGATTGCCTAAAAAAAATATATATTATACAATTATCAACAACTTTCATACATTATTTCTATTCAGTTATATAAAACAACAATATTCTACAACTTAAATATAATTTTTATACAATATTGTTCAACTTTCATATAATATATATATATATATATATATATATATATATATATATATATATATATATATATATATATATATATATATATATATATAAGAATACAATTTTTTTTACAACTTTACTACAATTTCTATAGTGTAATATATGTCATGTCTTCTTCTTCTTCTACTTCTTCTTCTTCTTCTTCTTCAAGTTTCAATATGAAATTCATGCCAAATCATGTCTAATCTTCACCAGAGCACCCTCAAAATTGAGATATAAACATCAAGCTATATATATATATATATATATATATATATATATATATATATATATATATATATATATATATATATATATATATATATATATATATATATATATATATATATATATATATATATATATATATATATATAACAGAATATAATTTTTCTACAACATTACTACAATTTTTGCTGTATAATGTATGTCATGTCTTCTTCTTCTTCTTCTTCTTCTTATTCTTCATCATCATCATCATCATCATCATCTTCTTCTTCTTCTTCTTCTTCTTCTTCTTCTTCTTCTTCTTCTTCTTCTTCTTCTTCTTCTTCTTCTTCTTCTTCTTCTTCTTCTTCTTCTTCATGAAATTCAGCCCAAATTAGGTCTGATCTTCACCAGAACACCCTCAAAATTAAGATATAAACTTCAACCATATTTTAATAATTTGCAACAATACCCAATTCAAACAAACCATGATTTTAAAAAATCCAAATTCGAATTCAAAACTTTTTAATGACTATCAATAGTGGAATTGCTGCCCTCTTTTCCTTTGCTTGACGTTTCTGGAATTAGGAATTGAGAGATAGAGAGAGGCATAGAGAGAATTCCCAATTATTTGTAGCACCACCCAATTCAAAGATATAATATTTTTTGACAACCGAAATTCGAATAAAAGTTTTAAAGATGTTTAATAGCAATCAATGGTGGAATTGCTTCTGTCACGACCCAAACCCCGCTACGGTCATGATGGCGCCTCTCACGAAGACAAGGCCAACCAGACTATTACTGAACACTTCTTTTAAGCAGTTAAATAATTCATAAGCAGTTTAAATATGATTTAATAATATTAATTAGCGGAAGTACATCCTAGCACAACCCAAATCGGGGTGTCACAAATCACGAACATCTATAAGACTGTAATTACATTTACAAAGTGTAGAAATACACTGAACAGGAACAATAAATAACATAGAAAGAAATGGTCTGTGAACGCTGGCAGTCACCTTGCTAAACTCCTACAGCTCTGGCCCTAAACAGCCAATACTCGCTACCGGATGAATAAATACATGTATCTGCACACGAGTTGCAGGGACTAAAGTGAGTGCTCCAACTCAGTGAGTAATAAAGGTATATAATAACTGAGCAGTAAGAAATCATGTAAAATAACCAACATGTTGCATAGAAGTAGTGTACAATCCTTTGAGAAAACAGTGAAACCGTGAACTCTTTAGAGAATCTCTTGGCTCAGTTTAAACCTCTTTTGAAAATGGTTGTTTCAACAGTTGCGAAATAATTTTAAAAATAGTTAGTGCCGGTACGCATAGAAAATCTAGCCCTCGCACACAAATACCACAGTATAACAAGTGAAAGACAAGTAAGTGTGCAAAATGAGCACGTAAAAGTTCGCCCCTCGTGCAATATCTCAGAAATAGTACCATCCCTTGGGCTACCTCACAAATCACTCGTATCAGCCCCTCGGGCTACCTTACACTCACTCATATCAGCCCCTCGGGCTCAGCATCAATCACTCAGCATAATGGGTACCCGCGCTCACTATGGGTGTGCAGACAATGGAGGAGCCCCTTACAGCCCAAGCGCTATATAAAGCCACCTCGTGGCATCATCACTCGGCACTTAGCCTCACATCACTCGACACTCAGCCTCCCATCACTCGGCACTCGGCCTCCTATCACTCGGCACTCGGCCTCACATCACTCAACATATCCTCACATATGGCCCTCAGCCTCCCTCTGTCCAAAATCATAACAAGCCCTTCGGTCATAGTAAAACACTAGTTCTTAACCCAAAAAAACATTTAAAAATATCATTTAAGTTTTAAATCTGAGTAAAAGTGGCTCAGTTTGTAAAACAGTAGATATCAACAGGACTGAGTTCAAATAATAAGTCAAAACAGTGAGGAATTAGTGATAAAAAGTCTCGAATAGTTGGCACGAAGCCCAAATATGACAATCAGCCCAAATCATAATAATAACAATTAAGTTTCAGTCAAATACGCGGTAAAATCATCAATTAAGACGGACCAAGTCCTAATCCCCAGTAGTAAAAGACCCCACGCTCATCATCCAGTGCGTGTCTCATCTCAAAATAGCACTGCGATGTGCAATCCGGGGTTTCAGACCCTCAGGATATCATTTATAATCATTACTCACCTCAAATCGACGAAATCTCAAGCTCGCAATCGGACTACACGCGCGTTGAATCTAACCAAAATCAAATGAATACGTCACAATATTCTAAGGGAATAAAACCCAAAGTGTGATAAATCTAGTTGATGACGATTAGGGGTATCATTTAATAGTTATGACTAGTAGAGAAAATTTCTTGGAAGTAAGATTGAGTGTGATCCATAATTTGTTTTGGATCATCATTCCAATTACCATAAGGTTCCTTGAAGTAAATAATTTTGTTTCTTCTTCAATTATTAATCGCACTAATACGGAAAATTTTTGTATTCGAGTCACCTTTATTAAGCCAGTTTATTTTGGACCTCATTTTTCATTAATCTTCATCCATCCTAAGGATACTATTTTAGTCAGCTTTAAGGGATGTTTCTAGTTGATTTAGGAATTTGCTGTAGCCATAAGAGGTGGAATTTTGAATCCCATTAAGCCTGATTAATTGTTTTTCTTTTAAAAAGATTGCCAAAAGTATTTTTTTTTCACTATGTTCCCAAATTAAGGATGCTCACTCCAGTAGCTTTCTAAACTGAAAGGTTTCTGGAGAGACTCTTCTACTTTGGGATTAGATTAATTAGAATAGGGTGGTGGTCCGAATGTGTTTTAAGTAAGATTTCTATTATACTTCTGACAAATTCTTTAATCATGTACAAATTAAAATAATTTTTGCACCAAAAACCATACACTTTCATTAACTATCAAATTATTATTATTTGGGTAAGCAAAAGCCGACTTTCTGTACTTTCTGCCAACTCGATATGGGAAACTTGTTTGACTTTTTGGGTGTGTTTGGTATGAAGGAAAATATTTTCCAAATTTCTCATGTTTGGTTGGCTTAAATACCTTGGAAGATACCTTGGAAAATATTTTTCTCATCATTTCGTGCTTCCGAGGCCTTAAAAATCTCATTTTTAGTTGCCTCAACTTGCGTGCATAGTCCATGTGCGTAGCCGAAAAGCCTAAATCTGAAACTCTGTGAAAAATGCTAAACATATGGTATTAAAATAAATAAGTTTGACTTTGGTCAATAATTTAGGTAAACAGACCCGGACCAGTAATTTGACTGTCCTGAAGGGTCTGAAGAAAAATATGGGACTCGGGCGTATACCCAGAATCGAAATCCGAGGTCCCGAGCCCAGTAAATAAGTTTTTTAAAAGAAAATATTTTTCTAAAATTGTTAAGGAAATTTGAAATAAAAATTGATTAGAACGTATTGGTATCGGGGCCGTATTTTTGTTCCGGCACACGGTACAGGTCTTATATGTGTTTTAAGATATTTCTGTGAAGTTTGGTTGAAATCGGACGTCGTTTGACGTGTTTCAAACCTAAAACTATAGATTTGAAATTTTATGAGGTTTGATTAAAAAGTAGTGATTTTGAGGTTTGATTCCCTGTTTTTTATGTTATTTTGGCGATTTGATCGCACGGTTAAGTTCGTAGGGTGTTGTTGAGTTATTGTGCGTGTTTGGTTAGGAGCTCCGAGGGCCCGGGATTGTTTCGGAGGTGTGTCGGAGTGGTTTTTGAACTTAATAATTTCAGAAAATCTCTTGTCTGCTGTTGCTCAGTTCTTGTGCTATGAGATCGCATTTCTAGGTCCGCGATCGCTTAGTGTAAAGTTTTCCGAGTTTCAGTTTGCTCTATGCGATCGCATAGTTCCTCTCGCGATCGCATTGTGTTACCCTGAGGGTCCTATTTTGTTCTACGTGATCGCATCATCCTCTACGCGATCGCAATACTTTAGCCCAGCTTCATTAAAAAATCCTCTATGTGATCGCACACTCCTTTACGGAATCGCAGAGCTCTGTTCCCCTTTACTCTACGCGATCGCACTCCTTGGCCGCGACCGCATAAGACAAAATAGCCCAGTTATTTTAAAAGTTCAGAAACAGAAACATTTCGGGACCAACTTAAAATTTCATAACTACTTCTTCTCCACGCCTCTTGGGGCGACTTTTGAAGCAATTCTTCACCAAAACTCCGTAGGTTAGTAATCCTTTACTTGTTTCCTTTCATTTCCTTCAACGTTTAATGAATTTCTAGGCCTAAAACAAGTAATTTAGGGTAGAAATTGGGGGAATTAGGTAGAGTTAGGGTTTTTTGATTTTTCTTGATTTAGACCTTATTTTGGGGTCGAATTTGAAAACAAATTATATATTGGGGCTCGTAGGGGAATGGGTAATATGAATTTTGTTCGAACCTCATGTTTTGACCAAGCAGAACCGGGGTCCATTTTTAAAATTTTGGGAAAAAGGATTGGAAACCTATATTTAGGTATTGGGATTGATTTGTTTAGCATATATTGATATTATAAAGTCATCATTGCATAGATTTGATTGAGTTGGAGCTGAATTTGAGAGGGAAATCGGTTGTTTTGGAGTGATTTGGCCATGGAAGTTGAGGTATGTGTTCGGTCTAACCTTAGCTTGAGGGAATAGGAGTTGAGTCTTGTTTGCTACTTTCTAATTATCGAGTACGGTGTATAGGCATGGTGACGAGTATCTATACATTAGTGTCTAGCATGACCATGAGTCCTTATATTGCAATTATCATGATTTTATTGTAATTTCCATGCTTAATTGAGGATTTCTATATGTTGTAAAATACACGTGGAAGAGATTATGATCATTAAACTCCGAGGAGCATCGGCTCGAGTTGTAAAATAAATTTTGAAGGTATATGAGATGATTTGATCATTTGGAGCATTGGCTCAGATGATAAAGTGAATTATAAAGTAAGAAATGAAGGAAAGAGAAAGAATTATTGGTTATTCCCTTGTCAAGGATGTTTAGTTGATTTGTTGGTTTCTCCTTTGCCGGGATATTGAGATTATTGATATTGTTCCTTTAGCGGGATTTAACTGTTTTCTTGTATTACCTTGCCGGAATTTCTTTCACTATTTTGTTTACTTCTTTATCCCATATTTGTGACTGTTGTTTTGGTGAGGAAGATTGATATATAAATGGATCGGGTTGCACGCCGCAACAATGATATTTGTGGATCGGGCTGCATGTCATAACAATGCTAAATGATATGGATTGGGTTGCACGCCGCAACAATAATATATATATATGGATTGGGTTGCACACCAAAATAATGATATTTATAGATTGGGTTGCATGCCGCAACGGTGTTGCTATATGTTATGATTGCGTTGCACGCCGCAACAATTGTTGGTTCCAGTGTGTTTATTTTGGGTATCTGTTTCTGTGGGCTGCTTCTATCCCTAAATTGAGATTTACTATTTGTAATTGTTGTCTCCCCACAGCATGTTCCCCCTTCTATTATATATATATATATATATATATATATGTGTGTGTGTGTGTGTGTGTGTGTGTGCGTGTGTGTGTGTGTGTGTGCGTGTGTGTGTGTGTGTGTGTGTGTCTGTGAGTGTGTGTATAAACTTGAGCCGCACTGGGTTTATTTGGTAGTATGGTCCTAGCCTCGTCAGTACTTCCCCGAGGTTAGGCTAGGCAATTACCAGCACATGGGGTCGGTTGTGCTGATGCTACACTCTGTGTTCTTTTTGCACAGAGTCAGGCTTTGGATAGCACTAGCAGTAGTAGCATGGAAGCATACCTTCAATCCACCGAGACATTGAGGTAGCCTTGCAGGCATCTAAAGGTCCGGCGTGTCCTCTATCCTTACTTTAGACGGTCATCTCCTTATATTCGAGATCAATAGATTTATGTTTCTTTCAGACTTTGTATTTAGTATTCTTAGATGTTTATGACTATGTGACTCCAGTTCATGGGTAGAGATTCATGTTGGAAATTTCTTATTTTATTCGGCTATTCAAATTTAAGACTTTCGCTTATAATTTTAAGTCTGTTGCTTTTATTTTTAATGGTGTTAATTATTAAAAAGGAATATGTGTTTAATGAAAAGTAATTAAGTTTGGCTTAACTAGATCCTATTGATAGGCACCACCACGACCCCAAGGATGGAAAATCCAGGACGTGACAAGTTGGTATCACAACACTAGGTTGCATTGGTCTCACAACTCATGGACAAACTTGGTAGAGTCTGAGGGATCGGTACAGATATGTCTATATTTATCCCCAGAGGCTACAGAGTTAGGAAAAAACTTCATACGTGTTCTTTCTTGTCGTGCGATTTTGTTTCTCAAATACTGATTTCCTTTCTTCTCTGTTCTTATGTAGATGGCGAGAACACGCTCTTCCTCTTCTACTGTTCAATAGCCTAAGCCCCAAGTAGCATCTCCCACTAGGGGCAGAGGGTGAGGCCATGCCAGAGACTGAGGTAGGGGCATAGCTCAACCCCAAGCAGCAGCCCAAGTGGTGGAGCCTCAGGTTAATTATGACGAGGAGGTTCCAGCTCCAGTAGCTCTGGTGGGCCCAGCTCAGGTCCCAGAGGGGTTTATTGCCACCCGAGTTCTTCAGGATGCTCTAGGTCGATTGGTGGTTCTCATGGAGAGTGTCACCCGAGCGGGATTGCTTCCAGCAGCACCAACCACTTTTCAAGCTCGAGGAGGGGTACAAACTCCTACCACACGTGCTCCGAAGTAAGTAGCTCCCCATGTTCAGGTTCCAATAGTTTAGCTAGCTGTGGCAGTTCAGCCAGGTATAGTGACTCAAACCGGCAATGGTGCCGCTATGTCCACCGATGCTCTGTGGAGATTGGATCGGTTCACCAAGCTCTTCACTACAACATTCAACAGTAATTCTTCAGAGGATCCCCAGGATTTCTCATATAGCTGCCATGAGGTTCTTCGGATCATGGGTATTGTGGAGACCAATGGGGTTGATTTTTCCACCTTTCGTCTATCTGGATCTGCCAAGACTTGGTGGAGAGATTATTGCTTAGCCAGACCAGCAGGGTCGCCATCTTTGACTTGGGAGTAGTTTTTTAGAGTTGTTTATGGAAAATTTTCTCCCAGATACTCAAAGAGAGGCTCTTTGCAGGGAGTTCAAGCGCCTCTAGTAGGGTTCGGTCACTCAGTATGAGACCAAGTTCATTGATCTAGCTCTTCATGCTCTTGTCATACTCTCCACCAAGAGAGAGAGGTGCAGAGGTGTATTGATTGTTTGATTCAGCCGATTCATCTCCATGTTGCTATGGGGGCCGGGAGTGAGATCAGTTTTAAGGAGGCGGCAAATACGGCCCGTAGAGTTGAGATGGCTCTGTCACAGGGAGTTGGACATGGGTCAGATAAGAGGCCCCGTCATTCAGGCAGGTTTAGTGGTACCTCGTCTGGAGGTAGAGATTCATATGGTAGAGGATATCTTACTAGGCCCTATTAGTCAGATATCCAGGACTCTCATGGTACTTCGGGTGGTCATGGTTCTCAACCGCATTATTCTGATCAGCAGTATTAAAATTCACCACCAACTGCCATCACTGCACTACCACTTCAGAGTTTCCGAGGTGGTCATTCAAGTCGATAGGGTCAGTCTGAGTTTCCTCAGCTGCACCATTCGAATGAGTATTACGAGTGTGGTAAGTATGGTCACATTAAGAGGGCTTTCCCGAGGTTGAAGGGTTCCCAGTCGCAACAGCAGGGTCCCTGTCCTATTATTCAGGAACCAGGTATTCCACAGGCCACCCAGCCAGCTAGAGGCGGGGGTAGGGGTACTAGAGGTGGAGGTAGAGGTCATAGAGGTGGAGCTCAAATCGATAGAGGTAGAGGCCAGCCAGCAGTCGGCTGTCCCAGAGATGAGGTTCAGGGAGTTGGGGCCCAGCCCCGATGTTATGCTCTTCTAGCCAGGCTAGAGGCCGAGTCTTCAGATGCAGTCATTACAGGTACTATTCTGGTATGTGATAGAGATGCTTCAGTGCTATTTGATCCAGGGTCTACGTATTCGTATGTGTCATCCTATTTTGCACCGTACCCGGTCATGCCTAGAAATGCATTGAGTGTTCCTGTTTATATGTCTACACCAGTTGGTGATTCTATTATGGTCGACTGAGTTCATCGTTCTTGGGTTGTAGTGTTTGAGGGTCTTGAGACCCGTGTTGATTTGGTGCTCTTAGACATGGTCAACTTCGATGTCATATTAGGGATGGATTGGTTGTCCCCGTATCATGTTATCTTGGATTGCCATGCCAAGACTGTGATCTTAGCTTTACCGGATTTGCCCCATTTGGAGTGGAGAAGGACCCAAGGTCATTCCACTCGTAGTGTTATCTCATATGTGAAGGCTTGACGCATGGTCACGAAGGGGTGTTTAACTTATTTGGCGTATATTCGCGATTCCAGCGCAGAGGTCCCTTCTATTGATTCTGTATCCATTGTTCGGGAGTTCCCTAAGGTTTTCCATTTAGACCTGTTGGGTATGCCGCCCTACAGGGATGTTGAGCTTTGTATTGATTTGGCTCCGGGTACTCAGCACATTTCTATCCCTCCATATCACATAGCCCCACCAGGTTTGAAAGAGTTAAAGGATCAGTTGCAGGATTTGCTTGAGAAGGGTTTCATTAGACCCATCATTTCACATTGGGGTGCGCCAGTGTTATCTGTGAAGAAAAAGGATGGTTCGATGAGGATGTGCATTGATTACCGGCAATTAAACAAAATTACATTCAAGAATAAGTATCCACTGCCGAGGATCGATGATTTGTTCGACCAGCTTCAGGGTGCCATGGTGTTTTCAAAGATAGACTTGAGATCTGGTTACCATCACTTGAGGATTAGGGCATCCGATGTCCCTAAGACAGCGTTTCACACTCGGTACGGGTATTATGAGTTCTTGTTCATGTCATTCGGGTTGACCAATGCCCCAGCAACATTCATGGAGTTGATGAACCGAGTGTTCATGCCTTATTTGGACTCATTCATTATAGTCTTTATTAATGATATTCTGATATATTCTCGCAGCCAGGATGAGCACGAGCAGCACCTCAGAGTAGTTCTTTAGACTCTAAAGGATAGTCAGTTATATGCTAAGTTCTCGAAGTGTGAGTTCTAGTTGAGTTCGGTTGCATTTCTGTTTCACATTGTATCATTAGAGGGTATTCAGGTGGACCCGAAGAAGATTGAGGTAGTCAAGAACTGGCCTCGACCAGCATTAGCTACAGAGATTTGGAGTTTCTTAGGGTTGGCAGGCTACTATCATAGGTTCGTGGAGGGTTTTTCATCTATAGCAGCCCCGGTGACCAGATTGACCCAGAAGGGTGCCCAGTTCAAATGGTCAGACGAGTGTTTGGCAAGCTTTCAGAAGCTCAAGACAGCTCTGACTACAGCACCGATATTGGTTTTGCCCACAGGTTTAGGGCCTTATACAATCTATTGTGATGCTTTCTGTTGGCCCAAGTTCAGTTGAAGTTTTGAAGATTGACAAATGAACTCTGGAAAGGACCTGGTCCATCTTGAGAGACACAAGTAGTCATAACCATTGCACATGGAAAGCACGTGAGGAAGATATGTATTGAAGATTACGCAGCAAATCTTCTGAACGGTATCAAAAAAATTGCATTGAGTTCTAAGAAGAACAACCTCCTTATGATAAGAGAACAAAATCCTAAGCTGGGATAAGGATGAGAGTTTGTATTGGTTAAGGACTCAAATCAACTAAGGATAAGCATTGTAGTCTCGATCAAACTCTAACTGCTAATCTATTAAATAACCAAGTTGTTCTCTTTTACAGGTAATGCACATACGCAGAAGTTAAGCATATTTGAGAGCAAAAAGAGCAAGTCTGATTTGCAAGCAACATATGCGAGATACAAGTGTGCACGTCTGAAGCTATATGAACTGAGATAGACGAACCAGTTCACCATTGTGTTTATTCTAAGTCTTGTTAAATTGTAGTAGGTTTTCATATTGTACCTTTCAGATTTTTTAGAAGCAATTGTATTAGGTACTATGAGTATTCAAGTTAGAGTTAACTTGAAAGTTCCGCAACAGTTGAGGCTGTGTGCCACACTGGGATTAGAGTTAATCCTTAGGTTTACAAAGAGTTTTGTAAATGCAGTTTTTGGCTCAGTAATTTTAGTGGAGTTTGGGAAAATCCTACTGAGTAGTAGGTCGTAGTTTTTCATGTTACAACCCATATTCACGTATGTTAGCTCATTCCATAAGGTAATCGACATAAATCCATGAAAGGATTATCTTTAAGATGATAAGAAGTTAATTCTATTGATCATAAATGATACAAAGGTATATATGGGTGGATAACAAGTACTAGAAGTTAAATGAATCAAAGATGTTGTCAGTCGTATTTTCGGATAAACCTAGATGTGCTTAGTACATTCAAGAGGTAGTTTTTTAAGGTATTTCAATCATATAATATCCGTATTATAAGTCCTGAAGTAAAATGAGTTATGAGACAAAAGTTGGCGCAACTTAGGTTCATAATTTTATTTAAACATTAGGTCAAATGTTACTAATATATTCTCCCAATTTACTAAGAATTATGGATTGATCTAACCAAATTGAAGACCTATGAGTCTAGTTTCTAACGCATTAAACCGTTAATCGATACGATCTTGGAGTAGAGAGATATTCGTGTTTTCGCGAGACTGCGCCAAGCACCTCTTCATGGGGCCCAATAAGGCAGTTTAAGACATTTGGGCCTATATATGCCACTTCCAACCCGTTTTAAGTCATTTATTTTCATTATTTTCAGACCTTATAACCCTAGGAACATCCTCTCAAGGTTCTCTCAAGGTTCAAGACCGAAACAAAGGGCAAACAACACAAATCAAGTGTCGGGAATTCCGTGGCGCTAGTAAGTCTCTTGTTCTTGTTCTTGTTGCTCGTTTTTGTGTTGTCCCAGCTCGTGTGGGAGCTTGTTATTAATATCAACCCTAGGTGATTTCAAGCCTCCTAATGTAATTCTAGTGCCAAAAAATACTAATTGACCGCTAGTTTTGCTTTCTTGTTGTTGTGGCAGCATTGGAGGGATATTTCATGGAATTTTATGGTCAAATTGGAGTTTTTCTTTATGTATAAAGGTAATAAACCTCTTACTCTATATTATTTAAGATTATCCAAGTTGTGGCTAATCCATTGAAGCTAGAACTTGTGAAATATATATCGAAAGGCTTGGTCGTAATGTTATCAGTTGGTGGACTATTTTGGAAGACTCATTATGGTTATTATTGATGTTGTTTGGGCTGTTTGGTGATTGTTTTGAATGGTGTGAAGTCATAAATATAGGGGAGTTGCTGTCAGTTTATCGTAAAATAGGTTGTGGTCGATATACAATGGCTATGATGCTTATATGATAACGATAGTATCATTTCTCTTATTGTAGACTAAGGTGTGTGACAATTGCATAGCTTGAGATTTGGGCAATATATACATGGTATGTGAGGATATACTTTTCCTTCTTTTGCCCGACTCCGATTATACATAATGTAATGAATGAGCTTCCAAAGATACTCTACTCTTAGAAGCTAGCAGTACTTACATTGTTTCCCCTCTTATGGAACGATTGATGTTAATATTGCTTCTCATATTCTTATGTTATCAATTTTGTTGGTACTTCCTGATTCTTATAAGGTTCATAGTGAAGAGTTAGTCCTAATAATGTGTACAGAGGACACCGACCTTACGTCACTCCAAAAGGTTTAGAACGTGATTCCATGAGTCGAGCATGCATTATATACATGTATATGAATCTATTTTACTCTACCGAGCCGCAATATAGTCAGTCGGGTACGGCACCTACTGTGCAACCACTGATCAGTTGGGTTTTACCGAGCTTCACGTGTCCGGGTACGATTTACCGAGCCTTATGATGGCTGGGCACGTTTTTACTGAGCATATTACGGCCGGGTACGATATGATTATGATGATGACCACAGAGGCGTATGTTTTAAAAGTTTATGTATTTATACATATGTATCATGCATTTCATGTCACTAGCCCTCAGAGGTTCTCAGATATTACAGGTTATATATTCTCTATCCATGTTTACATTACTGTTCGTATTTATGGTTTCCTGCCTTACATACTCGGTACATTATTCGTACTAACGTTCTTTTATTTGTGGATGTTGCATGTTGTGTTGTAGGTCCTGATAGACAGGCAGGTGCAGCTCCCCCACCACAGTAGGCTGTCCAGTTCAGCCATGATTTGCAAGATCCCTTCTCCGGACTTGCCTTGGTCGTGGTATGCATTTTTGTTATAGACATTAGGGTATGTCGGGGCCCTGTTCCAACTATGTTGCAGCACTTATGTTCCTTTAGAGGCTCATAGACAGGTGTCGACTCATGTATAGTTTGGTATGCCTTGTCGGCTGGTTGTTGTTGTATAGCCTTTCATGATAGCGTGCTAGCTCGTACCATATATATATATATATATATATATATATATATATATATATATATATATATATATATATATATATATATATATATATATATATATATATATATATATATATATATATATATATAGTTTCTTGAATGTCTGGTCATCCCAGGTTGTGTAGGTTCATGCCATCATATTTTATTGTTGGTTGTCCATGATCCATGCCTACCATTTATATTTATCTCCTCAGCCCTAAAAGATAATAAAGAAGGTTAGATAAAATGTACGTTTGTGCTCGGCAAGTATGGTCGGGTGCTAGTCATTGCCCTCTAGTTTGGGTTGTGACATTTCATCTTTTGAGCCAGGTGTTTTCCACGTAAAATATTCTGTGCACTTTACTTTCAATATTTATTATTCCGCAAATTGATGTAGTTAGAACACGTAGAAGAACCTAGTTCTTCTAATGCAAAATTAGGGACCACACAAGTCACCCCCTCTCTTGTGTGGTATTGACGTTTATAACATCAATTGGTATCAGAGCGGGTTATCCTTGAAGAGGTTAACACCTTAGGAAAAGATCACCATGAGTGCACCACCTGGGAATTGAGAAGGGCAATCCACTGCCAGGCCTCCTCTCTTCAATGGCCTCTACTACTCCTGATGGAAAAACACAATGAGGGACCATATCATGGGTGAAGACTATGAGCTTTAGGATATCATCACTGATGATCCTTTAGCCACAACCAAGAAGACTGCTGAAGGATTGGATCTTCTAAAAACAAGAGCAGATTGTACTGCTGAAGATCTAAAGAAGTGGGAGAAAAATACAAAAGCCAAGATTTGGCTAGTGTACGGACTTGGTCCTGATGATACAACAGGATTCAAGGTTGTACTACTGCCAAGGATATTTGGGACACTTTACAAGTGGCTCATGAAAGAACACCTCAGGTGAAGAGGTCAAGAGGAACATTGTTGTATTCTCAATCTGAGAATTTTACTATGAAGGATGGAGAAACTATCCAAGAGATGTATACCAGGTTCACTATACTGACAAATGAACTTGAGTCTCTTGGAAGAATTATCCTAGAAGAAGACAAGGTGGAGAAGATTCTAACTAGAGTTTTGCAAATCTCCTAGGAAAGCAAAATCACAGCTATTTAGGAATCCAAAAATATTGCTACTTTAAAATTGGATGAACTGATTGGAAATCTTACTGCCTATGAATTGAGAAGGCAGACAATGAAGATGGATGCTCCAAACAAAGAAAAAAGTCTACTCTCAGAATCTCAGAAGGATCAGATCTTGAAGATGATGAAATGACTATGATAACCAGAGATTTCAAGAAATATCTTATGAGAGGAAAGGGTCCTTCAAAAGGAATGACATTAAACAAACCTAGGGCTCCTAAAAAACAAACCAATGAGGGGTGTTACAAGTGTGGGAAGACTGATCACCACATCAGAAACTGCCCTCAATGGGAGGTTGAATGGAAGAAAGAAAGAGTAGATAGAAGAAACAGGAAGAAGGAACATGTTCAACCAAGAAGGAACAAAGGATCAACTAAAGCTATGGTTGCTGCATGGGGAGAAACATCATATGAGGACTCAGAAAATGAAGCTGAGGATGAGCAAGCTCTATGTCCATTGGAGAATCAGAAGATAAACATGAGGTACATATTCTATACCATAAAGAAAAGATTAAGTTCTTGTCTAAAGAAAAATTGACTGATCTACTGATGGACTTCACATATGAGTCTGAAATAATAAACAGTAAGAAGGATGTTCCTTCTAGGGAATGTGTCCTAGAAGAAAAATGCAAAAGGTTAGAGTCCACGGCTGATTAGAGTGACAACACAAATACTGAGTTGAAGAACCAGGTTCATCAACTTGAAAATAAGATCCTATAACTTAGATCTGAAAATATTAAACTGAAATTAGGGACATGAAAGAAAAAGGTTGATCAATCATTTCTCACTCTAGAAGAAAATCTAGGAAAAATGAAAGATGTACTGTACAAGAAAGATGAATTGATTAAAGTCCTAAAAGAAGATTTAGGAAAGGTAAAACATGAACTAGACAAAACATGCAAATGGAACAAGGCTTCCGATGCACTCTCCTGGCTCAAGAACATCATAGTAGCAATAAGAGAAGACATGGATTTGGGACACAAGCTCCAAAACGGGATCCCAAAAATAAGTACCTCACACTTCCTGAGAATAAGATCTGCACACTGTGGTAAGAATGACCATTACAAAAATGAATGTAATGCAAAAGAAAATGCCATTCAAAAGAACAAATCATTTGTACAAGAAAAGCACAAACTGCCTGGTTGGGCAAAGAAAAACTTAATTCATCCTTTTGCTCATAGATTGGGACCCAAACTAGTTTTGGTTCCTAAGACTAACCCATGATTTTTTTTGTAGGTCCAAGTGAAGGGGAGTAGCCAAATATGGTACATGGATAGTGGCTTCTCAAAACATATGACTGGTAACAATGACCAGTTCCTTTCACTTGAGAACCTAAAAGGAGGTAATGTCTCCTTTAGAAATGGAAAGAAAGGTGAGATCATTGGAGTTGGAAAGGTAGGAAGGACAGACTCTCGTTCCATTGAGAATATCTATTTGATAGATGGTTTAAA
The DNA here is from genome assembly GCA_034376525.1 of Nicotiana benthamiana. Classification (NCBI taxonomy): domain Eukaryota; kingdom Viridiplantae; phylum Streptophyta; class Magnoliopsida; order Solanales; family Solanaceae; genus Nicotiana; species Nicotiana benthamiana. The sequence continues at coordinate 124,323,563 of CM067330.1, forward strand.
ATATAGCCTGATAAATGTGTCACAACTATGTGACAGAGGTAATCTTGCGGCTTTCACTTTCACAAAATATTTTGTGATTAGACTTACTACTGACAAGATTGTTTTGTAGGGAAGCAGAGTTAACAATATTTACATTGTAGATCTGTCAACTCTCTCTGAAAATGAACTCACTTGCTTTAGTGTGTTAATTAATGATCCCCTCCTTTGGCACAAAAGGCTTGGCCATGCTAGTCTAAATCAATTGATCAAATTAGTCTCCAAGGACTTGGTGATAGGGTTAACTAATATCAAGTTCAGGGATGACAAAATTTGTGAGGCATGTGCAAGGGGGAAGCAGGTAAGGTCATCCTTCAAACCCAGAAAATGGTAAGTACGTCCAAGACGTTGGAACTGGTTCATATGGATCTCTGTGGTCCAATGAGAGCCACGAGAAGAGGTGTTAAAAGATATGTAATGGTTCTTGTTGATGATTATTCTAGATTTACTTGGGTGTTGTTTCTAACTTCTAAAGATGAAGCATTTGAAATGTTCACTACTTTTGTTAGGAAAACCCAGAAACAATTAGGAAATCAACTTGCATCCATTAGGTATGATCATGGAACTGAATTTGAAAGTGCAAAGTTTGCTGAATTTTGTGATGAAAATGGAACTGATCATAATTTCTCTGCCCCTATGACTCCTCAGCAAAATGGGGTAGTTGAGAGGAAGAACAGGACCCTTGAGGATATGGCAAGGACCATGTTTCTTTCCAGTATACTACCTCATAACTTCTGTACAGAGGCTATAAACACTGCTTGTTATATAATAAATAGATGCATGACCAGACCCTTTGTAGAGAAAACTCCCTATGAGTTAAAGGGAGAAAAACAAACATAGCCCATCTTAGGGCTTTTGGTAGCAAGTGCTATGTGCACAATAATGGCAAAGACTCCCTAGGTAAGTTTGATCCCAGAAGTGATGAGGGAGTATTCTTGGGATATTCTTCACATAGCAAAGCATATATGGTGTTTAATAAAAGAACTCTATGTATTGAAGAAAGTTTACATGTTGTGCGTGATGAATCTAACACTCTTTTTGAGAGATAGGAACATGAAGATGAAGCCATTGGACTGGTGAGACAATTGACTGAAGCCACAACACAAGTCATGGTGGCATCAAAGGAAGGAGCAAGTGATAGAACGGGTCCTTCCACCCAGGGCAACCTGACAGGGGGAACCAATCTAAGAGAAACTGAACAAAATTCTCTGAAGGAAATCTGTACTTGAACCTATTCCTGTGTAGCATAACAATGAAGGAGAAACTAGCAGGAACCAACTAGTGTGGAAATCTTACAAGTACCTGAGTTCTCATCCCATTGAGAACCTCATCAATGATCCAACATCTGGAGTCAAGATTAGATCACAACTCAAGAACCTGTGTGCATTTGATGCCTTTCTGTCCGTCATTGAACCTAAAAATGTGAGTAAAGCTCTACAAGATACAGATTGGGTCAATGTTATGCAAGATGAGTTCAATCAGTTAGAAAGAAGCCAAGTCTGGCACTTGGTTCCAAGACCTAAGGACAGGTCAGTCATTGAGACAAAATGAGTCTTCAGGAACAAACTAGATGAAGATGGAACAGTTACAAGAAACAAGACAACGTTGGTGGTTCAAGGCTATAGTCAAGAGGAAGGCATTGATTATGATGAGACTTTTGCTCGAGTTTCTAGACTTGAAGCAATTAGACTCCTCATAGCCTTTGCAGCACATATGGAATTCATTCTTCATCAAATGGATGTTAAAAGTGCCTTCCTAAATGGCTATCTCAAAGAAGAATTATTTGTTACACAACCTCCGGGATTCGAAAACAAAGAATTTCCCGATCATGTATACAAGCTAGATAAATCTCTCTATGGTCTCAAGCAGGCCCCAAGAGCTTGGTATGAAAGATTGTCAAAATTCCTTCTTGAGCATGGGTACAAAAGAGGTAAAATTGACAGTATATTGTTTCTAACGGAAAAAGGTAAATATCTTCTTGTTGTATAAATATATGTTGATGACATAATATTTGGGGCCACTACAGATACGTTAAGTAAGGACTTCTCTAAACTAATGGAAAGTGAGTTTGAAATGAGCATGATGAGTGAACTCAATTTCTTCTTGGGGATACAAATTAAACAAAGTCCACATGGAACTATGATCCATAAGTAGAAGTATACAAATGAATTAATCAAGGAGTTTAAAATGGAAGAATCCAAAGAAATAGATACACCTATAGCAACTGCCACAAAGCTAGATGTTGATGAACCTGGTTCATTAGTTTATCAAAAGTTGTATAGGGGTATGATTGGTTCACTTCTGTATCTTACTGCCCGTAGACCTGACATTGTTTTTTGTGTATGACTTTGTGCTCGTTTCCAAGCAAATCCAAAAGAGTCACATTTGACAGTTGTCAAAAGAATATTGATATACTTGAAAGGCATAACTGATCTATGTCTATGGTATCCCAAAGGTAGTAATTTTAACTTAATTGGATATGCTGATGCTGACTATGCAGGTTTTCTAGTGGATAGGAAGAGCACTTCAGGTATGACACACTTCCTAAGGTCTTGTCTTGTATCATGGGCTACCAAAAAAGCAAAATTTAGTGGCTCTCTCTACTGCTGAAACTAAGCTGCTGCTTCATGTTGTGCTCAATTATTGTGGATTAAGAAAAAACTGGTAAGTGGGGTGCATACCAATATTTTATGATAATACCACCGCAATTAGTATGACAAAGAACCATGTTCTTCACAAAAGGACTAAGCACATAGATGTTAGACACCACTAATTAAGAGATAACTATGAGAAAGGGCTAATCTCCATAAAATTCTGTGCTACTGATAAACAAATAGCTGACATCTTCACCTGAGTAGAGAAAACTTTGAAAGGAACATGTTGGAGTTAGGGATGATTAAGATCACCTAAAAGGTCTAGTTCAGAATGCACAATAAATTTTAAAAAATTAGATATTGAAAAAAAAATTTGGTTTGGATTCTTAATTTTTGTGAATATTAGACTAATTCATACTCAGTCTCATACTGTGAATAGTATACTCTTGTGACATGTTTTATGCGGTCCACTAATGTCTTAAAAATTTTCTGTTTTGACATTTGAGGCATAATCAAGAGAAGTTTCACTTGAAGAACCTAGTTCATCAAAATATGCTCATGAGAAAGTTCAGGTATGTTTCTATACTTTGCACAATTAAAAAAACTTAATTATCAATCGTGAGCAAGAGTCCTATACATACCAAACTTCCTAACAATTCTATCCGTTGGGCAAATTGAACCGATTTCATTGAAACTAGAAGTCTAATTATAACGGAACCCTCTCCTAAATTTTAGCAATCCTAGTTAATCTCTAAGGAGACCGAAACTCTAAATTGATTAGACTTCTATGTGACCTCTGAAAAAGCTGTCGTTTCTGAGTAATCATTACCCTTTTTAAAAACCCCCAGAACACTCAATAACCGTCAATTCTTAACAAAACCCCTGATCATCCTATATTGTCTATAAAACTCTCCAAAATTCTTCACACCACCAAAATTCCTTTGGGGTATTCAGAAATTCTTCACCATGACAAATCCACAAGACAATCGTAGCACTCCGGTACCTATTTCACCCAACACAACCTCATCTTCCAATCCACCAGTCGAAACCCCAAAACCAGATTCCGTCGCTAGAAAATGCTAGCAAGAAAAACTGTAGCTACTGGTTCTCTGAGAAAAGCTTTGAATGAAAAACTTTAATCCAGTCAAAAGAAAGTAGTCTCAACAAAAGAGACCAGCTCTAGCTCTGAATCTGATGACTACATCTATACCAGTGAAGGAGATGAACATGGATCTTCTGACAAGGCCAAAACTCAAGAAACCCAAGGAGAGGTAAAGTTTTGCTTTTGTTTTTCTGATGTAGTTCAGAGGGAGGAAAATCAATTTGTTTTGATAGGGGCTGCTAGAGATGTAGGTGGGATTGACTCTATGAAAATGAGGAAGAAAAAGAAGAAGGAATTTTTAGCCATATGTAGGTGTGGGGAAGAGGGAGTCTCGAAGTCAGGAGGAAGTGGATAAGGTGAGGCTGCTGAGGGTTTGGTTAATCTGAGAAAGCAACAAGATGAGCCTGGTTCATCTGGGGAACAGAGCTTGGCTGATTCGTTGATAAAAGTGGGGGCTATCTATGACCCAAAGAAATGCAAGGCCTGGACAAAGGACTCCTGCTGGGTCCAAACCAACCAAGAAAAGCAAACCTTCATCACCCAAGCCTGCTCCTAGGACTAGAGCTACCACAAGTAAGGTTAGGAAAAGTGAAGCAGAGTTGAAGAAAGCTTTAGAAGAAAGTAAGAAAAAGAGGAAAGAGAAAGGGAAAGCAAAGATAGGTTAAAGCTCAGAGGCTGTGGTTGAAGATGAAGAAGAAGAGATGGATCAAGTCCATCTAGAAAAAAGTGCTATTGTGGATTCTCTAACTACCAAATCAAAGGGAACCAGGTCTTCTACCAAGAATCCATCCAATCCAGTACCTGCTGAACTTGTTCTTGCCAAGAGAACAAGGTCAGCTGCAAAAGGAAAACAAGTGAAAATTACTGAAGAAGAGGATGATGAGTAGAGTGAGGATGAAGAAGATGAGTCAGGAAAGGAATATGACAGATATGACATATTTAGCAAGAGGAAAATCTTGAAAGGGAGACTACTCAAAGACCTGGAGGAGCCAGGTATGATGAGGCTTGTGACTGCACTAGAAGCACAGGGGTGGAAGGACATGATCCTTCATATGGATGGTAAATTTGCCAGAAAAGAACTTGTAAAGTTCATGGAAAATGGGAAACTGAAGAATGGGCTAGTGACTAGCATAGTGAAGGGTGTCAAAGTGGAGTTCAATGCTACAAAGCTGGGCAATATTCTAGACATCCCTAGTGAGGGATATGATGACTATACAAGGTAGAGGTGGGCATGCCTGGATGGGTTGCCTACTGATCTTCAGATCACAAGGAATGTTTGTGACACTACAACATAGGAAGAGGTGCCTGTGGCCAGGGCAGTTCAGAAAACTGAAATGAGGCTAGAACACAAAGTGTTTTTTGAGTTTGTCAAAAAATGCCTTTTGCCCAGACAGGAAAGAAGGCATACAACAAATTATATGGATCTGGTTCTTATACAATGTCTGAAGGAAGCGAAGCAGATTAACAGGACTTCTTTTATTGTGAAATTGCTTGAAAGGGTGCTCAATGGCTCTAAGGCTCATGCCATTCCCTATGGATTTATCTTGACAATTGTGCTTGAAAGATTGAATGTTCCCCTGAAAAAGTGGGAAATGGCTTCCAGCAAAGAGCATTTTGGCAGCAAAACCATTCAAGCTTGTGATTATCTGCTCAGTACAACCCAGTAGAATTTGGTTCTTCAGTAAAGACTCCTGTGAACAGCAAGGTCAAAGCCTTGGCTAAGGAGGTTGGGACAAAGTATGATGAGATAGCAAGGCTTCAGGCCAGGATTGCTGAATTGGAGGGAGAAAGGAATGGGTTTAGATCTGAACTTGCTAAGGAGAAGAAGAAAAATGAAGGAATGCTTCAACATATGCTCAATCTGCTACAAACCCAACCCTCCAGCTCTTCTAAGCATTAAGTATCCTGTCCTAGTGTGAACCAGTCTAGAATCCCATCAGTGACCCAGTTTGGGATTTTCTCTGTTTATTTCCTTTTTTTCTCATGGTTTGGTAATTCTATTTTTGTTCTTGTGGACTGCTGTGTAGAAATACCCCACTAATCAATGAATGCAGCTTTTCTTGCTTTTTGTTAATTCTGTTCTTAATAGTTATTTTTGATGAGTTGATTTTTGATTAACTAAAGCATGTGTTCACTTGCAGTTGCCCCAGTGCCCATGAGTACTAATTAAGTTAATAGGATTCACATTATTTATACAACTTTTTGATGATGCCAAAAGAGGGAAGATATTATGCTTAAATTCTTTATTTGAACAAGTGATGTTTATGACCTAACTTAAATCTTGCCACCTTTATGACAAGTTGAAAATTCTCTAAGTGTTGATATCAGCTAAGTTTCACAGGTTCACACAGAGTTTGCCATCATCAAAAAGGGGAAATTTGTTGGCTCAAGTTCAGTTGAAGTTTTGAAGATTGAAAAATGAACTCAGGTAAGGACCTGGTCCATCTTGAGAGACACAGTTAGTCATAACCATTCCACATGGAAGGCACATGAGGAAGACATGTATTGAAGATTACGCAGAAAATCTTCTGAACCGAATCGAAAAGATTTCATTGAGTTCTAAGGAGGACAGCTTCCATATGATAAGAGATCACAATCCTAAGCTAGGATAAGGATGGGAGTTTGTATTGGTTAAGAACTCAAATTGACTAAGGATAACCATTGAAGTCTCGATCAAACTCTAACTGCTAATCTATTAAATAACCAGTTGTTCTCTTTTGCAGGTAATGCACATATGCAAAAGTTAAGCATATTTGAGAGCAAAAAGAGCAAATCTGGTTTGCAAGAAACATATACGAGATACAAGTGTGCACGTGTGAAGCTACATGAACTAAGATAGAAGAACCAGTTTTATCATTGTGTTTATTCTAAGTCTAGTTCAACTGTAGTAGGTTTTCATATTGTACCTTTCAACTTTCTTAGAAGCAAATGCATTAGGAACTCTGAGTATTCAAGTTAGAGTTAACTTGAAAGTATCGCAACAGTTGAGGTTGTGTGACACACTGGGATTAGAGTTAATCCTTAGGTTTACAAAGAGTTTGTAATTGCAGTTTTTGGATCAGTGATTTTAGTGGAGTTTTGGAAATTCCTACTGAGTAGTATGTCGTGGTTTTTTCACCTTTTAAGCCAGGTGTTTTCCACATAAAAATCTCTGTGTACTTTACTTTCAGTATTTATTATTCCACAAACTGTTGTAGTTAGAACACTTAGAAGAACCGATTCTTCTAACGCGAAAATTAGGTACCACACAAATCACCCCCTGTTGTGTGGTATTGACGTTTACAACATCACTTCTCATATTGGGCTTGGTATAGTATTGATGCAAGATGGCAGAGTCATCGCCTATGCTTTGAAGCAGTTGAAGATCAACGAGAAGAATGATCCAGTTCATAATCTAGAGTTGGTAGCAATTGTTCATGAATTGAAGATTTGGAGGAATTATTTATATGGTGTGACATGTGAGGTGTACACTGATCACAAGAGTCTTCACTATCTGTTCAAACAAAAGGAGTTGAATTTTAGACAGAGGAGGTAGTTGGAGTTGTTGAAAGATATGATGTTACTATCTTTTATCACCTGGGGAAAACCAATGTGGTGGCCGATGCATTGAGTTTGAAATTAGCCAGCATGGGCAGTCTTGCTAATATTCCGGTTAGCCAGAGACCGCTCACTTTGGATGTTCAGGCCTTGGCCAATCGATTTGTGAGGTTGGATATTTCTGAGACTAGTCGGGTGTTAGCTTGCATGGTGGCTCGTTCTTCATTGTTGGGGCGTATCCGTGATCGGCAGTTTAAGGATCCCCATTTATGTGTACTAAGAGACACGGTGCAGCATGAAGGTGCCAAGAAGGTGACGTTAGATGATGATGATATTTTCAGATTTCAGGGGTGAGTTTGTGTGCCTAATATTGATAGGATTTGAGAGTTGATCTTATCGGAGGCCTATAGTTCACGGTATTCTATTCATCCGGGCGATGCGAAGATGTATTAGGATATGAGGCAGCATTGTTGGTGACATAGAATGATGAAAGATATAGTTTCATACGTGGCTCGTTGTTTGAACTATCAGCAGGTTAAGTATGAGCATCAGAGGCCTAGTGGACTGTATTAGAGGATTGAGCTTCTCGAGTGAAAGCGAGAGAGGATTACCATAGATTTTGTTACTGGACTTCCGTTGACCGGATAGAAGTTTGATGCAGTTTGGGTCATTGTTGATAGGCTGACCAAGCCAGCGTATTTTGTTCCTGTTGCAACCACCTATTCATCTGAGAGGTTAGCTGAGATCTACATTAGGGAGATTGTTCGCCTTTCATGGGGTGCCGGTATCTATCATTTTGGACCGGGGTACGCAGTTTACCTCACGCTTATGGAGTATAGTTCAGCAAGACTTGGGCACCTAGGTAGAGTTGAATACAATATTCCACCCCCAGACGGACGGTCAATACAAAATTATTTTTCTGAAATTGTTAAGAAAATTTAAAATGAAAATTGATTAGAACGTGTTGGTGTCGGACCAGTATTTTAGTTTTGGCTCCCGGTACATGTCTTATATGTGTTTTAAGATATTTCTATGAAGTTTGGGTGAAATTGGACGTCGTTTGATGTGTTTCGGACCTAAATCTCTAGATTTGAAAGTTTGTGAGGTTTGATGAAAAACTAGTAACTCTAAGGTTTGATTCCCTATTTTTAATATTATTTTGGCAATTTGATCGCACGGTTAAGTTCATAGGATGTTGTTGAGTTAGTGTATGTGTTTGGTTAGGAGTCTCGAGGGCTTGGGAGTATTTCGAAGGTGTGTCGAAGTGGTTTTTGAACTTAAGAATTTCAAAAAAATCTATTGTTGCCCAGTTCTTTGTGCTAAGTGATCGTATTGCTAGGTCCGCGATCACAGTGTAAAGTTTTTAGAGGTTCAGATTGCTCTATGCGATTTCATAGTTCCTCTCGCGATGGCATTGTGTTACCTTGAGGGTCCTATTTTGTTCTACGTGATCGCATCATCCTCTATGCGAATGCAATACGTTAGCCCAACTTCATTAAAAAATCCTCTATGTGATCGCACACTCCTATACGCGATCGCAGAGCTCTGTTAACCTTTACTCTGTGCGATCGCACTCCTTGGCTGTGATCGCATAAGACAAAATCTCCTAGTTATTTTAAAAGTTCAGAAACAAAACCATTTCGGGACCAAATAACTCCTTCTTCTCCATACCTCCTTGGCGACTTTTGAAGAAATTCTTCACCAAAACTCCGTGGGTTAGTAATCATTTACTTGTTTCCTTTCATTTCCTTCAACATCTAATGAATTCCTAGGCTTATAACATGTAATTTAGGGTAGAACTTGGGGGAATTTGGTAAAGTTAGGACTTTTCAATTTTTCTTGATTTAGACCTCATTTTGGAGTCGAACTTGAAAATAAAAAATATATTCGGGCTCGTGGGGGAATGGATGATATGAACTTGGTTCGAACCTCGTGTTTTGACCAAGCAGACCCGGGGTCGATTTTTTGAATTTTGGGAAGAATGCTTGGAAACATATATTTAGGCACTGAGTTTGATTTGTTTAGCATATATTGATATTATAAAGTTATTATTGTATAGATTTGATTGAGTTGGAGCCAAATTCGAGAGGGAAAGCGATTGTTGTGGACTAATTTAGCCGTGGAAGTTGAGGTAAGTGTTTGGTCTAACCTTAGCTTTAGGAAGTATGAGTTGAGTCTTGTTTGCTACTTGCTAAAATTATCGTGTACAATGTATATGCATGATGACGAGTATCTATACATTGGTGTCTAGCATGACCGTGAGTCCTTATATTGCGATTATCATAATTTTGTTGTAATTTTCATGCTTAATTGATGATTTCTATATGTTTTAAAGTGCATGTAGAAGAGATTATGATCATTAAACTCTGAGGAGTATTGGCTCAAGTTGTAAAACGAATTTTGAAGGTATATGGGATGATTTGATCCTTTGGAGCGTTGGCTCAGATGATAAACTGAGTTATAAAGTAATAAATGAAGGGAAAAAAAGAATTATTGGATATTCCCTTTCCGAGACGCTTGTTTGATTTGTTGGTTTCTCCCTTGCCGGGATATTGAGATTATTGATGTCGTTCCCTTTCCGAGATATACTATTCTCTTGTATTACCTTGCAAGAATTTCTTTCACTATTGTTTACTTCTTCGTCCCGTATATGTAAATGTTGTTTGGCTGAAAAGAGTGATATATATATATATATATATATATATATATATATATATATATATATATATATATATATATATATATATATATATAGGATTGCACGCTGCAATAATGATAAATTATATGGATCGGGTTGCACGACAAAAAAAATGATATTTATGGATCGAGTTGCGCGCCACAACAGTGTTGCTATATGTTAGGATTGGATTGCACGACGCAACAATTATTCGTTCCAGTGTATTTATTTTGGGTATCTGTTTATGTGGGTTGCTTCTATCCTTATATTAAGATTTACTATTTGTAACTGTTGTCTCCCCACGACATGTTCTCCCTTACATTATTGACTGTTCACTTCGTATATTTCTTTCCGTTGCATATATATACACTTGAACTGCACATGTTTATTTGGTAGTTTGGTCCTAACCTTGTTACTACTTCACCGAGGTTAGGCTAGACACTTACCAGCACATAGAGTCGGTTGTGCTGATGCTACACTCTGTGCTATTTTTGCACAGATTCAGGCCTTGGACAACTCCAACAATAGTAGCATGGAAGCAATCCTTCAGTCCATCGAGACATCGAGGTAGCCTTGCAGGCATCCGCAGTCTCCTCTATCATTACTTTAGACTGTCATCTCCTTGTATTCAAGATAAACATATTTTTATTTAGTATTCTTAGATGTTCGTGAGTATGTGAATCCAGTTCTTGGGTAAAGATTCATGTTGGAAATTTCGTATTTTATTCGACCATTAAAATTTAAGACTTCCCCTTATGATTTTAATTCCGTTGCTTTTATTTTTAATGTTGTTAATTTATTAAAAAAGAATATGTGTTTATTGAAAAATAATCAAGTTTGGGTTGCCTAGCTCCTATTGGCAGGCGCCATCACGACCCCCAAGGGTGGAAAATCCGGATCGTAACAAAAATATTTTCGAAATACTTTTTCAACCTTCCCCACCCTATTTCCCATCCCCACCAACCCACCCTCACCCACCCTACCCACCACTACTCCAACCCCGCCCCACTCCCACATTTTTCCTCACTCCATCCTAAATAAAAATATTATTAATAGTACTTTTTCATGTGATAGATAATTTTTTTTCATTAACAAATGAGTATATTCTTTTTATGATATAAAAAATGTTTTTTTCTATTTTAAAAAAAGGTACTTTATTTTTATGATATAGAATTTTTTTTTTCATTTCATGATTTAGAAAAACTATTTTCTTTAATTTTAACAAAATGAGTATTTTCTTTGCATGATTTAGAAAGAAGTATTTTTATTTATTTCAATAAAATGATTACCTTATTTTCATATTGTAGAAAGAGTTCTTTTTTTTTTCAACTAAAAAAAAGTATTTTCTTTATAGATATGGATCATAAATTTTAAAATAACACATTAATTCCTGTGGATTTGTTTGAATTTTTAGAAGAATAATTGAATTGTTGCAGAAAATCGAGGTTGTGTATTGGGGGGGGGGGGGTGGCAAGTAAAAATGGAGACTTGGGGAGGGGGTGAGGAGAGTAACATAAAAAAAATTACTTTCTATCCAAGCATTAGAAAATATTTTTCGGAAAAAGTTTTTCACTCACTAACCAAATAAGGAAAAATAAGTGATAAAACCACTCATTTTTCATGAAAATAGTTTTCTAAGAAAAATAATTTCTTTCGTACCAAATACACCCTTTAATTCTGAAATTTGCAAAAATAAATAAATATGAATTGCATTTCAAAGATTCAAAACTAGTTGATGTAAGCTTGTCGGACTTTCTAGCTTCGACTGAAGCTTGGCCAAACATGGCATAAGACTTTCTAGCTTCTACTGAATTTCTCTCTCAAAAGATGCTGACTTGTAATTTTATAGCTTTTAACAATTGTACAAGTAAAAGGTCCAATACATGCTTATGACTTTTCAAAAGCAAAATCAATAAATTAGAGTCTTTTCAGCGGTAATTGCAACTAGTTCTATACCACTAATATAAGGGACCGGCCAATGTGTATACAAAAATATCTTGAAAATAGTTCTTTATTTGCTTAGTTAATAAGTATCATGATTCTCTTGCATATACTTACCCAAGAGGTAATAGAGTATCTCAGTTTTACTCATTTGAACAAAAATATCCTAAGTTTTTAGATATACGTGTCAGAAATTACTTAGAACAATTGCACCATTTCACTCCTCTTTTTGTTTATGTACTTCCTTCTCCATAAAAACTGTACCCGTTCTTCCCAAAAGATAAAGAGGGGATAATATGTCATGATCCGAATTTTTCACCCTTGAGAGTTGTGATGACGCCTACTAATAAGAGCTAGGCAGGCTAAACTTTAACTAACTGCTAGCCCTTTTTTTTGTATTGCTTATTTATAAAAACATAGAGTGACAATATAAGAAAAGAAAAATTTTAAGACTTAAAGCGGAAGTCAACATTAAATAAGCTTAAAGCTACATCTATTACAATTCTCAAACTTTAATAACCCGAAATCTGGTATCACAGTACCACAGACTTTTTATGAGTTTCTAAATACAAGGTCTGAAGAAAATACATAATACTGTTTCTGAATAAAGATAAAGGAAACAGGAAATGGAATGGAGGGGACGCCAGAGCCTGCGGACACCTACAGGTCTACCTTGGGTCTCCGAATGGACTGAATGAAGCCCTCCAACTACTGTGTGAAAGCTGCTCCGGGATCTACACACAGTGCAGAGTATAGTATCAGCACAACCGACCTCATGTCCTGGTAAGTGCCTAGCATAACCTCGGCGAACTAGTGACGAGGCTAGTACCGGACTTCCAGATAAACCTGTGTAGTTTAAATATATACAGCGAAGAAGGAAATACATAAACAACTAGTAAATGTGGGAAAGGGGAGGCATGCTGAGGGGAGATAACAGTTTTGAATAAAAGGCATCAAGTAAGGAGAGGAACAACATAACTCAGATACTAATAACGGATCAACAAAACAATAATTGCATGGCATCACCCTTCGTGCTTTTACTATCGTCCTCACCATAGCAACTATCATCGAAACGTGCACTGCATCACCCTTCGTGCTTTTACTCTCTTTCCTCACCATATACTCAATAGAATCGGCACGGAATGGTACATCGTGCGGCACAGCATCACCCTTCATGCTTTACAGTTTCTCATCTCAATCGTACACGGCATCACTCTTCGTGCTTTATACTTTTCCTCACAAACAACAATGCACGACATCACCCTTTGTGCTTTATCTCTCTTTCCTTACAAACAACAATCACAAACAACATGGTGAAGGAATAAACAAGATTATAATAGGGATCCCAGCAAAGGAACAAAAAATAAACAATTAAATCCTAGGAAGGGAACAACATCAATAATATCAACTTCCCTGCAAGGGAGCAATTTATACCTCTTTCTCTTTCTTTCACTTTTGATTTCATAACTCACTTTACCACTTGAGCCAATGCTCCAAAGGGTCCAGTCAACTAACTTACTTTCACAAATTCATAATATCACTTGAGCCATTACTCCTTGATGTTCAATAACCACAATTATTTTCTTAACTTTCCACAACAAGTAGAAATCACCTTTAAAGCATAGATTATTCAACGAAATCGTGAAATTCACATTACAAAACTCACGATCATGCTAGACACAACCGTATAGATACTCGTCACCATGCCTATACGTCGTACTCACAATTAGCACATAGCAAGTAGGACTCAACTCTTAATCCCTCAAGCTAAGGTTAGACCAAATACTTACCTTGATGCCTTGAACACTACTCAAATCTCAGTTATAGCTTTATCCCTTGATTCCACCACTAATCCGCTCGAATCTAGTCACAAGTTATCCAATTACATTAATAAGTGCAAAATGAAACAACCTCAATGCATAAAAATGAGTTTTCCGAAGTTTTACCTGAAAAGTCAAAAATCGCCCCCAGGCCCAGGTGGTGAAAACCCAAGGTTCGGACAAAAATCCGATTATCCGTTCTCCCACGAGTCCAATTATATAATTTGTTTGAAATCGGGCCTCAAATTGAGGTCCAAATCCCTAATTTTAGAAAACCTAGGTTCTACTCAAAACACCCAATTTCCCCATGAAAATCTTTGATTTGAAGTTGAAATCATTTTAAAAGATGTTAATGAGTAAAGAAAATACGCTAGAAATCACTTACCAACGTTTGGAGAAGAAAGATCGTTTGAAAAATCGCCTCTTATGTTTTTAGGGTTTTAAAAAGTTAAAATTAACTAAAATTCCCATTTATTTATAACTCTCTGAGACCCCCTGTGCGGACCACATCAAATTGAACTCGGCCACACAGGCTTACCTGAAGACCTGCAGTTCAGAACCCTATGCGGACAACACAAAGCTGACTGCAGTCACACAGCCTCCATCGCGCCCCGTACAAAGGCGACCGCGGCCGCGCTGGCCCCTCCGCGGTTGCACGCGTTTTCTCTCAGATCGTACAAGACGGTTCAGAGACCTGCAATTCCTAAACCTGCAATATCTAATTTTCTAAGCCTAATGCATCCCTCAACCTACCCGAAACTCACTAGAGCCCTCGAAACTCCAACCCAAGTTTGCACACCACCTCAAAAACATCCTACGAACATATTCCTATAACCAAATCACCAAAATATTATCATGAACATCGAATAAAACCTCAGGATCAATGATATTTCTCAAAACTCCTTTAAAACATCAAATTTCCCAATTAAGGTCTGCTTCACATCAAATGACGTCTTTTTTATCCAAATTTAATAGGAATGACTCAAATCATAACGAGACCTGTACCGTGCGCCGAAACCAAAATTCGGGCTCGATACTACCACTTTCTAATCAATTTTCATTTCAAGTTTCCCTATAAAATTTCAAAAAATAATTTCACTTAAAAATTCGTTTCTTGGGCTTGGAACCTCAAAATTCGATTTTGGGTATACGACCAAGTCCCATATTTCCCTAAGGACCCTCCGGGACCGTCAAATCACGACTCCAAGTATGTTTACCCAAAATGCTGGCCGAAGTCAAATTTATTCATTTTAATGTCAAAACTTAACATTTTTCACAGAATTTCACATTTAAGCTTTCCGACTATGTGCCAGGACTGTGCACGCAATCGAGGCAACTTTGAATGAGGTTTATAAGGCTCGGAGACACAAAATTTAATTAAAACATGTGATTATCTTTTGGGTCGTCACATTCTCCACCTCTAAAACTACAGTTTGTCCTCGAATGGACAAAAGAAAGAAGTACCTGAGTCGGGGAAGAGATAAGGATAACGGTCCCGCATATCGGACTCGGACTCCCAAGTCGATGCCTCAGGAGGCTGACCTCCCCACTGTACATGAACAGACAAAAAACTCTTCGGCCTCAACTGATGAACCTGTCGGTCTAGAATAGCTACCGGCTCCTCCTCATAAGACAAGTCCTTGTCCTATTGGATAGTGCTGAAATCTAACACGTGGGACGGATCGTCGTGATACTTCCGATTCATGGACACATGAAAAACTGGATGCATGGCTGATAAGGTAGGCATCATTGCAAGGGCTAAGCTTACCCTTCTTCCCAAAACTCATCACGCACTTCATTGGCGACACTCAGAGCAATACCCGCTCACCGAACATAAAGGCAACATATCGAGTCTACCTGGACTGAGCCATACTATCCTGAATGATCCTGACCTTGTCCAAGACCTCATGAACCAGATCTGTACCCAATAACCAAGACTCCCCCACCTCGAACCATCCAACTGGAGATTGACATTGCCTACCATAAAAAGCCTCGTAAGGAGCCATCTGTATACTCAGCTGGCAGTTGTTGTTGTAGGCAAACTCTGCTAAAGGAAAAAAATGATCCCACAAATCTCCAAAGTCAATAACACAAGATCAGAGAATATCCTCCAATATGGGAATAGTCTACTCGGACTGACCGTCCGTTTGGGGATGAAATGCTATACTAAAATCAACCTGGGTGCCCAATTCTCGCTGAACTGCTCTCCAGAAGAGGTAAACTGCGTACCTCGATCCGAAATGATAGATACAGGCATCCCATGAAGGAAAAAAATCTCCCAGATATAGATTTCAGCTAACCTCTCGGATGAATAGGAGACTGCCACATGAATGAAATGTGCTGACTTGGTCAGCCTATCAAGAATGACCCATATTGCGTTGAATTTCTTCCGAGTCTGCGTGAGCCCAACAACAAAATCCATATTGATTCGCTCCCACTTCCACTCGGGAAGCTCAATCCTCTGAAACAATCCACCAGGCCTCTGATGCTCATACTTAACTTGCTGACAATTCAAGCATCTAACCACATATGCCACAGTATGCTTCTTTATTCTATGCCACAAATAATGCTACAGCAAATCCTAATACATCTTGGCGACACTCGGATGAATAGAGTACCATAACTATGGGCCTTCTCTAAAATCAACTCTCGAAGCCCATCCACATTGGGCACACAAACTTGAACTGCATCCTCAAAACTCCATCACCATCTAAGGTAAGCTGCTTGGCACCTCCACGCTGCATTGTTTCCCTGAGGACACACAAATAGGGATTATCAAACTGCAGATCATGGATATGCTCCTATAACAAAGAACGAGCGACCGTGAAAGCTAATACTCGGCTAGGCTCAGAAATATCCAACCTCATGAACCGATTGGCCAAAGCCTGAACATCTAAGGCAAGCGGCCTCTCATCAAATGGAATATAGGCAAGACTGCCCATACTGGCCGACTTCCTACTCAAGGAATCGTCCACCATATTGGCCTTTTCCGGGTGGTATAAAATAGTAATATCATAATCCTTCAATAACTTTAACCACCTCATCTGGCTCAAATTCAACTCCTTTTGCTTGAACAGATACTGAAGACTTTTGCTATCAGTAAACGCCTCACATGCCACACAGATTATGCCTCCAAATCTTCAATGCGTTAACTATGTCTGCCAACTCCAAATAATGAACTGGATAATTCTTCTCATAAATCTTCAACTGCCTCAAGGCATAGGCAATGACTTTGCCATCCTGTATCAGCACTACTCTAAGCCCAATACGGAAATCATCATAATAAACTGTATAGGGCCCTGAACCTGTGGGCAAAACCAACACAGTGTCTTAGTTAGAGTTGTCTTGAGCTTTTGAAAGCTCGCCTCACACTCGTCCCACCATCTGCGCTGGGCACCCTTTTGGGTCAATCTAGTCATTTGGACTGCAATACATGAAAATCCATTAACGAACCGATGATAGTAGCCTGCCAATCCCAAGAAATTCCAAATCTCTATAGCTGATGTTGGTCTAGGCTAGCTCTTGACTTCCTCAATCTTCTTCGGATCCACGTGAATACCCTCTGCTCATGCAACATAACCCAGGAATGCAACCGAACTCAACCATAACTCATACTTTGAGAACTAGGCATATAACTGACTATCCTTCAGAGTCTGAAGAACCATTCTGAGGTGCTGCTCGTGCTCTTCCTAGCTGCGGGAATATATCAGAATATCATCAATGAACACTATCACGAATGAGTCCAAATAAGGTCTAAACACTCGGTTCATCAAATCCATAAAAGATGCTGGGGCATTCATCAATCTGAATGACATAACCAAGAACTCATAATGCCCGTACCGAGTGCGGAAAGCTGTCTTAAGGACATCGGAGGCCCTAATCCTCAATTGATGGTAGCCAGATCTCAAGTCAATCTTCGAAAATACCTTGGCACCCTGAAGCTGATCGAAAAAATCATCAATCCTTGACAGTGGGTTCTTATTCTTGATGGTGACCATGTTCAACTACCGATAATCAATGCATATTCTCATTGAACCATCCTTTTTCTTAATAAACAACATCGGCGCACCCCAAGGCGAAACGCCGGGTCGAATAAAACCCTTCTCAAGAAAGTCTTGCAACTACTCATTCAAATCTTTCAACTCTGGATGGGCCATGCGATATGGCGAAATAGAAATGGGCTGAGTGCCCGGAGCCAAATAAATACAAAGTCAATATCCCTGTCAGTTGGCATACCCGGCAGGTCTAATGGGAAAACCTTAGGGAACTCACGGACAACGGGCGAAGAATCAATAGAGGGAACCTCATCACTAGAATCACGAACATACACCAAATAAGCCAAACACCCCTTCTCGACCATACGTTGAGCCTTCACGTAAGAGATAATGCTACCGGTAGGATGAACATGAGCCCCTCTCCACTCTAAGAAAGGCATACAAAATAAGGCTAAGGTCATAGTCTTGGCGTGACAATCCAAGATAGCATGGTAAGGTGATAAACAGTCCCTCCCTAATATAACATCGAAATCTACCATGTCTAAAAGCAACAAATCTATATGAGTCTCAAGACCCCCAATCACCACGATACAAGAATGATGGACTCGATCAACCATAATAGAATCACCCCCCGGTGCCGACACATGGACATGAACACTCAATGAATCACTACGAAAGGCCATAACATAAGATGATACATACGAATATGTAGACCCTAGATCAAACAAGACTGAAGCATCTCTATCACAAATAAGAACCGTACCTATAATAACTGCATCTGAAGACTCAGCCTCGGGTCTGGCTGGAAGGGCATAACATCGGGGCTGGGCTCCACCACCCTGAACTACCTCTCTGGGATGGCCTGCTACTGGTTGGCCTCCACCTATGGCAGCCTCGGCTCCACCTCTAGGACCTCTACCTCCATCTCTAGCACCTCTACCCCCACCTGTAGCTAGCTGGGTAACACCCGGTGCCTATATCATAGCACGAGAACCCTGATGCTGAGAACTAATATGAGCTTGAGGGCAAAACCTAGAAATGTGAATCGGGTCACCATAAGTTTAACAAGCCCTCGGCTGCTGAGATTACTGACCCTATCGACCTGAATGTTCACCCCAAAAACTCAAAAGAGGCGGTGCACTGAACAATTGCTGATCAGAAAATGGCATCTGGGGGCCACGGCTACCTGAAGCGGCATCCGATAGGACTCTTTCTAAGTAACAGAGAGAAACTTCACCAGAAATAACACTGAAAACTGCTCCCAGGTCAAGGCTGGTGATCCGGTTAGCCTTGGCCAAGCAATAATCTCTCCACCAAGTCTTCGCAGGACTAGACAAACGAAATGCAGCAAAATCGATCCCATTGGTCTCATCAATGCACATATTCCTGAGAACCTCATGGCAGCTTTATAGAAAATAATGGGAATCCTCAGAAGAAGCACCACTGAAAGTAGTAGTGAAGAGCTTGGTGAACATATCTGACCTCCACAAAGCATCTGCAGACACAGCCGATCCATCGCCGGTCTGAGCTATGACACCCGGCTGAACTGCTAGAGTCTGAACCTGGGTAGCTACCTGCTCTAGAGTATGAGTAGTAAGAGTCTGGACTCCTCTTCTAGCCTGAGAAATGGTTGGTGCTACAGGGAGCAAGCCTGCCCGAGTGACACTCTCCATGAGGCCTACTAATCGGAGCAGAGCATCCTGAAGAGCTGGGGTACCAATAAACCCCTCTGGGAGCTGATCTGGGCCCACAACAACTGCTGGGACCGGAAACTCCTCGTCAAAACCAACCTAAGGCTCCCCCACTGGGCCTGCTACTCGGGGCTGAGCTCTGCCCCTACCTCAGCCTCTAGCACGTCCTCGGCCTCGCCCTCTTCCCCTTGCAGGAACTACCGCTGGGGGCTCGGGTTGTTGAGCGGTAGATGAGATAGCGTGAATTCTCGCCATTTGCATAAGAATAGAGTAGAGATTCAAATAGTATTGGGAAACAAAAACTCACAACAAGAAGGAACAAATGTGAAGTTTTCCTAACTCTGTAGCCTCTAGTGGATAAATACAGATGTCTCCGTACCGATCCCTCAGACTCTACTAAGTTTGTCTGTGAATTGTGAGCCCCATGTAACCTAGAGCTATAATACCAACTTGTCACGATACGAATTTCCCACCGTCGAGAGTCGTGATGGAGCCTACTAATGGGAGCTAGGCAAGCCAAACCTTAACTAACTGCTATTTTCTTGTGTTGCTTCTTTATAAAAACATAAAGTGACAATATAAGAAAAGCAAAATTTTAGGAATTAAAGTGGAAGTCAACATTAAATAAGCTTAAAGCTACGTCTATTACAACTCTAAAACTTTAATACCCCAAAATCTGGTATCACATAACACAGACTATCTAAGAGTTTCAAAATACAAGGTCTGAAGAAAATACATAATACTGTTTCTGAACACAGAAAAAGGAAACAGGAAATGGAATAGAGGGGTACACCAGTGCCTGCAGACGCTTACAGGTCTACCTTAGGTCTCTGGGTAGATTGAAGGAAGCTCTCCAACTACTGTGCGAAAGTTGCTCCGGGTTCTGCACACAGTGCAGAGTGTAGTATCAGCACAACCGACTCCATGTGCTGGTAAGTGCATAGCCTAACCTCGGTAAAGTAGTGACGAGGCTGGACCAGACTTCCAGATATACTTGTGCAGTTTAAATGTACAAAACGAAGAAGAAAATACAGAAATAGCCAGTAAATATGGAAAATAGGAGGCATGCTGAGGGGAGATAATAGTTTTGAATAAAAGGCATCAAGTAAGGAGAGGAACAATATAACTCGGATACTAATAAGGAATCAATAAAATAATAATTATACAAAATCATCATTCGTGCTTTTTCTCCCGTCCTCACCATAGCAATATCATCGAAACGTGCATGGTATCACCCTTCGTGCTTTTACTCTCTTTCCTCACCATATAACCAATAGAATCGGAACAGAATGGTAAATAGTACGGCACGACATCACCATTCGTTCTTTACACTTTCTCATCTCAATCGTACATAGTATCACCCTTCGTGCTTTATCGCTCTTTCCTCACAAACCACAAGCACAAACAATGGGGCGAGGGAATAAACAAGATTATAATAAGGATCTCGGCAAGGGAACAATAATAAACAATTAAATCCCTGCAAGGGAACAACATCAATACTATCAACTTCCCTGTAAGCGAGCAATTTATACCTCTTTCTCTTTCTTTCACTTTTATTTCATAGCTCACTTTACCACTTGAGCCAAAACTCCAAAGGGTTCAATCAACTCACTTACTTTCACAAATTCATAATATTACTTGAGCTATTTCTCCTCGATGTTCAATAACCGAAATTATTTCCTTAACTTTCTTCAACAAGTAGAAATCACCTTTAAAGCATAGATTATTCAACGAAATCATTAAATTCACAGTACAAAACTCAGGGTCATGCTAGACACCAACGTATAGATTTTCATCGCCATGCCTATACATCGTACTCACAATTAGCACATAGCAAATAGGACTCAACTCCCAATCCCTCAAGCTAAGGTTAGAACAAACACTTATCTCGATATCTTGAACACCACTCAAGTCTTAATTATAGCTTTACCTCCTTATTCCACCACAAATCCGCTCGAATCTAGCCACATGTTACCTAATTACATTAATAAGTGATAAATGAAACAACCCCAATGTATAAATATGAGTTTCCAAAGTTTTACCCGAAAAGTTAAAAATCGCCCCCAGGTCCACGTGGTCGAAATCTGAGGTTCGCACTAAAACCTGATTACCCGTTTCACCATGAGTCCAATTATATAATTTATTTTGAACTCGGACCTCAAATTGAGGTCCAAATTTTAATTTTAGAAAAAACTTAGGTTTTACACAAAACACTCAATTTCCCCAATGAAAATCTTTGATTTGAAGTTGAAATCATGTTAAAGAATGTTGAGGAGTAAAGAAAATGAGTTAGAAATCACTTACCACCATTTTGGAGAAGAAAGGGTGTTTGAAAAATTATCTCTTATATTTTTGGGGTTTCGAAAAGTGAAAAATAATAGAAATTACC